>OU343058.1:37174188-39691688 GCA_910593695.2 Ocypus olens
AGAAACGTAGAAAGGTGCAATTTTCAACAGACGTTCAAAATCTCCAAAGCGACCGGTCATTGAACATTTCAACTCCCCAAATCAACCCCCTGCGAAAATGAAAAAACACCCTTTTCGACCGTTGCGGCTAGAGTTGATCAAATTTCGGAAATTTATTTATGCAAAACTGTGGCTCTACTATTTACGCAACTATCCATATTTATCAAATCTTCTGAACTCACCCCCACCCCCCAGGGGAACCTATTTAACACTTTTTTCCCGTCAAATTCTATCTTTTTTTAGAGTTTTCGAGTTAGAGGATTGGTTTGTATCTCAAAATACTCGCAAATAATCCCTCCACAGATTTTAGTTCCAGATTTTTGATTTTTTGCCCTCTTCTCGAGATTTTTTCACCCCCTGGGTGCAAGCAAAATTTATTGCAACGAAACACTTTGGGCCGCTATAGCGCGTTCAGTTTTAAGAACACCCCATTTTTAACATTTCAACCCCTACAACGTCAACCGTTAGCTCTGAGAGAAATTATTGCTATAAAAAATTGTAGAAAAATATATTCTGGATCATTTTGGTAACCAGTATTTTATACGGCAAACCGTTTATAATATATAACCGTTTTTCCCTGACTGTGTGGATTTTTTCATCTCACAACCCCTAAATCATTGAAAAAGTTAAACGTCAAACGTGACATGTACTGCCAAATTCAGGATTTCAGGTTATGAATGCTTGCCATCAACACTCATTACAAGGCCGATTTACATCAGACGAGCGAATGCTCATTCTATCCGCACTCTATCAAATAAACAGACGTAGAGCATTCTTTCATTGTTTTTGCTGCGTTTACAAAGATTCTATGGAATATTCTAAGAATGCTCGTTTGCTTGGTGTAAACGGTACTAGAGAGCGCGAACAGTTGCTTAAAGCGTTCTTGCTTGTTCCGACGTGCTCGCTCCCCGGAGCGGTCTCTTCAAAGTGTTCTTGTGTTCGAGATCATCGATTCAAGTATGAATTGGTCTCAAGAGAAATGCTTATTTATGATAGAAGCCTTTCGAAGTTCCAGATGTCTGTGGGATCCGACGTTTGAACATTATAAAAATACAACTCGCAAACAAGATACTTGGCAGAAAATTGCAAATATACTAGAACGTAATGTTGAAGAAGTAAAAAAAAAGATGGACTCGCTTCTTGCATCTTACCGCCGAGAAAGGCGAAATCAGTCAGCGGTGCCGACTGCACCTATAATTCGAAATGGTTTGCATTTAAAAGTATGCACTTTTTGATGGATAAATATAAACCGAGGAGAACATTCGATTTCGACACTAACCTAAATGAAAACATGGTGAGTAGATACTTATGTTTATTTATTATACCAAATGGTAAGTAAATTTATAAAAATTTCAGAAAAGTGGTGTTCATAGAAACTAGTTATGCAATTATGCAATATTGTTTTGCCATGGCAAAATATCAGTGAAATTAAAATTCTTGCCGTATATTTTCACATTGTAAAGTATGTCTTCGTCCAGTGTTGGGTAATGGGAGAAATGAGGATAAACAATCCACATTTCTACACTGGCCTGGAATAACGACGCCATCTTCAATTCTGTTCATCATGCTCGGTGGATTATATAGCTTCCTAAAAGCTTTCCTTTTCATCAAACAATTATGTAGATTTACGCAGGCCATAATGATGAGGGATGCTTTATCTGGTTGTAGTAACATAGGTTTTCGCAATACACGAAAAACTGCTGAAAGTATGCCAAACGCATTTTCTACTATTCGTCTTGCTCTTGACAAACGATAGTTGTTTTTCGGATCCCCCGGCATGAGTACCAGGATACGGCTTCATGATGTGTCTTTGTAATGGGAATGCGTCATCTGCTACAAATACGAATGACACATTCTTTTGTCTTCCTGGAAGGCTTTGGTCATTAGGCAAATTTAATTCATTATTTTGTAGTTTCTGATAGAAAGTAGTGTTTCTGAAAACTCCGCCATCTGATATTCTTCCCAACAACCAACATCGCCGAATGTAAAATTGTAGTTAGCGTCTAGAACGGCCATTAATACCACACTTAATGTGGATTTATAATTAAAGAAGTCGCTTCCGCTCTTACTAGGTGTATGATGCAGTTGTGGTGCTCGCCTTTACTCTAACCTGTAATTGACATCTGACCAAGCGGGCACCTGCATACATTGTTGCTATATAACCTGTCGAGCGGTTGCCAGATTATATAGCCAAGGGTTCGCCTGACTCGCAATCGTGACTTGGACTTAACAACACTAATAAAATAAGCTTTTAGTCATTACTTACCTTTACTCCTGCTGTCTCAGTTCGGGTTCACTGGCATCTCGGCGTCGACGCAAAATCGTGCACTCGCGATTAACGTTTCGTAGGAGTAACGGGATCGGGATATCAATGAAGTACTATACAAAATGACAACGACGGCAATTGATATGACAAACGTGATATATTAATGAAATAAAGAATTTAACAAACATTACTCTTGACATACATTTAGTGGACAACACAATCGATACATTAAAATCTAATTCAGCAAACATGACAATTATCTGACGTTACATCTTACAAAAGAATAATTACAACACAAGTGAAAATTAATCTTTACACATTATAAATGAATTTAGCCAAAACCTCTCATTGTCACCTTACATTACCTCACCCATTAGGAAAAAGGAGCAACTGTACCGTACGCGGACTAAAACTCAAAAACAACTGTAAAACTCAAAGAACTGACTGAACTGTAAGACTCTCCAAGAACTGACTGAAAATCTACATGTTACTGTCCACGAAACCTCTGTGTCCCCACCGTTTTCTTTAGGAATTTTCCTGCGAAGACAAAGGGAATCCAGAGTTCAATTCGACATCGCTTTTATCTGGTTCAACATTTGCTCCTTTCCCATTTTTATTTAATTTAGGCGTTTACTTCGCCCAAATAATTCTATTATTTATTTAATCAATTACCCAGTGACTTGAGATTGAAAACGAAATTAATTTATAGACATAATCACTTAATTGACTATTTACAGGTGTTGGCTATGAATTCCCATCTTAGCTACTACAGGTAGCTCAGAAAACCGCTTAAATACACATTCTTCGATAGTGCACTAAATACATAATGCGCTGGTGCAATGTAAACACAATGACAATAACAACCCATTATCTCTTTTCTGAAAGACGGGCGCAACTATTAATGGAATTTTATGATAATAAACGAAATTTGATTAGTCGGACATCGCTAATACCTCTCACACGTTGATTAATTACACGTATACTTTTTACACTCCTCACATAACTCCCCACCTTATTTAAGTAATCTAAGTATAAAATAACTTGGATTACTTGTCAGCATTTACTCACACTTTCACCCCATTCAAAAGCAACAAAACCCACAACCCATGCGTGTTAGTAAAAAGGATGATAAATGCGAAATGAAAACCCTTCTATAAAACTTAATTGTTACAGAAACAAAATCCGTTATTATGAAACTGACTGTTTAACAGGCTTAAAAAAAGGATCAAGAACACATCACAACCATATCAAAAACAAAATTCGTTATTATTAAAAATACAAAATAATACACAAAAAAACTACATTAGAACAAAATAAAATACGACTGATAGGATAAAATATCGATACAAATTAATTCGCAAAACATATAAACACATGAAAAACAATAGATTAAAATAAAACAAAACAAACAATACTAGCACATAAGAAAATAATTTACGGCGCTACTCCGCCTGCTCCTCCTCCGATTCCTCCGATTCGTAGTCGGAGTCCTCGATTCTCCTTAGGTAGCGCCGGAAGGCCTCTTCTCGCTCGGCGTCTTCTTCCTCTTCGTCCTCCTCTTGTTGATGCCGGTCCCCACAGCCGTTGCAGGGGGCCGACTGCACCGGGTATGGCATCACTGCCATGGGGAGCCCCTCCGGCTGCATGTCCCACCGGTGGAAGGGCTCCTCTTCCGCCTCCACGTCCATCTCGGAGCGAGTGTTTGCAAGTCCCGTCCTGATATAGGAGTCCAGGACGGTCTCCAACCTGGCAGCTCCCGCCAGATACCAGAGGAACACGTTCCTCACCTGATTCCTCTCCCTAGGCTCCAGATTCGGGAACCGGCTGAGCCTGGTCGGGTCCAGAGGGTGGCGTGCCAGCCACAGCACCAACGATGCCCACAATCCCATGAAAGATTCCCATGGAAACATTTTGGATTTGAAACTCAAAGATGAACTGGACTGAATGATGAATTTACGGTTCATCCCTGGGTTTATAAGGGCGGCTCTTAATGATGTTTTCTACGTCATTGATTGTTAGATCCAAATTACTGTTAACAAATCTCATCAACCTTCCTTCCCCGCCGGCCGCCTCCTGATCTGCCTCTTTTGTTCCTTGACTGTCTGGTTCACCTTTTAAATCGTTTTTTAATGTGCACACAGAGTCCCACAATTGTCTATTTACGCGGTACGATTATTTGTTTACGCACACTGTTTTCTTTGTAAACTAACCGCGCACTCTCCTTTCGATCCCTTGAACGATACCTACTTACCCTAACTACATAACAAACACAATTCGATTTACATCTCATAATTACAATATACAATCCAAACTTATCCTAATTACATCGCTCATAATTCAATATACGTTCCACGATTACCAAAAAGATTTCAATAATATTTACAATTTAATTACACAATCAACATTTCATTTACAAGTTACCCAACAATCATTCCTGCGTATTACAATTTCAATACGATTTTCGTTTTCTCGATAATCACCTCTTAACAGCCTGTTTACCTTAATTATGCATAATGATCTCCCAGTTAATTTAATTCCCAAAATTAGTTAGTGTTAGTTTCATGCAATTCCCAATTATTTAATCTTATTAATACATATAATCTTTTTTTTTTTTTCACAAAAATTTTTTCCATCTTCTACTTTTTCCTTCCCGTGAACAACTTACCAAAACTGCTCGCGCTGCGAGTATTATGTCGGTGCTCGGCTGCACTCGAACTTGCTATTATTTTACCCTCTTTAGTACAATGAAACCTAAACGTTTTATCTTCATTTTCCCCTAAATACTTATCCTCTGCCAATTTTTGAAATTTAAAATTTTCCATCTTCACTCCCTTGGTGGTTTTATCTTCGTGCTCGGTTACTCTAACCCACGTCTTGCCTTTATATTTTTCAAGAAATCCTCGCCGTACCCATGGTTTATTTCCTGCGATCCCGCTATTCCTCTCCAATTTTTCATTATGTCCTTCTGGTTCATCTGACTTTTTCGCACCTTCTCTACTAGTCCCTGGGAAACCTTCCCTGGACTTGTTCACACTCTCGCTGCTCAGTGCTCGATGACACTGTGTCGACGTCAAAACTTCCCCCTCGTCATTGCATTGGAAACTTCGGTTGCCACTTTCATTTACTATCAAAAACCCTCCTGTTATTGGAGTTACCTTGAATTCCTCTGTCTTACAACCTGGTGGCACCTCTTCCTTGTCGTCGCAGAGGTCAAAGTATAATCTGTCCCCGAATTGCGTTAAATACCCGCGCCTAACTCGATTTTCGTCCCTGGGCGTATTACACGTCTGATCTAACCTTTCTTCGTGGCTCCCTTCTTCAACCGTTCCAACTCCACTTCCATTTTCCTCTGAGCCTTCTCTCTCCGAATTTGTACTGTCACTCGGCGTGTTCGCTCCTTCTTCGCTCACTTCGGACTCGTTCAACCCTGTTTCTTCCAAACCGCTTTCGTCGTCATCCTCCTTACCCACATTACCTTCATCTAGGTGCGCCTCGCTCTGCACGCTTTCCTGGGCGGCGATACCATCCTCTGATTCGTTCTCGTTTTCGTTCTCCCGGCTGCTCTCTACACCTTTGATGCTTAATACGACCTCCCCTTCGCTCGTGCTCTCCTCATGATCAGATTCCACTGATTCTATCCTGCAACGCTCAGTCGCATCCTCCGCGCTCTCATAACTACCATTACTAGATTCACCTTCGTTTGCTGGTGGAGGTGGTGGCCTTCTCCATACACTGAACAGTATCTCATTATCATCTATTCCCTTATAAGACTCGTGGAAGTCTGGTACTTCCTTTGGCCTCCTCGGTGGATCGAAATTCCTTTTCTCAGGTTCGTCTCTGCACAATCCGTCTTCAACTGGCGTGTAGCACGGTTTAATTCGGTTGACGTGCACTGCTTGAGTCTTTTTGCTGTAGATGTCCTTCACTACGTAATTAACAGGTCCGTTAATTTTTATAATCCGCCATGGTCCGGTCCACTTTGGTTGGAATTTGTGTGCAAGCATCTTCGACGAGTGTGCTTCATTTTTCACGTACACTTTATCACCTAACGCGAATTTGTGCGTTTTCGCCTTCCTGTTAAATTTTGCATTCCGATCCTCTTCCTTCCTCTTGATATTATCCGTCGCTCTTCTGTATGCATCCCCCATTCTGGCCATCATCTCCGTCGCGTAATTTTCGTCTAAGTCGTATTTCATTCTCGTTGGTTTTATCAACGCATCTATGGGCAGTTCCATGTCTCTCATATGCATTAAAAAGAACGGTGTTTCAGACGTCGTCGCATTTACGTTGTTACGCAGCGCCATAGCTACGAATGGTAGCGTTTCATCCCAAGAATTTTCTTGCGCTGACACGTAATGAGAGATCATCGTCTTCATGGTTCCATGCATCCTTTCTATCACTCCGTTTGATTGCGGATGCCATGCACTGGTCTGGATCTTTTCAATTCCTAGTAAACTGCAGATTTCCTTGAACAATTTTGAAATAAACTGGCTACCACAATCTGTTAAAATTTGCCTAGGTGTTCCGTGTCTGCATATAATGTTCGTCACAAATGCTTTTGCAACTGTCTCTGCTGAAATATCGGGTATTGGAATTAGCTCGGGGTACCGTGTCAAAAAATCCATACATGTCAAAATGTATCTGTTCCCGTTTCGAGTTCGATTCAATGGTCCCACTAAGTCGAGTGAAATCCTTCCCCATGCACCTGATTGTACGCTCATATGTTGCATCTCCGCTGGTGGTATATAGTTACTCTTCCTCATCGCACACGACTGGCATTCCTTGCAGTATTGTTTGACATCCTTGTTTAAATTCTTCCAATAAAATTCTCGTTTAATGTTAATCAACATTCGTTTCTCACCTGGATGACAACTAAACGGCGCATCGTGGTACATCTTCAAAACTTGTTTAATTAACTTTCGAGGCAACACCAATCTGTCGTCCCTTTGATTTTCATCTCTTCGTTTGTATAACAATCCCCTACCGTCTTTGAAAAAATCCGTACACTCGCCTAATTTTGTTGATATTTGCCTTACGTACTCATCGGTTTGCTGTGCTTTTACTAATTCATTTAGGTCGTAAATAGAAGTAATTAATAATTTTGGATCATTATCTCCTCCTTCGTTGTTCACAATTTGTCTGACAGCGTAATCCTCAATCCTTTTATCCATCGTATCGCTTCTCAATCTTGTCAAAGCATCTGCGTTGGTGTTAAGACGTCCTGGTCGATATTCAATGGTGAAACTATGTTCCATGAGGCTCAATGACCACTTAGATAACCTGCTGCTTTGATCCTTCAATGAAAACAAATACCTCAAACTGCGGTGGTCCGTATATACTTTAAATGTTACTCCTGTTAGATATTCTCTAAAATGTTTAATCCCCCATACTACCGCCAACGCTTCCTTTTCAATTGTCGAATAATTCTGCTCAGCCTTGTTTAGTGTTCTGCTTGCGTAGCTTACCGGGTGTTCTGTGTCTCCGTATTTTTGACATAAAATACCACCTATCGCCACTCCACTTGCGTCTGTTACTAGAATAAATTCTCTATTGAAATCGGGGTACTTCAAAATTGGAGGTGCTGTTAGTGCTTGTTTCAATTTCTGAAATGCTTCTTCTGTTTTTTCGGTCCATACGAACTTTACATCTTTCTTGGTAAGCTGGGTCAAAGGTCTCGCTATCTCCGAGAAACTAGGTACAAATTTTCTATAAAAACCTGCTAATCCGATGAATGCTCTGATTTCTTTAACTGTTCTTGGTACGGGATACTTTTTTATAACTTCGGTTTTCTGTGGATCTGCTTGACAACCATGTTCTGATATTATGTGTCCTAAATATTTTACCTCTCTTTGTAAGAATTTGCATTTCGTTGGTTTTAGCTTCAAATTATTTTCTCTAAGTCTAATAAAAACATCTCTTAAACGGCTCACATGTTGCACGATGCTTCCATCCGAAAATACGATAATATCATCCAGGTAGACTAGACACGTGACTCCTGTTAGTCCTGATAAAACTGCATACATTAGCCGTTGCCATGTACTTGGCGCATTGGACAGCCCAAACGGCATCTTGGTGAAATGATAATGTCCTGTTGGAGTTGAAAATCCCGTTTTTTCTTGGTCCTCTTCCTCAATCTCGATTTGATGATAACCACTTGTTAGATCCATGGTGGAAAATAATTTAGCTCCTGACAGTTGGTCTATCGTATCCTGAATGTGAGGTAGCGGAAAATAATCTGGTTTCGTAATTGCATTTAACCCTCGGTAATCAATACAAACTCGTAATTCCGGCTTCTCACCTACGTGTGTCTTCTTCTCGACTAAAACTATTGGTGCCGACCACGGGCTCTGAGATTCCACTATTATCCCTTCATCTAACATCTTGTCGATTTGTTGATTTAATTCACCCCGTTTGGAAAAGGGTACACGGTATGGTCTTCTCGCTATCGGGTGTGTATTTCCCTCGGTGATTATTCTGTGTTTGGTACGCGTCGTGTGCGTCAACTTCTGATCCGGCCTCGTAAAAATATCTGCGAATTCCATCAGTACTTCCCTTATCTCGTTAGATCCCGCCTTCGCCGGATTTAATGTTAAAATTTCTTCTGCAATTCTCTCTCTCTCTCTAACTGTTGATCCTCCTTGTCTGCAATCTCCGTCCTGTTGTCTTTCTATCGCCTCATATCCGTTACCTACGTGCGTTTTACTCCTTAATTGCACCTTTTGTCCCGTCGTATTTATCAACCTGATTGGAACCTCTTTGTCTACCTGACAATAAACTCTTGCTACCAGTACGCCCGCTGGTACCTCTCCACTAGGCTCGATCATGAGATTCTCGTTATCCGGTAGCTTCCCCTTGAGGACACCTTGGATTAAAATTTCCGAAAATGGAGGTAATTCCACGTCCGATTTAATCACTACTGGATTTGGCGCCGCCACCCTTAGGTCAGACGAGCACCCTTCTCGTTGAATCGATTTTATCCTGCCGGCACTCTCGCTCTGGCCCAGGATCCTTACACTTGGTTCTCTCATCAAAACCGACATTAACTCTTCCTCGCAGTCACATATTTCTAATTGCTCCTCTCTTACTCCACCTTGGTTCCTTTTTCGGCCTACTCCTTGGTTTACTCCTTTCTGATTGACTCCACCTTCCTTGGTGACCTCTGCCTCGGTCACTCTCCATCCTCCGCACGTGTTACTCTCGTTCTTCACTTGACGCCCTTTTCTTCCTTGGTCCTGACTGATTTTCATTAAATCCTCGCTCCCCTCGCGTTCCGCTTCAACGTACTCTCCACCTGAAAATTCTCTTCTGTGTTCCGATGAACAGAGTTCCACACGTTTGCTTCCACCGGGGCCCTTGGTTTCCGCAACAGGTACTTCGCCACTCATTCGGTTGTTGAAGATGGTCTCCATCGTATCGAGACGTCTACTAAGGTTTTCGAGTTTCTCGACAATTTTTTTGAAATATTCATCGTTCCCTTTGTCCATTCGGTGGACTGCAACTAACGGCTTATCTCCCTCTTCGCAATTTTCCAGTCGCACCTGTGATCCATCGATCCAAATTAATCCCGTTGCCCAATCTATTGCAACACGGTTCGCCACTAAAAAATCCAATCCAAGTAATAAATCTGCTCCAAAATCCGTGTTTTCTGTCACATGACACCGATGCTCGATGTGTTTCAATTGCGATAATTCAATATCTACCCTTACTGCTCCCTGTGTGTGAATTCTCTCGCCGCTAATGCTCCATAATCGGGGTTTCAAACTCTCCTCAATATTATATACAATTCCAGGTCGAATCAATGATGTCGCTGCGCCTGAATCAATTATCGCCCTAAATATCCGATTACCTATCCAAATTTTTATACTATTACTACTCAAATCCTTATAATTAGGGGTGGTGAGGCGGGAATGTCCTCTCGTCGCCGTTACCTGTTGTTCATCTAGTTCTAAGCCGCGGTCCGGCGCTCCGCCGCGACTTCCTTCCCGTTTAAATTCTGCTGTCTACGTGGATTTCTGCATTCTCTTGACATATGTCCTGGTTGATTACAATTATAACAAATTATCTTCCTGCATTGGTTTGCAAAATGTCCTAGTGTTCCACACTTAAAACAATTTAAATTCCTAGCACCTTCGTCCCGATTTCCGGTCTGCCTACCGTTCCCTCGTCCTCGTCCTCGATTATTCCAATCCCTGGTTTGCCTGTCATTTCCTCGTCCTCGTCCTTGACCTCGATTATTCCAATCCCTAGTACTGGAATTTCCGCTGCCGTCCTTACCATAACTAATATCTTCACCACCTGTTGTTCCTGTCACGTTCTCTCTAGCTAAATTCCTGATCCTATTCTTACTGACCAATTCAGCGATTTTCTCTTCATTCTCTGCCATCTCGATAGCATCCTCCAAGTCCATGGGTCGGAGAGACAGAACTCTCTGCTGCAACTCCAATCTCAACCCTAATTTAAAACGCAAAAACAAATCGCTCCGAAATTTATCTGGGTACGCAGCGTGATCCGGGTTCGCTCTGTGCGCCAGCTCCTTCAATCTTGCTGCAAACTCCTGGACTGACTCTCCTACCTCTTGTATGCACCTGTGAAAATTCTCAACTGCCTCACCTAAATTAAGGGAAAGTTTGAAACGACTCTCGAGAGCTGCCCTTAAATCTGCATAATCCGCGACTCTTAGTTGTGGTTCCGCCGACAATAATTGTCGCGCCTTTCCTGTCAATTTAATCCTAGTTATTGTCGCCTTTTCTTCTTCCGTCCAACCTGTTAATGCCGCAATGTCATCTAACAATTCAAAAAAATATTTTACATTCGCTGTTCCGTCGAACGTCGGAACCGAGTTCGACGACGTCAAAATTGCTTGATTCGCTGCCATCCTTAATTATTTCGTAAAATCCAAAATACAAAATCGAAATCAAAATACACAACAAAACACAAACTCAAAACAAATCAAAATACAAAAATACAATTTCGCAATTAAAACACGTCCACAAATACAAATCAAGTTACGAAAAAAATAAATTCAAAATACGAAGACAAACACAAACAACGATTAATAAATATCCAAGTACGATTATATCAGGTGATAAAACGAGTCAGGTGTTGCTATGTTTATGTAAAACAAAATTAAACAAAATGAATAATAAAAAAAAAATCTGTAAATCACGGAATATCTAGAACTTTGATCACTACTTAATTTAATCCCACAATTTAAATTGACAAAAAACAAAACAAAAAAAAACGAAACCCTGTTTGGATTTGCTTAGGAACAAACAACATTAAAACAAAATAACTCCTCCTAATTGAATCAACTTGGAGTACTAAAAATTCATTTACATCCAAATTAAAACAATCTCAACAATAATTAATTTATTAAAATTCACAATTTCAACTACGGTGGTAATTAAACAATTCAATTAATTAAAGAGTCACGCCAAAAAAAAAACTAACAATTAATCAACCTCACAATTTAAATTGACGAAACAAAAACGAAACATTTTTGGATTTACTTAGGAACAAACAACTTTAAAACGTAAATAACTCCTTTTAATTGAATCAACTTGGTGTACTAAAAAATCATTTACACCCAAATTAAAACAATCTCAACATTAATTAATTTATTAAAATTCACAACTACTACGGTGGCAATTAAACATCTCAATTATTTAAACAACCACACCATTATATAACCTAACAATTAAATAATCGTCTACTTTAATTAACCTAATAATGAAGCAACCCCACATTTGAGCAACCTTCTACTTTAATTAACCTCTTAATTAAGCAACCCCACATTTGAGCAACCTTCTACTTTAATTAACCTCTTAATTAAGCAACCCCACATTTGAGCAACCTTCTACTTTAATTAACCTCTTAATTAAGCAACCCCACACCTGACACCAAAATATATGTGGTGCTCGCCTTTACTCTAACCTGTAATTGACATCTGACCAAGCGGGCACCTGCATACATTGTTGCTATATAACCTGTCGAGCGGTTGCCAGATTATATAGCCAAGGGTTCGCCTGACTCGCAATCGTGACTTGGACTTAACAACACTAATAAAATAAGCTTTTAGTCATTACTTACCTTTACTCCTGCTGTCTCAGTTCGGGTTCACTGGCATCTCGGCGTCGACGCAAAATCGTGCACTCGCGATTAACGTTTCGTAGGAGTAACGGGATCGGGATATCAATGAAGTACTATACAAAATGACAACGACGGCAATTGATATGACAAACGTGATATATTAATGAAATAAAGAATTTAACAAACATTACTCTTGACATACATTTAGTGGACAACACAATCGATACATTAAAATCTAATTCAGCAAACATGACAATTATCTGACGTTACATCTTACAAAAGAATAATTACAACACAAGTGAAAATTAATCTTTACACATTATAAATGAATTTAGCCAAAACCTCTCATTGTCACCTTACATTACCTCACCCATTAGGAAAAAGGAGCAACTGTACCG
Source organism: Ocypus olens (assembly GCA_910593695.2). Lineage (NCBI taxonomy): Eukaryota > Metazoa > Arthropoda > Insecta > Coleoptera > Staphylinidae > Ocypus > Ocypus olens. The sequence continues at coordinate 37,186,981 of OU343058.1, forward strand.
TACGCGGACTAAAACTCAAAAACAACTGTAAAACTCAAAGAACTGACTGAACTGTAAGACTCTCCAAGAACTGACTGAAAATCTACATGTTACTGTCCACGAAACCTCTGTGTCCCCACCGTTTTCTTTAGGAATTTTCCTGCGAAGACAAAGGGAATCCAGAGTTCAATTCGACATCGCTTTTATCTGGTTCAACATTTGCTCCTTTCCCATTTTTATTTAATTTAGGCGTTTACTTCGCCCAAATAATTCTATTATTTATTTAATCAATTACCCAGTGACTTGAGATTGAAAACGAAATTAATTTATAGACATAATCACTTAATTGACTATTTACAGGTGTTGGCTATGAATTCCCATCTTAGCTACTACAGGTAGCTCAGAAAACCGCTTAAATACACATTCTTCGATAGTGCACTAAATACATAATGCGCTGGTGCAATGTAAACACAATGACAATAACAACCCATTATCTCTTTTCTGAAAGACGGGCGCAACTATTAATGGAATTTTATGATAATAAACGAAATTTGATTAGTCGGACATCGCTAATACCTCTCACACGTTGATTAATTACACGTATACTTTTTACACTCCTCACACAGTGCTTCCCATCTATAGCACCGACACAGTTTGGGAAATTCCACTTTTCATTAAATTCCTGAGCAACAGATAGCCATGCGTCTTCTGTTGACAGTGTCTGGAATGAATAAAAACTTAATTTAGGGTGTATATTAAATTAAATTGTTCTTTTAGGCTAATAAGCAGGAGAATGAGCGAAATGAACATGAAAGAGCTGCGGTAGTGGGCCCCAATGGAGGTACACATTCAGACTCGACAACACATCTGCAACCTGTAACTTCGGTAGAATTAAGCAACACGACAACACAATCGAAACCTTCAACTTCCCTACGATCTAGCCACACGAAAATACCACCTAAGAAATCTAAACTTGAAGATCCTCGAGTAGACGAAGCCTACCGTGTTTTAAAAGATACATATCGAAGAAAATGGACAAGAGTCAAGCTTTTGGGAATCTTGTAGCTTCAAAACGTGGTGAATATTCAAAACGGACGAAAGCATATGTTGAACATTATACATATAAATAATATACTGTTCGACGCTGATTTGAGGAAATTTGAGTTTGAGCCAAATTTAGCATCAACTCCGATGTCTTCATATTCGGACAGTTCACAAAATACCTTACTGCATTCTATAAACACAGATCAACCACCACCCAACCAGATAACAACAGTAATGGAAAACAGTTCACACACATGCCAACAATTACACATTCCGGATAATACTGAAACTGGAGAAACTAGAGATTCTTTACTGTATTACGTTAACAATTTTAAGTAACTTTTTCTATTTCAATTTTTTTTTGTGTTTTAAAAATACTATTAAGTACCTTTTGTTTATTTTTCCAATACATGTCTCAAAAATAGTGAGTATAATAATGTTGTTTACTTACCTTAGCTTAGTCATGCAATACTTCATTTATCGCATCTTCAGATACAGCATTACATATTGTGGATTTAGATATTTTAGTAAAATACATCAGGCTTTCATAGGAATCTCCAGTTGCCAAAAATCTTAAAGTCACTGCTAGTCTGTCATATGCAGGAATCGAGTCTCTAAAATTCGTACTTGCTTTCCGAATTTTGTCGCTGATCAGAGATAATAAATGGTCAAAATCCTCTGACGCCATTCTACAGAAATTTTGGAATTGACCACTTTCTTCTTCTTGCATATCCGTCATCGTTTCACCTACATTATCCAGTATCCTTAGCTGCATTAAATTTGTCACCCACCAACGTCTCTTCCTTCTTTTCTTTTTGAGTTTTTGAGACAGAATAATACATGCAACACTTGCAATTATAACATTGCTGTCAGAGTCGGCCATAAAGAATTGGCACGAATGAGCAATCAGCATTCGTTCCGATGATCTAAAATTCTAGTTCTTGGTTCTCATTCTTGGTCGCTGATATTTTGGTGTAAACGCTAAGAACGATCTTTCGTTTACACTAAGAGATCGAGAAAGAATGCTCTTGTTCAGACAATTAATGAATGTCAGAATTAAGGATTTTCGGTTAGAAGTGCATGCAACGTGGATCAATCTTGACTTTTCCCGTCATCTTTCATTGGCACCTTTACAAAATCTTCCGCATTGGCTTCTCTCTGGCAAGTTTTGAAATCGTGTGAGTACTTTCAGAGTAATGCTTTATTAATAATGTTTGGTGTGTCGATTTCCGATCAATTTTCATTGACTGCATTTAAATTGCCATTTAATTCAACTGTGATGGTGGATTATTACTCTTCTGTTCTCCGCATTGAGAAAACATGTAAACATTTTCGAAACGCATAATTATTTATCGAGATGTGCTTTATTAAAGTTTAGGTGTAAATGAAAACGTGCCCCTAAAAGTCAATGTTTGGCGAGTACTAGAGTCCCCAAACTACCGCTTGAATTTGTACTACCTCTTTCACGCTTTCCGTACCTCTTTTTTTTAAGACAAAAATTCCGTTTTACTTTGGTCTCGAGCGAGTCTGCTATCTTTGATTTAATTCCAAAAGAGTCTGCAAATCATTCTGAACGTTTATAAACGATAAAAATCAATGAAAAAGATTTTCGTTAACATGCGAGTGCTTTCCAAACAGCAAATTAAGAAATGCATTGATAGTGCATTGTCATATTTGACAGATTCATAAACTGAGGTTACCAGATTACATTCCCGTATTTCCTCAAGCAAAACGATTCGAAATAATATTTTACTTTTTTTACCCCCTTCTGGACTGATGATAGAGGTGACGCTTTTGGGCAATGTGGTGTCTATGAAATGACATCGATTGAGCAAATTTGATTGTCCCAATGATCCTGCCCGCGGCCGTTAGGGCTTTCTCAAGAAATTATAGAAGAAAATTCGCCCAGCCTTCCGGGTACATCCTGGACAATTTAAAATGATTCTATCTTCTCCGCCAAAGACCCCTCTATAACATTTATTCATGATTTTTCATATGTTTCGAATCGTTCGCGAGTTATGAATTTGTTTATGTGTCAAGGCACCATATTCTTAATTATTGGATTGATGAGGCTGTTACTTGGTGAAATTCCATAATGTGGTAAGTAAAACACGTGTGTTTGAGAATTTTCACAAATTTTTAATGTCGAACACTGCGACATATGTTTCGCCACACAGTGGAGTAGAGTGTTTTACCGGGGACTGGATACCTCCACACTCCACACCCCCCACCACTCCAAGATGGCCGCCGCCCCGCCCACAAAATGGCCGCCTAATCACCAAAATGGCCGCCTAATCACCAAAATGGCCGCCTAATCACCAAAATGGCCGCCTCAAAATGGCCGCCTAATCACCAAAATGGCCGCCTAATCACCAAAATGGCCGCCTAATCACCATATGACCCGCACGACCCGCATACAAAATGGCCGCCACCTGGTGACGGAAAGTTGAACTACACGATTACAGATTCCATTTCCCACGGGCGTCACCTGGTGGCGGAAAGCCGAACTATGTAACAATAGTTGCAGATTTCATTTTTTTCACGGGCGTCACCTGGTGGCGGAAAGCTGAACTACGCGATTACCGTTTTTTTATGTGAATAAATGGTTGCAGAATAAGTGAACACTTACAAGAATTTTATTTTTATGCATGGAAAAATACCACATTTTATAAATCACAAGTTCAACAATTGCATAAGTTATTTAAACAAGAAATGAAAAATTTACACAACATGAAGCACTGGGGATATGCATATGTAAATAGAAAAACATACAATATTTATTTAATTTTTTTTATTTCAATCTCCACATTTCGCATATGTATTTTTTCAATCACATCACACGCATACATCATAGTCCGATCGTGGATATCGTCGGCGAGCTCCATTAATGCGGAAATGTGACCATCGTCATCCGCGTAAAAATCCTTTAAAGTAAAATACATTATTTAGCAACAATATATTAATAATATACATGATTTATCGACAATAATTAATAAATATATTTACTCACTCTAATTGCAGCTTGCACATCACTGGCCTTACTAGACATCACGTATTTTTTATAAAGTGCAGTTTGTAAGAATGAACTGTGAACTGTATGCTGATATAATTCTACATTAGTATTTATTGTATTATTTTGGAAAGTTACAACGTTATTTTGGGAATACATATTACAAACACATTAAGATATTTCTGGAAAGTCACGTTAGCTTAATTGAGGAAAATTACTCGAAATATTTGAGTCAGTAACGATTGTCATTATACCACATTCCTAAATAATCACTTTATCATAATAAATATATTACGGATGATTAACATTTTCGAAAACCAATTTACAATGGAAAATCACCACAACAATGATGACGTCAGAGCACATTACCATTTCAATAAATATATAATTAAAATTTGTTGGAAGTAAAAGCAGCATTAATGGAAAACGTCAGTTGCTCGAAACTTAAACATAAGTTGCCCCCGCTCGTGTTACCTACAGTTAGTTCCGCAGTTATTATTATTATTAATTATCAGCATATATGATTTACATGTCAAGGTAAGTGCAATATTATTTTCAATAACCTACATTATTTTAATATTTTATTTCTAATAATCTTATACATTATCCTAATTTTATGTATTATTACTGGTGTTTGAAGTGCAACAATTATTTTTCGAAAGTAGATTGCAGGGACAGCGACAAAAGCTAGTTTAAAATGTTCAATGCAAAATATATCGTGGCCAATGATGGAATATTCGCTACAATTAAAACGAAAAGTGAATAATTCCAGGTTATAGTTCTGTTGTTTATAAATTATGGGTGCTTATTAAATATGATAATGTTTATCAAATTAAATATCATAATGTTTGTTATACGAAAGAGGTAGCGCTTGGATCTTGGCAGTAGCCTACATCTATTGATTAAAGTATCCCAAATATCGATGGATCTAACTATATTGTTTTGCCAGGTAAATATTTATAAGTATATTTTTTACCACGTAATTATCGTAACTTTGAATACATATTATTTGCATTATTTATTTTGTTTGAAACACAAATTAAGATTAAAAAGCCTACCTAAATATTAAAAACAATGAAGAGATGTGCCTGGCCAAGAGCATCACCACTGCTGTCCTCCATTCTATAGTTGAATACCAAGACCGCGTGCCACAGTATCTGCACTCTACTCAACCGCAAATTACTAGCCCAAGAACAAATAATTAATTCGAACTGTAATATTAATTATCAAATTTAGACTTGTGTGGGTATGATTTACACTTAATGATTCATGATAATGTAGATATAGATATTATTCCATAAAATAGGAAAAAAATATTTCTTTGTCGAAATCAAGTAAAGTCGACGAGTACATCAATAATAATAATAATAATAATAATGTATAATTCCCGCAATACTAAATTACGACTCTTGAACAATTTAAATTGATTGCTATCTCAATGGGAAGTTAATAAACAAAAAAATCTAAGTTGCGATTAATTAGTTTCGAAATTTTACAAATCAGATGAATTTAAATGGTTTTTGAGAAAGTGTTTTTTTTCTCTATGTATATATGGATTCGATTAGACGACTCCAAGAAATGAAATTTCCAGCTAAAACAATTGTTGTTCGACCCCCCGCAAACACCGACATTTCCGTCACTGACTAACAGCATGTTTAAAATATGTGCTCAATTCAATTGTAAAAATTTAAATTATTATTCAAAATCTTCCTTTTGTAAGGCACATACTTTGCTAACGGAACATTTCAAAACCAAAACTATTTACTCTTCCTCAATTTAATTTAAGTTTTAGGTTCGGTCAATCATCATATTTTGTTTTTGCCTATCCATAATAATAACAATTTCATCATTTTTTTTTTTTGTAATAAAATTTTTATATTATTAATTTACATAGCTATTTTCTTTCGTTGGCAAATATTTTTTTTATTGTTTTCTTCTTCTTGAATTTTTATATATTGCTCACTGAACGCCATATTTTTAGTTATAAATGTAGCGCTAATATTTTATGTTTCCCTACAATTGGAATTATTTTTAACCGATATTTTGTGAAGTATTCCGCTTAGTGTGTGCTAAAATATATTCATAACTGTCATATTTGGATGCAATATAAGGATTTTAAGTGGGTTCGCGAGAACGAAATCTCTATTTTAAACGTTGCTAATATACCCGACGACTCGTCAATGGGAAATATATCATGGATGTTGACATTGTAAGCATAATGCGTTTACATATTTAGGTCGGAAAACATGGTACCACCCAGGTGAAAATTCAAAAAAAATCATAAATATTTTAAAAAAAGATCAATAAGAAAAAACAAAAAAAAAATCATAAATATTTTAAAAAAAGATCAATAAGAAAAAACAAAAAGAAAACGTCCTCCATTATAGAAATTTGTCACTTTGTTGAAAATAAACAAAATTCACAGAGTAATTGGTTCTAAACAATCTGAATTTCTTTACAAAAAAATACTGATTTAAATACAACCATACATTAGAGTGCTTAAGTTCCATTTGTTATTTACGCGGATGTTGAGGGCATTTTAAAACCTCTAGAGTGAAACATCATTCAAAAACATAACACATATACACCCGCCATACAGTGGGGCAGATGAGTATTCTAGCGCGACAAACGTAAAAAAAAAAATGATACTCGCAAAAGACGAAATAAATGTTGAAAATCTCTTTCTACAACACTTCTTCAATCATAATGACATTTAAGTCACCTGTCGCAGATACTCTTGCTGTGAAAAGCGACAATGACTATACTCATCTTGCCTGAATACTTAAGCGTTGGTATGCCGTGCATATTCAAATGCAGAAAACAGTAAGTAAATGCGCATATAAACAATTGCGATTTTTTTTTTTGTGCAATAAGTACATGATAACAATTGTCCTTTAAGTGATAAGTATTTTTTTGTCATTATAATTTTTTATTTCATCGTTAATTTTATTCTAAATTTGGATATTTTTTTGTGATGTACAAAACAAATCCCGGATTTTGTCGAAAAACGGCTTTCATGTCATCTTTCTCGAGACATTTTCACATAATTCTCAGCATGTTCGAACTGCGGTAACTTGAGATATATCACAAAATAAACGATTAAATCCAAAAATTATAACGACAAATAAAAAACAGCTAAAAAAAAATAATTATCACTTAAAAGACAATCGTTATCATGTACTTATTGCACAAAAAAAAAATCTCAATTGTTTATATGCGCATTTACTAACTGTTTTCTTCATTTGAATATGTACGTAGAAAGAAATTTCCAACATTTATTTCGTCTTTTGCGGGTATCATTTTTTTTTTTTTTTTACTTGTATCGCGCTAGAATAGTCATCCGTCCCACTGTGCGCCATACAGTTTCGTGTATAAAGTTAAATGCTCTTATGTTGAGTCACTAAATAAATTTGAAATTTACACCGATGAAAACTGTGTTAAAGTGTTTGTGGATCGAATCACTGTCGACGCCTACAGAATTTACGACAATCGTTTGAGACATATAATACCCATGAACAAATTATCCATCGACACTAGAATTGTTATATACACAGTGGGCCAAGAAAACGGTACAAATTATAAATATTCATATTTTCAGTAATAATAAACGCATTAAATATTGTTTTAAAAATCAAAATATTTACACTTTATGGATTGCAAAAAATGATTATTTACATTTTTTGGAAAGTTTTATTATATAGGTTATACATAAGTAATACAGGAATTTACAGGTTATGAAAACCACAAGGTGCCAGTTCAGGATTCGAAATTAGAAATTTCCCTGTTCTTACACTGGGGCCTCGATTATATAAATAATCAATTCTTATAAATAAAATCATTTTATAATCTAATTTAATAATGAAAATATTTAAAATTAAACATAATTTTCTTTACTACCCTTCTAGCAAGAATGAATAATATTTATTTTTAAAAAACTTTTATGTTTAGACTTTTAAACTGATGAGGAACTGAATTATAAATTGCGGCAATATTGTAAGAGAAAGACTTTTTCATCACAAACAATTAAGAGGAACACCCCGTACAGTACGAATTCCTGAAAGGATAGAAGTTCAGTCAAGAAGATGCTCCGGACACATGTTTAAGTACTATTTCTTTAGAGAAAAAATACTTCGTCTTATCTATAAAAATTAGGCTTCTCAGTGTTGTATTAATTATTAAAAAAAATATTAATACCTCACGAAGATATACAAGTAAAAAACTTCTTGTACCGTTTTTTTTTTTTTTGCCCTTGGTGTATATTACCGAATTTTATTCCTTTTTTTTCATAACTTGAACGAGTATGATTCACACTTTATTTTATTAAAGAACTCAAATGTGATAGTGAAGACATTGATATTATTCCGCAAATTATGAAAAAATATATATCTTTCACGAAATCGGTTAAAGTCGATAAGTACATTAATAAAAAAAAAGGTATGAAACATACCCGCAATTTTAAATTACAGTTCTTGGGCAGCTTTAAATTTATGGCTAGTTTAATAGACAAATTAGCAAAAAATATAAGTCGGGATCAATTAGTTGAAATTTTAAAATTGTTTGAAGTCAGATGATGAATTTAAATTATTATTAGTGAGGAAGGACGTTTTCCCATACCAATACATAGATTCAATTGAACGATTCCAATAGACTAAATTTCGGAACTTGATTTGGAATACCCTTATACCCTTATAGGAGCTTGCATTGTAAAACACACAATGTTTTATCGTTTTTGGTCGAAAATGTGTTGACACACGGGTCTAAATGAAAAAAAAAGAAAAGATTTAAATACAACCATGTGCCAAGCAGCTAAAAAACATTATTTTTTTTAAATTGATGAACAATTTTGTTTTCGACAAAACAATGGACAATGTGGATAAACGAGCTGATGTCAAATTGATGACTCGTTGGGAGGCAATCAAATTATCTATAAACAAGGGCGCTCCGAGCGGGTTAAAATCGGTCTCGAGTTAGCCCTTCCCTAAAAATTTATGATAATTAATAAGTAAATTACCAGTAATTCATAAATCTCAATTGGAATTTATTTCCGCTAAACCCAGAAATTTTGTTAACACGCCGGACGTTGATAAGAGCGAAACATGATTAATCCTGACTTTATGTGCTAATTAATACCAAATTATAGCGTTGGAAAATAAGTAAATTCTTAAAGGAAAATAATTTCAGATTTTTGTTATATATTTATTAAATTAATATATTACAGATTTTATCTTGTTAATAGTCTACTATTACGTGTATGAATTATGTCATTTCATGAAACAAAATCGACTTTCAATTTATATTTTAATACAAGTTTTTTTAAACTAGCTGCTTTGTTTCATTTAATTTTTTCTTACTCGACCTAATTTATTTTCTTCTTCATCATTTGATAAATTTTGAATAATTATCTGTTAATTCCTCCAAGCCAATTGACTGTTGTGGTTTATTAGGAGTAATTTTATCAATATCTTGATTTATCAGATTATTGCTTAAACTGCACATCTTTGAATGTGTGGCTTCAAAACACGATCTACAATAATGCTTATCGCATTGTAAACAGCACAATCGCACATTCTTAGTGAGATTTCTAGCCTTATGTCTTCCATGCTTCAAAGCCGTGTGCTTATAACATTCCACACATCTTCTTCTTTTTGTAGACGCAATCAGCTCGTGTTCATCTTTATTTATTAAAGGTCTTGTAGTATAATGCATGCTAATTTTCTGTTTTTTATCAGGTACAACTGTTAGTGTTTTAATATGAGGTTGTTTTAATTTATAACGACGTTTGTCAGACTCATCATTAATGTTCCGTTTTGTATTGCTTGCTATATGAGACGACTTATACTGCTGTTGTTTATCATACTCATTGATAATTTGTAAATGAGGTTCAGCTTCAAATTGTTTATGAGTTTCGGCTTCAATTTGATAGCGATTTTTCGTAATAACTTTATTTCTATAACCATTTCCCTCAGAGTTTTTATTGTGGAACTCAATTCCCATGATGTCGTTATTATTACTTCGTACTTATATGTTCAAATGTTTCTGAATTGGAAAGCACGACTATTTATAACATATAACCCTAGGAACAAGAGACAGCTATTCAAAGGCAAGTGTCGCACAGGTGTCGCACACTTAATGCAGTTAGTCACACAAGTGTCGCACACTTAATGCAGTTAGTCACACAAGTGTCGCACAGCCTTGTCAAGGCTATTTATAACATATAACCCTAGGAACAGGGAGACAGCTATTTAGAGGCAAGTGTCGCACAGGTGTCGCACACCTGTCGCACAAGTGTCGCACACTTAATGCAGTTAGTAGCACAAGTGTCGCACAGCCGGTGACTATTGAACGAATAAATATGAAAAATGTAAAAAATAAATATTGTTTTTCTATTTACATAAATATTTATCCAGTGTTTGATATATTTTGTTTTGATTTACATAGTTCAGCTTTCATCATCAGGTGTCACTTGTGTAAATTTTTCATTTCTTGTTTAAATAACTTATGCAATTGTTGAACTTGTGATTTATAAAATGTGATATTTTTCCATGCATAAAATAAAATTTTTGTAAGTGTTCACTTATTCTGCAACCATTTATTCACATAAAAAAAATCTGCAACCATTGGTACATAGTTCAGCTTTCCACCACCAGGTGACGCCCGAGAAAAAAAAAATGAAATCTGCAACTATTGTTACATAGTTCGGCTTTCCGCCACCAGGTGACGCCCGTGGGAAATGGAATCTGTAATCCTGTAGTTCAACTTTCCGCCACCAGGTGGCGGCCATTTTGGTGATTAGGCGGCCATTTTGGTGATTAATGCAGTTAGTAGCACAAGTGCGACACTTGCCCGGGCAAGTGTCTGCCCGGGCTTGGAGGAATTAACAGATAATTATTCAAAATTTATCAAATGATGAAGAAGAAAATAAATTAGGTCGAGTAAGAAAAAATTAAATGAAACAAAGCAGCTAGTTTAAAAAAACTTGTATTAAAATATAAATTGAAAGTCGATTTTGTTTCATGAAATGACATAATTCATACACGTAATAGTAGACTATTAACAAGATAAAATCTGTAATATATTAATTTAATAAATATATAACAAAAATCTGAAATTATTTTCCTTTAAGAATTTACTTATTTTCCAACGCTATAATTTGGTATTAATTAGCACATAAAGTCAGGATTAATCATGTTTCGCTCTTATCAACGTCCGGCGTGTTAACAAAATTTCTGGGTTTAGCGGAAATAAATTCCAATTGAGATTTATGAATTACTGGTAATTTACTTATTAATTATCATAAATTTTTAGGGAAGGGCTAACTCGAGACCGATTTTAACCCGCTCGGAGCGCCCTTGTTTATAGATAATTTGATTGCCTCCCAACGAGTCATCAATTTGACATCAGCTCGTTTATCCACATTGTCCATTGTTTTGTCGAAAACAAAATTGTTCATCAATTTAAAAAAAATAATGTTTTTTAGCTGCTTGGCACATGGTTGTATTTAAATCTTTTCTTTTTTTTTCATTTAGACCCGTGTGTCAACACATTTTCGACCAAAAACGATAAAACATTGTGTGTTTTACAATGCAAGCTCCTATAAGGGTATAAGGGTATTCCAAATCAAGTTCCGAAATTTAGTCTATTGGAATCGTTCAATTGAATCTATGTATTGGTATGGGAAAACGTCCTTCCTCACTAATAATAATTTAAATTCATCATCTGACTTCAAACAATTTTAAAATTTCAACTAATTGATCCCGACTTATATTTTTTGCTAATTTGTCTATTAAACTAGCCATAAATTTAAAGCTGCCCAAGAACTGTAATTTAAAATTGCGGGTATGTTTCATACCTTTTTTTTTATTAATGTACTTATCGACTTTAACCGATTTCGTGAAAGATATATATTTTTTCATAATTTGCGGAATAATATCAATGTCTTCACTATCACATTTGAGTTCTTTAATAAAATAAAGTGTGAATCATACTCGTTCAAGTTATGAAAAAAAAGGAATAAAATTCGGTAATATACACCAAGGGCAAAAAAAAAAAAAACGGTACAAGAAGTTTTTTACTTGTATATCTTCGTGAGGTATTAATATTTTTTTTAATAATTAATACAACACTGAGAAGCCTAATTTTTATAGATAAGACGAAGTATTTTTTCTCTAAAGAAATAGTACTTAAACATGTGTCCGGAGCATCTTCTTGACTGAACTTCTATCCTTTCAGGAATTCGTACTGTACGGGGTGTTCCTCTTAATTGTTTGTGATGAAAAAGTCTTTCTCTTACAATATTGCCGCAATTTATAATTCAGTTCCTCATCAGTTTAAAAGTCTAAACATAAAAGTTTTTTAAAAATAAATATTATTCATTCTTGCTAGAAGGGTAGTAAAGAAAATTATGTTTAATTTTAAATATTTTCATTATTAAATTAGATTATAAAATGATTTTATTTATAAGAATTGATTATTTATATAATCGAGGCCCCAGTGTAAGAACAGGGAAATTTCTAATTTCGAATCCTGAACTGGCACCTTGTGGTTTTCATAACCTGTAAATTCCTGTATTACTTATGTATAACCTATATAATAAAACTTTCCAAAAAATGTAAATAATCATTTTTTGCAATCCATAAAGTGTAAATATTTTGATTTTTAAAACAATATTTAATGCGTTTATTATTACTGAAAATATGAATATTTATAATTTGTACCGTTTTCTTGGCCCACTGTGTATATAACAATTCTAGTGTCGATGGATAATTTGTTCATGGGTATTATATGTCTCAAACGATTGTCGTAAATTCTGTAGGCGTCGACAGTGATTCGATCCACAAACACTTTAACACAGTTTTCATCGGTGTAAATTTCAAATTTATTTAGTGACTCAACATAAGAGCATTTAACTTTATACACGAAACTGTATGGCGCACAGTGGGACGGATGACTATTCTAGCGCGATACAAGTAAAAAAAAAAAAAAAATGATACCCGCAAAAGACGAAATAAATGTTGGAAATTTCTTTCTACGTACATATTCAAATGAAGAAAACAGTTAGTAAATGCGCATATAAACAATTGAGATTTTTTTTTTGTGCAATAAGTACATGATAACGATTGTCTTTTAAGTGATAATTATTTTTTTTTAGCTGTTTTTTATTTGTCGTTATAATTTTTGGATTTAATCGTTTATTTTGTGATATATCTCAAGTTACCGCAGTTCGAACATGCTGAGAATTATGTGAAAATGTCTCGAGAAAGATGACATGAAAGCCGTTTTTCGACAAAATCCGGGATTTGTTTTGTACATCACAAAAAAATATCCAAATTTAGAATAAAATTAACGATGAAATAAAAAATTATAATGACAAAAAAATACTTATCACTTAAAGGACAATTGTTATCATGTACTTATTGCACAAAAAAAAAAATCGCAATTGTTTATATGCGCATTTACTTACTGTTTTCTGCATTTGAATATGCACGGCATACCAACGCTTAAGTATTCAGGCAAGATGAGTATAGTCATTGTCGCTTTTCACAGCAAGAGTATCTGCGACAGGTGACTTAAATGTCATTATGATTGAAGAAGTGTTGTAGAAAGAGATTTTCAACATTTATTTCGTCTTTTGCGAGTATCATTTTTTTTTTTACGTTTGTCGCGCTAGAATACTCATCTGCCCCACTGTATGGCGGGTGTATATGTGTTATGTTTTTGAATGATGTTTCACTCTAGAGGTTTTAAAATGCCCTCAACATCCGCGTAAATAACAAATGGAACTTAAGCACTCTAATGTATGGTTGTATTTAAATCAGTATTTTTTTGTAAAGAAATTCAGATTGTTTAGAACCAATTACTCTGTGAATTTTGTTTATTTTCAACAAAGTGACAAATTTCTATAATGGAGGACGTTTTCTTTTTGTTTTTTCTTATTGATCTTTTTTTAAAATATTTATGATTTTTTTTTTGTTTTTTCTTATTGATCTTTTTTTAAAATATTTATGATTTTTTTTGAATTTTCACCTGGGTGGTACCATGTTTTCCGACCTAAATATGTAAACGCATTATGCTTACAATGTCAACATCCATGATATATTTCCCATTGACGAGTCGTCGGGTATATTAGCAACGTTTAAAATAGAGATTTCGTTCTCGCGAACCCACTTAAAATCCTTATATTGCATCCAAATATGACAGTTATGAATATATTTTAGCACACACACTAAGCGGAATACTTCACAAAATATCGGTTAAAAATAATTCCAATTGTAGGGAAACATAAAATATTAGCGCTACATTTATAACTAAAAATATGGCGTTCAGTGAGCAATATATAAAAATTCAAGAAGAAGAAAACAATAAAAAAAATATTTGCCAACGAAAGAAAATAGCTATGTAAATTAATAATATAAAAATTTTATTACAAAAAAAAAAAATGATGAAATTGTTATTATTATGGATAGGCAAAAACAAAATATGATGATTGACCGAACCTAAAACTTAAATTAAATTGAGGAAGAGTAAATAGTTTTGGTTTTGAAATGTTCCGTTAGCAAAGTATGTGCCTTACAAAAGGAAGATTTTGAATAATAATTTAAATTTTTACAATTGAATTGAGCACATATTTTAAACATGCTGTTAGTCAGTGACGGAAATGTCGGTGTTTGCGGGGGGTCGAACAACAATTGTTTTAGCTGGAAAATTCATTTCTTGGAGTCGTCTAATCGAATCCATATATACATAGAGAAAAAAAACACTTTCTCAAAAACCATTTAAATTCATCTGATTTGTAAAATTTCGAAACTAATTAATCGCAACTTAGATTTTTTTGTTTATTAACTTCCCATTGAGATAGCAATCAATTTAAATTGTTCAAGAGTCGTAATTTAGTATTGCGGGAATTATACATTATTATTATTATTATTATTATTGATGTACTCGTCGACTTTACTTGATTTCGACAAAGAAATATTTTTTTCCTATTTTATGGAATAATATCTATATCTACATTATCATGAATCATTAAGTGTAAATCATACCCACACAAGTCTAAATTTGATAATTAATATTACAGTTCGAATTAATTATTTGTTCTTGGGCTAGTAATTTGCGGTTGAGTAGAGTGCAGATACTGTGGCACGCGGTCTTGGTATTCAACTATAGAATGGAGGACAGCAGTGGTGATGCTCTTGGCCAGGCACATCTCTTCATTGTTTTTAATATTTAGGTAGGCTTTTTAATCTTAATTTGTGTTTCAAACAAAATAAATAATGCAAATAATATGTATTCAAAGTTACGATAATTACGTGGTAAAAAATATACTTATAAATATTTACCTGGCAAAACAATATAGTTAGATCCATCGATATTTGGGATACTTTAATCAATAGATGTAGGCTACTGCCAAGATCCAAGCGCTACCTCTTTCGTATAACAAACATTATGATATTTAATTTGATAAACATTATCATATTTAATAAGCACCCATAATTTATAAACAACAGAACTATAACCTGGAATTATTCACTTTTCGTTTTAATTGTAGCGAATATTCCATCATTGGCCACGATATATTTTGCATTGAACATTTTAAACTAGCTTTTGTCGCTGTCCCTGCAATCTACTTTCGAAAAATAATTGTTGCACTTCAAACACCAGTAATAATACATAAAATTAGGATAATGTATAAGATTATTAGAAATAAAATATTAAAATAATGTAGGTTATTGAAAATAATATTGCACTTACCTTGACATGTAAATCATATATGCTGATAATTAATAATAATAATAACTGCGGAACTAACTGTAGGTAACACGAGCGGGGGCAACTTATGTTTAAGTTTCGAGCAACTGACGTTTTCCATTAATGCTGCTTTTACTTCCAACAAATTTTAATTATATATTTATTGAAATGGTAATGTGCTCTGACGTCATCATTGTTGTGGTGATTTTCCATTGTAAATTGGTTTTCGAAAATGTTAATCATCCGTAATATATTTATTATGATAAAGTGATTATTTAGGAATGTGGTATAATGACAATCGTTACTGACTCAAATATTTCGAGTAATTTTCCTCAATTAAGCTAACGTGACTTTCCAGAAATATCTTAATGTGTTTGTAATATGTATTCCCAAAATAACGTTGTAACTTTCCAAAATAATACAATAAATACTAATGTAGAATTATATCAGCATACAGTTCACAGTTCATTCTTACAAACTGCACTTTATAAAAAATACGTGATGTCTAGTAAGGCCAGTGATGTGCAAGCTGCAATTAGAGTGAGTAAATATATTTATTAATTATTGTCGATAAATCATGTATATTATTAATATATTGTTGCTAAATAATGTATTTTACTTTAAAGGATTTTTACGCGGATGACGATGGTCACATTTCCGCATTAATGGAGCTCGCCGACGATATCCACGATCGGACTATGATGTATGCGTGTGATGTGATTGAAAAAATACATATGCGAAATGTGGAGATTGAAATAAAAAAAATTAAATAAATATTGTATGTTTTTCTATTTACATATGCATATCCCCAGTGCTTCATGTTGTGTAAATTTTTCATTTCTTGTTTAAATAACTTATGCAATTGTTGAACTTGTGATTTATAAAATGTGGTATTTTTCCATGCATAAAAATAAAATTCTTGTAAGTGTTCACTTATTCTGCAACCATTTATTCACATAAAAAAACGGTAATCGCGTAGTTCAGCTTTCCGCCACCAGGTGACGCCCGTGAAAAAAATGAAATCTGCAACTATTGTTACATAGTTCGGCTTTCCGCCACCAGGTGACGCCCGTGGGAAATGGAATCTGTAATCGTGTAGTTCAACTTTCCGTCACCAGGTGGCGGCCATTTTGTATGCGGGTCGTGCGGGTCATATGGTGATTAGGCGGCCATTTTGGTGATTAGGCGGCCATTTTGGTGATTAGGCGGCCATTTTGAGGCGGCCATTTTGGTGATTAGGCGGCCATTTTGGTGATTAGGCGGCCATTTTGGTGATTAGGCGGCCATTTTGTGGGCGGGGCGGCGGCCATCTTGGAGTGGTGGGGGGTGTGGAGTGTGGAGTGTGGAGGTATCCAGTCCCCGGTAAAACACTCTACTCAGTGGCTTCATCAGGCAGATGATCAATGGTAAGACAATACTACAATTGCGACTTAAATACTATATTGTTAGGGGGTGGGGAAGTTAGAGGGTGTATGACGGGTTGGGAAACATTTACAATTTAAGCGGTTATAATAGTATATTACGACACAAGTTCGGTAAGTGCTCTCTAACAGGTCGAGAAAATTTTAAAAATACGAGGCCCATTGGGCAATAGCCATAGTTTCAACAACAATTTTACAATTTTACACACATGCGATACAAGTCAAAAATTAAATCTATTAGAACAATTAGAAATTAATAAATATAATAAACGCGGTGTGCTAGTTGATGATCAAACCGATGTAAATAATTCACCGTTGTTAAACCTATAAACTCTTGTACAGGGTGGGGCAGAAAAACCTATCCGATTTCAAAACGTTATAAAATTAAAACCACTCAATTTGACAAAAAAATTTTTTTATTAACATATCGCAAATTTTATGCCATTTTTAAATTTAAGTTTTGAAAAGCACATCACTCAAATGTCGTCCTTGGGAGCGGATACACTGATTTAGGCGCTCGCGGTAGCTTTCCATGACTTTCACCGTCATTTCCACAGGAATTTCCTCAATTGCCCGAGCAATTTCCCTTCGTAAAGCAAGAAGGGTCCTTGGTCGATGCTGGAATACCTTCGATTTGAGGTAACCCCAAAGGAAGAAGTCACATGGAGTGAGATCCGGTGAGCGCGGTGGCCAGCCAATATCACCTCTCAGAGAAATGAGGCGTCCGGGAAACATTTCCCTGAGAATGTCCATTGATCGTCGGGATGTGTGGGCGGTTGCACCATCCTGTTGAAACCACACATTTTACACGCCATTTTCTTCCATTTTGGGTTGAAGAAAATTTTCCAGCATGAAACAATAGCGCTCGCTGTTGACCGTTACGGTTTGCCCATTTTCTTCAAAAAAGTAAGGCCCCCAGACGCCTAGGCGGGAAAGAGCACATCACACAGTCACTTTTGGGCTATGGATTTCCCGAGGATTTTCGTCACTCCAATATCGAAAATTCTGCCTGTTTACGGCGCCACAAAGGTGAAAATAGGCTTCGTCCGTGAAGAGCACAACATCGTCTATTGGGAGTTCTCGGAGATCGCGACACAGGTTCATACGGGTTTCAAAATCCCTTTCAATTAATTCCTGTGCAACAACCATTTTGTAGGGATGCATTTTGAGGTCCCGGTGCAAAATTCGCCGAATACTGCGGTTGGAAATCGCCAAAGCGAGCGAATGTTTTCGTGCCGAACGACGCGAGGAACGTTCAATCGCGGCTCTCACATTGGCCACGTTTTCAGGTCCTGTTGCTGTCCTGGCACGTCCAGGCGACTTCTTTTTCAATGCTGAACCCGTCTGTCGAAAATTTGACACCCACACTTTAATCGTAGCGTGATGTGGAACAGGATCATGACGCCCGAGTCCGAAATGAATTCGAAAAGCACGTTGTGTAGCAATTATCAAACCGCCGTTTTCGATAAACCGCTCAATAACAAAAGCACGATGTTCACCAGACCAAGGCATATTGACTAATGACAAATGGCATAAAACCGGCTTTCTAACGGTTTTTACCCCACTACTCTACCTGTTCCCTCTTCTGAGAAAAAGGGATTTGAAATCGGATAGCTTTTTCTGCCCCTCCCTGTAAAATCTTTTATAAGACACGTGTTTTACTTACCACATATATTCTTAATTTTTCATGAGTACCATCGGAAATTTTGATGGAAATCGCATGAAATTGATTCGGCTGAAATTTTAACCAAAGATACCTCTTACCAGAAAGGGTATTACGCGACAAGTATCTTATCTCTGGGGGGCTCTGTCAGGGTGCTCCGGCATTAAAAGTGAGCGGTTCATGAGTTTCTCTCGGGAGTCTTCATGCATTCAGTTTTGACTTTGAAGAGTTTGTCAAAGCTCCAGTATATTCACAAAGCATTACTCTACAATATTTATGTTGAAACATTATTTGATTTGTTGCCCCCTTAATGAGATATGATTTTTCAAAAAGTGACCAAATTGTTTCTACCTGTTTTAATGATTGTCCAAGGACGTATTTTTTTATTCTATTTAAATCGAAGAGCTTTTAGGGTTAGTAAAGGGTACAACCAGTAGTGTATTGGTAAAATAAGAAGTAAGGGAACGCATGGTGAGAGCAAAGAAGTGAGGGAACGCATGGTGAGAGCAAAAAAATAGTTCGCGACTTTCCACAAGCAGCTTGCTAAAAGTTTTTCGGAGATCATCTTATTTTAGGCAAACTATTGTTTTACTTGTAAGCTTTTTTATTTTTTTTTATCCTTGCTATACAGAATATTAAAAAAAGGTGAGGGAACGTCGTTCCCCTACGTTCCCCCTCCAATACACCACTGGGTGTACGAACTTTCAACTGTATTTTTTCAAAAATTTTGGAACGCCCCTCTGCGGCTTTAGAGCGCGTTATTTGACAACCTTGCACGAAGATATAATTTCAGAAGATTCATATTGATGGGCTACACAGGGGCGATGGCGCAGCGCAGCGGAGCCGTCGTGCGTCACCAATTACTTTATTTTATTTTAATGACCTACGCACAGATGACGGCGCGGCGCAGATTATGTCATCGGTTACTTTGCTCAATTTTAATATGCTACGCACGGACGTTGGCGCAGCGCAGCGGAGCCGTCGTTCATCACCAGTTAGTTTTCTTAATTTAACATTTCACTATATAGTACACATCACTATTTCACCTATTTTCACTTTAGCTCGAAAAACTATTATTATCTAAACGTAAGCGACGTCTCCATGGTAGTGGCAAAAGCGCCTTTTGCGAAGCAGAACATGTTATAGTGGTGTAGCGTAATTGTATGTATATACAGTTACTACTTTATTTATCTCCAATTTATCAAAGGTTTTTGTACAAGAAGAAAAAGCGTGTGTTCACAAGTAATATTTTTCTCGTCTAGTTGTTTATTTTCCTCTCTATAGTAACCGAACGTCACGGCTACCCGTGATCCTCATTATCGTTTTCCTATTCCGGTCCAGGCAGTCACCACACCACTCCCCGTCTAAAAAAGGCTATGGAAGGAAACAGTACAAGAGAAGGATACGTGTTTGTGAGAGGTGGAAGGTTTAGAAGAAGATTTGTTATGTTTTATAATTGAACGAGGAAAAACAGAAAGGTTGGTGGTGTTTTGAGTATTTTCTACTGAAGTGGCCGAAATAGTGGAAATATATCCAGGTTTCAATCGGTCAATGGAAACGTTGTTCTGTTTACCGTCAATTTCAATTGTATAGAATTTTGAATTTCGACATAAAATTTTGAACGGCCCGTCATAGCATGGCTGCGTTACGTTTTTGATACAATCCCGGCTGACGAACACATGTGTGCAATTTTTTAAGTCGGCAGGATAATTCCTGTGAGTGGATGGCCGCGCCGCTGCAGGACCAAGTGTCGTCGAGAAATTTTGAACCACAAGGAATTTTTTTACGCGCGAAATTTGGAAATATAAAATCGCCCGGCAAGCGTAATGTCTTGCCGCAGATGAACTCTGCAGTTGTCGCCAAAAGATATGATTTGAAAACTGTCCGGAGTCCTAGGAGAATTTATGGGAGTTGAGTTACCCAGTTGTTTGGATCGTTACTCATTCAGATTGAGTCTTTGATTTGGCGATTGAGCCGCTCTACCAGGCCGTTACATTGCGGATGGTAGGCGGTTGTGGATTTGTGTTGGATACTGAAAGTCCTGCAGAATTCCTTCCAAGTGTTGGACTGGAACTACCGACCCCAGTCAGTAATGACCGTAGATGGTGTTCCAAAACGTGCAATCCAACCACTCAAAAATGCTTGTGCAACGGAATCTGCAGTAATTTCAGTAAGTGGAATTACTTCTGGCCAACGCGTAAAGCAATCAATGCAGACCAGAAGGTATCTGAAATTGTCACAAACAGGCAAAGGGCCGATTATGTCGATGTGGATGTCGGTGAATCGCTCATCCTGGTCTGGAAATTTCGCAATAGGTGACACAGTGTGGCGATGAATTTTGTTCTTCTGGCACTTCAAACAGGACTTGACGAATAGTGCAATGTCGTGGTTCATCCGCGGCCACACGTAACGTGCTGCTAGGAGACGTCTCAATGCACGAGTACCCGGATGTGTGAGTTCATGAAGTGAACGAAGAACTTCCTGACGCATTGCAGGAGGAACATGGGGTCGTGGTGATGCTAGAGACGTATCTACGTAGATACACGTGTTAGAGCCGGTCGGAATGAACTGTTCCAGTTTGAGTGCAGTAGTGCCACTACCCAAAAGAGATTTAAGTTCCATATCTTCAGATTGCAATTTTTCCAGTTGGTTGAGGTCTAAAGCATTAATTTCGACTCGCGACAGTGTGTCAGCCACATTGTTGTCCTTTCCAGGGATGTGCCTGATGTCAGTGGTGAATTGTCCGATGTGGTTCAAGTGTCTGTGCTCTCTTCCTGAAAAACGATCTGAGTGAGAACAGATAGCATATATCAAAGGTTTATGGTCTGTATAAACGGTAAATTATCTACCTTCGAGATAATATTTGAACTTTTGAATTGCCAAATATACGGCTTACAATTCACGGCCGAACGTGCTGTATTTGCGTTCTGTCGGAGTGAAAGATTTAGAAAAGAAATATAGCGGTTGTTGAACGCCAAATTTATCCTTCTGCTGCAAAACCACGCCAGCAGAGGAGCTTGTGTCTACCATGATGCTTAACTCCGCAACAGGATCTGGAAGCGCGAGCATGGCAGAGTTGGCCAATGCGGCCTTAGCTGCCGAAAACGGTTATAATGCAGATTGATTCCAGATCAATGGTTTGTTACGAGGAGTTGTTGCAGCAAGTTGATTCAGCGGTGACAATATGCTCGAGCATGATTTTACGAAACGGTGATAGAAATTGATCAATCCGAGGAAACGTTGGAGTGCTTTTAGGTAAGTGGGTTGAGGGAAAGACATGATGGCATCCACCTTGCACTGCAGAGGTTTTATCCCTTCACCACTAATGCTGTGACCCAAGAAATTTAATTTAGGTTGGCCGAAAACGCATTTATCAGGGTTAATTTTTATACCAAATGATGTCAACCGCTGAAAAATTTGGAAAAGGTGACGATCATGTTCGTGTTCGTCTTTACTGAAAACGAGTATGTCATCAATGTACTCGAAACAAAATGGTAGTCCGCGTAAAACCGAATCCATAAACCTTTGAAAGGTTTGAGCGGCGTTTCTTAGGCCAAAACTCATCCTGGTGTATTTGAATAGTCCGAAAGGTATTATGATTGCCGT
This sequence comes from Ocypus olens, assembly GCA_910593695.2. Classification (NCBI taxonomy): domain Eukaryota; kingdom Metazoa; phylum Arthropoda; class Insecta; order Coleoptera; family Staphylinidae; genus Ocypus; species Ocypus olens. The sequence goes on from OU343058.1 coordinate 37,209,449, forward strand.
TTTCGGTATATCAGTAGGATGAATTGGAATTTGGTGGTATGCCTTGACGTGCAACCACAAGTTATTTGCAAAATCGTGAAGAAGAGGTAAGGGATACCGGTCTGGGGTTGTTACCCTGTTTAAGCCACGGTAGTCTCCGCAGGGGCGCCAAGTACCGTCTGGTTTCGTAACCATGTGTAACGGCGTACCCCAGGGACTTGCCGAAGGCTGTAGGAAACCGAGTTTGATGAGTTTGTCAAACTCGTTCCTAGCCGCTAGGTACTTTTGTGGTGGCAACCTGCGGGGCTTAGCAAAAACAGGGGGACCCGTGGGCGTGATGTGATGCACGACATCATGCCTCGGCTTCTGAAAGATTAAATGGTGATGTTAAACCAGAAAAGTGCTGAAGTAACTTTGAATAAGGTGACTTTGAGTCGGCAATTAATTTAGTTCTGTTGGGCCGAATGCATTTCTCAATAATTTATTATGGGCAATGTCAACAAGGATTTTGAAATGCCTGAGAAAGTCGGCGTCCAGAATGGAATGGTTTACTTGCGCAAGTACAAAGTGCCATGTACAATTTACATCCAGGCCGATATCAATGTTCAATTTAGATTAACCGAACGTGGGTATTGAATTACCATTCACCGTCGTTAGGAAAAATTTAGCGCGACGATGGGTATTAGTTTGGTCTACCGCTAAGATGCTAATTTAAGCACCTGTGCCAATCAAAAATTTAGTGCCTGAATGAACAAAATATAACCGACCTGGAGCTCTAGCAGGCAATACGCCGACATTAGCCCTGCAGCTGCCCATTTCCCCACTCGCACGGAGGTGTACATTTGGTGGCCTTATGGTGGGTTGACACGGTGCTAGTGTGCTCGGCCAAGTCTGTCCGGCGCGAGTGAACTAGCGTACGAGTTCTGTTTACACACACAATTTTACTAGCTTGGTTTTAGTATAATGCAAAATGGCGGAAATTGTGCGTGCAGGTATTGCTATTGTTGCACAGTTACTAATCGACGAATTAAACAATTTGCATGCTATAAAAAAGCGACGTCCTAGACGAATGTGGATTCGAGAGTGGATAAAACGACGAAATAAGTTTGGTGCTTCTGCATCGTTTCTAAGAGAAGTGGCATTAGAGGATCCAGAGACGTTCAGAAACCACCTAAGGTTAACAACAAATCAATTTGAAGAACTATTGTCAATGATGGGAAATTTCATTAAAAAACAAGATACTTTGATGAGAGCTGCTTTAGAGCCAAGAATAAAATTACAAATTACTCTTCGTTACTTGGCGACTGGAGATTCATTCGGCACTTTGGAACATATGTATAGAATACCAAAGAGCACCATATCGAAGTTCTTACCAGAAGTCTTAAAAGCTATATATGAGGGATTGAAAGATTATATAAAGGTAAGTAAATCAACTTTATTTCTAGCAAGTAACAGAAAAAACAAACAACTGAAAATACATAATATATTAATTAGTGTTGCATACATTTAATCGAGGTCAAAGTAAACATTAGTTTAATGCATCAAAGCCACCAATACTTCTGATAGCAGCAGTTATAGTATCTGGTCCTTGAGAATGTTGGTAATAGTTCCTATCGCTATATTGATATTGCCCAACAGAATCTGTACTATTAGTATAACATGATTGTGGACTCGCAGGGGTTTCGGAGGACCTAGAGAATCGTGGAATGGGTGTTTCTGCACGTCCAGAATGCAATTGTGAGTGACTGACAAATGACTGAGACCTCTGCAACGATTCAAGACGTTTGTTTGTTAACAGTGTCATAATTTCGGACTGGCAATACAAAGCAAGGTCTAGTGGAAGTTGCCTCAATTGGCTGGCTACATTATTTCCGAAATGGGAAAATTCATCTTCAGTCTTATCAGTAGATCGTTGTAGATCCTGCAGTGACTGGATGGCACTTGCGATATATTGGGGAGTTGTCTCCTTTGAGTTAGACGCCTTCTGTTTTGCGTTTCGTGAACTGCTTGGTGTCGTTGATCGTTTCATGCTGAAGTTGTCATGTGAAGTTGCTAGCATATTTGTTGTACTGTCGGTTATGTGTCGCTTCCTGGTTAAATCTCTGAATGGTGAAGACAATGTGGTGTGAAGGGTGTTTGCTGCTTGAGTATTAGATTCTTGAATGTTCGTCTCTTGAGTATTCAATTCTTGAGAATTTGATTCTTGAGAATTCAATTCTTGAGTACTCGATTCTTGAGTATTCAATTGACTAACATTCAATTCACTTCTATTAGATGTCGCATCTACTTCAGTTTCATGGTCCTCTTGCTCTAATTGCGAGGCTGCAGAGTTAGCAATTTCTTCAGACTGGAAAGAAATAAAATGTTAATTAGTACAATTATTAAACAAGTAAATTTTCTGTTTTCAGATGCCTACATCTACAAACGATTGGGCAGCAATAGCAAAAGGTTTTGCGGAGCGATGGCAGTTTCCTAACTGCTGCGGCGCACTAGATGGCAAGCATATCAACATACAGTGTCCCAACAATAGTCATAGTGACTTCTACAACTACAAAGGATTTTTCAGCACCATACTTTTTGCCTTAGTTGATCACAATTACTGTTTCACTTATATTGATATTGGATCTAATGGACGTGTAAATGACAGCCCGGTTTTTAGGAATTGTTCATTGAAGGCAGCAATAGAAAATGGATCAGTAGGATTTCCAAAGTTGGGAGTTATTGTGGGAGATGATGCCTTTCCACTGAAAGATTACTTGATGAGACCGTATTCTAGGCATGGCCGCTTATCAAACTCTGAAAAAGTATTCAATTATAGACTCTCTAGAGCAAGAAGAATCATAGAAAACGCATTTGGCATATTGGCAATGCGTTTCAGAATTTTCAGAGCACATATATTATTAAATCCTGAAAAAGTGGATGATATCGTCAAAGTTACATGTGCCATTCACAGTTGGCTACGACAAATATCGCCTACTTCTTACATGCCACCTTCATCTGTTGACAGGGAAAATGAAAATGGATAAATTATATTAGGTTCATGGAGCAACAAAGGTGCATGTTTGGGATTACAAGATATAGTGTGTGGGATTTGTAGTAACAACTTCACTACTTCGGCTGCAAATTGCAGAAAAAAATATACCGATTATTTTATGGCAGAAGGAGAAGTTCAATGGCAGTGGAATATGATACACTAGCGAACTAATTTTGATTAGCCTGTGACTCATAATGTGTTTAAGCTTGAAATAAAATTTGATTTGTATACTTTCTACTTACATGATTTGAAAAATGTTCCCTGGTATTAACCACTTCCTTCAAAAATCTGTGGGCGGTTTTAAACCACGGCAAATGCGAAACATACGCCTCATCAGCTGACATTGCGGATTTAGTTGCACGCTTTATTTTATTTACTTCCTGGACGTAAGTGCTCCTTATGTTCTTGATTTTATTCTTCAGATCGTTGTTATCAAAATTCGGTATATTCATTTGGGAAATGAAATTTCTTGAGGCTGTGTCAGTTGCGTCTTTATTTATATAAAGGGCATTTCGAAAATTCCAAAGACATTCTGCTTCTTCATACAATTCCACAAATTTCAAAGTTTGCGCTTCCGTAAATCTTTTGTTATTCGCCATGTTTAAGACTACTAGCACGAAACTCGCACGCCGAAAGTTGGAAGACGACCGACTAACTCGTACGAGAATAAACAACTAGCAAGTGTGCTCGCTTGTCTGTTTATACAGTACGAGTTTCATGCGAGTACCGGCCGAGTAGACATGCTAGTCGTCTCGGCCGAGCATACTAGCACCGTGTCAACGCACCATTACCCTCGTATTTACGGTGGTGCTTGCTTTCCGGTTGTCGGTTGGCTGACTTCGACCAACTTCTGCTGCGTGTTTGGCGAGAAATTGTTTTCTCTAGTTGTGCTACTTTTGTAGCCAAAGTGTCAACTTGTTGCAACAGCAGCATCTGACCGTCAACCGGAATTGGTGGTACCGCCATCGGGGTGGAGGATACTGCACAGATGGTAAGAGCGCCTAAAATTTCTATAATTTGGTCTGCCATATCGGCGATCGTAGCCAGGTGGCTTGTATTTGCCGAAATCAATAAGCGCTGGACATCTGCTGGGAGACGGCTGAGAAAAATCTCTAGTAAGAGACAGACGTCTATGGCAGTATCTCCTAAAAGTTGCTGCAACTTCCTGAGCAACTGAGATGGCGTTTGGTTACCCAATGTCTCCTTTAAAAGAAGTTGCTGCATCTTTTTTTTTCCAAGACAGAGGTACGTTTAATCACCTCTGCCTTAGAGTCTCGTACGAAAGGATTTCCGGGGGATTGATCAAAAACTCGCGGACCTCCATGGCTACTTCGATCGGGAGTGCCGCGACCACATCATAAAATTTGCGCAATGAATTTGTGACGCGCTTATTCCGAAAGGTGAACTCTAGTTGAAGGAACCAAATGGTGGGGTCAAATTTGGAATAAATAGGAAGTTTGTAACCAAACGTCTTGACGGTTGTTTCCAACTGTTCCTCCATGAATTAGTGTGAACAAGTGTATGTGCGAGAGAATATAGGAGAGGAGAAAAGTGATAGAAAGGGGAAAATGGGTAGTAACCACCTGGAGCACGGAACGAGAAAAACTGGTTTGCTGCTGAGGTGACTGTTAGGTTATTGGGGGGGTGTTTGGCTGCCAAAAGTGACAGTTATTGAGCGGGCGCTCCGCGCTAGACGTGCAGTGTTTCCCTGTGGGACTGATGCTCCGGTGGCTCTCTGGTGGCTTCTCAATGCAGGCGTCTTCTTGATTGGGGGTCACCAATGTAGTGTAATTGTATTTATATACAGTTACTACTTTATTTATCTCCAATTTATTAAACGTTTTTGTACAAGAAGAATTAGCGTGTGTTCACAAGTAATATTTTTCTCGTCTAGTTGTATATTTTCCTCTCTATAGTAACCGAACGCCACGGCTACCCGTGTTCCTCATTTACATTTTCCTATTCCGGTCCAGGCAGTCACCACAGTGGCACCCACTTATTAGCAGATTTAAGATGCAAGTGGATTTAGAATTGGTTTTCGTATGCCAACTGCCTACTTTGAATATTTAATTAATTGTTAGTCGGACCAAAAAAATTCAAAACGTAATACTGACTATGGAGATGCAGTTCCTCCACAGGAAAGACTTTCTAATGGTTTTTAGCTACCGGCGATTCCTATACTAGTTTAATGTATCTTTAAAATATCCAAACAGCTGATATCCAGAATAGTTCCAGAGTTGAATGCATTAATAACCACGTCAAGCGAACATATTCAGGTAAGAACAATTTATTTTTTATTAGTAGTACAAATATAGTAACATAAAAGAAATAATTTAAAAAAAAACAACATACATACTATACGTAGTATGTCTTTCATCTCTCTCCCCTCACCCCTCTCCTGTAACAGAATGTACCCCGGCGTCGATCTTTCCACCGCCCAACATCTGTCTCACGAACCATATCAGTTCCCTCTCAATACATTCGTACATCCTCGTCCCCTATACCTCTACTCCATACATTAATACCGACCTCACGCACGCATCCCACACCTTGCACGCCACCCTTACATTGTTCCTCATCCATCCTCTCCATTTCCCCCCACGCCATCCCCTACGCTTTCCTACGCCATCTTAAGTGCTCTTCATATCCACACGTCCCTTTAAACATGAACCCCAGAAACCTCTTCACCCTCTCAATCACTGTCCCCTTCCACTCTAACTCTCTCATTGTCTTTTCTCGCCCTTTATTCCTGAACCTCATCCATTTCGTCTTCTCCACATTCAAGCACAGCCCTCTTTTATGTATGTAATTCCGTGCTTATTTTAAGATTGTGTTACCTGTTATTGGATTTATCTGTTGGGTAAATCAATAAATGAATAAATAAATGTATTTCTCAACTCTTTTTAACATATCTTTCATCCCTACCCAATCTTTTCCCACTAATACCATATCGTCTGCGTACGCTAACATCCATACCTTACATTTCCCGATCACCATACCCCCCCCCCCCCTCCTGCCCTTTCTTTAGCACCTCTTCAAGTTCACTGATGTATAGGTTGAACAGCACCTGACTCAACGGGCACCCCTGCCTCAGCCCTCTCCACGTCCTAAACCTTTCCGCAACCTCCTCACCTTCTTTCGCCTCACTCACGTTTCCTCGTACATGCCTCTCACCCATTCTACGATTCCCTCACTCACCCCTCTTCTTCTCAAATATTCTATCATACTCTCTCTCTTGGAATCGTATCGTATGCCGCGTTTAGGTCCAGGAATACCGCAAACACACTTCCTTTCTCCTCTCTCACTTTCTCAGTCATCCTCGCCAGGGTAACGATCTGATATCTTGTATCTCACTTTCTCAGTCATCCTCGCCAGGGTAACGATCTGATATCTTGTATCTCACTTTCTCAGTCATCCTCGCCAGGGTAACGATCTGATATCTTGTACCTTTTCCCCTCCTGAAGCTTCCCTGCGATTCTGGTAACAACCCCTTTGTCTCTACCTCCTCCTCCAATCTGTTTTTTACCAGAGACATGGCTTTTTTTAACCCACCCCCATGATCGTGATCCCTGTGTAATATTCATTTTTTTTTAAGAAATAATATTTTTTTATTACCAATGAGTTTACACATTTCTGGGTAAAATGAGTCCCGCTTGCTCAGAAGCTGGCGCCACAGGTGCATGTGGTTCATCCATACTAATATATGCTGGCGGATTGTTGCACTGTTGACGTTGTTCAGAATATGAAGATGGAGATGGGTAACTCTTGAGTGAGCCCACTCAAAGGGTCAAGTCAGTCAAGTGAGCTGGGTAGCGAAATGACTCTTTAGAAAATATGAAGGTCTTTTTGAGTTATGACTCAGTGCAGAATGTAGCGATGACCTTTATTTTTTTTAGCTCTACTTTGTGTACGGGACATATTGGAAATTTTTTTGAAGCTCCACTTTGTGTGACCTGACTCTTAGGCCCACTTGCACCAATTTTTTAAGTCTAACTTTGTCATGCTTAAATGGAAGCGTCATGCACCATAGGAATTAATACAATTGCTTTAGTAAGCAAGCGCAAAGTGTTGCAACATCGCAAAATCTAGCGATTTTTACTTTTTAACGTTGGCATAAAAAAACTCAAAATTCAGGACAGTTTAGGTTCTGCGGCAAAAGTTGCTGATAAACTGAGCCAGTTCTCAGCAGACTGGACCTGCTGAGTGATAAAGGCAGGGAGTTCGACAACAAACAGATCAGGATCAGTCTACACAAAAAAGGTATTGTTCAACGTCTTGTAATTCTTATAACTCTAGAACAAAACGGATCCAGTGAGAAGGAAAACCGTACAGTAGTGGAAACTGCTAGAGCAATGATTCACACGCATGGAAACATTCCTCAGGCACTTTGGGCTAAGATGATACGAACAGGTACCTACATCCTTAACATGACAGATCCCAGGAACATCACCTTTCGAGTTGTGGTATGGTAGGAAACCAGGTTTGAAATATTGGTTTAAATTGCTGAATTCACATATATTCACATCGAATGAGCAAAGGACAAAAATGGATTTGAACTCCATTAAAGAAATCCTTATCGGCTATGATACCGACGACGGATACAGGATCTATTGTGAATAGGACAACCTTTACAGACCCAAGGACGTCATCTTCGAAGAAACATTGGTGGAAAATGGGGTTATTATATCCCCAGGAAGCAACGAAGTTGAAGAGACGAAGCCTACTGGCCTGATCGACAGCAAATCCCGGATTGAAGAAAACGAAGAAATAGAATTCGGGGAACCCGATGACAGTGACAGTGATTGGACAATTTGAAAAATGCCGGAAACCAATCCCTAGTAGCACAAAATATTTCTTAAATATTGAAAAACACATATTTCTATGATATTGATTATGACAGATTTTTATATGTTTTAGCAATATTTGTATGAAATATTAAGGAAATATTACTATGTATATATTTTTGCAATATTTGTAAAAAAATGTTGAGGAAATATCATGATATATGAGGTTGTGGTGCGGATCCCAAACGCATGTACAGTATAACCGAGTACTCAAGATGTGTGGGGGTAAAGTTTGCGCGGAGTGAGAAAGTATTGAGAGAACACGATAACAAATCTCCGGAGCCAATTGACTTTAAGACGGTCACTGCCCGACACGTCTTGAGTGCTTGGTACAACTCTACTTACGGTCAAATATCACCCTTTGAAGTTTGCAAATAAATTATACACTGGCTGAGAGAATAGACAGGAATATATGACGAAATAGCCACTAGCACAGACGTCTGTGTGTAAAACAGTTCAGTGGCAGAATTGACAGAGACAGTACAGTGTTGCCTTTTTCTGTCATCCATATATTTCTTTGGATATATTTATAAAATGTTACTTACTAAATATATGGATTGAAATGTATAGAACATGTTTATATAATAATTTTATTTCAACATTTCCATAGACATATTATATAAATATTTACTTTGGCCTTTTAATATTTCCGAAACATAAAAATGTAAAATCAATATTTGTAAAATATTTCCGACACAAATTGTGCTACTAGGGATGAAGAAGAGAATGATGGTGAGACTACTCGAAAACTACGCAACCAAATGGATCTTACAGAAATTCCAAGATTATGTGATACTCACATGACGACCTTCGAGGAACCCGACACCTACAATGCCACAAAGTAACAACAAACACCGATGAATCGATGGGCAAATTCAAAGCCAGATTGGTCTTTCGTAAAGAAAAGGAGTAGATTATGATCAAACCTATAGTTCAGCGGCAAGAACATCGACTATTTGAACGCTACTCAGTGTTAATCTAAATTCTAAAACAATACTTTTCGCGATTTTTTTTTAATGCAATAATTCATCAAATTAGCAAATCACTGTTTTGATATAGTTGACCGTAAATAATTTTTAATTAAGTCCACTTTAGAAAAACTCCTTTCACCGGAAGCCACAGTTAATGATTGACATTTGGAAAACAAAAAACTAACAAGGGAACTAACCCAAGTTTTCCTCTCCGATTTAATCAAATTTGGTGGATTTTGTAGAGGGGTCAAAATATTCGATACGTGTTTTTTTGTTTCGGCTAAAAACATGTTTAGATGGTGAACTTGCGCCTCGAAAATCAGCCATAGTCTAGTTTTTTGGCTATAACTTTTGAAGTAATAATACAAAAATTTGTTCGATGAAAAAAATGAATTTATTTTCCAAAATAAACGAGTGTGTCACTGTCAGTGTCTGATTTTTCGTATCATTGATAACTTCAGCTAAAAGCCGTCAAACACAAATTTTAACGCAAAACGAAGATAAAATATCATGGAATAAAATATAAAAATTGTGAAACCAACCAAGTGCCTCATGAATAATCCTGAATATTGAATCTTACTTTCATAATGGTATTTTCAATAACGACGAATGGGCCTACAACGCTGTTGTGAGGAGTGTAAAAAGTATACGTGTAATTAATCAACGGTGTGAGAGGTGTTAGCGATGTCCGACTAATCAAATTTCGTTGATTATCATAAAATTCCATTAATCGGTTTTTCGGAAAAGAGATAATGTTATTGTCATTGTGTTTACATTGCACCAGCGCATTATGTATTTAGTGCACTATCGAAGAATGCGTATTTAAGCGGTTTTCTGAGCTACCTGTGGTAACTAAGGTGTGAATTCATAGCCAACACCTGTAAATAGTCAATTAAGTGATTATGTCTATAAATGAATTTCGTTTTCAATCACAGTCACAGGGTATTCGATTATAGTATATTATTAAACGAGTGAGAAAGTTGGCCATTGCCACAAGAGTGAAGTTTGCAACACGAGCCGTAGGCGAGTGTTGAAATTCACCCGAGTGGCAATGGCCAACTTGCTTACGAGTTTAATACTATACTTTTTCGCATCATATTAAATAATTACCTAAAGATTTTTCCGTTTGTATTAAATTATAACGAATAATTTTTCTATTTGGAAATTGCGGCAGTTCGCTGACAAAAAACGAATCGTAACCATAATAACTAAACTGTTGGGCAATGAAACCGCTATCATTTGATTGGACGTCACCTGTGGAGAAATTGATTCGGCCGAATAATGGACAACTTTCTCAATCAAAAACGATTTAACAACGTTTATATTATTTAATAAGATGCGAAAAAATAAATAATAGAATTATTTGGGCGAAGTAAACGCCTAAATTAAATAAAAACGGGAAGGAGCAAATGTTGAACCAGATAAAAGCAATGTCGAATTGAACTCCGGGTTCCCTTTGTCTTTGCAGGAAAATTCCAAAAGAAAGCGATGGGGACACAGAGGTTTCGTCGAGAGTAACATGTAGATTTTGAAAGAGTTCCGAGTTGTCAAGTTACAAGTCATGAGTTACAAGTTGTCGGTTTTTGAGTTTTAGTCTTTTGGTCCGCGTATGGTACAGTTGCTCCTTTTTCCGAATGGGTGAGTAAGGTGACAATGAGACAGTGACGGTTCGCGGGTTTTTTTTCTGGTACGGCCGAGAAACAAGAGGTGGTAATACAGATAGGTGCGGTCACGCAGCCAGCCGCCTCTGCAACTGACCCTACCTATCTGTATTACCACCTCTTGTTCCTCGGCCGTACCAGAAAAAAAACCCGCGAACCGTCACTGCAATGAGAGGTTTTGGCTAAATTCATTTATAATGTGAAAGGGTTAATTTTCACTTGTGTGGTAGTCACTCTTTTGTAAGATGTAACGTCAGATAATTGTCATGTTTGTTGAATTATATTGAATTGGTAATGATTGTAGTTTGTATATGTATTTCAAGTGTAATGTTTGTTGAATTCTTAATTGCATTAATATATCACGTTTGTCATATCAATTGCCGTCGTTGTCATTTTGTATAGTATTTCATTGATGTCCGGATCCCATTATTCCTACGAAACGTTAATTTCGAGTGAACGAACTGGTGCCGACACCGAGATGTTAGTAAACCCGAACCGAGGCAGCAGGTGTAAAGGTAAGTAATGATTAAAAGCTTATTTTATTAGTTTTGTTAAGTCCAAGTCACGATTGCGAGTCAGGCGAACCCTTGGCTATATAATCTGGCAACCGCTCGACAGGTTATATAGCAACAATGTATGCAGGTGTCCGCTTGATCAGATGTCAAATATAGTTTAGAGCAGAGGCGGGCACCACACTCTTGCTTGTTGTTGTGCCGAGTTTCGGCAAAAATTAAACAGGTATGTGCAACCAAAAATACTTCCATGCATACCATAGCATCTGAACCTCACGTAGACATACAAATAGATCAGAAAGTCGAAAATAGTTGGCGGTACATTTTCTGAAAATCCCTACAATAATTCAAGTATATATTTATGTATTAAGGGAGATATGGAATGTTTTTATCCCGATGATGACAGGGTTACAAACCAAGGGCCTCCGGCCCAAGGTTTATAAGTCAACCGAGGGTAAAGAACCTGAATATCTCCCGTGGTGCATACAATATTTTATTTTTTAGTTAAATATTAGTACTTCGTAAAAATATTCAGTACATCGATCTGCAATATGTATTTGCGTGGTTGCTATGACTTTGTTTTAAATCAAACCGTCAGCATTACACGAACTGACGTTTATTTGATTTCATTTGACGTTAATGCTTTAACATCAAACGTACGGTTGTGAATAAAATAGTGAACAAACCTAGGAGAAAAGTTTATTTCCTGTCTCGCTATAAAGTTGGTCGTGAGCAGACGCATGATCGTCTATCTTCAACCTTCATCTTAAACGGAGCATTTGGAAATTGTACATACTATTTGTCAGGTAAACACGAACAGACCTCATAACTCCTGAGGGAGATATAAGTCATAACTCCCAAGGGAGTTATAGGTACGTTTGCATGCCTTGTATCCATGACGATGCGGCGGCGCTCGAGTGCAAAGGGTTAAATCTTAGCAATCATTTCTAGAACCGATCATCACTATTAATAATATATTTAGGATTCATAATCTAGCTGTTTTATTTAAATTTCAGAGTTTTCCATGGCAAATTTCCCATTCTTACTGACGCCACTGAACTTGTGTTAGTTAAGTTATGTTTTAAGGGCTGCCAACTATTTTCGACATTTTGATCTCACCCTACTTCCAGGCTTCTTTTATCTAAATAGTTGTTAATCACACAGTACTATTATCGTTTATGGTGGAGGCTTCTACTTCGTTATACATGTTGTAAATATACTGTTTCAATTAAAAATGCAACACCAAGAAGTTATGGTCAGATTTTAATGAAAATTTCACAGAAGTTGTGTTTGAATGTCTCAAGTAAACGATCAAAATTTCAGTTGAAAAACTTACACAAGCATTTTTTTTAATAATGATTCGGTCGTCCGTTGTTTCTAATGCACTCATTCACGCGGTTCGGCATGCTTTGAATGAGGTGATCAATATCTTCTTGGGGTAGCTCATCCCAAGCTTCCTGAATCCGCAAACGAAGTTCGTCCAAAGTGTCTGGGGCACCGGGTAAATTTCCTAGTCTGACGCCTATCATATCCCAAACATGTTCGATGGGCGAAAGGTCTGGTGAACGAGAAGGCCATGGAAGCACTACAACGTTAGCTTCTTCTAAACACTCTATTGTTACCCTTGCTGTATGTGGGCGAGCATTATCTTGCTGAAAGATAGGGTTTTGCAACTCTTGTAAGTACGGCAGTGCAACGGGCTCTAGAATAGTCTGTACGTAGCGCCAAGCATTTAGGGTGCCAGGAATAAAAACTAGAGGGGACCTACCACCATACGTGATGGCACCCCAAATCATCACCCCCTGCGTGAGAGCAGTATGCCGAGGAAGCGCGAAGTTCATATTTCTGTGTTCTCCGCGGGAACGTCTGACACGTCTACGTCCATCGTTGGCCCACAAACAAAATCTGGATTCGTCAGTGAACACAATTTGTTGCCATTCTTGTCTCCAATTCACCCGTTCTCTACACCATTCCAACATAGAAGCTCTATGACGTGGAGTCAGGGGAAGGCAACAAAAAGGACGATAACTACGCATTCCAAAACTCCGTATTCGATGATATATCGATGCCATTGAGATTCTAACATTTAATGTATCCCTCCAAGTGTTTCCAATGGCCCGCGTAGTGGATAATCTTTCTCTTATCGCCAAAAGTCTCAAACTGCGTTCTTCGCGGTCTGTCGTTCTTCGCTGTGGTCCAGATCCTCTCCGACGTCCATGAAAACCTTCCTCAGACCATCTCCGTCAGCACCTCATTACTGTGGTTGCGTCACGTTCCGTTCTATTGGCACTTTCTCTAAACGAAAGACCACCCTCTGTCATGCCAATAATACGACCTCTCTCGAAATCACTTATTTGTACAAAATTTCGACGGTTACGAACTCTGGGCATTTTAAATGATGTTCTTCGCACTATTATCACGAGAAAACTAATCCAAATTGTTCCATGTTTATAAAAACACCATTTGATATTGCTATTTTTCATATATAAAATCATCCTAAAAAGAAGTTTGACGAAGGAGTTTTTTATTGAAATTTTATTGAGTTACTTTTTATACCGAAAGCCATCAATTGTAGAAAAATTAAATAAATTCTGGCTGTTTTTCTTGGTGTTGCATTTTTTCATTCAAACCAGTATATAATAAAACACTTTTACTTTGTTGGTATAACACAAATTTTTATTTTATTGTTGACTATAGTTTCGGCAACTCAACTTGCAACTTGCAACTGGCAAGTTGAGTTGCAGAAACTATAGTCAACAATAAAATAAAAATTTGTGTTATACCATCAAAGTAAAAGTGTTTTATTATAAGTACTATTATCGTTGTTTTTCGATATTGTTTTGTAATAGAAATTTCAATAAGCTGCTGTACATGATTAATAATTATAAATATCGTCAATTAAGAGATCTACCAGTTTTCCCTAAAATATTTCAATATGAATTAAAATGAGCAGCGTTTAATATGCAACTTATTTAACGCTCTACAATTACAAAGCTCGTCATCTAAGAACCACAGTAACGTACTAACTGAGGTTGACTAAAATATCTAAAAACAATACTATTATTGTTTTTATACGCATAAACAACACTATTATCAGTGCCGGTTCCCCCGGGGGTCGCGGTATTAAAACTGCAGGAGGGCGGCCAAACTGACGCAAAATATAACTGCGAAAATTATCTTGAATTGTAGTTTTTAACCTAATTTATACCGTTAAATAATGTTTTATTTATTTTTACGATTGTTGTTTTTAATGAAATATTTCAAAGTGGTTGTTTGGAAGAATTCCCGCGTAAATTTAAATCAAAAGATGCACTCGACGGCCATTGGCTAATAACAGCTGATATTTGACAAGTGCGTGTCATTTGTTTATTTGCAAACTGGAGATGTTTATCGTGTGCATTATCTAATTACATCCTGCATTGCAATCACACGTCTTGGATATTTTTTAAATTTTCAGTGAAAATCGCAGACATGCCGCTGGAGACGAAATACAATTTGAGAAGTCCGGGTATGAAAAACAATAGCTTATTGTTGTTTGTATTCTACAGTTAATGTATCAATAACTTAAGGTTATAAAAATTGGCAAATGTTTTCATGTTTTATTTGTTAGGGGTGAAACGGTTGATGCGAGAGGCTATGGAATTGGCGCAACCGACCGAAGAGTATTATGCGAATCCGTTGGATGATAATCTTTTCGAATGGCATTTTACGGTGCGAGGCCCACCTTCTACGGAATTCGAGGGTGGATATTACCACGGGAGAATTTTATTGCCGACACAGTATCCCATGCAACCACCCAACATTATTTTGCTGACCCCTAATGGAAGGTACGTGCAATTTCTGTCTGGTATTTAAATTAGTGACCTTGAATGGAATTGATAAGTTTCCTAGGAAAATGTTTTTGATGTTTTATTACAATGCACTATTGTTTGCAACAGTAAATGGAAACCTGAATATCTTATTACGTTATGTTGTAGAAAAATTATCTAAATTTGAGTTGATTAAAAAAGTTTCTACTTCTCTAGATACTTTATCATAAAATTAATTATGTAATTTTAGCTAGTCCACTTGATTTTAGTAGTATTTGGAGTCTGTTGATTTGTGAAAAATATGCATAAGCTGCATTTATTATTAACCTTATTATTAGATTGTAAATTATATTCAATATGGTTGCTTTCATCGTATATTTTGGTCTTATTTTATTAGAATCAAATGATTTACTGTTCTTTGGTCCGAATATCAAACGATTTTATCCTAAACAGGGTGTCCAGCATTAAACAGATCAATAGTATATTATTCAACTGGCGAGTAATTATGGCTATTAACAACATTTACGGCGAACCGTTCACCTGAGTAATAGCTATATTGCCCGCGAGTAGATTACTATACTTTTTCTATAACTGCCTAAAAGTTTTATTATAACACTAATATTTGTAGAGTTTCATTTTAAACATTAATTACTCTTAATAAGCTAATTCTTAATCGTAATATATGAAATGTATTGAAGGTACTGAATGAGTATTATTATTATTATTAGATACCGGTGTTTGAGCATAAATATAAGTAGAAGTTGTATTTTGTTGTTGAATTGATTCAATTATTCCATTCCCGTTATCCACCTTTTTTTACTTTGAGTCGTTAAGGGGAGGTTCTCCTCCAAAATTTTCAAAAAATCGATATTTTTTTTTGCATTTTTGGAAAGGTATAAGTGTCTACTACCGGGTCCGCCAAATAACTTTTTTTTTTTGAAAATGCTATAAAAAAAAACTACTGAATATTTTCTCAAATTTCTTTTTTTATTTGAAAGTACAATCCTTCCGGTTAATAATGGAAAATAATTTCATTTAAATGGCTGCCTCGGCTGGCCATGCAGTAGCCTACACGATCAGTCCAATTTTTAAGCACATTACCGATTGTGTGCAGCTGTATTTCACCAATGGCTTCACGAATATTGTCCTTTAAAGCGTCAATTGTCTCTGGCTTGTTGGCGTAACACTTATCTTTGAGGGCACCCCACAAATAATAATCCATCGGTGTCAAATCGCAGCTCCGAGGTGGCCAAACGACATCAGCACTGCGGCTGATAATGCGATCTTCAAAAACAGGGCGCAAAACATCGAGTGTAGCTTCGGCTGTGTGGCACGTAGCGCCGTCCTGTTGAAACCAAATGTTGCTAATATCCTCCTCTTCAATTTTTGTGAACAAAAATTCGTTCAACATGGCCCGATAACGATCGCTATTGATTGTAACGGCCACTCCTTGCTCATTTTCGAAGAAAAATGGCCCAATTATGCCTCTGGACCAAAATCCGCACCAAACAGTGACTCGTTTTGGGTGTATCGGCTTTTCAATGTATGCGTGCGGGTTTTCTGTGCCCCAAATGCGACAATTTTGCTTGTTTACATACCCGCCAAGATCAAAATGAGCTTCATCTGAAAAGATGATTTTTTTGGCAAAATCGGCATCTTCTGTAAGTCGATCGCAGGTCCACTCAGCGAAGCGAAAACGCATTGGATGGTCAGTTGGCTTCAACTCCTGAACCAATTGGACTTTGTATGGCGTCATACCAAGGTCTTTATGCAAAATTCGTCTCAATGATGTCTCCGAAATGTTCAATTGTTGAGAACGACGGTGAATTGATGTTGATGGCGCTTCACGCACACTTTCTGCCACACCAGCAATATTCTCGGGTGTACGCACTGTTTTTGGCTTTTCACGCTTTGGTTTATCGATGAGGATGCCAGTTTCTTTCACTTTTTTCACAAAATAACGAACATACGGAGCTGACGGTGCTTCTCTTCTTCCAAAATCCGTACGCAATTTTCGCACACATTCTGCAACATTACCATGATTTTCAAAGTAATGTCGCAATATTTCCCAGCGTTGTTCTAGCGTATACACAACCATATTCATTCAGCGGAAGGATAAAACTAATTATCTGTCAAATCAGACATGAGCTCATGCTACCATTCACGAAATAAGCACTAGTTGAAAAAAAAAAGTTAGATGGCGGACCCTTTATATTGGGTTAAAAGGGTTTTTCGATCCGCACATTACAAAAGATTCTACAGGCCATTGTTCGAAGCTGTTTCTCGGCCGCCATGAGACGCTCTCAGCTCGAGATGGGTGGCTTAGGGAGAAAACTTGTCACAGCATTATGCTACGCAAGACCTGCTTATCTGGAGAACAAAAATCGAGCCATCGCCCTTCAAGAGCAGTTTGAGTTGGAGGAAGGATTGTTGAAGACTCTGTCATTGCAGACTAATTGCGAGTTATAAAAAACAGTAAAAAACAAGAAGAAAATGTCAATATTGGTCAAGTCACTTTTTTGGTCCGCCATATTGGATTCGCCATTTTGATTTTTTTATTTTGGCACATATTACCTCAAATTCATGTTTAAAAATCGGGAAACCCGTCATTTCCCAATAATTTTTGTTTATATCAGGTTGGTGCATATGAAATGTCGGATTTTCTTTAAATGTGAATGTTTGTCTCTCTGTTTTTGTTATGCTTTTGTTTTTGATATAACCTGGTTTATAGTCGTACTGTCCATTCTAAGAGTTTCATTTTAGCAAAGAAGAGTTTCTCAAAGGTGTTCCCTTTTGTTATTTGCTTTGAATTTTGCACCGATATTCGTGTAATTTTTTTATATGAGTATAAACTTGGTAATAATGCTGCAAAAGCTGCACGCAATATAAACCAGGCCTTTGGGGAGAATACTGTGAACGATCGAAAAGTGCAGCGTTGATTTGAAACGTCTGTCAAAATTATGCTCCAAAAGCATTGGTGGAAACGAATACAACTGTTTCTTCAAGGGAACTTGCTGCCAGAATGGAAGTTGACTATACAACAACATTGCGACATCTTTCTGAAATTGGCAAGGTGAAAAAAATGGATAAGTGGATACAGCACGAACTAACTGAGCGAAATAAGCTCGATCGCTTGAATCTATGCTCATCATTGCAAACCCGATTTAATCGAGATTCATTTTTCGATCGGATCATTACTTGTGATGAAAAATGGGTTCTTTACGATAATAGGAAAAAGCGTGCTCGTGGGTTGATAGGAATGAGGCTTGTGCTCATACTCCAAGGCCAACACTTCATCCACGGAAAATTTTAATCACAGTTTGGTGGAATGTGACTGGAGTAATACACTACTCATTCCTTCGAACTGGAATGACAATTACAGCCGAAAAGTATTGCCAGTACATTAAAGAAATGCATGAAAAATTGAAAATTATACACTTATCACTTGTTAATCGGCATGGCCCAATACTTCTCCACGACAACGCTCGGCCGCATACATCGTACAAAACAATTGCGAAATTAAATGAATTAAAATATTAAATTTTGCTGCACCCACCTTATTCACCGGATCTTTCGACAACCGACTTTCATTTATTTAAACATTTACAACTGTTTTTACGGGCTAACAGTACGAAAATGAAGTCTGAAAAAGATTTGCAGTTTAATATATTCACTTAAGAATCTGACATTTCATTCGCACCAACCTAATACTTTCTCCATCACGAAGTAAGGAATTTGAGTGTGTTTGTGTGACTCTATGTCTGTATGTGTATGTGTGTCTGCTGTGCCCACTGTATCTCAAAACCTAATAGAGGAATTAATATGAAACTTTGAACATTATTTGACAATCTGAAGAACTGAAAAGCTTTTGGTAAAATTTCGAACACCGGAAGTGAGTGGGTTTTCTAAATATAAAAAATATTACAAAAAAATTTAAACAAATATTGAAGATAACAAAGAAATGAACATCTTTTTTTTATATAGAATAAAACACTTTTTTACTTTGTTTGTATAACACTTATTTATTTATTTTGTTTGACTGCAGTTTCGGCAACTCAGCTTGCCATTATCAAAACTAAAGTAAATTACATCTTTAGATGGACAGGTATATATACAAAAGGGAGCATGCAAATTATTTACAGACGGCGTTAAAAATAGGGGTGTAGATTAGGTCCAACTGGTCGTTGATGATTGGAATTCCCGGATTAGCTCGGGCTTTATGAATTTCGAGTGCCTCCAGAAGGTTCATTTTGTGTCCCTTTTCGGCGTAATGGATTACTGATAGTACATCACTACCAAAGGAATGATTTTCGTCGATTAGATGTTTAGCGAAACTTGATTTATCAATTTGATTAAGTCGAAAAGAGCGCAAATGTTCCTTCAGCCTGGTATTAAAACATTCCCCTATCACAAGAGTCCCTCAAAAAAGAAATTAACATAATCAAACATATCGCGGTTAATAATGGCTATAACAGCAATATTGTTGATAAAATGTTCAACAAACATCGTCTTAAACAAATAAAAAAATTGCTATTCGCAGGCAATTCACCGCAAGAACCAATCAAATTTAAATCTTTAACTTATTTTGGAAATAGTAGTGTTAAAATAAAAAATCTCCTCAAGAAACATAATATCAATATAGTTTTTAAGACAATGTATAAAAATAAAAATTTTATTTTTAACCCTAAATGTAAAGTAAACAAACTTGAAAAATCCGGTATCTATAAATTAACCTGTTCTGACTGTAAAGGTGTGTACATTGGACAATCTGGTCGTAGTTTTAATACCAGGCTGAAGGAACATTTGCGCTCTCTTCGACTTAATCAAATTGATAAATCAAGTTTCGCTAAACATCTAATCGACGAAAATCATTCCTTTGGTAGTGATGTACTATCAGTAATCCATTACGCCGAAAAGGGACACAAAATGAACCTTCTGGAGGCACTCGAAATTCATAAAGCCCGAGCTAATCCGGGAATTCCAATCATCAACGACCAGTTGGACCTAATCTACACCCCTATTTTTAACGCCGTCTGTAAATAATTTGCATGCTCCCTTTTGTATATATACCTGTCCATCTAAAGATGTAATTTACTTTAGTTTTGATAATGGCAAGCTGAGTTGCCGAAACTGCAGTCAAACAAAATAAATAAATAAGTGTTATACAAACAAAGTAAAAAAGTGTTTTATTCTATATAAAAAGCATGTATAACGAAGTAGAAGCTTCCTACATAACAAATATCTTTTTTTTAATAATATTTTTTATAAAATCATTGCTGTGTTTAATTCTTCTCTTCTTATTAGTAGTGTTCTAAACACCATTCTTTTTTGAACAACCCCACAAACTCTGTGTTTTTAAATTTGCTAATCAAATTACGGCACGCATTTATTGGACATGGCCTTGCTCTCAAACCCATTTTCGTATGAAATCTTCGTAAATGAGCAATGTAATTTATACAGCATTCATAATAACATTGTACTAAACCAATTCTTGTTCGAAAAATCCGTTATTCTTTTTGTAATTGTTATGTATTTGTGAGTTATGTGAAGTTGCTTTTTGTAATTGTTTAAATTTTGAGAACAATTCTGAAAATTACTTGATTTCGTTTAACACTTGTATTAATAGTTGTTATGACAACTCTTTTGTTTTCCACATATACAGGGTGTCCCACGAGGTAGTAGACAGTCGATATCTCGAAAACAGTTAGTAGTACGAAAATGAAATTTGGTGGCTTAAATGGTTTGACATGATGGCCCTTCCTGAATACATAGATGTCATTTCTGTTTCTCCATTTCCGGAAACATGACATCAACTTCAGAATTTCAAATTGGACACCCTGTATATTTATGGCTTTTTTAAAAGGTGATTGAAAGACAAATGCAGCGATACCATATTATTTTCCTATTAATATTACAAAAACAAAAAAACAATGTATATAAAAACAACGAACAAAGAGAGATTAACCAGTTAATAAAAGTTGTAAGTGGCAGGGACTCAGGCTTTAAGATGTAGAATTTACCTATACATTTGTATTCATTTATTTTATCGTGCTGGATAATTTATTGTACTATTTCATCCGATCCAGCGTCCTTGGAAATCAATATACTCAGTAACTCGTCGAGAATCGTGAGGGGCTGCACCTTCCTGTTGTCACCAAATCATTGCTCTCTCGTTTAGAACTGGCCTTTGTGGCCCTCTGCGTAATCTTTCTTGCTTCTAACTTAACGAAGTTACTATTGTTCGCGGTTAGACGATTCGGATATTTAACTCGAGAGAGTCTTCTGTTTTCCATAGATAAGGAGCATATCGACATACGTAAAAATGGGACGCGTTACTTACACTTAATCAGAATATATTGTCAACTTGACGTTTGATACAAAGTGTTTTCAATTTTTTACTTGACTTTTGTTTTGTTAATCCATGTCACCGCGATTATTTATTTTGAATATTACTTCAACAATACTCCCTTAATTTACAATAAAACTCTGAAACAATATGGTATCGCTGAATTTGTTTTTTAATCACCTTTCCAAAAATCCATAAATATATAGGGTGTCCTATGTGAAATTCTGAAGTTGATGTCATTTTCTCGGAAATGGAAAAACGGAAATGAAATCTATGTATTCAGAAAGTGGCATCATTTCAAACCATTTAATTAAAGCCACCAAATTTCATTTTCATACTACTAACCATTTTCGTGATATTGGCTGTCTAGTACCTCGTGGGACACCCTGTATAGTAAAATCCAATTGTTGAAGCAACTAGATTCCATTTATTTTTTGCTGCTAGCTTAATTTCTTAAAATTATACAAACATTTAAAGTATGTATCTTCCTTTATGATAACCCCATGTATGCTTCTCCAGAATTGTATATAAATATGGAAAATCTTATGTCTACACTTAAGACCTAGGTAAAATAATTTTGGAAGTTGTACATATTTCCATGTGGCTAATCAAATTCAAAATTATTGGTACCGATTCTAACCTCCATATTTATAAAATTTTGAAAAATCCCTGCTTTAAATTTTAATACAAACCTATTTGGACCGAACTGAGCTAAATTTGAATTTGCTTATTATCCCACTGGACAAAAAAATTAAAAAAAACAATTGGTACCAATTCTAAACTGTCAAAAATATAACCTACTTCAGAATGGTGTACAAATTTGAATTAATTCATGTCTAGATTTTGATATAATCTTATTTAAATCGAGCTGGGTTAATTTTTTAAGTTACGCATGTTCAAGCTAGCCAAAAAAATTAAAAGCAATTGTTACCGGTTTCATCCTTGCCAAAATATAAGTAAGTATACTTTTCTTAAAAAATTCCTTGTCTAGATTTTAATGTAATCCTACCCGAATTGAAAAATTATGTTTGAAGTTTCCCATTTATCACTTCGCCAACAAAATTAAAACACCAATTTCAAACATTCTAAAATTGTTGAAAGTATATTCTTCTCCTACATTGTCTAAAAATGTGGAAAATCCCGTTTCTAATTTTCGATATAATCCTATTTTAAAACTATTTCAATGCATTTTTAGAACAATTAAAAACAATTGCTACCGATTTCAAACTTTGCAAACTTGTAAGTATATTCTTCTTTTAAAAATACTAATTTTAAAGTTGATTTTTAAAGCATTGTGTCTTTTGACTGTATGAAATTCTAAAAAACATTTGCTATGAATTGCAAACTCTCGAATATTCTTGAAAATATATTTTTCTGCAGACTTATTCAAAATGTATTACAATTTTTGTTTAAAAAAATAATTTATTATTTCATAATTATAGTCTAAAAAATGGTGGTATGTCCATCATGTATCTTTCATCGAATTGAAGGCATAACAGCGAGTTTTCGAAAAATGCTTATTCTTTATAAATTGTTCATTACGTATGAATTATTGTATGTAATTAATGTTAAAGTAAATTTCATGTAAATATTTCAAAATTATAAAAGATGTTGAGTTTTTAGTTAGTTAAACATTTTTTAAAGTGTTTCTATTTTTAATTTTATTTGAAGATTGTGGAATACAAAAATTTGACAATTTTTATTCCCCGGAGGAATAATATGCAGGGAGTTTACAAAATTTCTTGCTGTAATAGGTTTTTGAGAGTAGATTATTTGGCCTTTTCAAAAACTGTAGATAGTTTTATTTATTTGGTGGCGAGAAATAGGTAAAACAAATACTCTAAAAGATGTAGTATTGACAATTTTATGTTTACCAGATTCTTCTGCTACCACGGAACGCTTTTTAGTATGTATACATATATTCCTGTAGTGCTAAAAGTAACACACTAACAACAAAAAGAGCTGGTAAACCAGAATATATATCATAAAATTAAAAAGGGCGATGTGTCCATCATGTTACTTTCTCCGATATTAATGGTAAGGTGTGAGCCACAGAATTTTGTTTTGTTTGAGTTGGCCATGCTTGAGAGAGAGAAACATAACAGTCATGTCTGAGATGAATTCATTTTTTTAAATCTATTTCAATTGAACTAATCTAGTCTCATGAGTTAATAATATGCGACATACTTCATTTATCTCACAGTCAACTCTGTTATAGTTACATCAAAATAATTTCCTTATATGTCAAATATATTTCCCTGTCAGTCATAATGGAAGAAAATAATTTACGACGCAGGAAATCGAAAATCAGTAATGAAGTAAGAGGCCTGATAATAAGGCAAATAAATACTGGCTTAAGCAGTGTACAAGTCAGCTTGCAGTTCGATGTAAAAGATAATGCGGTAAGAAAAATTTACTCTACCTACAAAAACTCTGGAGAAACAGCAAAAAAACATACCGGTCATAGGAAACAAGTATTGTCTGAAGCACAGAAACAACTGTTGTGTGATTGGGTAGACGCAGATTGCACTTTGATTCTTGCAAATTTGAAAGCCAAAGCTTTGGAGGAATATCCGGATTTATATGTTTCGATCAGCACTATTAATAGAGCTCTCAAAGAGTTTAATTTTTCGCATAACTAACGTCCTCCAATGAAGGAACAGTCCGGAAGTTATCCAGAGTAGGTTTCAATATGCCGTCCAGTATAACCGAATCATGGGAGATAGAGAGAAGATTTTTTTCTTGGACGAATTTGGAATTCAAGTTTACTCTCTCAAGTTTCTCGTGGTAGGTCCACTAAAAACATTCCGGCATATATTCGCAAAGCTCAAGTTAGAGGCCGAAACTATTCAATTGTTGCAGCTATGACTAATAATTCGCTGTACTTATTTGAAATCCAAGGCAGGCCTTACAATTCACATCATTTCAACGAATTTATTGTTAATTTAATGAACAGCCTTGCTCTTGATGGAATTGTGGGAGTTCACTTTGTGTTGGACAATGTTGCTTTTCACCGTAATGCGGAATTGGTAAACCTGATTTCAAACCACGGCCACAACTTGGAATTTTTACCTGCTTACAGCCCATTTCTAAATCCTATCGAAGAAATGTTTTCTGTTTGGAAAAACTCAATTAGACGAGCTGGGTCTCAAAATGAAGATCAATTATACACCGCAGTTCACGAAGCTTCAAATAACATCACCGCTGAAAAAAATGAAATTTTATCTTAAAAGTATAAACTTGTTTGTTGATAAAATGTGTATTACCTTATTTTTATGTATAATAATTAATAATAAACTAATTTGTTGCCGTTTCTCAGCATTATTACGAAAATATACAACAGAGGGAAAAGCATTTGACATATTGTTATTTGATAAATAGGGAAAGCTTTTGATATAAAATTGACAAATTGAAATTTGTTTGACAAATAGGGAAATTCATTTGATGAATAGTGAATAGCAATAGAAAAACTGTATTAGTAAAAAACAAAAATGGTTAAGGTAAACACCCACTTCCGATGTACGAAATTTTACCAAGATCTTTTCAGTTCTTCATATTGTCAAATAAGATATGTTCAAAGTTTCAAGCTAATTGAAAAACAGCCACAGACACAATTTTTTGCAGAAATCTTTGAAATCGCCTCTAGGGACTCCAAAAAGCATATTTCCCTTAACGGAGAAAGTAAATTTTTATTTTTACATGCGAATAAATATTTTTTTTTTTCAAAAAAATTTCCTTGGAACATTTTTTTGAATAAAATAATAGAAAATCTAATTTTGTGTTAAGCCCTTTTGACACGATGTATAATTTTATACAAAATTCATGTGTTAATTCTCACAAGAATTTTAAACACCGTTTCATACAGAGAATTGTGCAGTAAATTCTTATGTGAATTTACGTGTAAATTATTTAGAACTGGTTCTAATTCGGAGGTGAAAAAGTGTGCACAGAGCATGCAGCACGAGTTGCATAAAAATTATTCTTCTTCTTCTCACAGACCTCTCGAGGCAAAGGAAATTGGAAAGTACATGACAAGATGTAAGGATGGTTTAAAGTTGAAGGGAAATACCGGAAAAGAAAAGATGAAATGGAAGTGATGAGATGGATTAATACGTATCGGATAGTTGTAAATGTTCCTGAACTGTGTATTAATACGCAAGCGCTTGAGGAGATTTTCACAACAAAATATGTAGAACTGACAAACAGGAAAATAATTTCTCTGCATAATTCACGGTGCTAATTTACCAGTGCATTTATCAAAGAATTAACATGAGAATTTTGTATAAAATTATGCATCGTGCCAAACGGGCTTAAGAATAGATTTTATTGTCACTGCTTTTAATATTCGTTCGGTCTACTCAAACAATATTTCAAACGACATGATCTGGTCTTGGAATAACAAACAGCCAAGTATCAAATTACGCTCTGAACATGAAAAAAAACTATTTACTCTTGAAGCGACTAGAACAGAACAAGCGTCGCCTCTTTATTTCTGTCCATGTTTCCAAACTACTGTAATCTCGACTGCCACCTACTAGTTACTAGCGTACTAGTGGAAATTACGAAGTATTGGTGTAACTTATCCTATTCTATCCCAATTTCAACTCTGGCACTCTCATTTTTGACCCTAGCGCCATCTATACCGCTTATCGTTTACGAACTTTCCTTATTTTATATAGGCGTTGTCTAACTGTATACAGTGTGTCCACGGATGGAGTTGACGAAAGGAAAAAAACTTTATTATTAATTTTACGGCAAAAAGTCATTCTTTATAAAAAATTCTGCTTGTCGAAAAAAATTGTTTGTCATCAAAAAAATTGAGATCAGATGTACAGGGTGTTAATAAATTAAAAAAAAACAACAAAATGCTTCAAGAGATAAGAACCATTATTTTTTTATTTTATACAAAATGTTTATTAAACAATTGATAATTTTTATTCTACATTACTACCTCCCACTTCGACACACTTTTCCGCTGTCCTAATGAATTCATTGTACACTTTATGAATGGTTTGTGGCACATTTAGTTCATTTATAGCTTCCTGAATGCGCTCTTTTAATACTTCCGTGTCATGTGGCAGATTATTTGAATAGACCCTTTCTTTTACGGCACCCCACAAGAAAAAGTCTAAAGGAGTAATGTCAGGTGACCTAGCAGGATAATGAATTTGGCCAAACCTTCCTATCCACCTTTCACCAAAATGCTGATCTAACCATTGTCTGATCAAAACTGTTGAATGAGCTGGACAGCCATCGTGCTGCCAAAACATGTTATTGCGAATTTCTGGCTCTAACGTATTTAAAAGTGGTAAGATAAATGTTTCCAAAATGTCCAAGTATACGTGCTGGTTTAAATTGTTCTCTATAAAATATGGTCGATTGATTCTATCATTGATAATTCAACACCATTGATAATTCAACATAAACAAAACTCCAAATGTCTTGCTTCATCTCCAAGTTCAAGCATATGCTGCAGCTTTGGCTTAAAAGGTCAAATTTTAATTTCCTTAAAAATAACTTGTAATGTACTTTTGCTTACATCCAGCATTCTTGCACGATTCCTTAAAGATAATTTAAGGTTATCTACAACTGACCCTAATGCTAATAATGTAGATGTGTCATCTTCATCGAATTTTTTCTTTGTTTTCTTCACATTCATTACTGAGCCTGTTTCAGTGAGTTTTTTTATTAGTTTTTGTAGTGCTTCCTTAGCAACAGCCGTATTTGGAAATTTTTCGTGGAAAAGATCAATTGCGTATTGATAAGATAAATTTCCAATTCCGTAGCACTGTACTAAATAAACACGCTCTTCTTTAGTTAACATTTTTGAATACTGTAAGACGTAACATTGAAGTTTACAGAATCGGGTATCTTGATTTTTTGTTAAATTCTCCAAATCGCATAAAATCATGAATTATTGTAAATAGTAAAAATTATAATTTTTATTTAAAAATTTGTATTTATGCTACATTTTAGCTTATAAACAACTTTGTTTAACAAACATTTTGTATAAAATAAAAAATAATGGTTCTTATCTCTTGAAGCATATTCTTGTTTTCTTAATTATTAACACCCTGTACATCTGATCTCAATTTTTCTCGACAAGCAGAATTTTTTATAAAGAATGACTTTTTGCCGTAAAATTAATAATTAGGTTTTTTTCCTTTCTTCAACTCCATCCGTGGACACACTGTATATTTAAGCAATGGTACTACTATTGAAATAATATTAATTTATGATCGTTTATTTCTATGCATAAGAATAGCATTTTTAATAAAACGAAATTAGAAATTACATGTTTATTTTTGGCTTATAAAACCCCATATAATTTATTATAATCTCCCACACAGAAATTATGATTTAGTAGTACTATGTCATGATTTATCTTGGGAAACACATTCACTAACTTTTTTACTTTTCACTTTTTTGATTAAATTGTTTATGATTTTTGTAGGTTCGAAGTGAACAAGAAAATTTGCTTATCAATATCTGGCCACCATCCTGAAAGCTGGCAACCTTCATGGTCAATCAGAACGGCTCTGCTTGCCCTCATTGCTTTTATGCCCACTCCACCAGCAGGTACAATTGGCTCATTGGATTACACACCCGATGAACGTAAGGTGTTAGCAAAGAAATCACTGAACTGGGAGTGCTCAACATGTGGGAACATATCAAATAAATTACTATCAGCACCTCCTACTTCATCATTAACACAAGAAGAAACTTCTTTAATTAAACAAATTGCTTTAAAAGTAAGTACTAACTATTCAATTAGTTTAAATTAAAACAGGAAATCCGAAATTATTGTGATGAATTAATTCAATTGATTTAGATAAAACTTGTTACTCAATTCAGTTAATGAAAATATACTCGCTGCACATTACTCCTTGATTTCAAAGGGACAAACTTTTTTTACAGAAAAGTCATTTCGCTCTTCATGTGTTTGTAATAAAGTAAAAATCTTCTAAATTTTCAAAATTACTTTGATGCATTTCCCAACATATGTTTCAACACACTGTGGCTTCTTCAGGTGAACAAACGATAAAATAAAGAATTGTGGTGCAATAAAAACATTACTTTTCTATATTACACACTCATAATTATGAATTTTCAACAAATTTCAGCTTCATTAATTAATCTACGGTCAATTAACTAATTATGACTAATAATTATGTATTTTTTTATAGGCTGAAGAAGAAACATCGAGGAAAGCAAATGGCAAAGGAGAACACGTACATACAAAACAAGAAGAACAGAGTGAAGTTACCCGGGTACCAGCAGATGGCGACAATTCTAGTGTGTTGAGGCAAAGACAGTTAGATGCTGATTCGAGTACAAGTGTTAGTCCTACACCTGCTGATAGCTTACTGCAGGCATCTATTGAAAGTGTTAACAGGTAATAATTACACTATACTTTAATGTTAAAAGGCCATAGAATACTTATATGCCAACAGCCTAATTTTAATTATAAAAAGGAGAAAATTTTGACCATCTTTAATACAGTTCACCGAGTACACCTTTAAAGTGGTCTTATTACATTATCTGCATATACGGAAGGAAGCCAGGCTCAGTTAGTTTTTATAGCAGGTTATCCACATTCCACAATGTGGATAATGTCTGTGTACTTTTGTATAGCAATTATCTTAACACTTCCCATGCTTTTAAAGGAGGTTTAGTCAATGAATACACCTATACTCTGGCCTCCAACTAGCAAGAGTTGTATAAACGCAAGCACACCAGCTAATTTTAGTCTGACGGCTGCTATTAGTTGTGAAATTTGAAGGCGCCCAGTTTTACATAAGTCACGTCTTGTGAACACAGTATTGGTTAGTGATTTGTTTACAATTTATAATGTTTGCCTTAATGTATGGCTGAAGTAGCTGGTAGGGTTTTATCGCCGCTGCTCATTTCACGGTTAAGAGTCCTGGATACCATGCATATATCAAAAACTCAGATTTTTCACATACGAATTTATAAAATGCAAATCTGTTTTTACAATTATTTCTAAAATTATTATACAGAGGGCATCCTGGAGCTATATTTTTTGTTTTTTTGTTAGTTGGGTCTGAGGAGCGTATATGTAATAGTTTAAATAATTGCAATACTGACTATAATTATTTTCTTAAATAATTAACAATTATTTTCTTAAATAATTAACAATTATTTTCTTAAATAATTAACAATTATTAGTAAACACTAAAGATAAAGTTCCGCACAAAATTCATAGTTGCACTATTAAATGTTTTTAAAAAATCGCTCGGACAGGTCGATTTTTGTTCATTATTGCACACTTTTTGGCGCGCTAAAAAATATTGTGACATCACTAGTGTTTGACATGTTACGTCATCGGCATTTTTTCTAAATGGAATTTGTTTTTTTTTTATTTGTCAAATGTTAACATGTCAAATATTAAATAAATCAATAAATTTCGAGTTGACTTACTTTTCTTTAATGCTTTATTGTGTAAGGTTGTGAAAATAAATTTTAAAACAATGGATTGTCTTTTCCAGCTTTTTCAAAATTAGATATTAAATAATCCAAATTATGAATTTTGTGCCAAGTTTTATGATCATTTTTGTACTTTCCATAAAAAAATGGCTGTAAAGAGAATCACAAGCTCTACAAAGTTTTTAGATCAAACGATACGTATTTAAAAACAATGTGACTGTAAAGAGAATTAAGAGCTTGCCAAGGTTGCCAAATGAAAAAAATCAAATTCAATTTGGAAAATTGCCGATGACATCATATGTCAAACATTACATAATTTGAATTATTGGCGAGGTCACAATATTTTTCAGCACGCCAAAGAGTGCGCAATAATTAACAAAAATCGCTCAGTCCGAGCAATTTTTTTGAAAACATTCAATAGAGCAATTATGAATTTTGTACAGAACTTTATCACCACTCTGAATAATATCCCTAATGCGTTAAATATTATATGAAAATATCATTTCTTGAGTGCATTTTTGCATTGCACAATCGGCACGAGTCAAAGACGAAGCCCGATTGCTATCGCAAAAATGCACGAAAAAAATGATCCTGGGAATATTTAATGCATGTTGGATATTTGGAAGAATTTCATCACTTAATTTTAGAAGAATGTAAAGGAAGTAATATTTATGAAATTTAAAAATTCTGTTTTAAAGAAGTAAGCTGTGTTACTATGACAACCACAAAGAAATTTCAAATCATTTTGTACCTAATAATTTATTATTACAATGTCGCAACGTTTTGGCAAAAATTTGGTTGCCAAACTAATAGAAGCGAGAAAAGATTTTGAAAAATAGTTATTTTTTATAAGTTGTTCATTTTGGCATTCTCTGCAATTATTATTGAAATAAATTTGCTGTAACTATTATCGATTTATAATTATACACCAAAAATGTCAACAACAACATTAATAACTATAATTTTTCAAAAACCAGACATTTTACGAAAAATATTTTCAAACAAAAGATGTTAATCTCTTTGTTGTCTTCAAGTTTTGTTTAAGTGCTTTTATAGTATTTTTCATATTTAAAAAAATATCGGAGAAAAATAAAAAACGGTTAAGGTAAACACCCACTTCCGGTGTACGGAATTTTACCAAAAGCTTTTCAGTTCTTTGGATTATCAAATAAGGCTTATGTTAAGCGGTGTTTGGCTTAATAATAACTCAGTGGCGGGTCCAAGAAATTCCAACGAAGTTCAATGATAGCACATTTATTTACACGAATATATACATCTTATTGGTACCGTGGTACTTATCAGTCTGCCGTTGCGGGTGCAAGGCACCCTTAGCGAAACCTCCGACGAGCGGAGGCGGAGGGGCGCGCGCAAGCGCTAACAGCTTATGTTCAAAGTTTTATGTTAATTGATGAAGTAGTTTTTGAGATACAGCGAAAATTGGTTTGTTTAATAGAAAATAATTAATGTTCTATAACTAACTCAAGCCAACTAAGACAAAAGTGAGAAAATATATTGAATGTTTGAAAAATAATAATTTTTAATAGATTTTAATGAAATTACAGATACAACCCCCACATGCTGTATATCGTTGAAAAGAGAAAAAAATAACCGAATAAAATAGGTCAAAGCGAATTTTGGGTTGTATTTAAAAAAACACAACTTTATGTTATAACTTTCATATTAATGAAGATATCAGAATTCTGTTAAGCCTATTTTCTTCTTTTCAAAAAAGTGCCTCAACAACATATAACTTTCATTATTATCAAATGATAAACAACTGAGATATTTCAATATATCAAAAATGGAATAAATTGACTTTTTGGCAACTCGAAAACAAAAGAAGATAAATAAATTTAGTTTTCACCATTGAGTTTTTCTCGAAAAAAGAGATCGAGAATGCGCCATCCGTTTTTCTCTATCTATTGTAGTTATCAAGATCTCCTATACAAACATCGAATTTTGCCCACTCTGTACACTGGGGTTCTTCTACTTTCGGCAATTAACATAAAACAGGAAACATTATTATTATTTAACAATCCGAAGAACTGAAAATCAGAAAACCGGAATAGGGTTAACCGTCTTTTGTTTTTTTCCATTTTTTTTTATATTACAAATATTACAAAAACCTTGAAAAAATGAAGACAACTAAGAAATGAACAACTTTTGTTTAAAAAAATCTTTTGTAATGTCATTGTTCAAAAAAGTAATATTTTTAATTTTTCGTTTTTGGTTTCTAATTATGAAACAATAACAGTTACATTAAATTTATGTTAATAATAATTGCAGAGATTGCCAAATTAATCAACAAACGTGTTTTTGATAATATTGAAGTTTGCCGATTATTGATTTGCCATTTATTTGTAGATAATTGTGTGCCATGTAAATCAAGCTCGGGCGTTGTCACATATTCACGGTCACCTTGTTATTGCCTGATGTTCACGCAATCACTCTACGTAATCGGCGGCCGGAGTATAGTGTTGACATTTTGCAGTAAAGTAATGCTACATTACTAGTGTTTACCATTAAAATTAAAGTCCTTGAGAGTGGGGCTGGAGTTCCTCTCTAGTAACAATGTTTGTTCCATACATACACACATAAACACTTTTTGCCATAAAGTAGTTGGTCAAAACTATATTTCGCTAAATAAATATTTTTTTGAAATATCTATGTTTATTCCTTACGCATTATTTTTTACTCCATCTGTAAGTGCCAATATTTTTTGTTTTAGGGATAAATTCTGGTCAACAATAATTTGGATCCTTGTATCGATGATTGCACTCTTGGTGATAAGAAGAATTTTTTTTCTGTAGTTAACATCATTTATTGTCGATGTGTGTACCTACAAAATATATTTTTAACTATTTGTACATATTAAATGCGAAGGGTAGTGTAAGAAGATGATGATTATGCAAATTGTGTAAGTATTATAATTCATTTTTGGAAACATGTTATTAATTAGTACGCTAAGAGTTCACAGCTTTTTTTTGTTTTATTTAAGTAACTTATCAAAGAATATTAACGTTCAAATTCTTTATATGTCAAGGAATGAATTAAGTGTATCAATACACTTAAACTATTGATTGACAGTTAGTGTATGAAATGTACATATAGCAAAATAATTCAATTTTTGAAAGGTGGATATTACTTGTATTTTTTTATCAAATTCAAATATTTAATATATGACATATTAAAAACTTATCACCATTTATTCACAATGTCTTCTTGACATCATTTCAATTATTATAACATCCAGCTTTAAATTAATTGGGTGGAATTTTAATAGGAATTATCACTAACAAAAAAATGCAACTTTTGTGGTTTAAATATTTTTTTATGAAGTAATACAATTATTATTTGTATATGGTTTTAAAATGTAAAGAGTTATTTATAATCAATAATATTTTTATCATGCTTGAATTCTCATTATTAGAAAAATCGAATAAACACAAAATGTAGTCTGAATAAATAAATATTCAACCTGTTCTCAAATATACAAAATTAAGTTTTACAAAGTCTAAAAAAACTTATTAGAGAAACGACTACTTCCCTGGCTAATGCCACAAAATAAATTTGCATGTTATTAATACTACTGTTATTGGAATAACATTGGTTTAAGATCGTTTGTTCTATGTACAAGAACTAACTTGAAGAATATTTCAAATTCCGTGTAACGCAAATTGAAACTGAACATATTATCAAAGTGATGAAACCTGAAAACATTTAAAGGACACAGTACTATGTATGTGTAATGCTTTCAAGTAAAGATGGGTAACTCTTGAGTGAGCCAACTCATAGAGTCAAGTCTGAAGTGAGTCAAATAAAGTAATTCGATTGGTCTTTTTGAGTCAGTATGTATAGTTTGAAGGATTTCGAAAAGATTTGCTTGTCTCTATTTTTAGCTCTCCGTTTTGGGTATGGCAGATATTGGAAAAATTTAGTCAGCTAGGATCTTTTTAGCTCTCCAATTTGTGTATGGAACATATTGAAGAAAATGTTAAAGCTTTTCACTTTATGTTACAGATACTTCTTCAAATAACAATTGTATCATCATTTCATGACCTTACTCTTTTCACTGAGTCAGACTTTGTGCAGCGGATCAAAAAAGAGAGTCATTTTTCCCATCTCTACTTCAAATTTGATAATAGGTGAATGTGAACTAAAAAACTTGTAAATACTAGTATTATTACCAAATTTGGAAACCAGAAAACATTTTGACAAGGATACACAGCGCTATTTATATCTAGTGCAATGCAATCTGTAATTAGACTCATCCGTTGATTGAATAAATAAAATTAACCAAATCTGGCAATGATGTAAAATAGAAAATGATTATAAATATCTACCTGTACCAATCACTAATCAACTATCACACAGGTACCAAAAGGGTCTAATATTTTATAATCCCGTCAGTTATGTACGAGTTGTTGAACAAATTCATGTAAGCGTATTTCATTATTATTTCCATATCATCGATGTCAAAAGTAAAGCTGCACTGAGAAGAGATAAATCTCTAAACATGTCTGCAGATGGCAACTGACATAATTTACATTTTAATTTGCTAAGCAATTTCAAGTATTCTTCAAGTTAGTTCTTGTACATAGAACAAACGATCTTAAACCAGTATTATACAATAGTTTTACTATTTCTTTTGCATAATTCAAACTCTGGTGTGGCATTAGCCAGGGTAGTAGTTGTTTCTATAATTTTTTTACAGTGGATTTCACAAAGGTAGTAATAAATATAACACCAGCCTAAATTGACATAACACTGGTATTATATTTATATTCGGCTGTGTAAACGATTTTTCAAATGTCAAACGGAGTGAATAAATTGCAGTTAGGTTTTGCGATTATATACACATATTTAAATTGATATTTACTTTTTCACAATGTTTATTAACAAATTCTATTTTGATGTATTTTCTACCTTAAATCCTCCATTTTTAATTTAAACAGTAACGATTCAAAAATGTATTCAGTGACTGACACTGACAGTCAATGGCGCATAAAGAACGTTTACACAGCTGAAAATATAATACTGGCTTAAATAAATGTTTGTGAAATCCACTGTTAGTCTTGTGAGACTTAATTTTGTAGGTTATATTTCATGTTTATTAAACTTATTTAATGTATCTGCAACAAGTAAGGGTTTCTAATCCCATCTCATTTGTAGACCTAAATACAAAATTACATTTATAAGAGTAAGTAGTGCAGAATGAGCAGTTGTCGTGGAGACAAGTTAATATCTGTCCCTTTGCCTCCATTATAAAGATTGATAGGCCATATTCATACAAAGTAATGCAGTCAGGAGATCACGAAGCTAGAAGATAGCCAATTTATTCCACTAGATTTAATTTTCGAATTAAAACATTTATCATAAATTTGGTGATTCTAAAATCAAAAGTGAAATGAATGGATATCAATTGATACTATACACTGTATTTATGTAAATAAATTCCCTTGTAGGCAAAAATATTTATGTAGTAAATAATTAAACTCTGGATTTTATAAATGTCAAACACACAAATCACAGTCATAAATAATACAACATTTTTTTTAGCTCATTAATATTAACTAAAAATTGTAATTTTTTTGGCCTTTCAATGGGAAGGGAAATTTTTCTATTCGTTAAATTACCTTCACTGATATTATGCAACTCAAAACTGAGTATTTTTATTGAAGACATTATTGAG
This sequence comes from Ocypus olens, assembly GCA_910593695.2. NCBI lineage: Eukaryota > Metazoa > Arthropoda > Insecta > Coleoptera > Staphylinidae > Ocypus > Ocypus olens. Next base: position 37,244,745 of record OU343058.1, read on the forward strand.
GCACATTTTTTACAAGGAATCCAAATAAACCGTTGTATTGGTTGTGACATTCAAGGTGGCAGAGAAATTAAATCATATCTATATGGCACTCTGACCAAAAGTGAAGAAGAAAGTGCGCTTGTGTAGTAAATGGTAGTTATGTGCAGATGCTGTAACTCTTATAAGTGGTTCTTTATAATTCTAAGAGGTATGATTGGTCATAAAAATATGTGCCTAGGTTTTCAAGTCAAATGTTTACTGAAATTCAAGATTATACATAACTATACATGTGTTTCAAATATGCATGACAGAATCGAGCATTTGTAATGGTCCTGGCTGGGAATCTACTAGGGCTGGAATTTTTCTTCAAAGATTCATAGAAAATCTTCGAAGATTGAAGTTTCAAAGATTCGAAGTTTCAAATTTTTTTAGTTTCGAAGTTTTATAAGAACAGGCAATTTTTGAAAGAAATATAACGAAAGTAAAAAAAAATAGTTAATGGCAGAAAATGTATTTCATTAGATCCAATGCGTGTTTAAATGAGTTAGTGGGCAAATATGATTGTGTCCGACAAAAAATATGTTCGTTTTTTGTACTTTCACAGTTAGAAAAATACAAAATATTTTTATAAAAATTTGTACTAAATGATAATTTTATTTGAAGAAATTATTGTATAACTTTATTCAAAATGTAAAAGTGAATTTAAATCAAATTGTTTCAAAACTAATAGAAGCGAGTCATTTTGCAAGATACGTTATTATTTTTTACCTTGATGTTGATTCATTACTACAGCAACTTATGTTTCACCTTGTGTTTTTGACGAAAAAATTTTGATATCGCATCAAAGTTTAAATCCTGCACTGTTTAGGGTTTTGGGATTGATAAAATCAAAAACTTCGCAATTTCGAAACTTCGTAAAACTCGAAAACTTCGATATTTGAAGTTTACTTTATTTCTTCGGATTCTTCGAAGTTACGAAGCTCTGAATTATTGAGACCCCTAGATCTACTCAAGCACCAAGTGCGACATACACTTGCGTCGTTTTTGCCTTTAATTATTGAATTAGCATTCTATAGGCAGTTGGTAGTGTATTCAAAGAAGTTTTTTAATTAAATCAAGTTTTGTTTTTTTTTTGGATTTTCACATTTTTTAATAAAACATGTACTACACATCTTAAATTATTCCATGTATTTCAGTCAAAATTAAAAATTACTAATTTTTGCGAAGAGTGCTTTGGAAGAAAATAATATTTTTGTGTCTTACAATATTTTTATAATTCAAATTCAGTCTTGGTGTTTACGCTTTTGTTAATTTTAGACAAACAATATGAACTTCAAGTGAAGAGCTGTGGGATATTCTAGTAATTTATTCTACCTCGCATAAAAATGTGCATATTGGTAGCTTTATCTTAAAATAGAACTAAAAATAAATTATTTTCTGATTCTTAATAGAAGTTTTAGCAACTTTGGTTCATTTTGATAGGTTAGAAGAAATGTTAAAAAGAGCAATTTTTAGTTAAGTTATATTTGGAGATGAAGGTGAATTATTTGAGCATCTGCTATAAGTTTGTTTTGTTGCTTTTATGTCTACATTTTGCTGTAATATAAAGCATAATATTCCGGGATTTTCTCAGTAAATTTACTAATTAATAAATTGAACTTGCAAAATATTTTTTTAGTTTTTCTAAGCATTATTTGCAAAGATGAATTACTTGTAATTTAAAATATAAAATTACATCATGTTTTTTTTTTCTTTTTTTGTAATCATTTAGGCATTCACCCTTCAGTCATGACATGTTTAACAAATAAGACTGTGTATAATCTATATCCACTTGAAATTAATTGATACATTATAAAAACAATCTCTTATCAATCTAAAATAATTCAAGGTAATCATTGTAATCAGTAAAATATACTGTATTCATAAATGTGAAAATCCAATATGGCATCCATATGAAAAACAAAAGTTGATTTAATTTCATTGCTATCTTGGATATAACGATAAATGAGATGACACATATAAGGTTTTTCGTCAAAAAGTGCCTTCAGTAAAAATTCTTAGTTTGATGAGTTTTCACTTTGAGAAATATAAACAAAGTTAAGATTTTTTTGTTTTTATTTGCTATTTTTAAAACCAAAATAAGATTATAGGTCAAAGGATACCATATTAATTATATAGGATTTTTTGTTCCGGTTAAATTTCACATATGTTGTAGCTTATAACCTGCTGATCCAAAAATGTCATGGGCTCATTATGTAGTTTTTTAGATGCATTTAGTCAAAGACAAAAAATTCAGGGTATTGATTTTCTCTAAAACTATCAAGGATTCAAAATAAGTTTCAGATAAAAGTTAAATGGTTTCGAGGGAGATGTACAGTACTGACCTCGGTTGCATCTTTTAACGTCTATGTGAGGTCAAGTGAAACAGACAAAAACCTTTAGTCCTTTTTTACTTCTACCAACTACTTTTCTTGTTGTATGAATGTAGAGAATTTGTGTGCTTTTCCACGTTTTTGTTAGTCTTCCTCTTCTCATCTTTTAATTTATTCTCATTTTTCGTATAACTTTTTATGGGGTTATGAAACTTGTCCAACAAAGGTGAGAATAATATATTTATATTAGTGAAGGACACCCAAGTTAAATCAAAAACTACAATGTTATATAGTCAGAATACTTCAGTTTGTTTTTTCAGTTTGCTTAAATATTTAATCTTGCCTTAATTATTAAATTATTGTATTTTCAATTTATTGGAATAAAATTTGAGTTTAAAAAGAGACAATTGTATCTGTGTTTACGAAATTATTGCATACATGTCTTTAAACAGAAAAATGATGACAAGTTAAGGATACTTTTTCAGGTTACATTAAAAAAAATTATATGATAAAATTTAAGGCCACCGCCCAAGTGAAGTTCTAAACAGTTTTCTAATTTGCCTATGGTATTCTGCACCACTGCTCAATTAATTAAAAAGTCCAAGCGCAAATGATGATTTTTTTAGTGTTCCAGAATATCTATAATATAACTCTTTATTGTGAAGCCATTGATACTACCCACTTTATGTCAACTAGTTTGCTAGTACATATTTAGATTTCTATACATTTTGCAAATATATGAATGTTTAAACTGCACAGGTTGTTTACTGTTACATTATATATCATACTCTATCCTACTGAAATCGTGGAAAAAAACGGTAAGGAACTTGATATTTCACATTTCCACTAATTCAACTTGTTTGTAACAAGTAACTCTCAGAACATAATGTAATTTCAATTCCCTATACTGAAAGATAATCTTTGTAGGAAATTCATTTTTAAACTATTTATATCAAAGTTGAACATTTTTATTTTTTTATAGTTTATTTTATCGTGACATATTTCAAGATATTTGTCTTAATTGTTTGTTGGTTTAAATATATTTTAAGATAATTTCTAAATTGATTTTTTTTTCGGAGTAATTTCACTAAAAAGATATTTTAAATTTCCAGACAATGTTGTGTGCAGTAATGTGGATATTGTGAACTATATTAAAATCCTATTTATTTTAAATGTACGTTAACTAAGCCTTCCTTTAACTGATGTTAATACTGGCAGTAACCCAATTAAAACTTATAGCAAACAATACCAGTACGTTTATTGTTGGCTGAGGTGATAAATAACAAACTTGTATTTACTTAATAACCGATCTGATATTATTTTGTTTTGTTCTAATAGTTAATATTCTTTGATTCAAGCTTGAACTGAACTAATTATACTTTTTCATTATTAGTTTGTCACATATTTCTAGAATTAACCTCAAAATTTGAAATGGTACTAATCATGTTCATGATTGATTTCATTTCCTAACTTTTCTTAACATCCTTAACACGTTCACTGCCCATGCCAGATAAATTGTTTGTCAGTTAAGCTGACACTTGCCTTAAGGTTCAAGGTCAAGTGCATGGTCGGCAGTGAATGTGATATATAATTATTTTAGTTGATTTAATAATAACATCCAATTGTTAACCAAAAAAGTTTTAGTTCCTTAAATTTATTTTATTACTTAAGATGTAACATTCATTATTGTTGTGCTTATAGTGGTTATTAATAATACAATATTATTGTTGAAGAAATTTTAATAAAACATTGTTTGTATTTAATTAAAAAGTATATTTATTCCTCGCATACATTATCAGTGTAAAATTATAAATGTTCTTACATTAGAAAATATCATTCTATTCTTAAATTAATATTTATTTATATCACAAAATTCATTGGAATCTTTCGTCAATCAAATATGATTATCAAAATTGGTTTCTTGCACACCATTCGGCAAGCATGTTCGAATCATGTCAATAGGGGGAAGGACATTTTTGTGAGAATTTACTGGCTGCAATGTGTGAAGATCTCCTGAACCATTATTTACAGGGAGGGTGAATTTTGGGCCGTTGGACACAATAAAGATTGAATCGCCGGCTGATTTTAAAATTCGCCGATCTGCAGTCTTTGATGTTTTTCGTTCACCGGCACTTCTTGGAGTTTTGGCCTCAATTAAGTGCACGGGTGTGGTTTTATTAGAGGGGAATTTAAGAGAATTCTTCCTGTGTAAATTTTCTAATTCTAGCTGCTGCCTGACTAAGTTTGTTGCCGACTTTGGTCTTGTAGTTGGTATCACTTCTTGTTGTATTGTACCATAGTACACTTGTGGAAGTGAATCTAATGATTGACTAGAATCACTATCACTGTGTTTATATTTATTATTTCTAATGATGTATACATCACTTAAGGCAAAACCATTGGACGGTTTTTTGTTGACAATCTCATTATCTTCATTCCTATTGGCCTCATTCAGTTGCTTTAACCTTTCTATCTTCGCCTCACGCTCTTTCCTATCAATTTCCAGCTGAACTTCTACATCCACCTCCACTCTACTATTCAATGTTTTGTACTGCCGAATTATATAATTTAAAATCCAATTATACCCTTTTTTAATTCCCGGATCCAATTTACTTTTTGAAGACATCTCGGTTGCCGAACATGATTCTACTAGAGTGGGGCATTCGCATGTATTCACAATTAGTTCCAACTGGAACTTTTCAATGATGTCTATTTCATCTAAGGCATCTTCATGGTCTTGTTTATTTGCCAGTAGCAATAGTGGTTTTCCTCTGACTTTGTCATGACATATTATTCTTGTGAGCACTTCGCTTGATTCGTTCAGTCGGTCGTAATCACTAGCATCCACTACAAATATAATTCCATGGGCCTGAAAGATAAGGTTTAAATTATTATTAATGCTGGTTGAATAATAACAGTGAACGTATATATGAAACATTGATGGCTAGACTAAACCACATAAAAATACCAATTATAAAATACACTAGCATACCATCTCTAAAATAAATTGGTGGAACCAATCAATGGTCCATGGCACCACCTTTTTGATAGCATGAAATGCTCCTGTAAATTGGGAAATTAGTGTTGAAATTCATCAATAAGGCTTTCTAAATGAGAGATAATATCTTTAGTAAATTCTTCGTTTGCAACTATATTACAATTTTCGGAAATGATGAAATATTGTTCGCCTCATTGAATCTACATTTCTGTTAAAAAATTGAACTTTTATCCAGGAAAAAGGTTATTTTCTGTGATCACACTTCCCTTAACGTTGGGCAATCACTGATTTAGATTGTAACTTAAACATTTTGTTAATTCTTTAAACCACATTACGATCACAAGTTGAAGATAAATACTGAACAAAAAGATACTAGAGTAGTGTGTTTCAACCACGGCAACACCCCACATCCAAAAATTATTTTTGGTAACCATCACCTGGCATTTGAAAATTCAACAATGAACAGTGCCAGGTAGGAATACTCCAACCATGTATACCAGTGGTTCCTAACCTTCCTCCGTTCACAGTGTACTTGGTTTGTTAATTAATTGTTAAGATCTTTATACAACACCCAAAGTCAAAATATATTGAGGAAATTATATATTTCTGCTGTACTTCAAAAGTAAGGGACACTATCCACATCAGAAAATAATTTAAAAAAAGAATTGAGGCATCCCTCAAATGCCATTGCAGCACACTGGTTGAGAATCACTGTTGTATACACAAAGTTTTACATAGTTTAACATCATGGGGTACCGTTCATAGTTTTCAATACCAGGTTGTGAAATTTCTTTTATAACTTAACTTGAGAATGAGATAACTTTCTAAATGTGAAGCATTCACTGGTGAAATCAACATTCCTGAATAGGCTAACTGTGGTAAAACAGAAGTAAAATGATATTATTTAGAGTTAGAAGAAAAAGTTTTCCCACAATGATATTAGGCCAGAAGACTAAACACCAAAAGTTGTAGGGAAGGAATTCACAAAAAATGAATGATATCAAGAACCCTGTATGAGCAATGGAAAAATCATAATAAATGGAGCCATGAGAATGAGACATTGAGAAGGTAAGGTTCGTGCTAGAAGAACACACGTAAGAGTGAAGTATTTCATAAGGGAGAGGAGGTACAGAAAGCAGAGGCGGCTCTTGATTAAAACAATCTACTATAAAAATCACTTAATGTGGACCTATTGTTTCTATATTAAATCAGTTTGTCTTTTTTTAAAGCCCCAAATTTGCCAATCATGTTTTCGTGAATGTCAATAAAATATTGTGTATGCAAATATTTGCCAAAATAATACATCGATCTTGAGGAGCAGTAATTTTTATTATTTTCAAGGTAAGAAAAACTTCTTTCCACAGACAATATTTGTAGATGAAATTGTTACCAATTTAAAAGCTCATAATGTAAAAATAATGTACAAGGCAAAATTAATTTTTTAGGCACTGGTATTAGGCAAATATGTTTCCGTAAAATTCTAGTAGGTTTTTATTAAAAGTTCAAAATGGAAAACATGAATCAATAGATTAATTAAGAGTAAATCCATGTTGCTGGTCAATTATAATTTCTCTATAAGCCCATTGCAATTGTTTACTTATTAAATAATCAAGCAGCTTAGGAATTACAGACCAGACAGTGATTCCCCTATAGTTACCAACATTGTGATGATGTTGCTAACTATAGAGGAATAACCAGATTTAAATAGTGGTGTAACGAAATTAGATATGCTACAGTGACAGTTTGTGGGGTTCTTTCTGGTACGGCCGAGGTAGCAGAGGTGCTTCAACAGATAGGTGCGGTTACGCAGTCAACCCTACCTATCTGTATTGCCAACCCTGCTACCTCGGCAGTACCAGAAAAAATCCCCGTGAACCGTCAGTGATATCCAGACATTAGGAACATTACCGGTAGAGATAGATTTAGAAAATAAAATATATAGAGGAATTGCTAAAGTAAATTGACATTTCTGTAGGAAATAATGGGGAATGTCATCAGGTCCGCAATATGATACTTTCAATGATAAAATATCTTTCAAACCAAACAGAAATGACATTACTGTACCAGTTGAGCAAATGCCACTAAAAGCCATTTCAGTGGTCTAGTTTGTTATTTACAAAAGTCCAGAACTTTTTTTGGATTAATTCCAAGTTGAGAGCAACCTTCTCAATTTACTCTGAATATAACAGTTTACTCAAAGTTTTACATTGTATGCCCAACTGCTGAAAATTCCGATAATCAGATGGTAAACCTCTAGTTTTATATACCGGGTGTGGCACTTAAGACGCCTCGGACCATAGCTCCTTTACGATAAAAGCTATCGAAAAAAATCTAAGAACAAAGTGGTGCATAGTTACCGTCGCTATGTTTTAAAAATATTTCTAATCATCAGTGGCGTGCCGTACTCCAGTGGCGTACCAAACTTATGTTTTTTTAAATGGAATGCCCTATTTTTTATTGCAGATTTGGAAAGTGCTCGACGAGTACTTATTTTTTTATCCAACATGTTCACTTTAGCGGTTTCGCTGTTATAACCCCTTCTTTCAAAATTGCGCCCCATTTTTGAGTTTTTTTTGTGGAGAAACTACATGACGCCGGCGCCTAAATTTTGAATTGAGGTACAGGTTAAGACCTCGTATACCTTCACATAATTTTTTTTCGGGTAATTTATGGAAAAAAAATAATTTTTGATTGATCTTCGTATGTTGTCATTTTTTCCGAAAATTTCAAATGGCACCCCCCTAAAAAAATTACGGCGTTGTACAGCCAAAACTCTAAATTTTTCATTGGTGTAAAAAAAATTACACATTGCATAACAAAATTTCGGAGAAAAAAGGAATTTCATCGCAAATGTCGGGAAACGTTTTCCGTTCCCAAGTGTGCCATGAGAAAACAAAAGATTGGTAATTGTCAAAGTACCAAAACAAATACACAAATACGGTCAACATAATAGTATGTACCTATTTATTCAACATGATATGAAAAATGCAGATAAAGAAAATTTAACAACTTAAACTAAATGTTCGAAATGACGACCTTCCTGCTGGAGGCATAACCGCAACTTCTGGTGATATACCGCAGTTCATTATTTTCGGTAATAACTGCCTTCTTTCTAACTCTCCTTGGCCGTTTCACACTTCCCGTACTAGTAAATCTCTCCAACACTTTTTGAAACGCACGTTCATTTGGATGTGCCCTGTGCGGATATCTCGCAGCGTACACTCGTGATGCCAAGAAACAATTCTTGTTACATTCTCCAAGAATAAATATCATGTCAACCATTTCCTCTTGAGTTCGGAACATTTTTAGAACGTTTATCAAAAATGACTTATGGCTGCTACTGGCGTCTAATAATTTACTTTGACAATTACCAATCTTTTGTTTTCTCATGGCACACTTGGGAACGGAAAACGTTTCCCGACATTTGCGATGAAATTCCTTTTTTCTCCGAAATTTTGTTATGCAATGTGTAATTTTTTTTACACCAATGAAAAATTTAGAGTTTTGGCTGTACAACGCCGTAATTTTTTTAGGGGGGTGCCATTTGAAATTTTCGGAAAAAATGACAACATGCGAAGATCAATCAAAAATTATTTTTTTGCCATAAATTACCCGAAAAAAAATTATGTGAAGGTATACGAGGTCTTAACCTGTACCTCAATTCAAAATTTAGGCGCCGGCGTCATGTAGTTTCTCTACAAAAAAATCTCAAAAATGGGGCGCAATTTTGAAAGAAGGGGTTATAACAGCGAAACCGCTAAAGTGAAGGGTATAACATGTAAGATAAAAAAATAAGTACTCGTCGAGCACTTTCCAAATCTGCAATAAAAAATAGGGCATTCCATTTAAAAAAACATAAGTTTGGTACGCCACTGGAGTACGGCACGCCACTGATGATTAGAAATATTTTTAAAACATAGCGACGGTAACTATGCACCACTTTGTTCTTAGATTTTTTTCGATAGCTTTTATCGTAAAGGAGCTATGGTCCGAGGCGTCTTAAGTGCCACACCCGGTATATAGTGAGCAGTACTTTTATTTTTTACAAGCTGAATTGGTTCACTATTAAATACTGGGTATTTATTTGATTTAACCCGTCAATGGTGACCTACTGGTCTGTGAGACCGGGTGTGTCGAATAACTTTATTCTTCGTTATTGTTTTTTGTTCATAAATTTAAAAAAAACATGAACTATTAGTAAAAAAATCTTCAGTTCAAAAATCCGGTGCGTGAGACCGGAGTCACCATTAAATTTGCGTCACCAAAAGCGGGTTAATAAATTTCAACAGTACATACATAGCAATAGCATTGTAAATTAAATTGCAGAAGTCATTAGATTCAGATTAAGGGAGGGTAACGAGGTCATGGTATGTAGACCCTTGTATGGGCCTATTATACACCTCCATTTTAATGGATAATAAGAGTTAGCTCTCCAGCCACCCTACCATTTTTATAAATTTGGAATCTAGCAATCTATATCATAATAAAACATAACATGTAAACTAACGTTCTCTTCAATGCAGGGCCGGATTAAGGTACAATGGGGCCCTAGGCAAATTTATCCCTGGGGCCCCTTCTAAGGATGAATTAAAACTAATTAAATATGATATAAAGGTTTCGAAAGGCAGTTTTATTGCAAAAAAAAATTCAAATCGCAATGGCACATTGAAAACAAAATCACAAATATAAGTAACACAAAATCAAATTAGTGCTTTTCTTACTTTGGAGTTTAGAAAATCGGCAATTAAAGATTCGTGGTTAATTTCGTTGAATAATTGTTTTTCATTATTTAATAAAGCTAAATCTGTAAGTTTATCTTGATTTATTGTACTGTGGATATAAGTTTTAATTATCTCCAGAGATGAAAATGATCTTTCCCCGCTTGCGTTACTAACGGGTAAGGTTAAATATACCTATAGATAATGTGCTAACGAGGTTCTCGGTCAGATGATGATAAAAATTTGCAAATGTGTGAGGCGAAAGACAAAAACAGCTGTTTCATCTTTGTTAAGAATCATCAGTCTACCATATTCAACCCAACACACATCTACAAATTTTTCGGAAGTAATATTTATAGTGTAGATACATGCCGGTAATGGTAGACGAGAACCGAAATGTATCTTGATATTATTCACCACTGGGTGGAGTACAAGTCACTTTTGCTACTACATTCCATTTCGCTTATATGGTTGTAAGCTTCTACAGAAATTTCGGCGGTGGACAGCCAACCAGTGGATAGATTTAATTATTTTCTCATTTAATTGAACATAGGAGAATTTTTAGCGACCGAACATGTGAATAACTGTAGATAATGTACTAACGAGATTCTCGGTCAGATGACGATAAAAATTTGCAAATGTGTGAGGCGAAAGACAGAGACAGCTGTTTTATTTTTGTTAAGAATCATCAGTCTGCCATATTCAACCCAACACACATCTGCAAATTTTTCGGAAGTAATATTTATAGTGTAGATACATGCCGGTAACGGTAGACAAGAACCGTTGGGTTGAATATGGCAGACTAATGATTCTTAACAAAGATGAAACAGCTGTCTCTGTCTTTCGCCTCACACATTTGCAAATTTCATCATCTGACCGAGAATCTCGTTAGCACATTATCTACAGTTATTCACATGTACGGTCGGTAAAAATTCTCCTATGTTAAATATACCCTGATAAATTTGGAAAAGTAGAAGTCGATTGATTTTCGATAATAAAACTGTATTTTTTTCCGTCGTATGTAACATAAAATCGTCTGTCATAAAACTTTTAAGTTGAATTAATTCGTTTAAATTTAGATCATTGTCGTACACATCCAAATGTTAAACAAGAGAATCAACATTATTTGTAGTTACATTGTTGAGCTCCGTGAGGACAATGAATTTTTACTTTCTCCGTTACGAAGTACGAGAAAGTATTGTGATCGTGAAAATTTTTTCAAATTTTTTTCTACGGAATTATCTTTTTTGGGGTCCCTACATGCCATTTTAACAATTTTTGGAAAACAAAAATGTTTGTGTCTGTGTATGTGTGTGCGCGCTGTATCTCAAAAACTAATACAGCAATTAACATGAAACTTTGAACATGACAATCCGGCTTTTGGTAAAATTAATAAATAAATATGACGAAAACATTTAAATAAATATTGAAGACAACTAAGAAATGAACATCTTTTGTTTAAAAATATTTTTCATAAAATCATTTTTTGCAAAAAAAATTATTAAATTACAATAAACAAATGCAGACATCTAATATTTAAAGAAATATTTAAAAAATGATTAGGTTTGATTTCTGGGAAAAATCAGTGCATGTTAATAAGACAACAAACAAATAATATTTTTCAAAAAAATCATTTTTTCAACAAAATTACAATAAACAAATGCAGACATCTAACTTTTAAAGAATTATTCAAAAATGATTAGGTTTAGGTATTTTTCGAGGCAATCGCCAAAAATAGCCATTTTCAAAGCTGAAAAATCGAAGATGCTTTGATTTTTCAAAATCTGACCTTAAATAATTGAGATTCGAAATTTTAGAAAAATCCAAGCTTGTTAATCATTTAATTTTCCAGCTAATCACTATCAAACCCAAGCAAGGCATTTTTAAGCGTTCGAATTAAAAAAACGTTTTTTTTTTTTACTGAAAACATTTACAGACTTCATTTCATTCCGAAATCATCAGGCTTGAATATTCAAGCATAATCAATGCACTTTTATTTACCTAGTTTTTCATTAAATCTCCATTAAACACGAAAATTGGTATTTTCAACGTTCAAAAATTGAAAAGGCGTTGATTTTTCAAAAACCAAAAGAAATGCATACTTTCAACTTTTACAGCATTATTTCGGAATAACTTGGCTTTAATATTATTGAAAATCAAAGCGTGTTAGTTTTTCAGATAATCACGATCGAACCACAAATGGCTATTTTTAGGGCTTTTTTGATTTTCAAAAAAGCATTATTCAGAACCGGAAACAAATGCAAGTTCAAACTTTCACAAAATTGGTAATCTATGATAAGGGTTTGATATAAAAGAATAACCATGTCCGTTAAGCAATTTATTTGCAATATACTCGTATATGTAATAACGACCGAACAAGATAGAAATAAGAATAAAACGCCGATGCATATAAAAACATCCTAGATATAAGGGCATGCATGATTCTAAAAAAGTACTGAGTAAAAACAAGTAAATTCATCAGAATGCTTATTGATGCCACCCGGCTGTCACAAAAGTTACGCTAAAACGCTTATTGATGTGACCCGTCCTGAAAGTTAAGAGAGGTTGAAAAATGCTTATTTCGAGAATCCAAGTCATGTTTTACAATGATTGGATTGTTAATAATGTAATTATTCATTAAATCAGTTTCACCTTTATCCGTTCTGGAATTAAGCTTTTCATATAGTGCAGAAATTTCACTGCGTTGCATGTTAACTCACTGATAAATTGAAGATCGGGATGTTCTTGTTTCAATTGCATGTTTTTTTTTTAATTGTGTGGGGACCATATAGTTTCCTAATATTAACTTGAGTGGTTCGTTTGTCGATTCTAAATGTTTTTAATAGGATTACTTACGTTAACAATATTATTATCCAGCGCCAATGGAGTGTGATTAGGTAAATTTAGTGATGTAATAATTATAATACCTAATCTATGCTCTTTAAATAATAAACAATTATATGAGTAATCTTGTAAAGGCCGAACCTATCTAATAAAAATAGATATATAGTTTTGTTTATATCAAAGGCTAAGATCATCTTAAGATGCATGTTCTAAATAGTATTATCATGAATGTAATGTACTCCATTTAGATTGTTTGTAATTTTATACCATAAATGTAATTTATGTTTATTTCTGAATAGCAAATAAATTTATTATTATTATCTAAACCTTGTAAAATATTTTCAACTAATTTAACGTTCGTGGAATTAGATAATGCTTCCTTCAAACCATATAAAATGACATTAGTTCCCTCTTTTTCATTAATTTCATTAATAATAATTTCTTGGGTGGTATTAATTTTGTTATTTAAAATGGTATCACAATTCTACTTTAAGAATTTCAACTGTATTAAGCTGTTGTAATGCACTTATTTTTAGTAAACATTGACCTAGCTGGTTCTTAATATGAGTTATATCATTATGGATAATTAATAATTATTAATCTTAAAATTATTGAAGTGAGTGCAAAAATGATTTTCAATGTCTTGTTTTGAAATTCTTGTACTACTTGTATGATTATCAATTGGTGCAGAGGCTGTAGGTATTGTATCATTATTAAATTTCGCAAACTTGCACATGAGGCAGGTCCACCATGCTCCATTCGTTTTCATTCGTTTTTTCATAAAATTTCAATTTCAATACAACGTTATTAAGAGTTCTGTTTATTCTATTACGTAAAATTACTTCAATCACATACGAAAAATTCTCTCTTCAAAGCATTGACTGTTCGAAGAATTTATTTTTGAAGAATTGGCATTTGAATAATTTACTTTTGAAGATTTGTTTTTGAAAAATTGCTTTCATAAAATTTGTTTTCAAAGAATTCACAAGTTACCCTAGCTAATATAAGGAAAATCCTGTTGGGAACATTATGGCCAAGACCGGTCTACCTGGGGGCCTGTTTCCCTGCAAGATCCCAAACTTTATAAAGTATAGAGAACAAATTCAGGTGTATAATGAGTCCATGCAGGGGTCTATATGCTGTGACCTCGTTACCCTCCCTTTTATCTAAATCTGAATCTGAATTTATATTCACCATAATATATTTATTTTCTGGAAAAAATTATGACTCACATTACCTACATACTAAAGTAAAATTGAATTATTCACTGCAAAACTAATTTAAAATTGTACTAATTTATGAATTTTACTTACATCTACATAATATCTTTCCCAGATATCCCTGAAGTCTGTCCTTCCTCCGAGGTCATAAACCTTGATATCGTACTTCATGTATTGCAAATGGACAACGGAGAAACCGACCGTTGGTATGACAGTATCTATCGATTCTCCCGCCAGGTTTTTAACGGCCACAGTTTTTCCAGCATTGTCTAACCCCAAAAGAAGCAGAACTATATTCCTACAAAAAATATTTCTTAAGCACAAAAGTAACTACACAGATATAAAAATATAAATGGTTGAAAGACTTCAGTCTACCGGCAATGTATTTATTATGCATTGATGATGATGAACATCATTATTGTAAATCCATAAAATGGTAGATTTTTACAATAACATTTAATAATAAAAGAGATTCTGAGCCAATAATAATATTACGAAGAAGTTTGTGCTTCTAATAATACAACCGATCACTCAACAAGAGTTTTAATAATCATTTTACTTAGGTTTGAAACTATGTATTGTGTACAAAACAGATTATTACTTTGTGTGCCACCGATTGATCTGATAGGATAAAGTAGTGGTATGTTTTAATAAGAACGTCCCTACCTGCGTTCCCTCCGATTACGACAGCACAAATTACCCATGTCATTACAAATAGTTACATTTTTCACAAGGTATTTAACAATAACGTTCTTTAAAATCCACCATTTGTAAACAAAAGTATTGTTGTGATTGCACGGAGATCTAGACCGCGACTTTTAAATTTGTCAATGTCAATTTGTCACGACGTAATTGGTACCAATGGACTGAAACCACTGCGTATTTATTAAATTTAAGTCATTAAAACACTGCAATTCAAAGTATTTATTGAAATGATTATTTATTAATATATTTAAAGTAAAAATTTCAATATTTCAAGTTTTCAAAGTTTATATATTTCGTTGGATAAACTGTTAGTCGCCAGTGTTACCAACTCGAGGGAACTCTCCCTTTATAGATTCTTCTTGGCGTGAAATGGTGTCTTTATAAAAGCAGAAATGTTTCATGCCAGTGGGGAAATGTTTATAATGCACCCTTCAGCTCATCAAATCTTTGTAAATGGGTAATTTTTATGTCGCACAGAATATTTATTTTTAAAGGTTGACAATTCTGCTTGTCGCCATTATTTAATAACGTCAGGTTGTATTTTAAATCAACTTGTCACGCTTTAGGTATTTCTTTAATAATTCTAGTATATAGATTAGAATAAAAGCCCCAGAAAATATGTCGGAGCCCTCGACCAAAGATTCGAGCGCCGCGAAGATTCCCATGGTTTATATTTGTGGTGGTGAGTTACTTTTAAATAGTTTGAGGTTATCTACCAAATGCGGCATGTAATGTTTTGCTTTTGTTGGGAAAGTATTCATCATTTGCAATAAATATGACGCTATATTGCTAAATCTCACTGGTTCATATAATGTTGTACATTAATTTCTAATGTGGTTTTTTTAATGTAATAATGGGACCTTTATTTAACTGTAAATGATGTAAATATAACACATTACTGCTAACTAAGAGTTATTATTATGGGCCAAGGCCATTAACTATGCAAGAAGAAGAAGAACCAAGAGTTATCTCGTACAGGCTGGCTAATGGAGCTGGGCGGTTGCGCAGAATCATAAACATGCTAGCAGCGGGGACAGTTGCAGTCGTTAGTTTTCGTGAACCATTCGTATTGTATGATCGAGATGAAAATGAATTTTAGGTGCAAGTTTTCGGGTCATCCGCTTAACAATCGAAGGAAATAATTAACCTTTTAACGCCCAAGGCTATTTTAAGAAATTAAAATGTTTCAAAATTTTGTTTATTACACTTCATATTACAAACACGTATGTAGGGTATGTGCTAATTTTTCATTCGTTATTTGCAGTAAAAAATAACAGCTTTGTATCAAATGAGTAACAACAGTCAAGAGAAATGTATTTTTATCATTACAACATTTTACAAGGATTACAAATGAAAAGATAGAAAACAATTTTTGTTTTTT
Organism: Ocypus olens; assembly: GCA_910593695.2. Lineage (NCBI taxonomy): Eukaryota > Metazoa > Arthropoda > Insecta > Coleoptera > Staphylinidae > Ocypus > Ocypus olens. The sequence continues at coordinate 37,260,962 of OU343058.1, forward strand.
GTTAAACATAAATAAATGTTACACTTTGTGCACGTTAAACTGATAAGGCCTTTGCAGGTCATCATCTTGAATATCTGCTGATTACCCTGAAGTCTTGGCCAATGACCACAACCATCTCTTCTTACAGTAAAACCTGGAATGGGTTTGATTGGTCCTCTGTGTTTTTTCTTTTCATGTTCTGCGTCGACTGCATTTACAGAATTGCGAGGCCTATCTCTTTGTTTGCCTTCATGGCATAAAGCAACGGCCACTTTACTTTAAAAATTTAACGAATCCACTTGGTCTTTTATGGACATTTCTTATGTTTTACTTCGCTATACAATAGCCAGCTGAATATCAGGCACATATCGATGAAATGGAAGAAAAATCTAAGGTAATATTTTTTAGATCGAATGGAAATCCTATAGTAGGCAATGAGTCCATCTAAAAGATCAACTCCTCCCATAAATTGATTGTACGTCTGGATCATGCTTGGACAATAAATTTCCACAGACTGTTTTGTCTTTCTATCGAACCTTTTCACTTTGGATAATGGATGTGAAGCTCCAAATGTGGTAGCTAATGCAACACCACGATTGTCAAACCACTTCAGTACACGGAGTACGATACCATCGATGATTGTTGTTTTTTGTTCAAAACATCCTCTTCCACGAGACTTCATAGTGCGATCCGATGAAAAGTCCTGGGAATCTATTGATCCGTATAGTGCCCAGTCCACCTATACCAACATTTCCAAGTTCTATGAACAGTTCTACGATGAAAACCAGTTATCGAAATATGGTAGATGTGCCATTCGTAAAACTATGTTTCCGCTGGGCTTTATATCTGGAAACGTAGATGATGGCTGTATGTTGCCAGTATATAGTTCAAAATTCTGGACCAGTCGTTTTGTATTACACAGTACATAAATTTTGTATCCCCATTTATGGGGTTTCTTGGGATTATACTGTTTTAAGCTAGATTTCCCTTTCAATGGCACGATTTGTTCATCTACACATACCATTTGTTTTTTGGGAAGACAAGTAAACTTCTTTTGCAGTGCATCTACTAGAGGGCATATTTTGTACAATTTATCTCTGGATGGATCATTTTGATTGGGCATATTGCTATTATCGTTGAAATGAAGGTTTCTTTTTAACTTTTCCCATCTGTTATGAGACATAACATCTGCTACTTTTTCAACTCTTGTATTCACAGCCCAATACATTCTGGTATGAGGAAGACCATAAATAAACATATACCATGTGATTTTAGACCGCGCAACATAGGAAATATGCATGGAGAAGCAATTCTTTCAATTCATATAAGTATTGCAAACAAATTGACACCGAAGTAAACGTTAAATAAATAAACGAGATTCTATTTCTACGTACAATCAAAAAAGCAAAAGTAACACGATTATTTTAAATGAATTTAATTATGTTCAAGGGGGTCACTTCCTCAGCCGTTTTCTATAAAAAAACGTGATTTTTAGGTACACTTGTCGAGAAAACTACTGGACCGATTTCTTTAAAATTTTGCACACATGTTCTTACTTCCAAAATAAGTATTTGATGCTGAGGAATTGAAAAAATATTAATTGGATTCAGAATTATGACATGATAAAAAACATGAAAATTTTTCTTTTTATTTAAAAAAAAATCCACCACACAACATTTGGAAATAATCTCAGCCATACTGGTAGGAATCGATACCACCTTTAAAAAAAAAACGTATTGATAGCTTTTATAGTTTTGAAGCAGTGTACCTACATTTAAAAAAGTACAATTTTCAGGAGAGTCAAAAAACTTAAAAATAGTCACTCACTTTGCTTACAAATTTCGATCACTTCTATTAATCGGAAAAACATAAAATATTTTTTTTATACGCAGAATTGAGTGTTGAATCAGAATCGACGATAATTTTGTTCATTTTTGAGGAAGTGACCTCTTTAAGAGGGCCACTACAAGAAAATTAGAAAAAAAACATTTTTTTTAATACATTTTTTTTAAATTAGACTTATTTATGAACAAAGTGATACTATTCGCACATTTTATTTGCACTGTAAGGGGTCGTGAATCATCCCCAAAGTGAGCTTTGGCCGGGCGAAACTGCCGTAGCCCGCTCTCGCTTTTCGCTCCCTTAAAAATTCAAATTCAAATAATTTATTTCGTGATGAATAAAAACATTCATGTGAAACATGTCAATACAATTGTAAAGTGTATAAAGTATAATAAATAAACTTAAAAGCTAAACACATTAAAATAACATTAGTTACAATTAGTCTAAAATTTAAAATCTAGATAATCATCTACGGAATAGAAAGCTTTTGATAATAAAATACCTTTAAGTTTCGATTTAAACTGTTTTATGTTATCTATTCCTCTGACATCCTCGGGAACATGATTGAAAATTTTTACATACATCACAATTGGACCTTTAGAGCACATAGTTAATCTATGCTAAGGAAATATTAATTTATTCCCATGTCTAAGGTTGTAAATATTATTAGATACCTCTAATGTAGAGCAAAAGTCATGTGTGTGTGATTTAACATATGTTGCACAATTTAATATGTATAGACACACTACATTAAGGATTGATAATTCTGAGAAAAGTGATTTACAAGAGGTTGTCCTTTTTTTAAAGAAAAGTACTTTCATTGATGTTCCTTTTTCTCTGGTCCTATGAGAAATATCAATTTTTTTTTATTTTGTTCGTGGCGACCTTAAGATCATCCGGTGATAAGTGAGAATTTCAAATTATAACATAAATCAAGTTTTGGTCTTATAAAGCACGTTAGGATAGGCTCGATTTTTCAAACTGCTCATCACCAGTTCTTTCGATTAGCTATCTAAATAACCCTATAAAATTGCAAGTCAATCGGATGAATGGATTCAGAGAAAAAGGGACATGAAAGTGCATGATTTTCAATGTAAAACAGCCGCTGTAGTAATCCCGTTAAAGCTTTTAAACAGATGGTAAAACAGCTTTAAATAATAATTGTATGGTACCATAGGAAGCGCAATAAATTAATCTATCCAACAAGTACAAGATTACTTTCAGGTTAAACAGGGAACCAGAATTTAAAAAAAAAACGTTTTTCCATGTTAACTCCCTATGTTGCGTGGTAAATCAATCACACGGTGTATATGCATGTTCCAATCAATTGTTACAATTCATGTCTATTAGTTGCCAATGGTTTATTCGGATTTTTTTGCACTGCAAACAAATTTGATTGTTCAACTATATCTTCCAGCAGCTGTCCATCATAAAAATTTCTGAAATAATGGATCGGAGAATTTACTTCATCGTATTTGTTCACATTTGTCATTTTTGGTATTGGTTTTTCTACACGCAAACATCCTGCCAAACCAAATGTTCTTTCTTCCCAACAATAGGAACTGTTTGCGAAATTTCTTCCGGCATATCTTCTTCATCATCATCTGATGAATAAACCTCACACTTACTTTCTTTTTCATTGCACGGCTGAAAGTCTGGATCTTCATCACTGATGCCTCGTACCTTGGTTGGTTTTTTGAAGTCTGTTCCCCGACTTCTATATATTTATATATTTTTAGGCAGAACATCTACAATACAGCATAAACTTTAAAACAGGGTGCACGGGTTGCTAACCTTTTTGAAACCAAAAGAGCAATAAAAACCAGAATAATGTTCGCAAAAACATTATTATAGAGCAAAAAGAAAAAAGTGCTACTTTTAGAAAATAATGTGTATATAAATAAAATATGTACCGATATTGATTGATGTACATATATTTATTGAAAACACAATTAAAATTACAATACTTTTAAAAAAAATCCATGAGCTTGACGATCTTTACAGATCTCAGCGATATTGGGACGAATAAATGGTAACGCCACACGCATTTCTTCTTCTAAATTCCCTGGTATCTTGCGTTTGTTTGTCTTTATATTGACCATAGTTGAAAATCCTGCTTCGCAAAGATATAACGTGGAAAATAACAATAATATGTTCAGGGATCTTTTGGTTATACTCGGATATTCATCTTTAACAGAGATCCAAAAATTTTCAGGAGTGTTTTCATGGAACTGTAATTTTAATCCATGATCTGAAGAAAGCGACGTCAATTCTTCTTCTTCATTTAAAACTAGAAAATTCGGAAGAAATAAACGGGTTTCTTATCCAATCATATTGTTCTATGTTTAACAATGAAAAATATTTTTCAAATTTTTCTTCTATTGTTGATAAATATTCCATTATTAAAGAAACGATTGCCTCATTGGTATTTTGTACAGGGGGGAACATTTCTGTGTTTCTTTCTCTTACGTGTCTTTTTCATAGTAAAACTCTCTTTTTCATTGCACATAATTTGTGGGGCTTGTGCCGGTTGCACCGCGGCCGTGTGGGTTTGATTCCCAGCCCAGACGAAAGACTTTTCTGTCGAGAAGTATTCGTTCGGGTCCGTGGTTGTTTGTATATGTCTTTCATTATTCATTTGTTCATTTATTCGTTTAATTTATAACTTAAACAAAAATATAATATAGATGATGGCTAATGGTCATAGCACCAAAGCCAGGCATAACGCAGAAAACAAAAAAAAACAAAAAACATAATTTGTGAGTCGATGTAAGAATGTTTTAATTTTTTCCTTGCATACTTATATTGACAGTATTAAAGTATTCAAAAATATCAGACAAATACGACAAATTGGTATGAAACTTTGAACATCCCTCTTATTTGATAATCTGAAAAGCTTTTGGTAAAATTTCGTACACCGGAAGTGGGCGTTTACCTTACCTGTTTTTTTGTTTTTTGCCAATATTTTCTTAAATATGAAAAATATCACAAAAACATTTAAACAAACTTTGAAGACAACAAAGAAATGAACATCTTTTGCTTGAAAATATTTTTCATAAAATCATTGCTATTCGAGAAATAATTTATTATTATCTTTTTTATCTTTGGTTTATAATTATGAAACAATAATAGTTACAGCAAATTTATGTTAATAATAATTGTAGAGAATGCCAAAATGAACAACTTCTAAAGAATAAGTTTTTTTCGAAACCTCGTTAGTTTTTGAGTAAACCGAGTTTTTGAATTTGAAGTATAATTTTTCCATGTTTCATAATTTTGACGTTTTAAACGTCAGTTTCATCCGAGTTTACACAACGCTCGATGTACATTCAAAATTTGATTTCAATAAACCATGAAAACGTAAATATAAATGGCAATGATGCCATCAAGTCGGAGAAAGTAACATGATGGCCACATCACCATTTTTAAAGATACCGACACAATTATACCTATTTTGCCAACTGTCGACAACAAACATTAAGCTAGGCATTAAGAAAAAGCCACAGAAACACAACTAAATTTTAAAACACACTAATAAATCTCCAGTTAGTTAATTAACATGAGTTTTGGTTTTATAATACCGAACCCTTTTTGAACTGATGATTAAATTTACTTATGAACTAGTTAATTGAAGATTATATTTTTGTTTATAATACCGGCCCTGAGTGTTTTAATGGGTAGTCCTTTAATGGTCCTTCGAAAATAGTACGCGGAAAGTACGAACAGATGGTGTCATTTATATTTACGCTTTCATGGTTTATCTTCAATTTAAATCATATTTTAAATGTACATCGAACGTTTTATAGACTTGGATGTAACTGACGTTTAAAACATTAAAATTATGAAAGATGGAAAAATTATACTGCAAATTTAAAAACTGAGTTTACTCAAAAATTAAAGAAATTTCGTAAAAAACGTATTCTTTATAAGTTGTTCATTTTGGCATTCTCTACAATTACTATATGAATAAATTTGTTTTAACTATCATCGTTTCATAATTTTACCAAAAGCTTTTCAGTTCTTCGGATTATCAAACAAGACATATGTTCAAAGTTTCATATCAATTGCTCTATTAGTTGTCGAGATACAACGCGCACAGCCACACACACACTCACACCCACACGGACACAAAAAATGTTTTTCCAGAAATTGTTGAAATGGCATCTAGGGACCTCAAAACGGATATTTCCGTAAAAAAAAATCACGATCGCAATACTTTCTCGTATTTCGTAACGGAGAAAGTACAAAGTCAACCAAACAACCAGGAAAGGTCTAAATTAATACCACAAAAATTAAACATTTATATTTTTCACTCTTCCAAAAAACTCGATTTTTTTTTTTGATGTTTGCCGTGCCAAGTGGGACCTACCGCATTTGGCGTAAAAATGTGGCAATTGTGACAAGCCGCAAAAATTTGTCTCCATCTGCGGTGCAAACAGATGCGACTTGTGACATGGAGCAATGTTCAACGGCATTGCTGCAAGTTTGCGCCAAGTCACATCACTACCCAATCGTCTTCACCCATTCCACAAAAATGCACAGACAGAAGTCACATCTTTTAAGTATATTTCCTTGAGAAGTTTAAGGGAAGATACCCGAATAAGTTGTTCATTAACACGTTGTGCAGAAACTACCCATCAACACGTCATACGCATGAAAGCACCAATTAAAAAATTATAATATTCTGTGAAAGAAATTATTCCATTGTTTTTAATATTATGTTTATTTCTTTATAGAATGTCACAGTGAAAATGAAATCAGACCTAGAGATCCGATCCGTTGCAGAGAATGTGGATACCGTATTATGTACAAAAAGAGAACTAAGAGATGTATCCTTTTTATATAAGTATTTATCTAACTTTATTTAATATTAAAGTAAAAATTCCCTGACTTTAAGAAGTCAGGGAATTTTTCTATAAGTAGAATAGAATTAGAATGAGACATACATTGCTTTTTGTCTTCTGCAATCTAAGAGTCTTGTTAATGTAGAAGACGAAAAGCATCGTATGTCTCATTTTAATTTTATTTCACCCCATTAGGCTACTAATAAAAATAAACTTAGTTTAGTTTCATCTACGTGGTTACTTTGTTATTGGATTTATTCAACAGATTCAGTGCCATGGCACACACCTAGTGATGTGAGTTGGCACAAACGTGCGGATTTTGCGCCGCCAACGTCGTTGAATATTGTGCCATGTCACAAGTCGCTAGCAAATTTGCATCGCACATGGAGACAAATTTGCGGCCACATCTTTGCGCCAAATTTGGCACTGCTACGTGGGAGTGCGGGACACAGAGCATCTATTTATTATTAATATGATGTTTATTTATGGTTTCGGAAACATAATTTCAATATCATTTAATTTAATATAACTCGAAATATTCATTAAGTAAATATTTACATTAGCATTTTTACAATTGATAAGTAATTTTCGAATGGTTTGATTCACTAGTGTAGTATGATTCTTACATGCATTTTAAAGCAATAAAGAGAAAAACATTTGTAGTTCAAAATTGTATTAATTAATCTCCTACTATAATAATTAATTAATTATGGTTAAAACAGAAGTTTAATAGTTATTTAAAAGGTAATTAATTTTATTAATTGATTATATTTTTCAAAAAAATATTGTTTACGTTCATTGCCTGCAACCCCTCTAATTTCCAAAATATATAATGTGATATAAAAATTCAATATTACCGGATAACCGCACGTTTGTGCCAACTCACATCACTACACACACCCATGAGTACTAACCAGTGGCAAAGTAACATAGCAGGCATTGTATACAATGCCATGGCAGAATAAATTCAGTCAAAAACAAACAAAAAACTATTTTCTCCATGACCATTGCAGAATTTAAGGATTCTGAAATCAATTTTGATCATAGAATGTACACATTCTCTCTCTTGTTATGGAACAAAACACTATGCATTTTGCATGTAATTCATTCAATAACAAGTAATAGAATGAACATTCTCACACCGTTCCGAATAAAACAATTAGCCTTGGATATCACAATTGTCAAAATACTATAAACATAACCACAAACGTAATAATAAAATGTAAGTTCTTTGCGTTCATTACTTTATTAGTCTATTTTATCTGGTCAAGGAGAAAGTATAGTCTGCTACTCAGTAAGAATGGAAATTCTGATGCTCATGGTTCCACTCGCATCGAATTTCCATTCTAACCTTGTTACAGAATATACTATTTACGCCGACCGCCGTGAAAGTGACGGCTTTCCGACTTGACACCATTAATCGAAAATTGACAATTTCAGTTCACCGATAGGTTGCTAGGCTACGATGAAATAACAGTCCGGGAATTTTCCATATGATATGAATATGAAAATGGAATGTGTACAATTTGTTGTTCACATTCCATTGCGATAATTTCTTAAATGGGAACTTTTTTAATGAAATCATAATGTATTTACATATATGAATGAATGTAAGTAAAATACACATGACTTATTATTAAGAAAAAATAGTCTGGAAAAATACTCCAAGACAATATTTTCAGAGAACGAATTTGTGTTCTTTGTGCTGCGCCATTCCATTCAAGTTTTGTAACTTGGCTCATATTTTTTTCTCAACTTTTGTGGCAAGAGGTTAATTGTTGCGAGTTGCACATCTGGCGTCCTACAATTCTCCATCATCTTCAATTTCCATGTTTTTTATTACTTTATAGAAGTGGAATTTCAAATAATTTGTTATTGCCATAAAAATGATAAATACACACGTAGAGATAAGTCAAATCTCGTCGTTTCATTGGTCAGCGACTCGTGGAGTAAGATTTTCCTATACTTTCTCAATTAAAAACTAATTAGAAATATACAAATTCTTTAATAAAATTAAAAAAATATTTTTAAATATTCACAAAATACTGCAGTTGAATTTTTGATGGTTTTCAAACGTGTCTCTTAACATTGATCATTAATTTAATACCGTTTCTTTGGAATGCATTTTCTCAGGAAAAAATAAAATTACTACTGTAATACAAACTCATTGGACTTTAAAATACAATGTAATTTGTTTTTTAACTTGAAATTTGCATTCATGTGCTGTCCTTACAGCTTGAGATAAACTTGCTAGTTTTGTTTTCGGTGGGATAGTATGGATATTAGAGTGGTTCTTATTTTCGAAGTATGTGAAAATCAACGGGACAACCCGGAAACTTATAGATAAAAAACTAATAACTGTAAATTTTGAGCCATATCGAACATTTGGTAACCGGGCCCTAGCCCTCTGAAATTTAACGTCATTTTAAAAAAAAAATTTTATTTTGGTTCATCCTAATATTAAACGGTCCACCATTATGGCCAAAATATATATTTTGTAGATAGAGGACGTTAATATGTATCCAAAAAGTGTTTATTTGTTGTAATTGGAATAAAATTGACGAAATTATGAATTTTTTAATGCCCCTCTATTCATTGAAATTGAAATTACGTTATAAGAAATCCATGACTAAGTGAATCAGACGCTTCACTTCAATTGGTAACCCCATCCTATGTTTATCTTTTGACTTTTGGTAATATAAGTTTGATGCAGAGGTTTTAATCTGCGCCACAGCTCGCAAGAGAGAATCTGTGCATGCCCTTACGTGCACAATGGAGTGGGTAATTTTCTTGCGGCCTGTGGCGCAGATTAACACCTGGTCAATCTGGTTTGATGCTCTTGGCGGCATTTTGTAACGATATTATAAAGTTGCTTTCAAAATGAGTGGAAGAACCATATTTGCAGATGCAATTTATTTGAACGGAATACCGCATAGCCAAATACTTTGCTACCATCTAGGAAGCAAGTGTTATCTCTGTTTTTATCCAATCAGCGAGTACTTAAAATGAATTTACGCTTTTGTGAAACGCTAGTTATGGAAGAAATGTCTGTTGATCAAAGGCTCATATTCTGATTCAACGCAAACAACGCCGCATCGATAAAACGTAGTTATGGCATAAAAAATAGCAAAATCTTAATCTGCACTCTTCTCGAGAAACTGCAGCACATATAAATAAAGAAAAATAATTTGTTTAATTTTGCTTCTGAAAATGCTTTGCAAACAATGACAATTAAAGAAGATAAACCATTTCTATTAATGCAGAGAGAGAGAGAATGGAAGATCAGGATGAATCAATGGCATTGAAAGTTTCGCAGTGCTAGTGGAAAGTGACGTTTGAAGCGGTGAAGTAGAGAAGGAAGAGAAAATCTAATCAAGAAATGTCAGTCTTGTCCACTTCTGTCTCAATGGAAACAAGAAGCAATTCAAGCGAAAATGGTAATAACAGTCCAGCTGATTTGAATATTAATTCTACCTCAGATCTGGATCAGGACATAGAGCTGCAACTACAACGAGGAAAAATTGCATTTATCAATAAAAGGATCTTATCTGCTTTAGACACGTGTAAAATTAGTGATATAAATACTGTTCATCTTCTGATTACCGTCGCTGAAGGATTAGGACACAATGTAAATGCTTTATACCGGGTGTGGCACTTAAGACGCCTCGGACCATAGCTCCTTTACGATAAAAGCTATCGAAAAAAATCTAAGAACAAAGTGGTGCATAGTTACCGTCGCTATGTTTTAAAAATATTTCTAATCATCAGTGGCGTGCCGTACTCCAGTGGCGTACCAAACTTATGTTTTTTTAAATGGAATGCCCTATTTTTTATTGCAGATTTGGAAAGTGCTCGACGAGTACTTATTTTTTTATCTTACATGTTATACCCTTCACTTTAGCGGTTTCGCTGTTATAACCCCTTTTTTCAAAATTGCGCCCCATTTTTGAGATTTTTTTGTAGAGAAACTAATTGACGCCGGCGCCTAAATTTTGAATTGAGGTACAGGTTAAGACCTCGTATACCTTCACATAATTTTTTTTCGGGTAATTTATGGCAAAAAAATAATTTTTGATTGATCTTCGCATGTTGTCATTTTTTCCGAAAATTTCAAATGGCACCCCCCTAAAAAAATTACGGCGTTGTACAGCCAAAACTCTAAATTTTTCATTGGTGTAAAAAAAATTACACATTGCATAACAAAATTTCGGAGAAAAAAGGAATTTCATCGCAAATGTCGGGAAACGTTTTCCGTTCCCAAGTGTGCCATGAGAAAACAAAAGATTGGTAATTGTCAAAGTAAATTATTAGACGCCAGTAGCAGCCATAAGTCATTTTTGATAAACGTTCTAAAAATGTTCCGAACTCAAGAGGAAATGGTTGACATGATATTTATTCTTGGAGAATGTAACAAGAATTGTTTCTTGGCATCACGAGTGTACGCTGCGAGATATCCGCACAGGGCACATCCAAATGAACGTGCGTTTCAAAAAGTGTTGGAGAGATTTACTACTACGGGAAGTGTGAAACGGCCAAGGAGAGTTAGAAAGAAGGCAGTTATTACCGAAAATAATGAACTGCGGTATATCACCAGAAGTTGCGGTTATGCCTCCAGCAGGAAGGTCGTCATTTCGAACATTTAGTTTAAGTTGTCAAATTTTCTTTATCTGCATTTTTCATATCATGTTGAATAAATAGGTACATACTATTATGTTGACCGTATTTGTGTATTTGTTTTGGTACTTTGACAATTACCAATCTTTTGTTTTCTCATGGCACACTTGAGAACGGAAAACGTTTCCCGACATTTGCGATGAAATTCCTTTTTTCTCCGAAATTTTGTTATGCAATGTGTAATTTTTTTTACACCAATGAAAAATTTAGAGTTTTGGCTGTACAACGCCGTAATTTTTTTAGGGGGGTGCCATTTGAAATTTTCGGAAAAAATGACAACATACGAAGATCAATCAAAAATTATTTTTTTTCCATAAATTACCCGAAAAAAAATTATGTGAAGGTATACGAGGTCTTAACCTGTACCTCAATTCAAAATTTAGGCGCCGGCGTCATGTAGTTTCTCTACAAAAAAATCTCAAAAATGGGGCGCAATTTTGAAAGAAGGGGTTATAACAGCGAAACCGCTAAAGTGAAGGGTATAACATGTTAGATAAAAAAATAAGTACTCGTCGAGCACTTTCCAAATCTGCAATAAAAAATAGGGCATTCCATTTAAAAAAACATAAGTTTGGTACGCCACTGGAGTACGGCACGCCACTGATGATTAGAAATATTTTTAAAACATAGCGACGGTAACTATGCACCACTTTGTTCTTAGATTTTTTTCGATAGCTTTTATCGTAAAGGAGCTATGGTCCGAGGCGTCTTAAGTGCCACACCCGGTATAGTATTACATATTATTCATCAGTGCGGGCTATAAAATTTGAACCCACCATTTGGCCCCAATGTCAGGATTATATTACCGGCAGTGAGATTCTTAGCAAAATTCTTGTTGTGAATGACATTTTAGAATGAAAAGTCAAATTAATCGAAGAATGTATTAACGAAGAATCTATTAACCAATGACAAGGAACAAAAGAAGTTTTTATTATTAAACTTTGAAGTATCACAAGAGATTTTAATAAAAATGTATTAATTGGTAATATCTAAAAAACACGAAATATCGAAATATACAAGTATGATGTAACTAAAAAATCATAACTTCATGAATTTTAGTCCGATTTGAACAAATAAATTCATTTTAGATTCGTATTAACCTCTTCTGTCGATACAATATATAATTTCACCATTTGGGTGGACTATTTAATATTAGGGGGGACCAAAATTAAAAAAAAATTAAAAACCGCATTTTGAACTTTTAGAGGCCTAGGGCCCGGTTACGCAATGTTCGATATGACTCAAAATTTACAGCTATTAGTTTATTATCTAAACGAACAAGTTTCCGGGTTGTCCCGTTGATTTTCACATACTTCGAAACTCCACAATATATGCTAAAACCACTCTAATGGATATTATATGTAATAAATAAATAATGGGTATCTAACAATTATTGTAGTTCTGGGTAGCTGTGGAATCAAACAGATTCTTACTTTGCATTGTTGAATTTACTTTGCAAATATTGACTCTCAAACAAGAAATAAATTCTTGTTTACATATTCAACGTTTCATTACAATTTGTGACAATAATCATTTTTAAATATTTCCACAGAAACAGGAAATACGTTTTTCTTATGACCGCTCCCAAAAAGAGATATATCGTCGCAATACCTTTGCATTGAAAGTTGTCAATTATATATGTCACTTTTGACAAGTAATGTCATGCTTGAAAATTGGTTTCAAAACAAGTTTTGTCCTGAAAATGTGTCAAAATCATTAAAATAAAATGGGTAGTGACGTAGAACAATTAATTATTTAATAAAATAAAATAGAAACAACCTTACTTGTTGCAGAAAGTATTAAATAAATTCAAAAAACGAAATATAGCCTGAATATATAAATATTCAACCTGTTCGTAACTCTGCAAGCAAAATTAAGTCTTAATTTGTTTTTGCAACACCATATCCTTAAGTTGTCATTATTTGATAGTTTTCAGCCTCTAAAATATATTTAAATAAAACAGTTTCTTTGTTAATATCACACTTTATTGTTTAGTGACTCGAGTTTCGATCATAAGCTGATCATTTTCAAACTTAAAGTAAATTAAATTACAATAAACACACGTATTTATGCGGAATGGAATAAGGAGGAGAATACTAGGTCGACCTGGTCGTTAATTATGGGGAAGTCCGGATTACGCTTCCTACGGAATCGGACCTACTCGAATCCCTAGAAATCCACAAAGCGAAGCGTAATCCGGACTTCCCCATAATTAACGACCAGGTCGACCTAGTATTCTCCTCCTTATTCCATTCCGCATAAATACGTGTGTTTATTGTAATTTAATTTACTTTAAGTTTGAAAATGATCAGCTTATGATCGAAACTCGAGTCACTAAACAATAAAGTGTGATATTAACAAAGAAACTGTTTTATTTAAAGTTCCAAAATGTATCACGAAGTTAACGCCTCAACCATCAATCAATCTAAAATATATCATTTTTTCATAGTGCAAAATAACTATGCAATAAAAAAATAACTCTGAAATAAAAAAATAACTATGAAATTAAAAAGTAACTATTCATAAATCTTACGAGATTTGGAGGGCAACAACTCCAAACTCGCCGCTTCCGCCGCTTCTCTTAACTCCGGTGGAGTTCCGCACATTTCCTCATCACTACTAATCAAGTTTTCACTCATTGAACTGAACTGAACAAATTAAATGAGAAGTAGTTTAACACAGAGACAAGTTTGACATAAAAAGCCGACTGTGGCGTGTTTTTTGTTTCGATTAAATCGAAATTTATAATCGCAGCGTTCACTAGCGACATTTCAAGGCCCAGGACAGAGAAATTCAACTTAAGAATATGGTGTTGCAAAAAATTATGTATACAACTGGTGGCTAAACAGTGCTTTATTTTACTCGTGAGCTTTAGAGTACTCGCTGTCGCTCGTACTCTAAACGGCTCACGCGTAAAATAAAGCACTTGTTTAGCCACACGTTGTATAAAATACTATTATAGTCTTAGTAAGACTTAATTTTGCTTGCAGAGTTACGAACAGGTTGAATATTTATATAATCAGGCTATATTTGGTTTTTTGAATTGAATTTAATGAATTATTTATTAATTGATTTTAAAATAGTAATAAGCAAATTTAGATTAAGACTTACTTTTGACACTAATGATTCGCAGATATTTAATTGAGATAGATGCTTGTACATTCGAGAAAAATTATGATTGAAACAGACTTAAGAAAATGTTTGGCCGTAGGAAAAGCGTGTAGAAAAAAGTGTTGCTCTTACCTTGCAAATTGGTACTCGCATGCAAAACAAAGCTTTCAAAACTTGTCAAACAATCTACTATTCCCAATTGTTTGGAAAATAATAAATAATTTTGTGTGAAGTAAAATTCAACATTTCAGTCACCCATGACTACAACAATTGTTGGTCACCCGTTAGTATCCACAACTTGCAACCCTGTGATCATATTTATTAGTTAAACCGATAGATTTTTTTACTACGTTTTGTAGATACCTAATAATATACTCATTAATTGTATTTGTTAAATCACTATTGTTAAATTATTAGGATAATCATAGTTACAGTTCTGTTTGTTTGTATCTCTTATAAAACCGTCATAAAAAGTTTATAATATTAACCTATATTTTATGCATTTTGTGGTTGTATTTATTTGCTTTCATAACAATCAATTATCTTTACTTCTGTGGCTTAAGCTATAATCTAATTGTATTATTAAATGTTATTTTCCTTAACCCAGAAATTAGTGATCGTTTTCGATGCGAGGTAGGACAACAAAACATGGAGAAGAGAATAAAATAAATAGATAAAATATTTTCTTTGTAATGTAAGGTCAATAAGTGGTTTGTATAAAAAAAGTTTTAAATAAAACGCGTTTTAATGTAAAATGTCTTTGTCTTTGTTATTTCACCATTGCGATTTTTTTAGAAAAATATAGGGAACGCGAGGAACAACAAAGTAAGAGCTGTATCGATTTTGCAGACGGATTTCAAGGTCAGTGCGCAAGGGCATATTTTGACCACACTCTCAAGGTCACTACGTGCAGGGGATCAATAATACTAAATAAACCTGAACACCTGCCATTATCTCGAAGAGGCGCATCATGTTTACGCGAAATTTAGAAGTATTGTTGATGGTGCGTTTTATTGACATATCGAGTTCCTGTTAGCGAGCGCGCGTTCCGGGTAGAGTCGTGAGATCTGTTTTTGAAATGAGCGTTATTACTTCGGTGGAATTATGTTGGATTTGTGCTATGTAGATTCGATGACTGTGTTACGAATCTGCACACGTGCGAAATTCCAACGCTCGTCCAAGTTGTACGTTGCGTTACGCTTTTTGGCGCCAAATTTTAACCTGTCGTTTTATTGATCCACTGTGCGTGGACGTTCACTAAATTCTAAACCATGTCGCCTGATGTATTTCCTCTAAAATTTATCTATTTTATTGCGTTATATATAACACATACATTAAAGTGTTTTTATAATGCTTAAATTTAAATGCTTCCGAAACAATTTGTTTTGTCATAGTTCGATAATTAAATTACAGACTCCCTTTATTATTACCGTATGTTTTGCTTGTTTCGCCGATTACTTATGGATAAACGCCGGTATTTTATTTTTAATGAAACCACTGCAGTGACCCATATATGAGATAATTTATTTTTTGTACCTGCACCTCTTGATTCTAGTTCACTTTAATGAAGGGTGATGTATGGGCCATCTATCACCCTCCTTTTAAATTCTTCTTAAGCTCAAATATTTTTTTTGGAGTTTTTTTCAATACAACTACTCGTATAAAATACTTACTAAAGCAAATTGCCAAAAGGTTCTGTAGTTTGAGCTTCAATTATTATCTATCGTTTACTTTTAATCGAGGACAAATTTTGGGATAGTCTATGAAATGGGAGGAGAAGGTGTTTTGGTAAGATCAAAACCACTGAACTCTATACATACTAGAAGGGATGCTATATGTCGATCGATTGAGGCAATATGGGACAAATATCGCGAAGTTCGCGCGATTCGCGTTATAGGTGGTCTCAAGGCAGTACAAACATATAAATTTTACAAGAGAGATAAAGAAAGGATATGAGCAGATTTATTAATAACAAAAAATAGCAAATGTAATTTGAAAATATAATTTTTACTACAATTAGAAATAATATATTTTTTGTTATTAATATATCTGCTCATGTAGATTTTTTGTCTCCTGTAAAATTTGTATTTTATGAGGTACTGCTTGATACCCTTGTTATACCTATTGATAATTGTGTCTGAATGGAATTTCATGTGGATAGGTAATTATTTTGAAAATAAAGTCAAACTACAACTAGAAAATCAGGACAAACATGTATGTATATTAAAATGCAATAGAATTACAAAAAAGCAGCAAGTACAATTTAGCGAGCACATACAAAATATACAAAGCAGCAAGTACAGTTTTGTGAATACATACATACAAAATGTACAATTTATGAAATAAAATTAGACAACTTTTAAATAGAAAAATATATAAAGCAGCAAGTATAATTTTGTGAACACAACAATACAAAATACAGGGTGTTCCTTAATGGCGTGCTAATATTTCAGGGTGTAATTACTGAGGTCATTTTATGAAGAACATATATGAACATATATCATATAAAGATATAAATGCTAATTATTTTTCTGTAAAATCTGTATCTGCCGTTTTGCTTTCGAACAAAATGAACTCTGATTATTCCCGTGTACTATTCAAATGGGTGAAACAAAAATAAATACTACATAAAAACTTAAACTTAAAAACTTAGTGAAACTGAATATTCGGGTCCTTCGAATAATCGGTTTTACATCTATATGCTACACAATTAGCCATCATTTTCACGTTTACTCTACAGAACAAACATAATAAAACACAGATTTCGTCCGGATAGCGTCCTTTCGCAGGTAGAAGTAACAGGTAAAAGAGATTGTTTGCGTGGTGCTATGCGTTCAGCTATACGGTAACGTATTAGACCGCGATGCAAAGCCCTTACTTACGCTTCTTCCTTCTCTTTCTTCTGCGCCTGACACAATATTTTTCAGGAAAAGGCGCACCAGCCTCCCATCCAGTATGTATAGAGTTCAGTGATCAAAACCTATACGGAGAACATTCACTGAATCCTGTAATGTTTCTGTTGCTTTTGTGTCGAAGCATGGGTGATAAGTTCAGTATCGTCAAATAAATTATTTATTATTATTATTATTAATTCCTATATTAGTGTGCACAAACACACATTATAAACATCAATTAATTATTCAACAAATCGTAACTTCAATTTAACTACCTTTCCCAAAATCCAGTTTACGTGAATTTAATGATAGAAACCAGAAGTCTTTTTTACTTTGGAAATTGGTCAGTTACCCAACTACCTTCCTCAATTGACAATAGAAACAAACCAAAGAGGCGGTACGGTTATTTCAACCGATCCCTCAATTAAACTTGGAAAATCAACCCCTCTTGTATTAACAACCCTCTTTACGACTGTCTTCACACTACCTTCAACTTTAACTCCTTACAAATATAGAGCTATTCAGCAGAGATGGCGGTCGGGGTGTCTTGTCCGTCCCAATCAAGTAGTGTCCGTTGCAATTTTCCACCATAGGCGTGCGCAAAAACGCCAAATATAAAAGTAAAACCGGAAATATCACAAATTAAAAAAAAGTTCATACCACATAAAATTACTTGATTTATAGCGGACATAATTGGCTACTCGTTTTATAAAGGGATTAATATTCTTCGGCCAATTTTGAACAGGAATAAATAACCGGATTAGTTGACCTAATTGTTCTTTAATAATGATATAATACTATGACCGAGAAGTAACGAAAATCTTAACAAATAACCACTGGGGCTTGTTAATGTATTTAGTACATTAGGGGACATATATTTCTAGTATACACCCATCCAGTACCGTAGTGTCAAATTTTGGGCCCCATCGCGAAAATTAAAAAGGCCCCCTACATGTTTACTTACACCGATATAATGTATTGTTTTCAACATTCGTTCATCTATACTGAAGGAAGAAAATTAAACAAAAAAAATTAAAATTAAAATTCGTGAAATTTCGACCATTTTCAAACCGCCTTAACTCGTATTTTCAATCGATTTTGATGAATCCTTGAGGGCGAAAAACTTAGAAGTGTCTTCTTTAAAGCCATGCATGCGAACTTAATCGTAACCCCTTCCGCCCCCCTCTAGCATCCCTGTGAAAAAAATGTTTTTTTTAGGAAACCATGTTCAACTTTGACGATGTATACGGAGTTGGAAAATTTTTGTCGACTCGATCCACCATAAAGACATTAAGATTTGATCAATTCCCTATGCAGGACTCAAAGAACGAAGTTCCTACGACGATTTGGCGCCAAGTTATGGGTGTTTAAAAAAAATGCATTTTGAGGTTTTTCGCACAAGTGACTTGATGATTATTTCGGGAAAAAATGCCATTTTGTCTTTATTTTAAGGGGTTAAATTCATATTGGAATAATCCCTTTAACCCCCGAACAAAAAACACGTTTTTGGGCAAAAAACGTCCTACTTTGGCAACGTGTACAGAGTTGGAAAAAATGTGTCGACTCGATCCACCAAAAGGGCATTGAAATGTGTTCAATTGCCTGTGCAGGACAGTGGCGGTTTCAAAGGGGGGGTAATCGGGTAATTACCCCCCCTAAGAATTTTTCGCTTATCAATTTTTATTGTTAAAAATTACCGGTATTCCATATCCAAACAAATAATATAATATATTTTGCATTATTTAACTTGGATTCTTGATTTTATTTCGTGATTTTTTAATTTTTTGCTATTATTTTCGAATTTCTGGTCAGAAACTTATTTTTGGTGGCAAATTATTTTGCTTCTACCTTTCGATTTTTTGGTCTGCTTTTTTTATTTTTAGATCAGGATTCTTGATTCCTTGGCCCATATTTGAGATTTCTGCATTTCCGATTTTTTGGTTCCAACTTTTTTTTATTTTTCTTTATTTTCACCAAAACATTCGATTGGTTTGTAGAAATTTTCGATTTTTTTTGTCTACAATTTTTATCTTTACGCTCGTTTTCGATGTTTTGTTTAAATTTTCACCGTTTTAGGCTATATTGTAGATTTTTTAATTTTTTGGTCTAAATATTCTTTATCTTTATCGAAAAAAATCGATTGGTTTGTAGAAATTTTGGATTTTTTGTCTGCATTTTTTATCTTTACGCCCGAATTTTGGTTGTTTAGTCTAAATTTTCACCTTTTTAGGTTTTTACTTTTTTGGCCTATATTTTGCTTCAATTTTTGGTCTTTTGGCCGAAATTTTCTTTATTTCGACTTAAATTTTCGATTCGTTTGTTAAAAATTTTGATTTTTTGGTCTACAGCTTTTATTTTTGGGTACGAATTTTAGATTTTTGGTCCTAATTTTTTTATTTTTTGTCCCATATTTTAGATTTTCTTGCGAATTTATTTTTTATTTTTATATATACAAACACCTTTATTCACAGAAATAGCATCTAAATACATTATGTTAAAAACTTGAAATCCGCTTTCCGTTGGCTGTGAAAGGGCTATCAATTTTTATTTTTGCTATTATTTTCAAATTTCTCTTTGGAACTTATTTTAACCTAAAAAGAGTTATTTTGGGGCTAAAAATGGCAAATTATTTTTCTTTTGCTTGTATTTTCAAATTTTTGGTGTGCATTTTTATTTTTAAACCAGGTTTTTTGATTTTTTGACCGATAATTTAGATCTTCGGCTGTTTTGTTCCAATTTTTTGATTTTTTGGCCAAAATATTCGATTTGTCTGGCAAGATAAATGGTTCTTTGTTTCTTCAAAAAAGGAGGGGGGATGTTGTATAAGTGGCTCTACCATCAACATGTTCCACGAGCCGCCACTGATTTCATTTAGTAGAAAAGTGCCCTGTCTCAACTTTTAAAGCTAATTAAAGCGAAAATGAAAGAAACATATTTTCCTATTAAAAAAAAAATGGAAAATGATTTTGAACAATAGAGTGATTTTTGAGACTAATTTAAACCCTTTTCTTAGAATATTCTGCATTTTTACTTTCTCCGTTACGAAGTACGAGAAAGTATTGTGATCGTGATTTTTTTTTCAAAAAATTTTTTTACGGAAATATCCGTTTTGGGGTCCCTAGATACCATTTCAACAATTTTTGGAATTTTTTTTTTTGTGTCTGTTGTGTGTGTGTGTGTCTGTATGTGTGTGTGTGTGTGTGTGTGTGTGTGTGTGTGTGTGTGTGTGTGTGTGTCTGTGCGCGCTGTATCTCAAAAACCAGTAGACCAATTGATATGAAACTTTGAACATAAGTTTTATTTGATAATCCGAAGAACTGAAAAGCTTTTGGTAAAATTTCGTACACCGGAAGTGGGTGTTTACCTTAACTGTTTTTTGTTTTTTGCCAATATTTTCTTAAATATGAAAAATATCACAAAAACATTTTAACAAATATTGAAGACAATAAAGAAATGCAATTATTTTGTTTAAAACATTTTTCATAAAATCATTGTTATTCGAGAAAAAAATGTATTTTTTTTTCATTTTTGGTATACAATTATGAAATGCTAATAGTTACAGCAAATTTATGTTAATATTAATTGTAGAGAATGCCAAAATGAACAATTTATGAAGAATAAGTTTTTTCGAAATCTCTTTAGTTTTTGAGTAAACTGAGTTTTTGAATTTGAAGTACATTATTCCATCTTTCATAATTTTGACGTTTTAAACGTCAGTTTTATCCGAGTCTACGAAACGTTCGATGCACACTTAAAATATGATTTAAATAGAAAATAAACCATGGAAGCGTAAATATAAATGATACCATCAAGTCGGAGAAAGTAACATGATGGCCACATCACCATTTTTTATTATTAAGCCTGTATTCCCGATTTGTTTTTTGGCTAAATTTTTGATCATTTGGTCTAAATATTCTTTATTTTTACCTAAATTTTCGATTTCATTGTTAAAATGTTTGGTCCGCATTTTTTATTTCTCCTGACGAATTTTTGGTTTTTAAATTTTTGACCTGTATTTTCGATATTTTTGGTCAAAATATTTTAACTTTTAGCCTAAATATCTTTTATTTAGACCTTTTGCGATTTAATTTTTTAAATTTTTCGACTTTTTGGCCCGAATTTTTAGATTTTTGACCTGTATTTTCGATTCTTTTTGGTCTAAATTTTTGATCTGTTGACCTAAATATTCTTTATTGTGACATAAATTTTCGATTTAATTGTTAAAATTTTTGATTTTTTTGTACGCATTTTTTATTTTTCGGGCCGAATTTTTAATTCTAGTTCCAAAATTTTGAGTTGATTTTGGTTAAAATATCTATAACCTGAATGATTGATTTATACGCGAGATTTCTTTTTATTTTTTTCGGTATTTTCGAGTTTTGTTTGTTGAAATTTTCGATTTTTTAGTCTGCATTTATTATCTTTAGGCCCGAGTTTTCGATATACTGAATTTTCCATTTTTTGTCTAAATTTTTGACTTTTTGACCAACATTGTAGATTTGTTGTTAATCTTTTGCCCTAAATTTTTCTTTATTTATTTTTATTTCTTTGTTCAAATGTTTGTTTCCTTGGTCCACTATTTTTTTTTTTTAATTTTTGGTATATTTTGCAGTTTCAAAGGGGGGATAATCGGATAATTACCCCCCTAAGAATTTTTCGCTTATCAATTTTTATTGTTAAAAATTAGCGGTATTCCATATTCCAAACAAATAATTTAACCGGTAAATTTTTTCAACGCTTTAAAACGTTGGAAAAGGATAGGGCGATTTCACCGAACAGATGTATGAGAGCGGAAGCACCAGTTTATTTATCTTTTTTTTAATTACCCCCCCCCCTAGACTAGTTGGCTGGAAACGCCCTTGGTGCAGGACTCAAAAAACGAAGTTCCTGTGGCGATTTGACACAAAGTTATGGGTGCATTTTGTGGTCTCTTTATTTTTTCGTTTGGAGGGGCGTAGAACCCTCCCTTTGAGTGGGTCCCAAAGAGGACACATTTTGCTTTTGATTTCTCAAAAGATCGTCGAAATAGGTTGGATAGAAGCCGAGTTATGGCCATTTGAAAATTACCTAAGTTTTTACAAATCTCAAGTGTTTCATTTTTTTCCGTCAGTGTAATTTGTTTGTTTTTATTGGACGAATAGAAAAATGGACGAATGGTGGTGAGATTTTTCCGACCCTACAGTGATCCTTTTTTGACCTAAGGAGTTCTAAGGTACAAAATGCGATATTCATGATTTCGCGCAAGCAATGAATTTTCGTGCATACCTCAAAGAACATGCAAAGAAAATTGTATTCGTGAAAACGAAAACAATTTTGTCGAAAAACTTATGAGTCAAAAAACCACAAAACACCCATAACTTTGTGCCAAATCGTAGTAGGAACTTCGTTATTTGAGTCCTGCGCAGGTAATTGACATTTCAATGCCCTTTTGGTGGATCGAGTCGACACATTCTTTCCAACTCGGTACCCGTTGCCAAAGTTGGACGTTTTTTGCCCAAAAACGTGTTTTTTTTTGTTCGGGGGTTGAAGGGTTCGAAGTTTTATAAATCTAACACAAAATTGGATTTTAGTGCAAAATTTAAATTACGCCCAGTAACCTGCACGACTATTGAATCCATAATATTATCAATTAAATCCAATGCTGTCGGAAGTGATAAAATTAATATCACGATGTAGAAAATGTGCCTCCCTTATCTCATAAAATACATTACGTATATTATAAATCAATATATTCTTCAGTCCCGTCCATCTGGAAGGAGTCACTAATACTACCTTTGGCAGAAAATAACACAGCAACTGAATTCAATGACCTCCGTCCAATCAGCATCCTCCCAACTTTTTCTAAAATTCTGGAGAAAGTGATTGACCTGGAAATGAGAGAACATTTAGAAAAACACAACCTACTACCCCCAGAACAATCTGGTTTTAGACCTGGATATAATTGCACAACGGCTACTGCTAATTTGATTGGCGACATTTTAGAGTCTTAGGATCGGGGTCAAATAACAGTTCTGATAGCAATAGACTATTCGAAAGCCTTCGACCGAATAAATCACGATTTATTACTTGGCATGCTTCACTATCTAGGTTTCGACGAGGGCGCTACTTCACTTATTAAATCTTTTCTCACAAAGAGAAATCAAAGAATTGTCTGCGATGGAAATGAATCGGAAAAAATTGAAATTTCAAGTGGTGTGCCTCAAGGTGCCATATTAAGCCCCCTGTTATACATTGCATATACATCTGAGCTATACACAGATTTAAAGACCTGCAACTTCCACTCATATGCCGACGACACTCAAATCTATTGCTCCTTCAATCCCTCAGAAATTGAATTAATAGAAAGATTGATAAACATAGATATAGAAAACTTCATTAGAAACTCTAATAAACACAACTTAATTATAAATGAAAAAAAATCCAAAAAATCATTTTATTTGCAAAACGAAAATTAAAAGGCCAAGCAAAAAGATTACTCAATATAAAAATAGGTCAGACAACTATGCAATACTGCGAATCGATCAAAACCTAGGATTAACAATTGATGAAAACTTAAGATTTCAAAAACACATAACAAACTGCATTAGGAAATCTTATGCCTCTCTGAAGACGTTATACCCACATCGCCAGATATTATCCACCGATACGAAAATAAAATTGTGCGACTCACTTGTTTTATCTCTCTTTAATTACGGGGACGTAGTATATGGTAACTGCCTTGACAACTTTTAAATGAAAAGAATTGAACAAGTACAAACATCGTGTCTTAGATTCATATATGGAATAAGACGAAACTCCCACGTATCTCACAAGTTGGCAAAAGTAAACTGGATTAACATGACCAAACGCAGAATACTACACGAAGCCTGTTTCTATTTTAAGATCATTCAGACCAAAAAACCTCCATATCTTCATAGAAAAATTCAATTTAGAAGCGACATACATAGCGTCAATATTAGAAACAAATGCATCATCAACATCCTTAAGTTTTACACCGAGATTTTCAGAAGATCCTTCAGATACAACCTTTCGCGACTGATCAGGACTTTCCCAAACAAGTTTTTAGAGATGAAAACTAAAACTTTTCGTAAAGTGTATCGAAATAGCATATAGCACCACCCATTAATTTTAATTATTAATTTTACTTCTATTTTTGAACTGTATGTGCGCTGCGGTACGGAATTGTAAGCGTATTAATTTATGTAAATTAATTTATTTTTAATTTGATAGGAATTTGTGGTAGACCAGAGAAACCTTCGGGTTTCATCTGAACATTTTCCTTTTGACCCCCTTTTACTGTAACGGTTTACCGTTTTTGTAATCTGTAAATTTTGTAATCTGCAAATCTGTGTTTACCCCCTTAAAGTAGAGCCAAAATGGGATTTTTCCCGAAAGCATCATCAAATTTGGTTGAGAAGTTATGTGCGAAAAACCTCAAAATGCACTTTTTCAAACACCCATAACTTGGTGCCAAATCGTCGTAGGAACTTCGTTCATTGAGTCCTGCATAGGGAATTGATCAAATGTTAACGCCTTTATGGTACATCGAGTCGGCAAAGTTTTTCCAACTCCGTAGACATCGTCAAAGTTGGACATGGTTTCCTCAAAAAAAACTTTTTTTTTTCACTGGGGCGTTAGAGTGATGCGGAAGGGGTTACACTTAAGTTCGCATGCATTACTTTAAAGAAGGCACTTCAAAGTTTTTCGCCCTCAAATATTCATCAAAATCGATTGAAAATACGCCGAGTTATGGCGGTTTGAAAATGGTCGAAATTTCACGAATTAAGTGTTTCATTTTTTTTTCTACCAGTGTGCTTATTAAAGTAAATTGCCAAAAGGTTTTGTAGTTTAAACGAAAATTATTATCTATCGTAGGTAGAGTGGGGAACGCCTAACCTGCCCTCCAATTAATTGAAGCAAACGCAAAGGTTTTACAAGTATAAAAAATAAATAAACGAAGGAATCAATTGCCCGCTCAAGTCGACGGTTGTACAGAAAGATTAATCAGCCGACCGCGACCGTTGAAAATGATCACTAATTCTCTGGATTGTCCAGCCAATTATAATTCGTTTTATTTATTTTTATTTATTCATTCTTCACTTTCACCACCATATTACAACATAAGGTACTTAAAGTTACATTGCGGTGGATGTGAGCGTCAGATTAATATATAAAAAAATATAAAAACATAAATACAGTTGACACATTAAAAGTAGATAAAATATTAAATTATCGTAGTAAATACATTGTCGGACACTTTTGCTAATTTTTGTTAACTGACAAAAATTAGTATATTAATGAGTCACCTCGTTGTACGGAAACCCTTGGTAAGTACTTTAATGTCTAGTACCAGAGATGCCAATTTTTTCCAGCGAAAAAAATTTAGAAGGGTTTAAAACACTTTATTTTTTGTCTCAGATAAAATCTATTGCTATCTATTGAGTGTATTGCCACCTTCTCAGTCCAAAGCAGGGCCAAAAAATGAAAAAAATGCAAATCTCAATGCTAAACTTTGAGGGCCATTAAATTGTGAAAAAATAAAACAAATGATGAATGAAAATTACTAAACTATTCGGCACTTTAATCTGAGTTAAGAGATTTTTAAATTTTTAAATTTGCACAATTGGAAAGAAAGTTATGCCACTTTTGCGCAAACGCTTGCAATTACAAAAATGTACATGTTTCATGCTCCATCCGGGGACATTGCTGCCACATGGCAAGAATTTTTATTTTTCTTAAATTAGTTTTGAACTCTAGAAACATGTATAAATATCTGTGCAAAATATTAAAAAAAAATTAAAATGGTGCATCACAACCTTTTGTTGAAATAGCATGGAATGACCCATAATCTATGAAATGGGAGGATAAGGTGTTTTGGTAGAATCAAAATCCATTCGGCGAGCATTCACTGAATCCTGTAATGTTTCTGTTGCTTTTGTGTCGAAGCATGGGTGATAAGGTCAGTATCGTCATCGAATAAAAGAGAGTATTTCGAGAAATTATAGATGTCGCAGCTAGATATGTTGTACAGGAGTAATGATAAATAGGAACCTTGAGGAAAAATACCTCTTTATTTTATAACTTTATATTACCAACCCCGAACTTATCACTCCGCAAACAATACGTTTCCTTCTGTAAAAATATAAGAACTCAAAGTAAAAAGAGCCAATAGAGAATAAAAAAACAGACTGTAAATTATACTAATTATTTATTTTGACTATAAAATTCATGATAAAATAGGTAACAGATGCAAAAATGTGAAAGCCACTATGGTGGCTCATGGTCGTTCGGGGCTATTGTATGTATCTCTCCTGAATAAATTATTTATAATTGTTATTAATACCTATACTATTTTTTAAGATACAATGCGCATAGAAAGACGCACATTACAAACATCAATTCATTATTCAACAAATCGTAACTACCTTTCCCAAAATCCAGTTCACGTGAATTTATTGGTAGAAACCAAAAGTCTTCTTTGCTTTGGAAATTGGTCAGTTACCTAACTCCCTTCCTCAATTGTCAATAGAAACCAAAGAGGCGGTATGGTTATTTCAACCGATCCCTCAATTAACCTTGAAAATCAACCCCTTTGTTTTAACAATCCTCTTTACGAATATCTTCACACTACCCTCAACATTATCTCCTTACAAATATTTTCAACATTCGGCCATCTATATACCATTTAACAATTCTCAAAAATATCAAGGAGAACCTACAAATACCCACTACAAAACTATTCTTAAACTAATACTGAACAAAAGGCAGTTATACCACTACTTCAAACAAATAGCTGACAATGACAATTTAAGCCTTAGCTAACGAGCTAGTTTATACAGTATGTTTTTTTTTATCGTGGGCCATAGGATTTTACATGCTAAAAATTATACCTTGTGTTAATGTATATTTTAACATATAATTTTAAAGCAAATTTTAGTTAGTAATAAATCAATTACTTTTCCACAGGATGCGCTTAATTAGATGAACTTAAACATGTTTTATTCCATTAAAAAATGAAATTAATTCATTAATCAATCTGACATTTCAGAAATTCAAGGTACTTTGATTATGTTTGCTCAGTTATTTATTTTAAATGATTTCATTTTTTAATGGAATAAAACATGTTTAAATTATTCTGACTACGCGCATCATGTAGAAAAATAATTGATTTATAACTAATTAAAATTTCCTTCAACATTTTATGATAAAATATACATTAACACAAGGTATAATTTTTAGCATGTAAAATCCTATGGCCCACGATAAAAAAAATACCCTGTATATGTAATCCATATCAATCATCGCTTTACAGGTGTAATATATTTACTTTACATATTTAGCTCGGCGTTCAATGCCATTATATAGCTATTATTACAACTAGGGAAATATGAATAGTATATTTCCCGGGGTTGGCTAGTTACATAGACAACCAAGGGAAATGTATTCATATTTCCCCTGCTGTAATCAATAGTTTTTTTCTGATTGAAAGAATATTGTTCTGTATATGGGAAAATATTGGATTGTAAATTTTTGAATTTATCGGATTGGTAACGTTGCTAAGGGCCTTGTTTGTAAATATCATAGTTGACTGGTTTGGATTTTGCGTTGTTTCATAAATTGGTGAAATGTCAAACTATGTGTTAACGCAAGCGGCGAAAGACCGTGAATGTTTGGTTCCGGTAAAATCCAAAGCTGTAAAATCCATAAAGGATACCTTCCTAAGAAATCGGAGGTGTTGTCCCGAGAGCAATTAAAACAATTCTTGCGAGAAGCTCCTAATGACATTTTTTTGATGTTTATATTTTCCAAGGGAAATATGAGCACTTCATATTTCCCTAGGGAAATATAAGTGTGTTATGATATATCGTAACTAAGACAGTATTACTCGATATTGTTTCAATCAGAAAAAATAGTTTTTATAGGTCAACGCCGATGTGCGCAAATAGAATGAGAATCAGTATTGTTTTATCTGCGCATTGACGAGGTGTATTATTGGAATAAATATATTCAAGTTATTCCCCAGTTTTATTGTCTTATGCATATTAGACGATACACCACAGACAACTAATAATGGTGAATGCGCCGAGAACTTAAATTTACGGCATGCGCTCGCCGTATTCCATCTGCTACGTTATGGCACAGGGCAACCCGGAGGAAACTATTGTATAGAATGCAGGGCCGATCCTACCGGGGGGCTAGAGCATGCATGGCACACGGGCGGCGGTTAGGGAGGCGGCGAAACCAACGAAGCCCGAGGACCACCAATGGAGGGTTCGCGGTGTCCGAAATCTGTAAAATTTAGTAGCCGAAATAACGGCCGGTCGCCTGGACCCCAGCCTGAAGTGCATCCGATTTCTAACCGAGTAATGATTTTGCCAAAGAAGCGGAAGAGAAGCATCTGAAATTCGTGTAAGATAAACATCATGCGATGAAAGTGTTTTAGATCCTAGGGAAAAATTTAGAATTTACTTTTATTTTGAAATTTTGGGCATCGCTATTAATTTGATATCCGAACCTTCTGAACTGTTAGAAAATTGCTGCCCTGTGTTTAAATTTTTGCTGGTATATCATTCGAATATCTAAAAAAATGTTGTATGCATTTAGATATAAAATTACAGGTAACCGAAAACGGAAAATTGACAATAGATTTAGATGGAATCGAACTCCTAAAAGAATTGTTATGTTTTAGAGAAATATTTTCTAATCATTCCCAATTAAAACCATAAGACATTTTAATCATTTAATTAGCCAAGACTTACAAGAAAACTAACCCAAGTGTACCCCTCCGATTTGAATGAAATTTGGTATATTTGTAGAGGGGGCCAAAATATTCGATACGTGTTTTTTTTTGTTTCGGCAAAAAAGACATGTTTAGGGGGTGAACTCGCCCCTCGAAAATCAACCAAATTTTTGTTTTTTGGCTATAACTTCTAAACAAATCATGATAGCGTAATTTTGTAAATGTAGATAATTTCAAAGCCTATCCTCTGGTGTAATAAAAAATGAAAACAAATATAAGTAATTTCGTATTTTCCGCTAGTGAACATAAAACCTTTTTTAGTAGAAAGGTTTTATTTAGAGAAAATATATGAACAAATATTTGGATTCCACCTTTCAAAAATATTATTAAACTAGTTTTGGTCATCGTCGTTTATGTCTTTATATATGATTTTTTTTTAACGAATATCATTATTGCAGCAATTGCAAGCCATACACACATTTTTTTACACGAGTGGATTGAATTTGAAATGTTGTACATTTACAACATTTTTTCAGAAGTTATAACCAAAAAACAAAAATATGGCTGATTTTCGAGGCGCGAGTTCACCCCCTAAACATGTCTTTTAACCGAATAAAAAAAAAATAGGTATCGCATATTTTGGCCCCCTCTACAAATCCACCAATATTTATTAAAATCGGAGAGGAACACTTGGGTTAGTTCCCTTGTTAGTTCCTTGTTTTCCAAATTTCAGCATTAGTCTAAGAATATTTTTAACAATACCGATAGCTGTGGCATCTGGCGAAAGGAGTTTTTTTTAAATTGAAATTAATTACAAATTATTTACGGTCAACTATATCAAAAGAGCGATTTGCTAATTTAGCTATAATAATTTATATTGAAAATAAGATCGGTGAAACAGATATTTCAATTGTAATTGATGAATTTGCAACAAAAAAATCACGAAAAGTATTGTTTTAGAATTTAGATTAACTCTGAATAGCGTTCGAATAATCGATCTTCTTGCCACTGAACTGAAGGTTTGATCATAATCTACGCTTCTTTGCGAAAAACCTTTGATCGCCAATAATATGGCCTTGAATTTGCCCTTCGATCCATTGGCGTTTGTTTTTACTTTGTGGCGTCGTTGCAGGCGTCTGGTTCCTCGAAGGTCGTCGGGATGAGCATCACATAATGCTGGAAATATTGTGGAGCTGTAAGATCCACTCGGTTGCCTACTTTTCTCGTAGTCTCACCAGCATTATCTTCTTTATTGACTTCCGGCATTTCTAATATTGTCCAATCACTGTCACTGTCATCGGGTTTCCAGAATTCTATTTTCTCCTCTTTTTTTAATCGTTCAGGTCAGTAGGAGGCTTCGCCTATTCAACTTCGTTGCTTCCTGGGCGTATAATAACTTTAATTTTTCTTCGAAGATGACGTCCTTGAATCTGTAGAGCTTGTTGTCCTCTTCATGATAGATCCTGTGTACGTCGTCGTTATTTTAGCCGATTAGGATTCCTTTAAGGGTACAGTCTACATTGCATAGAAAAAAAGGTGATTTTCGGTATTTTTTTTACGACTAATTTGAATTTTTAACTTGAATGTTTTTCCCAGATATTTAATAAGCCTTTAAGTACAAATTGTGATTCTTTTGATAGTCTTATATAAAAATTAAATATTTTGTCACATCGTCGAAGTCACACGGGCATGCCTCACTGGTGGAAATTCCTCGGTCCACAAAAATAGTGTGAAATCAAAAATAAAAGTGTTAAAGTTTATTACATTTGCCAGTGTTATGTAGCATAGAATTTTAAAATTCGGAAAAACATAAAAATTGAAAAAAAGTTCATTTTTTAACTTTTTTGCGGCTCGTTTTTTTTGCAAAATAAAATCAATAAATACTTTTTTTTATTGCTTGGGCCCGCCGTTTATAAGCATTTCCATTTGAAATATCAACTTGCCGTTTGAACACAATATTCTATACACCTACAGCTCCAAAAAAAATGCAAAATAAAAAAAAAGATTTTTTTGAATCTAACAAAGTAGACGGTACCCTTAATGGCCTTCGGATCCATGTTCGTCCTTTGCTCCTTCGATATAAATAGACATGAGTTCAGCAATTTGAACCAATGTTTCAAACCATATCATAACTCGAAAGATGATGTTCCTTTGACCTGTCCTGTTAAGGATGTAGGTACCTGTTTGTATCATCTCAGCCCAAAATACCTGAGGAATGTTTCCATGCGCATGCATCATTGCCCTAGCAGTTTACACTACCGAACGATTTTCTTTCTCACTGGACTCGTTTTGTTCCGGAGTGTAGGGCATTATAAAACGTTGAACAATACCTTTTTTGTGTAGACTGGTCCTCGTCTGTTTTTGTCGAACTCCTTGCCATTATCACTCGGCAGCTCCCGACTGTTTCTGCCTCAACTAGGAACTGGCTCAGTTTTTAAGAAATTTTGGATTTTTGTCCTGTTCTGAATTTTGCACACACGCAAACACACACACACAGACACAAATTTTTTTTTCCAGAAATTGTTGAAATTGCATCTAGGGACCCCAAAACGGATATTTCCGTAAAAAAAATTTTGAAAAAAAAATCACGATCACAATACTTTCTCGTACTTCGTAACGGAGAAAGTAAAAAATGGTGATGTGGCCATCATGTTACTTTCTTCGACTTGATGGTATCATTTATATTTACGCTTTCATGGTTTATTTTTAATTTAAATCATATTTGAAATGTACATCGAATGTTTTGTAAACTCGGGTGAAACTGACGTTTAAAACGTCAAAATTATGAAATGTAAAAATTACCCTGCAAATTCAAAAACTCAGTATACTCAAAAACTAATTATTTATAAGTTGTTCATTTTGGCATTCTCTACAATTATTATTCACATAAATTTGCTGTAACTATTATCGTTTCATAATTATAAACTAGAAATGAAAAAAAAAATTATAATTTTTTTTCTCGAATAACAATGATTTTATGAAAAATATTTTCAAACAAAAGATGATCATTTATTTGTTGTCTTCAATATTCGTTTAAATGTTTTTGTGATATTTTTCATCTTTAAGCACCCCAGAAAATTACTTTTTACTTTCTCCGTGTACGAGAAAGTATTATGATCGTAAAAATTTTTTCAAATTTTTTTTTAACGGAAATGTCCGTTTTGGGGTCCTTAATGCCATTTCAACAATTTCTGGAATTTTTTTGTGTCTCTGTGTGTGTGTGTCTGCGCGCTGTATCTCAAAAACTAATAGAGCATTTGATATGAAACTTTGAACATCTTATTTGATAATCTGAAGAACTGAAAATTTTTTGGTAAAATTTCATACACCGGAAGTGGGTGTTTACCTTAACTGTTTTTTGTTTTTTCCAATATTTTTGTAAATATGAAAAATATCAGGAAAACAATTAAACAAATATTGAAGACAATAAAGAAATTAGCATCTTTTGTTTGAAAATATTTTGCATAAAATCATTGTTATTCGAGAAAAAAATGTATTATTTTTTTTTATTTTTGGTTTATAATTATGAAACGATAATAGTTACAGCAAATTTATGTTAATGATAATTGTAGAAAATACCAAAATTAACAACTTATAGAAAACATTTTTCTTTCGAAATCTCGTTAGTTTTTGAGTACACTGAGTTTTTGAGTTTAAAGTATAATTCTTCCATCTTTTATAATTTTGACGTTTTAAAAGTCAGTTTCATCCGAGTCTACAAAATGCTCGATGTTCTTTTAAACTATGATTTAAATTGAAAATAAACCATGAAAGTGTAAATATAAATGATACCATCAAGTCGAAGAAAGTAACATGATGGCCAAATCACCATTTTTTAGGCTTGTACCTTATATTAATTTGTATTGAATAGAACTCCTTTTTGTTTAGAGTTTTCAAGTTCATTCTATTATAAGGCCACGGCCTCTTAAGGCAATCCCTCTAATGAAATTTTTGAAACACTAATCACTAATCAATTCAAGAGTTGGATGCATTTTATGTTTATTTCAAATAAAATTATAGGTTAAAAACACATATCAAAAATGTTTATGGGTTGATCAAAAATTATCAGAACGAATAATCAACTATTTAAATTATAATTATACATTATATCGTTGAAAAAAAATCGTTGATATATTCAGAAACACGAAACACATGTGTACGTAAAGATCTTTTTCTGCAGCCGTACCGAAAATAAAACTTTAGGTATGATTTATTAAATCGAAAGTACCACTTTACATAAATCGTACCGATAGTAGTTATTTTCGGGACGATTTTGTTTCACTTTCGGAACGATTTCTATACTTTCGGGACGCTTTTTGTTAGTTTCGGGACGATTTTGCGTATATACCGGGTGACCCAGGGATCTGTAAAAGCCCCATAACTTATTTGCTATTTGAGATATCGACTTCTAGTTTTCTTGAACTGGTACCCACACTTATTCTACATATTTTAAAAATATATATGTTTTTGTACAGGGTGTTCCAATATACATAACAGAACAAAGTTATGTTTTTTTTAAATGGAACACCCTATATTTTATATTTTATTTTCAACCCTCTTGAGAAGCTGATAAACATAGTATAAGATAGTATGGGTCTATTATGGATGGTTGGTTAGTTATGGGCAAATTTGTGGCAAAAACTAGGACACATTGAAAACATTGCAGAAGCGTTACTAGCAAACATAGCATCATTATTTATACACTAGAAAATTTCCCATATCATAAAGAATAATACACATCGGCTTTGGTTCTCTTTTATTTATAGTGCTATACAGGGTGTCAACATACGCAAAACAATGGATAATTTTTTTTTTCAAATGGAACACCCTATATAAGTTGCCACGAATCTATGGAATTTTTAATAAGCTTTCCAATGATATACAGTTTGTATAACAAAATATTAAGGATTCTTGAGATTTATCAATAAAAACATATTTCTTCTGCCACCTTCTGCTAATTTTTGGATTTTCAGCCAAAACTATGCATTTTCAGGAAAAATTATAAGAGATCAAAGTTTTAGAGCGAAAAATTTCCGATCGATATAGGTCTTTCAACTTTTAAGATAATGCGTGCATTGCCCGCTAGAGCGCACAAAATCGTGACCGTATATGCATTTTAGCGTTTTCTTTTCAAATTTTTTATTAATAAATTACACTATACTCTATTTTCCGCACCCTCTAGCGAAAAAACGGGAAATTATAGGGAAATTAAAATGGCCCATATCGATTGAAAATGTTCCGCTCTACAACTCTTAATAGAAGCAACTTTTGCCAAAAATGCATAGTTTTCCCTAAAAATGCAAATTAAAAATGTATGTATCAATTTTTGCGTTTTTCAATGGTTTTTTGCATTTTTAGCGAAAAATATGCATTTTGGGCAAAAATTGCTTTTTTTAAGAGTTGTAGAGCGGAATATTTTCAATTGATGCAGGTCATTTAAATAATTTTATAATTACCCGTTTTTTTGCTAGAGGACGTGGAAAATAAACAAAAAAATTGAGAAAAACCCTAAAATGCATATACGGTCATGATTTTGCGCACTCTGGCGGGCAATGCACGCATAATTTGAAAAGTCGAAAGACCTATATCGATCGAAAATTTTCCGCTCTACAACTTTGGTCTCTTATTATTTTTTCACAAAATGCATAGTTTTGGCTGAAAATCCAAAAATGAGCAGGAGGTGACGAAAGAAAAATGTTTTTATGGATAAATCTCAAGAATCCTTAATATTTCATTATAAAAATTGTACATGATTGGAAAGCTTATCAAAAATTTCATGCATAGATGGCAAAATATATAGGGTGTTCCATTTGAAAAAAAATAGTTATCCATTATTTTGCGTATATTGACACCCTGTATAGCAGTATGAACAAAAAAGAACCAAAGCCGATTTGTATTATTCTTCATGATGTGGAAAATTCTTTAGTGTTTAAAAAATTACGCTAGTTTTGCTAGGAGCACTTCTGTAATGTTTTCAATGTGTACATGTTTTTGCAACAAATTTGCCCATAACTAACCAATCGTCCATAATAGACCCATAGTATTTTATACTATTTTTATCAGCTTCTCAAAAGGGTTGAAAATAAAGTATAAAATATAGGGTGTTCCATTTAAAAAAACATAACTTTGGTCTGTTATGTATATTGGGACACCCTGTACAAAAACATACATATTTTTAAAATATGCAGAATAAGTGTGGGTACCAGTTCAAGAAAACTAGAAGTCGATATCTCAAATAGCAAATAAGTTATGGGGCTTTTACAGATTCCTGGGTCACCCGGTATGTAGGCGGCCTTGACAAAAACAACAACTTCGTATTTAATTATGACAGGGCTTGTCATAACATGCGTGTGTGTTTTTGCTTTTTTAACATAAGAAAAAACGGCTGCTGAAAAAATATTGTACGTAACTCGTTCCAAAAGTGATTTTACGGGACTCGCAGGATTCCAGGACGAGCCCTAGGTGAGTCCTGGAAACTTCCTACTCATCCCGTAAAATATCACTTTCGGAACTTGTTACGTAAATTACTATTATTGACTATGCTATCCTTGGGGCTCTATTCTCAAATAAGTGTGGTATGCCTTGAATTATAGAAGCCACACTTTAAAGAAGTAAATTTCTTAATACTCACACAGTTATTACATTGCGCTTAAGTTAATGAGACTATATAACATAAATCTTAAAATTATAAAGATAATGATTTAAAATTATTAGAGATTGTTCTAAATAACCATTTAAGATATCCGTAAAATTTACAACAAAATCTAATGAGCAGTTACAGTTTGCGTCAGAATATTTGAATTTTGATTCTGCGTAAAGTAGAAAAATGAAAAAAATTGATAAATCCTAAAATAATAAAGATATTAATTTGAAAATTTCAGACAGTTCTAAATAACTATTGAGAATATCCTTGCAATTTACAACAAAATCTAATGAGTTATTTCAGTTTGCCTCAGAATATTTGAATTTTTGAATTTTGATTCTACTTAAAGTAAAAAAATAAAGAAAAATTTAAATTCCTTTATTTTCGATAAAAAATGCCTTATAAAACAGTAACTGGTGATTCTTTAATGAAAAAACAAAGATTTTTCATTGTTTTGATGCCTGAAATGTAATGCTCCGAAAATTTCAAAATGTGATATCTCAGCGAATATTTAAGTTACAAAGATGAAATAAAAACCAAAATGTCTGCTTTTTAAAAAGCTTTCGCATGTTGCCAGAAAATGCTGACATATATACCGGGTGTGGCACTTAAGATGCCTCGGACCATAGCTCCTTTACGATAAAAGCTATCGAAAAAAATCTAAGAACAAAGTGGTGCATAGTTACCGTCGCTATGTTTCAAAAATATTTCTAAGCATCAGTGGCGTGCCGTACTCCAGTGGCGTACCAAACTTATGTTTTTTTAAATGGAATGCTCTATTTTTTATTGCAGATTTGGAAAGTGCTCGACGAGTACTTATTTTTTTATCTAACATGTTATACCCTTCACTTTAGCGGTTTCGCTGTTATAACCCCTTCTTTCAAAATTGCGCCCCATTTTTGAGATTTTTTTGTAGAGAAACTAATTGACGCCGGCGCCTAAATTTTGAATTGAGGTACAGGTTAAGACCTCGTATACCTTCACATAATTTTTTTTCGGGTAATTTATGGAAAAAAAATAATTTTTGATTGATCTTCGCATGTTGTCATTTTTTCCGAAAATTTCAAATGGCACCCCCTTAAAAAAATTACGGCGTTGTACAGCCAAAACTCTAAATTTTTCATTGGTGTAAAAAAAATTACACATTGCATAACAAAATTTCGGAGAAAAAAGGAATTTCATCGCAAATGTCGGGAAACGTTTTCCGTTCCCAAGTGTGCCATGAGAAAACAAATACACAAATACGGTCAACATAATAGTATGTACCTATTTATTCAACATGATATGAAAAATGCAGATAAAGAAAATTTAACAACTTAAACTAAATGTTCGAAATGACGACCTTCCTGCTGGAAGCATAACCGCAACTTCGACTCACAGGTTCTAGACACTGCCCTAAGGACTTCTGGTGATATGCCGCGGAAAGCCGCGGTACCTCAATTCAAAATTTAGGCGCCGGCGTCAATTAGTTTCTCTACAAAAAAATCTCAAAAATGGGGCGCAATTTTGAAAGAAGGGGTTATAACAGCGAAACCGCTAAAGTGAAGGGTATAACATGTTAGATAAAAAATAAGTACTCGTCGAGCACTTTCCAAATCTGCAATAAAAAATAGGGTATTCCATTTAAAAAAACATAAGTTTGGTACGCCACTGGAGTACGGCACGCCACTGATGATTAGAAATATTTTTGAAACATAGCGACGGTAACTATGCACCACTTTGTTCTTAGATTTTTGTCGATAGCTTTTATCGTAAAGGAGCTATGGTCCGAGGCGTCTTAAGTGCCACATCCGGTATAGGAAATTCCACGAAAAATCTTAAAAACCCTTAAAAAAGTTGAAAAATGGATTCTTCAAGATGCCGCGGCATGATATAAATATGTCTTGATGCATATTTTAGTATATTTTTACGGGGTAAAAATGATGTAAATGTCAAAAACCGGATACAAGAGGGCCCTGTAGGTTCAAAATTGATTTTAAAACTTTTGGATTTTTTTAAGGGTCTAAATGACCTTGAATGGCCTTGGAAAAAATTGGTCAAGTAGGTATTTTCATGATTTTTGTGAAAAATTTTCATTCACTCGTCCATCAGTAAAAAAATAATGTTTAGAAAAATCCATTTTTTAACCCCCAGAGAGGTCGGAGGGGGTTCTCGGCCCATTGACCATGGGGATCTTATTTTTACATCTTAAACACCCTCTTATCGGGTAAATTAAAAAATCTAGGGATAGGGAAATTTTGATTATCTTAACCGTAGGTACCCTTTCTTTTGTATCAATATCAACGAACTGATCATTAGCTGTTCCAATGTTATTTATGTTTATGTTCTTGACGTTAAACCTGGATCCCTAACGTGCTTCATCTGGTGGATGAACATCAATTGGTAACAGTTATTCACTTTAACGAATACTTTTATTTTAGTACTCAAATTTTAAAATGTAAAAATACTAGAACGAACTTAATATTTAGAGAGTTGAAGTAGTAATAAAATATAAATAAGCGAAGACGTTTTCCTTAACACCGAAACAACCCTACCTTCTTTCAGTGATTACAAAACACTAAACTCCAATTGAAAGCAATAAAATAAATTATTAACAATGCAGATATGTAAATATAATATTGTTTTGATTAAATATACTGGTCTGCATGAAAATCGGCATCATTCCTGCAGATTCCTATTTAAAATGACTTCCTGAATCCTTATATGACCCCTGTTTTCCCAGATCACCCACCATTTTCCAGCAACGCCCCCTCTATTTTGACCACTTTACGATAATTAGGAGGGATCAAGAGGATTCTTCTGAGGGGTTAGAGAGGTGAAAAGTTCTAAAACATAGACATGTGTAGGGAAGGAGGTAGATTTTGGGGGTTGGGGGGTTATTTGCCCCCTTAAATTGTAAATAAATCATTCAAAAAGATCAATTTTTCCGGTTTTTTCTGATAAAAAAAATCGCACGTGCTATTTCTTTTATCTTTATTT
Organism: Ocypus olens; assembly: GCA_910593695.2. Taxonomy (NCBI): domain Eukaryota; kingdom Metazoa; phylum Arthropoda; class Insecta; order Coleoptera; family Staphylinidae; genus Ocypus; species Ocypus olens. Next base: position 37,299,668 of record OU343058.1, read on the forward strand.
GATTTATTAAACCCCACAGCGTCAAACAATATTCATTACGATGCTGATTAAGGCTAGGCCTCCATATGCGATTTTTAGTCGCAGCGACTAAAAAATCGTTGTCGCAGAAAATGCCTTCACTGCGATTTATAAATAGCTACATTACATCAGTTTTCCAATGGATGACATTGAAACCACTTGTGTGATCGCTCTTTTGTTTCGGGCGAGAAGAAAACGGCGAACGCATCGTTATTGGATACATCCATTAACAAATCAAAGATTTTTTAAAGGACAGTTTTACGTGTTATTTGATAAGATTTATGTGAGCATTCTGAAAAATTTATTCAAAACTACCGCCTGTCAAAAAGTAGTTTTGATGAATTATTGAGAATAATTGGTCGATCAATAACATATCGTGACACAAGGTGGAGAAAATGCATACCACCAGAAGAACGTTTGTTAGTGACTTTGAGGTAAGTACAAAATTATTAAGAGACAATGCAATATTTTTATTATTAAATAGACAGAATTGTAAAAAACTGAATAATTTACTGTAACTGTATATTATTGGTTAGACATATCAAACAAATCACTCCCCCTTGCAGATGACGGTGACCGAACGTTTGCTGCAAAATCATTGTAGAAGTGATTGCAATGATTCAGCATTCTGGGATTGCTGATATTGATTTTCGGTTTGACGATATGTATATTGAAAATGACCAGCCCCTGCTTGATGATGTTGGAATGATTGTGAATAAGCTAGTTGCGGTGGTTGAGGTTTATAATTTGCAGCATTCTGCATAACGTTTAAAATTTCAATTTTAGCGTAATGATTTTGTTCGTTATTTAATCGTCCCCCCAGGAACCAACATCAAGGCAAAATGTTTATCTTCATTAATATCATCATTTTTTTTTGCTTTTAATATCTCCAGTAGTGATGCTTTATATGACAAAACAGACTTCTTGCTCTTATTGTCAGGTCGTGCAGGTGTGGCCAGTTCCTCAACATCACTAGGGGCTATATTCCTTGTGTTACTGGATGCGGGAGCAGGATGTTGCTCTCCATCATTTTCATTTTCGGAAACGTTGCTACTGGTCTCTCTACCCTGGAGAAAGGGAACTAAGAATAATAAATCGTCAAAATGGATATATTTCCGTCTTTTTTGGGCCCCTTGCCCCGATGTTGTTTTACGTTGAGCTGCCATCTCCCTTTGAAAACAGTCTTTTAAATTCTTCCATTTCTTCTGGACCTCTGCTCCTGAAATATCAATGAATAATATTAAATGTGTGCTATACAGTAATTAATATTTGCAGTTATTAAAATAAATCAACTACCTAAATTAATTTTCAACTTTATTTACAGTTACCTTGCAACCGGAAACAGTTTCAATGCATTGCACTTTGAACATCTTTTGGGTGCCAGTACAATTGGACACATTGTAAAACATACATGTGCACAGTTATTGAAATGTTCACAACCCCTGTCTGCCAAATCCGAAGAACATTGGAAGGAGATCGCTAAACAATTTCACCTCCGTACTAACTTTCCAAATTGCATTGGTGCATTTTTCACCGGGCATTAGATGTGAACACAAAATTGGCAGATGACATTGTAAAATTTTGTTAGAAGAAAAGATGGAATACGAGTCGAAGAAGAATGCTATGAGAGCCCATTAAATGACATATCTAGCATTGGTTTGCGGTCTGACACTGGAGGTACGGAAGTAAGAGACTATTTTGCAGACTACTTTGTTTCACCAGAGGGCTCGTTACCTTGGCAATAATAATAATAATAATAATAATAAAGCTCTTTATTGCCCAACAAGAAATCCCATTTACAAGACAATAACAATAATATATATACAATATAAAACAATACAGTAGTATTTCATTATTTAAAACTATACTAACAAAAATAAACATTGAAATTTCAAGGCAAAATCACTATAAGTGATCCAAAAAAAATATCGTCATTGTGAGTCATCGCATTCCGACACATAACCTGAACTGGTGCTCGCCGTAGACAATTGGTACGGGCTCTTGGAATGTAGAAAGTGCTGTTATGCTTTGAGCTTGACCTAGGGACGTGGAAGTCTAGTTTCGACAATAGAAATGGAGCATCCACTCTATTGTGGATGATCTTCCAAAAAATCTTGGCAGTGAGCTCTTTTCTTCTAGCGGCTAGTGAAGTCATACCATGTCTTTCTAGTAGCAAATCTTGATCAACACCTCGTTCGGGATAGACGCGATTCACTTTATATGATAAATACTTTAAAAATCGACGATGAACACGGTCCGTCGGCATGCTCTGATTCATATAAAATGGATACCAAATAAGACACCCATACTCAAATTTGCTGATGACATACGCATAATATAGAGATTTTATTAGGTCAATGTCACTGAAAGGCGCACAAATACGCATAATAAACCCTAACATTCTCGACACCGATATTGCAGTGTTACTAATAAAATTTAAATCACGGGTGAATAAAATGCCTAGATCTTTTATTTCGGCAAAGTGGTAAGTTGTAACTCATTGCGTATGTCGTTGGAAGTACATTGGATTTTCGTGAAAATGACATAAAGCAGCACTTATGAACATTGAGAATTAGTTTATGTTTTTCACACCAGGATACTAGTTTATTAATATTATTCTGTAGAGACACAACATCATTTGACGAGGAAATGCTACGGAAAAGTTTGATGTCATCTGCGTAGGCCAATACATGACAATTTAGGGAATCTAGCAGGGAATTAATAAAAATAATAAAAAGTAGCGGTCCCAGATTTGAACCCTGCGGGACATCAGAATTAATTGAAAATTTGTAGGAGTGGTAACCATTAAAGGCGACATATGCTAAATGATTAGATAAGTAAGATTTCATGAGTTGTAGAAGGCTCCAAGGTCAGCAAGTTTCACTAGGATTATGTCGTGGTCCAGGGTGTCAAAGGCTCGTGAAAAGTCCGTGTACCCTACATCCACTTGGCCTCTCTGATCTATCACTTCAGAAACATTTTGAGCAAATGAAGCCAGATTGGTTGTTGTGGATCTACCCGGCATAAATCCATGTTGGTTGGAGGATATGAATGAGGATACATTCCTAAAAATAGTAGAGTAGATTACCTGTTCAAATATTTTTGAAAAATTACTTAGTAATGCAATCGGACGATAATTTTCTAGAAAATGTTTCTCTCCCTTTTTATAAACGGGACTAATTTTTCCACCTTGAGGGAAATGTGCACGTACTGATAGCGAGGTTTATAATAATCTATAATAAGATCAAATATAGTCATGTAAAAGTGAATTGACAAAAATTTTCTGAGTCAAGATGCGTCAAATAAGAGAAAATTACACGTTAAAAATATATAATAAATAAATGAATTTAATTTTAACTTACCTTTCATTTTTTTATCTTTTGCAGCAAGTTGGGTCCAGTTTGGGACAACAAGAATACAAACTTCAGCCCACATTTTTTTCTTCATATTTCTGTCGCTGTACTCAGCTGTTTATTATAGAGAGCTGGCCTTTTTTCAACTTCTTTTATCAACTGCTCTGAATCAATATTAGTCAAAATGCCCCCCCCCCCCCCCCCAACAGCTTCAGTATATTCCTCGTTGACGGACATATTCATAAAATTATCGAATTGTTCAACGACCCACCCGGCTAGACGGCTTCAGAATCGCAGGGTTGCGTTTTTTTAATCGCTGTGATTATTTAGTCGCAAATGGGTTGAATTGTATTTAAAACAATGTGTTCAACATTTGCGACTAAAAAATCGCATGTGGAGGCCTAGCCTAAAGCCTGGTTTACACGGGTATAGTAAACAGGAGAGTAGAGTAGTTACTGGAGTGAAGTCTACTAGCTACTCTACCACTTTTGATTTTTGTTCGTTTACACATAGTAGAGTAGAGCACAATAGTTCTATACTATATGAAGTGAAATGGTGTTTAAGAAATTGAAGCACAATTATTTGCCTAGAGTTTTAACAGCTCTGGTTAGGGAGTTTGCGGAAGCGATTGATGAGGAGATAAAAAGAGAAGAAAGAGTGTGGGTGAGAGAATGGCTCAAAAGAAGAGATTCACTCAGAGCAACATCGCTTCTACTAAAACAGTTAGCCGTAGAGGATCAGTTAGAATATAAACGGTGTCTCAGAATGACACCAGAAAATTTTGAACAGCTGTTGAGCATGGTGAAAGACAAAATTCAACGCGAAAATACGACGATGAGAGATGCTATAAAAGCTGAGGTCAAACTACAAGTTACATTGAACTTTCTAGCTACTGGGAACAGCTACAGAAGCCTTTCACATTTTTTTAGGGTCTCAAGACCTGCAATTTCCAAGTTCATTCCAGAGGTGTGTGATGCCATCTCTGAAGTTTTGGCCGATTCAATCAAGGTAGGTAAAATTCAATAAATTTATTTTTTAAGATAATTTTATTAAACAAGATAATTATAAATGTTTAACATAATTATATTAAACAAGTGAATTAAAATATAATTTTGAAACAAAAGGTAGACATGTATCCTTGTCAATTTTCCATTAACCTTAAAGCTTGCGAAATAATACTATCATCATTGGTATGTTGATTTGCAAGGCTAGTACCATCTAAGTTGAGATTCTATCCTTCAACATTAGTTTGTTCAGGTGCATTGGTATATTCATCTGCATAAAATGTTGAGGTAGTACTCTCACCATACTGTAGGTGAGGATATCCATCCGTAGAATGATTTGAGTATGGAGATTGAAGACTACTATTATATGAATAACAGGGTGTCGTTTGGGGATTTTTTGTTGAATTGGGTCCTTGAAAACTTGAATGTTTTGGGGCATCAACAATAGCCAAGCTGTATTTTAATAAAACACCCTGAATGTCATGCTGTGCCATTAGTGCATCAGCTTTACGTAAGTTATTTAAAGTAGCTGCAACAAAATTTCCAAACGCTTCATGCTCATTGTTTGAACTGTCTTGAATATTTTGACTTAGTTCCCGAAGCTGTTCTACAGCTTCTGTTAAATTTTCCAATTTCTTTCTTTTGGCCGCTGGAGGCTTATCTGATGTTGGGGTTTTTGAAAAAGCTTTGCTGCTCTGGATTTCCGGTGTAGCTGTAGCTGGTTCATCGACAGTGCCTTCTTCCTCTTCATGATTTCTATTTTCCGAAATTTTGGTTTCCTAAAAACAAAAACAAAAAATATTTCAGATGCCTGCAGGAGACGATTGGAAAATTCTGGAAGACGGCTTCGATACGCAGTGGAACTTCCCACATTGCTGCGGAGCGATCGATGGGAAGCACATTTTAATTAAAGCACCCCCAAATTCAGGTAGCGAATACTTTAATTATAAAGGTCAAAATAGCATCGTACTTATGGCACTTGTTGACCATAAATACTGCTTCACATATATTAATGTTGGTTTTAAAGGATCTAATGCAGATGGAGGTGTTTTTAAAAACTGCGCACTGTATGAAAAATTAGAAAATAATCTACTTCCTGCTGGGCGAGTTATTGTAGGAGATGATGCATTTCCCCTTACAAAGTATTTGATGAAGCCATATAACCCAGGGCAGCGGCGGCAAGAAATTACTGAACTACGAAATATTGAACGTTATGGCGGCAAAAAGTCATCAGATATGGCAAACAAAATGAGAGAAAAATTCAAACATTATTTTAATAATGAAGGTGCCGTGCCATGGCAGTACAAGAATGTTTTTTAATTAAATTTTTTACGTTTTTACTGTGTTTCAAGTACTTTTAACATTAAATGTAATGTACCTATCAACAATATAATATTTTGTAACTTACCACACAACCGTTAATTTTTTTCCTCCTTTGGCCAATTTCATTATTTTGTCAAATGCATCAAACCATTTTATATTTGGGATGTAGATATCATCTGCTCCTGCACCTGATTTAGTGGATTTCTTTACTTTAAGACATTCTTGGTTATAAGTACATCGTAAGTTTTTAATCTTTTGTTTTAATTCAGATACACCAAAGCCGGTTTTGCCAAGTTTGTTGATGATTTCTTTTTCCGCGGCCAGCCTCATGTCCTTGTTTCTATAGTGTATATTGCGTAAATTCCACAGACACTCTTGTTCAACAAATAAATCAACAAGTTTAATTGTTTCATCCTCGGAGAACTTAACCATTTTTAAAATAAAATTATTGCGCAACAACTTGTACACTGCAACTAAACTCTACTCTACTTGATACTTGCTGTTGTACGTATCCGAACATGTTTACACGGGTAGAGTGGAGAGGCTAGTAGAGTGAGAGTTGTGGTGGGGGTAAGTAGAGTAGAGTCCACTTTACTGCACGCGGTATAGTACTCTACTTTACCAGCTACTCGCTACTCTACTCTACCCGCACAGTGTGTGGGGGTTTCTACTGGTAGAGTTACTCTACTAACTACTCTACTTTACTGATTACTATACCCGTGTAAACCAGGCTTAAGTCTTTGATAGTTTCGTTGAGCTATTTAGATAATGATTGCTGATAGGTGTTCCCCTTACACTAAAAGATTGGCGCTGATATGTTTATGCCTCTCAAATGACGTCAATATGCTAATGAGTCGAATTTGCGAATCCGCGCCGAAATGCGATTCGTGGGAATCGTGCGGGAAAGTGATGCTTTTAACCACTTCGCGCCCATGCTGCTTTGATTTAATCCCAGGTTTGTTTAAAAATTACTTCTTTGTTGTTGTTAACTTTTTCTACGAAATATGATTTCACTGTCACAAACTTTCCCATTTATGCAAAAAAATATGAAAAAATATTCCATCGATAGCGCTAAAGAAGTAATTTTTTTTGTACAATGTTTTTGTTTTAATTTTTCGCTTGTTGTCACATGTGGCGAACCTGGGCGTGAAGAGGTTAATGAAATAAATATTAATAAATAAAAATAACAGTTACAGTACGCCAGTAACATTGTATGAAATATTACCGATCATTTTTGCGAGTGGGCACCTGTCGAAGACGAGGGCCGATTGCAATCGCACCAATCGTATGCGTCGAATGGCTTGGCTTTGATAGAAGTGAAAATTTGCACTAGTGCATTTATCCGTCAATGTTAACGTTGCATAATTACCACTAAATCGTACGCTGATTGGTTCAAAAATTCGACAACCCTATCGGCTTATAAATGTCATGTGATTAGAGTGTGATATTCAAGAGAATTTTAAAATAAATTTATTGACTTGAAAATACATAGCAACAATTCGACATATGGATTTATAAAATTGTGGAATAAGAGAAAAATGATTTAAGTTCCGACATTTGCCTAATAATATTAGGGAAACAACACTTTTGGAACTTCAATCATATCATTATGAATGATCGGAAAAAGAAAAAGAAATATCAAATTCTAACGAAATCACTAATAATAAACAAAAAATATAAAAGTGATTAATGAACAGGACCAGTGGCGGCTCGTGGAACATGTTGATGGTAGAGCCACTTATACAATATACCCCCCTCCCCCCTTTTTTCAAAAAAGAAAGAACGATTATCTTCATAGATAAATAGTTAAAAATTCTTGCTGAGCTTGAAACCACAGGTAGTGCCATGGCTCCTTGGCTCTATAGAGCCGCCCCTGAACAGGACAACATTTATAAATACAAACTAAATTAAATTATTCGTTATTATTAATATTTTTTGTTAATTTAGTTTATAAAATTTATAAATGCTTCTCTTGTTCATTAATCTATTTTATATGTACAGTATTCCGTTATCTTAAATATTTATTTAAAAGAACTTTTATTTTTTAATATTTCTAAATTATCGGGGTAATACAATAAACGCTAAGAGTGCGGTGACTCATACGGACTTATAGCCTCAGAATAAATATTTCCAGCTGTAATTCACCAATGGCACTATAATTACACGATAATTTTGACAATAATGCCCGAAAATATGTTATATAAAGCAATACATTTGAGCGTATTTCTGTCAAATTTTTTTTCATTATACGAGGCTATTATTATAGTTTAAAATTTTAAATCAAGAAATATCCATGAAACCATTTTCATTTATTTCATAAGCAAAAATAAAACAAATGTGTTCTTCGTTTTCCAATGTTTTCACAAAACTGAATATGACAAGTAACACATGATTTTCAATTATTTTCCGCTCTTTTCAATGGCGTAAAAATTCAGTTTGTCGCCAAAAGAAACATGTGAACCGCTTTTCTATTATAAAAATGGTGATGTGGCCATCATGTTACTTTCTCCGATTTGATGGTATTATTTATATTTACGCTTTCATGGTTTATTTTCAATTTGAATCATATTTTAAATGTACATCGAGCGCTTTGTAAACTCGGAGGAAACTGACGTTTAAAACGTCAAAATGATGAAAGATGGAAAAATTATACTTCAAATATAAAAACTCAATTTATTCAAAAACTAAAGGGATTTCGAAAAAAAACTTATTCCTTGTAAGTTGTTCATTTTAGCATTCTCTACAATTATTATTAACATAAATTTGCTGTAACTATTATCGTTTTATAATTATAAACCAAAAATTAAAAAAATAATAATAAATTTTTTTCTCGAATAAAATTGATTTTATGAAAAATGTTTTCAAGCAAAAGATATTTATTTCTTTGTTGTCTTCAAAGTTTGTTTAAATATTTTTGTGATATTTTTCATATTTAAGAAAATATTGGCAAAAAACAAAAAACAGTTGAGGTAAACGCCCACTTCCGGTGTACGAAATTTTACCAAAAGCTTTTCAGTTCTTCAGATTATGAAATAAGACGGATGTTTAAAGTTTCATATCAATTGCTCTATTAGTTTTTGAGATACAGCGCGCACAGACAGACACACACACACACACACAGACACACACACACACAGACACAAAAAAATTTTTTCCAGAAATTGTTGAAATGGCATCTAGGGACCCCAAAACGGATATTTCCGTAAAAAAATTTTTGGAAAAAAAATCACGATCACAATACTTTCTCGTACTTCGTAACGGAGAAAGTAAAAATGGAAACCGCTCTATTTCGCAGATAATTTAATTAATGAATTTACCGTATGAAACTAGACTATTTAAATTGCACAAGAATTTAACTCAGTTACTGGTCAATAAATTGTTTAGTGTGGAACGGCTTTTAAAAATTTAAAATTGAAAAATATTTTTGAAATATATTTTCCATATTTTACACTACTATTAACAAAAATGAAAAGGAAAAAATGCTAATATCAAATTTTGAAATGATTTAATTTTTACAGAAATCGTTGAGTTTATGAAAATTATGTATTAAGAGAAGCTATGTTTTCAATTGTGTTCAATATATTTTGCTGTATTTTTCAAAGACAATCGGGAAAACAAAAAAAAATGGTCTATTCTAGCGCGATAAAAGTCAAATGGACCGTTATTTTACAAATAAAAGTAAGATCCTATGTTTTTTTGGCTGCTGATTTCCAATGTGAGTGTACTTTTTTAATTAGCGCCCATCTAAAGGCTATAATTCGGGAAATACACCTAAAAATTTACATTTTTTTAAATTCACGTTTTCAAATAATAATGACTTAAATTGTATTTAGCAAAATAATGTAACCATAATAAATTTAAACTTTTAAGTCATATCCGGATTTTATCCATCTTAATTTAATTTAATTTATAAATCTTAATTTTTATTTTATAATTCAACAAAGAAATTCTTCCTCAAATCTAGATTTATTTTGAAGGTTAAAGTCTCTCACAATAAAACTAACTTCTGTAGCTAAAAAGTGTTTACTTTCAATGTTTTAAATCTTTTTTTTTTATGGAAGCACACAAAGGATCGCCTCGGCATCGATCCAATACGGAGAGTTACAGATTAGTGTCCAAATATCAAAATGGAGGACATTTCGGAGGACACTATTCAAGGGAATAGCTATTATAATTTGTTGAGAAGTTATAGCCGAAAAACAAAAATATAGCTGTTTTTTAAGGGGTGAGTTAAGGGGTGAAACATGGTTTTTAGTCGAGAAAAAAAAAATACGCCTCAAATATTTTGGGCCCCTCTACAAATCCACCAAATTTCATTAAAATCGGAGTGGGACACATGGGTTACTTCCCTTGCTAGTACACAACTTTGCAAGTTATCGTAAGTTATCGCAAGTTATCGCAGCTAGAACATGCTAAGAATCATGTGAAAATGTCTGAAGAAAAATGACATGAAAGCCGTTTTTCCGCAAAATTAGGCAATTTTGTTGTACAAGCCGAAATATATCCAAATTTATAATAAAATTAACGATGAAATCAAAAAAGTGCTTTTAGAATTTTATTTAAATATAATGTCATTGCAATGTTGCTATGTTACACTTTGATTTAATGTCATATGCACGGTTTGAACGCTCTTTTACCTTCCAGGTTTACCACATTTATAACGATATATCTAATATTTACAAATGTAACAGTATTAACAAATTCAAAAAATGTATGTAGAAACTCTTACTTGACTCGCAAAATCTATGAATTGTCATCATTCCCATTTTAAGTTTTATAATATTCAACAAATACATCATATATTCTCATCAATGCGTAAAATATGTTATATACAGTACATTTTTTTTATCGTGGGCCATAGGATTTTACATATTCAAAATTATACCTTGTGTTAATGTATATTTTATCATAAAATTTTGAAGGAAATTTTAGTTAGTAATAAATAAATTATTTTTCTACATGTAGAGAAATAATTGATTTATATTACTAACTAAAATTTGCTTCAAAATTATATGATAAAATATACATTAATACAAAGTATATTTTTTAGCATGTAAAATCCTATGGCCCACGATAAAAAAAATGGTGATGTGGCCATCATGTTACTTTCTCCGACTTCAAAATCATAAAAGATGGAAAAATTATACTTCAAATTCAAAAACTCGGTTTACTCAAAAACTAACGAGATTTCGAAAAAAACTTATTCGTTAGAAGTTGTTCATTTTGGTATTCTCTACAATTATTATTCACATAAATTTGCTGTAACTACTATCGTTTCATAATTATAAACCAAAAATTTAAAAAAATTAATAAACTTTTTTCTCGAATAAAAATGATTTTATGAAAAATATTTTCAAGGAAAAGATGTTCATTTCTTTGTTGTCTTCGATGTTTGTTTAAAAGTTTTTTGATATTTTTCATATTTAAGAAAATATTGACAAAAAACAAAAAACAGTCAAGGTAAACACCCACTTCCGGTGTACGAAATTTTACCAAAAGCTTTTCAGTTCTTCGGATTATGAAATAAAACGTATGTTCAAAGTTTCATATCAATTGCTCTATTAGTTTTTGAGATACAGCGCACACAGACAGACACACACACACACACACACACACAGCAGACACACACACACACACACAGACACAAAATTTTTTTTCCAGAAATTGTTGAAATGGCATCTAGGGACCCCAAAACGGATATTTCCGTAAAAAAATTTTTTGAAAAAAAAATCACGATCACAATACTTTCTCGTACTTCGTAACGGAGAAAGTAAAAAACATACGGTATATATATTTTTCAATGCACTACCCATTTAATCCTAGTTTTAAATAGCCATAGGCATATCATCTAATATAAATTTTATAAGTGTTATTTTATGGTTCCAATGGAAGAACAAGGGTAGTTTCTACTAATTTGAATTGGCGCCATGTGCTTTCTCCCTACATTATTTTTTCTTTTGTTTTTCATTTGTATTATATAATATAATTATTAGTTTCCTGTTATAGTTTATGTGATAGTGGAGAAATAAAGCTATTAGTATTATTGTTATTAAATACACTAAATATCTAAAAGTTCTCGTTAAAACTTTTAATTTCGTTTTGATGCCACCTTTATAGTGTATCTATCTTCAAATAATGTATATTAAATGTTATATTACTTCGTTCTTTACCTAAGTTACATTATTTTAGGGATTATTATGTTATTTTAAGCTGTTCAAAATTAAAGGGGCGAATTAAGAAATGGACCTGACAAAGTGGGCGTCTGGTCTAAAAAGGTTGAGAAACACTGGTCTAGAAGATGTGCAAGATGCAGCACTACATAAAATCCAAAACATGTCTCTAGTCCCTGGGTGTTTTATGTTTTCCAGCATTTCACAATAATGGATATTTATTATTATGAGTTTGCAATGTACGTAATTATTAAAAAAAAAGATTTCCTAAGGGGCTAATGTGTAACTCCACTTGAGTATAATATAACATTTGATCCAAAATGGTCTGTAATCATTAAATATTGAAATAATTTTTATAAAATTTTGACGTACGTGGTGTCAATTTGAATTTTGAAAAATCTTACGAAGGACCTTATTATTCCCAATGAGCGTGGGGTTTTTCTTGATTTAGTTTTATCTAATATTAATAAGTTAGAGGTTTTAAAATCAATTGATCCCCTATTTGCAAATAGTCTTCATCACATTTCTTACAACATTAAAATTAATTTAGCATCTGAACTTCAAATTTTATTTACTGATCTATTCTACTATGATTTTAAACTTGCTGATTATGATTTACTAAATAATTATTTGGCATCTGTTGACTGGGATTCTCTTTTAAGTGATCCAGATTTAAATGTTACTTTAAATAATTTCTATAATATCATTAATACTGGCCTAAATCTTTATGTTCCTGTAAAAAGTAAAAAAAATCAACATTTCCACGTTGGTTTAATGGTCAACTTATCAATTTAGTTTGAAATAAAAGAGTGCTCATGCTAAGTTTAAAGGTTCTGGTAGTCTTGACGATTATGATGAATTTAAAATTTTAAGGGCTCAATGTGCAAATTTAAGTAAGTCTCTTTATAAGCAATTTATTTATAATATGGAATGTAACATTAAACATAATCCAAGAGTTTTTTGGAATTATGTTGATGACTGTAGTAAGATACGTGAGTTTCCTAAACAAATGTCTTATAATGGCATTGTTAGTAATGATGGCTACGAGTGTGTAAATTCATTTACTAGTTATTTTTCTGAAGTATACCGTAATACTGATTCTCCTACAACAATATTTGAAAGCTTCATTCACTTTATCTTGAGTCACTAACGGTTGATTCCACTGACATTTTTAATTATTTGTGTTCTCTAAATGATTCAGTATTTGCTGGTCCAGATGGTTTACCTCCATTTTTATTAAAAAGATGTGTTTTTACTCTTACATTGCCTATTCTAACTCTATTTAATCGGTCTTTGTCCAGTGGTATAGTTCCTGAGCTATGGAAGGAATCTTTTAATAATCCATTGTTTAAGGATGGACAGGTGGAAAATGTATGTAATTATAGAGGTATCACTTTACAATCAACTGTACCTAAAATGCTTGATTATTTAGTTTCAAAGCAAGTGATGTGAATTTGTAAACGCATTATTACGGATGAGCAGCATGGTTTTGTTGAAGGAAAGTCAACAGTTACCAATTTATTATCGTACCAACATTTTCTATTACGTGCTTTCGAGGGTGGATACCAAGTTGATGCGATATATACTGATTTCTCGAAAGCTTTCGATCGTGTTAATCATAAAGCTTTGTTATACAAATTATCTGTCTATGGTTTCAGTAATATTGTTGTTAAATGGTTTCAAAGTTATTTATGTGATAGCAAACAGTATGTGAAAATCGATAATTTTATTTCTGATGCAATTCATGTAACCTCAGGGGTACCGCAAGGCTCTCATTGTGGACCAATTTTATTTTTATTATTTATAAATGATATAGGCTTAAATTTCAAAACCACCAAATTCCTAATGTTCGCCGATGATTTAAAATTATTTTCAATAATTCGAAATGAGTATGTCCGTGATGCCTTACAAGATGACATCAATAATCTTTCCATTTGGTGTAAAAATAATAATCTTGACCTCAATATTAATAAATGTATGTCTATTTCATTTACTCGCGGCAATTTATTAAAATTTTCATACTTCATTAATTGCACTCAATTGAACGCGGTAAATGAAATTAGAGACTTAGGAATTATTTTTGATATTCGTTTAACATTTTCATCTCATATTAATTTAATATGTAATAAAGCTCTTAAAGCACTTGGAGCAATTAAACGATTCTCTACTGATTTTAGTGTTGATACGTTAAAAATTTTATATCTTACTTTAGTGCGGTCTAAGTTGGAATACGGTTCCATAATTTGGAATCCTTTTTATACTAAATGCATCTCATAAATTAGAAATGGTCTAGAGTAAATTTTTAATATTTGTATCATTTAAACTTGGAAGATTACGTTGTGAATTTAGTCACTCAGAAATGTTGAATTCGTTAAAATTACAAACTTTGCATTATAGGAGAATAAAGCTTGATTTATGCTTTGCATTCAAATTAATAAATGGACATATTGATTGTCCTTACTTACTCCCTGCAATGAATTTTAATTTTTCATTGAGTATGCAAACTCGTTCAACATTTCTTTTTCGTGTGCCTCTTCATACTACTAATTATAGATCTAATAACCCGATTAGTAGGATGATGAGGTTATGTAATGATTTAGGCTCAAACCCTAATTTTCAAATTTTTCATTCATCGTTCAATGCATTTAAAAGGAATCTAATGCGTATTGATTTGTCTCTTTGTACTTAAGTTTATTTTTATTTTTATTTTTTGTGTTTTTTTTTTCTGTACATTAATTAGTTACTCCACTTAGGTTAGTACTGTGTGTATATATCTATGTTTACTATGTATAGGTTAGTATTTTATGTATATATCTATGTTTACTATGTATAGGTTAGTATTTTATGTATATATTTTTGTATATTAGTTACAATTGGTTGTGTGTAACTGGTTGGGGTCACCTATTTGAATTTCGTTTTGATTTTGTGTTCATTTTAGTTTTAATTTTATTTTATTTTTAAGCATTTCAAGTAAATTTGTTATGTAATTTGTAAAAAAGGTGTTATCCGTTAATATATAAATAAATAAATAAATAAAATAAATATTTTGTGAGTTCGAGTTATTCTCTCACTAAGTGGGCAATGATAGTATATTATAATACAAGTGTATAAGCAAGCCTTTCAAGCACGTGCGACGGTTTTAAAAGCACGAGGCAAAGCCTTTTAACTGAGCAGTGCTTGAAAGGCGCTTGTACACGTGTATTATACGTTATTTTTTATTATACCTGCACTACAATGTGAAAATTAATTATAAATTTAGATTACTAAGTTATCTGTCGATCTCATTTTAATCGTTGACATATAAATGGTTAACATTTGTTGTTTGGTTGTTATGTACATTAAATTTATTAGAACATTTTCTGTGCGTGTCATGAAATTGTACCTGCAAAATGAATGAGAACGAGGAAATTTCATCCGAGATTCAAACGTTAGCCGAACAAGCGGAACTACGATTAATCCCTGAAAAATCGAAACAAGCGTACTGCAAAGAATACGAGAAATTGATCAGCTGAATGGCAGGCAAAAAGTACAATGTGGTCGATGAAACATGAATGCTTGCATATATGAACAAAATGGTAAGTAATGGTAGGTAACATTTATTAAAAAGGCAATTAGTTATCGTAAAATTGTGTTTCTTGATAGTCGAGTGTCAATAAATCATCAACACTGTGGTGTGTACATTCCAAATTGCAAACAATGTTGCACATTGCTTCTTTTCATAAACTATATGCTTTCATGAAGGGAACGAACAAAGATCACGTACCCAAGAAATCTTTAGTATTTACAGAAGAGGAGCTACGTAAATATTTCATTGAAGCTCCTGATGATACCTTTTTGTTTTTGAAGGTTAGTATTGACTTAATGTTGATAGCAATATTGTGTTTTTCAGGTTGTCGCTATTTGTGGGATATTTGGTTCCTGAAAAAAACACGAAATGTGCGATCTGCGGATGTCGAATATTAAAAGAGAGAGTTGCATTTTAATAATCAATATTCGTCCATGTAAAACTGAAAATTTGCTGTTACGGATGATTCTGATATATTATATGCCAAGTTGTTTATAAAATATCTTTCATTGCGTCCAAAGAATGTATCTACAGATAGTGTTCTTGAAGTATACCAACGGAAAATGTATCAAACAGGTCGTTGGAATTAACACTTTTGGTAAATGCCCCCTCTTGTGGCGCAATTTCTAAATCTTCCAGACGCACAGTGGTTCAGAATTCGAAAAAGCTGGCCAAAAGTCAAAAAATTAAAGTCAATATTTTGAGTTTAGTACAACATAGTCGTGTCCAGAGGGCTCCACTGGATGCCACAAAGGAAGAATATGATTGTATCTACTACAAAATGCCTCGCAATTCGCGTTCAAACTTGTTACTTTGTTAGACACGTGGGAGACGTTCGGACGAGATGAAAGTTTGGCGTCGGTTTTTCACTATAAATACTAATTTTTATGTGCTGGGATTTTTTGCTTGTTATTATGGATCTTCCTGAAGGTAAATTAATGGTTATTACATTTAATATGCATACAAAATTTTTGTTAGCAATTATAGGAATTTGCGTTAAAAATAGGTAGGTACATTTTAAATATTCATGGAAATATTCTTTAACGTGATAAACAACAATTAGCTGCATTTACTTGCATTCCTCAGTGTGGGATTATTTTTATTGCTGATGTGCAATATCGTTGAAAAATTCGATTTTATATTTTATTGAATATCTTGTATTTATGATGTATATATGTATACATGGTGTAGATGAACAAAACGGAAAGGATTTTCAATGTTAATTTTTTTTTTTATATTGGAATATTATCTTCTCTGATGATTGTAGAGGAAAGATCTCCTCCTACTCAAATTAGCAAAAAAAAAGAAGAAATAAGGAATTTGAAAGAAGTTTGTACGGAGAAAGTAAAACATAAAACCACAGACAGATAGACAAAAAGGCAGTCACACAGACTTTTTTTTAACAAAAATTGTCGAAAGCGATGAAATGGATATTTCCGCATACTTTCTCGTAGTTTGCAAGATGAAAGTAAAAAATAAATATAACAGACAGGCGGACATAAAGGCAGATACGCAGACACACATTTTTAACAAAAATTGTCGGAATCGACGGAAATGGATTTTGCCACAAAAAAAGTTTGGATTTGTATTACGATCACAACAGTTTCCCGTAGTTAGTATGGAGAAAGTAAAAAATAAATATGACAGACAGATAGATACAAAGGTAGACACACATTTTTTTACAAAAATTGTCTGAATCGACGAAATGGATATTTTCGCAAAAAAAATATTTGGAAATTTTTTACGATCACAATATTTTCCCTTAGTTTGTAAGGAAAAAGTAAAAATAAATATGACAGACAGACACAAATGCAGACACACAGACACAT
Organism: Ocypus olens; assembly: GCA_910593695.2. Classification (NCBI taxonomy): domain Eukaryota; kingdom Metazoa; phylum Arthropoda; class Insecta; order Coleoptera; family Staphylinidae; genus Ocypus; species Ocypus olens. The sequence continues at coordinate 37,316,930 of OU343058.1, forward strand.
TTTTTTCACAAAAATTGTTGGAATTGACGAAATGGCTATTTATTAACGAAATGGATATTTCCGAGAAAAAAATGTTTGGAAATATTTTCCCTTAGTTTGTAAGGAGAAAATAAAAAATAAATATGACAGACAGACAAATAGACAGACACAAAGGCGGACACACAAACACTTTCTTTTTCACAAAAATTGTCGGAATCAACGAAACGGCTGTTCCGCAAAAAAATTGATTTTTTTACGATCACAATATTTTCCTGTAGTTTGTACGGAGAAACTAGAAACTAAATATGATAGACAGAGAGACACAAAGGTAGACATACATATTTTTTACAAAAATTGTCAGAATCGAAGAAATTGATATTTCCGCAAAAAAATATTTGGAATTTATTTACAATCATAATACTTTCCCTTGGTTTGTACGGAGAAAGTAAAAAATCAATTTGACAGACAGACATACATTTTTTTAACAAAAATTGTCGAAATCGACGAAATGAATATTTCCGCAAAAAAATGTTTGTAATTTTTTTTTACAATCAGAACACTTTCCCGTAGTTTGTACAGAGAAAGTAAAAATCAATATGACAGGCAGACAGGCACAAAGGCAGACACTCAGTGTTTTTACGAAAATTGTCGGAATCGACGAAATGCATATTTCCGCAAAAAGAAATGTTTGGAAATTTTTTAGGATCACAATGGTTACCCGTCAATTTGTACACACCCTGTATAGTATAAGTTGTGGTTATGGTTTTGGCCCCGGAATCGACGAAATGCATATTTCCGCAAAAATAAATGTTTGGAATTTTTTTAGGATCACAATGATTTCCCGTCAATTTGTACACACCCTGTATAGTATAAGTTATGGTTATGGTTTTGGCCCGAGGATGGAGAGTGCTCACCGACACGAAGCCGAGGGCCAATTTTTTTAATAATTTTGAAAATAATCATTAAATTGTTTTTTTTTTATGGGAATTCGGGTTATGGAAGTGCGAATGATAGTGGGAATTGGCGTAGCCATCTAGGGTAGTCTGCCACAACCGATTGTTTGTAATAATATTCATATATAGATATGAAAGGACAACACCACTTAAACATCCAAGGACCCGCACGGCCATTTTTCATTTTTCAGAAGCAGGAATGCTACCCACTAGGCCACCGTGGCCCCCTAAATTGTTATTAAAGTTGCGAATTTCTTCAGTGTGGCCAAATAAATGTAAAAACAATTGTGACCAACTTGAAATTTTTAAAATGTGCTCAAAATTGATTCTGCTTTATGATTTAAGAAAAATCTAATAAGTCCCTTCACTAACTTTGGAAATAATCATGTGATAACCGATTGTTATACTGAAGTTGCCAATTTCTCCAGTGTAGCCAAATAAATGCAAACTTGAAATTTTCAGAGTTTAGTAAAAATTGATTCTTCTTTATGGTTTAAAAATAATCTCAAACACATCTTTACTAAATTTCAAAATAATCACCCGAAAACTGAGTTAATTGTAATACTGAGATTCCGCATTACTTCAGTGCTGCCAAAAAAAGTATTAAAAGAATTGCTACCGACTTACTTGAAATGTATACCATTTTATGGTATACAAAGATCTTCTACACACCCAGACTAAATTATAAAATAATCACCGGACAGCTGGGATCATTGTTATTCTAAAATATTGGATTTCTCCAGTGTGGACAATAATAATTTTATCACTTATGTCCGCCATATTGGATCCGCCACTTTGAATTTTTATATTTTGAAATAAAATTCATTAGTACGCGATTAGTACCCATTTATGTCAAAATTAATCAAGATTTAGACTTTTGGCCAGCTTTTTCGAATTCTGAATCACTGTGACACGCTACGAAATTCATCGGTCATGCATTTCGACGGACGTCTGCTACAGTCATGGTAAATAGTGAGATGAGTGTGGATGAGCGTAAACGCCAAGTAGGATGAAAGTCTTCGATAGTACCTGTTGCTTATATTGAAGAGTCCATCGGAAATAAAATAAGTGTCTCAAAACGCATTGCTAGTGCTGTTAATGGAACTAATCCTACACCAACAATTGACGTTCACGAAAATGTGAATGTCCAATCTTCTAGTTCTATTTTGCAAATAACTAATAATGACCTTGCTAAAGTTTCTGGGCTTCAACTTTCATACACTAGCAATTGCAGTTTTAATATTTATATTAATAAAAATTAGTACCTATTACTGCTTATTTATTGACGTTCAAAGTTGGCAGGTAAATTTGGTGTTACCTAGGCAACTTTAAAACACGGTTTGTTTGAAAGGGCTTATTTTGCACGCTTATTAGTGTGATATACAACGGAAATGATGCAGGTATAATAAAAAAATATTTTTTGCTATACGGAGTGTCTGGGATAAGTGGCGAACATAGGGATTTAACATGTAAAATTAAAAAAAATATTAGCTCCCCTATTCATTTTAGAGACAAATCGTAAAGGAATATTTTTTTAGAGAATTAAAAATTGTAAATGCATCATCCATTTAATTTACGTTTATACCAGAATCCACCTCAGAAATAATAAAAATAAATTGAACAATGTACCATTTAATAAAAGCCCTTGCCATGAGTTTGACAAATGTCATGTTATGGTGAGAATAATTTTACTAGTCAAACATTAATTCACGCATTGTAATTACTATGAATAATTTACGACATAATAATAGATGCGATAACAGAAAATCGAAAATTAATGGGGTAGCTTGACATTACAACAATGTTTTGCATTGTCATAATCGATAACAGAAAAACGGTAATTAGGTGAGTAGCTTTTAAGGTTATAAAAACATGATGTTCATGACACTACGTCACTGTCATTAAGTTTTAATTTTTACAATTACTCTTGTAGCAAACCAAACTATTCAGCTTGTAATAAACCATAACTTTTCCTGATCCTTATTATTAATTCATTCGATAAATTATCTACCCAAATATACCGCGAGCTTGGATGAATTATCAAAAACACATTTTTTTCGTACCTTTTACCTTTTAGTAATTCATCTCGACATAACATTTGTTGTCAACTGGTTATTAACCTCGAGCTGAAGCTCTCGGTCAATAACCAGACAACAAATGTTATTGTCTCGTTAAATTACTAGGTAACAAGGTACTCAAAAAACTATTTTTTGATAATTAACCTCGATCTAGGTATATTACTACTGACAATAACGTTGGCCTCATTGTTAAGCGTGAACTAACATTCATCTGCAAAAAGTTTCGGTCTGTATTTGATCGATTCTGCATTATTTCACAGAATACTCTTCTAGTTTCATCATCCACTAGCAGCATTGATGCTTGTAGGAATGATAACCATGCTTCTTCGGAGTTTTCTGTACAGAGAATTTAGACATGTTGCACTCATGAGCAATGCATCGTATGCTAGTTGTTGGTTCAGCATTTATCAAACCCAAAACTGTTTCTTGCAATTAATCGTTGTTTTTTCTGTTCCGTTTGCATGTAATGTTAATGTTTTTAAAATAATACTTGTTGAAATTGGACTATTAAAATACGCTTTGAATCAACTGCCACTATATTTGTTGTATTTTCAAACTTTTTCACAAACTTGGTAATTGTTGATAGACGGAATTGGTCGATTGTTAAATTTAACCGAAAATGTCACGAACTCTAAATAAACTGACGCCACTGCAAAATCTTTTCTTCATTGGAATAACTCAGATTATTGTTCATGGTAATTACAATGCGTGAATTGATATTTGACTATACGTTATTTAATAACCAGGCGGACTAAAGGAGAAAGTCACATTTACATTATAAAAAGTAACTAGAAAAGTAACCAGAAATGTTTTGGCGGTAAAATTCAAATTATTTAAAATTCGTTTACCCATAACATTCATTCAATAATCTTAAATATAATACATATTTATGATTTGATTCCATACTACAATTACTTGCACCACACTTACCTAATGAATCGACAATTTTATGCACAACGGCAGTAGATTTTAAAGCGTCCTGTATTAAAACTTTATACAGTGCGTTTTTTTATAGATGCACCATAGGGATTTACATGTTAAATTTTGTATGCCTGTTAATGGTTTTCCTATTGCGAATTTCAGTATAATTTTTGGTACACTTTAAGTTTGCATTGTTTTTAATAACTTTTAATAGTTTTTATAATAAAAAAATCGTAAATTTTAAAGAAATGAAAGAAAATATTTTTCAGTGCTTAATTATTATTTGTTTTGTTAATAGGCCCGTTGGTTGACAATAAACAATAAATAACTTACAAAAGTTGTAAATACGAATTAGAATATGAAATACAACGTAAAAAAAATTGCTCTAGAAAATATTTGAATTTATTCACTTCATAATAAATATTCAAATTGTTTGTCGTAATAAGCTGAACAGTAATTTAGTTTATCTTGAAAATGTCTTTTCACGTTTTGCAATTGCCTAACTATAACCTCAAAACAGTTGTTTTATTTGGGATAATTCACCGCAAAATGATCACATTCCACTCTACTGGAGTTACCTCTAATATACACTGTGATAATAAACACTTTTTCTTCGGTGGTATAAATAGACATTGTAATAATTTTTACTATGTACACTTTTAAATTATCCGTACATATGTGCAAAATGTCTAACCAATTCTAACTATGGCAGTTGTTTGTTTTCTATCGACAACAAACACGCCTACTGATAAAACTAAAATAATATTTAAAAACAAAACTAGTCACATATTTTCTTTAATTTCTTTAAAATTTACGATTTTTTTATTATAAAAACTATTAGAAGTTGTTAAAGACAATGCAAACTTCCAGCATACCAAAAATTATACTGAAATTCGCAATAGGAAAACCATTAACAGCCATACAAATTTTAACATGTAAATCCCTATGGTGCATCTATAAAAAAACGCACTGTATATGTTAATTTTGGATTGTTTTTCACAAGCGTTAATGTTCTCAGATCCAACCTTTTCCGTTTCTTGGGGGGCGCAAATTACGCCGAACTAGTGCTGGGTAGAGATGGGCAAAACTGCTACTTTTAAATCACGTTGCTACCTGTTATTGCTACTTTCTAATATCAGTGATTTTAAACTGTGACTATGATCACATCACAGAAAAAATATAAAAATGCAGAAAAAATTATATAAAAAAGTATCGCTTATTCAAAATCAATTTGGTTTTTGTAAATTTAACAATTTTCAATAGAGATATGGATTTTAGAAAATTTTCGTTTAAATTTTTTGAGCACCAGAACAAAAACATCGCAGAAGAAAATATAAAACATGCAGGAAAAATTCCATAAAAAATTATCCTCAATAGCCGAAGTGTCGCTGATTCAAAATCAATTTGGTTTTTGTAAATTCAACAATTTTTAATAGAGATATGGATTTTTGAAAATTTTAGTTTTAATTTTTTGAGCACCTGAACAAGGAAGAGCATTTGGAGATTTTCGCAGTTTGGTGAATTGTTTTTATTTTTACATTCTCCGTTACGAAGTATGAGAAAGTATTGTGATCGTGATTTTTTTTTCAAAATTTTTTTTTACGGAAATATCCGTTTTGGTGTCCCCAGATGCCATTTCAACAATTTCTGGAATTTTTTTTGTGTCTGCTGTGTGTGTGTGTGTGTGTGTGTGTGTGTCTGTGTGTGTGTGTGTCTGCTGTGCGCGCTGTATTTCAAAAGTAATAAAGAAATTGATATGAAACTTTGAACATCCATCTTATTTGATAATCTAAAGAACTGAAAAGCTTTTGGTAAAATTTCGTACACCGGAAGTGGGCGTTTACCTAAACTGTTTTTGGTTTTTTGCCAATATTTTCTTAAATATGAAAAATATCACAAACATATTTAAACAAACTTTGAAGACAACAAAGAAGTGAACATCTTTTGCTTGAAAACATTTTTCATAAAATCATTTTTATTCGAGAAAAAAATTTATTATTATTTTTTTAAATTTTTAGTTTGTAATTATAAAACGATAATAGTTACAGCAAATTTATGTTAATAATAATTGTAGAGAATGCTAAAATAAACAACTTATAAAAAATAAGTTTTTTTTAAATCCCTTTAGTTTTTGAGTAAACTGAGTTTTTGAATTTGAAGTATAATTTTTCCATCTTACATAATTTTGACGTTTTAAACGTCAGTTTACGCAACGCTCGATGTACATTTAAAATATGATTTCAATTGAAAATAAACCATGAAAGCGTAAATATAAATGGCTATGATACCATCAAGTCGGAGAAAGTAACATGATGGCCACATCACCATTTTTTTTTCAGTTGATGAAGTTTGCAATTTTAAAATTGGTTTCATGGTATTATTTCAAAATGTTTATTTAGATATTCGCACTGAATCTTAAATTAAAATTAATTTTGAGTCATTTTGGGTGGTAGCAATTGTATATACATATTTATTTTTCAGTTGATGAAAATAGTAATTTGAACATGAACGTTGGGAGTATACAGTATTGAATATAAAATAATATTTAGAAATGATATTCTGTATTGTCTTCTTACAATGATGTTTTAAGTAACAGCCGCAAGAAGCAATCACAGTTTAAGTCACAGTTTAAATAGCAGTGATTTTAAGTAGCACTGATTTTAAGTAGCGGTGATTTTAAGTAGCAGTGATTTTAAGTAGATGTGAAATTCGCCTATTAGTAACAGTAACGACCTGTGATTTTTCAATACTAGTGAAAAATCACAGATACGTGAAATATCGTCCATCCCTAGAATACATAGTGGGAATATAACATAGTTAAAATTGAAATACCGATTTCCTCGAAGTGCTACTACCACTATTCCGAATTTATTAATGATTCTTATAAATGATGAACTATTTTTAATTTTTTTTAACGTGTATGTGCCGTAATTCTTGTGTATTGTAATTTATTAATTGTTATTTTAAATCATGAGTTACGTCGCATACGTAAATTTTATTTATTTATTCTATTATTTATATTTTTAATTTGTTCATAATTTCGTTCCTTTTATTATTTTATTATTGAAAACCAAGATGACGATCACATCCGCAAATACTGCATCTATACATTAATAATTTATTGTACATATATGTATTATGGTGGCCTGTGAAATAAATTGATTGATTGATTGATTGAAGATCGTGGGATGGGTTCTTAAAAGAACCGATTCTTACGTTTTCAACGGGAGCAATAACTGGCAAAAAACACAAAAACTGACGCGAAACACGTGAAACCGGTCGGACTAAAAGTAAACAGTGATAGATCAGCTGATCATAACAACGGCCATTACCGTTTCAGCAATGTTTTCCTGTGTAAAAACGGCGCCCGTTTAGCCAATCACAAGAACGTATTTTCGCGGCTATAATTTGATTTAGTCCGCCTGGTTATTAAATGATGCATAGCAAATTCTCACCATAACATGACATTTGTCAAAGTCATGGCAAGGGTTTTTATTAAATGGTACATTGTTCAACTTATTTTTATTATTTCTGAGGTGGATTCTGGTATAAACATAAATTAAATAAATGATACATTTACAATTTTGAATTCTCTAAAAAATATTCCTTTACGATTTTTCTCTAAAATGAATAGGGGAGCTAATAATTACACATATTTAATTTTACATGTTAAATCCCTATGTTCGCCCCTTATCCCAGACACTCGGTATATACAGGGTGTTTCAAATTCGAGGCTCACCATGGGGATCTCGCTTATTAGAAGAGATAAAGGGTATGTTTAAATTTGGCACTTTTGCAGAATTTTATGCTGATTAATAATCCACTGAGAAAAATTACTTTAATTGTTTTGTTTTTGAGTTAAGTCCAAAAAACTGAAAAAACTGATTTTCGTTTTTTCTGTATATCATCGTTATTTGAGGTGATATTTAACAACGGTAAAGACATTCTTATAGCACTTTTTTATTATCTAATAGATGGCATAAGATTTTTGCTTGTAACTTGTTTCGTTTCTTTTGAACCATCATCAACTTGCTTATTTCTTATGGACGCCATATTTGATTTTTATCGCACCTTAATGCTCATTTTTTTGTGATGACAACAATATAACACAACATACATATGATTTCATAAATGAACATATAATCGTTTAAAACACGTTTATTGGCAATCTATTTAGCGCTTACTACAAATCATTCGTGCCATGGAATTAAAATCAATTAAAAATCTGAATAACTCTTTGTTTTCGAACACTATTATTGTTTATGAATAATAACATCGTTCGATAATTCAGAAATATAAGAGAGAGGGAGAGGTATGTTACGTATTTTTTATTTAGTAAACAGAAATACATCATTGGCTATATCAAAATATTAAAAATGTATTTAGAAAGAAGGCAACCCCATCAAATCTTTTTGTCCATGGATCGACAGAAAGTTACTCAAGAAGGTCGCAATAATATTTTGGAAATGTAAATAGTAAATGTATCTTAATTTTTCGTTCAACTTACAAAACAATTTAGAATAAATCAAAATTCAACAATCTCTTGCAGCGACGTTCCAGCTGAATTACATTTGCCAGCAAATATAAATCATATAAAATTCCTTTGGGCCACACACTTGCACCTGGCGATTTAAGACGCCTTGCATTTTGTAATTGGTTGCTACAAACATGCAATGAAGGTGATAATTAAAAAAAACATGATTTGGATTGGACAGATGAATGCAAATTCATAAACATTGTTTCTAATTCCATGGCACGGATGATTTTTAGTAAGCACTACATAGATTGCCAATAAAAGTGTTTATAACGATTATAAGTTCATTTATGAAACTAAATGTATGTTGTGTTATATTGTTGTCATCACAAAAAAATAAGCATCGATATGCGATAAAAATTAAATATGGCGTCCATAAGAAATAAGAAAGTTGATGATGGTCCAAAAGGAACGAAACACGTTACAACTAAATATCTTATGTCATCTATTAGATAATAAAAAAGTGCTATAAGAACGTCTTTGCTGTTTTTAAATATCACCTCAAATAACAAAGATATAAAGAAAAAACTAAAATCAGTTTATTCAGTTTTTTGGACTTAACTCAAAAACAAAACAATTTAAGTAATTTTTCTCAGTGGATTATTAATCAGCATAAAATTCTGCAAAAGTGCCAAATTTAAACATACCCTCTATCTCTTCTAATAAGCGAGATCCCCATGGTGAGCCTCGAATTTGAAACACCCTGTATATTGTCTTGTACTCATGGATAAACCCAAATTTATAAAAAGATACTATTAAAATCATTATCTTATTCTGCCCTATAAATGGTTAATTACATTATAAATTATATTGTTTACTGTATAAAGATTTATGATAAATGAAATTATAAAACGCAATGTTTTATTTTAATTATTTTTATAACCCGAAAATTAGGCGCTACTGGGTCTGAAAGAACTTTGCAGGAGAGCGCCAACTACCCTAGGGCCGGATCTGGGTATAACTATTACAATATTAAAGGCATGAAATATTAAGGCATGGGGAACGAATGCAATTAAAAAAAAATAGGAGGCCGCGTCTGGAAACAACAAAAGGGAAACTGTCAACTATTTATATTACCCATTTGTAGTTATTACAAGTTACAGTGTACGAATTCTACTAAGGATCAGATAAAACCATCGACAGGTAAGTAGTAATCCACGAATTAGTTGATTAATATTAAAAACTCAATACGGTACATTCGAATCAATTAAGTTTAAAATCCCATTATTACAAAGTATCGGTTTTAAGGATATAATTTTATCCAGCGGCATGCGGTTGGGTCCGCCTTCCAGTGCGACTGACTGTTGCAAAAATTGGCAATCGCACAGACGCAACATTTTCGCACGCATAAATAAACGTGAGACACGCAACGTAAAACTTGTGCGGCAGGCGCACGCGCACTCAGCGCCCCTGGCGAATCCAGACCTGGACACATACAAAACAAGTGCTATCGCATCCCAGATATGGCAAATTAATCGCGAATAAAACAATAACCGTGCGGAGTTCCGCGTGCAAAGTGCGTTCGCCGTGTTTGTGCATCGAAACAGTGCGTTTTCTTCGTGTGTCAAATGAGAGCAAGCGAAATATTAATAGGTAAGCGAGACTCCGACACTATAAATCCGGCCCGCCAGCCTTGAATTTGTTGTCTTAGGACATGGCCAGGTCGGCGAAATACCCGAAAAAAAGTGAAATGTCCGGCCCGAAAATTCACAGAAATACCACCGGGAATTGCGCCTTAATTTCGCCGTGACATTGAAATGTTCGCGCTCGGGGTGGCACGCGCAATTGTGCGTAATTAATCTATCCCCGTTTTAATGAATTAAACAACAATTTTGTCCGGTTTCACCAGTTACGCAAACAATTCGGCTCGCCGTATTGAGAAAAAAGTGGCACACGCGAAATTTACCGAATGTTATTTACATGGCCTAACGCGATCGGTTCTGCTGATAAACGCCGTGTTTACTTACGATATGATAATTTTCTATTTTTGCAAAATGTGCTTGTAAATGTAAATATGTAGAATTTCCGTGGAGTGACGCAATCCCGCCAAAACGGAAGTGCGCGCGGCGTCTTATCAATTGCGCCCACCGGTATCGGAACCTGATTATGATCCAAGTCTACATTTGACGCTAATTGTAAGCTAAAGACCACAATTGCCTCTGGCTTTGTTGTAGCGTACACTGCACGAGATGACCTTAATACCAAAAGTAAACACGGAATATAAGTCAACATATGACGATGCACAGTTCAAGGGTGATCATTCTGGAGAAAGTGCTGACCTTCAACTAGAAATAGTCCATCTGTAAACAAAGTGTACGTTTTATTTGTGCAATTTTTGCTTTTTCTTACACTTCCTTATATACTGAGTGCTGAAGTGGACCGTAGTGTTTTTATTGTTCATATTTAACAAATTACATTTATTAGTTAGAGCTGGGCCGGTATTTACAGCACAGGGTGATTTCTGGGGCCCTTTCCCCTCATTAGTACAGGCAATTAAGTTAGTTCTTCGTAAATATGTTTTAATTTGAAAATAATGGAGAAATTAAGAACAGCGTTGCATGATCTTCTTTAGAAATCGTACACAAAAATGTTTGAGGATTTACAAACTCTGCTTATTTTTTGCAAGACTAGGTTTATACAATTTTATAGACCCTAGTTGCACGTTAAATTCTCTCTAAAAATTGATTTAATTTGATATTATATAGGTCAGTGTTTCTCAACCTATTGGGGCCAAACGCCCACTGTCAGGTCCGCTTCTCAATTCGCCCCCTTAAAATTTTAATAGCTTAAAATAATGTTTAAAGTTTCTTGATTATGATGACTTGTGTGTATTAAAATTTAGAGAATTGAGTATCTTTTAAAGAGATATTAAGAAAAATTCATGTCGAAATCTGAAATTTTTGATTTTATACAATTGCTAAGATATTGAAAGTGTTTTTGATGATTATGATGAATTATTTGTTAAAATGTAAAGGAATTTATTTCATTTTAAAAAGTATTATGAAATATTAAAAATGGATTATCGAAAACTGTCAAAATCCTCCAAGTTCAAAGGTAACAAATTCGCGATTTTTTGATTTTATAGAATTGCTAAGATATTTAACGTGTTTTTGATGATTATGGTGAATTATTTGTTACAATGTAAAGAATTTATTTCATTTTAAAAAGTATTATGAAATATTAATAATGGATTAACGAAAACTGTCAAAATCCTCCAAGTTCAAAGGCAACAAATTCGCGATTTTTTGATTTTATAGAATTGCTAAGATATTTAACGTGTTTTTGATGATTATGATGAATTATTTGTTTAAATGTAAAGAATTTATTTCATTTTAAAAAGTATTATGAAATATTAATAATGGATTAACGAAAACTGTCAAAATCCTCCAAGTTCAAAGGCAACAAATTCGCGATTTTTTGATTTTATAGAATTGCTAAGATATTGAACGTGTTTTTGATGATTATGATGAAGTATTTGTTAAAATGTAAATAATTTTTTTCATTTTAAAAATTATTATGAAATATTAATAATGGATTAACGAAAACTGTCAAAATCCTCCAAGTTCAAAGGCAACAAATTCGCGATTTTTTGATTTTATAGAATTGCTAAGATATTTAACGTGTTTTTGATGATTATGATGAATTATTTGTTTAAATGTAAAGAATTTATTTCATTTTAAAAAGTATTCTGAAATATTAATAATGGATTAACGAAGAATGTCAAAATCCTCTAAGTTCAAAGGCAACAAATTCGCGATTTTTTGATTTTATAGAATTGCTAAGATATTGAACGTGTTTTTGATGATTATGATGAAGTATTTGTTAAAATGTAAATAATTTTTTTCATTTTAAAAATTATTATGAAATATTAATAATGGATTAACGAAAACTGTCAAAATCCTCCAAGTTCAAAGGCAACAAATTCGCGATTTTTTGATTTTATAGAATTGCTAAGATATTAAACGTGTTTTTGATGATTATGATGAATTATTTGTTAAAATGTAAAGGAATTTATTTCATTTTAAAAAGTATTATGAAATATTAAAAATGGATTATCGAAAACTGTCAAAATCCTCCAAGTTCAAAGGCAACAAATTCGCGATTTTTTGATTTTATAGAATTGCTAAGATATTTAACGTGTTTTTGATGATTATGATGAATTATTTGTTTAAATGTAAAGAATTTATTTCATTTTAAAAAGTATTCTGAAATATTAATAATGGATTAACGAAGAATGTCAAAATCCTCTAAGTTCAAAGGCAACAAATTCGCGATTTTTTGATTTTATAGAATTGCTAAGATATTGAACGTGTTTTTGATGATTATGATGAAGTATTTGTTAAAATGTAAATAATTTTTTTCATTTTAAAAATTATTATGAAATATTAATAATGGATTAACGAAAACTGTCAAAATCCTCCAAGTTCAAAGGCAACAAATTCGCGATTTTTTGATTTTATAGAATTGCTAAGATATTTAACGTGTTTTTGATGATTATGGTGAATTATTTGTTACAATGTAAAGAATTTATTTCATTTTAAAAAGTATTATGAAATATTAATAATGGATTATCAAAAACTGTCAAAATCCTCCAAGTTCAAAGGCAACAAATTCGCGATTTTTTTATTTTATACAATTGCTAAGATATTGATCGTGTTTTTGATGATTACGGTGAATTATTTGTTACAATGTAAAGAATTTATTTCATTTTAAAAAGTATTATGAAATATTAATAATGGATTAACGAAAACTGTCAAAATCCTCCAAGTTCAAAGGCAACAAATTCGCGATTTTTTGATTTTATAGAATTGCTAAGATATTAAACGTGTTTTTGATGATTATGATGAACTATTTGTTAAAATGTAAAAAATTTATTTCATTTTAAAAATTATTATGAAATATTAATAATGGATTATCGAAAACTGTCAAAATCCTCCAAATTCAAAGGCAACAAATTCGCGATTTTTTGATTTTATAGAATTGCTAAGATATTTAACGTGTTTTTGATGATTATGGTGAATTATTTGTTACAATGTAAAGAATTTATTTCATATTAAAAGTATTATGAAATATTAATAATGGATTAACGAATACTGTCAAAATCCTCCAAGTTCAAAGGCAACAAATTCGCGATTTTTGGATTTTATAGAATTGCTAAGATATTGAACGTGTTTTTGATGATTATGGTGAATTATTTGTTACAATGTAAAGAATTTATTTCATATTAAAAGTATTATGAAATATTAATAATGGATTAACGAATACTGTCAAAATCCTCCAAGTTCAAAGGCAACAAATTCGCGATTTTTTGATTTTATAGAATTGCTAAGATATTGAACGTGTTTTTGATGATTATGGTGAATTATTTGTTACAATGTAAAGAATTTATTTCATATTAAAAGTATTATGAAATATTAATAATGGATTAACGAATACTGTCAAAATCCTCCAAGTTCAAAGGCAACAAATTCGCGATTTTTGGATTTTATAGAATTGCTCAGATATTGAACGTGTTTTTGATGATTATGATGAAGTATTTGTTAAAATGTAAATAATTTATTTCATTTTAAAAATTATTATGAAATATTAATAATGGATTAACGAAAACTGTCAAAATCCTCCAAGTTCAAAGACAACAAATTCGCAATTTTTTGATTTTATAGAATTGCTAAGATATTAAACGTGTTTTTGATGATTATGATGAACTATTTGTTAAAATGTAAAAAAATTATTTCATTTTAAAAATTATTATGAAATATTAATAATGGATTATCGAAAACTGTCAAAATCCTCCAAATTCAAAGGCAACAAATTCGCGATTTTTTGATTTTATAGAATTGCTAAGATATTTAACGTGTTTTTGATGATTATGATGAATTATTTGTTAAAATGTAAAGAATTTATTTCATTTTAAAAAGTATTATGAAATATGAATAATGGATTATCGAAAACTGTCAAAATCCTCCAAATTCAAAGGCAACAAATTCGCGATTTTTTGATTTTATAGAATTGCTAAGATATTTAACGTGTTTTTGATGATTATGATGAATTATTTGTTAAAATGTAAAGAATTTATTTCATTTTAAAAAGTATTATGAAATATTAATAATGGATTAACGAATACTGTCAAAATCCTCCAAGTTCAAAGGCAACAAATTCGCGATTTTTTTATTTTATACAATTGCTAAGATATTTAACGTGTTTTTGATGATTATGATGAATTATTTGTTAAAATGTAAAGAATTTATTTCATTTTAAAAAGTATTATGAAATATGAATAATGGATTATCGAAAACTGTCAAAATCCTCCAAGTTCAAAGGCAACAAATTCGCGATTTTTTGATTTTATAGAATTGCTAAGATATTTAACGTGTTTTTGATGATTATGATGAATTATTTGTTAAAATGTAAAGAATTTATTTCATTTTAAAAAGTATTATGAAATATGAATAATGGATTATCGAAAACTGTCAAAATCCTCCAAATTCAAAGGCAACAAATTCGCGATTTTTTGATTTTATAGAATTGCTAAGATATTTAACGTGTTTTTGATGATTATGATGAATTATTTGTTAAAATGTAAAGAATTTATTTCATTTTAAAAAGTATTATGAAATATGAATAATGGATTATCGAAAACTGTCAAAATCCTCCAAATTCAAAGGCAACAAATTCGCGATTTTTTTATTTTATACAATTGCTAAGATATTTAACGTGTTTTTGATGATTATGATGAATTATTTGTTACAATATAAATAATTTATTTCATTTTAAGAAGTATTATGAAATAATAATAATGGATTATCGAAAACTGTCAAAATCCTCCAAGTTCAAAGACAACAAATTCGCGATTTTTTGATTTTATAGAATTGCTAAGATATTTAACGTGTTTTTGATGATTACGGTGAATTATTTGTTACAATGTAAAGAATTTATTTCATTTTAAAAAGTATTATGAAATATTAATAATGGATTAACGAAAACTGTCAAAATCCTCCAAGTTCAAAGGCAACAAATTCGCGATTTTTTGATTTTATAGAATTGCTAAGATATTGAACGTGTTTTTGATGATTATGGTGAATTATTTGTTACAATGTAAAGAATTTATTTCATATTAAAAAGTATTATGAAATATTAATAATGGATTAACGAATACTGTCAAAATCCTCCAAGTTCAAAGACAACAAATTCGCGATTTTTTGATTTTATAGAATTGCTAAGATATTTAACGTGTTTTTGATGATTACGGTGAATTATTTGTTACAATGTAAAGAATTTATTTCATTTTAAAAAGTATTATGAAATATTAATAATGGATTAACGAAAACTGTCAAAATCCTCCAAGTTCAAAGGCAACAAATTCGCGATTTTTTGATTTTATAGAATTGCTAAGATATTGAACGTGTTTTTGATGATTATGGTGAATTATTTGTTACAATGTAAAGAATTTATTTCATATTAAAAAGTATTATGAAATATTAATAATGGATTAACGAATACTGTCAAAATCCTCCAAATTCAAAGGCAACAAATTCGCGATTTTTTTATTTTATACAATTGCTAAGATATTTAACGTGTTTTTGATGATTATGATGAATTATTTGTTACAATATAAATAATTTATTTCATTTTAAGAAGTATTATGAAATAATAATAATGGATTATCGAAAACTGTCAAAATCCTCCAAGTTCAAAGACAACAAATTCGCGATTTTTTGATTTTATAGAATTGCTAAGATATTTAACGTGTTTTTGATGATTACGGTGAATTATTTGTTACAATGTAAAGAATTTATTTCATTTTAAAAAGTATTATGAAATATTAATAATGGATTAACGAAAACTGTCAAAATCCTCCAAGTTCAAAGGCAACAAATTCGCGATTTTTGGATTTTATAGAATTGCTCAGATATTGAACGTGTTTTTGATGATTATGATGAAGTATTTGTTAAAATGTAAATAATTTATTTCATTTTAAAAATTATTATGAAATATTAATAATGGATTAACGAAAACTGTCAAAATCCTCCAAGTTCAAAGACAACAAATTCGCAATTTTTTGATTTTATAGAATTGCTAAGATATTAAACGTGTTTTTGATGATTATGATGAACTATTTGTTAAAATGTAAAAAATTTATTTCATTTTAAAAATTATTATGAAATATTAATAATGGATTATCGAAAACTGTCAAAATCCTCCAAATTCAAAGGCAACAAATTCGCGATTTTTTGATTTTATAGAATTGCTAAGATATTTAACGTGTTTTTGATGATTATGATGAATTATTTGTTAAAATGTAAAGAATTTATTTCATTTTAAAAAGTATTATGAAATATGAATAATGGATTATCGAAAACTGTCAAAATCCTCCAAATTCAAAGGCAACAAATTCGCGATTTTTTTATTTTATACAATTGCTAAGATATTTAACGTGTTTTTGATGATTATGATGAATTATTTGTTACAATATAAATAATTTATTTCATTTTAAGAAGTATTATGAAATAATAATAATGGATTATCGAAAACTGTCAAAATCCTCCAAGTTCAAAGACAACAAATTCGCGATTTTTTGATTTTATAGAATTGCTAAGATATTTAACGTGTTTTTGATGATTACGGTGAATTATTTGTTACAATGTAAAGAATTTATTTCATTTTAAAAAGTATTATGAAATATTAATAATGGATTAACGAAAACTGTCAAAATCCTCCAAGTTCAAAGGCAACAAATTCGCGATTTTTTGATTTTATAGAATTGCTAAGATATTGAACGTGTTTTTGATGATTATGGTGAATTATTTGTTAAAATGTAAAGAATTTATTTCATTTTAAAAAGTATTATGAAATATTAATAATGGATTATCGAAAACTGTCAAAATCCTCCAAATTCAAAGGCAACAAATTCGCGATTTTTTGATTTTATAGAATTGCTAAGATATTTAACGTGTTTTTGATGATTATGATGAATTATTTGTTAAAATGTAAAGAATTTATTTCATTTTAAAAAGTATTATGAAATATTAATAATGGATTAACGAAAACTGTCAAAATCCTCCAAGTTCAAAGGCAACAAATTCGCGATTTTTTGATTTTATAGAATTGCTAAGATATTTAACGTGTTTTTGATGATTATGGTGAATTATTTGTTACAATGTAAAGAATTTATTTCATTTTAAAAAGTATTATGAAATATTAATAATGGATTATCAAAAACTGTCAAAATCCTCCAAGTTCAAAGGCAACAAATTCGCGATTTTTTTATTTTATACAATTGCTAAGATATTGATCGTGTTTTTGATGATTACGGTGAATTATTTGTTACAATGTAAAGAATTTATTTCATTTTAAAAAGTATTATGAAATATTAATAATGGATTAACGAAAACTGTCAAAATCCTCCAAGTTCAAAGGCAACAAATTCGCGATTTTTTGATTTTATAGAATTGCTAAGATATTGAACGTGTTTTTGATGATTATGGTGAATTATTTGTTACAATGTAAAGAATTTATTTCATATTAAAAGTATTATGAAATATTAATAATGGATTAACGAATACTGTCAAAATCCTCCAAGTTCAAAGGCAACAAATTCGCGATTTTTGGATTTTATAGAATTGCTCAGATATTGAACGTGTTTTTGATGATTATGATGAAGTATTTGTTAAAATGTAAATAATTTATTTCATTTTAAAAATTATTATGAAATATTAATAATGGATTAACGAAAACTGTCAAAATCCTCCAAGTTCAAAGACAACAAATTCGCAATTTTTTGATTTTATAGAATTGCTAAGATATTAAACGTGTTTTTGATGATTATGATGAACTATTTGTTAAAATGTAAAAAATTTATTTCATTTTAAAAATTATTATGAAATATTAATAATGGATTATCGAAAACTGTCAAAATCCTCCAAATTCAAAGGCAACAAATTCGCGATTTTTTGATTTTATAGAATTGCTAAGATATTTAACGTGTTTTTGATGATTATGATGAATTATTTGTTAAAATGTAAAGAATTTATTTCATTTTAAAAAGTATTATGAAATATGAATAATGGATTATCGAAAACTGTCAAAATCCTCCAAATTCAAAGGCAACAAATTCGCGATTTTTTGATTTTATAGAATTGCTAAGATATTTAACGTGTTTTTGATGATTATGATGAATTATTTGTTAAAATGTAAAGAATTTATTTCATTTTAAAAAGTATTATGAAATATTAATAATGGATTAACGAATACTGTCAAAATCCTCCAAGTTCAAAGGCAACAAATTCGCGATTTTTTTTATTTATACAATTGCTAAGATATTTAACGTGTTTTTGATGATTATGATGAATTATTTGTTAAAATGTAAAGAATTTATTTCATTTTAAAAAGTATTATGAAATATGAATAATGGATTATCGAAAACTGTCAAAATCCTCCAAATTCAAAGGCAACAAATTCGCGATTTTTTGATTTTATAGAATTGCTAAGATATTTAACGTGTTTTTGATGATTATGATGAATTATTTGTTAAAATGTAAAGAATTTATTTCATTTTAAAAAGTATTATGAAATATGAATAATGGATTATCGAAAACTGTCAAAATCCTCCAAATTCAAAGGCAACAAATTCGCGATTTTTTGATTTTATAGAATTGCTAAGATATTTAACGTGTTTTTGATGATTATGATGAATTATTTGTTAAAATGTAAAGAATTTATTTCATTTTAAAAAGTATTATGAAATATGAATAATGGATTATCGAAAACTGTCAAAATCCTCCAAATTCAAAGGCAACAAATTCGCGATTTTTTTATTTTATACAATTGCTAAGATATTTAACGTGTTTTTGATGATTATGATGAATTATTTGTTACAATATAAATAATTTATTTCATTTTAAGAAGTATTATGAAATAATAATAATGGATTATCGAAAACTGTCAAAATCCTCCAAGTTCAAAGACAACAAATTCGCGATTTTTTGATTTTATAGAATTGCTAAGATATTTAACGTGTTTTTGATGATTACGGTGAATTATTTGTTACAATGTAAAGAATTTATTTCATTTTAAAAAGTATTATGAAATATTAATAATGGATTAACGAATACTGTCAAAATCCTCCAAGTTCAAAGACAACAAATTCGCGATTTTTTGATTTTATAGAATTGCTAAGATATTTAACGTGTTTTTGATGATTACGGTGAATTATTTGTTACAATGTAAAGAATTTATTTCATTTTAAAAAGTATTATGAAATATTAATAATGGATTAACGAAAACTGTCAAAATCCTCCAAGTTCAAAGGCAACAAATTCGCGATTTTTTGATTTTATAGAATTGCTAAGATATTGAACGTGTTTTTGATGATTATGGTGAATTATTTGTTACAATGTAAAGAATTTATTTCATATTAAAAAGTATTATGAAATATTAATAATGGATTAACGAATACTGTCAAAATCCTCCAAATTCAAAGGCAACAAATTCGCGATTTTTTTATTTTATACAATTGCTAAGATATTTAACGTGTTTTTGATGATTATGATGAATTATTTGTTACAATATAAATAATTTATTTCATTTTAAGAAGTATTATGAAATAATAATAATGGATTATCGAAAACTGTCAAAATCCTCCAAGTTCAAAGACAACAAATTCGCGATTTTTTGATTTTATAGAATTGCTAAGATATTTAACGTGTTTTTGATGATTACGGTGAATTATTTGTTACAATGTAAAGAATTTATTTCATTTTAAAAAGTATTATGAAATATTAATAATGGATTAACGAAAACTGTCAAAATCCTCCAAGTTCAAAGGCAACAAATTCGCGATTTTTGGATTTTATAGAATTGCTCAGATATTGAACGTGTTTTTGATGATTATGATGAAGTATTTGTTAAAATGTAAATAATTTATTTCATTTTAAAAATTATTATGAAATATTAATAATGGATTAACGAAAACTGTCAAAATCCTCCAAGTTCAAAGACAACAAATTCGCAATTTTTTGATTTTATAGAATTGCTAAGATATTAAACGTGTTTTTGATGATTATGATGAACTATTTGTTAAAATGTAAAAAATTTATTTCATTTTAAAAATTATTATGAAATATTAATAATGGATTATCGAAAACTGTCAAAATCCTCCAAATTCAAAGGCAACAAATTCGCGATTTTTTGATTTTATAGAATTGCTAAGATATTTAACGTGTTTTTGATGATTATGATGAATTATTTGTTAAAATGTAAAGAATTTATTTCATTTTAAAAAGTATTATGAAATATGAATAATGGATTATCGAAAACTGTCAAAATCCTCCAAATTCAAAGGCAACAAATTCGCGATTTTTTTATTTTATACAATTGCTAAGATATTTAACGTGTTTTTGATGATTATGATGAATTATTTGTTACAATATAAATAATTTATTTCATTTTAAGAAGTATTATGAAATAATAATAATGGATTATCGAAAACTGTCAAAATCCTCCAAGTTCAAAGACAACAAATTCGCGATTTTTTGATTTTATAGAATTGCTAAGATATTTAACGTGTTTTTGATGATTACGGTGAATTATTTGTTACAATGTAAAGAATTTATTTCATTTTAAAAAGTATTATGAAATATTAATAATGGATTAACGAAAACTGTCAAAATCCTCCAAGTTCAAAGGCAACAAATTCGCGATTTTTTGATTTTATAGAATTGCTAAGATATTGAACGTGTTTTTGATGATTATGGTGAATTATTTGTTAAAATGTAAAGAATTTATTTCATTTTAAAAAGTATTATGAAATATTAATAATGGATTATCGAAAACTGTCAAAATCCTCCAAATTCAAAGGCAACAAATTCGCGATTTTTTGATTTTATAGAATTGCTAAGATATTTAACGTGTTTTTGATGATTATGATGAATTATTTGTTAAAATGTAAAGAATTTATTTCATTTTAAAAAGTATTATGAAATATTAATAATGGATTAACGAAAACTGTCAAAATCCTCCAAGTTCAAAGGCAACAAATTCGCGATTTTTTGATTTTATAGAATTGCTAAGATATTTAACGTGTTTTTGATGATTATGGTGAATTATTTGTTACAATGTAAAGAATTTATTTCATTTTAAAAAGTATTATGAAATATTAATAATGGATTATCAAAAACTGTCAAAATCCTCCAAGTTCAAAGGCAACAAATTCGCGATTTTTTTATTTTATACAATTGCTAAGATATTGATCGTGTTTTTGATGATTACGGTGAATTATTTGTTACAATGTAAAGAATTTATTTCATTTTAAAAAGTATTATGAAATATTAATAATGGATTAACGAAAACTGTCAAAATCCTCCAAGTTCAAAGGCAACAAATTCGCGATTTTTTGATTTTATAGAATTGCTAAGATATTGAACGTGTTTTTGATGATTATGGTGAATTATTTGTTACAATGTAAAGAATTTATTTCATATTAAAAGTATTATGAAATATTAATAATGGATTAACGAATACTGTCAAAATCCTCCAAGTTCAAAGGCAACAAATTCGCGATTTTTGGATTTTATAGAATTGCTCAGATATTGAACGTGTTTTTGATGATTATGATGAAGTATTTGTTAAAATGTAAATAATTTATTTCATTTTAAAAATTATTATGAAATATTAATAATGGATTAACGAAAACTGTCAAAATCCTCCAAGTTCAAAGACAACAAATTCGCAATTTTTTGATTTTATAGAATTGCTAAGATATTAAACGTGTTTTTGATGATTATGATGAACTATTTGTTAAAATGTAAAAAATTTATTTCATTTTAAAAATTATTATGAAATATTAATAATGGATTATCGAAAACTGTCAAAATCCTCCAAATTCAAAGGCAACAAATTCGCGATTTTTTGATTTTATAGAATTGCTAAGATATTTAACGTGTTTTTGATGATTATGATGAATTATTTGTTAAAATGTAAAGAATTTATTTCATTTTAAAAAGTATTATGAAATATGAATAATGGATTATCGAAAACTGTCAAAATCCTCCAAATTCAAAGGCAACAAATTCGCGATTTTTTGATTTTATAGAATTGCTAAGATATTTAACGTGTTTTTGATGATTATGATGAATTATTTGTTAAAATGTAAAGAATTTATTTCATTTTAAAAAGTATTATGAAATATTAATAATGGATTAACGAATACTGTCAAAATCCTCCAAGTTCAAAGGCAACAAATTCGCGATTTTTTTATTTTATACAATTGCTAAGATATTTAACGTGTTTTTGATGATTATGATGAATTATTTGTTACAATGTAAAGAATTTATTTCATTTTAAAAAGTATTATGAAATATGAATAATGGATTATCGAAAACTGTCAAAATCCTCCAAATTCAAAGGCAACAAATTCGCGATTTTTTGATTTTATAGAATTGCTAAGATATTTAACGTGTTTTTGATGATTATGATGAATTATTTGTTAAAATGTAAAGAATTTATTTCATTTTAAAAAGTATTATGAAATATGAATAATGGATTATCGAAAACTGTCAAAATCCTCCAAATTCAAAGGCAACAAATTCGCGATTTTTTGATTTTATAGAATTGCTAAGATATTTAACGTGTTTTTGATGATTATGATGAATTATTTGTTAAAATGTAAAGAATTTATTTCATTTTAAAAAGTATTATGAAATATGAATAATGGATTATCGAAAACTGTCAAAATCCTCCAAATTCAAAGGCAACAAATTCGCGATTTTTTTATTTTATACAATTGCTAAGATATTTAACGTGTTTTTGATGATTATGATGAATTATTTGTTACAATATAAATAATTTATTTCATTTTAAGAAGTATTATGAAATAATAATAATGGATTATCGAAAACTGTCAAAATCCTCCAAGTTCAAAGACAACAAATTCGCGATTTTTTGATTTTATAGAATTGCTAAGATATTTAACGTGTTTTTGATGATTACGGTGAATTATTTGTTACAATGTAAAGAATTTATTTCATTTTAAAAAGTATTATGAAATATGAATAATGGATTATCGAAAACTGTCAAAATCCTCCAAGTTCAAAGGCAACAAATTCGCGATTTTTTGATTTTATAGAATTGCTAAGATATTGAACGTGTTTTTGATGATTATGGTGAATTATTTGTTACAATGTAAAGAATTTATTTCATATTAAAAAGTATTATGAAATATTAATAATGGATTAACGAATACTGTCAAAATCCTCCAAGTTCAAAGGCAACAAATTCGCGATTTTTGGATTTTATAGAATTGCTCAGATATTGAACGTGTTTTTGATGATTATGATGAAGTATTTGTTAAAATGTAAATAATTTATTTCATTTTAAAAATTATTATGAAATATTAATAATGGATTAACGAAAACTGTCAAAATCCTCCAAGTTCAAAGACAACAAATTCGCAATTTTTTGATTTTATAGAATTGCTAAGATATTAAACGTGTTTTTGATGATTATGATGAACTATTTGTTAAAATGTAAAAAATTTATTTCATTTTAAAAATTATTATGAAATATTAATAATGGATTATCGAAAACTGTCA
This sequence comes from Ocypus olens, assembly GCA_910593695.2. Lineage (NCBI taxonomy): Eukaryota > Metazoa > Arthropoda > Insecta > Coleoptera > Staphylinidae > Ocypus > Ocypus olens. The sequence goes on from OU343058.1 coordinate 37,340,982, forward strand.
AAATCCTCCAAATTCAAAGGCAACAAATTCGCGATTTTTTGATTTTATAGAATTGCTAAGATATTTAACGTGTTTTTGATGATTATGATGAATTATTTGTTAAAATGTAAAGAATTTATTTCATTTTAAAAAGTATTATGAAATATGAATAATGGATTATCGAAAACTGTCAAAATCCTCCAAATTCAAAGGCAACAAATTCGCGATTTTTTTATTTTATACAATTGCTAAGATATTTAACGTGTTTTTGATGATTATGATGAATTATTTGTTACAATATAAATAATTTATTTCATTTTAAGAAGTATTATGAAATAATAATAATGGATTATCGAAAACTGTCAAAATCCTCCAAGTTCAAAGACAACAAATTCGCGATTTTTTGATTTTATAGAATTGCTAAGATATTTAACGTGTTTTTGATGATTACGGTGAATTATTTGTTACAATGTAAAGAATTTATTTCATTTTAAAAAGTATTATGAAATATTAATAATGGATTAACGAAAACTGTCAAAATCCTCCAAGTTCAAAGGCAACAAATTCGCGATTTTTTGATTTTATAGAATTGCTAAGATATTTAACGTGTTTTTGATGATTATGATGAATTATTTGTTAAAATGTAAAGAATTTATTTCATTTTAAAAAGTATTATGAAATATGAATAATGGATTATCGAAAACTGTCAAAATCCTCCAAATTCAAAGGCAACAAATTCGCGATTTTTTGATTTTATAGAATTGCTAAGATATTTAACGTGTTTTTGATGATTATGATGAATTATTTGTTAAAATGTAAAGAATTTATTTCATTTTAAAAAGTATTATGAAATATTAATAATGGATTAACGAATACTGTCAAAATCCTCCAAGTTCAAAGGCAACAAATTCGCGATTTTTTTATTTTATACAATTGCTAAGATATTTAACGTGTTTTTGATGATTACGGTGAATTATTTGTTAAAATGTAAAGAATTTATTTCATTTTAAAAAGTATTATGAAATATTAATAATGGATTATCGAAAACTGTCAAAATCCTCCAAATTCAAAGGCAACAAATTCGCGATTTTTTGATTTTATAGAATTGCTAAGATATTTAACGTGTTTTTGATGATTATGATGAATTATTTGTTAAAATGTAAAGAATTTATTTCATTTTAAAAAGTATTATGAAATATTAATAATGGATTAACGAATACTGTCAAAATCCTCCAAGTTCAAAGGCAACAAATTCGCGATTTTTTGATTTTATAGAATTGCTAAGATATTTAACGTGTTTTTGATGATTATGATGAATTATTTGTTAAAATGTAAAGAATTTATTTCATTTTAAAAAGTATTATGAAATATTAATCATGGATTATCGAAAACTGTCAAAAACCTCCAAATTCAAAGGCAACAAATTCGCGATTTTTTTATTTTATAGAATTACTAAGATATTTAACGTGTTTTTGATGATTATGGTGAATTATTTGTTACAATGTAAAGAATTTATTTCATTTTAAAAAGTATTATGAAATAATAATAATGGATTATCGAAAACTGTCAAAAACCTCCAAATTCAAAGGCAACAAATTCGCGATTTTTTTATTTTATAGAATTACTAAGATATTTAACGTGTTTTTGATGATTATGATGAATTATTTGTTACAATGTAAAGAATTTATTTCATTTTAAAAAGTATTATGAAATATTAATAATGGATTATCGAAAACTGTCAAAATCCTCCAAATTCAAAGGCAACAAATTCGCGATTTTTTGATTTTATAGAATTGCTAAGATATTTAACGTGTTTTTGATGAATATGATGAATTAGTTATTAAAATGTAAAGAATTTATTTCATTTTAAAAAGTATTATGAAATATTAATAATGGATTAACGAAAACTGTCAAAATCTTCCAAATTCAAAGGCAACAAATTCGCAATTTTTTTATTTTATGCAATTGCTAAGATATTAAACGTGTTTTTGATGATTATGATTATTTATTTGTTAAAATATAAATAATTTATTTCATTTTAAGAAGTATTATCAAATATTAATAATGGATTATCGAAAACTGTCAAAATCCTCCAAATTCAAAGGCAACAAATTCGCGATTTTTTGATTTTATAGAATTGCTCAGATATTGAACGTGTTTTTGATGATTATGATGAATTATTTGTTAAAATGTAAAGAACTTTTTTCATTTTAACCCTTTCGGCCCTGGTGGCAATTGCCACAGCAACATTTACATGTCTCTACTTCCTAAAAATTATTATTTTATTCAATTAGTGGTGGTATTTGCCACCACTAATTAATTCCTATTCTAATTAAGCAAATGAGTTCAAATTTGCTATTTATGGTCTTAAGAAGCTCCCCATCAATAATAATTAACAGAAGAAATGTTTTTTTTTAAATTTAAAAATCCAGGGCTGAAAAGTTTAAAAAGTATTATGAAATATTAATAATGGATTAACGAATACTGTTCAAAGGCAAAAAAATCGCGATTTCGATTTTTAAAAATTGCCAAGGTGTTAAAATAATTAATAATGATAATTTAGATGCTAAAAGTATAAAAAATTATTCATGTCAGAGTAACGAAAATTGACAAAAAAATTTCAAGATCAATATCAACAAAATGGCGTTTTTGATTTTGAAAAATTGTCTAACTTCCGAACGCCTCACTTGATTTAGATGATTTAAATTCCAAAATGTAAAAATATAAAGAAACATACATATCGTTCAAAGAAAGTTGCCAAAATCTGTTGATTTTCAAGTTCAAAGTCAACAAAATCGTGTTTTTGATTTTGAAAAATTGCTTGACTTCCGAACGCCTTACTTGATGTTGATTATTTGAATTCCAAAATGTAGCGAATTTAGTGTGTTTTAAAAAAATATGTAAAGAAATGTACATATCGTTCAAAGAAAGTTGCCAAAATCTGTCGTTTTCTGAGTTGAAAGTCTACAAAATCGCGTTTTTAATTTTGAAAAATTGCTCGACTTCCGAACGCCTTACTTGGTTTTGATGATTAAAATTCCAAAATGTAGCGAGTTCAGTGTGTTTAAAAAAAAATGTAAAAACATACATATCATTTAAAGAACGTTGCCAAAATCTGTTGTTTTCCGAGTTCAAAGTCAACAAAATCGCGTTTTTGATTTTGAAAATTTGCTTAACTACCGAACGCCTTACTTGATTTTGATGATTTAAATGTCAAAATGTAGCGACTTTAGTGTGTTTTAAAAATATAAAGAAATATACTTATCGTTTGAAGAAAGTTGCCAAAATCTGTTGTTTTTCAAGTTCAAAGACAACAAAACCGCGTTTTTTGTTTTGAAATCTTCCGAACGCGTTATTTAATTTTGCTGATTTAAATGTCAAAAGGTAACAAATGTAGTGTGCTTGAAAAAAGTATTAAGAGATAATCATGTCGAGTCTGTAAAAATTGCCAAGTTCAAAGTCAACAAACCCTTGTTTTCAGTTTTTAAAAATTGCTGAAGTGTTAAACGCATTTTTACTTTCTCCGTTACGAAGTACGAGAAAGTATTGTGATCTTGATTTTTTTTTCAAAAATTTTTTTTACGGAAATATCCGTTTTGGGGTCCCTAGATGCCATTTCAACAATTTCTGGAAAAAACAATGTTGTGTCTGTATGTGTGTGTTGTGTGTGTCTGTGTGTGTATGTGTCCGTGTGTGTGTGTTTGTGTGTGTGTGCGCGCGCGTGTGTGTGTGTGTGTCTGTACGCGCTGTATCTCAAAAACTAATAGAGCAATCGATATGAAACTTTGAACATACGTCTTATTTGATAATCCGAAGAACTGAAAAGCTTTTGGTAAAATTTCGTACACCGGACGTGGGTGTTTACTTTAACTGTTTTTTGTTTTCTGTCAATATTTTCTTAAATATGAAAAATATCACAAAAACATTTAAACAAACTTTGAAGACAACAAAGAAATGAACATATTTTGCTTAAAAACATTTTTCATAGAATCATTTTTATTCGAGAAAGAAATTTATTATTATTTTTTTAATTTTTGGTTTATAATTATAAAACGATAATAGTTACAGCAAATTTATGTTAATAATAATTGCTAAAAGAAAGAATGCTAAAATGAACAACTTATAAAGAATAAGTTGTTTTCGAAATCCCTTTAGTTTTTGAGTAAATTTAATTTTTAAATTTGAAGTATAATTTTTCCATCTTTCATAATTTTGACGTTTTAAACGTCAGTTTTATGCGAGTCTTCAAAACGCTCGATGTACATTTAAAATATAATTTAAATTTAGAATAAACCATGAAAGCGTAAATATAAATGATACCATCAAGTCGGAGAAAGTAACATGATGGCCACATCACCATTTTTTATCTTAGCAACGTTTAATAATATTTGGTTTTAATCTAATAATAATCTTGTCACATTTTTACTTTCTCCGTTACGAAGTACCAGAAAATATCGTGATCGTGAATTTTTTTTACGGAAATATCCCCTTTGGGGTCTCTAGATGCCATTTCAACAATTTCCGGAAAAAAAGAAGAAAAGCAATTGATATGAAACTTTAAACATACGTCTTATTTGATAATCCGAAGAACTGAAAAGCTTTTGGTAAAATATCGTACACCGGAAGTGGGTGTTTACTTTAACTGTTTTTTGTTTTTTGTCAATATTTTCTTAAATATGAAAAATATCAGGAAAACATTTAAACAAATATTGAAGACAACAAAGAAATGAACATATTTTACTTGAAAATATTTTTCATAAAATCATTTTTATTCGAGAAAAAAATTTATCAATTTTTTTTTTCATATTTGAAACAATTATGAAACGATAATAGTTACAGCAAATTTATGTTATGTTATAATAAAATGCCAAAATGAACAACTTATAAGGAATAAGTTTTTTTCGAAATCCCTTTAGTTTTTGAGTAAACTGAGTTTTTAAATTTGAAGTATAGTTTTTCCATCTTTCATAATTTTGACGTTTTAAACGTCAGTTTCATCCGAGTCTACAAAACGCTCGATGTATCAAAAAATAGTTATTTGAGTACCTTGTAGTAATTTAACGAGACAATAACATTTGTTGTCTGGTTATTAACCGAGAGCGTTAGCTCGAAGTTGAATAGTTTGGTTTGTTACAAGAGTAATTGTAAAAATTAAAACTTAATGTCAGTGTCATAATGTCATGACCAACATGTTTTTATAATTTTAAAAGCTACTCACCTAATTAACGTTTTTCTGTTATCGATTATGACAATGCAAAACATTGTTGTAATGTCAAGCTACTCCACTAATTATCGATTTTCTGTTATCGCACATGGTATTATTATGTGGTAAATTATCAATATCAAGTTGTAACATAACATACTTAGCCGTGATTGTGTAATTTAATAAAATTTGACATCTTTGACAGCAAAAAAACAGTTAGGTTGGTCTACCTACAAAACATTTTCAAGATTTTTTACTTTCTCCGTTACGAAGTAAGAGAAAGTATTGTGATCATGATTTTTTTTTCAAAAATTTTTTTTACGGAAATATCCGTTTTGGTGAACAATTTCTGGAAAAAAAATTGTGTCTGTGTGTGTGTGTCTGGCTGTGCGCGCTGTATCTCAAAAACTAATAGAGCAATTGAATGAAACTTTGAACATCCGTCTTATTTGATAATCTGAAGAACTGAAAAGCTTTTGGTAAAATTTCGTACACCGGAAGTGGGCGTTTACCTTAACTGTTTCTTGTTTTTTGCCAATATTTTCTTAAATATGACAAATATGACAAAAACATTTAAATAAACTCTGAAGACAACAAAGAAATGAGCATCTTTTGCTTGAAAACATTTTTCATAAAATTATTTTTATTCGAGAAAAAAATTTATTATTTTTTTAATTTTTGGTTTACAATTATAAAACGATTAAGTTACAGCAAATTTATGTTAATAATAATAGAGAATGCTAAAATGAACAACTTATAAAGAATACGTTTTTTTCGAAATCCCTTTAGTTTTTTAGTAAACTAAGTTTTTGAATTTGAAGTATAATTTTTCCATCTTTCATAATTTTGACGTTTTAAACGTCAGTTTCATCCTAAACTCGGATACCATGATACCATCAAGTCGGAGAAAGTAACATGATGGCCACATCACCATTTTTTTTGTTGTTGTCTTGGTTATGGCTGGTGAACTAATTTTTCTATTGGTCATTAATAAGTGTCATACGATTTTCAATAATTTTTTTTCCAAAAATATTTCTTGTTTCCTTAAACATTTGGTGAAATATTGTCCAATATTTTTCATATTTAAAAATTATTGAAAAATTATTTTCGAACTTTTATTTTTGTTTTCTCTTTAGTTTTATATGAAATATAGCTTAAAAATACTGAATATACTACAATTTCGCAAAAGGTAGATCTCGAATTGCGATCAACTGCTAACAGTGTTTGATGATTTTGACTTTTATATGGTCGATAACTACAACCTTTAAAATTCTATGCATAGTAGATTTGCTGTCATCACATTCCAAAGCCATTTTTCTCTTAATGTTGGATTTGCTCCTTGCCAATACATTTGTTATAGTTTCTTCAGATTTGCTCTTTTTGTTCCTAACGATATGTTCATCATTCACACAACCATTCTCCTCAAATTTTTGAATAATTATAATAATTGTTCATTAACATGATACTGGACAGTTTTCAAAATGTATAATACTAAATAAGTCAGAAATTGTGGTTTAAACATTCATGTTAAATTAAATAATTTTTCTGTGTTAAAAAATTTAGATGATATTTAGAATATTTGTTTACCATTTTCAAACTATATTTCATATCAAACTAAAGAGAAAACAAAAATGAAAGTTCGAAAATAATGCTAATTGGTACAGGAACCATTTCAATTTTATTCTGACATTTTATTTTCAATAATAGAGAAAAACTGAAATTGAAAATTTTACATGGGAATTCCCAATGATGCGTCTTGAAATAGGACACACGGTATATTTGATAATAGTTACATAAAATTTATGTTAATAATAATTGTAGAAAATGTCAAAATGAACAACCTTTCTTTTCGAAATCTCTTTAGTTTTTGAGTAAACTGACTATTAGAATTTGAAGTATAATTTGTCATTCTATCTTTCATAATTTTACGTCAGTATTTTCCGATCCTGCAAATCGCTAGATGCATATTTAAAATATGACTTAAATTGAAAATAAACTATGAATAACTATTATAATATCAAATCGGAGAAAGTAACATGATGGCCACATCACCATTTTTACTTTCTCCGATACGAATTTTTTTTACGGAAATATCCGTTTTGGGATCCCTAGATGCTGTTTTAACAATTTGTGGAAAACAATTTTTTTGTGTCTGTGTGTGTGTCTGTCTGTGCGCGCTGTATCTCAAAAACTAATAGAGCAATTGATATGAAACTTTGAACATCCGCCTTATTTGATAATCTGAAGAACTGAAAAGCTTTTGGTAAAATTTTGTACACCAAAAGTGGGCGTTTACCTAAACTGTTTTTTGTTTTTTGCCAATATTTTCTTAAATATGAAAAATATCACAAAAACATTGAAGACAACAAAGAAATGAACATCGTTTGCTTGAAAACATTTTTCATAAAATCATTTTTATTCGCGAAAAAATGTATTATTATTTTTTTTTTAATTTTTGGTTTATAATTATAAAACGATAATAGCTACAGTAAATTTATATCAATAATAATTGTAGAAAATGTCGAAATGAAAAGTTTTTTTTTCTAAATCTCTTTAGTTTTTGAGTAAACTTAGTTTTTGAATTTGAAGTATAATTTTTCCGTCTTTCATAATTTTGACGTTTAAAGCTACGCGCACACTTGTCGGAATCGGACGGACGGCACGCACTGGATAAAATTGCTTAACACAGTTGTAAACGAGTCATCGCACATTTATCGGTACGGCATGGAACGGATAAATGTGCGTTGACTCGTTTACAAGTGTGTTAAGCAATTTTATCCGATGCGTGCCGTTCGTCCGATTTCGAAAAGTGTGCGCGTAGCTTTAAACGTCAGTTTCATCCGAATCTACACAACGCTCGATGTACAATTAAAATATGAACTATTATCGTTTCATAATTATAAACTAAAAACGAAAAAAAATAATAATAATTTTTTCTCGAAAATATTTTCAAAGCAAAGATGTTCATTTCTTAGTTATGTTCAATATTTATTTGAATATTTTCATGATATTTTCCATATTTAAAAAATTATTGGGAAAAAACAAAAAAAGGTAAAGGTAAACACCCACTTCCGGCGTATGGAATTTTACCAAAAGTTTTTCAGTTCTTAGGATTATCAAATAAGACTTATGTCTAAAGGTTTCATGTTAATTGCTGTATTAGTTTTTGAGATACAGCGTGCACAGCCATACAGACATACAGACACACAGACACACACACACACACACTTTTTTTTTCCAGAAATTGTTGAAATAGCATCTAGGGACCCCAAAACGGATATTTCCGTAAAAAAAATTTAGAAAAAATTTTGACGATCACAATACTTTCTCGTACTTCGTAACGGAGAAAGTAAAAATAAAGTTAGTTTTAAAGGTTTAAAGGATTTTTTTGTTCAAGTGTTCAACAACTTTAAATATTAATTTTCAAAAATTCATATGTTTTGTTTAAGTTTTCGACAACTTAAAATATTAATCTACAAAAATTCAGAACTCAACCAAAAATCAACAAAACTCAAAGTTAATTTTAAAAGTAAATGTATTATGATTGCATTACAGTTTTTTAAGTATTTTTTTTTCTATTTTTTCTTTGTTCAAATATTTGAAAAACTTAAAAAAATCATTTTTAAAAATCTATAAGTTGATTCTAAAGGCAGATGTTTTGTGAATATACTTAAATTTTTGAGAAATCCTATATCAGTATTTTTTTTTGGTTCGACAACTTGAAATTTTAATTTAAAAAAATTCAGAACACCCAAAAATGACCATATTTTCAAAAATCAAAGTTAATTTTAAAGGTAGTCGTTCTGTGGGTGTATTAAAATATTTGAGGAACTCAATTTTGTTTTCGATTTTTGTTTTGTTTAAGAGTTTGACTACTTAAAATATTAATCCACAAAAATCACGCAAAAATAAACAAAACTCAAAGTTGATTTTAAAGGTAAATGTATTATGATTGCATTCGAGTTTTTAAGGAATTCAATCATATCAGTATTATTTTTTTCTATTTTTTCTTTGTTCAAATATTCGACAAATCATTATGTATTTGTGAGTTATGTGAAGTTGCGTAATTAAATAATTAAACACAGTTATAAATAGTTAACAATCAGTTAACTATTGAAAATGAACACATCGTGTTCGAAATGTACATTTAGTGTTATAAATAAACGAGTGAAGTAAGAAATATAACAGTGCTTAATTATTTAATTCAATTTTTTGAAAATTTATAACTCACGCAAAAATAGACACATTTTCAAAAATAGAAGATAATTCTAAAGGCAGATATTTTGTGAATATACTAGAATTTTTGATAAATTCTATCATACCAGATTTTTTTTAGTTTGACAACTTAATTTTGACAACGATAATTTTCAAAAATTCAACATCCAAAAATGAACATATTTTCAAAAATTCAAGTTTTGAAGGTAGTCAGTCGTTCTGTCGATTTATTAACATATTTGTGGTACTCGGTTTTTGTTTTGTTTCATTGTTTAACAAGTTAAAACATTTAAAATTCATAATTTAACAAACATTTAAGTTTTGTTTGTTCACTTGTTCGAAAACTCAAAACATTAATTTTCCAAAATTCATAACTCCGAGAAATTGGCAGACTTTCAAAAATTTAAGTTAGTTTTAATGGTAGTTAAGACTTTAAAAATATTGTGAAATTCTATTATATCACTATCTATTTTTACTTTCTCCGTTACGAAGTACGAGAAAGTATTGTGATCGTGATTTTTTTTTCAAAATTTTTTTTACGGAAATATCCGTTTTGGGGCCCCTAGATACCATTTTAACAATTTCGTGAATTTTTTTTGTGTCTGTGTCTGGCTGTGTGCGCTGTATCTCAAAAACTAATAGAGCAATTGATATGAAACTTTGAACATACGTCTTATTTGATAATCCGAAGAACTGAAAAGCTTTTGGTAAAATTTCGTACACCGGAAGTGGGTGTTTACCTTAACTGTTTTTTGTTTTTTGCCAATAGTTTCTTAAATATGAAAAATATCACAAAAAAGCATTTAAATAAACATTAAAGACAACAAAGAAATGAACATCTTTTGCTTGAAAATATTTTTAATAAAAAAAAAATTATTATTATTTTTTTAATTTTTGGTTTATAATTATAAAACGATAATAGCTACAGTACATTTATGTGAATATTAATTGTAGAGAATGCTAAAATAAACAACTTATGAAGAATAAGTTTTTTCGAAATCCCTTTAGTTTTTGAGTAAACTGAGTTTTTCAATTTGAAGCATAATTTTTCCATCTTTCATAATTTTGACGTTTTAAACGTCAGTTTCATCCGAGTTTACACAACGCTCGATGTACATTTAAAATATGATTTCAATTGAAAATAAACCATAAAAGTGAACATATATAAATGATACGATCAAGTCGGAGAAAGTAACATGATGGCCACATCACCATTTTTTTAGATTTATTTGTTCGTCTTCTACTACTAAAAATATTAATTTTAAAAGATTCATTCAAATTTTTAAGGAATTCAATAATATCTGTATTTATTTTTCTTCGGATTATTTCATTGTTCTACCCAATATTCAACCTTAATTCGTAAGCAAAACGTTAAATTCCACCGTTAAAATGTATGATTTATTTCGTACTTGGTTGGCTATTTGGCGGAAATATTATGTGATAAGATGGCAACACTGGTTAAAGCAGCTTCACAACAACCCAGAAACGGTAACGTGAACGGGAATGGGAACGAAAATGTACCTGGCTTGTCGTTCCCGTTACCGGAATTAGTTATTAGTTGTGTAAACAAAATATACTTAACGTGTTAAGTATGGTCCGGAAAATTGAAATTGAAATGTATTATTAACGTGAAGGAAAATAGGGAGGCTTTAAAAAAGATGTGTAGATAATATTAAATCTGTGCCTCACCAAACCAAAAGTTGACGAGCCGCCACTGGCGTGGTATTGGTGCGTTCCTGTAATACCCAATACTTGATCATTTTCAAGAAACATTCTGATCAAACACAGTCTTCTTGGTTTGAATATCCAAAAAAGTTGTAGTGGAGTTTGGATTTGGTTTTCATAGGGTCTTTGCTAACTGGCATGAGCTGCCAGTCTCTTTACAGAACGCCCTACTCCGTCGCAAGGCCCTTTGCCACGTGCTGTGGCAAAAAAGTGCCACTTTCCTTCCACTTTAAAATATTCCTCACGAAATCAGTTTTGTTTGTTTTTGTATTGGCCAGCAGACCCGTCTGAAAAATAGAATCTTTCTGGGAATTTTTTGAAATTTGGACGTCAGAAAGGTTATGAATTTTTTTTGAAAAGTATGCACAGCAAATGTGTTGTGCTGTAGGGAATCAGAAACAATTACGTAACTAACATGTTCAACTTTTTTTTCCTCTTTGAAATATATAGCAAAGGAATGGATTGTGGCCTGTTGGCTTGTCCAGTGGTAGCTCTGTGTTTCATCTTGTCAGAATGTCAGAAAAATCGCAGGTGACAACGGATTACGATTCTTTCAGGTTTTCTTATGTGTAGTTAACGAATCAACGAACTATCGCTGCTACTTTCCAATGAAGTCATACTTAACCAAAGAGGACAGCTTGCCGCAGAAGTAATCAATAAATTCCTCTGAAACACTTTCGCGAGGCATTGCTTGTAATTTGATTAATGATTAATTACAATTAACAATAATTACAATATTAATAATAATAATTATTATTAATTATGATTAATTATTATTACTATTATGAATTATTTTATGATTCTAATCTTATTAAAATGATTATTTCATCTTCATGAAATAATAATCTCATCTTCATGAGATTTAGTCTTCAATTTCCTAAACAGTGAAGCTATTATCATCCCAAATATACACTGTGTTCGTTATTGTTTGATAGCTGTTTGAATTTTCCGCTCCTAAAAAAAACTTTTAATGTTGGTACTTACCAGTGGCAGGACTATTAGGGAAGTTATTTTGAACTAAACTATAACAGATGTTTAAAGTGTTGCCCATTTTGATCCAAACACAAATTTACCCGGCGTTTCATGTTGTTGAAGATATTTTACAGAATTTCAGGTGTAACGTTGTGCACCGCTTCTGTTATTATATTGCGCAGTTTTTGTAAAGTGTGGAGTCGATCAGTATAAACTTTATTTCTTAAATATCTGAACATAAAATAGTCCAGCGGTGTCAAATCTGGTGAACGAGGTGGCCATAGATCTTTGCTAATTAACCTATCTCCGAAGAACTGCCGCAGGTGATTTAACGTTGTATTTGCAGTATGCGCAGTAGCTCCGTCCTGCTGAAAGTATCCTTGCTGCAATTCATCATCATGAAGTTGTTCGATAAAAGGATTCAAGAGTAATTCCCGATAGAGAGCTGCGTTAATAATGTCATTTAAAAAAATAGGGCCATAGATTCTCCTTCGGGACATTGCCAGCCATACACCAACCTTCTGAGGATGTAACGGAACCTCAACAAATATATGGAGGTTTTCTGCAGCCCACACTCTATGGTTTTGCGGGTTCACATAGCCGCTAAAGTGAAACCAAGCTTCGTCACTGTAGAACGTTAAATCTAACAAATCGTCATCATTCAGGAGCTCGTTAAACTAATTGCAATACTGCACTCGGTGAGGATAATTAGGCGGCAGCAACTGTTGAGTTGCAGTTACCTTGTACGGATGTAAATGTAATTTTTTTTTGCAAACCTTCTGATATGTATCGAGCTATAAATTTGTCTGAGCAGACAAAGCGATTTCTTCGGACTCACATCTAGTCTTTGTTGAATATATACAACGACTGTTTCTGTAAGGACAGTAGGTCGGCCTGTAGATTTTCCTTTGGAAACGCTGCTGGTTTCATGGAATCTGGTAACAATACGGCGAATATTTTCCACAAAGTAATTGTGACCAAACTGCTCATGAAATTGTTCCTCGCAATTTTGATAGGAATAATTTCAACTCCCTTCTGCGTTGCGTGTCCCTGTTAGAAAATATGCTTCAAGGATAGACCTGTTGTGGTGATCTTCGAACGGCATTTTTAACCTAAAAACACATTTCATAATTAAGATTTGCATGTGTTAATGTGGTTATTTTTTAACTTACCAATAAAATATCTGCAGTAAGATGAGATGGTATAAAACGTAAATGTAAAACTAAATATCTATAAAGCACACGCACTGACAGTTAATTCTGCGGGCGCTAATGATCGATTTGACACTCTCGCACGCAAGGTACCAACATTGCAAAATGAAAAACAACGCGACAACAATTCAAATGCCTATCAAACAATGTTGAACGCAGGGTATATTTTGCCTTATAATTGACAAACAATACTAACTATTCATGAAATTAGTTTGAAATTTTAGAATACGTACTTTTTGAAAAAAATTAAAATAAAATTTTAAATTAGGTTTTGAGAAATCTTTCTCTTATTTTAACCAATATAAAAATGTTTTTGGCCCGTTTATAAGAAATTTAAAGCTTTGTAATTCAAAAACGAGTAGACATCTCAAAAAAATAGCATATTGTTCCAAGTCTATATCAATAGTACGACTATGCCAAACTTCATTTCAAAATCTGAGATAGTAAGGATGAAAATGGTATTTTTCTGCGGAATGGAAAAATGGAATGACCCAAAGTCATTTGCTTGTCCTCGACATATTGAATTAACTAATCCATCTTTAACCCGGTTGCTGTACGGTCTTATAAATCGCAGAATCCCAAAAACGATTTCTCAATTATAATTTTACATGGCCTGTTATTTTCATCTTTTATTATTTTTATATATTTATAAAATATAATATAATTTTAATTATATCTCGAGTACTATCAGCTATATGTGTGTGTTTTTTTATATACAGTGCGAGTCTCTAACTTTGAATAAATTCAGTAAATCAAACAAAGTTTATTTTTCGGAAATATGCTCGGACACGTCGATTAGTATTGCGCTCTTTTTGTTGTAGTAAAATTTTATACAGCGTGTCCCAAATTTGAGATATGACGTCATCGACTATTTTTTTTAATAGCAACCCTAATTTTTTTATCACTATTTTTAAAGAGTATATCAAGTTACACATGTGTGCCAAATTTCAAATTTTTATTTCCTGTCATTTAGAAGATATTTAACAAACAGTATCAAATTTGAAAAATGAATTCAACTTAATAGTCTTTCTTCAATAAATGCTCAAAATGTTGTCCATTTTCTAACTGACAATACCCTAAACGGAACTGAAACTCGTTTTGAACATTTCTAATTACTTCGGGGGAAATTAGTCTACACTCCTGTCTTATTCGTTCTTTCAACTCCTCAAGATTTGGCGGTTTGGTTTTAAAAACTTTGCTTTTCAAGTACCCCCATAAGAAAAAGTCCATAGGTGTTAAATCCGGAGACCTGGGTGGCCATTCAACTGATCCTCTTCTGCCAATCCATCTTCGTGGAAATACATTATCCAGGTACTCACGGACACGCCTTGCAAAATGAGGAGGCGCACCGTCCTGTTGAAACCAGATGTTTCTATTCGGGACGTCAGCTTCTACAGGGCAAGGAAACAAAATAGCCAAACTCGGAATTAGCTCTTCCTCCAAGAATTGTAAATATCCCGCTCCATTGAGATTATTTGGAAAGAAAATTGGTCCTAAAATTCGATCACCAACAATCCCTGCCCAAACATTAACTTTTTCTGGATATTGAGTGTGGCCTTCCCTCATCCAGTGTGGGTTCTTGTCTACCCAATAACGGCAATTTTGACGATTTACCTCACCATTTAACTTAAACGTTGATTCATCGGAAAACAATATATTTTCTATTTTTAGAACATTTCTATCTAGTAGATCCATCATTTTTTCGCAAAACTGAAGTCTTCTATCCGGATCATCTTCGGTGAGTTCCTGGAGGATTGTCATTTTATAAGGATGAAATGTTTGCTCTCTAAGGATTCTTGACACTGAAGACTGGCTAATTTTGAGTTCCCTAGCCATCTGCCTAGAGGAGACATGATGATTTTCCTGAACAGAGAGAAATACATCAATTTTGACCTCTTCACTCAGCGCATTCTGACGATGATTATTCGTTTTTCTTAAATGCCCATTTTCCCGAAACTGACTTTCAATCTTGCTTACGGTACTTTGAGATATGGCTGGTAAGTCAGGATACTTCTCTCTAAATAAATAAATAACTTCATTTTGTGTTCTTGTCCTATCTCCATAGCCAATCATCATTAAAATTTCGATTTTGTGGGTTTCAGTTAAGTACGGCATGTTAGTATAATTTTTCGACCAACGGTGAACAACAGTCAACACAACAATGGAACGACTAATACTCTCCTTACTCGAATATGCGTGGAATGCGATGCTACACTTCTTACTTGTTTTTATAACTAAACGTCAAAATTATAAACGTCAGTTTGAAAAAAAATGACAAACCAACACGTTTTGGCACTTTTAAAATGCATAAAAATTCGATTAAGGTGACTTGATTTGTTCATTCCACAAATTTGATAATGTTTGTTAAATATCTTCTAAATGACAGGGAAAAAAAATTGAAATTTGGCACACATGTGTAACTTGATATACTCTTTAAGAATAGTGATAAAAAAATTAGGGTTGCTATTAAAAAAAATAGTCAATGACGTCATATCTCAAATTTGGGACACGCTGTATAAAATTTTATTACAACAAAAAGAGCGCAATTTAAAATACTAATCGACGTGTCCGAGCATATTTCCGAAAAATAAACTTTGTTTGATTTACTGAATTTATTCCAAGTTAGAGACTCGCACTGTATAAGTTTTAGTGTAGCGCCCTATTTTACTAACATAAATAAATGCTGAACTCATGAGAGATCAATCTTAAAACGCGTCTATGGATGTCCAATGGCTTGACAAGTTTTTAGAGCAAATAATTTAAGTTTTTCGTGCTTGAAAAGAACGATAAATCCGGCGACTTGAAAAAAATATAAAAACAATTGCCACCGACTTGAAATTTCACAAATTTATTCAGAATTAATATTCCGTAAAAATTTGTAAACCTCAAACCCCGAAATTTCGAGATAATATATATACATTTATCGGTAAACATTCATCATGTCTATGCATATATCGATTTTTTCGATTATTGTAGTATCAGGCACAGAACTGCTTTTTGCGCGAGATCTTCGGCTGTTGCCACCATGGCGACTTTTGATCGGGATGACTTGGTGAATATTTTTCAGTTGGTGTCAAGAAGATTGACTGAAAGCCATTTTCCTATCAAAAACTGCGGGGTCCTTTGGTTCATTAGCGCACTAACCTCGTTTATTTGTCTTTTTATACCTTTCAATTCAATTCTGTGCCTCCACTGTAATAGTAATAATAATAATAATAATAATGTATATTTAACGGATATCCTTTTACAACCAAAAATTTAGACATAGTTTTACTTAAAAAATCAAACTTAAAAATAGAAATAAACTCTGCAATTAAAATACGTGTTAAAGCATAAATAATAAATTCGCTCCTAATATGGATAAATGACATTTTTTTACGTTTTTGGCAAATATGCTAAACGTTATTCCGAAAAAGTCCAATTCCGAATGGTACTTATTAACAATTTGAATATTGCGGGCTAATGGACTATTAATTCCATAATTGAATCTATGAAATTCAATATTTAGTAAAGGCGAGAATCTTGTAAAGCTTACAGGGATATATAAGCCGAACATATTTAGAATTGTGAAACTGTGTATTGATCCATTGAACACCTTAAAAGTAAATGTTAAATGAAAGTACTCCCTACGGGATGTTAACATGGATAACTTGAAAAATGATAATAAATCAGGGTAATTAGTACTTCTATACTGAATGTTGTTTTTGAAACATAAATATTTTATAAATTTTTTTTGAACCAACTCTAATCTATCTATATATTTTATATAGATGGGCGACCAGATAATGCAACAGTAATCGAGCAATGATCTGACATATGAAGAATATAGTAGAATTATACAATTATTATTTCTAAATTGAGCGGTATTTCTTTTGATAAAACCAAGCATCCTCAAGGCTTTGGCGACGATGGCATCGATGTGATAGGAAAAAGCTAGATGTTGATCCATTACCACTCCCAAGTCGTTGAATTTAGAAACCATTTCCAAATGTTCATTTCCTATCCGGTAAGGTGATGTTGTAGGTGTACGTTGTCGTGTATATATTAAGGCTTTGCATTTGGATATATTTAATTCCATGGAGTTATAATTACACCATTCTAAAAGAACATTTAAGTCTTCTTGGAGCAACATTATATCCTGTGGAGCAGCAATTCTAATATACATCTTGAGATCATCTGCAAATAATAAATATTTAGTTTTAAAGCGATTTCCGATATCGTTGATGTACAGATTGAAAAGTATGGGTCCCAAGTGAGATCCTTGTGGAACACCTGAGGACACCAAAAATGGAACGGATGTTATGCCATCACAAATGACCTGCTGGAATCGATTAGTTAGATAAGATTCAATCCATTCCAAAAGTTTCCCATCAAACCCAATTGCACTTAATTTCAAGATTAAATGTTTGTGACTAACTCTGTCAAAGGCTTTTGCAAAGTCCGTATAAACAACATGCACAGGGAAGCCTGATTCAAACGAATCCAGAATATAGTTTGTAAATGTAAAAAGGTTTGTTGTAGTTGAACGGGAAGCGCAAAAGCCGTGTTGTTCATCGCAGATTATATTTTTACAGGAATATTTTAGATGTTCACTCACAAGTTTGTCCAACATCTTCGGAATGCACGATTGTATACTAATCGCTCTATAATTAATTACTTTACTCTGTTCTCCAGATTTATAAATTGGGTGGACATAGCTTAACTTCCATGTTTTTGGAAAGTAACCAGAGGTTAGGGATTTAGTAAAAATATTAAAAATTGGTGTACTGAGAGAATCTTTGCAATTTTTGATAAAAACTGGAGGGATACCATCAGGACCGGATCCTTTGTGAATGTTTAAATCATGTATACACCTGTGTATATCATTTAAAGAAATCTGAACTTTAGAAAGATGCACTTCTTCTTTAATGTGAGAATATGTCTTGTTAGAAACTGTGGTAGAACTTGATTTATAAACCCTTGTAAAATAATTTGCAAATAGATCAGCAATTTCGGAGGGAGAAGAACCATTCATGTCATCTAGAGTCATGAATGTAGGAAGACCATTAGAATTTGATTTAAGTGTCTTTATGTATTTCCAAAATGATTTAGGATTTGACATAATATTGTTTTCAGAATTCTGTATAAATTCTTGGTGCTTCAACGCAATTAAATTTTTACACTGTTTTCTAAGTTCCGTAAAAGTAATATAGTCAACATTTCTGCGGCTATCTTTATATTTTTTATGTGCAATTTTTTTTTCCTTGATGAGGCATATAATATCATATGTAAACCATACAGGAAAGCTAGATCGTCTACTTTTTTTCTTTTTAAGAAAAATATGGATGCCAGAATACAAAACTGTATAAAGATAATCGACACACTGGTCAACTGTAAGGTCATTGAAAATATTCCAATTGAAAGAATTGAAGTAATTGTTCAGTAATTCATAAGGAGCATTAGTAAAATTAAATCCGGTATGATTAACACTGTCGTTACCATTAACAGAGAATGACATTTTAAGTAGGAGGGCTGGATGATGTTTATCAGGAAACAATAAAGGTGTTGTTTCTTCCACTTTAACCGAGTAGTTTGAGAAGCAGAGATCAAGACTTACATTGTTAAAATTTATAATATTATTATATTGAGAAAATCCCAACTGATATAAGGTATCACATAAAATTGTTGATTTTTCATCTACTACATGAAGGGGTAGAAGGCCAGGTACATCATCATCGGGTTCCCATTCAATATTAGGTAAATTATAGTCACCTAATATTATACAATAACTGTCCTCAATATTGGATATAGTTTCAGCATGATTACAATGAGTTAAATAATTATCCAAAGTGCCGTCAGGTGGGATGTATATGCCCCCAATAAACAATTTTGTGTTGCCTATACTTTGAACACAAATCCATATTTCTTCATTGGAGTTATTTTCAAATACATATTCATGACACTTAAATTTATTATTAATTGCGATTAGTACTCCACCTCCCCGGGATTTAACACTTGTTAAAATATTTCTATCTTTCCTATAAACCTTATAGCGTGAATCGATAAATTCTGAATTAAAAATATTTGGGCACAACCAAGTTTCGCTTAGAACAATCACATCATAATCAGAGTTCAAAATAGAAGTATACAAATCATTCAACTTTGTTCTGAGGCCACGAACATTTTGATAAAACACATTTAGATTATTAGTAAAATCACAATTATTTTGTAAAGGTATATCTAAGGTAAAAAAGTTTTGTTTTCATTATCAATTCCAGAGGGATTATTAGAGATCACAGGTGAATTTGTACTATTATGGATAATTGTATTATTTTTCCGGAAATGAAATTTCCTAATAAGAACAGTATTTGGCCATAAGTCTTTATTTAAGAGTCTTTGTTCATCATGCTCTAATATACCAAGTTTAAAGGAGCAATATTTTTCATTTGATGTTAAGGGAGAGCAGATGACATCATTAATTTCGAGTTGCTCAGCTAAATGTTGCTTTAGATTTTCGACCGAAGTTTCAGATTTTAAATTGTTAACATGATACCATCTTCTAGGAATTTTATTTGCAGCAGCTAACTGAAAGTTAGTTCCTACGCCACGTATCGAAACACTTTTGAAATCAGGTTTTCTATTTTGTTCGGTGTTAGTAATAATATTACGTGTTGCAGTAGTGGAGTCTTTGATGTTATTTCTCTCTATGTTAAGATTGCCAAGAGAGCAACTTGAGATTATTGTTTTATCAATACAATTAGTTGAAGTACTGTAATCGCTGTTGGAAACTTGGTTTTGTAGAGTTGCAACTGATAGAGGAACATTTTTTTTTTTTTAATTGCTGAGAGTTCTTTTTCTAGATTATTAAATTTATTTGAAATATCATTTTGCATTGTGACTACCTGCGACTTAAAGAATTGTTGAAGTTTATCTGTCTGGCTTGTAAGAATTTGTAAAGTATAATATTTCAATTCCGTTAATTCATTTTTTAACGAGTCTACTTGTTTTATTAGATTTTCATTTTCAGCACGCAAGAAGGCCGCTTCAGTCTCTGGAGTGGGTGTTAAAGGGGTTGAAGGATGCATATTACAAATGATAGAGTCAAAATCACCGAGTGTTGATTTGATGCCTTTAACACGTTTAGCGCAACCTTTATGGTAGACAGTCGTGCAGCTAGTACAACGAGCAACTTGCTCCACAGCGGGTTTCTTACATTTAAAACATTCCATTTTTTGGTAATAGTTAAAACAATGATTCACAAAAATATAAAAATATAAAAAAGAACAATAGGATAAAACAGGGATACTATTTTTCACACCAGCTGTGCCCGTAGCGGTGACTAACTCAACAGACACACAAAACTAGGCAACGGAAAGGAATACAAAAGAAAAACATAGGAATTAACGAATATTCAAATAATTAAACTATAGAATGACGATGTAAAGGAATCAAAATTAATTGAGAAAGATTATCGCGAAATATAGGTTAATAAAATAAACATGACAACGTCGCAATTTCTGCATGGAACGCGACGACTGCGAGGACCGAAAAATGTCGCACGCACGATGATAAAAATTTGTGGTTAAGATATATCAATTATCGCTTACCAGGCCGATCCACACAAAAAAGTATTTGCAACGTACACAACAGATTTTAGATTTACCGTTGTTCACATTTGGAAAATAAAATATTGTTGATCTCTCAGAGATTTATATGAATACAATAGCACCGAACTTAATGCAATTGCTGACATTGACTCTTTAGTGAAAGATTATCGTCTTCAGTCCAACCATCATCAAGAAATGGTGTTAGAAGTTTAGTCCAGGACTTGTAGATAGGTTCCGGCCTTACATCTTCCCATCCTCTTGATAGTCCAATAACAACATCTTTGAAATTAACTTTCTTCAAGTCTGCAGATATATCTGCACCTTCGGAAGCAACATTTTTTTAAAAGCCTTTTGCGGTAATTTAACTTGATCGATTGAATCACATTTTGGTCCATCGGTTGCACTAAGGAAGTTACATTTGGCGGCAAGAACATTACAATATTTTTTTTTATCTTCAGAACACAAATCTTCAGGTGTCCTGGGGCATTGTCTAAAATCAAAAGTGCCTTGGCTTCTAAATTCAGCTGTTGCATTTTTTTCGCACTGCTGGAACAAAATCTGTGTAAAACCAGTCCTTGAAAATTTCTCTAGTATCCCAGGCTCTTTTCTGTCTTTAGTACCTCACCGGCAGCGGTTCATTTCCAAAAGCTCCAAAATCTCATTTTATGCGTGCCAGAGGCATTACAACAGGGCATAAATGTAACTCGTTCCTTGCTCATTTTTTTACTTGGAGCTGATATTTCAGCTTGGGGAGCAAGTATTTTTTGAGGAAGTAATTTCCAGAAAAGTCCGTTTTCGTCGGCATTGTTTGGACACAACTGCATTTCTGCTATTTTATTTCGAAGCACGTTTTAAATGGCTCAACAGCAGCCTCATCACTTGATAATTATTCTCCTGTAATTGATAGCTGCCGAATTCCGTACCTGTATTTGAACTTATCGAGCCATCCGGAGCTTAGCTTTGAAATTGTCATCGTTGTGAGTCTGACCATAAAAGAATAGTGCTTTTTCGCACAAAATTTCTCCTGATATGGGCACACATAAAATAATTAAATTTTGTATAAAAAAATCATACATATGAACATCATCTTTTTACCTCTAAAAACCAGGTATAAATCGTTTTATCAACTTGAGGATATGCAATTATTTTCAACGTTTTTCGTTTATTGATCAAAGAACTGGCTGTGGTGCCATACGATAGAATACTCTTCTTTTTTTTTTTTTGATGTCGCAAACCGTTGATTTTCCCACATTGCATTTTTTCGATAAACTAATCACTGTGGTACCCGCTTCTAAACTCTTAATAATTTCGATCTTTTCTTTAATCGATAAAGTAACGTGTGTTCTTTTTGAAGTCATCTTAGCTTTAAACTGCAGTGCAAACTTAACTCACTAACAGACGAAGGTCTAATCAACAATGAACAGTAAACAGAGAGGTTCTTAGAGAATATGACATCAGGGAATTCCCTCAGTGACAAAAAACATGAAACCAAGTAATTCACTCGCTGTTCGGATTAACGAGGCGTTGTTGTTCGGATTATGGCTCGGAGTTGTCGCTGTTCGGATTAGAGCATGTTCGGATTAAAGACGTTATACTGCATGTGTTCAATTGCTGTAGCCTTCCGAATTTTGTTTTGGAAAATCAAATTTGACCGTTGATCAGTACCATATATTACTACACTACTACTACTTTCCAAAAAGGAACACTTTAGTTTTGAGTATAGCAGGATTTATAAACAATTGAAAATTTTGCCATGCATTAAACCAGTTAACGTTACGACTCTTACATATTAGTCTCAAGAAATCAAAATCTAGTCTTATTTGATATGGCTTTTTTATGTCTGTTTTGGAAGCTGTCTATTACTTATGTGATAAGTAATAGACAGCTTCCAAAACATTAAATTTCCTAAACGGTTAATAGTACAAAAATGAAATTTATTGGACTTAAATGGTTTGAAATGATGTCCATTTCTGAATAAATATATTTCATTTCCGGAAGAATGACATCAACTTCACAATTCCAAATGGGACACCCTATATATTTATGGATTTTTGGGAAGATAATTGAAAGACAAATTCAGCAATACCATATGAGTATTATATTATTCTTAGAAAAACAAAAAAAAACAGTGGACATAAAAACAAAGAACAAAATTAACAAACAAAAATAACGAATAATAAAAGTAGTAACAGAGACTCAGACAGAAGATGTTAACTATAAATATATATTTGTTTTCTTTTATTTGTTATTGGCCTTTCTTAAATGAATACCTAATAAAAAAAAATAAAAATTAAATTGATTGTCAGATTCGAAGACAAAATTCTCGTCGACTTAAGATTTCAAGTACAAGTTGCTCACACCTTATCTGCAGTCATTGTTCGACATGCTGCTACGTTTCGATTCTGCAAGCTGCAAGTCTTCCAAGTCTATAGGTGGTGCGCTATACAGGGTGCCTCGTTTCGAGTGTGCCAAATGAAAACAGGAAGTAGATAATGTTATTCTGAACAGAAAAGTTCAAATAAACATATGTCTGATTTCTTACCGTTATCGAGATAAATGATCTTAAATATTTTTAGATATTAAAAATAATTAATGCGAATGACTACCTCAATTGTCTTCAAAATGGCTTGAAGAAATTTTAGATGATTTGCCGCTTGCACAGCTTAGAATGTGGTTACAACATGATGGAGCACCTCCCCATTATGCAAGAAATATCAGAAATTAGCTAAACATTCAATTTTCTGATAGATGGATTGGACAAGACGGACCTTGGTCACCATGATCTTCAGATCTTACATCTATGGCCACATGCAACAAAAATTTTATAGCGTTTCAATAAATTGAAACAAACAATTACAAGAGCGGATAATAAACGCTGCTGAGGAAATTAGAATTAATGAGTAAAAAAAAGTTCTCACTTTCAAAATTCACTAAAATTTCACGAGTTACCCATCTCTAGTTGTGTGTCTCCTGATACCAAAATTGTACATTACTTTTTACTTTCTCCGTTACGAAGTACGAGAAACTTTGAACATCCGTCTTATTTCATAATATGAAGAACTGAAAAGCTTTTGGTAAAATTTTGTACACCGGAAGTGGGCGTTTACCTTAACTGTTTTTTGTTTTTTGCCAATATTTTCTTAAATATGAAAAATATCACAAAAACATTTAAACAAACTTTGAAGACAACAAAGAAATGAACATCTTTTGCTTGAAAACATTTTTCATAAAATCATTTTTATTCGAGAATTTTTTTTTTAATTTTTTTATTTTTGGTTTATGATTATAAAACGATAATAGTTACAGCAAATTTATGTTAATAATAATTGTAGAGAATGTTAAAATGAACAACTTATAAAGAATAAGTTTTTTCCGAAATCCCTTTAGTTTTCGAGTAAACTGAGTTTTTGAATTTGAAGTATAATTTTTCCATCTTTCATAATTTTGACATTTTAAACGTCAGTTTCATCTGAATTTACCCAACGCACGATGTACATTTAAAATATGATTTCAATTGAAAGTAAACAATGAAAACGTAAATATAAATGGCTATAATACCATCAAGTCGGAGAAAATAACATGATGGCCACATCACCATTTTTTAACTCCATGTTCAAAAGTTTCTAATTAGTATATTTGTAAGAACAAAAATCTTATACACAGGGAAAGGAAACATTAGCATAAATAGCATTAATCAAATTCTTGTATGAAATCAGGCATTTCATATATCAATGTCAAACTCCAAATCATTTCACGCCTTATAAATAAACCAGAAAGTGGTTATGTGATTATTCGCTGTTAAAACAGATTTAAAAACCGAATAAGGCATCGCGTGATTGATCGACAATCTCAATAATCCTTGGAGCTATACTATAAACACGTTGTTATCGCTTGTAAGATGAAGATGATAACAGTAATTTTGAAGTTGTGATGCTTAGGGAAAGAGATAATATTTGTAATGCGCGATAAGAGTGCACCGCAAATATCGCATTATTATAATTATACATTTGCCAAGGCAATTGACCCGAGTCAATCTTTCATCTCCACAATTTGCAGCCTGTGTTATCCTTAGGATATTCAAGTGGTGACTATAGAGAAGAAAACATGTAGTTGCTTGGGGTGTAGGAGCGTTGAGGTGTTATTTCCTGTCGGTTAAAAGAGGTAATAATTATTTATTTTTATTGATATTTATATTTCATTTCTTTAAGGGGGTAAGTGCCGCGTCGAAAATCGATGCATTTTTGATGGTCAGCATATACATAATTCTGAAGTTAATATCAAATATTAAGAAATGATATTTTGCATATTTAGAGAGAAAGGGTTAAACTATTCGTCTATAGAATTTGATTTGTTTTTAATCATTAGACAAACTGTATCATTTATCCTAAAAATGATCAATATTGGATGGATATCTGGGGCTTTTCTCTGCAAAGAATTAAAAATGTAATGCTACAGAAAATTAGTTTATACCTTTGAAAACAATATTTACGTAATAAAATAGTCATTCGTTATCAAATAAAGTCGCAAAAACGTAAGAGCTGCACCTCTGCAAATACGAATTTGCTTCATTTTCACCGCTGTAATAAACGCCACCTGCATGAAACATATTGGATCAACCCTGGAGGCGTACACAAACACATTTACGTATTCGGTAAAATTTCAGGCCCAAGATAGTGGCGATCAGCGTTTTCTATTAGACCATTCTGGTCTAACTTTGGCGCGAGGCACTTACCCCCTTAGGGGATTTTGGAAAACTCATTTTTTTTGGATTAAACAATATGTTAGGGCTTATTTTTTGGCCAAAAATCGATACATTTTTCAAACGTGCACCATTTCTACAAAATTTTATATAGCAAAAAACTCCTACGTACTTCCATAGACAATAGTATATAAATTAAAAAAAAAAAGTTTTGACTCACCTCTTATACTTTACGAGAAATCCGTCCTTCAGTATAGGAGTTAAAAAAATGGCGATTTTAAAGATTGGCTCTGTTGCTGCCATTTTGCATTAAATTGATAATACATTTTTTTGTTTTATACCTCAATAAGTTTAAAATAAACACTCTAAAAAGAAATCCCATTTCTTTTTCCATGCTCCCAAAATAAATCGTCAAAGTTAGGCTTTTTTTTCGTGGTGTTACTCTTTAATTTAAAAATGTGACAGTTAATTTGGATGGTGTGCAACTTACAATTATTGCCAAGAATATAATTCATGAACAGGGTAGACAAATTTGGTGTTTATATTAACCCTTTCACTGCGCATAACATTTTAAAGATTGACTGCTCTATGCGCACAAGAATACTCGCTTGAAGTAGTTTTGTGCTTACGAAAAAATTCGCTTAGAGCAGCATACCTTAATTTTATGCTTATTTGTGATAAAGGCAAGGTGGTACCTAAAATTATAAATAAGAGTATAAAAAAACATTATTTTTGCGTAATTGCTTCAATAAACTGAAACTGTACAAACAAAAGTGAAGCTGTCATTTCCAAGGCACTCTTTGCAAAAACAGGATTTTTGGCATATCCATTAAATTGCTAGACCAAATCCCAACAATTGACACATCACCGTAATCAGAAAAAAAATCTGTATTTGAAAATGTAAAAATACAAGATGGCGCCCATAAGAAAAAACAAAGTTGATGATGTTTCCCAAAAATCGAAACGTCAAATTTTTATTATTATATCACCACGTTGTAGAGCGTACAAAGTGGAAATGATAAAGTGTCAATTGTTTTGAAGTATCTCTACAAATAGTCTCACAAAAAAATAAAAACTTTTTTTGAAAATTTCAATTTTTTTCGGATATCTTCGGAAGTAGTCGGAATATTTTATGTTTCAAAACGGCATTATGTTACATTCCAGATTGAGCAACTTTACCCTAATTTAACCGACCTTGTATCTCTTTAAATAACCGAGATCTCCATGCTTGAGCTCCAAAAACGGGCACCCTGAATATAGGGTTCGGTAAATGAGTCGGAACACCTGATTTCTGGCTAAACGTCGGTTATTTTCTTATTACTTAAAACAAATGTTTATAGTTTTATTTATTCTATTCAGTGACGTACCTACTTCTATTCTCAACCGCTAACTTATTTTTCGAGATATAACGTCATCGGTAGTTTTTTTTTTAATTGAATCACCTGCAGATTTTTACATTCTAAAATTGACACCTTTGAAACAATTATAATGTTATAGGGTTTGGTGGGCGTGCAACTTTTTAAATATTAATTGAAAAATAAAATTTTTCGTGAAACTTTTAATAATGAGTGGGACATACACTAAACATCCATGGACCCGCACGGCCACTTCTTCGTTCCGACAAAGTGACCGCACGGATGGGATTCGAACCCACGGCCACGAGGCCCGTGAGCAGGAGCTCTACTCACTAGGCCACAGCGGCCTCCAGAACCCTTGAAACTGCCGATTTATAAATGTTAGAATTTCTATCAGAGAATGTTGCATTAAAAATATTGCATGCATCTTGTAGAGATCTTTGCCAATCTCTAACGTTCAGTTAGTTCACCCATAATTTAACAGCAATGTTAATATTTTACATGGATACTATCTATCAGTGACAGGAAACATAGGAACGCGAAATTAGAAAACACAAAAAAAAATGTAAAAATGGTGATGTGGCCATCATGTTACTTTCTCCGACTTAATGGTATCATTTATATTTACGCTTTCATCGTTTATTTTCAATTTAAATCGTATTTTAAATGCACATCGAGAGGATGACACTGACGTTTAAAACGTCAAAATTATAAAAGAAGAAAAATTATACTTCAAATATAAAAACTCAATTTATTCAAAAACTAAAGGGATTTAGAAAAAAACTTATTCTATCATCATCTATCATTTTTCCATCTTTTATAATTTTGACGTTTTAAACGTCAGTTTCATGAGAGTCTACAAACCGCTCGATGTACATTTAAAATATGATTTCAATTGAAAATAAACCGTGAAAGTGTAAATATAAATTATGATACCATCGGAGAAAATAACATGATGGCCACATCACCATTTTTTTTTTGTTTTTACCAAAAAACATTTTTAGGGGTGAACTGGTCCCTCGAAAATCAGCCCTATCGTATGTACCTGGTGCTATCCCATTTTGATTGCTTCTTTAACTTCTTCATTTTTAATTTGCTCAATTTTTTCTTTCCCTTTCTCTAGTGACTTTTCATCTCGTTCTTGCGCTTCATTATCTCCTTCTTCCTGTTCAGTTAGCTCATTGAAATATTGTTTACATCTTTCCAATATCTTGTCTTCATTCGTGATTATTTTTCCATTTTTATCTTTTATGTTCATCATGTTATGTTATTTTTAGTTTCTCCGTTACTAAGTACGAGAAAGTATTGTGATCGTGATTTATTTTTCAAATTTTTTTTTTGCGGGAATATCCGTTTTGGGGTCCCTAGATGCTATTTCAACAATTTCTGAAAAAAAATGTGTGTGTGTCTGTGTGTCTGTGCGCGCTGTATCTCTAAAACTAATACAACAATTAACATGAAACTTTGAACATAAGCTTTATTTGACAATTCGAAGAACTGAAAAGCTTTTGGTAAAATTCTGTATGCTGGAAGTGGGTGTTTACCTTAACCGTTTTTTGTTTTTTTTTCCAATATTTTTTTAAATATCGAAAATTTTCAAATAAATATTGAAGACAACTAAGATATGAACATATTTTGTTTGAAAATATTTTTCATAAAATAATTTTTATTGGAGAAATTTTTTTTTTTTCATTTTTGGTTTATAATTATTAAACGATAATAGTTACAGCAAATTTACATGATCAATAATTGCAAAGAATGCCAAATTGAACAACTTATAAAGAATAAGTTTTTTTCGAAATATCTTTGGTTTCTGAGTAAACTGACTATTAAACTCAACTCACGTGCTACAATTTTAGGTTATGTCGCAGACGAGCGATTTTCATCCAATTTATTGTTCAAGATTTGATATCTTGTATTACACGATGCGAGGAAAAGGTATATAATTGATTTCAACATGCATTCCTGTTCTAATGTATACGAGTCTGTATCTCAAAAACTAATACAACAATTAACATCAAACTTTGAACATAAGCCTTATTTGATAATCCAAAGAACTTTTGGTAAAATTTCGTACACCGGAAGTGGGTGTTTACCTTAACCGTTTTTTTGTTTTTCTCCGATATTTTTTTAAATATGAAAAATACTATAAAAGCACTTCCAAAACTTGAAGACAACAAAGAAATTAACATCTTTTGTCTGAAAATATTTTTTGTAAAATGTCTGGTTTTTGAAAAATAATAGTAATTAAATAGATATTTTTTTTTGTCATTTTTGGTTTATAATTATGAAACGATAATAGTTACAGCAAATTTATTTTAATAATAATTGCAGAGAATGCCAAAATGAACAACTTATAAAGAATTAATATTTTTGGGAATCTCTTTGGTTTTTAAGTAAACTGACTATTAGAATTTAAAGTATAATTTGTCATTTTCATATTTCATAAATTTGACGTTTTAAACGTCAGTTTCATCCGATTCTGCAAAACGCTGTATGTACATTTAAAACATGATTTGAATTGAAAATAAACCATGAAAGCGTAAATATAAATATCAAGTCGGAGAAAGTAACATGATTGCCACATCACCATTTTTTTGTTTTAGTTGTTTTAGTGTTCCGTAGAATACTTTTTGGTTCTGCCGAAAGTTCTCATTCATTCTTTCACCAAATTTCTTCCATGATTTTTGTTTTGCTTCTTTAATTATTGTCTTTGTTTTTTCTTTGTATTTTTCATAATCTTCTATTTTTTGGTTTGCAGGTTTGGTTTGTTTGTTGTTTGTTTTTTGACTTCCACCGCCCACTTGGCTATTTCCCATTTTTGCGGGTGTGAAATTAGCAATAGATTTCAGCTGTAGATTTTAATAGTATATTATGCAACAAGTGTTATAAACGGTACTTTAGTCACGAGCGGAGCGAGTGTTTAATAACGAGTGTCTAGAGATGTTTATAACACGAATTGCATACTATACTTTTTCTACCACTAAATTGGTAAAGTTTTGAAATTATTTTATTATTTTAAATGAACATCATAATATTATTAAATTAGTCTACTTGGGTAGAACACATTAAAAGTTACATTAGAGGCGTGGCAATTGCTAAAGGAAATCATTCTTTCTCCTAAATTTCTTTGGTGTTGTGTATTATTTAAGTTGAAAGTATTCCTTGTTTCATTTTCGTCTAAATTAAAGCTGGAACTTTCAGTAATTGGAATATTAATATTCTCCACATTATTTTGCACATCACTATTTTGTACGGTATTGAAGATTTTATTCCCTATCTCAATTTTGTTGCTTAATGAGTGGTCTATACAGGGTGTCCTAAATAGAGTAGGATTGCATGGGTATCTTTCTTATTCTTAAAGCTAGAGATCTGGTTAAATGGGCAATGTTGTGCAGTTTTCTATGCTGATTCAGATTATGTTGAGAAATTTTCAAAATTCCGAGCAGTTTAGAAAATATTTAAAAAAAACTGAAAATCGCGATTTTAAAAAAAATCAAATATCTCAATAATTATTAAAGATTCGAAAAAAAGTTTTAAATAAAAGTTACTTGGTTTAATTAGGCAAACATAGAAATCAAGTCAAAATAAAATTCAAGATGGCGGTTTCCGAGATATTAATACCAACTTTCTTATTTCAAATGGCCGCCATATTTGATTTTTACACGCATAAATAGACTTTTTTTTCTATTTTCAACGATGTACAACAACTTATGTCAAAATAAAAAATAATGGAAATATTAATTGTTGTAAGTTTAAAACAAGTAGGCATAAATAAAAATAAAACAAAATTTGTTATAACGACTAACTGTCATCTTACATTAGTTTATCAGTTGTATTAATCATTCATACATGTGTATTGTCTTAAGTTGTTGTAATATCGATAAATATTAATTACTTGAAATGGCGAATTATTCAATATCTGAACAATACGATATGTTTTGTAATTACATCAAGCGTTACAAAAACCCCCATCTTGCAGCACAAACATACCAAGCAAACTTTCCTGAAAGAAGGCAGCCGGACATTAAGGTATTTAAAAGATTGGATGAAAATATGCAATTGTATGGAAGTTTAAAAAAACCTAAGAGAAATAGAAATATGATCGTTGATGATGAAGAATTAACATTGGCTTGTGTGGCAGCTAATCCGAACATTTCATGTCGGCAGATAGAATATGAAGTTAACGTATCTAAGTCTAGAGCATCAACAATTTAAAAAAAGCACAAGTTTCACCCTTATAAATTGCACCTATCTCAGACTTTACAACCAAATGATAACATCCGTAGATTAACATTTTGCAGGTGGTTAATCAACAAAATTACGGAAAATGGTGATTTTATAAACACAATTTTATGGACTGACGAATCTTACTTTTCTAATTGTCGATTATTTAATCGTCATAACGAGCACTGTTGGGCTCAAGAAAATCCACACATAGTTATTCCACGGCGAAACCAATTACGGTTCGGCTTTAGTGTTTTTTGTGGCATAATGGGAAATCGTTTACTTGGTCCTATAATTTTTGATGGAACTCTAACTGTACAACGTTATTTGGAAATTCTTCAAACAACCTTAGAAGATTTATTGGATGATTTACCTTTGGCACAAAATATGCAAATATGGTACCAGCAAGATGGCGCTCCAGCACACAATGCCAGAGATGTTATTACTTATCTAAATGGACGTTTTAATAATAAAGTAATAGCGACTAATACACATGTACAGTGGCCAGCCAGATCTGCAGACTTGACGCCTCGACTTTTATTTGGGGGGCACTTTAAAAAACAAAGTTTATGGAAGTAACTTTAATTATAACAATGTGGATGAACTTCGCGAAGCAGTGACAGAGGCAATAAACGGCATTAATCGCAACACATTGCGAAAAGTAACTGGCAGTGTTGTAAAACGCTGTCAATTGTGTTTGGCCAATAACGGTCATAATTTTGAGCATTTTTTATAATTTATTGTTATTTTACTACTTGGTTGTATTACCTCTTTTTGTTTTGTTACATTTGCTTTAATAATAATTAAAAAAATTTAAATTTAAATTTAAACAATTAATATTTCCATTATTTTTTATTTTGACATAGGTTGTTGTACATCGTTGAAAAGAGAAAAAAAAATCTATTTTTGCGTGTAAAAATCAAATATGGTGGCCATTTGAAATAAGAAAGTTGGTATTAATCTCGGAAACCGCCATCTTGAATTTTATTTTGACTTGATTTCTATGTTTGCCTAATTAAACCAAATAACTTTTATTTAAAACCTTTTTTCGCATCTTTAATAATTATTGAGATATTTGATTTTTTTGAAAATCGCGATTTTCAGTTTTTTTTAAATATTAATACTGCTCGGAGTTTTGAAAATTTTTCAACATAATCTGAATCAGCATAGAAAACTGCACAACATTGCCCATTTAACCAGATCTCTAGCTTTAAGAATAAGAAAGATACCCATGCAATCCTACTCTATTTAGGACACCCTGTATAACCCTCTGCTATAGTGGTAGAGCGCCATCCTCCATGACGTTATAAAGCTGTTATGTTCGCACCCAAGTCTACTAAAATCGTCGCTGATGATCTTCTTAATCAATGTCCGGTGTAACAAGTTGGGTCAGGCAACTTTCAAAATTTTGCAACAACGCTAGGGAGGATTCCAAATTTATTTATTCCAATGGGCTGTACATTTTCCTTGTTGGTAATTTAGAAAAAAATCGGGTACTTGTTAGGTTTGTGGGTCGAAGTTCTATGTATTTCTTACAGGTATGGTAGAAAGTACCTCCAATAACAAACTGACGTTCTGTTTTTTTCTTCAATATGACTTGTTTCAATTTTCATCAATTCTGCTCTCCGACAAGCTCCCATTATGCCGAAAATTAGCCAGAACCTGAAATATTTATACTTTTAATATTTCTGTTTAATTTAATTTTACATTTTACCTTTGTAAATTCTTTAATTTCCTGCGGTGTCAAAATTTTCGACTTTTTAGGTCTGTAACCGTCCGATTTCCACTTCAGAAACGCGCATAATTTAGGGTATTTGCTTATATCCACATTGTTTTTAATATTCATTGTCATCCGCAACATTGAGTAGATTGCCCTTAGAGAGGACGGTTTCATCTTTTTCGAAAGGTCGTCGAAATATGCAAGTAATACATTTTCAGAAAGTGAATTTGTTTGCCTTTCTTGACGCCAATCTTGGAATAGTATATTCTGTAACAAGGTTAGAATGGAAATTCGATGCGAGTGGAATATTTCGAGCGCGAGCCGTTAGGCGAGCGCGAGGAACCACGAGCATCTGAATTTCCATTCTTACCGAGTATCAGACTATACTTTCTCCTCGACCAGATAAAATAGAATAATAAAGTAATTAACATAAAGAACTTACGTTTTATTATCACGTTTGTGGTTATGTTTATAGTATTTTGACAATTGTGATATCCAAGGCTAATTGTTTTATTCGAAACGATGTGAGAATATTCATTCTCCACGACCACTGTAGAATTTATGCATTCTGCAATCAATTTTGATCATAGAACGTTCACATTCTCACTCTTGTTATGTAACAAAACACTATGCGCTTATGCGTTTTGCATGTAATTCATTCCATAACAAGGGATAGAATGAATATTCTCACACCGTTCCGAATAAAACAATTAGCCTTGGATATCACAATTGTCAAAATACTAGAGACATAACCACAAACGTGATAATAAAACGTAAGTTCTTTATGTTAATTACTTTATTATTCTATTTTATCTGGTCGAGGAGAAAGTATAGTCTGATACTCGGTAAGAATGGAAATTCAGATGCTCGTGGTTCCTCGCGCTCGCCTCACGGCTCGCGCTCTAAATATTCCACTCGCATCGAATTTCCATTCTAACCTTGTTACAGAATATACTATACTCCACGACCACCATAGAATTTAAGCATTCTGAAATCAATTTTGATTATAGAACGTACACATTCTCACTCTTGTTATGGAACAAAACACTATGCGCTTATGCGTTTTGCATGTAATTCATTCCATAACAAGGGATAGAATGAATATTCTCACATCGTTTCGAATAAAACAATTAGCCTTGGATACCACAATTGTCAAAATACTATAAACATAACCACAAACGTGATAAAACGTAAGTTATTTGTGTTAATTATTTGATTAGTCTATATTATCTGGTCGAGGAGAAAGTATAGTCTGATACTCGGTAAGAATGGAAATTCAGATGCTCGTGGTTCCTCGCGCTCGCCTAACGGCTCGCGCTCGAAATATTCCACTCGCATCGAATTTCCATTCTAACCTTGTTACAGAATATACTATTCTATCCCTTGTTATGGAATGAATTACATGCAAAACGCATAAGCGCATAGTGTTTTGTTCCATAACAAGAGTGAGAATGTATACGTTCTATAATCAAAATTGATTTCAGAATGCTTAAATTCTATGGTGGTCGTGGAGAAAAGTTTATACGTACGTTCGTATTGGTTTTTTGATTTTGGCGACAGCAAATTAGCAGTTGCCGATGTCGCTGCTTGAATAATTTCCGGGGTATCGTCACTTTCACTGTTGTTCATTATTTACACGAAACTTACTTTATTTATACTATGAAAATTACATGCGCGTGGTCGCACTGCGTCGCGTTGACAAGTATGACATGTCACAATTAACAACTTAAAGCCTACTACAACTAACTTGATTTTGAGTTTCAATTGATTTTAGCGATTTAAAGATCTGGAGCTAACTTCAGCCCATGACTAAAATGCACAAAGTCACAGTTTGTCAAGGTGTATTTAAAGAAACACTTAGCGTCATGGAAACATAAGCGATAAATGACATTTTAGAGGTGGAAGTAGAAAAAATCAGTTTTTGGCGGTTTCAGAAAGAAAGCCGCATAACTCGCAATACAAGGAGAATTTAAATTCATGTGTACATTATTAATTTGTTCACTTACGCACGGCGATATACGGTTGTAAATAAAATTGTTTTTCTACTCCCACCTCTAAAACGTCATTTATCTCATATGTTTCCATGACGCTAAGTGATTCTTTAAATACACCTTGACAAACTGTGATTTTGTGCATTTTAGTCATGGGCTGAAGTTAGCTCCAGATATTTAAATCGCTCAAATCAATTGAAACTCAAAATCAAGTTAGTTGTCACTTATCAACAATCTGTCAAAATAAAAAGTAAATAAATGAAACAAGGAATACTTTCAACTTAAATCAAATAAATAACACACAACATCAAAGAAATTTAGGAGAATCAATGATTTCCGTTAGCACTGTCTCTAACGTAACTGTTAATGTATATTTACCCATAGTAGACTAATTTAATAATAATGTACATACTATTACCATGTTCATTTAAGATAATAAAATAATTTCAAAATTTTACCAATTTAGTCGTAGAAAAAGTATAGTATGCAATTCGTGTTATAAACTTCTCTAGACACTCGTTATTAAACACTCGCTCCGCTACGCTCCGCTCGTGCCTAATTAACTCGTGACTAAAGCGCCGTTTATAACACTTGTTGCATAATATACTATTTTGACGGATTGATATATGTATAGTGTACGATTTTTGTAAGTTCTGATAGATCGTGAAGTGCTGCCACTTTACTGCCCACTTAACTATTTTTAAGTTCTTTTAAAATAACTTTTACGACCGTTTTGCAGTAAAACCCAATCGCAATTAATACATTTGTATAACTAAATATACATGTCTATGACATTGATGAAATCTATCAAAGATATAAAGTTGGAAAAACAGTGTGAAAAATTCCAGGATTGGTGCAAGAAATAAAAAGTTGCCAAGTACACAGAAGAGGGAGCAGCTACCCCCCGTATGTTGGAAAATGATTGCGCTGCAAGGCGATTACGCTAAAAAATAAAAAATAAGCAACCCGTTGATTTCGAGTGGAACAAGTGATTGTTGGATTTTGAGGCAAGTGCAACAAAGTGCAATTTATCCTAGAAAATCTTAAATTAAACTTTTGATTGCGAGAGGAAAACAAGCGATTGCTCGGTTTGAAGGTATGTGACAGCTGTCAAAATGATGTCAACTGTACGATAATTACAATGTCTACAATTTCTGCTTAAAGTTGTTTGCGCCACGAGGCGCAGCTTTCGCTAGAAAATTAACCCCTCGCAAACCATCGACTGTGAATGGAAAATAAAAGGCGATTCTACTTCAAAATATTTTAACAAAAATATTTATTTAATTTAATATTTTACAGTAAAGTAATCGACGAAGGCAGAAAGTAAATATTAAATAAATTTAAGACAACCTCACTTGTTGCAGATGCATTAATAATATATTGTACAACGAGCATATAATGATGGCTATTATTCACGAGAATGATGTTTGCGGAACGAGCCGTAGGCGAGTGGAGCAATTCGTTCGAGTGATTAATAGCCATTATATGCGAGTTGTACACTATACTTTGTTCGCGAAAATTAAAATCAAAATCAAAATAAAGCGCGAATTAGCGTGTTTAATAACCATATTAAACACAGAATTGAAATTGAGTGTTAAATGTACCTCATGAATGCTGCTTATACAATTAAATTAAATAATGCGCACATTGTAACATTTTCGTGAACAGTAGTATATTGTAGAATAAGCATATAACGATTTGCTCCACTCGCCTACAGCTCGTTCCGCAAACATCGTTCTCGTGATTAATAGCCATTATATGCGAGTTGTACACTATACTTTGTTCACGAATATTAAAATTAAAATAAAAATCAAAATTAAAAAAAAAACAAAAACAAAATCGAAATCAAAAATAAAATCGAAATTAAAGTTGTGATTACAATTACAATTGAAAAAAAAATTAAAATCAGTACAGTAAAAACAGGGTAAACAAAATATTATCATAAATCGCGTTCTGTGAATCAATGAGCGAATTAGCGTATTTAATAACCATATTAAACACGCAAATGCGTGTTTAAGAAATTGAGTGTTAAACGTACCCCACTAATGCTCCCCATAGAATTAAATAATGGGCACATTATAACATTTTCGTGAACAAATACTTGTTAATTTTAAATTGATTTATATTTCTTCTTTATATAATTTAAAATGACTATTGTTTTTGTATTTTGTAAATTAGTTTACGCAGGTAAATTTTATTTTATGTTTAACTGGTTAGATTGTAGGATAGGGACCACCTATCCCTTCAATTTTTATTTGACCTAAAATCAGTGTTCATGTGTTTCTTGTTGATATACAACTCTTATTACAATTATACTTACAGAACACTGGAAACTGGGATTGTTAGCTAAGTAAACGAAGAAATTAAGGGTGGTGGGTGGTCCCTATCTCATTATCTAGATGGTAGAATATAAACGACGGTTTTATAGATGTAAAGTAATCGACCAACAAAATAATGAAATGTTATTTTTGTTTTTGTAAATTGGTTTACGTGAGAAAAATTTGTTTTATGTTCAAAATGTTTGGATTGTAGGATAAGAACCACCCACTACCCACCATATCAAATTTACTTTAACCTACAAACATTGTTTATGCATTCGTTGTTGCTATATAACATGTGTTTCACTTATTTTAACAGAAAACCAAGCACAGGGTTTTTAGGTTAGGTAAACTTGGAAACGAAGGGTGGTGGGTGGACCCCACAGAGCATTAAGGATAAAGACGGACAGTTCAATGTTAACTTTTGGAAACGCTATCGGCGTCGTCTGTGAGCCATCTGGCCAAACACATCCAGCCAGCGGGAAATTTAAAATTGCGACTTTATAATTCATTTTTGCAAATGTTTCGAACTTTTTGGTTCTTGTCAGTGCGACGCATCTAAATAAAAGCGGAAATCGCAGACACTTGCTTTATAAAAAGCTTAGACTTAACCAAACGCAAAAAGTAAAGCTCTAAATGATGTTGAAGGGGATTCGCTTGAATTTTTTTCCAAACGAATTCTTTTTGTGAGCTACATTCTTGAAGGGGCCACTTTAAAAAAGATTTTGCAGGAATTGTACTGGAAGAAGTACTACAAGAAGGTATATTAAAAATTGTCGGAATTGCATTCCAATTTAAATATTTTCTACAGGAATTAATAAGTACTTAAAAAGTGGTCCTCACAAATGTGCATAATTTTTTAAAGTGGATTTTTTTTAGAGTAATACTTTCAATAGAATTAACCCATTCATCTCTGCGATTAGGACCCTTCGGAAATGTAAAGAAAGCTTTATTTTTAATATTTGAATCGCGGGTAGAGTCTGATCAATGGATCTTTGCGTGCACGTCATAGATAGCCGAACCAAGTTCCGACAAGATTTTCATGTGTTTACTCTCTCTCTGATAAGTTAAATTAGTCGCAATATGTATACGTATGTCGTCCAAGGCGAAGACGTACGGCACTCGGCAAAACCATGCATTGAACAAAGACAAAACCTTGGTACGTAAGTCATTTCCGGTTCGTAATTGCAGTGCCGGCGCCATAAGCTGTATTTTCTGTGTTGTGTTCGTTTTTACGTATTTGTTCGATTTTACAACCTGTACAGTACATTTTTAGTCGTAACATAAACACGTCGTGATAAACATTTCTTCGTGATATATAAAAGAACAGTTCTTTTTAGAACTTTAGAATCAGCGGAATCGCTTGGCCTAATCTCAAAATGCCAGGTAAACGTCTAAATTTTCAGAAGCGGAATCTCTTGGTCAATCTTTTGGCCTATTTTAGAAAAAGGAAAAATTTCGCTGAATGCTATTCAAGAGGTAATTTCTTTCTTTGTTGTCTAATTACCTGATTATTAGGATAGTGTTTTATTTAGGGAAAATAGAGGAGGGGGCTGAAATTTGTTTTGTAGACATGTTTTTTTGAGCCGAGTTCAAAGATCGATGTCTTAAGTTTGAGAAAAGTAAGTCGAAGAAGTTATGTCCCTTTAAAGCTTCCCATATTCGACGGACGACTCGCTCAAAACAGTAACTTTACTTTAATTTCCGGTAACGGGAACGAAAAGCTTGGTATATTTTCGTTACCGTTCCCGGGTTGTTATAAAACCGCCTTAACAGGTTTCTAAGATCATCACGTTGTAGCTTGCGCTTCTCGCTACAACTCCGTTGAGATCTGTCACTCCTCACGCGCAGACCGAAATTTACTGACGTTTAAAACGTCAACATTATGAAGGGATGTTGGGCTCATAGAGAATTTGATTTGTTTACCTTCCGGCAAAATGCGGCCCGACAGACCAAGCGTTTCGTATTCGGTCATATTGGCGTATACTCTCATACTGCTGTATAGACTAATTTCATTTTGTGGTTTATTTGTCGGATGCACAATTTATTTCGACTACGCCACTGGTGGAATCCCTAGCGTTGATTGTACCGGACAACTGTCAGTAATGACATGCACGTAAAGATCCATTGATCCAAGTATATAAACGTTACTGCAATAAGGTGCCTTAAGAGTACTTAATTTACCCATTGCACGCTCTTTTAGGTTTAAGAATATTATTTTCATAATAACGAGCTGAGAAAACATTTCTGAACCCCTAATGATGTGTTCTTTTTGATGGGTAAATTGGAATCTTCATACAAAAAAAAACATCGGGCCGTCTCAATTTCCCACCATTGGTAATTGGGACCCTGCTGACCTTTCATTGTCTGTTACTGCACTGTCACAATTGACCTTTAACTTTTGAATTGCTATTACACCTAATCTCTACTTTACCAGTGCGTGTTTTAGATGACACTTTCAACCCCACACTTACACGCTTTCAATTCTTGGGAATTATCTGAAAAAGAAAAGTGGTTCGCAATTCCCCCACTATGACAAAAATCTTTCGAAAATTTTGAAAACGAAAACAGTATATACACCGTGGGCCAAAAAACGGTACAAGTAGTTTTGTACGCATTTATCTTCCTGCGTTATTATTTTTTTTAATAATTACAATAACACTAAAAAGCTCATTTTTTAAATAAGATAAGTACTTTTTCTCTAAAGAAATGGTACTTAACCTTGTGCCCGGAGCATCTTCTTGCTTGAACTTCTTCTATCGATTCAGGAATTAGTACTGGACGCAGGGGCGGCTCGTTATATAGAGCCACGGAGCCATGGCACTACCTGTAGACTCAAGCTCAGCAAAAAATTTTAACTGATTCTTAAAAAAAAAAAAAATGTTAAAAAACACCTGTAACACCGTGTGGAAGTTCTACATTCATTTCAACAGATGGTTAAAATTTTGACAGACTATTTCTGAATAATTTCCAAAGAAAGCAATCGCAAGTTTACCACAACAAAATAGTTGCACTAAAAAGCAAATTTTGATGATCAACAAGGCGCATTTTTCAGAAATTTGCATGGAAATTCCACATTAATTGCAACAGATGGTAGAAATTTTGACAGAGTAATTTTAAATAATGTGTCTTCAAATTTTCTTCTAAATTTTCGATTTTGTTGTTAAAATTTTCGAATTTTTGGTCCGCAATGTCGATTTTTAGGATCGAATTTTTGGTCAAAGTTTTGAATTTTTTATCCTATATTTTAAATTTTTTTAACCTATATGATTGCTTTTTATACGCAACTTTTTTATTTTGTAATTTGAATTATTATTTTTTATGGGCGATTTTTTTTACTTTTTGGTTACTTTTTGACTACCGTTTTCGAGTTTCTGGTATTTTGGGAGCTGAAAATGGCAAATTATTTTCGTTTTCCTTGATTTTTCAATTTTTTTGTTTGCATTTTTTATTCTTAGACCAGCATTTTTTATTTTTTTGGCCTATATTTTAGATCTTTGACCCGTATTTTTCATTTCTTCGTTCCAAATTTTAGAATTTTTGCCCGGAATATTCTTTATTTTGTTAAACTTTTTGATTTTTTTGTTGTTGAAATTTTGGGATTTTTGGTTTGCATTTTTTAACCGCGAATTTTTGACGTTTGTCTAAATTTTAGATTTTTTGTGCATATCTTTTAGTTTTTAATTATTTTGGGGGCTGAAAATGGCAAATTATTTTTGTTTTTCTTGATTTTTCAATTTTGTGGTTTGCATTTTTTATTTTTAGACCAGAATTTTAGATTTTTTTGGCCTATAGTTTAGATATTTGACCTGTATTTTTCATTTCTTCGTTCCAAATTTTAGAATTTTTGCCCGGAATATTCTTTGTTTTGGTTAAACTTTTTGATTTTTTTGGAATTTTCGATATTTGTGTATATTTTCGATTTGTTTTAGTGTTTAATTAAGAGCTAATTCTGCAAGTGATTAATTTTTTACAATTTTTCAAAACATTGAGTGCAATTTTCGTTCCCTCCAGTGCATTCCTGTTGTTTCCAGGTGCAATATTGCAATTGTTTTTTTCAAATAATCAAAAATACACTGTTTCTGAATGGTTTCAGCAATTTTCAAACGAATTCTGTAAGTGATTAATTTGTTATAATTTTTGAAAACATTGAGTGCAATTTTCGTTCCTTCAGGTACAGTTTTGAGTCAATTCCTGTTGTTTTCAGTAGCAATATTGCAATTATTTTTACAAGTAATCAAAAGTACACTCTTTCTGCATAGTTTTAGTCATTTTGGAGCTAATTCTACAAGTGATTATTTTTTTTTAATATTTCAAAACATTGAGTGCAAACCTTCACTACAGAGCAAATTTTGAGTTTATTCCCTTGTTTTCTGCAGGAGCGTGTCGTTGTTTTCAGGAAATCAAAAGTACACTATTTTTGAATAATTGAAGTTTCTTTGAAGCGAAACCTTCAAGTAATAATTTTTTAAATTTTTCAAATCGTCGAGTGCAAATTTCCTTCGCTACAGAGCAAATTTTGAGTTTTCTTTCCTATGTTTTCTGGGGCTAATCACCACGAGTGCTGAAAATGACAATTTTCGGACTTGAATTTTCAATCTTCTTGTTTTAATTTTTTATCGTTAAGCCCGGATTTTGATATTTTGGTCTAAAATTTTTATCTTTTAGCCTAATTTTTTTTCAAAATTTTCGATTTATTTGTTAAATTTTTTGATTTTTTGGTCCGCAATTTTGATTTTTAGGATCGAATTTATGAATTTTTATCCTATATTTTAGATTTTTTAACCTAAATGATTGATTTTTATGGGCGACTTTTTGTATTTTTTTGTCGACATTTTCAAGTTTTTTTGATAGTTTTTGATTTCTTGCCCTTGATTTTAGATTTTTAACTTGAATTATTATTTTTATGGGCAATTTTTTTTACTTTTTGGTTACTTTTTGACTAAAATCGATTAATTAAAAAAAAAAAAATTTTTCAAGACGCAGACCATTCTGAGCACTGTTTGTCCATAAAATTTTGTTGTGGGACTTCCAGGAACTGAGGTTTTCGAGTTTCTGGTCGGCAACTTATTTTGAGCTAAAGAGTTATTTGTGGGTCTGAAAAAAGCGAATTATTTTCGTTTTCCTTGATTTTTCAATTTTTTGGTTTGAATTTTTTATTTTTAGACCAGCATTTTTTATTTTTTAGGTCTATATATTGCCCTAAATATCCTCTGTTTTAGTTAAACTTTTATTGAAATTTTCGAATTTTTGGTCTGCATTTTTTTTAACCGCGAATTTTTGATATTTGTGTATATATTTTTTTTTATATTTTTAGTTTTTTACCTTAATTAGGAGCGTATTTTTTATTGGTCTATACCTTAGATTTTTAACATGATTGATTTTTATGTGGAAATTTTTGATTTTTTTGCCGGTATTTAATTTGTATAATTTGTCATTTCCATCTTTCATAATTTTGACGTTTCAAATGTCATCCGATCTAATAAATTGTAAAAGTGGCTCTACCATCAACATGTTCCACGAGCCGCCACTGACTGTACGTGGTCGTACTTGTAACCGACCAACCTTTTTGTGGGTATTTGTTCACAATCTTTCGTGCAGATAAATTGTCATATTGATTTTGTTTCACTTTCGGAACGATTTCTTTACTTTCGGGACGCTTTTTGTTACTTTCGGGACGATTTTGCGTATATATGTAGGCGGCCTTGACAAAACATGAACATCGTATTTAATTATGACAGCGCTTGTCATATTACATTCATTTGTGTTTTTGCTTTTTTAACATAAAAAAAAACGTCTGCAGAAAAAATATTGTACGTAACTCGTTCCAAAAGTGATTTTACGGGACTCGCAGGATTCCAGGACGAGCCATAGGTGAGTCCTGGAAACTTCCTACTCATCCCGTAAAATATCACTTTCGGAACTTGTTACGTAAATTACTATTACGTAACAAGTTCCGAAAGTGATATTTTACGGGATGAGTAGGAAGTTCTGCAGCCGTTTTTTTATGTTAAAAAGCAAAAACATACACGAACGTTATATGACAAGCGCTGTCATAATTAAATACGAAGTGGATGTTTTTGTCAAGGCCGCCTACATGTATACGCAAAATCGTCCCGAAAGTAACAAAAAGCGTCCCGAAAGTAAAGAAATCGTTCCGAAAATGAAACAAAATCGTCCCGAAAATAACTACTTTCGGTACGATTTATGTAAAGTGGTACTTTCGATTTAATAAATCATACCGAAAGTTTTATTTTCAGGACGGCTGCAGAAAAAAAATCTGTTTATACCTTCAAACCGGAGAAAGTTGTAAGATGGCCATATCACTCTTTTTTCTGAATAATTCCGTCCTTTGAACTTTAAATACCGCATATATTATTTCCAGTAGTTAATTTTCAAGATTAGTTAGAGTTACTTATGTAATATTCTTGAAATGTCCGAAACAATGATGTACATCTGTAATTGCGTAAATTTTGTAATTAATGCCTGTGAACTCCGAAGGACACTGACGAGTCATAACAAACGCAGCGTGCCATTATAATCATAATGTAAAATATTACGCATTACACGGGTTCGTACGTGTTTGCAGCGTAAATACGTCTTTTTTTAGAATAATAATTAAAGTACAATCATTTTACGGTAATTACTTCCTGATAAGGTTGTATACTAGAATAATTTGTATTTGTTTATGTCTACAATGTCTGCCATTATTAACGAACAAATTACAACTACGGTGTTTTTTTAAGTAACTTTGTTAGAAATATCTTGTTTAAAAAGGAATAAACACAATTGTTTCAAGTAGAAACACCAAAGTGGCGGAACCTATTGCCTAAACGCTGTACTTGACCCAATCTGAGTGGAGATGCCCACCGACAGATATAGGAATGCCAGCGGCGGCCATTTCATGTTTACGTTATTATTGGGCGCGTTAATCATACAAAACAGTTGGGAGTTTACTACCAATCGTTGGAGAATTTTCTAATGAGTTGATTGTGAACAAGTTCGTCCAGCGCACAAATTAGACCGATTGCTGTTGGAATTAAGCGTTGGAGTCCATTGTTATAATTCCCGCCGTTGGCAATTCTGTATCTGTCGGTGGGTAACT
Organism: Ocypus olens; assembly: GCA_910593695.2. Lineage (NCBI taxonomy): Eukaryota > Metazoa > Arthropoda > Insecta > Coleoptera > Staphylinidae > Ocypus > Ocypus olens. The sequence continues at coordinate 37,385,288 of OU343058.1, forward strand.
CCACTTGGGTTGAGTCAAGTACAGTATTTAGGCAATAGATTCCGCCACTTTGGTTTTCTACCTTAACTGTTTTTGGCATACTTTGCCGTTTTCCTATCGATTACTAATTGCGCTGATGAGGTTTGAAAGGCCGAAACCAGTCCGCAGTTGTACGGATGGGGAAACAATATTTAATGTTTACAATAATTCCATTTTTGTTTTAATACCAAGTTACGATTATTATGAATAAAAATAAAGTGTCACATATTTGACATATTTTATGGCGAAATATTTATTGCAAGCAATTGCATTGAACAACGAACGGTTGGAAATCGTCCATCAAGAAGTTCTTTGCGCAGTGTTGTGGGAGAATTATCGAAAAGTGGATATGTAGCCAAAAAACAAAAAGTGCGTAGGAAAACTGCCACCAATAAAGTTAATCAAGCTGAAGTCATTAGCCGCAGTGGCTCATTATCCTCATCATGAGGACCTCATGTTGCTTCTCAAAAGTGAGCGTTTGGTTCTGCAATATCTCAGAGCAGTGTTTTGAGATTATTGAAGCAGCATAAATTCCATGTAAATCATTTGTCATTGCACCAAGAACTACATGAAAATGACTTCCTAAATTTAGCTCCGTTCTGTTAATGTGCACAAGAAAGAAAAAGGATTTGATTTTCATCAATCATGGGCAAGTCAATCTAGATATTTTGCTTTATTGGTCTGTAGAAATCCTATCGGCTGGTATTATTATTGTATATCTTACCTTCTAATGGTACATTGAATGGGGAGAGATAGCAACATTTTTTTCGTAAGAAATTATCATTACTGCTCGAAGAATTGAATTTGAGAGTAAGATTGAACATGATGGTTATCCAGCACATTATTCGCACATTGCTCGACAAATATATCATAATTGAATATTTAACCACGGTTTCCCAGCGCACCCACCATCGCCCAAAATATTACATCATTAAATTAATTTTTTTAATTAAATCTTCTATGGTTGGGGTCAAACAGAAGATTAATCAATGTTTTATTGAGATTGGTAATATTTTGGTTGATGGTGTAAACGCTGGGAAACCGTGGCTGGAGATTCGTGGCTAAATTCGGCTAAATTCGTTGGTCTGCCATCATATTCCTGAAGAAACCCTTTTAACGTGTCACAATTCGTTAACTCGCCGTTTTCACAAGCATTATGAGCAGTGGTGGCTCGTGAACTTTTTGAGTGATAGAGCCACTTATCATACAATATAGCGGGTGTGTATAAATTGGCGGATAATCTACACGTGGAGATATTCTTTTAATGCTAAGCAACTTATCTTTATTCTAAAATGTTGTACCATGCTTCCTAGGCCTTCACGAGGTCCTCAAAGTTTAAACATCCAATCGTTAAATATGCATTATTATGCGATAGTAATTTACAGAAAACTCTGCAATTTCGGTAGTGTGTGCTATCTTTCTGGGGACAGTACCCCCAGTAACCCTCCCTTGAATACGCGCCTGGCTGAGCTTAAAACTACAGGTAGTACCATGGCTCCTTTTCTCTACATAACGAGCCACCCCTGATTATGAGGTTCAAGGGTATAATTTTGAACACCCCTTAAATTCATGTTTTTGTTTTATGAATTATTAAAGAAAGAATTGTTTTTTGCATGTAATTGAGATTGTGCTCATTTTCCTTTAAGACGGACTTACACCTTGTAGGACAATTTCGGAGCCAATTTTGAAGAATTTATTGTAAAAAAACTAGAGAAGATTTCGATACGAAACTTTGTTATTGTAGATCAATTGAATTTTACACATGATTTTTTTTACATGTCAATGTTGACTTCGAAGCAGTGGCGGCTCGTCAAATTTTGGTTTGGTGAGGCACAGATTTAATATTATTTACACATCTTTTTAAAACCTCCCTATTTTCCTTCGCGTTGTAATTATACGTTTCGACTTCAATTTTCCGAGCCGTGCTTAAAACATTAAGTATATTTTGTTTACAAGACTAATAACTAATTTCCGGTAACGGGAACAACAAGCTAGGTATATTTTCGCTCCCGTTCCCGTTCTCGTTGCCGTTCCTGGGTTGTTGTGAAGCTGCCTTAACCAGCCAACCCAATTCCACTAGAATTCCGCCAGAAAATATGAACATATTAAGTACGAAAAAAATCTATCTTATATTTTAACAGTTGAATTTAACGTTTTGCGTACGAATTAAGGTTGTATATGTATGTATATTGTAGAACAATGAAATAATCTGAAGAAAAATAAATACAGATATGATTGAATTCCCTAAAAATCTGAATGAATCTTTGAAAATTAATATTTTTGGTAGAACGCAAAAAAATCTAAAAAAAAATGGTGATGTAGCCATCATGTTACTTTCTCCGACTTTATATTTACGTTTTCATGGGTTTATTTTCAATTGAAATCATATTTTAAATGTACATCGAGCGTTGCGTAAACTCGGATGAAACTGACGTTTAAAACGTCAAAATCATGAAAGATGGAAAAATTATACTTCAAATTCAAAAACTCGGTTTACTCAAAAACTAACGAGATTTCGAAAAAAACCTATTCTTTATAAGTTGTTCATTTTGGCATTCTCTGCAATTATTATTCACATAAATTTGCTGTAACTATTATGGTTTCATAATTATAAACCAAAAATGAAAAAAAATAATATTTTTTTTTCTCGAATAACAATGATTTTATGAAAAATGTTTTCAAGCAAAAGATGTTCATTTCTTTGTCGTCTTCAAAGTTTGTTAAATGCTTTCGTGATATTTTTCATATTTAAGAAAATATTGGCAAAAAACAAAAAACAGTTAAGGTAAACGACCACTTCCGGTGTACGAAAGTTTTCCAAAAGCTTTTCAGTTCTTCAGATTATTAAATAAGACGGATATTCAAAGTTTCATATCAATTGCTCAATTAGCTTTTGAGATACAGCGCGCACAGAGAGACAGACACACACACAACACACACACACACACACACACACACACACACACACACACACACACACACACACACACACAACACACACACACACACACACACACACACACACACACACACAACACACACACACACACACACACACACACACACACACACACACACACACACACACACACACACACACACACACACACACACACACACACACACACACACACACACACGCGCGCGCGCGCACAGACACAATTTTTTTTTTCCAGAAATAGTTGAAATGGCATCTAGGGACCACAAAACGGAAATTTCCGTAAAAAAATTTAAAAAAAAAAAAATCCCGATCACAATACTGTCTCGTACTTCGTAACGGAGAAAGTAAAAAAAATACTTATATGATGGAATTGCTCAGAATTTTTAATATATTCACAAGATATTTGTATATCTTAGTATAAACTTTAATTTTTGAAAATGTGTAAATTTCTGCGTGAGTTATGAATTTTTAAAAATGATTTTTTAACTGAGTTCATTTTTACGTGAGTTATTAATTTTTGAAAATTAATATTTTCAGTTGTTGAAGACGAACAAAAAAATCTAAAAAAAATTAATGGTGATAAGAATAGAATTTCACAACATTTTTTTAATCTTTACTACCTTTAAAACTAATTTCAATTTTTTAAAGTCTGTCAATTTCTACGAGTTTTGAATTTTTGAGAATTAATGTTTTGAGTTTTTGAACAAGTGAACAAACAAAATCTAAAGAAAATAAATCCTTATATGATGGAATTGCTCATTTTTTTTAGTATATTCACAAGATATCTACATTTAACTTAAACTTTGATTTTTGAAAATGTGTCAATTTCTACGTGAATTATAAATTTTTAAAAATGTTTTTATTTAACCTGACTAATATTTGACCAAAGAAAAAAAAATATCGATATGATTGAATTCTTTAAAAACTCTGATGCAATCATAATGCATTTATTTACCTTAAAAAATAGCTTTGATTTTTTAAATGAGTCAATTTCTGCTTGAGTTATGAATTTTTGAAAAAATAATATTTTAAGTTGTTGAAGACTTGAACAAAAAAATCTATTTTTTTAATATATTCACAAAACATCTCCCTTTAAAATTAATTTTAATTTTTGAGAATGTGTCACTTTTTCCTTAAGTTATGAATTTTGAATGTTTTAACTTGTTAAACACTTAAACAAAGCAAAATTGAGTTCCACAAATATTTTAATAAATCGACAAAACATTGATTTTTGAAAATGTGTTCATTTTTGGGTGTGAAAATTAATATTTTTGGTAGTAGAAGACGAACAAAAAAACTAAAAAAATAGTGATATAATAGAATTCCACAAAAATTTTAAAATCTTTACAAAACACCTACCTTTAAAACTAACTTAATTTTTGAAACTTTTCCAATTTTTCCCTGAGTTATGAATTTTTGAAAATTATCGTTTTAAGTTATCGAACGAAAAAAATTCTGGTATGATTGAGTTTATCAAAAGTTCTAGTATATTCATAAAACATCTGCCTTTAGAATTATCTTCGATTTTTGAAAATGTGTCTATTTTTGCGTGAGATAAATTTTTAAAAATGTTTTTTTAAGTTTGTCGAATATTTGAACAAAGAAAAAATAGAAAAAAAATACTGATATGATTGATTTCCTTAAAAACTCAAATGCAATCATAATACATACACCTTTAAAATTAACTTTGAGTTTTGTTTATTTTTGCGTGAGTTATGAATTTTTGTAGATGTAGAATATTTTAAGTTATCGAACACTTAAACAAAACATGAATTTTTGAAAATTCATATTTAAAGTTGTTGAACACTTGAACAAAAAAATCTATTTTATTTTAAATATATTCACAAAACATCTACCTTTAAAACTAACTTTATTTTTTCAACTGTGTCACTTTTTCCGTAAGTTTGAATTTTGAGAAAATTAATGTTTTAAGTTGTCGAACACTTAAACAAAACAAAAATCGAAAAGAAAATAAGTTTTGATATAAGAAGAGTTCTTCAAATATTTTAGCATATTCGCAAAACTAGCTTTAATTTGAAAATGTGTTTTTTTTTAAGTGGTCGAATATTTGAACAAGGAAATACTAGAAAAAAAATCATATCGATATGATTGATCCTTAAAAACTCTGATGCAATCATAATACATTTACCTTTCAAATTAACCTTGATTTTTGAAACTGAGTCAATTTTTCCGTGAGTTATGAATTTTTTTAGGTTAATGTTTTTTTTTTAATAGTTTCTGCTTTTTCTCTTGTAAAATAGATGTTTTGAAAATAAAGTTTAAATTTAAATTGAATTATGCAAGTTTTTTCAATGATTCAACATAATTCCGTTAGAAAATTCGCCAGCCGCTAAAACGAAAATTATTCCGCAACTCGGATTCAAAACTCGCCAGATCTAGCGTATTTTCCACTGACTTGGCAACACTGGCCTTAACACAGCTGACAATGGCGAGCGCTGCGACTGTTCTCTCTCTATCACGCGGGTGATTTCCGACCAATGAGAAGCCTCTGAGGCTCGCCTCCGATATCGGAATAAATCTGCACATGACAACGGATGCGATATATGTAAACTGTATGGAGAAATATTAAGTTGCATAAATTCCGATCGCGCTGGTTTACATTTGCCTCAAGTCCGGCCTGGGTGGGTGCGCTAATTATAATCATTAAGAATCGGGAACATTCCGTTAATTCCATTTATTTATAATTAATGTATAATTATTAATTATCAATATTAAAGCCAACACGGAAGAAATTTATTGAATACAATTCTATATTTTTTTATAATATAGAAAATTAATGGTGAGGCAATGCCTCACCTGCCTCCCCTGATGAGCCGCCACTGCTTCGAAGACCTGGAGATGGTATTGACAGTACCCCTGTCAGAAGTCAAGGGTCAAACGGTGTACAGGATTGGGTCAACCCTAGTTATCTGAAATATAATTTGCAACAAGACTTTTAATTGTTGATATGTCAGCAAGGTCCCGATTTCTCACTTTTTCAAAATTCTGATTTTTTTGCAAAATGGCGGACATTTTTCCAAAAAAGTCATTTTTTACTATGTTTTTTTGTCCTTCTTGAAGCTGTCAAAAATCAGCAAAATGGAATTTTCCAAAAATTAACGATAAAAAAAATTTATCACGATACGTTCAGTTGTTGTCCCGTAATCGTGTACACCAGTTTGAAAATGCAACTTTTGGAAAACCCGTTTGAAGTTTTAGAACATTACAACGTGTAAATGACGGGACTTACGATTAATCTGCAATGCCAGGTCCTTACAGTTAGCCTGCCTGATGAAGATGCAATTCACGATGGGTCCTGATCTTCTCTTTATTGAATTATTGCTAGTTTTGCCGAGTCGCATACCTTTCGCTCGGCAACAGTCGATTCGTAACTAAACGCGTCGGTGGCGTACGCCTCCACTTGCAGCCCCAATGTGATCCACAAGGTGTCCATTACTCTCAATATTCCCATCTGTCCTTCATTGAAAGTTATAACAGCCAAATGAGCTGTGATTTCAACCACACTCTTCACGGAATACAAATGTTTAGGTGCGATCAACCAAATGCAACTATTCAAAGACTCATTGCTGTTTCCAGTGTGACCTCCTAAATATCGATCTAGCAAATCATCTGACGATAAGTGCTTATGATTTTCCCAGGATTGGCAAACATTAGATTTTACCATCGAATCGACAACTTATTAGATTGCTAGATTTTACGGGTTTATATAAACAAAACCGACAGAACATTGCAGCTCTTTGGAATACAGATAGTAGTGGCATTTGTTTGTTTCGACCAACAATGTCACTTCAAAAATATATTTTATTACAATACCTGCGATTTGATAATATCGAAAATAGAGCAGAACGCAGAGAGATAGACAAGTTGGTACCTATTACAGCGTTTTTTTTAAATATTTATTGATAACTGTATGACACGCTATACCGACATAAAAACTTACTATTTCCTGAACATCGAAGTTTATGTTGGCACACAGCCAATGGTCCTTTCCGGCAAAGTAACATTTCGCAAGATGTAGTCGAACGTTTGATTAAGCCAACCGTAGTCCATATTAATTCGGGCAGGCAAAGAAAAAATCTTCCCTTTATGGTGTCAGATGTTTTTACATTTAACATATGTTAAGATTCAGGAAAAAAAAAATATGGCCCGAGATATAGGCCGCCAAAAATGTCGCCATTTCTCACGGCGACGACCAAAGTGGTTCGGGTTCGTTCGATCTTCTCTCATTATCTATTTTGTATTGCAGCCTTCATTCAAATAAATAAAAGGGCCCCATCTGCGGCCCTACATCGCGCTTCCTTCCCTACTCGATATGTCAAATTACAGACCCATTGCCGTCTGGCCGAAATGGCCTATCTACGCAGACTGATCGCATTTTTAAGTAAACATAAAATAATTAATAAAGCGCAATTTGGTTTTAGACAAAACCTCCTCTGTCAGGATGCACTTATGAATGCTCTTTCTGAAATCTTATATTCAATTGAAGATCGTAGTAAGACGGCTGGTATATATTTTGACTATAGTAAAGCGTTTGATACCATCAACCACACAATCCTTTTGGAAAAACTCAACCTATATGGCATCCGTGGAACCGCTCTGGCCTGGATCCAAACCTACCTACATAACCGTAAACAGATCGTGCATTGGAATAGTTCAGAATCTGATGTAGGCATAATTGTTCAAGGGGTACTGCAGGGTAGTATTCTGGGACCAGTTTTATTTACCCTGTACATAAACGACCTCCCACTATCCATATCAACAGGTAAAATCACCCAATACGCAGACGATACGTCCTGTGTTGTCCGTTCACAGGATGCAGGCGACCTAAATAATTTAATTTTAAAAAACAATTAATGATATGCAGACTTGGTCATCTAAAAACAAATTATCCTTAAACGTGACTAAAACTGTCATCATATCTTACAACTTGACAAAATCTAAAACGTCATATGCTATCTGACTGTGATATTTCCAATGTGGTAAAATTTCTTGGCGTCAGTCTTGACAGCAAATTAAAATGGGACAGTCACTGCCAAAACCTAGTCAAGTCACTAAACGCTTATCTAACACTGAGACTAAGAAACAGTGTTTGTTTATATACCCTAAAACTTATGTATTATAGCTATGTGGAATCCAAGCTCGCGTATGGAGTCATCTGTTGGGGAAACTCACACTCTTCTCAATTAATCTTTCTCGGACAAAAGATAATTACACGATTTATGGCAGGAGTCTCTAGAAGAGTATCTTGTCGAGATTTATTTAAAAAATTAAAGACATTGCCTCTACCCTGTTTATTTATTCTACAGTGCCTACTATACATATGTAAAAAAGAATGAACACAAATTTGTTAAATCTTGCTAAGAAAAATATAAAAACAATTGCTAGTGGATTGAAAGTTTCAAAAAACACTTTTATAATTCAGATTCTAGATTTCGAAATATTCCAAAAGTAAAGATTCATATTAATTCATTCATTAATTTTAAATATTACATTAATTAAATTTTGTAGATAGAAGAAGGGGGGCATGGATGCAATGAACTTATTTTTGGTGGCCACATATGAGAAAAGGTTGAGAAACACTGATCTAGGTTACGCCTTAACCGCCAAGAAATGATTTTCCTTTTTTGTAAGTTTAGATTTACCTGTATGCTGCCTCTTTTACCGAAATTTTGAAATCTTAAATCGAACACTGAATATTTTTTTTATTTTCGGATTCAAGACTTAACTTTACATATAAATAAATTGTTTGTTAAAAAATTACATACATATGTAGGTATATGTATTTATTTATAAAAGTTAATCTTGAATCTTGGTAAATTCGATGTAACTATTATCTTTTCATAATTATAAACAATAACAAAAAATAATAATAATTTTTTTTTCGAAAAACAATATCATTATGAAAAATTGTTTCAAAGAAAAGTTGTACATTTTTTATTTGTCTTCAATATTTGTTTGAATGTTTTTATGATGTTTTAACTATCTAAAAAGTTATTGAAAAAAAAAAACAAAAAACGGTTAAGGTAAATACAAAATTTTATCAATAGCAGTTCTTCGGAATGTTCAAAGTTTCATGTTAATTGTTGTATTAGTTTTTCAGATACCCACAGCGCGCACACACAGAGACACAATTTTCTTTTTAGAAATTGTTGAAATCGCCTCTTATATTTCCGCTAAATACATTTCACGATCACAATACTTTTTCGTACTTTGTAACGGAGATATATGAAAATTATTTAAAAAAATCCTATTATACCGTTGATGCTGGGTGCTTCTATTTCTTAATTATTGCAACAAATCTAAGAAATTAAATAAATAATGGAAGAAGATTCTCCGTATATAGCTGAATTAAAAGTGTGAACATGCCTCCGACAGGGATCGAACCTATATAATTGGTAGTACGTAAACAACATTTATCAGTGACGGTTCGCGGGTTTTTTTCTGGTACGGCCGAGGAACAAGAGGTGGCAATACAGATAGGTAGGATCAGTTGCAGAGACGGCTGGCTGCGTGACCGCACCTATCTGTATTACCACCTCTTGTTCTTGCTCCTACGTCGCTCGTGCTTTCAAACTTTTCTCTCGTAATGTAAAAACCTTCATACCGTTACTTGCAGTGACGGTTCGCGGGTTTTTTTCTGGTACGGCCGAGGAACAAGAGGTGGTAATACAGATAGGTAGGATCAGTTGCAGAGACGGCTGGCTGCGTGACCGCACCTATCTGTATTACCACCTCTTGTTCCTCGGCCGTACCAGAAAAAAACCCGCGAACCGTCACTGCAAGTAACGGTATGAAGGTTTTTACATTACGAGAGAAAAGTTTGAAAGCACGAGCGACGTAGGAGTAAAAGCAAATAAAGTTACGTATGTCGTAACACGGTTTATTTTATCCCATTTCTATTTTTTTTAATTTAAAAAAATGTTTAATGAAAACCGCCAAAAAGCGAAATCATGTTTGTTTGCCAATATCTCCATAGCAACAAGTTGCGTTAAGATACTTAATTACTTAACGTAACTCGTTGCTAAGGAGGTATTGGCATGTTAACATTATAGGATAAAATAATAGTATATTACATAACTAGAGTTGTAAGTAGCAAATTACGCGTAGCGGCGAGTAACGTAATTTCACGAGCGCGTAATTGCGTTACAACTCGCGCTATGTACTATACTTTACCTTCGACTTTACATTTATTCGCTTAAACTAAAGACATATCGAAACTGAATTTTGTTAGGGTGACGTTTAAATTTGTATTAAATTAGTCGGTAATGGCAATGTAGGACAACCACCAACTAAACAAACGAATTACCGTTCGAACAATTTTCCGTCGAATAATATATTGTCCAATACATTGATTGAACAAATTTAAGGATACGGATCGTTGTACTCACTCTGAAGTGTTAATCTGCTAAGATACCATTAAGAAGGAAGTACCGATAAGGCATAGCGTGAAGTTTATTGCGTCGGTTATTGTTTTAACCAATAAGTTGTAATCTGACGTTTAAATGTCACTGTCACTTTTGATATTTAAAGACGAACAGACGAATGCAAAGGGACTCCTCGGCGGACGTTAATTGTAATTGGCTAATAAGTATATAATATAGCGAGGTACATAAGTGGTAATAGTACATGTTACACATTTATGTACAGCACTTAACATTTATATATGCTCTATATATTCGTAATGGGTCACTTACGATTTGTGAAAACAGTTCGGTAATTCATCAATTACAAAGTGGGAGTAGGTATAATTTAGTTACGCATGTGTGAGTTTTTTTTTACAGTAAATGCACTGATTTTCACATGGAAAACTTTCGATTGAAAAATAAAATGAAATAGTCCATATAAAATATAAATTTGTTTCAGGACCTCGAGCTTAGGATGTCCGTCTCAGCAGCAGAAACGGATGGGCGGACGATGCAAGCGCCCGGCATCCAGCAGATCCTAACGACAGACTTAACGACACTATTCCATCGACAAGGGGTTCATGCCCCACAGCCGCATCCGAATATTCAACAGTCAAATTTACCTAATATGGGTCAGTACTTTTTAATAATCAGGGCGTTGACAACGGCAATAGATTATCCTTCATTTATCGCTCTAAAACATTAATAAAGTAAAAAACACTATCAGTGTAATCACAAATAATCTAAAACGATACCAGGCTATTTTTGGCCATTTTTTGTTCTAATGCAGGATGGTTTAGTAAAATTGTCAACGCCTGAAATAAAATATTTCATTTTACACACTTCAACAGAACACTGCATAGTGCATTGTAACTTGGTGTTTCATCTAAGGTTTTTTGGGTGCATGCAACGAAATTCATATGCTCTTAACATGTTTATTTTGGGGCAATAGGATATCCATAAGGAAATGTCTCCTATTTATGGTGAAAAGTGTTTGTCGCGCAAAGCGCTCAAAAGTTGTTGACACATTTGTCGCCCCATTCAGATTGTGATAGATACGACAATTCGGCGGGTGGACGAGATTGTTTTTGAGCTGACAGGCGACTATCAATATACTGCATATCAACTGCAATACGGTCTTCTAATAATAATAAAATTTTATTGGTGCCAATAACTTAACGTAAGTTTTACTCAGGTCATGATAATTTGGGTTACTCATTACACGTACTTAACTAATTATAAAGCAAAAGGTAGTAGTTGTACAAGAATAACAGCAGACAATCACATATGAATCGCTTATTTTTAAAAGGTACTGAGTCATTTTTTATAGTTTTGAGAAAATTAAAAAAAAATGCATACTTGTGAATTAACTTTTTTTGTCGCAACTTATGTATCATAGTATACTTTCATATTTTTTAATGCATTCTCAACTGAGATATCCTAATTAAAAAAAGATTGACTTGAGTCCTTTTAAAAATAAAACTACAGAAACATATTTTTTAGGCTTTAATACAAATTACAAGAGTTATTACAGACATATTAATGTTGGTTTCGTGTTTTTATTTTCCAGTTTTCTATAATATCTTGGTAAAATGGTTTGTGTTCTTCTTCTATGTATTGAAGTAAGCGGTGCATATGTTCTACTTTTGTTTCAAGCATAGGAATTTTGTCACCAATGTATGCCTTTTCTTTAGGCAAATATACATTTCTTGTTTTATTTGGTAACGCTAGAGAGCAACGGTGTTTTACAAATCCATTATCAAAATCACAAACTTCGACGACTCCAGGTGTTGCAGCATTGTGGACAATATGCGAAATACAAAAACTAATTTTCTTATTTCGTGGTACATTTTTCTTAACGGATTCATTCGACAAGCAAGTTTTCTTGTAATGTTTCGGCCACCAATCCTTCCAGTTTAATACATCAGGTGTGGATATTTCCTTTACAGTGAAGTTGTTTTTCTTACTGGATTCTATTATCATCCTTGTTTGTATATTCATGTATCGAATATTCGGTCACATTTTTTTATGAGTCTCTTTACTAAACCGAAATCCCTGTCACATGGTAAAAAGGAATGCCCCCGAATAGGTTAAAACTGCTGAATTTTTTGAAATCGTCCAGTTTGAACCAGTGCCATGCAGAACCTTACCAATGTATGGTTCTTATTCTGGCCCAGGAAATTGTCTGAAAAAAGTCGAAGTTCTTTAGAGTTTGTATCCGTATAATTAATAAGATAATCAAAAATGAATGAACAAACTTCGTTCGGGTCCTTAGAAGCAATTCCCTCATGGTATATGTCAAAATAAGATTTCCCATTCTTTACGTCATGTATACAAAATACATTGATGCTGAGTTGTGTTAGGTAAAATACTTCTTGCACTGGGATTTGGAGAAAGTGCAAATTTCGCATATAGTCAAATGCAATGCAGACATTCCATCATTTTTCTTAATCTCTTCTTCGGTGCTCTTTAGGCAAGTATAATTTTTTTCAGCTCTGCGTTTGTGCACTATTAGATCAGCTGTTGCAGCTCGTTTTGCAGCTTCCCCTAGTGATGGACTTCTAATTTCTAATCTATCTGTGGCCGATCAAAATGCAATGTAAAGTTTTCATTGAAAAATTTTATATAATAGCTATATTTTATTTTGCTATCTGGATGTTTTTCCATGAACATGTTGTACATGATTTTGACATTAAGTTTAGCATCTGGATAATCATATTCTTTTCCAGAATAGTAAGTTTGCTTAACGGGGAATGAAGATATATGCTGTCGGATCAGAATATTATCTTCTTCTCTAATCGCATGAGTCTTAAGGCATTTTCCTCGCTTGTCTTGGGGTGTAATATTATTTTGCAACAACCCTTTTAATCTTTTTACACTTTTAACAGAAACTGCATGTAAGCTGAGGAAAGCGTGAAATGTATGAAACCCAGGAATTATATATAATTCCTAGGAAATGTATACAATACTGAGCCAGTTTAAGAAATCTGTAAAATACTTTGTCAAAGGTTCTTTAATACATGCATTTCCTAGGAAATGTATGCATTTTCTAGGCATTGTATGCAATTTCGAAATGATGTTGCCTTTTTGTACATAGTGCTTAAAAGACTTATCTTTGTTTTTAGGTACCCCTTTGCGCTTACGGCGTTGAATTACTTCAGTTACTTCTATAAGTTGCTAAAGATAAATGTCTTGCTCATCTTTGGTTTCAAAACTATGGTAAAACTTTACGAAAACATTAAGTTTTTCATCCTCATTAAATTTTTGAAAGCATTTCATTGGACATCTAAAAACAAAGTTTCTGTTTAACGTGTTTGTTGTAACAAAGATTAAAATTATTATTTTTTACCTGCAGGGAGCTCCTTGTTCTTTAGCAGCAGTAACTTGTCCTTTGTGATTACTTGGCACCTCTTAACCTAGCTTTTTTTACGACGTTTAACTTATAATTTTCATCATTTCGTACTCCTTTGCGGCGCTTTTCAGGAAATTCATATTCTACTTCAGCTTCCACAATATCACTACTTTCTTCACTACTGGAGATTACTTATTACTTCTTCAGTTTATTATACAGTATGTTTTTTTTTTTCTCATGGGCCATAGGATTTTACATGTTAAAAATTATGCCTTGAGTTAATGTATATTTTATCACATAATTTTGAAGGAACTTTTAGTTAGTAATAAATCAATTATTTTAGAATAGCTTAAACATCTTTTATTCCATTAGAAAAATCTTTTGATTACTTGCCTCACTAATCAATCTGACCTTTCGTAAATTCAAGGTACAAGGTTTTTAATGGAATAAAACATGTTTAAATTATTCTAATTAAGCGCATCGCGTAGAAAAATAATTGATTTATTACTAACTAAAATTTGCTTCAAAATTATATGATAAAGTATACATTAACACAACGCATAATTTTTAGCACATGTATATGTTGTATACGCAACAGACGTATGCAATTTCGAAATGGTACTAGGAAATAAAGTCCAAGTACTTTTATTTCCTAGTACCATTAGTGAATGAATGAAAAACAAAACTCAGATAAACTAAGAATCAAAATATATTTTTTTTACAAAAGCTCTGTTAATAATCACAATAATCAGGTCACGTTGTAAGAAGTAAAAATCTTGCTAAGATTGTGTTCATTAATTTTACTTCAAACTGAAGAACTCATTTATTTTTGCAGGGTAAATTGGAGTTGCACTTAGAATTACACAACATTTTATTTTGCATGAACTACAACCCTTCTTGCAAAGACACTTTTTGTATTCTTAACCGGGTCCAGTTGATTGTAGATTCGTAACTGAGCGTAGTAAAATTTCGGCGTGATCTTCACGTGATATTCGCTGTTTGGGGTGCGCAAACGCATGTGAAGCGTGTGTCACATTTATCAATTTTTATCAGTCCTGTTGTTTGCCATGTGCTCTCGTCTTTCTGTTTTATTTAAATGTAGTGATTACGTTCTATCCCTAAGTCTTTTTCAATTACAATTAAATAGGAAGTGGTAAATAGGTGTACCTAGTATTTGTGGGTTAAAGTAGTAAGATTTATATGTACGGCACAAAACTAAAATGTGACAAGGCAGTGTGAATCAGGTTTTTCATAACGTCTTGGCGAACTATCACGAGGACACTGGGTGAACGCAACGTGATCATACCACCGAGTCGGCGCGCCGAGTATAAGTACATCCTTAATTTCCAGAATACCTCTTGAACATTTAACTGAGATCTAGAATACAGTTATTTAATGATTTCATTCTTTGTATCAATTTGATAAAACTCGTCATTGGAAACCCTTACAGAAGTGCCAATAGAAACTGGAGAAAACTTCTTGTCACTCGTTTTTAAGATTTTTTCTGCCTGTTGCTGTAGGTTTTCCTTAGCTTTGTGACGATTTTTTAGTGCTACTAAATTCTTTGAACACAATAGGTACAGTACCCATATCCTTCATCGGTTGATCTTCTGCAACAGCGCAAATTGTGTGGTACATCCTCATTCTCTACAAGTATGAACTTCCAAATTGTTGTTGTTTTAGAGAATTGGCTTGATTTGGCACCTCAAAGAGTTCAAATGAAGAAGCTTTGGGATCCGCTTAATGTTGGTCCAGGTTCTGTATGATTTTCTCTAAGTCTTCTTCAGTTTCTACGCTTTGCATGAAATCAAGTGGTAACAAAGACATTTTACTTTACACCCAATAAGGGCCTCATAAAGAGTTTGCTTGTCATTTCAATGTGAATTATTATTGTCTTGTATCCAAGTTTTGAATATTTTGCTTTTGTTGACATTTCTCACAAAGTTGAATATAGGTTGTTACGGTTCAAATCTTTGACTATATACTTATGGACTGCTAACGCCATTTCATGTGTGTCTCCAAGCAACGGTGGCGCGGCGGGACCCTAAGTGGTTGTGGTATGTTACTAAATTGGTAGCTATTTTGTGTCTATGACATATGACTCTATGAGCTCGCATTGCATATTGTGATACCCTGTAATTTATTCACACTTTTGAATATATAAACATTTATATTGTCAAATATTCACACAATGTCAAAATATTGCTATGCGAAAGGCTGCAATAAGTCCACGTATATTTGCCATCGCGATTATAATACTCGTCAGCTGATATACACGTCAGTTGACTTTTTACTTATAACCTATAATTCTGTATTAGATTTCCATCAAATCCGGAACTTCGCAAATTATGAGTTGATGCTTTGCTTGTAAAGAACAGGCACGAAAGTGGACCCTAGTTGCTGAAATATGCTCGCATTTGCATTCTCCACATTGCTGATCAATACATCGAGAAATGTTTTTTTTTTGCTTTCCGGTTTTTTAATTACGCTCCATTTTCGGCTCCGGGGCGGGACTTATATCGGGCTCCAGCTCGTGGACAACTTTTGGAGCAGTGATCATATGGGAAATGGAGGGGGAATAGCAGTCCATTAGTATATAATCAAAGGTTCAAATCTACTCTAACTCAAAATTTTAAAAGTTGGCATTTCATCAGCAATTACTGGTTAAAATAGGAATATCGCAATGTCAGGATAACTTAAAAAAATAGGTAAACTCTATGATGGTGTAGTGGGTTTTTCGAATACGTCCCCTTTGTAATTTTTCTGTTTTATTTTTAAAGAAAACTTTTTTTTTATTCACTCGAGTGCGAAATCACAAATCATTTCTGTTGGAGTTAGACTGTGTCAAGAAGTACTTCGAATTTAAACTTGATCTTGCATCATCCGTTTGCATTATGGTCTCAAATACTTCAAAGTGGGATCATATTGTGGATTCGTGGCTAAGGCAAGGCAACCAATTGTGTATTCTCTACATTCCCCGAAACGTATATTGATACGGATTTAAAGACACAAAGGCTTAAAAAGTTTTGGCGTCATCGAATTGCTGATTTCCATGCTGGAGGTCTGTTTCGACTCCTCCTCCCCTCCCTCTCATTTCTGTACCCATATAATCGAGGATTCATCTGTTTGAATTAAGGAGCTGATTTCGTCGCATTTGAAATTTCCTTTTGTCGCGGAATATTCTGGTTTATCTGGAGGACATACCGCCGCCACCTCTTCCCGATGTTGAATACCCTTTACAACCTTTGTCATCATTATACCGTTGGGAAAATCAAGGTTGTACACCAATTTAGTAGTATCGTAAACTAATACCCGAAAAGTAAATTATGTGTTGAATTCTATAAATGCAGTGAAATTATTCACGATTCCACATCCGACTTTAAGTTTCTCTTTAGTCAGTGCGGTCGGTAATAGTCTGTTGCGGTTATCCGGTTCGAAGGACCAAATGTTACGATTATTCGGTTCGAAGGACCAAATGTTACGATTATCCGGTTCGAAGGAACAAATGTTGCGGATTTGTATCCGTTTCGTTCAACTTATTCAAAGGACCAATTTACAACTTGGATGTCAAGTTACAAATAATTATAAGTGTTTGTTATAACAAATTAATATATTAAAACACACAATATTTACATTAATTTACAAAAGGTTTATAAATTATCGCGACCGTACCAAATCTTCTCTGCTCAAAGACTTTAGTGGAAGTGTCTTCGATAAATTTCTGGACGTTCCTCTAAGGGGCTGGAGTGGAGTCTAAGGCTGAGTGCTGTTAATGTAAATCGGTATGATTGGTTATTGATAAACCGAAAATTACCACCACCTTGCCTTGTTGCCAATTTTCTCCAAACGCATCTTTCAGCTTCACGGGTCTGTCACGCCGATGTTGGAATTACCCGCTAAGCTGTTTATGGCCCTTGGTCCAATTTGAGCACGTTTTCGAACAATTGCCCGGTAAGCCGTTTATTGTCCCTTATTCACTTAGCGCACTTTTGGGCAAACACCATAAATGCAAAGAATTACATAGTGCATATAATAAAAATACATTAAGGGCCGTTACTTGGAACGGACCCTGGCAATAATATGTAAATGCCGAGGGTCAGCGTTGTGACGAACCAGGTAAAGTCGCAACATAGTCCAACAGAATATTTTTTTCATTTTGTCGAATAGATTCTATGTAAACCTAAGCAATTATATGACCATCCCTTCTGTGATGTAATAATGTTATTACAAATTAGTTTTGTAGCAATAATATAACAAAGCGCCTTAGTACTCTACTGCAGACATGAAATCTATTTGTTTAACCATCTTAGCCATACTGATAAGTAGTCATCGGAAAATAAGCACTATAAAATGTAAAAAATATGCACTATCATATGCACTTTAAACAGTGATCATATGCGCTATTAAAGAAAAATATGCTCGACCCAAAGACTACTTTTTAAGTAAATCGCTTTGAAAAAAAATTGAATGGTAAAATAATGCAGTAAAAAGTCAAAGTGTATGCTGAAAATGTGCGTTCAGCATTAACAGATGTGACGGGACAATATTTATACAGGATGTCCCATTTTAAGTTGCCACCCCAAATATCTCGAAATCTGAGCAACATGGCAAAAAATGTTTCAGATGAAAGTTGTAGGGTTCGGAGCGGGACATATGCTGGTGACCTTGAAAATGACCTTGGCGTTAATTTTCAAGGTCAAACGAAGGTCAACTTTCATTTTTCAAATAGAACCCCTTATTTTTTTATTGCGGGATCGTATTCTACGGGAAAAATACAAACAAGAGTTTTTTTAGGAATTTAGTCCGTTTGAAATCTCAGATGAATAAAAAAAAACTGACCGAGGAACACAAAATGATTCGAAATTCGAATGGGCCTTTCTTTGTAACATCTCTCTCGTTACGCCGATCACAGGTGATGAATGACGGCTGCATCACTATTAGCTCGATTCAAATCCAACAAAGAAATTAAAGGTAGTGCCCTCAGCTGTAGAGTTTGTGTTGCTTCGGGATGCAATTCGAGGAGTACGTATCCTCCGGACGAGTGGAATATTGCTGCTTCACGATAGTGCCAGGTCTCATTCAACCCAATTGGCGAATTAGGGTGGGAATTTGTTGAACATGCGACTTACAGTCCCGACCTAGCCACAAACGACTATTATCCGTTAGGTCCACTTAAAAAGCATCTTGCGGGTGTTACCGATGTTAAACGAGAGGTACGCGTGTGGCCGAGACACATGATACTATGGCTATATTAGTTTTAGTAGCATGTCAGAGACTGCAGCCCAAAGACTTTTATAAAGCAAACATTGGGGCGTTGGGATAAGTGTATCCATGTTGGTGGGGACGGTGTTGAAAAATAAAACTTATTTTTGGCTAGTATTTCTCCGAGTATTTTTTAATGGCCTTTTGTGACCTAATTACTGACTTCCCTTGTACTAGTACTTTGAAGTGTATCAAGCTATTGGGTCTATTTTTTTTATTGTAGAGTATAATAGACGGTACTTTTTTTTTATTTGTATCAATTGATATGACCAAGCAATCTAAAATCTTGATTCAATCCGTTTATAAAATTTAGATAAGCAAAACTTCCACTACACTGGATATTTTATTTCAAACCCAAAGCATGCAATAAATCAGGAGAATGCGATGAACAGAGGGAGCAAAAATAATTAAACGAAATTTACCCTGGGAACCATTTAGTTGCACTGTTACCAAAAGGCGCTAATGTATTACTAAGCTGAACCGTGGTTCTATTTCTCTGAACCGGTGCACGAGTGTTCCTTCCTGAGAACTGTATTTTTACATAGATATATTTCTTTAGATAATAATTGCTTTTACGTACGGTCTAATTGTAAGATCTCGCGTCTACTGTTCCCACAGAGCATTAAGGATAAAGAGGGACAGTTCAATGTTAACTTTTGGAAACGGCATCAGCGCCATCTACAAGCCATCTGGCCAAACACATCGAGCCAGCGGGAAATTTAAAATTGCGATTTTACAATTCATTTTTGCAAGTGTTTCGAACTTTTTGGTTCTCATCAGTGCGACGCATCCAAATAAACGCGGAAATCGCAGACACTTGCTTTATAAAGAGCTTATTAAATGATGTTAAGGGGATTCGCTTGAAATTTTTTCCAAACGAATTCTTTTTGGGGCAGGTATTAAATCATGAAGTGAGCTACATTCTTGATGGGGCCGTTTAAAAAAAAAGACTTTGCAGGAATTGTACTGGAAGAAGTACTACAGGAAGGTTTATTAAAAATTGTCGGAATTGCATTCCAATTTAAATATTTTCTACAGGAATTAATAAATACTTAAAAACGTAATCCTCACAAATGTGCATAATTTTTAAAAGTGGAATTTTTTTTAGAGTAATACATTCAATGGAATTAACCCCATTCATTTCTGCGATTAGGACACTTCAGAAATGTAAAGAAAGTTTTATTTTTAATATTGGAATCGCGGGTATAAACGTTACTGCAATAAGGTGCCTTACGAGTGACTTAATTTACCCATTGCACACTTTAAGAATATTAATTTAAATTTGAATTATAAATACCTGGCCGAACAACAGTTCAACTCGTGACATTAATGAGGTTTGTACGTCTAAAAAGGCCGGCAATATGATGGGAAATAGATGTTGTCATATCTCATTTGTGAAATTATTCAAAAGTCTATTTTGCTTTCAAATTTATCAAATATACTTAAACAAACAATTTACACTAGTGGACTTTGAATATTACCAGATATTTGGATGTTCTTAAATACGTAAAATAAATTTAACCAACAAAAATATGACCATATTGCCTGGTTACAAATATTTGTACATGGACTTGGCAGCGTTGCATTGCGTTAGTTGGGCCAGATGACTGTGAGATGGCGTGGATGTCGCGTTTCCAATTCTCCCTATTCAAATAACCCCCCCTGACTGTTCCATACATCTAAATTATGTCCCATAAATAATTCCCACACATATTTTGACCATCGACATGATACTTTCAGTCAAACACAAAGGGTAGCACGACGAGCTTAAATTTTATTGTTCTAAAAACAGATCTCTGTTATCAACAGCGTACACCCATGAGCCAGTTAATTTAATTTATGGTGTTATTCTGAACAACTGTTATTAACAGCGATGTTATTAACATCGATGTTATTAACATTGCAATGTTGTGTGAAATTGAACAGCGCTGTTAAAAACTGTATTCTGAACAGCCCGATGTACACAAATTGGCAACAGTGCAACGTCTACAAAGCGACCAACTTCATGTATATTATAATAGATGGTTAATAATACGTTTTTGAGGATATTTTTAGAAAGAAATGAGTGTTTCATAAAGCATGCACTTAAATATTGGAATAAAATTCCAAATTTGAGTTTTTTGTTGACGAAAAACACAAACTACGAAATAACCTCAAAATATCTCGTATGTCGACCGTTTTGACAAGTGTTGTTTAACATCGAAAATGTTAATTTACATCGATGTTAGTTGACAGACATTGTGTACAGAATCGTACATTCATAACATCTGTCGATGTTAGCAAATAACACCGCTGTTAACGCTAACATTTTTGTTCAGAATAACACCATTAGTTTAGTTTTATTCACAGAGCATTAAGGATAAAGAGGGACAGTTCAATGTTAACTTTTGGAAACGCCATCAGCGCCGTCTGCGAGTCATCTGGCCAAACACATCGAGCCAACGGGAAATTTAAAATTGCGACTTTACAATTCATTTTTGCAAGTGTTTCGAACTTTTTGGTTCTCATCAGTGCGACGCATCCAAATAAAAGTGGAAATCGCAGACACTTGCTTTATAAAGAGCTTAGATTTAATCAAACGCAAAAAGTAAAGCTCTAAATGATGTTGAAGGGAATTCGCTTGAAATTTTTTCCAAATGAATTCTTTTTAGGGCAGATGTTAAATCATGTAGTGAACTACATTCTTGAAGGGGCCGTTTTAAAAAAGATTTTGCAGGAACTGTACTGGAAGAAGAACTACAAGAAGGTATATTAAAAATTGTCGGAATTGCATTCCAATTTAAATATTTTCTACAGGAATTAATAAATACTTAAAAAGTGGTCCTCACAAATGTGCATAACTTTTGAAAGTGGAATTTTTTTAAAGTAATACATTCAATGTAATTAACCCATTCATCTCTGCGATTAGGACATTTCGGAAATGTAAAGAAGGCTTTATTTTTAATATTTGAATCGTGGGTATAAACGTTACTGCAATAAGGTGCCTTAAGAGTACTTAATTTACCCATTGCACACTCTTTTAGGTTTAAGAATATTAGCTTAAATTTGAATTATAAATACCTGGCCGAATAGCAATTCAACTCGTGACGTTAATGAGGTTATGTATAAAAAGGCCGGAAATTTGATGGGAAATAGATGTTGTCATATCTCATTTGTGAAATTATTCAAAAGTCTATTTTGCTTTAAAATTTATCAAATAGACTTAAACAAACAATTAACACTAGTGGACTTTGAATATTACCAGATATTTGGATGTTCTTAAATACCTAAAATAAATTTAACCAACAAAAATATGACCATATTGCTTGGTTACAAAGATTTGTACATAGATTTGGCAGCGTTGCATTGCGTTAGTTGGGCCAGATGACTGTGAGATGGCGTGGAAGTCGCGTTTCCAATTCTCCCTATTCAATTAACCCCCCCTGGTTTTATTGAATAGTTTAACGTATAATTCATAAAACAATTTCACATACCGAGTGTCTGGGATAAGGGGCGAACATAGGGATTTAACATGTAAAATTAAATATGTAATTATTAGCTCCCCTATTTATTTTAGAGAAAAATCGTAAAGGAATAACGTAAATTAAATGGATGATTCATTTACAATTTTTAATTCTCAAAAAAATAATCCTTTACGATTTTTCTCTAAAATGATTAGGGGAGCTAATAATTACACATATTTAATTTTACATGTTAAATCCCTATGTTCGCCCCTTATCTCGGACACTCGGTATGTATTTACTCAAAATTCCAAACGTATACGGTTTCGTGTGGCACTTTAAAAAATATCGTTGCAAAGTGGTACATTTTGATATTAAAATTTTGCAATCGTTTTTGTTTAATTTTTTTTTCTTTACAAATATGCAAATGGCCTATCCTTCTAGTCTTGTGAACTTTCACGTCTATTGTGAGGTTGTTCGGCATGCGGGCAATTGGTTCACATTACATGAACATGATATGAAAAAATGTTCCCTCCTCTTCATTACCAAACCTGCATTTGGGCTCTTCTGTCTTCTTGTGCGTAAGGCACAATGTCTTGTAACTAGTCCTGTTACTACGATGTTTCGTTTCCTAGTTAGCTTGTGCTCGCTGCAAGGGGCTTGGAAGTTACTTGATTCGCAAAAATAAAATTAGTAAGATTGTTGCCATTTTCAAAAATATCAGAACAATAATTTCACAGCTATTTTGAAAATCAATGAAAATAATTGTAAAATATTTGACATGTGGTAGAAATATTTTCTACTCCAATAATCTATTTTTGATGAGCAGTTTACCTAGTACAGTAAGCATACACTGTGTAAATTTCTTAGTGATTATAAGATAACTAATCTCAAGATTTATATTTACATAGTATTAGCGTAACAATGTAGAATATCACATATGGTGGGCTAAAGTCTGCTGGATATTACGGTAATAAAATATTGTAAACAGTTGAAACCCGGCCCGCCGCTAGCCGCTTCAGCGCCCGCGTGCGAAACTAACAGGGCCGCCCCTCCTCTATCCTACTTTTCCCGAATTTGAATTTGGTTAGGTAGTTATAGGAGTGTATAAAAAGCAGCTATTATAATCAAACCATTTATTTTATTTCATTTCGTATCATAAACTTACATTTATTGTACTAAAAATAATGTTATAAAGAATGTCGTTATTGACAGCGGAGATCAAAATACACATTAAATTAACATATCAATTGCTGCTTTTTTGGATATATTAATTGTAATATTGCAATTTTCAAGATTGTGGAAATCCATGCGCGCTATATCGAACCCGTTGTCATTGCCAAGAGAATATTGCATTGTGGGGGAAATTGGACGTCCAGAATCTGATCCAACAACAGCCTCTCCATGAATTTGTTTGGCAATTATAATTTCGTTATTAACAGAATCGGCAATATACCGGTCCACGATTGAATAAGTTTTCCAGCCGCCATGTTTCTTGAGTATATTATTGCTTGCACCATTATTAGCAAGCATAGTAGTGGCTGTACGTCTAAAAGAATGACCGGCATATAAGCGACTCTCAGGAAGCTGTAAAAAAGTAAAAATCTTCCTAAGATTGTGTTCATTAATTTTACTTCAAACTGAAGAACTCATTTATTTTTGCAGGCTAAGCTGGAGTGGCACTTAGAATTACACATTTTATTTTTGAAATACAAACATTTTGATGAACTGTAACCCTTCTTGCAAAGACACTTTTTGAATTCTTAACCGGGTCCAGTTGATTGTATATTCGCAACTGAGCGTAGTATATTATTGCTTGCACCATTATTAGCAAGCATAGTAGTGGATGTACGTCTAAAAGAATGACCGGTATATAAGCGACTCTCAGGAAGTTGTAAAAATCGGCAAAATGTCTGGGAACATCTTCCAATTTATGGATTCCAACACGCTGCTTTGTGCATTTATTTTGTTGGTAATTAATGAAAACATTTCTGGTAATGTACCCCTACTTAGTCTTAATGCTGAATACTTCTGGAAAATACTGACTGCCGGCCAGTCAGACATACTCAGACTAGTGAAAATTCGATCCCTATGTGTCTTTGACACTTCTCGAAGTGTCCTAATTATAATATCTTCGCGAACTTCAAAATCAGAAACCAACAATTCATACAATTCCTTCCCTCGACACCCTCCAGCAACTGCAACTACCGCGGTAACCTATAAAGCACAATAGCTAGTGAAAATATGAACTTTCCCAATGCTGCTATTACATACCTTCTGGAACAAAAATTGATAGTCCGGTGCCTCCTTTAAAAATTTTACAAATTCCTCACGTTCAAAAACCTTGTCTTGTTTCGCTTTATGATTTACATGATAATTTTTTAATAGCATAGTCAATTTATGAAACCTCTTTATATCTATTCCATCATGAATTCGCAACGTTGCTTTTAACATGGAGTAGAAACTCCAAAGCGACGAGCTCTTATAAGTCTTAGCTTTCTTACCAAAGTAGCATAACAGAACATCTTCAGTAATACCGTTTACATTTTTTGACAGCCTCCATTCGCTAAATTTCTGGCATTCTTTCTCGTACGCAGCTTGTGATTTTACAGGTAACAGCGCACTATCTAGAAGACGCGCTTGATTCACAATTTCATCAGGGACAAACATAAATGCCGTTTCTTCTGCTAAATCAACCATTTTTGCACTGTTCAAAATTGTAAACAATTCTCCATGGTTATGGCACATAAAGCCACTTTATTTTTTATCTATAAATTTAAATGCACACGAAATTCGAATGAATGTATTTTCAGCCAATGAGGAATCAAAGTAGTGGCAGTCTACGGAGTTTTTGTGCTGCATAAAACCACAAACTTAATCAAAACACTGTAATTTGTAAGTTGACATCAATATTACAAAACTAGTTTTATTCGGAGATTTATAATTTACAGTATCTCCTCAGATTTAAACTGCCGCTTGACCTCCTAATTACATAATATTTATTAAAGTCTACAATAAAACTTAATTGTACAGCAACTACCTATAAAAATGAACTTTTCTTGCTTTTACACTTGCGAAATCAGCTATTACTTGTCTAGTATCTAAACTATGTAAAATTTCAGATTCTATCGAAATAATGGATAAATTACTCAGTCTTAGTTGATGCATAGTTGACCTTAAATAATTCTTAATCAATCTTAACGTAGAAAAAGATCTTTCTCCAGATGCAACTGTAACTAGTAGAGTAAGAAATATTCTTAATGCTATTGATGTGTTTGGAAAAGTTGACATTCAATTATTTGTGTAAAGATATTGCAAAACAGTATGTGGATCGGTAGACTGATTTTCTACAAAATGTAGCTTCAAAGCGTTAATTACATTGTACAAATCAATATCGTTAATGTCTTCATTTCTTGAATCGTCTTTGAGTTTCAGATATAAATCTTTACAATGTTTTTCAATTCTTCCTTGGGGTTACTAAATAATGAACTCCAGAGAAAGTCAAACACGTTGTCTAAAGTTTTTAACTCTTCAAATCTATTTTTTAAGGAAATCTGATCTAAGATTCTAAAAAAAAACTCTACTTTGTAATTGATTTTCGGGTCTAATATAACTTCATCGCGTTGTTCACACTGAACTTGTGTTGGTTTTCTTCTTGGACGAAGTGTATTTAATGATGGGAAGTTTGCTTCAGCATTTAATTTTTGTGCAATTTCAGTAGCTTCTTGTAAAATAATTTCAAAATGTTCATACGTGCGATTATTTGTTAACTTATCGATCAAATTATTTAGCAAATGTATGCATATTGAAATATTCATTGTGGGACATCATTTTACTTAAATAATTAAATTCGTTCAAAATTTCGTACCAGACTACAAAGAGCATAAAAATCTATAATTTTGAACCTTTAAAGCGAGCGAATACGCTTTGTGTGTTATGGCACTATCCCACTCAGTCGTATTTTCAGATATTTCAAGCGGAGCATCAAATATATTTTCTAGATGATACCGTAACGGTTTGATCGCGTCCATTCTGCTGGACCATCGCGTAGTACTCAAAGCTTTTAATTTTAAATCTTGTAAATGTTTGCAAATTATCGACAGCGGCGGCTCGTGTATTTCCGTAGGAGAGGCAAAGACAAAGATGCCGCTCGTGCTGCACTAGTTACTCTAATAGAGGAAGCAAATATTCCGTTGCTTTGGCGATCAATTTTTTTTCCTCACCGCCGAACATCCACGAGCCGCCGCTGATTATCGACTACCTTTTTGTAGACAATGAAAAGAGAACATAGATTTCTTGAATTATGTCAAAAAAATTGATAATTTGGTGCGTAATATTTACTGCATCATTGACTACTAAATTTAGACTATGAGCTGAGCATGGAACGTTGGAACGTAAAATGCACGATGATTGATTTCCAAAATCTTTTTCTGCAACCCATTGTGTTTTCCACACATGTTAGAACTATGCCCGCGCAAATTTTGAATATCAAGGTTTAATTGTGAAAATAAATTCAGAAAAAAATTTAATAAACTCACGCCAGTTGAACAGGTGACTGCACACAAACCAATGAAGTGTTCGCATACCTCTACTTTTTTATTTGTACTGTTTAGATAAACATGTCTAAGTAACATGTCTAAAAAATTGCATTTTAAAATTGCTATAAAAAAAGACGGGTGGATATTTTTCAATTTTCAATTTTTTTTTTTTTTATTGAATAGCCCCAACATTGCGGTTTAATAGTGGAAGACCACTTCATTCATATGGCTGCCCCGGCTGGCTTTGCAGTAGCCCATTCTGTCGACCCAATTTTTCATGACATTTTCGATGGTGTGGCCCTCAATGGCTGCAATGGCGACTTCAATCTCGTGCTTTAGGTCTTCAATCGTCTCTGGATGGTTGGCGTAGCACTTATCGTTGACGGCTCCCCACAAAAAATAGTCCAAAGGGGTGAAATCGCAGCTGCGAGGCGGCCAGTTGACATCGCCGTTTCGGCTAATTATGCGATTTTCGAACGTACCGCGCAAAAGTTCGACTGTAATGTTGGCTGTGTGGCACGTGGCCAGGGCCGATCCTACCGGGGGGCTAGAGCGTGCATGGCACGCGGGCGGCGGTTAAGGAGGGGGCGGCGAAACCGGCGAAGCCCGTGGAACGTAGAACAACGCCGCTGACCAAAATTTAGTCCAATCTCCCCGAAATAGTCGCCTGGACCCCTACCTGAAGTGTTTCCGATTTATAACCGGGTAATGATTTTGCCAAAGAAGCATCGCAAAGCATCTGAAGTTTGTATAAGAAAAGAAAAACTGCGGATGTTTAATTATAAGCCATGCGATGAAAGTGTTTTGGATCCTAGAGAAAAATTTAGAATTCACTTTTGTTTTGAAATTTTTGACATCGCTATTAATTTGATATCCGAACGTTCTGAACTGTTGCCGCTCCTTGTTTAAATTTTTGCTAGTATTTCATTCTTCAGTGCGAATATATAAGAAAATGTTGTATGAATTTAGATATTAAATTACAGGTAACCGGAAGCGGAAAGATTTAGATGGAATGGAACTCCTAAAAGAATTGTTATCTTTTACAGAACTATTTCCTAATCATTCCCAAGTACAATCATTAAAAATTTTAAATCATTTAATTAGCCAAGAGAGTTCTTTGTTTTCCAAATTTCAGTATTAGTCTAAGAATATTTTTAACAATAGTGATAACTGTGGCTTCCGGCGAAAGGAGTTTTTCCAAATTAAAATTAATTACAAATTATTTAGGGTCAACTATAGCCATCATTTTTATGGAAAATGAGATCGGTGAAACATTAGCTATTTCAAATGTAATTGATGAATTTGCACCAAAATAATCGCGAGCAGTATTGTTTTAGAATTTAGATCAAGGCTGAGTAGCGTTCGAATAGACGATGTTCTTGCTACTGAACTGAAGGTTTGATCATAATCTACTCCTCTTCTTTTCGAAAAAGCTTTGATCACCAATCGGCGTTTGTTTTTACTTTGTGGTGTCGTTGTAGGTGTCTGGTTCCTCGAAGGTCGTTGAGGTGAGTCTCACCTGCATGCTCTTCTTTATTGACTTCCAGCATTTCTGAGATTGTTCAACCACTACCACTGTCACCGGGTTTCCAGAATTCTATTTCTTCATCAGATCAGTAAGTTTCGACTCTTCAGCTTCGTTGCTTCCTAGGGTTATAATAACCCCGTTTTCCACCATTTTTTTTTGTCGCAGATGACGTCCTTGGATCTGTAGAGCTTGTTGTCCTCTTCACTGTAGATACTGAATTCGTCTTCGTTATCGTAGCCGATAGGGATTCCTTTAGTGGACTTCGGATCCATTTTCGACCTTTGCTCCTTCGATATGAATATACATGAATGCAGCAATTTGAAGCAATGTTTCAAACCTGGTTTCCAGTCATACGACAACTCGAATTGTCATATTCCTGAGGCGTGGGTAGGCCCTGCTCTGTTAAGGATGTAGGTACCTGTTCGTATCAACTCAGCCCAAAGTGCCTGAGGAATGTTTCCATTCGCGTGCATCATTTCTCTAGCAGTTTCCACCACCGTACGATTTTCCTTCTCACTGGACCCATTTTGTTCCTGAGTAGAGGGCATTATAAGACGATGAATAATACTTTGATTGTATTGTCGAACTCCCTGCCATTATCACTCAGCAGCTCCCGACTGTTTCTGCCTCAGCTAGGAACTGGTTCAGTTTTTCAGCAACTTCGGATTTTTTCCGCAGAAAATAAACTACTGAATTTTGTGTAATTGACATTGAAAAGCACAAAATATCAATATCAATATAAAGACCTCGATTCTTGAAATGGACCGCAAACATTCGTGTGAATTCGTTCGCCAGGTGCCGTTGTCCTGGACCTCGTGGCGAACGGTAGGCGATTATCGTAAATACAACCTTCAAACAGTTCACTATGCATTTCTACGTTTACGTCAAGCTCAGTAGCGATTTCACATGGCGCTTCTGCTGACGTTCGAATCGACCAACAACTGCAGCAGGTTTCCCTTACTCGCTGCATTGACCTCATCTGATAGGGTTCAAACTTCTCACGGCCAACTTGAACAGTGTCCTCCAATTGTTGGACCTGACTTCAGGTTACAAAGATGGATTGGCTGTCCTAGTAACTATCCTGGACTGCAAGTACCGAACACAGATTCCTCTTGATTCCGAGTAAACATCAAATATCAGCCAAGGTAATTTTGTACCATTTTCCTCGGATTGCTACCACAACTTCTACTTCACTTATTCCAATGCCTTCAATTTTCTCACCATTTGCTGTGATCACTGTGTGTTGAGTTGAAAAAGACTCGAACGTTCTAAAGCAAGTTTGATCATATAAAATATGGCTTATCACGCCATTGTCATCCCTGCGTCTCGACGACTCAGCATGTGTTTCAGTTGAGCTAACAGTGACGAGTATCATATTTGTGTCGAATTCCGGTTTACTAGGCTTCGGAGGACAGTAATCCATTTCCTGCACACTTTAACCATGTGATTGGGTTGCATAGTCGCATCGACTGAACTTCGACTGATGACTTCTTCGATGATTGCAGATGAGATCTTCCTGCTTGGTTGAACCAGCTCCCTCGGTCCTTAAGGCTCTTTTATACGAACATAGTTGATTGATTAAGTTACTACCCGTTCTATCACTTTTTGCCCTCAGCATCCCGCTGGGTTTAATAGAAAAATACTCCTCGGCAATATATCCAGAATTTTACAAAGAAAAAATACGTCAGGCCGTCCCGGATTACTTGCAGATTCTTTAGTCATTTTTTTCAATTCAGATCAAACATATCTCAAATTTGAAATATCTGTATATGCTTTGATATAATATTTTTCTGCTTTTCGAATTAAAAAATAAAATCCTCCAGTTCCAAGAAATGTTTTTACTGCACGCAAGGGGGCGGCCAACTCATAATTTGCATGCAGGCGGCCAAGGGTCTAGGATCGGCCCTGCACGTGGCGCCGTCCTGCTGGAACCAAATGCCAAAAAAAAATTGCAACATGCCGCGATAGCGCTCACCATTGACGGTTACGGCGGCTGCTGCTTCGTTTTCGAAGAAAAAGGGACCAATGGTGCCGCCGGACCACATACCGCACCAAGCAGTAACTCGTTGTGGGTGCAATGACTTCCATGATTACGTGTGAATTTTCTGAGCCCCAAATTCGGCAGTTTTCCTTATTGACATAACCACCGAGGTGGAAATTAACTTATCTGAAATTAATCTGAAAAGATGATTTTTCGAAAAAAATGGTCATCTTCCATCAAGCGTTCCCTGGCCCATTGGGCGAACCTAAATCGCATCGGATGGTCGTGCGGCTTAAGCTCTTGCACCAATTGAATTTTGTACGGCTTCAAACCGAGGTCTCGTCAAAATTCTTTGAAGGGACGTGCGAGAAATGTTCAATTCCTGCGAGCGGTGTCGAGTTGATGTTGATGGATTGTCACTCACACTTTCGGCAACAGCAGCAATATTTTCGATTGAGCGCACTGGACGAGCACGGGAACGCGTTGCTTTGTCCATTAAAGAGCCACTTTCACTTACATGCTTCACAAATTTATCCACAAACTGCCTAGAAGGCGCTTTATTTTTCTTGCAGTTTCGGTTGAAGACTCACCATTTTGGAAGTTTTCAATATTTCCCAATTTTCTTCGAGCGTAAACTTAACCATTTCGTAAACCGCAAACCTTTTACTAAATATTTGATACATTGGCAGTCATTCGAACTGTCAAAGCCGAAATAATCGATAGTTCAAAAAGCAACCGATAGATGGGCCACCAGTTATTACTGTTATTTGTTCCGTATAGCTTGCATCCGGTGTACAGTCTAATATGACAGAAACATATTTCGATTCTCTAACTTTGCCCAAAATACATTTTTTTTATCGCTGTGCCGAGTAATTCAATAATTTCATCTTGAATTTGCTCTTCTAAATAGTGAGCCATACCCTTCCGACTAGAATCAGATTTCAATTTAATTCTGCAAATATGTTCCCGCATAACTGAATCAAAAGAAGCTATCACTTCTACTGCTTTTAGAAAATTTCCGTTATCATACTTAAAAAAATGTTTCGAAGAACGTCGAAAAGCCAGACATTGACGTGATAAAAACTTTATAACGGCTATAATTCTTTCTAATACATCACATCAATGCTGTTTTTCTAACTCTTATGGTGGGTTCATACGACGTTTAACGTTTAAGGTTTAAGGATTAACGTTTAGTGTTTAACGTTTAAGGGAAAGATGCCGTTCACACGAAAATTAAGAATTAAGAATTTTAGATAATGCGCCTGCGCGTCGACGTTGCCAGATCTTTTATCGCAAATTTTAGGAAAATACTGATTTGCAACTAATTCTTCTAATAAATATAAAAAACAATAAAAGTATTGTTTATAATATTCAATTCTTCATTTTTATCGCTAACAATTCCGACAAATTACTCAAATTACTTAAATCGCATGTTTTAATAAATGATTTAGGATGAATATGTAAATCTGGCATCATTGTACTTATCAGCTGTGTTTGTGGAAACGATTAATTTACAACCATTTATGTACACTGATTGAACGCTTTAATATGGACAGATGCCACAAAGTCGTAAAAACTGTCCATTTTTAATCTTTGGTAGTTTACAAACACAAGCCGTGAACATAACCTCCTACAGATTACGCGTGCCAAACATTCGTTGTGATTCGTGAAAAGCTGTCAGCGCTAAAAGTATGCGCACATCGATTTATGTTTAACGATTTTAAGGAAAAGTAGAAAGTAGCCTACTCTAAAACATAAACGTTAAACGTTAAAATCCTTAAAACTTCGTATGAACGCATAAGCACTAATACGTTAGTTCTACTTTGCTTAAACACTAATCCTTAAACGTTAAACGTCGTATAAACCCAGCATAACAGTCTCAGTTGCATCTGATTGACAGTATTATTTAATTGCACCCATGATTTCACATTTTTATTGTGGAAATCACTCGTTACATGACTTTTCAAAGTTAATGAAAAATGTTGCCAATCCGAACAACCGCTTAAATCAGATAGACTACTTGCAGTTTTACCATTGCTTAAATATACAGGGTCGCTAAAAAGTATGGAAACGCGGTTCTCACGTGAAAACGGCTAAGAGCAGAACCACCAAAATCAGAAATTATTTCCAGGAGTTTCCCACACGGACGCCATCTTGATTTTTTTTAATGGAATTCGTTTTTTTTTTTACAACTTTTATAGACCTCATAATTCTGATTACAACCATATATATATTTTTTAAAATACTTGTTTTTTTACCGATAAACCGTTCTTTGAAAAGTATGGAAACAGCTAAACGAGTACTTTTACTAAATGCTGCAATACCGCACATGTATGTTCTGTTTTTAAACAAAACTTAAAAAAATATTAAACAGTCAAATGAAAAAATTAAATATTAAACAATAAATTATTTTTTATTTTGCAACGTATGTTCAAAGTGCTCTCCATTAGCTTCTTGTCAGTAATGAAAACGCTGGACAAAGTTTTGCAATAAACTAGTTAAAATGTTAGGACGAATACTTGCAATTTCGGTTCTTATGCGTTCTGCTAATTCTTGTATATTGTGTGGCCTGTTGTCAGAAACTCGATTTTTCAAATGTCCCCACAGGAAAAAACCAATTGTTCCTCTCCTCCCTATCCATTTGCCGGGAAAAGTTACGTCTGAATAATCACGTAATATTAGTCCGAATTTCATTCGTTGATGAAACCATATGTTTTCAGCTGGAATAGCCTGAGTTTCATAATTTGGGAATATTTGTCAAGTCTGGAAACAACCTGTTGTTGCAAAAGCTGTAGATATGTTTCAGATGTTAAATTGCCATTATTTACAAAAGGGCAGATAATATGCTGCTCAATTATACCACATCAAACATTAATTTTTTGTGGGCGCTGCGTATGAATCCTCTCCATTCAATGAGGATTTCTATCTGACCAGTAACTACAGTTATGGCGGTTAACTTGTCCATTTAAGCTAAAAGGTGATTTATCTTAAAAGAGCACACAGTTAATAAAATTGGCGTCCTGGTTTATGATATTCATCATTGTTTCGCAAAACTCAATTCTGCGATCAAAGTCGTCTTCGTTCAATTCTTGCAGCAACTGAATTTTTAGGGATTATACTTTTCAATTTCCATTATTTTTTGAACTGATCTCCTGCTCATGTTGTGGTTGAAAGCCAATTGCTGCATTGAAGTTTTTGAATTTTAAACTACATCTATCATACGATTAAGTGAATTTTCTTCATTTGTAACAGTTTTTGGTCGTCCAACTTTTGGACGATTGTTGCAGTTTCATTAAACCTATTCCATTTTTTAAATGCAACTGACCTGGAAATAGGTGCTTGATCTGGATGATTTACGTCGAAAATATTAGCAGCTATGGCATAGCTTCCTTTTCTATCCCCACACCCGATCATCATGAGAATCTCTATGCGATCCGTTTCACTCAAATGTGGCATTTTGCAACAACCAGTTACTTACTAATGTTTTTTACAAGTTTGACAGGCTAATGAAAACGGTTTGCAAAGGTAACTATTTTTTTAAGTTGAAATTGTTTAATATGTTTTTTTAAAGTTTCGACCAAAAATAAAGTGTTTTTCAATAAGAACTTGACAACGTTTTTTTTTTAAATATCTCACGAACCATTTGGGATTTATCAAAACTTTTATTATTGGCTTACAGTACAATCAATGCAATTATAAACTCGACTTCGGTCATATGTCCACCAAGGGCACGATTGCAGCGGTCGATTCGTTGAAGCCAATATTCGATGACTCGGCCACACAATTCGACGGAAATGGCCGCTATTTCTCGTTCGATGTTGGCTCTTAGGTCCTCTAACGCCGCCGGCTTGTTGGCATACACCTTCGATTTAACGTAGCCCCACAGAAAAAAAGTCTCGGCGGCCAATCGACAGGATCTCTTCTCGATATAACACGTTCACCGAACTTGGACTTCAATAAATCGATTGTTTCTCCAGCTGTGTGGGACGTGTCACCGTCTTGCTGAAACCACATATCACTCATGTCCATCCCATGCAATTGATTGACGAAATAACGCTGCAACATGTGGCGTTCACCATTGACTGTAACGTGTCGGACATTTTCATCAACGAAGAAAAATGGCCCAATGACGCCACCGGCATGGAAAGCGCACCATATAGTCACTTTTTGTGGATGAAGTCATGTTTCATGAAGCACATGAGGGTTTTCAGCACTCCAATAACGTATGTTTTGTTTGTTGACGAAACCATTCAACCAAAAATGCGGTTCATGCGCTGAAGATGATTTTGCGACGAAAGTCGTCATTTTCGGCTAACATCTCTAGAGCCCATTCTGGGAACGTGCGTCGCTTCATATGATCAACTGGCTTTAGTTTTTGAGTTAACTTGATCTTGTAAAGGTGCAGGCCAAGATTCTTTCGCAAAATTCGCCATAGTGTAGTCTGACTGATGCCCAATTCCTGAGAACGCCGGGAATCGACTGATTTGGAGCGTTTGGGAACATTCAACAGTGAATATGTTGACTCAAATTTTCTCACCAAATTGTGAACTGCTTGTCTACTCGGGAGAGAATGACGACCCAAAATTGGCGTAAGCGCTCTTAAAGTAGCAATCACTGACCCGGAATTTCCGTAGTAATTTTTAATTACTTGTTCACGTTTTTCGTTCGTAAGTCTTTGCATGATGAAAATGTTTGAGTTACTGCGTATTTTGACAGTGACAGCGCACTAATTTGTTTAAGGGTGCGTTCACAAGAAGAAAACAAATACTCTTTTTAAAAATCTAACACTTAACCTATCGTGCCATTAAAAAAATCAAGTTACCCTTCTATTTAAAAAACAAATGAATATAAAAAAATGCAAGTAGAATGCCTTAACGTACCCTAAACCTTTTTCAGGACATTCCGATAAACTGTTCTTAAAATATTTCGCTGTTTCCATACTTTTTCAGTCCGGTTTGTGGATAAAACGACAAATATTAAAAAAAAAAAGTATATGGTTGTAATCAGAATTGTAAGGTATATAAAAGTTGTAAAATAAAAAAATACGAATTCCATTTAAAAAAATTAAGATGGCGTCCGTGTGGGAAAATCCTGAGAATAATTTTAGTTTTTTTTTAAATTACCCCATTTAGGAAACCCAATTTTGGTGGTTTTGTTCTTAGCCGTTTTCGCGTGAGAGCAGTGTTTCCATACTTTGTAGCGAGCCTGTATACAGTTGTACATGCAACACTTATGGAGGAACAGGTAAGGAATAATTTAGTTCTAAAGTTTCCGACAGATGTCAGATAAATGCACATTCGTTAAAATAACGAAGAAAGTGTTCTTTATTTCAACAAATTCAAGGAAACTTCGATCGCCCCCTGGATATCGGTAGCGTTAACTGCTTTGTCGCCGTTGGTTGCCATGCTATAAAAGTCATGGGAGGTAATTAATTGATATTTATCACCTTTTTTTCTGTGATATGATTTAAAATATAAAATTTGTATTATTTCTAATTCATTCATTCGGGCTGATTTGAGCACGGGGAATTTTAAATTATGTGTATAGATTAGGGTGACCAACTTTTTTTACACAAATGAAGAAAAGAAACATTTTATTCATTGCAACAATAAAATACACTATATGATAAATGCATAATAAAAACATTTGTAACATAATGACAATGCTTACATGCCTATTAATTATTAATTCAATGATTACTTTTCCATTAGATTAATATTTTCTCAGTGTATCACAGTGACGGTTCGCGGTGTTTTTTCTGGTACGGCCGAGGAGCAAGAGGTGGTAATACAGGTAGGTGCGGTCACGCAGCCAGCCGTCTCTGCAACTGACCCTACCTATCAGTATTGCCACCCTTGTTACCTCGGCCGTACCAAAAAAAAACCCGCGAACCGTCACTGGTGTATCATCTTCTAACAATATATTGGAAATATTTGAAGAAATATTCTTCATATTGAATTTTACAGCAAGCGTATCAGCATTAAATCTTTATTTCTCACTTGTCCAAAAGTTATTAGCAATTGAAAAATCTCTTTCAACCGCTGCATTAGTTCCAGGGCAGCGCAACGTAAATTGAACAAGAATAAATACATTTTCACATGGAATATGTTAATTTGGTTGAATATTTCATTTTATCAACTTATTGATTTTCCCATTGTATTATTTTTTCAGAATTTAAGGGGAGGTTCCTTTATAAATGTGCCAAGCGTACCTGATGTTGGAAATTTTTTTTTACGAACTGAAATGACTTAGATATCTGCGCTTTTTTGCAAAGTGTTTATTAACGTTGTTTAAAAAAAAACCTCTTCTGCGGGAACCCTGGAGGTCGCAATTCGTTACCTAGAAGCATGAAACCAAAACGACCGTAAAGCTTACATCCCAAAGAATAGAATTGACCAAAATCACGAAAAAATGTGTTACAGAAATAAAATGGCGGCCATTTGAAAACAAAGTATCGTTTTTCGCATGATTTTTCGACTTTGGCCTGCTGTAAAAAATCGTTAATGATCGAAATTTGACAATTTAATAGGTCTATTCCAGCGAGAATTTTGTTACCTTTAAGGTTTGCCAAACGCGAAGTTGATTGGTTGAACGGTTAAAGAGTTACAAGTTCCGCAGATTTTAAAAATCGTATTTCGAGAAAAACGCGTTTAAAGTTTGGGAACGGTTTTTGCTCGATCAATTTGTCCAAGAAGATGTGAATTTGTAGGTTTTTGGTGTCGCTGAACGCGAATTTGATGTCAGATTTGAATAATTCAAAATGGCGGATCCAATATGGCGGACCAAAAAAGTGAAATATTTATTAGTTGTATTGAAACTTTGAATACAAGGGTTTTTGGGGTCGCTGAACACAAATTTGGGATCAGATTTGAAAAATTCAAAATAGCGGATCCAATATGGCGGCCAAAATGTGATCTTAATCTTTTTATGAAACTGTTTATAGGGGTTTTTGGGGCCGCTGAATACGAAGTTGAGGTCAGATTTGAGTAATTATAAAATGGCGGATCCAATATGGCGGCCAAAAAGTGATCTTTATCAATTTATGAAGTTTTGGCTACAGACTCATCATGAATTTGTAGGTTAGAGCATGCCAGCAACTTGAAAACTCAGCAGCAGTGTTGCCACACGTTCGG
Organism: Ocypus olens; assembly: GCA_910593695.2. NCBI lineage: Eukaryota > Metazoa > Arthropoda > Insecta > Coleoptera > Staphylinidae > Ocypus > Ocypus olens. Next base: position 37,422,905 of record OU343058.1, read on the forward strand.
AAACGAATTACCGTACCCGCGTACTCTGAATTACCGCAGTTATTAATAAATTACCGTACAAACATGTTAAATGTGATAATTTATTAGGGTGTGGACTACGAGAAATACACACTTATAATGATGTAAACTTACGATTTCAGAGGTAAAGCGAAGGTTTTCTATTTTTTTTTTACCGAAAATAACACAGAAAAAACGTTTTTTCCCCTTTCAAAATCTCGTTCTATTGGATTATTTCGGGGATTTACACATTTTTCTACGAATTTGTTACATAAATCGACGCTATATTATAGATGGTCCTATCTGCTAATATAATGTTAACTATCGGGGCGAGATAGATTTTAATACTTTCCATAGGCAGTGTTGCCGACTAATTTTCGTTTTAGCGGCTGGCGGATTTTCCAATGGAATTGTGTTGGATAGTTGAGAAAACTACCGTAATTAAATTTAAATTTGAACTTTATTTCGAAATGTATATTTTACAAGATAAAAAGCACTAATATTAATTTTAAAAAAATAACTCAAGGAAAAAGTGACGCATTTTCAAAAATTAGTGTATTAAAAAATTGTTTTTTTATTCAAGTCTTCGACAACTTTAAATATTAATTTTCAAAAATTCATAACACGCATTTTCCAAACTCAAAGTTAATTTTAAAGGTAAATATATTATGACTTCATTAAACGTTTTAAGGAATTCAATCATATCAGTATTTTTTTTTCTATTTTTTCTTTGTTCAAATATTCGACAAATTAAAAAACATAATTTTTAAACATTTATCACTCACGCATTTTCAAAAATTCAAGATAATTCAGATGTTTTGTGAATATACAATTTTTTTAAAATTTTTGATAAATTCTAGCATATGTAATAAATCAAGTGTCGGAAATGACCATTTTTGACTGCCACAGATGACAATTTTTAACTGCTATAAATGTCAATTTTCAACTGCCAAAATGCCAATTTTCAACTGCCAAAAATGCCAATTTTAAACTGCCAAAAATGCCAATTTTCAACTACCAAAAAGGCCAATTTTCAAGTGTCGGAAACGACCATTTTTAACCCCCAAAAATGACAATTTTTAACTACCAAAAAGGACAATTTTCAAGTGTCGGAAATGACCATTTTTAACTGCCAAAAATGACAATTTTGAACTGCCAAACATGACAATTTTTAACTGCCAATTTTCAAGTGTCGGAAACGACCATTTTTGACTGCCAAAAATGACAATTTTCAACTGCAAAAAAGGCAAATTTTCAAGTGTCGGCAGCGACCAATTTTAAAGTGTCGGAAACGGCCATTTTTAACTGCCAAAAATGACATTTTTTAACTGCCAAAAATGACATTTTTTAACTGCCAAAAATGATAATTTCTAACTGCCAAAAAGGCCAATTTTCAAGTGTCGGAAACGACCATTTTTAACTGCTAAAATTAACAATTTTCAACCGCCAAAAATGACAATTTTAACTGCCAAAAATGACAATTTCAACTGCCAAAAAGCCAATTTTCAACTACAAAAAAAGGCCCATTTTCAAGTGTCGGAAACGACGATTTTTAACTGCCAAAAATGACAATTTTTAACTGCCAAAAAGGCGAATTTTCAAATGTCGGCAACGACCATTTTTAATCGCCAAAAGTGACAATTTTTAACTGCCAAAAGTGACAATTTTTAACTGCCAAAAATGACAATTTTCAACTGCTAAAAATGACAATTTTCAACTGGCAAAAAGGTCAATTTTCAACTTCGAAAAAGGTCAATTTTCAAGTGTCGGAAACGACCATTTTAAGCTGCCAAAAATGATAATTTTCAACTGCAAAAAAGGCAAATTTTCAAGTGTCGGCAACGACCATTTTTAACTGATAAAAATGACAATTTTTAACTGCCAAAAATGACAATTTCAACTGCCAAAAACGACAATTTAAAACCCAAAAAAAGAACACATTTTCAAAAAATAAAGTTTTTTTTGAAGGTACATAAATGTTGTATGACACCACCGGACTATTTAAAGAATTCAATCATATCGATATTATTTTATTTTTCTATTTTTTCTTTATTCAAATATTTCGACCAATTTTCAAAAATTCATAACACGCAGAAATTGGCAGAGTTAGTTAGTTTTAAAGGTAAACGTTTTGTAAAGATATCAACATTTTTGAGAAATTAGTATTATATCAGTATTTATTTTTTAGCCAAAATATTATTTTTAAAAATTAATAACTCGCGCAAAAATCGACTCAATTTCAAAAATCAAGGTTAATTTTAATTATGATTTCATCAGAGTTTTTAAGGAATTCAATCATATCGATATGATTTTTTTCTAGTTTTTCCTTGTAAAAATATTTGACCACTAAAAATTCATTTAAAAAAATGTATAACTTAAAAATCAAAATTTATGTTAAATCTTGTGGATATATTTAAAATTTAGAGCATTTGAGTATTTATATTCTCTAAATTTGTTCAACTTACAATAAAAAAATTTCAAAAAATCATAACTCTGGGAGAAATTGGCGAATTTGCAAATGATGGATGTTGTACCTCTCACAATTCTATTCTCTCCACTACTCCCAACGCTCGGCCATTGCTACCGCGCGATAAATTTGTCGAATTAAAAACGCGGTAAAAATATTTTTATACAGGGTGAAAATTACCGTACATTTGTGTACGGTTTTAACATTTGGACCGTATACCGTACTTTGGCTCAGAATACCGTACAAGTACGGTAATTACCGTACGTATGGCAACACTGCTCGGCAGTAAACACTACTGCCATCTATAGGAAGAATGTGGACTACTAGAATTACCATCTGTGGGTACAGTGACTCGTTCCGGAGCACGCGGCGAACTTGAGTTAATGCCTGAAGGAGGACACTTTTTAAGGGTCAAATATCGAAAAGGAGAACATGTATGAGGACACTTTTCGGGGGAGGATAGAACTTGCAAAAGGACTGTCCTCCCTAAAGGAGTACGATTGGGGTCGCCTTATATCAGGGTTCGGAAAATATCCGATATTTATATAAATATCAATATATCGGATATATACAGGGTATTTCAGAGCTCTGGGAACGGTCAATAACGTGCTTATTTTTCAAAATTTCGAAAAATGTGTTAGACAAAAGTTGTGTATAATAGTGAGCTGCACGCCCTAAAAATATTTAAATTTATACAGGGTGTCTCATAACAAAGTTACAGATGAAACTTATGTTTTTTTAAATGGAACACCCTGTATTTTTGTCATTTTTGAATTATATGGAGCAAATAAAGGTAGTTATTTCAATACTCCCTATACCTATTGTATGCCGTTTTCGAAATATTTGAAGATTTGTTGAAATGCATGGTCTGGGTGAAATTTTATTTTTGCCCCAGTGATTGACGTTGTACGATTAAAATCATTTCTATTATTTGGTAGAAGGTTCGAACTATAGAGCCAACCATGATTTCATGCTAAAAATTATACAGGGTGATGAAAAAAATGCGGTAGAAAAACCCAACTTATAAAGTTGAATAACTTCGTTTTTTTAAATGGCACACCCTGTATTTAGTAACGTATTCTTAAGTAGAATCCAATTATCTTTCAGATTGTATAATCCCTGTTCATAATCTCAATAGTTTTCTTGTATTCGGCGATTATCATATCAGGAATAATTATTCGACGCACCCCAGACTGTCTCATCCTCATCCTCATAATGTCATGATTAGGAAAATATCCTAGAAATTATGTCGTATTTAAAAAGTAATTGTAAAATTTTTATTATATATTTAAATAAACTTGTGATAAGTTTTAATCATTTTTAGTGAAAAAATTCCAAGATACTTTCCATTATGTACTAAATTTGCTTGCCTTAATTTTTTATGAAATTTACAAATGTATGATCGCTTTATTTTGGAATAATTTTTTTAAACTTAAAACTTACAAAACAAAATTTTAACTGCCTAGCAGCGCTTCCGAGTGGCTACGTCTGAACGGGCCCTTATGGTGATTACGGTGACCCTCAGTGATTTGTTGACAAGGTGGTGGAAGCCTTTGTTTTTTTTTCAGCATGATAATGCCCATCCGCATATTGCTAATTCTTTCAAGAGGCTCACATTAACGTTTTATCGTGGCCACCTAGATCTCTAAACCTTTCGCCCATTGGACGTGTGGGTCATGATAGAAAAAAGTCTAATGAACTTGATAAATTCTCCGCGGACATTAGTGGCTTTCGAGTTGTTTGGGTCACAATACCACAAATAGACCTAGACCATCATTAATATCAATGCCATGAAGGATGAGTGAGGGAATAAACTAAAGGGGTAAACCAACGCACTATTAATAAAAAAATAATAAACTCTTCGTTCTTTTTCTTTCAAATTTTAATCAAATGTTACTGTTCAATAGCCAAAGGTGGTTGAAAAAATCTTATTGCTTTTTGGTGTTGAGTACACAATTTTCAATTTACCGCCTTCGCTGTATTAATTGACGTATTTCGGGTTTTACTTCAGCTATTAAAATAGGAAGGGAGTGCTTATTCGCCCCGCACCCACGTTTTCTGTTTATCGCATTCGCCGTTTTTCAATTTCCTCCGTTTCCAGGAAAACTCTATTCGAGGAAAGTTAAATGAATCACGTTCTATTTCCTATTTTTGATTCATTCCATATAGTCGTAAATCAGAATAACTTGTGGTTAGTTATTTGCATATCATTTGATTAATTGTATGCTGATTGCGGCAAATAATTAAACTTCAGAGTTACCGCTGTGATCTAATCTTGAAATGATTGTATGCATTCAATTGCATAATTCAGTATGCTTATTAAGTAATATAGAACGCACAATTTAAATCATTTGACCTCGTAGTAATGCATCTCGGAGAACTGCATGGCCCGGTTCAAGGCTTGATATTATACCCTCCGAGCCCACCAATGGATAATTTAGACAGGACCGGACTTCGTTAGTTTCAATTTGATTGTAATCTAAAAAGTGACAACCAAGCGGATTTAAGAGGCTTACCTAGTGTGATCACATGAAAATGAGGGCAATTTTAGGGGAATTAAAAAAACTATCCCACCGAATGTATTAAAAGTAAGGGGTTATATTCAGCGACATTTAGAAAAATTGCAAAACAAATTTTTGGGGGAAGTATAATAAGTGATGCGCTTATTATCGACAATTTTTGTGTGCGTCGATTCAATCAGCTGATTGGCGCACTTCAGATTTGCGTTATATTTTCGGTGAAATTATGATACTATTGGTGCACTCGGGTTTAATCTCTGTAGTTGATTGGTGTACATTATACCAGGTGACAGGTGAGATGTATTCTCACGGATAAATATTGATATAATATCGGGTGTGTATAACTTGGCGGATAATCTACACATGACGATATTCTTCCAGAAATTCTAAGCCGTATATCTTAATTCCAAAATGTTGTACCATGCTTCCTGAGACTTCACGAGGTCCTCAATGTGTAAACATCCAGTCATTAAATATGCGTTATTATTCGATATTAATTTACAGAAAACCCTGCAATTTCGGTAGTATAACTAGTTTGAAAATTATTTGTCTGTGTGTGCTATCTTTCTATCTCAAACGTGTATATTTAACACTTCTTAATTATCTTATTTTTCATAAAAAGTAGAGCCGCTAATGTCGACACCCGCTTATGTCACTTTTGACACAACGAATTCATTCAAAGTTTCATTCTCAGGGTGCCTGAAGAAAAAAATAAAACTACACAGACGTTAAACTGGGTAAGTTTTCCAGGATTATGAAACAATGGCATAAATATTTTAAGTTTTCGCGAAAATTCGAGAAAGTGAAATTAACAAAAAAGACACATCTGATCTGTTTCTAAGCAAATAAACTTTTAAGTAAATGTTCGAACTGCCACCCCTCTGTTTCTTGACTGTAGGCAAGGCTACTTACAAATTCTTCAAGTACATGTTATATTACTTCTTTACTAATTCAGGTCGACGAGAAGTTACGCATAACCCTTCATCACCTGGATTATGACCAATCTAAAAAATTATGCTGATTAGCTCCTTCGTGGCATTAACCACAGAAGATTTAATTGCAAAAACGAATTAAGGGATTTTCTATTTTTCTCTGATTATGTTTTCTCCAAAACACATATCCGAAGACTTTTAATTTAAGAATCATTTAAAAGTCAGTGTTTGACCTCATTTAATAAAAATGTTGAAACCATAAATGTTCCCCGTAGTTTTATTAACAACATTAAATAATAATTAGAGTTTGTTCTTCCATTTTGTTTAAACACATTTTTGTTGAAACACCTATCCGAAGACATAGTCAATTAAAAAAAATCATTTGACCTCATTCAGGAATAATAATTTTAATAGTCACAAATGTTCTCTATAGATTTATAAACGACATTAAATAATAACTAGTGGTGCGGTTTTCTTACATTTTTTTTTAAACAATTTTATATCTATGGCTGAAATTTTATGGCTAACTTCTCGTCGGTAATTACCAAGACAATGGTTTGAATTGTTTTCAAAGTTTTAAATTCATAAGCTTCTTGATAGATGTGCTCACCTGATAATGTGAGCAACACTTCGATTTAATTACATTATATTGTTCAAAAGTCCAATTAGAGTATATAGGTATCGCCGTAGGAACTTCGTTTTTGAGCCCTGCACGGATAATTGAACACATTTCAATGCCATTTTAGTGGATCGAGTCGAATTAAATAATAAAATAAAATGCCACAGTTTGTTTTATAGGCTTTGTATTACTCATTGTTGTAGAAAAATGTGATGTTTGCATGGCACTCTTTACAAAAATTATAAATTTAAAATTTTGGCTCAAATGTAAAATTAAAACATAATGTGTAATAATATATCATCGTAAATAGAAAAAAATCTTGCATTAGACAATGTAGAAATCCAATATGGCGGCCATAAGAAAAACAAAAGTTGTCTATTGTTTCTCCGCGATCTTGAAAGTTACAATAAATCTAATAACATATTTAGATCCTCTATTAAAAAGGGCTCTAATAATGTCTTAATATAAAATGCGTAATACTAATAGTTTTCGAATAAAAAAGTAAAAATGAAAATTGAATTTTTTTATTTTTTCGCAATTTTTTGAAAACAAAAAAAGGTAACTCCAATTTCTCAACAGATTATTAATCAACGTTATAATACATAACTTTTCCCTAATTTAACCAACCTCGTATCTCTTAAGATAACTGAAATCCCGATGGTGCCGCTCGAAAAACGGGCACCCTGTATATTTAGGTGTGAATTCCATACATTTCAATGTTTTGATTTGCTACCCTAATAAATTATTTCTGGTGAAAAATCCTTTTTTGTACAAATCATGTGTATTTTAATGTTCAAATGTTTGTTCTCAATTAATATTTTTGATAGCAAAATTCAGTTTCTTGAAGCCCATATTGGATATTGATCAGGCTACCAGTTTTAAACATCGAATAACAAATGCCTTTCATTATTCATTTATTCATTTAACTTCAAATAGGTATATTATTGTACATCGGTCGTGGCTGGATGCTCAAGCTGGCTAAGCTAATTCCCTATCATCCGAGTTCTCTAACCCAAATTCCTATCAACCAACCTTCATTTAAAAAATAAAAACAATACACTTCAAAGTTTAGTCAGTTTACCTAAAAACTGTACAAGTATTATTAAAAAGATATAACTATAAATATATATTATCATTTCATAATTCTATAGCAAAAATGACAAACATTTTCAATTAATCGAAAAAAAAAAACAATGATTTTGTGAAAAATATTTGTAAACAAAAGATTCTTTGCATTTTGCATTTCTTTGTCATCTTCAATATTTGTATAACCCATTTGCATCACAGAGAAAAATGAAAAATATTTGTTCTCATCAACAATTTGTTTTTATTGTATTTAAATGAAAATGTTTCCAAATATGAAAGATAAAAACAAAATTGAATTTTAAAGGATTTTTATTTCATTTTAGATGTTTCAATAAGGGTTAGAAAATGTTGCCCGGTAAATCTTTGTGATAATGATAGACATGGTGTAAATGTTCTTTTTTGTGGGGTCTTTATTTTTGGTATATTTTTTTCAATATTTCTTCACTTGGTGAAACTTTTTGAAAATAATAAAAGATCACTCAAAAATTAACACTTGGTTTGTTTCACAAATTCGTTGTTTATTTAGTCGACTAGTTTCGCTTGTTACAGCATTTTCAAGAGTACTCAAGTGTTAATTTTTGATTTATCTTTTATTATTTTTTTTCAAATATTTCTTCCGCTAATTTTTGCTTGAAAACGTGAAGTGCTCTGTCGTTATAAATCGTTTTGAAAACGAGATAACTATTCAAAAGAATCATATCGAGACATACCGGGTGACCCAGGAATCTGTAAAAGCCCCATAACTTATTTGCTATTTGAGGTATCGACTTCTAGTTTTCTTGAACTGGTACCCACACCCTTTCTACATATTTTTAAAATATGTATATTTTTGTACAGGGTGTTCCAATATACATAACAGAACAAAGTTATGTTTTTTTTAATGGAACACCCTATATTTTATACTTTATTTTCAACCCTCTTCAGAACCTGATAAAAATAGTATCAGATAGTATGATTCTATTATGGACGATTGGTTAGTTATGGGCAAATTTGTGGCAAAAACAAGGACACATTGAAAAAATTGCAGAAACGCTCCTAGCAAAGCTAGCGTTATTTTTTATATACTAAAGAATTGTCCACATCATGAAGAATAATACAAATCGGCTTTGGTTCTTTTTTGTTCATTCTGCTATACAGGGTGTCAAGATACGCAAAACAATGGATAACTATTTTTTTCAAATAGAACACCCTATATAATTTGCCTCCAATCTATGGCATTTTTTAAGCTTTCCAATGATATACAGTTTGTATAACAAAATATTAAGGATTCTTGAGATTTATCAATAAAAACATATTTGTTTTGTCATCTTCTGCTGATTTTTGGATTTTCAGCCAAAACTATGCATTTTCAGGAAAAATTATAAGAGACCAAAGTTGTAGAGCGAAACATTTCCGATCGACATAGTTTTTCAAATTTTAAGATAATGCGTGCATTGCCCGCCAGAGCGCGCAAAATCGTGACCGTATATGCATTTTAACGTTTTCTTTTCAAATTTTTTATTAATAAATTGCACTATACTTTTCCGCACCCTCTAGCGGAAAAATGGGAAATTATAGTGAAATTAAAATAGCCCATATCGATTAAAAATGTTCCGCTCCACAACTCTTAATAGAAGCAATTTTTGCCAAAAATGCATAGTTATCCCTTAAAATGCAAATTGAAAATGTATATATCAATTTTTGCGTTTTTCAATTTTTAGTGAAAACTATGCGTTTTGGGCAAAAATTGCTTCTTTTAAGAGTTGTAGAGCGGAATATTTTCAATCGATGTAGGTCATTTAAATAATTCTACAATTACCCGTTTTTCTGCTAGAGGACGTGGAAAATAAAGTATAGTGCAATTAATTAACAAAAAAATTGAGAAAAACGCTAAAGTGCATATACGGTCACGATTTTGCGCACTCTGGCGGGCAATGCACGCATTATTGGAAAGACCTATATCGATGGAACATTTTCTGCTCTACAACTTTGGTCTCTATTTATTTTTTCAGAAAATGCATAGTTTTGGCTAAAAATCCAAAAATGAGCAGGTCATGAAAGAAAAATGTTTTTATGGATAAATCTTAAGAATCCTTAATATTTCATTATACAAATTGTACATCATTGGAAAGCTTATTAAAAATTCTATGCATTGGTGGCTAGATATATAGGATGTTCCATTTGAAAAAAAATAGTTATTCATTGTTTTGCGTATGTTGAAACCCTGTATAGCAGTATGAATAAAAAAGAGCTAAAACCGATGTGAATATTCTTCATGATGTGGAAAATTCTTTAATGTATAAAAAACAACGCTAGCATTGCTAGGAGCGCTTCTGCAACTTTTTCAATGTGTCCTTATTTTTGCCACAAATTTGCCCATAACTAACCAATCGTCCATAATAGACCCATACTATCTTATACTATTTTTATCAGCTTCTCGAGAGGGTTGAAAATAAAGTATAAAATATGGTGTTCCATTTAAAAAAAAAACATAACTTTGGTCTGTTATGTATATTGGGATACCCTGTACAAAAGCATACATATTTTTAAAATATGTAGAATAAGTGTCGGTAGCAGTTCAGGAAAACTAGAAGTCGATATCTCAAATAGCAAATAAGTTATGAGGCTTTTACAGATCCCTGGGTCACCCGGTATATATAAAACTCCTTTTTATACACCTTCTGATAACGTCGCATAGTGTGAAAGGAGAATCTTAAAAACCCGTTTTTTTTACCTAACGCCGCAACGGAAAAAACCTATTTAATATATATCTGTAACGCCTATGGATGATGAAAACATAGGTTAGACCGGGGAAAAGTCTGGGGAAAACTTTTGAGGTTGTATTAAAGATAAAAAAATTCAGGATGGATTATATCAATTTTCTCTGAAACTATATTTTTAATATTTAAAAAATTATCGTGAAGAAACAAAAAACGGTTAAGGTAAAATGCACTTTGGGTATACGAAATTTTACCAAAAGCTTTTCTTTCCCTGGAGTTATCAAATAAGACTTATATTCAAACTTTCATGTTAATTCCTGGATTAGTTTTTGAATACGTAGATGTCACAAGATCAAACCAAGGTCACTATGTAACTACTGTATCTTCCCCTCCAAACCGTTCAACTTTTATCTGAAACTTTGTTTTGTATCATTGCTAGTTTCAGCGAAAATCGATATAATCCATCCTGAATTTTTGATCTTTGATAGAACCTCAAAAGTTTTCCCCAGACTTTTCCGCGGTCTAACTTATGTTTTCATCATCCATAGGCATTACGGATACATATTAAATAGGTTTTTCCCGTTTCGGCTTTAGGTAGTTTTTTAACATTCTCCTTTGTTGAGAAGTTAATCACCTCCGTCAACTCCACCCATGTTTTTATTATAGTCTAAAACAACTGTTAATATTTATAATATTTTCTTTAGTTTTGTAGTTCTGATTCCCCGTATCAGCAAACTCTAGGTTATGCATTGTTGATAACATGTTGATATCTTTATTATCTTTCCACTTTATTGCCAAAATATTTTTACTTTATAGTATAGTTGCTTCACCTCGTTTTAATCTTTCACATTCTAAAGCTTAAGGCATATGTTTTATATTTGTTCTCACCGTGCCACAAATATTTGTTTTTAATTTATACAATTTATTATATAAATCAGGCGAGCTATACCAGTTATCAATATAAATCAATCAATATAAACGATTGTCCTTTTCTAACTTTCTTCCATCATATCCAGAACAATTTTCGTACTAACTAGCCTTTTTTACACTTATCCTTTCCTACATAAACCCTAAAATTATGTATATATTTTGTTCTTGGATCGCATTACCTTCTAGTATTTTATTCCGAATCGGGCTCTCTTTGTTTTGTTATATTGAATGTAAGGAATGTTGCTTCTACATTTCATCAAAGACTCATCCAATTAAATATAACAATAATAATAATAGTATTTATTTATCCAAGTACACTTACATAACATATATTACAATATAGTTAAATAGGCTTCGAGAATATCGTCAAGCCTTAGTTTCTTTAGCCGCTTTTTAAACAAAATATTTGACACAGTTTTCAATGACATACCAATTTTATTGTACATATGAGTCGTATAGTTCCAAAACCGGCCATCTCCAAAACCATCAAAATAACAAAAAAATGCTGAAATTTAATGTTAAATATGTTGTGCGTATAATACATAACAGCAAGTTCCAAAAACAGCCTTGTACAGTTAGTTATTAACATGGGAATATACGACTTATTTCTAAATACGGCCTTATTCATATAGTAGTCAGTTCCAAAACCGGCCATCTCAATAGTTCAGTGATTGCATTACTTTTATACAGTATACGTAGTTCTAATTTTATCCGTGTGTCATACATAACCTACAAGTGTGTTTGTTTAGCCATATTCTGAGCTGTTATATCTCGCTTTCAGCAATATTTTTATATAGTTTTATTGGGTAACCCCTGAAAATGTAAGAAAAAGACGTAGATATCCTAAAGGTTGGGAGAAAAATAAACAAAATAAATTAGGGTATTTTAGGTTATAATTTTATTAAGGATAGCTACTAATAGGTAAATATAACTTAGGTATACACCTGTTGGACCACCGCATTTCCCAAACTGCACGCATAATACAAATGCCTTTAGATGTTTAACATTAAATACACAAGATATCAAATTTCAAGCCAGCTTTGATATCGATTCAGATAAACAAAAACAAGATGTATTCATTTTTAAATATACATCTGCTACTAAACATGCCAGACATCGAGCTGGAGTGCCAAGAGAGCCAAAAGAAATTATAATAAAGTATTTTATACCTAAGAAAGAATCTAGTAAAAATATAGCGGTGTGCCGAACAACATTTTTGGGTGCTTTGGGTATTACGAAACACCGAGTTCAGGGCGTAGTAAAAGGCATAAAATCACAGGAAAGATGCCGTTTGAACGAAGAGGCGGTGACACTAGAACAAAGGCGTATGCTCTTAAATTTGAAGCAGTCAAGAATTTTATGAGCAAATTTAGAGTTACTGAATCCCATTATTGCAAAAGCCAATCTGCAGTAAGAGTTTATTTAAATAGCGAATTAAATATTAAGAAAATGTCCCATATATATGTATGAGGCTGAATGTGAAGATTTTAATTTAAAAGTAAAGGAAAGTTACTTTAGGCATGTTTTCAATACTAATTACAATATTGGTTTTGGCGCTTCACAGACAGACGCGTGTTCAACATGTATTGAACTGGGCGAAAGAATGAAAAGGGAAACGGATTTACAGAAAAAGAATGAGCTTTGTGCACAAAATAGAGTTCATAGGCTAAAAGCTAAGGCTTTTTAATCATTATTAAAAGAAAATCGCGATGATTTAATGATCATATCCTTCGATTGTCAAAAAAACCAAACACTGCCAAAAGTTCCAGACCAGAGAGCTTATTATAGTACTATATAAATATAATTTTACCATTGTGCAAGGACACTCAAAATCACCTTTGACGACTGGAAACGTTTTTATTTATCATTGGAATGAAAGTAACTTTCATAAAGGTAATAATACAAATTTTGAAAATATTGAAGTTCTGAGGTTAGTTGGCGATGGATGCGGTGGTCAGAACAAAAATTGATTATGATAACGATGCTTTCAACATGGATGCTTACAAAAGCTCCTGACAGTCTTAAGGAAATAGAAATGGTATTTTCCATTGTAGGCCACTCGTTCTTACCTGCCGATCGAGTATTCGCCCGCATAGAGAAAGTTATTCGTTGCATTGATGTAATTAGTAGTCCAGAAAGATATGAAGAAATCTTTTCAGATCATGGAACTATGTTTTGCCTTGGTACAGATGCTAGAGTATTAGACTGGAAATTAGTTTCGCAACAGGTACTTAAGCCCCCCGGCCACAGGCATTTTAAATTTGCCTCAGATAAGAGATTTTCTTTAAAGAAAAACAAGAAAAAAAGTTCCATATTATTTAAGGGGGAACCTAATTATAGAGTTGCTTTTGGAAGTTACAAAAGTGTTACTAAAAGAGGCAAATTATTAAGACTATATCCAGAAGCCATTGAAGAAGAGGTTAACATAAATTCTCTTAAACTAAATGACGTTGATAAGCTTCTAGCCAAATATTTTAGCGCAGACTGAAAAACAATAGAGGACCTAAAATACTTAAAAAATGTCTTACAACGACCACCAGATGTTGAGGATGTTGCAGAAGAGCAACTTAATGATGTTTGCCAAGAAAATGATAGAATGGAAGAAGTTACAAATCTCCAAATATAATTATAATTTATTATGTATTTCAGAAATCAATATTAAACTAATTTTGTCTATAATACATGCTAAATTTATTACCATGGCTAAAATTAATATGCCAGAAATTTCCATAACCGGCCATGTACAAGGGTTAGTTTCAAAACCGGCCATTTATAAAATTCTAAAATCTATAAATAATAACATAATGAATTTTGATTTCTAGCAGTATTGCCATTATTTTTCACTGACAGATATCTGCTGATTGCACTAAAAGTATATTTCAATATTTTCATGCAAGAATGTGTACAACGTTTTTCCATTTTCTGGAAAATCGTTTATGTTGGAGATGGCCGGTTTTGGAACTATACGACTCATATTAACTATGTTATACGAGAATAATCGCCGGAAGATTGAAGTCTTGTCGTCAATACTTCTTTGAATCTTTTCTTCATTGTGTCCATTATTGGTCTAATTTTACGTAAGGGATCATCACGCTGCAAACGTTCATTATAAGCAAAGTGCAACTTTCTTGATATTGCCATGAACCTATTTCGGGACATCACTGTTTCAATGCTCTTGTCCGTACTCTAATAACGTTGCAGTGTAGATTTTTGCACCATGGACATCAATATAATAAGTGCAAAATAAACTTACAATTCCTCTACAGAAACTTCTTTGAAATTTCGATCCATTTCACCAAATCGATTAGTTTGAGTTACAATATGTTCAAGAATTTCCTTTGTCAAAAACAGTTCGTAAACGTTCTCTCTAGTAAAATTTGTTATGTTTTTATTTATACCACCAACAGATATAAATGTATGCTCTTTGGGTTTGTTATTTTTTCCTCCTACTCAAAATCAGTCGCACTTTGATCACTATCATTAGTATCCAAAGAAACCGCAATAAAACATCTGCGTTTTGTATGTCTAATTACCTCTTCACTGCTGTCGGAAACATAACCGTTAAGACCCTAAGTGAAATGCGCGCACATGCTCTCTGGTGATAAGTGCCAGGCAAAACGCGCACATATATGTGCTTATGATGCAAATGGGTTAAATGTTTTTTGTAATATTTTTCATATTTAAAAAACTATCGGAAAGCAAACACCCACTTCGGGTGTACGGAATTTTAAAAACACCAACTATGAAATTTTGTACATTTACGAAATTACGCCATGATTTATTCAGAAGCAACAGCTGAAAAATCTGGCTGATTTTCGAGGGACGAGTTCACCCCCTAAACATGCTTTTTTAGCCGAGAAAAAGAAATATGTATCAAATATTTTGGCCCCCTCTACAAATCCACCAAATTTCGTTAAAATCGGAGGGGTACACTTAAGGTGACTTTACACTGTATGATTTATCATATGACTTATATGATTTTATCACGTGTAAAATCACACGGACGGCTTAGCTTATGATTTTTACGAAATTGAGTTTACACTGTATGACAACGTTATAGAATTGCGTGTGATTTGTGCGCGTGGCACGGTGGTTTACATATAGGTTATGTTTACACTTTGAGGTTGTGCTATAGCAGGAATATAAAAGATAAACATGATCGAGGAAGAATTACGTTTGAGGGCCATTGCAACGTGTCTGTTACTAATAGTACGTCGCAGAGAATTATGTCAAGTAGAAAAAAAGAGAAGGAAAAGAAAGCTTTGGGCACGTCGGTGGCTTCTGCGACGAGATTGTGGACGGGGCATGTCAAATTTAGTGTTCAATGAATTAAAATATGAAGACCTTGCTAGTTTTAAGAATTTTTGTTGGATGTCATCAAATGCATTTTATTCACTTTTTACAAAAATGCACGTGTGAACTTATCAACACGCAACACAATATTAATAGAGTTAAGTGTTGCGATTCCAGTCAATATTTCCACTCCGCCGATAACGTAGTTCAATGACATTACCGATAATCATATGAAAAATCATAGGGAATAGGCGCTGTCCTATTCCCAAAAACGGGCTGGAATTCGATATGATTTTGCTTATGATTTTCCTTATGACTAGTTCGGTATGATAAATCATATAGTGTGAACATAAAATTTGTTGCTATGACAAAATCATATGATAAATCATACAATGTAAAGCCACCTTTACTCACTCACTCTTGTCAATGTAATACCGATTTGGGAGACATCTGGAGAGAAGTAATGCAACTCTAGTTGTAACAGTATCTACTAGTTTACGCTATGTGTCACTGAAAAAATCAAGGTTATAGCAATACTTAAATACATACATAAAACCATATGGAATAAATAGGCGACCGCAAACGATAATTAGTTTTGCAATTGTGTAAATAGAACAGATGTCTCAAGCAAGAAAGTGCATTAAAATTTAGTTTAGATCAGGGTTCGGAAAATATCCGATATTTAAATCGGATATATATCCGATATATACTACCGTGGACAAAACATGTCACCCCTAATTTGGCATGTGTCTATTATTTCTTATTTTTTAGTGTTGTGAATTTGACTTATGTAACTTTAATATTTGACAGTGACAGTAATAATTAGCTTAATAAGTTTGTGGAGATAGGATTCTTCGAATCGTGCATTTCGTGGCGGATATACTTTCGTTCTTCCATTATAGGATGATTGAAACGTTTTTTATCTGAAAATATCACTTTACTCCGAAAGTCTTCTTTCCTCGGAAGATATTCCAGTGCAAAACCAATTCTGCTGTCCTTATTAATTTGAGTCAATAGAGGTTTTCTGGCGGCATACGATAACGCACTTAACTTTAGACGTCTGCAAGCTGTTCGGGAACTTCCAGGAAAATTTGTAATGAATGCGTCATTTGTAGCATTTTCAAACAGATTTTCTATTAAATAGTTTATAACAGCATCTTCTTCTTCATTATTTGAAACTTTTTGGCGGCCCAAACCTTTAATCTGCTCTAATCGCCTTTCATTCCTCCACATTTTTTGCACTGTACGTCTACTTACATTCAATTCAGCTGCTATATCATTGATATATTTTCCACATTTGTCCTGCATAGCAATTTGTGCTTTCTGTGTGTTACTTAAAGTATGGCATATTCAATTTATATTCATATATCTGTATGATTAACACATATCTGACAAGATTGACATTTGCCAGTTTGTCAAATGAAAAGTCATATTTACATTAATAAAATTAGGGGTGTCATTTTTTTTGTCCACGGTAGTATGTATATATCAACTTCTTGATATTTATTCTTGGTCATTAATATTAATGTTTATATGACTTATTAATTATATGATGCACATACTTTATGTATATTATATTTATTTATTGCAAACAAACACAGTTGCTTACAATATAGTAAAAAAATAACATTTAAATTGTTAAAATATTTGACATCAAATTGAAAAAATTTTGAAATGAGGACTTTTTTGCTCTTCACTATGTTTTCGGGAGTAAATTGAAGAATTTTCAAAGTGAGGACCTTTTTTTTTGTTTTTTTTTTGCTCACACTTACTTTATCATTTTTAACAGAGTCGTGAGTCACGGATCTTTTCGACAAAAAAGAGTCATTTCGCCCATCTCTGGTTTATATTAGAGCAAATGCTTAGGAGTTTGCCACCAGTACCACTAAGGTTAAAAAACGGAGTCGTAATATTGTTCAATTTTCACTAGCGCGGAAAACGTAGAAACTCGGTGCCAATCGAACGGGCGTGCGCATGAATTCATTAAAGGGTCGACATTTCATGGCAACATACTCTCGCGAAAAGTTTGTAATTTAATTTATTATTACTTTATATGCAAACCGAACAGCACGGAAGAAACAGCAAGGGTACAATGTATGTTTTATATAAAACATCATGAAAATCATGAAAAAAAAGTCTCTAATGAATGCATCTGAACAAAAAGTCCTATAAGAAAGTCTTGAATAACAGTACTGAAAAAAGAATCTTGGAAAAAGTGCTGAAAACAGTTCTAAAAAAAGTTTTGAAGCAAGAAGTCCTGGAAAAAAGTCCCGAAGAAAATATCCTGAAAAAACTCCCGTCAAAAATAGTCCCAAAAAATACAAAATATCCTGACAAGGGGAGGATCAGATGTGTGACTCACCGATTTGATCCATCTTTGGCACACGTGTAGGTCATGACTAGAAGTGCAACAGGTGCAAGTAATAGGGCGCACTATTCAGTCGTTTTTGAAAAAAAAGGGTTTTTTTTTATTGGCAGTGTATTTGAGTACCATTTACGTTAACAAAATAACACCGACCCCGTGGCTTATTGGTAAAATCAACGGTTCGTAATCGCGAGGTCCATGGTTCAAACCCTTTTGGCCAAGTTCTCAATAGTTTTCTTTTTTTGTAGTTTTTTATAAATCCGTGAGTATTTAAAAATGTTAATTTTAGAATAAATTATATTCATTTCGTTTTTAGGAGGTTTGTTAAACAAATTAAACGAAAGATTGAAAAATCAATATTTTTATCAGGGGTGTGGAGTCGGAGCCGGAGTCGGAGTCAGGCGAGGTGGAGTCGGTGAATATTTGGGGTCGGAGTCGGAGCCGGAGTCTGGAGGCTGCAAATTTGAGGGGTCGGAGTCGGAGTCGGAGCAAAAAAATTCAGGAATCGGAGCCGGAGCCGGAGTGGGAGTCGGAGTCGGAGTCGAAACAAAAAAAAATAAGGAGCCGGAGTCGGAGTCGCTACATTTTTGTCACAACTCCACACTCCCGATTACGACGTTGTTAACGTCGGAGTCGGAGCCGGAGCCGGTTTCGGAACAGGAGCCGGAATCGGAGCCAGAGTCGGTGTTACTAGCCGGAGTCGGAGTTGGAGTCGGAGTCGGAATAAAAAATTGAGGAATCGGAGCCGGAGTCGGAGTCGGAGTCGAAACAAAAAAAATGGAGTCGGAGTCGCTACATTTTTGTCACGACTCCACACCCCTGATTTTTATTTCCAGTATTTTGTTCTAAATTAATTATCGTAGTTCGTGCTCCATCGCCCGAAAAGTACAATAGCATATAGAAAATAATATCGAACAAGGATTTATAAAAAAAATAGAGAACCATTTTACCCCTAAAAATGAAATTAAAGTAATTGATTCAAAATTAAAATATTTAAATACACATGGATTTATAAAAACTACAAAAAGGAAAATGAACGAACGCAACACAATGGGGTGCGATCCTTCGATCTTCCGTGTACGAATCAGAAATTTTAGCGATGCGCCAAAGCTCGGTGATTTTTTTTTCACGCAAAAGGTATATAAACATACAAATAAATAACAAATTAAAAAAACATTTTTACTCGAAAACGGCTGAATTGTGCGCCCTATTACTTGCACCTGTTACACTCCCAGTCATGACCTACACGTGTGCCAAAGATGGATCAAATCGGTGAGTCACACATCTGATCCTGCCCTTGTGAGTAAAAGTACTGAAAAAAATCCTTAAAAAGGTTCCGAAAAAAAGTCCAGAAAAGGGCATTGAATAAATGTCCTCAAAAACTAAAAAAAACGGAAAAATGTACTTATAAAAGTCCTGAAAAGAAGTCTTGAAAAAAAGTCCTGAAAATAAAGTCTTCAAGAAAGCCCTGAAAAATACAATTAAAAAAATTTGCAAGAAATTCCAAAAAAAGGGTCCAAAAAGCCACAAAAAAAGTTCTGAAAAATATTGTCCTGAAAAAAAATTCTAGAGTTGAAAAGCTGACGTTTATTTGATTTGTTTTGACATTAATGCTATGACAAAAAACTGCCAACTAGACGAATTCAATTTTTATAGCGATATGAATCTGAATTTTAATCAGGAAAACGAATGATTAAAAATAGTACACACATCTCGGTGAAAAGTTTCATTCCTGTCACGAGACAAAGTTAACTTCCGGGTCTCTTGATTATAAAGAAACCACCTTGATATGTTAATAACTAAATATTTTATTAAATATATTTGCAATACAGTTCTATAAGTTAATGTTTTTCAATAGTCTTTTTAATCTATTATAAAGAAATATTGATCTTGATGTAACTTTATTAAAACGGATTTTTGTGACTTCTATCATATTTATAAATTTTTTGAAACCCTACAGGGTTTCATTCATTCATTTTTTCCGCAATAAGTGCGAAAAATGATATTAGTTGAGTGTCCACTGTTAGAATTATTGCACGTGTCGGCTCTTTGCGTTTTGCATTACTTGTTGCAGTGTGGCAGCTATAATTTGCGCAATTTTCGCTCTAATTTTGTCTTTCAACTCCTATAAAGTCTGTGGTTTGTTAATGTAGAACTTCATTAGATACTCCCACAGAAAAGAAGTCTGGAGACATTAGATCGATCGCGGCAGCCATCTCAAGTCACCATTTTTTGAGATGACACGATTCGGAAATTGTTCACACAAGTTATATAACACCGTCTTGCTGAAACCATCTTGTTGTCCGCTCGCAAGAGTGCTGAAGCATTATTTTGTACCGATCTCCATTGCACGTGCAGCATTTTCGATCACATGCGATCCATTAAATCTTGCGTGAATTTATGCCACAGACATTTTTCAAAAAGGAGCGGATTCGTACCGGGGACCTCAAAATAGAATTTCTGTTGAAATTTTGAATTCGAAAATCACGATTGCAATACTTTCTTGTAATACGTACGGAGAACTATTATGATCATAATTTTTTTGAATACAAAATTTCAACGAAAATATCCATTATGAATTATATCATCATTTTTGAAAAATGTCTGAGCACTCTCTATCTCAAAACCAATACATATTTTAAAATGAAATTTAAAATATAACACTTATTTCACAGTCTGAAGAACTGTAAACATTTTGGTAAAACACCAGAAAGAGAGTGTTCTTCCCTTTTTAATATAAAAAATATTAGAAAAATATTTTAACAAACAGTAAAGATAACGAAGAATTGGATATCTTTGGTTAGTTTGTCATAAATTCCTTGATTATCGAAAAAAACAATTTAAAAATAAAAATTTATAATTTTTGGTGTATAATTAAAAAAATGATACAAATTTACATAAACGATACTTTTTATAGAATGTTTTAATCATGAGGTGCACATTTCACTCACTCAAATTTCAGTTTAGAATGCTGCCATTTTGTTTACAACTAAGGTGCGTTAATTATCTTTTGGTATGTCAAAAATATGTTATTTCTAAGTAATTTTGGAAATTTTGAAACAAATTCCGCAGGCGATAATTTTTTTAGAACTTTTTCAATCACGAGGTGCACATTTCAGTCACTCAAATTCAAGTTCATAGTGCTGCCAATTTGTGTCCAAGCAAATGCGTCAATTATTTTTTGTGATGTGAAAAATATGTAATTTCTGATTGAATTTGAAACATTTTAAGGTAATTCGTGCGATAATATTTTTAGAATTTTTGTAATCGCGAGGTGTACATTTCACTCACTCAAATTCAAGTTAATAGTGTCGCCATTTTGTTTACAAGCAAGGTGCGTCAATTATTTTTTGATATGTCAAAAATATGTCATTTCTATGCGGATTTGGAAAATTTTGAAATAATTCCAAGTGCGATGATATTTTTAGAAATTTTTTAATCACGAAGTGCAAAGTTTGCTCTCAAATTCAAGTTCAGGGTGATGACATTTTGTTTCCAGGCGGATTGCGTCGACTATTTTCATTTGGCCAACAAGAAATATTTTTCGAAATCAGACTATATTCTGAAAAAATCGATAAATATGAAATATATCATAAAAATCCCTTTTATTCCATGAAAGCGGAGAAAGTTACATGATGGCCACATCTACATTTTTTATTTGTCTTAATTGGCACTTATAGCGTTTAATTTAATATTATATTTTTAATAAATGATATATAAAACTTTCATACAGAAATTTCGAATAAATAACCGTCAAAAATGACAATTTCAAATTGTCAAAAATTTTGCATTTTTTGCCACCGCAAATGGCACATAAAGAAATTTGCAGCTGTCAAAAATTGTGGATTTTACTATCAAAAACGGCATTTTTTGATATTAAAAAAAAGAAAATGACAATTTCGAATTATCAAAAATTCTGCATTTCTGCCACCATAAACGGCACGATTCAACGGTAAATAAAGAAATTAGCAGCTACCAAAAATTGTGGATTTTCACAATGAAAAACGGAATTTTTTGATAATAAAAAAGAAAATTGCCATTTTTGTATTGTTAAAAATTCTGCATTTTTGCCACCACAAACGGTACGATTCAATGGTAAGTAAAGAAATTTGCAACTGCTTGAAATTGTGGGTTTTTACTATCAAAGTCGGCATTTTTTGATATTAAAACAAAAGAAAATTTCAACTGCTAAAAATGACAGTTTTGAACTGTCAACAATCGCACTACTATCACAAATGGCACTTAGCAGTAAAAAGGAAATTTTCAATTGCTGAAAATAACTATTCACTACTGTCAAAAATTGCTAATTAGTGAAACCGGCAAGTTTCAACAATAAATAGAAAAATTACAGATGCCAAAAATATTTAACTGTCAAAATTTGAGCATTTCTACTATCATTATCGGCATTTTTATTATTGAAAAAGGAAAATTTCTAAAGGCCAAAACTAACAATTATAAATTCTCAAAAATTGTGCAATTCTACTGCCAAAACAACATTTTTCAATAGTAAAAAGATAAATTTTTAACCGTCAAAAATGACAATTTCAAATTGTCAAAAATTCTGCATTTCTGCCACCATAAATGGCACAATTCAACGGTAAATAAATAAATTTACAGCTGCCAAAAATTATGGTTTTTTACTATCAAACGGCATTTTTTGATATTAAAAAAGAAGTAAATTTCAACTGCTAAAAATTGACAATTTCGAACTGTCAAAAATAGTAAAACAGTAAAAAAAATTTTTCAATTGCTGAAAAGAACTATTCAATACTGTCAAAAATTGTACATTACTGAACTTTTTTTAATATTAAAAAGAAGTAAATTTCAACTGCTAAAAATGACAATTTCGAACTGTCAAAAATAGTAAAACAGTAAAAAGAAAATTTTCAATTGCTGAAAAGAACTATTCAATACTGTCAAAAATTGTACATTACTGAAAACGGCACGTTAACAATAAAAACACAATTTCCAAATGCCAAAAATATTAGACTCTCAAAAATTTGAGCATTTCTACTATCACTATCAGCATTTTATATTAAAAAAAGGAAATTTCCAACGGCCAAAAGTAACAATTACAAATTTGTGCAATTCTACTGTCAGAAGCGGCATTTTTCAATAGTAAAAAGATACATTTTAACCGTCAAAAATGACAATTTCGAATTGTCAAAAATTCTGCATTTCTGCCATTACAAACGGCACGATTCGGCGGTAAATAAGGAAATTAGCAGCTGCCGAAAATTGTGGAATTTTACTATCAAAAACGGCATTTTTTGATATAAAAAAAAAGAAAATTTCATCTGCTAAAAATGACAATTTCGATCTGTCAAAATTCGCACATATCTACCATCACAAATGGCACGTTGGCAGTAAAATTGGAAATTTTAATTGCCAAAAATAACTATTCAGGACTGTCAAAAATTGCTCATTACTGAAAACGGTTTCATTTCAACAATAAAAAGAAAAATTTCAAATGCCAAAATTTTTTAACTGTCAAAATTTGAGCATTTCTACTATCACTTTCGGCATTTTTTAATATTAAAAAAGGGAAATTTCCAATGGTCAAAAGTAACAATTACAAATTGTCAAAAATTCTGCATTTCTGCCACAACAAACGGTACGGTTCAACAGTAAATAAAGAAATTAGTAGCATCCAAAAATTGTGGATTTTTACAATCAAAAATGGTATTTTTTGATATTAAAAGAAAAAATTAAATTTCAACTGCTAAAAATGACAACTGTCAAAAATCGCACGTTGGCAGTAAAAAGGAAATTTTCAACTGCCAAAAATAATAATTTACAACTGTCAAAAATTGTTAATTTCTATTAAAATATACAGTACTAATATAGCGAGATCTAAAAAAATAGCCAAAGCACGTTATGAACAAAAAACCGCATATATTTTCTTAGTTCCTAAATTTGAAAATATTAATATACGCCAGCTTGACACTTGCCAATAAGTTTAGGAACTTTGACTAACTTTTATTCGATCGCAGTGTATATACGCGTCGGGTGGAACCGTGCCCGCTCGTCGTTATGCGTCAACTTTTTTCCGATTCATCGAACATAACTTGGAACGCATTTTTTGTTATAATTTTTAATTTTGATGTGATTGTTAAAGTATACATTTACCGACTACATACAAGTTTAGTATATAAAATATTACTTTAATTTAATTACCCCCTTGCCCTCACCTGCGGACGTCCATGGGTGTAGACGAACAAGACGGAAAATAGGATTTTCAATGTTAATTTCTTTATATTGGAATATTATCTTCCCTGATCATTTTAGAGTTAACTTGTAAATATTTTTTTTTTGTAGAGTGAAAATTCCGCATACACTCGTGCTATTTTTTGCATTCATAAAAACCGAAAAACAATAAAATAAAATTGATAATTTTCACGAAATAATGGTTGCCATGAAATTAAAAAAAAAAATGGTGCGCAGTTGAACTGCTTGGTTTTTATTAATGAAAATTGAAATAATAGCATGAATCCATGCAGAACATTTGATGGTAAAGATATCCCGCACTTCACGAAAACTGCCACTTGCACTTTTTTTAAATACATTTTTAATGAAAAAACTTGTAAACAGTTAGAAAGAATTCAATCAATTTAACAGCAGCCAACAGATTAACAGCGCATATTTTTTTTTTAATTTCATGGCAACCGTTATTTTCGTTAAATTATAATTTTTATTTTATTATTTTTTCGGGTTTTTGTAAATGTAAAAAAATAAATAAATGACTGCATGCAGACATTTTCACTCTACAAAACATGTATTTATGTATATGTTTCCTCTAAAATGACCAGGGAAGATAATATTCCAATATTAGGAAATTAACATTAAAAATCCCATGTTCCGTTTTTTCATCCACACCCTGTATGGTATAATCATGTGAACTCATTTGGAAATAATATCGAATAAATAAAATTGATTAAGCCCACCTACAAATACATTCACTTACAAACGAATAGATTTACTTACTATTAATTAACTAGATTTAAAAGGCTAAGGCGAAATCAAATGCAATAAAAAGAGCGGGAAAGCGAGACAAAGAGAGAGCGAACGCCTCACACCACGTGCCCGGGCGCGAGAGAAACACCGAGCGAGTCGCGCCTTGCGCCCGACGATGCGCGGTGACGTCACATCCTAGTTTGCAAATGTCTGCCAAGCTTTGTAACTGAAATAGACAGTTTCGGGAATTGTGGTGTGTTTTGTGTGTTTGTGTGCTGGTTTTATAAACCGAAATGTACCCCCAACAAGGAGGACGTAAGTCGACCGACACCAACACTTACTATTGCACGGCTTGAGCACAGGTTTCTTTTGTTTACGAAAGTATTTTGTGTTGTACACAAAACGAGGTATCATCATCGTTCCACAAATATTTTGATAATCACATTACAAGCCCCGAGAAGACTGTAACAGTGGTGCTAACTCTATTATACAATTATATCGGTGTCACCTCCGGGAATAATAACGCTTGCACATTTTTGACAGGATCTATTTCTGGTAGTGCTTTTATTGATGCTTAACCTACCTTTAAAAAGGTAATTGTGGAATTTCTAATAAGGTCACACATAGGAATATCTAATATTTAAACTTTAAATAATTTAATTGAAGATACAGCTAATGTGTAAACATTTACTCATTTGTCATTGAGTAAGAAATTCACTTATCCACTATCAGATTGATAGGTTAATTATCCGTTCGCGATGTTAACGAATTGTAAGTAGAAATAAATTACAACCACAGTTGACGCGCAAATTCCAGAATTATTTTCGGTTTCCTTTTTTTTTTTCTAATTTCGAGCCAAAAATATTTACAATGTCTCGCGACAGGTTCCATCAGGGTCAACGAACTCTGACCCGTCAGTGTCTGACTTGGCGTATCGATCTACTTCCTCGCAACTGCACTTTTCGGCTGGGTGCATTTTAAAAAAAAATTAACAACAAAAGCAGCTGATTAACCTAAAAAAAACATTGGATACCAATTACAAAACGCATTCCTTATCACAGCACTTACTCTGATAAGCTGCTTTTTACAGAGACTCCTTAAAGTATTTTCTGTTTGATTATTTGTACAAAATAAATTAATTTTTATGAGTAGTTTTTATTTATATAAACTCCGTGTTAAATTCAATTGAATTGCAAAGAAAATATCAATATTTAGAATCATATGCACTTTCATATATCTAACATAAGTATTTCTTTCTTAATAATAAATCTATAGAATGTTTCACATGTCGGAAGATGCTATGCATTAATACCTGATTCACACGAACAAAACAATAGTACATTATTATACAAGTTTAATAAGAGGGTATATTGTGGCACGAGTGGGAGTCGTGCTTCAATGTGCTCCAATGTAACGAGTGCCCCTCTTATTAAACAACTATAATATACTATTTTTTCTACTTTGGTTTTAGTTAAGGATTTATTTCTAAAATAAAATATGTACTTAAACGTAGTGAGATTTATCTGCAACATGTGACATCACTGATTTTTTTGTTTGTTTTGAATGAATTTAATTCATTCAATTTGACTTAAGTATTTCTACTGCGATTTCAATAGTTAATTTTAAAACATATTAAATCAAGAATATTACTTATACACCTCCAGAAATAAGGGGAGTTTCTAATGGTGCGATAAACAAACTATTTCCAAGTAATTTGTAACCAATTTAAGTTTATAGAATAATGCAACGTACTTACGTAAATGTTTATCGAAATGTAAGGTTATGTTTATATTTGTTTCTCGTGTACGGCATCGATCAACGCTAATTAAAAATCCACACCGAATTAATGCACTGACGGAATCGGCTCCTTTTTGCTGCGAATGACATGTACATTGTACTCTTGCTGTTTCTTAGGTGATATTCATTTTGAAAATAAAGTGATAATATAACGTACAACCTTTCTGTGTATGTTGTGTTGCCTAAAATGTCGCCGAGCGTGGGATGAATTCATGTGTCCGGCCATTCTGTCATGGAGTTCCTACATTTTCCATGGTATGGTATGGTATTTATTGTTTATTCCACGTATTTACATAACATTTCAAATTATTGTACAAAAAAATCAACTAAAATTCTGACCACACGTGGAAAAGGCAGAGTTCATTCCATTGATGATCTTCCACTCGTACCTGTAGTTACCTTCATGGTGTACTTTATATTTAATATAATATTTGCAATATTTTGCTTCTTCTTGCCTTATTTGGAGGCATTTTTGTCCCGAGGGGAATATATTTGACTTTAAATGTCAGCTTGACGTTAAAAAAAAAGTGAACAATATTATGCCTGCATTTTCTTTAACTCTGGTTGTACTGGTGGTGAACTCCCCAATATGTTTTATCGAACATTTTTAGTTTGTAATGCATTGGAGTGTTCCAATTATCCTATGACTTTAAATGTCAGCTTGACGTTAAAAAAAAAGTGAACAATATTATGCCTGCATTTTCTTTAACTCTGGTTTACTGGTGGTGAACTCCCCAATATGTTTTATCGAACATTTTTAGTTTGTAATGCATTGGTGTGTTCCAATTATCCTATGAATGAACAGCAATTTAACATTTTGTCGACACGTCACGTTTAAGTACTGCCAATAGACAACTAAAATTTTACCACAAATAGTTTAATAATGAGCAAAAACTGTAAAATAAAAAAACTTAAATTATTAAACTATTTTTTATTTAACAAAAGGTCGATTATTAAACCAAAGTAGAAAAAAACAATTTTTAAAACCAAATTGGAGAGGTTTGGAGTTGTAGGCAGGGTTCGGACGATATAAAGGGTGGACCATCGCAAGGAATCTTTTTAAAATCTTAATTACACAAACGGCTAGATAGAATTTCATGATCTTGCATTTATTTTGTAGCCAAGAGTATCCGGTTATACATGGAATATGACATCAGTCAAATGGCTGCCACGGCTGGCCTTATAAACAAACCCAATTTTTCAGAACTTTTTCCAACGTCTGCGGCTCTATCTCAGCAATGGCATTTTGGATATTGACTTTAATATCGTCAATCGTTGCTGGATCGTTGGCATAACAACGTTCTTTAACCAGCACCCCAGAGATAAAAGTCCATGGGCGTCAAATCGCAGCTCTTTGCTGGCCAATTCACATTTCCACGATGGCTGATTACACGATTTTCGAACTTTGACCGCAATAAGTCGATAGTTTCATTGCTAGTGTGGCATGTTGCCCCATCTTGTTGGAACCAGATGTTGCCCACATCCAAACCAGCAATTTGCTGCCAAAAAAGTTTGCTATCATGGTCCTATAGCGGTTTCCGTTGACTGTTTCACCAGATTCAAAGAAAAATGGGCCGATGATGCCGCCGGCCTATAATCCGCACCACACAGTCACTCGTTCGAGATGCATTGGCTGCTCAACGATCACGTGTGGGTTTTCCGATGCGCAAATCCTGCAGTTTTGCTTGTTTATATAGCCCCCGAGGTGAAAATGCGCTTCATCGGAAAAGATAATTTTTTGCCAATATTCACCATCGGCTTCCAGCTGCTCTAAGGCCCAATTAGCGAAGTTGTATCGAAGTGGATGGTCAACTCTCTTCAACTGCTGTGTTATTTGGACCTTATAGGCGAATAAACCGATGTCTTTATGCAAAATACGCCTCATTGTAATGCGACTAATGTTCAATTGCTGAGAGCAATGACGAGTCGATGTTCTCGGGTTGGCTTGCACACTACGGGCTATAGCAGCAATATTCTCGGGTGCACGAACCGGACGAGCGTGTGGAGCTTTAGTACGGTCCACCAGCATACCAGTTTCACGAACTTTGTGCACAAATTTCTTCAGAACACTTTCATTTGGAACATATTCACGACCGAATTTTGTACGCAATACAGGAATTACATTTAAAGTAAATTTTTAACATTTCCTAACGTTCATCAAGCATATAGCGTACCATTTCGTTAACTGGGTGTTGTATACTGAAGAACTGTCATACATCAAATGTCAAATATCATGAAAGTAAAAATAAAGTGGTAGTTCAAAAAGATTCCAAGAGATGGCCCACCCTTTATATCATCGGATATCTGAGTCGTATAGTTCCAAACCCGGCCATCTCCTAGATAAATCATTTTTCAGAAAATGGAAAAGCATTTTACGGATTGTTGCTTAAGAAAAACTAAATTAGCTTTTAGTGTACCCAACAGACGTACTGTATAGAAAAATGATGGCAGGTCTGTTTAAAATCAAAAGTCATTATATTTTGGTTTTTAGAGGATACAATTTTGGTCAGAGCTGGTTTTGGAATTAACCATTGGACATGGCCGGTTATGGAAATTTTACTTATAGATATGGCTGGTTTAAAAAAAAATGCTTTATTTAGAAAATAATATGTAATTTCTTCATAGTTTTTATTAGTACATATATTTTGTATTTTTTATGATTTTGGTGATTTATTCCATTCTAGCAGCTTCTTGTCAGTAATATTTTTATTTTGTTCCGCAATATTTGCTGATCGCAGTAAAATGTTTTTGAAGTAGGTAAGGTCCTCTATTACATTCCAATCATTGCCAAAATGTTTTGTTATAAAGCTTATCAACATCTTTTAATATTAGAGGATTTATATTAACGCCTTCTTCAATGACTTCTACATTTGCTACTTTCAATGTCTTGTATCACCTTTGTAACTTCCAAATAGAACTTTATAATTTTGTTTTCTAAATAATATAGAACTCTTCAGCTGATTTCCCTTAAAAAAATCGGTTGGTTGGTGCAAAATTTAAAATGCTATTGGCCAGGGGGTTTAAGAACCTGTTGTGAAATTGACTTCCAGTCTAATGCTCTAGCATATCTGTACCCTGACAAAACGTGATTTGAAAAGATGTCTTCTTACATTTTTCGATTGCTAATATTATGACATCAATGGATTGAATAATTTTCTCTATTCGGGCGAACACTCGATCGGCAGTTAAAAATGAATGGCCCACTACAGGAAATTTCAATCTCTTTAAGACGTTAGGTGTTTTTGTAAGCATCCATACTGAGAGCATTGAGCATATAAAACTAGTGCTGGTATCGAACAACAATAACTATCGTAAACAAATAATTATTGGAAAATATGTTTACACACTTGTGAATAAGTCAATGGATTCTGGATATGGCCGGTTTTGGAACTGACAACTGAATGGAGATGGCCCTCTTTGGAAATAACTCGAATTTTTCTAAGTTAATATTAACTTTATAAGACCGCTTCTGAAACTGGTCGTGAGCTATTATACTCGGAACATATTTTAATATAGATTTAAATGATAAAACTGTTTTTTCATGTTTTTGGAGATGGCCGGGTTTGGAACTATACGACTCATATATCACGATATAAATTGTGATATATGTCCGATGATATATATCATGGATATTTATGAAACACACAATACTAAAAAGTTCCCTCGTTTCTCAAATATTCCCAGTTGCAGCAATATGAATAGTAAGCATAGCAATAGTGACTATTTTTTATACTTTGATCAATGGATCTTTGCGTGCACATCATTACTGACAGTTGTCTGGTACAATCAACGCTAGAGATTCCACCAGTGGCGTAGTCGAAACTAATTGTGCATCTGACAAATAAACAACAAATTGAAATTAGTCTAAGAGCCCGCAACATAAACCATTAAAACAGCAGTATGAGATGTATACGCAAATATGCCTTTGTAGTGACCGAATTCGAAACGCATTTGGTCGAAAGGTAAACAACTCAAATTCTTTATGAGTACAACATTCCTTTATAATGTTGACGTTTTAAACGTCAGTAAGTTTCCGTCTGTTCACGAGGAGTGCCAGATCTCAACGGAGTTGTAATGAGAAGCGCAAGCCACGTGATGATCTTAGAAACCTGTTAACGCGGCTTCATAGCAATGAGTTGTAACGAGAAGCGCAAGCCACGTGATGATCTTAAAAATCTGTTAAAGCGGCTTCATAGCAACCCGGGAACGTTAATGAAAATATTCCAAGCTTTTCGTGCCCGTTACCGGAAATTAGTTATTAGTTGTGTATATCAACATGCGAATCATGTCATTTAACTTTTCGGTCTCGTTTTGGCACCCTCGTCTAACACGGAGAGGATCAGATGTGTGACTCACCGATTTGATCCATCTTTGGCATACGTGCAGGTCATGACTAGGAGTGTAACAGGTGCAAGTAATAGGGCGCACTATTCAGCCGTTTTCGAGAAAAAAATTGATTGATTCTAAAATTAAGATATTTAAATACACATGGATTTATAAAAACTATAAAAAGAAAATGAATGAACCCAACTTCAACAATGGGATTCGATCCTTCGACCTTCCGACTACGAATCAGAGGTTTTATCGATGCGCCAAAAAGTCAATATATGTTTATTAATGCAAAAGGTATATTAACATACGAATTAATAACAAATTAAAAAAATATTTTTTCTCGAAAACGGCTGAATAGTGCGCCCTATCACTTGCACCTGTTACACTCCTAGTTATGACCTACACGTGTGCCAAAGATGGATGAAATCGGTGAGTCACACATCTGATCCTCCCCTTGTAAGTCTTGAGTTTTTGATTCTTTCCGGGGTCTAGAAAGGGGCTAGAAAGCAACTGATTTCTCTCACTCGCAAATTCAATACTGGAGATAGTCCGTAAACTTATTTTTAAAGCAACAGCAACTCTCTATGAAACGATGTAATATTCATGATCAGGTAATTAGACAACACAGAAAGAAATTACCTCTTCAAAAGCATTCAGCTAAATTAAAAGATCATTGGGTAAATTCCCAGATATTGTAATACTCGAAAACGCGCAGGTATGAAATTTGCGATTCCAGTGGCACACAACCAGTTTCGTTTTATCCACTCACACATGCACTCACTCACTCGCCCGCTGAAACTACTAGTTGGCCCAAGAGGGTCGGTTAAAGAGGGGGGGGGGGGCAACCTTAGCTTAACCCACAGAGCATTAAGGATAAAGAGGGACAGTTCAATATTAACTTTTGGAAACGCCATCAGCGCTGTCTGTGAGTCATTTGGCCAAACACATCGAGCCAGCGGGAAATTTAAAATTGCGACTTTACAATTCATTTTTGCAAGTGTTTCGAACTTTTTGGTTCTCATCAGTGCGACGCATCCAAATAAAAGCGGAAATCGCAGACACTTGTTTTATAAAGAGCTTAGACTATCAAACGCAAAAAGTAAAGCTCTAAACAAAGCCATTTTATACATAAAAATATAATAACAGTAAATAACATAAAATAAACTCTATAATACAAAATAACAATCATTATGAAATTTTCTTATAGTAAATAAAGTTACGATGTCCAACAATTGATTTTTTACTTTATTATCATGGCCGTACTTATTTCAATATTTATGTATATTAAAATATAACCTCCCCGCATATAAAACTAACGATTCAGTTACATAATTTATACGTTGGTCATCATCATATTCTTTAAACATAACCAAAGTATGATGTGGTTCTAAATTCTGGACATATAAATAATAACGACAATTTTGACAGTCAGGAACTTTGAGTTTTTTAATAAAAAAGCCACAAACATAAGAAACTCCTAGCTTGTTTCAAGAGAAAAATTTACTGCATCGTTAAAATTTTCAATATCTATTTGTGGCTCGGGAACTTCTAAAACATGTCCTAAATTTTCTAATATACTACCCCGGTCAGATTCGCAATTAAACCTATTACTATGAGGTGACACTGGATTGTTTAAAACGGCTGTTTTTAAATTTGATATGAAGTGGTAACAGTTAGGATTCGTGTTCGCAGCACCACATTGCCTGATAATTCCAAATAAATTTTCTATCGGGTTCTGATTTCTATTTCTCATGCGGACGAGTAAACCCAGCATTTAACAAAAATTTTACCACCTCTATTACAGCCTTAATAGTATGAATTAGCCATTTTGACAGGCAACATTGAAACAATTTTAAAATCATTAATGTTTTCAAATTCTCAATTTTGAATTTCACTCAACATATTTTCCAGAAATGTTAAATGTTCAGACTTTTTAGTAATACACCGCCGCATAGGTATTTCTAATAGTGAACAATTGCTTGAATTTGAAGTATCAAATAATTCATCTATTTTATATACAAAATTGGCTGTATAAATTGCTTCATCTTGCAAGTAATGTGATTCTAATGTCATTGGAGAAATTGCTGCAGAAACAGATCTACTTAATAACCTAATTGCATAGCTCACTTTCATTTTTACCACACTTAAATTTAGTTTGGAATAAAGATTGGAAATTTTGTGTAATTGTGAGATTGGTTTGAATTTGTCAATTTCATAACATTGTTTAATGTAACTAGATTTTGCTTTATGATCTTTATTGGTTTTATTGAAAATATTATATTTAGACAAAGTAGTTCTGTTGTTTTTGAAAAGATGGGGGGTGTGAAAAATTGTTATTATTCTTTTCCCGTCTAAAACAAATACATGATCCTCTTCGGTAGTGTTTCCAGACTCTAATGCTAATTCCGAAATGGCTCTATTTTTACCGTACTTTGGTCACAAACTGTACAAACTACATCTAAACCCGTGGCTTGAACAGCTAATATAACTTCTTTGATTAATTTTTTTAGTTCAAATGCTTTGGTAGTACCGATAGTAAAATAATATGCCACCTGTTGTTTCTAACAGGTTTTTAGTCCTTGAATCATGAAAACTCAGGCACGATCACCCAATTCATTTTTTCTACCAAGAGAGCCGAGATCCACATAGCCAATTACTTTATCAATTGATTCATCAAATTGAAATCCTTTAGCTAGCGACATTTCATCAAACATATATCACGAAGAAATGTTTATGATGACGTGTTTATGTTACAACTCAAAATGCACTATACAGGTTGTAAAATTGAACAAATATGCAAAAATGAACACAAAACAGAAAATACTACTTATAGCTCCGCCATTGCAGTTACGAATCACGAAATGACTTACGGAGAAGGTTTTGTCTTTCTTCAATGCATGGTTTAACCGAGTGCCGTACGTCCTCGCCTTGGACGACATACGCACACATATTATTGTGTCTAATTTGACTTATCATAGAGGGAGTAAACACATGAATATCTTGTCGGAACCAGGTTCGGCTATCTATGACGTGCACTCTAAGATCCTTTGATCAGACTCTAGTAGAGCATCTTCTTTTACACCGAAAGCTTGTGAGTTTCTTTACCTTCCGGGTGCTATATTTTTCTGATAGGAAAATAGCTGCTTGGGTTCAATTGATTAAAAATATGAATTACAATTTACTTAGAAACGGTTATGGCTGAAGCCAATTTCCCTAATCTTCCACGCATCCTTAACCTGAAATTCTATCGACCATCTTTCCTTAAAAAAATACAAATCGAAAATGTAAAATTTTACGTCTGTATTCCCACCACAGACTCGGCAATAATAAAGTTGAATAAGGAGGCCACTACTATTAAAAAATTAAAAAAACTTCTGCGAACTTATGTCATAACAAACTATGATTATAATTAAATGTATTAGTACAATAATTAACGTAGCTTTCGGCAACCCGCATGTATTTGTGCACCAACATAGTGCTAAATTAATTTTTAATTGTTTTTGTGATATGTAATACTGTGTAGGATATTTATATATGTATATATATACAATATCTTTATTTGCAGACAGTACAATATTAAACAAATATAATACATTTAAAATTTACAAAATTATTTCTGCTAAACGGCTTAAATATGTATTTTCATTACATTTAATAAAATACTACTACTGCTAATAAATCAAAAATATCAAGTTTATCAATTCTTACTAAAGTCGTCTAATCAAATGTGTAATTTTCTAAACAAAACAGTATACTGCAGAACTTCATTATAACGCTCTCACAGGAAGCAGAATAAAGGTGCGTTATAGAAGTGAATACACTATGACTAGGAAGTATATTAATAGGTATTGATATAACAAGAAAATTTGGTGATTCGTAATAATTGATGGTTCGCCTCATCACCTAAAAAACGTCCGAGATTATTATAAATCACAAATATTCTAATTATATTCAAAACTTTATCGTATTATAGATAGTGTGGATGCTGTGTAAATCAAACTAATAAATTATGTCTAATTAATAAAAATAATAACCTCAAAATTTTAACATTTGTTGATTTGTAACTAACATATTATGAGTAACCAACGCATTATGGAATTATAGTACAATTATGATCCTAATAATTATCAATAAATGTTTAGCATAAAATGAACATAATAATAGCCATTAACTGTTGAGTCCCAAGCAGCGCGATCGCACTGTTGAGATAAACAAAAGACCATGTTTTGAATATGGATATATGAATATTATTCTACATGATGCACTTAATTAAACTTAAACATGTTTTATTCCATTAAAAAATGAAATTATTTAAAATAAATAACTGAGCAAAAATAATCAAAGTACCTTGAATTTATGAAATGTCAGATTGAATAGTGAGGCAAGTAATCAAACAAATTTATACCAGAAAATGTCTATTTATACTGTTGAGGAACGGGTGGAATTTGTAAAGGCAATTGTAAGAGGTTTGTGCAGCAGGGAAATAGTTGACAACTTTTCTGCAGCGTATTCTGATCGTCCGGTTCAAAATTATATGATAAAATATATACAGTATGTTTTTTTTATCGTGGGCCATAGGATTTTACATGCTAAAAATTATACCTTATGTTAATGTATATTTTATGATAAAATTTTGAAGGAAATTTTAATTAGTAATAAATCAATTATTTTTCTACATGATGCGCTGCATTATAATAACTTAAACATGCTTTATTCCATTAAAAAATGAAATTATTTAATATAAATAACTGAGCAAAAATAATCAAAGTACCTTGAATTTACGAAATCTCAGATTGATCATGAGTAATCAAACGGATTTTATTCTTGAAAATGTCCATTGAAGATAGGGTGGAATTTGTAACGGCATTTATAAGAGGTTTTTCCAGCAGGGAAACAGTTGTATTTTTCTACAGGAAGTCAGGGAATTTTTATTTTAGGGAAATAGTTGACAACTTTCCTGCAGCGTATCCCGATCGTTCGGTTCCGAGCAAAAGCACTTTTTAATGGAGTAAAACATGTTTAAATGATTCTAATTAAGCGCATCATGTAGAAAAATAATTGATTTATATTATCAACTAAAATTTGCTTCAACATTATGTGATAAAATATACACTTACACGAGGTATAATTTTTAGCATGTAATGGCTATGGCCCACGATAAAAAAAACATACTGTACAATACAAGGTATAATTTTTAGGATGTAAAATCCTAGGGCCCACGATAAAAAAAAAACATACTGTATAGAATGAAGTATTTTGTATTTCTCCTTTATAATTAGGCTTCAGCCTGTTAAGGAAATAAAGCCTATTATTCTTATTATAAAAGGAGAACGATTCAATAATGAATCACTTCTTAGTAACTCTTAACCGATTCAATAATGAATCACTTCCTAATAAAATCAATAACGAATCACTTCTTAATAAAATTAACTCTTAGTCGCTAGTAGAATATAACATGTGATGCATTGGAACTGTTGCTTTAATAACACAATTACTGAAACGTAAACTAGGCCCGATCAGGATTTGATGATATGAACACGTTAAAATAATAAATAATAGTGCGTC
The DNA here is from genome assembly GCA_910593695.2 of Ocypus olens. Taxonomy (NCBI): domain Eukaryota; kingdom Metazoa; phylum Arthropoda; class Insecta; order Coleoptera; family Staphylinidae; genus Ocypus; species Ocypus olens. The sequence goes on from OU343058.1 coordinate 37,459,460, forward strand.
AGACGTTCTGACTTAGAATCAGAACGCATATTCCATCTCGGGGGGATTAGTTTATATTTTATATTGGCACTGACATGATTTACATGCTAGCTTGCACAAAACCTAGAGGAACCCTGAAATTACGAGCTCTTATTAGAGAGAGATTCAGAGATATATATCTATGAGGACACTTTACCACTAACCGAGGAACCGTTAAAATGGTGGAGAGTAAATTCACAATATTTCAAATAAATTTTAGTCATGATTAACTTTAATTAGAGTATTTTTATTGCACCTTCGGCTGATTAAGTATCTAGCGACCACGGAGTATTATTATTGATAGCACAAGTGTTTCTAGGGATTTTAAGTTCTTTTTTGGTTATTTTATGTCGTACTATTGAGAACAGAGGAAATAAATGCGCGGTAGATATGGTTACTAAATGCTAACTTACGTTTATATTTGTTATTATGTGAACCTGTGAGCAAAGTAATTGTATTCGTGTATTAGCGACTTTTGACCGTCTTAATTTTTTAATTCATGACACGCACTGCAACGGAGTATTATATGATTCGATAGTATCACATTTGTAGTAAGAACATACCGAGAAATTGTAAATAAATATTTCCAATTAGGTAACTATAAATTCAATGTCGCCTTCACCTTCAATCAAATTTAATAAGTACATATTACAACATTTATTACAACTTATGCTCTCCCCATCTGTATCGATGATGGAAATTATCATCAAATGCATCGACAGAATTTAACCTTACATTTATTGGACGAGGTAAACAAACCAACATTAATAAAATTGTTAACCTCCAAGCCATCGATTTCATCAATCTCCTCAACTAATCAACTAATCCCAAATCCATCGTTTTTAATAACAAAAATAAAATAGAGGTTATTCATTTCAAGACCGTCTGCCTACATTCGTCGTGAAGAAATCGGCTGGTTAAATATTTGACGTTTTTTGGGGACTTTAATCATGATTAAGTTGTGGTGCAAGCCAATTCTCCGCTAACCATTGATTAACTTTTTAATCATGATTAAGTAGCTGCGGTGAAAGTGGGCATATGTATTCTAGGTTCTTCAGTTCCAAAGCGGGTCAATTATCAGAAAAGATCTCGCTGAAAGGAGGATGCGCTAAAAAACCTCTTTTTAAATACCAATTATAAAAAATTATAATTTAACATATTTAGATTCATTTTAAATAACGGTTACTAAATAACCAATTAAAAAATAAGTTATTTTGTAGTAACTGTAACTGTTATAACTCTTACTGGAAAATAACCGTTTATCTCATCACTAGCCTGAAGCCCCCCGAATCTCGATTTGCTGTCATTGACAACAATTGAACATTTTGGGAAGCATAATGCAGCGAATTCTTACAATGGATCTTCATTTACACCACGGTTGGGCAATCTTTTCCTATGTATGGGCCACATTTAAAACTTCATAACTATCATGGGCTGCACATAGGGTACCTGGCAGCCCATTAGTGTAGTGCATATAGGCGAGCGCTTGTGCCGGTTGCACCGCGTGCTGTGTGGGTTCGATTCCCAGCCCAGGCTAAAGATTTTTTGAGATCGAGAAGTATTCGTTCCGGTCCGCGGTTGTTGTATATGTCTTCCATTATTCATTTGTTCATTTATTCTTTTAATTTATAACCTATATCTATTTAAAAATTAGTGATGGCTAGTGGTTAGCACCAAGGCCAGGCTTAACCTCTTCACGCCCAGGTCGCCACATGTGGCGACAAACAAAAAAATGAAACAAAAATATTTTACAAAAAAAAATTCCTCCTTTAGCGCCATCTATGGAATATTTTTTCATATTTCTTTGCATAAATGAGTAAATGTGTGACAGTGGAATAATATGTCTTAGAAAAATGTAACAAGAAAAAAGTCAGGATTATCCCATAGCCCAATCAAAGCTACATGGGCGCAAACTGGTTAACTGAAAAAAAGAAACATAGGGAATCATAGTCGGGCCGATTTATGTGCTTTCTCAGTACTCCGGCCAACTTCAGGCATGTTTATAATTATGCCCATGCAGCTCGCGGGCCGTAGATTTTGTATCATTGACCTATGCCTTTACAAGCTTCAACTGCAAAGTAAATTTACGGATACCCATCATTGTACTCGTTCTAAAGTGTTAATCTGCTAAGATACCATTGCGAAGGAAGTACCGATAGCGCATGGTGAGGAGTTTATTGAGTCGGTTATTGTTTTAGCAAATATGTTGTAATCTGACATTTAATTGTCACTCTCACTTTTGAAACTTAAAGACGAACAGACGAATGAAGGGGGCTAAGCGGACGTTAATTGTAATTGGCTAATAAGTAAATAATATATAGTGTAGTACATAAGTTGTAATAATATTACAAGCATATTGAAGATAATATTTTGAGATTGAGTGTAAACTTAAGAATTCTCTAACAATCAAGGAGCTGGACACTCATCTTGTTCAAAGTAGATGCGTTGCAATTCCTCTTGCTCAAGTGATGGCAATAAAAAATTCTGAAGCATTTCCAAGTAATTATGTTGATTTAAATTTTTATTACAAAATAGGGTTCAATAATTCTGTTAAACAACATTCCGCACCAAACTTTGACTTTTTTATATCGCTGATTTCTGGGGTTAATTCTAAAATTTTGATTATCCTTTGATTTTTGATTCGAAAGCCATAATGGTCACAGCATTATCATCAACATTGTATGCTTTGTGAGGGTTTTTTTTGTCGGCAACGGATCCCCGTTTCATCAAACTTTTTAATTAATTTCTTTAAAGCTGCTCTGCTGTATTTCTCATTAAATAACTATTGCATATTTAACCGTAACATATCACCAGCTAGATTTGCTGCTCTAATGTCAACAATGTCAGTAAATGTCGCTGATTAATGAGTAATATATGGGTAATACGATATTGATGTAACATTCGAACTTAATTATATTTTTTGCCCGATGGGTCATTTTCTTTAATTTACAAGCTCTGCTCTCCGGGCGGTTTGATCAACTTACGGCCCATGGTTCCGTTGTAAAGTATGTTACTTATGTTCCTACCACAGAGTATTAAGGATAAAGCGGGACAGTTCAATATTAACTTTTGGAAAAGCCATCAGCGCCGTCTGCGAGTCATCTGGCCAAACACATCGAGCCAGCGGGAAATTTAAAATTGCGACTTTACAATTCATTTTTGCAAGTGTTTCGAACTTTTTGGTTCTCATCAGTGCGACGCTTCCAAATAAAATTGGAAATCGCAGACACTTGCTTTATAAAGAGCTTAGACTTGATCAAACGCAAAAAGAAGCTCTAAATGATGTTGAAGGGGATTCGCTTGAAATTTTTTCCAAACGAATTTTTTTTGGGGCAGATGTTAAATCATGAATCACATTCTTGAAGGGGCCGTTTTAAAAAAGATTTTGCAGGAATTGTATTTGAAGAAGTACTATAAGGTATATTAAAAATTGTCGGAATTGCATTCCAATTTAAATATTTTCTATAGGAATTAATAAATACTTAAAAAGTGGTCCTCACAAATGTGCATAACTTTTGAAAGTGGATTTTTTTCTAGAGTAATTCATTCAATGGAATTAACTCATTCATCTCTGCGATTAGGATACTTCGGAAATGCAAAGAAAGCTTTTATTTTTAATATTTGAATCGCGGGTATAAACGTTACTGCAATAAGGTGCCTTAAGAGTACTTATTTACCCACACTCTTTTTGGTCTAAGAATATTAATTTAAATTTGAATTATAAATACCTGGCTGAATAACAATTCAACTCGTGACATTAATGAGGTTATGTACGTCTAAAAAGGCCGGCAATATGATGGTTCCCCTGGTTCCTACTGATAAATTCATAGGTTCATCTTCCAAAATTTCCTGGGCTGTGTTAATAGCATCCTGAGTACTTTTGACTGATCTACCACTTCCAAGTTTACGGAGACGTAACAGGTCATGATAAGTTATTTTTAAATTCATCATAAATAATGGGAACGTTAGGAAATTCTTCCTGAAACTCAGCCAAAGGTGCGTCGAATGAATACACCGTCCACTTTAGTCCCATTTCGGAAATAACTTTCAACTAGTAACGTTTTTTGCTGGTTGCTGTAAACCTTTGTGACCACGGAATAATTGTGACCTTTACAAAGATCTGACATTTTGTATGTCAATTCCTAACATGTGTGCCAACTTAAATTTAAAAAAATAAAAAATCAGGGCATACCAGATTGCATTAGCCGACTTAACAGAATTCACATTTTCGGAGTGTCATTAAAAAAAATATTTTAATTATTTAATTAACCAATCAGTCGGGCAAAAAATAGTATAAGCATCTACCGGTCTCGGGTAAATATGGGGACCTTCGCTAACACGTCGATCCCCACACTATTACCCTCCACCATTATAACGCACTTGCCGCCCTTGATACTTAATCTACTATAAAATCAACAACTCGACATAATTTCAAGTTTTTGATCTTATCTTACGTGATCACTGGATTTTTCTTTGGCTATTAGGGGTTTCAAAACAATCAAATTTTTTTATAAATAAGATTTTCTCCTAAAACTCATATTAAAAAAGTTTTTCCTATATGAAACCTCATCACTTTACACACTCAGATATACCGAGTGTCCCGTTTCAAGACGTATCATAGGGAATTCCCATGTAAAATTTTCAATCAGTATGTGTAGGAAAAAGAGATGTGCAAAAAAAAAAAACAACATTTTTTAATTTACCCCAAGAACATAGTGAAGAGCAAAAAAGTCATCATTTCGAAAAATTTTCAATTTGATGTCATCTTAGATTCTTCCGATGATGAGCCACTGTCTAATTTGCTAAGATTACTAAATATTTTAATAATTTAAATGTTATTTTTTAATTTAAATTTGTTTTTTGTTTAAATTTAATTTCAATTTAAACAAAAAACTAAAAGGTCACTTACGAAACATCACGAAACGCAGAATTTAGAGATGAATTAAAATATGTAAAAATATACAGGGTGTTCCATTTAAACTAGAAAAGTTAAAGTAACTTCCGGTTAAACCGGAAATGGAATTTATATTAAAAGTCTACATATTGACACACTTTATTCTCTTAAAATACTATACCAAATTTGACAAGAGATATATGCAAAAATGCAAATGATTTTTGGGGTCCATCATTTGCAATTTTACACAAGTACGAGGGAAATTCAGTAATTAGGTCACAAACTGATGTGAAAGCTGAAAATAGCAGTTAGTTATTTCCCCATGTGTCAATAGGTGGCAGCACAATCCAGCTTTATGATACTCGAGTGACAGTTGCGCAGTGTTAAAATGGCGACCGTGCTTGAAGAGCAGCGTGCTGTTGTGCGTTTTTTCTGGGCAAAAGGACAAATCATATCCACAAGGAAATGTCTCCTGTTTACGGTGAACAGTGTTTGTCGCGTAAAGCAGTGCACAACTTGATCGAGAAATTCTCACAAGGGCGCACAAAAATTGTTGACGAACATCGAACTGGCTGCCCCGTTCAGATTGAGACAGATGCATTATTCGACGGGTGGATGAGATGGTTCGAACTGACAGGTGGTTTGATTGCTTCGGGATGCAGTTCGAAAAAAAACGTCCAGGCCTACTGGCGAGAGGAATATTGCTGCATCACGATAATGCTAGGCCGAATGCGGCCCGATTGACCCAAGCTAGAATTGAATAAAAGGCATCTTGGCGGCAAACATTTCGAGGCTGATCACGATCTTTAACAAGAGGCACGCATGTGTTTCAGACAACAGCCCAAAGAATTTTATGCAGCAGGTATTAGGGCATTAATAAAGCGATGGAATAAGTGTATAAAGGTTGGTAGAGACTTTGTCGAAAAGTAAAACTAAAAAAAAGTACCTTTTGTAGCCCTTTTGTGACCTAATTACTGAATTCCCCTCGCATAATGTTTTTAGGGAATAAAATGTGTTGACAAGTCTACTTTTAGTAAAAATTCCACTTCCGGCGTAACCGGAAATGACCATAACTTTTCTATTTTAAACAGAACACCCTATATATTTTTACATAAATAAATTCGTTACTAAATTCTGAGTTAAGAGATGTATCATAAGTGACCTTTTGTTTATTAGTTTTTGTTTAAATTCAATTTAAATTAGATTTTTGTTACAATTTAATTTAAATTTAAACAATAAACTAACAACCAAAAGGTCACTTATGATACATTTCTAAACTCAGAATTTAGAGACGAAAAAATTTCGTAAAAATATATAGGGTGTTCGATTTTAAATAGAAAAGCTATAGTCATTTCCCGTTAAACCAGAAGTGGAATTTTTACCAAAAGTAGACATATCGATGCACTTTATTCCCTAAAAACACCATACTAAATTTCATAAAGATATATCTTGAAATGAAAATGATATTAAGGGTCTACCATAATTCAGTTACACCCGGTATATTCAATATTTTGATATTTATATATTGGATATATACCGAACCCTGGTATTTCGCAGAAACGATAAAATTGTGTTTATAAATTGAGATGGATTACTAAGATAGATAGAGCAATAACATGAGAATAATTAAATACAAAGAAACGATGTAACACGGAGATTGAAGTTTCAACAGCACTCATATACAAACATCTCTTGTTGGATGTTGTATTATTCACTGAGGACGTAAGGAGAAGAATTTTGTTCTATACTACATCTACGCATAGATTAGACTTTTTTGACAACTTGAGTGACAGAAATCCTGCTAGGTCGCCGAACAACTCTCGCCACAAAAAGTAATACTTACGAAACTTTGGGGAAATGTAAAAATTGTAATTGTATTTATTACGAAAATCGCACTCACATCGTTTAGAACATATTTATAAACATTTTAAAAAGGCAGCATATTTCACAATGTTTTTTTTAATATTCCTTAAAAATTCCAGAAGCAAAATAGTGTGTTCCTCTTTTCAAAATATTTAGTATGCAATGTCCAAGCATACTAAATTTTCTTTATTTTACTCTTGTAGTATTATTAAAAACCGGTGTTCATGAAAAATATTTTTATTTTAAATATTTGTTTATATATTTTTTTTGCTGTTCCACATTGGTTTTGGAGATATTTGTTTATAATATGTGGCAACAGAAATACTTCAAAACAGAATAGGTTTCTTTCATTTATGTCTATTTGTTGAGAAATTATTACACCTGAAAAAATTTGACATTCTGAAAAAAGAAAATTCTTCTAAACACCCATTTCTAGGGTTCTTTCATAGTTTCATATCCTAAAAATTAATGGAAAATAGCAGACAATGATTTTCCCACTTTCATTTTCAGTGCCTATATTAAGATGGATTGGATGTCTAGAGTAGCAGTTCTCCAAAGTGGGGTGCAGGAGACGTTACTAGGGAGTGCGCCAGGAAATTGGAAATTGTAATTGGAATTACTATGGTCATTTGAGGGATGTAATGTTGTTCATTCCCCACTGAGTCCTGCATAAGATTTTTGAAATAATTCAAATTGACACCACATTCGTCAAAATTTCTTGTCAAAATTTAATTATTTCAATATTTAACCCGCCAATGGTGAGCTACTGGTCTGTGAGAAAAAATTCGAATAACTTTATTCTCCGTTATTATTTTTTGTTGCAATTTCGAGTAGCTGCCGCATTGCAGACCTTAAATTGATTAAATATCTTTGTTTTATTGTCAAAGAACATAAACTATTAGTAACACGTTTCGAAAAATCTTCAGTTGAAAACCCCGGTTTGTGAGACCGGTGTCACCATTCAATTTGGTCACCAATGGCGGATCAATGCAATTACAGACGATTTTGAATAAAAAGTTGTATTATACTCATGTGGAATTACTCTAGTCCCTTAAGAAATTTACAAAATTAAATATTTTCTCGCGGGACTAATTACGTACATTTCACACTCTAATATAATAAGTATAATAAATAACTATTATTAAAGATGAACAAATACTTTTATTTTCAAATTACACAATCATAAACATCGTATTTTATATAAAAAAATGATGGCTTTAATTATGCGGTTACACTTATATCAGGTACTCGTACATAAGTGTGGATATTACATCAGTAATTCCTTGGATCTTCCAAGCGAAATCATTTGAAAAAGATGGCAGAGTCTATCGTAACATTGTAAAAACAAAACACAATCCACGTGTTCTTTGTCTTCGGGGTGCATGATCAAAAGAGTTTGGAGACCGCTGTTCTGGAGTTCAAAGAATTACACATGATAATTGAAATAATTCAATTGTATACTGGGCTAAATTCCAATATAGGTGCCTACCTCGAATGTGCAGGCTCTAAATTAGTGATTCCAGTGGGTCTCAACCAGTTTAGAAATCTTCAAAAAAAACATCATCAAACGCAGATCGGAATGAGTTATTAGGCACAGTATTGCATTATGACTGGGACTTTCAATGCAGTCTTTCTCTTTGGGGCTGACCTTTTAGCAACCCTTGTTGAATAGTTCGAAGGACCAGATGAACTTTGTCATCAAATAAAAAATTTAACTTTTTTAACTGTACAAGTATATTCATTTAAATCATCAATACATTAATTTACATTACAAATAAAAATGCGTGTTGCACGTTTCGGAGTTGAAGTTAGAATCATTTTCTTTTCGGCCTTCGCTTTTCGATTTCGCGAGGGTGGCTGCGTGGGGGTGGTGGAACCACGTGATATTCCTTTCTGCCGGAGTGGTGAGGGTACTGAGATGATCCTCCCTTCAAAAGGCGACGTTGCTGGAATCCGGTGGTCCTGCCCGTTTGGTCACCAGATGTGAACCGTAATTGCGCTTTCTCGAACTGAACATATAACACTACCCAAGGAAGCACTTTATGCACTCGTAAGTCGTCTCGTCGTTCATTTGGATGCGAGACGAATTTGTGAAATATTTTGACGGAATTCTATTGTTCATTTTCACAATAGAATTCCGTTTCAAAGAAATTACAAGTGTCGGAAATTGAAATCGGATATTATAGAATTTACTTAATTATACATTTATCTTATTTAACAATGCAGCGGCTTATGGCCGCAACAACCCTAGTAGCACAAAATATTTCTTAAATATTGAAAAACATGTATTTCTGTGATATTGATTATGACAGATTTTTATACCGGGTGACCCAGGGATCTGTAAAAGCTCCGTAACTTGTTTGCTATTTGAGAGATGGACTTCTAGTTTTCTTGAACTGATACCCACACTTATTCTACATATTTTAAAAATATGTATGTTTTTGTACAGGGTGTCCCAATATACATAACAGTACAAAGTTACGTTTTTTTAAATGGAACACCCTATATTTTATACTTTATTTTCAACCCCCTTGAGAAGCTGATAAAAATAGTATAAGATAGTATGGGTCTATTATGGATGGTTGGCTAGTTATGGGCAAATTTGTGGCAAAATAATGTACACATTAAAAACATTGCAGAAGCGTTCCTAGCAAAGAAAGCATCATTATTTATACACTAGAAAATTTCCCACATCATAAAGAATAATACACATCCGCTTTGGTTCTCTTTTAATCATAGTGATATACAGGGTGTCAACATACGCAAAACAATGGATAACTATTTTTTTTCAAATGGAACACCCTATATAAGTTGCCACAAATCTATGGCATTTTTAATAAGTTTTCTAATGATATACAGTTTGTATAACAAAATATTAAGGATTCTTGAGATTTATCAATAAAAACATATTTCTTTTGCCACCTTCCGGAGATTTTTGGATTTTCAGCCAAAACTATACATTTTCATGAAAAATTATAAAAGACCAAAGTTGTAGAGCGAAAAATTTCCCATCGATGTGGGTCTTTTAACTTTTAAGATAATGCGTGCATTACCGGCCAGAGCGCGCAAAATCGTGACCGTATATGCATTTTAGCGTTTTTTATTAATAAATTGCATTATACTTTTTTTTCTGCACCCTCTAGCGGAAAAACGGGAAATTAAAATGGCCCATATCGATTGAAAATGTTCCGCTCTACAACTCTCAATAGAAGCAATTTTTGCCAAAAATGCATAGTTTTCCCTAAAATGCAAATTGAAAATGTATGTATCAATTTTTGCGTTTTTCAATGGTTTTTTGTATTTTTAGCGAAAACTATGCATTTTGGGCAAAAATTGCTTCTTTTAAGAGTTGTAGGGCGGAATTTTTTCAATCGATGTGGGTCATTTGAATAATTCTATAATTACCCGGTTCTCTGCTAGAGGATGTGGAAAATAAAGTATAGTGCAATTAATTAACAAAAAATTTGAGAAAAACGCTAAAATGCATATACGGTCACGATTTTGCGCACTCTGGCGGGCAATGCACGCATTATTGGAAAAGTCAAAAGAGCTATATCGATCGAAAATTTTCCATTCTACAACTTTGGTCTCTTATTATTTTTTCAGAAAATGCATAGTTTTGGCTGAAAATCCAAAAATGAGCAGGAGGTGACAAAAGAAAAATGTTTTTATGGATAAATCTCAATAATCCTTAATATTTCATTATACAAATTATATCATTGGAAAGCTTATTAAAAAGTCCATGCACTAGTGGCAAGATATATAGGGTGTTCCATTTGAAAAAAAATAGTTATCCAATATTTTGCGTATGTTGACACCCTGTATAGCAGTATGAACAAAAAAGAACCAATGCCGATTTGTATTATTCTTCATGATGTGGAAAATTCTTCAGTGTATAAAAAATGACGATAGCTTTGCTAGGAGCGCTTCTGCAATTTTTTCAATGTGTCCTTGTTTTTGCCACAAAATTGACCATAACTAACCAATCGTCCATTAGAGACCCATACTATCTTATATTAGTTTTATCAGCTTCTCAAGAGGGTTGAAAATAAGGTATAAAATATAGGGTGTTCCATTTAAAAAAACATAACTTTGGTCTGTTATGTATATTGGGACACCTTGTACAAAAACATACATATTTTTCAAATATGTAGAATAAGTGTGGGTACCAGTTCAGGAAAACTAGAAGTAGATATCTCAAATAGGAAATAAGTTATGGGGCTTTTACAGATCCCTGGGTCACCCGGTATGTTTCATCAATATTTGTATAAAATGTCAAGGAAATATTACTATATATATAAATGTTTTCAATATTTGTAAAATAAAATTGAGGAAATATCATGATATATCAGGTTGTGATGCGGATCCCAAAAGCATATACAGTATTACCGAGCACTCGAGATGTGTGGGGGTAAAGTTTGCGCAGAGTGAGAAAGTATTGAGAGAACGCGACAAAAAATCTCCGGAGCTAAATGACAATACGTCACGAGTACTTGGTACAACTCTACTTACAGTCAAATATCACAGTTTGAAGCTTGCACATAAGTTATACACTGGTTGTGAGAGTAGACAGAAATATACAGGGTGTCCCACGAGGTAGTGGACAGCCGATATCTCGAAAACGGTAAGTAGTACGAAAATGAAATTTGGTGGCTTTAAACAGTTTGAAATGATGCCCCTTTCTGCATACATAGATTTAATTTCCGTTTCTCCATTTTCGAGAAAATTACATCAACTTCAGAATTTCAAATGGAACACCCTGTATATTTATGGATTTTTGGAAAGGTGATTGAATGACAAATACAGCAATACCATATTATTAGGGAGTTTTATTGTAAGATGAGGGAGTATTGTTGAAGTAATAATCGAAATAGATAATCGCGGTGGCATGGATTAACAAAAAAAAGCGTAAAAAAAATGAAAACGCTTTATGTCAAATGTTCGATGTCAAGTTGACAATACATTCTGATTACGTGTAAGTAATGCCTCCCAGTTTTACGTATGACGAGTATGTCGACATGCTCCTTATCTATGGAGAATGTCGCAAAAACAGTAAACGCTCTCGAGATTTGTACAGAGTTAGATATCCGAATCGCCGAACTCCGAGCTAAAATACCTTCGTGAAGTTAGAAGAAAGATTGCGCAGAGGTTATTTTCCGGTTGGAAAGCATGAAACACCCCGAAAACGGTCAGTTCTAACGGAAGATGACGTTATAAATATTTTGGCTTATGCACAAGCGAACCCGCATGTGTCTACTAGACTTCTTTCTCAAGAATTAGGAGTTAGCAAATCATCAGTCCACAGAGCGTTGAAATTTAATACATACCACCCATTCAAAGTTCAACTAGTGCAAGGATTAACATCAGAGGATCCTGGACGAAGACTAACTTTCATTGTCAAGTTTCTTAAATAAAATATTTTGGAGTGATGAAAGTCGATTTCATAACAATGGCACTGTTAACCGACATAACTGCCATTACTGGTCTCCTGATAATCCGCGTTGGATGGAAAAAACTCATTTTCATCACATTTGGGGAGTAAATGTATGGTGTGCTTTATTTAATGGTCGTGTGATTGGTCCTTACTTTTATCAAGGGACAATGACTGGCGCTGTATATTTAAATGTCCTCCAAAATGAACTTCCAGAATTGTTACAAGAAATTCCGCTAAATGAGAGAGCAATGATGTGGTAGCAACATGACGGTGCACCCCCTCACTATTTTCGACGAGTGAGCATATTGATACTACTTTCCAAGGACGCTGTATCGGACGAAATGGTACGATACATTGGGCAGCGCGATCCCCAGATATTACACCTTTGGATTTTTTCCTTTGGGGATATTTAAAAGATGTCGAATATACCGCACCACCTACAGATCTGAAAGACTTGCAGAATCGAATCGTAGCAGCTTGCCGAACAATGACTGGAGATATGGTGAGAGTAACTTGCACAAGAAACCTTATGGCAAGACTTGAATTTTGTGTTAACGAATCTGGAAATCAATTTGAACATCTTATAGCCTGAGTTCTTGTCGTACAACTTTTATTAATTAGTTTGTTATTTTTTTTTGTTAATTTGTTCGTTGTTTTTATATACATTGTTCTTTTGTTTTTCTAAAAACAATATATGAATAATATGGTATCGCTGTATTTGTCTTTCAATCACCTTTCCAAAAATCCATAAATATACTGGGTGTCCCATTTGAAATTTTGAAGTTGATGTCATTTTCTCGGAAATGGAGAAACAGAAATTAAATCTATGTATGTAGAAAGGGGCATCATTTCAAACCATTTAAAGCCACTAAATTTCATTTTCGTACTACTTACCGTTTTCGAGATATCGGCTGTCCACTACCTCGTGGGACACCCTGTATAACGAAATAGCCACTAGCAAAGACGTCTGCGTGTAAAACAGTTCAAACGGTGTCAGAATTGACAGAGACAGTACAGTGTTGCCTTTTTCTGTCATCCATATATTTCTTTAAGGCCCGGTTGCACCGTTTTAAGTTAAGGGACCCATAAGATAAGGGAGCGGTAAGTTAAGGAAAAGTTAAGGAAGTGTTAAGTGTTGGTTCGCTTGCACCGTGATTCTTGCAGCGTTCCTTAACTAAGGAATAACAAAGGGAATAATGGTCATAGATAATGCATGAAATTTAGGAAAATTTTATATTTCCTGAATATATTCTGGGCGAGAGTTGGGGGAATTTTCTGGGAAACGGTTTAGTTCATTCCATGCATAGAAAAGACATCGATTTCATGGATATTTTTTACTCCAAGCATGTGTATGTATGATTCATGGGCGACAAGTTGTTCCTAGCAATTATTATTTTATGTGTAGGAGTAAACAATGTGAATTTACATGTCTGAATTAAATTCTAATTGATGTCCAATTAATGAAAGTGAATGCAATGTTGTTTGCTTGGATAAGTGAAACCTCCGTTAAAAATTAAAGTCATCCATATCATGAAAGTAATTTGTTCTGTTATATATTCTACGTGGAATTTCGAGCTCAATGATTTCTAGAATATCACGAATTTAATTAGCAGCACTTAAAATTTAAGCCGCCACCACCCAACGGCTTAAAGTTAAGGAATTCTTAACCTCCAAATTGCTACTTAAAGTAACGGTGCAAACCAAACCGCCATTTTTAAGAAATCCTTAGTATTTAAGGATTTCTTAACTTACGGTGCATGATATATTTATAAAATGTTACTTACTTACTTAAATATATGGATTGAAATATATAGAACATGTTTATAAAATAATTTTATTTCAAAATTTCCATAGACATATTATATCTATAAATATTTACTTTGGCCTTTAATATTTCCGAAACATATAAATGTAAAATCAATATTTAGAAAATATTTCCGACACATATTGTGCAACTAGGGAATAGTTAGGATATTATTTTAGCCGAGGCTATAATCAATGTAGACATAGCTTTAAACACAGTGCATCCTGGAAAATGGAAAATAATTGTTAATATAACTTTTACTTCATCTTCTTTCGGCAGCAATATAGGATAGGAAGTAATACATGATACTTTACACTTTCCTATTTCCTATTATTATATCTATGAACTGTGAGATCACTAAATATTCTAGGAGAAATATTCTAGAGACCTAATTATTCTAATCAAATTTATGAAGTATTTGACAACCAGTTTAATGATTCTTAATGTTATCCATAGAGCATGCCAATAAGCATAGTCTTAAAGCTAAATCGAGTCAGGTAAATAAAAAACCACCCTGGTGGAATGACGACTAAAAATGCTTGAAATAAACAGAAAGAGTCTATTAATGTTTATAAACCTAATTCTAGTTACCCTAATTTGCTCGAGGCGAAGAAATCGACAGCAGAAGCAAAGAGGAAATTTTAAAGAGATACTATAGGCTGTCTTAGATTAGGTTTTGTAATAATATGAACAATCATACTTCATCCAATCAAGAATATCTGAAATAAAGTGAAAAAAACACTATAAAAACATACGAGCTTCCACTATACCTCCCTATTCTCATATTCGTAGCTTAAGAATATTGGACCACAATTAGCCGCTTCCTTGCACAACTGAGCTAGAATTATCTATCATATTTGAGCACCACCCCAGACACTGATCTTTTGATATGATTGAACATTTACTCTAAAATGCCAATTGACACCTATAGTAATTGGTGGAGGAATGTTGACTAGTTTGAGGAATTTAAATCTATAGTATACTACATCTACCCAAAGATGACTTTTCTGACGTCTTTAGTGACAGAAATCTCACTAGGTTGCCAAACAACTCTCGCCACAAAAAGTAGTATTTATGAAACTTTCGAGAAATGTAAAAATGTTAATTTTAAGTTATTACAGAAATCGCACTCAAGAATCTACTATCCCATTAAAATCTGGCTGTCAAAAAAGTAGTTAAAACAATAACTGTCAATAATGTGTCTGTTGGCGACTTCACATTGAACCTAATGTCAGGCAAATTAAAAGTGAAAGCACTTTGGTATTTTTCACTTTCTATACTCGGCGCACCGAACCGGTGGTATTATGGGTTTGCGTGATTTTCGCGAGATGTTCGCTGATTGGTCAGCGCAAACGCATGTGAAGCGTATGTTACGCAGCCGAAATATTTAATCATGCCCGTTGTATGCCATGTGTTCTCGTTTTTCTGTCTTATTTACATGTAGTGATTACGTTCTATTCTTGAATCAGCCTTTTTCAATTACATTTAATTAAGAAGTGGTAAATAGTTAGATTTTGTGGGTTAAAGTAGAAATATTTATATTTCCGGCACAGAACTAAAATGTGGTAAGGCTGTGTGAATCAGGCTTTTCATAACGTCTCGATGAACTATCACGAGGACGCGGGGTGAACACAACGTGACCATACCATCTATTCAGTGTGTCGAGTATAGTGTTTGTCACTAAAAATGTCAAAAAGGTTTAATCTATGGGTAAATGTGGTATAGCAATTGTCATACTTAAACCAGACCAAAATGCAGAAAAAGTTTCCTCATAGAAGCCGATATTTTTCTTATTTTGTATCATTAAAACCTTCGAAAGAATTATTAAGCCTAAATAGGAGTGGTGGTTCGAGCACCATCGTAAATTTCCAAAATGGCAATATGCAGTATTAACATCCTGACATACAAAATGATTAATCTAGGTCAATTCCTGATTATTCCATTATATACAATTTGAAAAGTATTTACACTAGATCATTCTGGGGAAATAATTGCCCCACGTGTCACATCTGTTGCTTCCCCTCAGGGATCTGTATTATCTCCCCTACTTGTTAGTGTACACAGGGTGAGTTTTTTTTTCGATGTTTAGTATGGGGATGTCGGAAACTATAAGAGAAATGGTTAAATGGGCAAAGAAGTGCAGTTTTACGAAAATTTTCGAAAAAATCAATGGTAACTGAATATTAAAAAAAAGGGCTGATTTTTTTTAAAATGGTTCCCATTTAACAAAATTTAGTCTGTGTTATATCTCGGAAACTAATATTGATAGAAAAATTCTGAAACATTTTATTATTAAGTGTAAAATTATCTAAAACCTTGCCCCTTACGGTTTTTCTATCTCTTATAGTAATCGAGTAAAATCAATTTTAAAAAAGTGGCACTTTTTACATTCTTCAAAATATCTAGTTATCATTCACTTTTTGAAAATTTGAAAAGTGTCATTTTATTTGGTTATTTGGCTCATAAAACTGCACTTTGCCCATTTAACCGTTTGTCTACTCTCATAGTTTCTGAGATCCCCAAATTAAATGTCAAAATAATACACCCTGTGTACTATAGACTTTCATAATATGTTTTTAGAAAATGTGTATTCAATATACAGATTTAGTTATCCACTCCCAATGCAAAATTAAAACAATCGTATATTGAAATATTACAAGAAAATTCAACAAGTGGACAGTAGAAAACTGATTCTCCATTTTTAGGTAAAAATCTACTTTTGCCATATTCTTTAGACCCGTGACAGTGGGATATCATCATCAATCATGGTGCAATAGTAGAATTTTGGCATAATCAATAATATCATGCGTTGGGGGCAAGAGCGGGAGTATGGTACATATGTGTACCAATACCTATAAATGTTGTTTATTAAAACCAACTCACTAGAAAAATAGAACAATGCTATTTACTAGTTTCAAGTGATGATAATCGATTCATTCAATTACCAAAATAATCTATTATCTCGAGAACGTATTTTTATAATTCGAATGATTCATTTAGAATGATTAGTATTCGAATAAGCTTTCAATGATTGATCGGTACTCGAATGAATCATTCAAAACCTGGTATAATATTGCGATAAATTGAATGAGCATGAGTTACTATAATTCCACCGATCATTCAAATATGTCTATACCATTCGAAAAATAGAAATATTCAAATCACAATCATTCGAATCATTACTTGAACTATTATTTAATGATCATTCAAATGAATAATATCCATTTTTAGATTAATTTGGGTAAATAATTGATTTTTTGTTGAAGATGTAAAACTGCTCAAAAATGTTTTCTCATCTCAGAAAGAGGGCCGCTTCTTAAAGATACCAAACCGATATTTTTATTTCCCTCGGCATGATTATTATTCAAATGTTTAAAGTTTTCCCCCCTGCAGAATACTGTTCCATCAGGAAAATAAAATTATTTCTTTGTGGATTTTTGAAAAATATTCACCTCCAAATGATTAACAAAAGTTGAGACAAATTGTAAACTATCAGAAATTGCGTAGCTCCATATAAATAAACAATATACAGTATGTTTTTTTTATAGTGGGCCATGGGATTTTACATGCTAAAAATTATACCTTGTGTATTGAGAAATTCTCAAAATGCGCGCTAATCCGGAAATCCCTATACTGAACGACCAGCTTGACCTAATTTACACCCCTATTTTCAAAGCCCTTGTGTAATTAGTTTTTATCTGTATCTTACCTGTATATATACCTTTGTAAATCGGTTTTTAAAACACTTCTTGTTTGAAAATGGTAATTGTATTACCGAAACTTAAGTCACAAAAATAAATATATAAGTTATACAAAACAAAGTTAAAAGTGTTTTATTATAATACTTTGATTATGTTTGCTTCAAAATTTTATGATAAAATATACATTAACACAAGGTATAATTTTTAGCATGTAAAATCCTATGGCCCACGATAAAAAAAAATACCCTGTATACTCGGTGATGTGGAAATTGCAACACCAAGAAGGAATAGGAATTGTTCAACCAAATTTTTCAGTATCTTATTTTGACGCACACTGCAAGCATTCCTAACGTAAAATTCCTAATCCTAAATCATGCTTGGAAGAGGTCATTAGTTACGATTGAAATTATATTGTTCAAGTAATATTAAAAAAAGTAATTTTTTCTTTTAATTCAGAGATGGAGAGTAGAATAACAGTAGATGTACAGCCTAGCAAATCTCTCGTGGGTCGACCATTCCTGGCCGAAAATTTAAAGTGCCCGCAAATTTCGTCCATCCCTACCATACCTACCCACGAAACGGCGATGTTTTCCGATGTTTTAGTTCGAGGCCGGTGCGGCAGTGTGGGCAAAAGCATGAAATCTGGCCAAGGGGGTCTAAAATAATGACAGATTCATGTTCGCAAGACTTGTTCCCCTAAATCTAATTTAGTCATAATTCTAAACTATTATAGTGCATTTGGACCTTAAATTTGCTTGTTTTAACTGATGATTTTTAAACAATAACTGACGTACTTGCTACGATGTTCGTACATCATCTAAACCTCGAGACACCTACAAATGGTGCGAGAAGAATCCCTTACTCGTCGGGTATGTCCGCCCGAAACTAACTTTCGTTGCCCCGTAGAGGGGTTAAAATATTTTTCGGCCAGGGATGATGCTCCCATCTCTCGTAAACTTGAAGGTCGGATGTGCGTTAGCAAAGTGGAGGGGACCTCATTCCAGATGCACACCTATGTATGTTTTCACGCTACAGGCTGTCGTAAAATTTTCTCAATACACAATATTAAATGAATATCAATCACAAAGACGTCCGGCGCTTCTCTTTCGCTTCGGGCCATCTCACCTGTTGCGAATCCCGCCTTTTTGGCTCACGAGAGATTTGTCAGGCTTAATACTGTGAAATTAAAAAAACATTGGTCAAAGCAGGTCATGATCAAAAAGCCGCATGTCTTCTTAGTTTCTAAAAAAATTTGGAACTTCAAGTTTGACTTTGTCAGGGTCAAGAATTATTTTCAAATTTAGGTCGGTATATTCAAATCATGCATGTTATATTATCAGTTATAATATAACAAGTGGGGAGATTATACCATTGCAATTTTTTTTCAATAAAATCACGAGAACTAAGAAAAGGCATGCTGCTTTTTGTTCCTGACCTGCTTTGACTAACTTTTTTTCAATTTCACGTTATTAA
Source organism: Ocypus olens (assembly GCA_910593695.2). Lineage (NCBI taxonomy): Eukaryota > Metazoa > Arthropoda > Insecta > Coleoptera > Staphylinidae > Ocypus > Ocypus olens. Next base: position 37,478,647 of record OU343058.1, read on the forward strand.
GCCCATACCTATACCATGGTTTAAAGCTAATGTGTCCAACCATAATTTTAGTCCTGGGTGGATGTGGAATCAAATCATGAATGTCGATATTTACTTCACACAAAATTATAAAATCATTTTCCTATGATCGTTCCCGAAAACAGATATATCGTCGCATTGAAAGTTGTCAATTGTATATTTGTCACTTTTGACAAGTCATGACATGCTTGAAAATTGAATTTTCGAAACAAGTTTTGAAAGTGAAATCCTCAAACTTCAAAAAATGTGCAAATTGGTACCCGCATGCAAAACGAAGCTTTCAAAACAATCTACTATTGTAGATATTTTTTTCTACCGCTTATCGTATATTGATTAATTCCCTAACAATAAACTGTATGGATATAAGCTATTTTTCGGTTAAGTGTACGGATATGAAATCCAGGTTACAGATAATAAATAACCATTGCTTCAACTGGGAATATTTGAGAAACGGGGAAATTTTTTGGTATTGTGTATTTCATAAATATCCATGATATATATCATCGAATATATATCACAATATATATCGTGATATATATCCGGTGATATATATCGTCCGAACCCTGCCACTAATTCCAGCTCTATGCGTATAGTTTCACCTTTTGCCCTTCCCATTGCATTCTCCCATGTAGTCATTACAGTTTCTAGTATATCTTTTGCATTTCTCCACTTCTAACCTTATGTAGGGTGTCCACATGGGATCTTCCTTATTATAAGAGTTTGCTAAATGGAACAAATTTGCTCCTTGGGTAAAGTTATACCAAACGCCTTAAACTAAGTTTTGAAATTTAACGCCTGTGACAAAAAAGCGAATTTTTAAATTTTTTATTATAACTTGTTAATTTTAAAAGCAAATCGAATATAACTTGTACTTTTTGGACAGGAATCTAGTGATGTATCGCGATGTTTGAAAACTGTTCTCGCAGATGAATCGCAACTTCATGGTTTTTATAAGGCCTGTAGCTAGTTACTCGTCCCTGGATTGAGTAAATAAGATATGGGTGAACTAACAAATTCTTGTATAAGCATGGCAATTAATCTTATATGTATGTATACTAATATCATATTTATATTCACGATAAAAGCACTTTAATAGCATATACCAGTTTTACTAGTCACTGCAAACAGCTGATAATTCTGCGTTGGTCGTTCCAATTTCATGGCATGCTTTGCTTTCATAGTTCATAACAATATGATATACCCATTGTTACATATTTTACACTAAACATGAATATTAACAAAAGACATCTGTGTTTAGTTGAGTATTAGGGTAGATCATGTTGTTATCAATAAATTGACTGGTATTTATGAATTTTTAGAGTCATGGCAGGCCAGCCCTCCAAGACAAAGTGGGAGTCCCACCACACAGACCGCTTTTTCAGATCCACTATCGTCCGGGAGCGGGACGCCAGGTGGCAGCACGAGCACCGCCGTCGCGATACCCGGCAGCGTGGTCGGCGGACCGATACCGACACCCACAGAACCTCCACACTTCCAATGCCCGCGCAGACCCAACCTCGGCAGGGAGGGCAGACCCATCGGCTTGAAGGCCAACCATTTTCAGATCTCAATGCCAAGGGGCTTTGTTCACCATTACGATGTCAGCATACAACCGGATAAATGTCCTCGTAAGGTAATGTTTGAATGGCGTGTAGACATAAAGGGGCCAAGTCATATTTTTACTGCTTATGGACATAAGCATTTTTTAAGATTGAAAACTATAAATTTCACCAAGATTCACTTAACATATATGATGTGCTTATTTTAGTAGGTAAATAATTTATAATAACATAATCTATCATGGAGATAAGGTTGCAGCCGTTACTACTTGGTAATCATAATTAAACTGAATTGGAAATTTTTATCTACAACTAAATATAGTGTGAGAAGACAGTTATATAATTTTATATAAAGAATAACAACTCGAGTTTTGACATGTTACTGCCATTATCAAGTCAATTACAAATGGATGGATTATTGAGTTTACATCAAATATTTTGGGAAAAGTCGAATTACTCGTTACGGAACCTTAATACACCAGTAAATCTTGTTAACGAGCAAACCTTCTTGACCCTTCAGTCAACAGTTACAAATAACTAGTGACAGGTATCGTATGTTCATTAAAAAGAAACCTCAAGTGTGCCATGACTTTTTCGTTTTAAAAATTTCAGTTAGCACACTTGACACTTGTTGGGAATTGACTTATAAACGTCAGATCTTTCTAGAAGTTACAATTATTCCGTGCTCACAATGGTCTACAGCAACCAGCAAAAAATGTTTCTAATTGAAAGTAATTTCCGAAATGGGATTTAAGTGGACGGAAATTGGGTATATTCATTCGACTCACCTTTAGCAGAGTTTAGGAAGAATTTCCTAACGTGCCCATTATTTATGATGAATATAAAAATACCTTATCACGATCTGTTGTATTATTTCGTGAAACGGGTAGTATTCTCCGTAAACCAGGAAGTGGTAGACCAGTTAAACGAACTCAAGATGCTATTAACACAGCCCAAGAAATTTTGGAAGATGAACCTTCGACTTCTCTGCGTCATTTGTCACAGCAAATGAATTTATCGGTAGGAACATGCCACAAGCTTCTACGAAAAGATTTGCAAGTATACCCTTATCGCATAACATTGGTGCAAGAGTTATTACCTGTTGATTACCCCAGACGACTGGAATTTTGTCAGTGGTTTTTACAAAATGTAAACGAGGATGTTTTACAAATTACTTTTTTTACCGATGCAGCTTGGTTTTACAAGGATGGGTACATTAATTCCCAAACTGTGAGAATTTGGTGGGATGAAAATCCTCGTATATATCGAGAGAAACCACTACATCCAGAGAAAGTTGGTGTTTGGGCAGCGATTAGTGGGAGAAGATTAGTTGGACCGATATTCTTTGAAGGTAAAGTCCTATTTTTATTATTAATAATAAAAATTCAATAACGTGCATTCATTTTAGGTACGATAACTGCAAACTGTTATCGTACAGAAATTTTATTGCCTTTTATAAATGAATTAAATGATGACGAACTGCAAAGTGGATATTTTCATCAAGACGGAGCAACTCCTCATTGCACAGTGGATACTTTGGCCATTTTGGAGGAATTTTTTGAGGACCGAATAATAAGTCGAAATGCACGGATTCCCTGGCCGCCCCGTTCATGCGATTTAACACCATGCGATTTTTTCTTGTGGCCATACCTGAAAAATTGTATTTATGCACAACCAGTACACAATCTAGAAGACATGCAGCAACGAATTCGAGATAAATTTATAGAAATTAACAATAATCCAGTGTTGTTGCGGAGCGTAATGGAGGGTGTGCGACGAAGAGTTCAGGCTTGTGTTCAAGAAGAAGGAAGGCACATACAACATTTAATATAATTTTATAGTGGAAAATTTAATGTATCTATAAATTGACTGCAGTTTAATTTTGAGAAGTAACATAACCTCAATATGTGTAACCAACTTTAATTTTTAAAATTAAAGAAGTCATGGCACACTTGAGGCTTTTTTTAATGAACATACTTTACATAATTTTTAATCCAATTTATTCACATAATTGGATTCAACTTGAGAATACGTTACTAAATACAGGGTGTGCCATTTGAAAAAACAAAGTTATTCAACTTTATAAGTTGGGTTTTTCTACCGCATTTTTTTTATCACCCAGTATAATTTTTCTGTATGAAATCATGGTTGGCTCTATAGTTCGAACCTTCAACCAAATAATAGAAATGATTTTAATCGTTCAACGTCAATCACTGGAGCAAAAATAAAATTTCATCCAGACCATGCATTTCAACAAATCTTCAAATATTTTGAAAACGGCAAACAATAGGTATAGGGAGTATTGAAGTAACTCACCTTTATTTGCTCCATATAATTCAAAAATGCCAAAAAATACGGGGTGTTCCATTTAAAAAAACATAAGTTTGGTCTGTAACTTTGTTATGAGACACCGTGTATAACTTTAAATATTTTTAGGGTGTGCAGCTCAGTATTCTACACAACTTTTGTATAAAACATTTTTCGAAATTTTGAAAAATAAGCACGTGATTGACCGATCCCAGAGCTCTGAAACACCCTGTATATAGTTCTTATCAGGGTTCGGACGATATATATCATCGGATATATATCATGGATATTTATGAAACACACAATACCAAAAAATTCCCCCGTTTCTCAAATATTCACTGTTGCAGCAATATGAATAGTAGCATTTGCTTTCATTTAAACTAGAAATGGTCGAAATGACTCTTTTGTCGAAAATAGTTGATTTTTGAAGTGACTTAAAAATGAAAAAGTGTTAGCAAAAAAAAAACAAAAAAAGGTCCTCACTTTGAAAATTCTTCAATTTATCCCTGAAAATATAGTGAAGAGCAAAAAGTCTTCATTTCAAGAAATTTTCATTTTGATGTCAAATATTTTGACATTTTAAATGTTATTTTTTTATATATCTTGTAAGCAACTGTGTTTGTTTGCAATAAATAAATATAATATAAATAAAGTAAGTGCATTATACAAGGTGTCTAAAAAAGACACCACCAAAATGATATGGTGTATTCCTGAGACAAAAAACAAGCAAATGAACTAAATTTATCTATATGAAAAATTACATACTTTCCAAGATACAGCATGTCAAAATTTTAGATTTTTAAATTGTTTTAATCTATATCTCGAAAATGGCAGATGAGAATGATTTGTTTATTTTTTTCTGACAACTACATTAGGTGTACTACATTGTTTAAAAATTTCAAGAAATTTCTTCAAGTACAAAGGTGCTCCAGAGGACATGCTGTTTACCTTATTACATAGAACTTTTTTGTTCTTCACATTTTTTACGATTCAATATTTTTTTCAATGCAACTCGTCACTTTTAAGGAATTTATAACTTTGAAAGTTTTTTTGTTTACGTCTTATTTTTAACAAAAATAAATAAAAAAGAACTTATTGTTTTTGGAAAATTTCGTGTTATAAATGAAATAATCTAAGTAGGCGGGTCTCAATTGGTTGAAAACGTGTGTCAGTACAATTAAAACTTTCAATTTAAGTAAAACTGGTTAACACGTTGAGTGGTGGTGACCGAAGTATCGCCGGTGGCTGAAGCGCATCGACGCGACGCGCGCGCATACAATGTGTACTGTGATTTTTTTTATGAGGGTCATTTTGAACAATTTTTGTAATTTGTTAAATAATTTGATATGTTAAAATAGAAGCAGTTTTTGGATTATAGTTATTTTTAAGACTTTTCTTGCAGGACGAGCGCAATTAAACAATGAACAATAAGTTCTTTTTTATTTTTTTTTGTTAAAAATAAGGCGTAAACAAAAAAACTTTAAGAGTTATAAATTCTTTAAAAGTGATGAGTTGCATTGAAAAAAAATTTAAATCGTAAAAAATATGAAGAACAAAAAAGTTCTATGTAATAATGTAAACAGCATGTCCTCTGGAGCACCTTTGTACTTGAAGAAATTTCTTGAAATTTTCAAACAATGTAGTACACCTAATGTAGTTGTCAGAAAAAAATAAACAAATCATTCCCATCTGCAATTTTTGAGATATAGATTAAAATATTTTAAAAATCTTAAACTTTGACTTGCTGTATCTTGGAAAGTATGTAATTTTTCATATAGATAAATTTAGTTAATTTGCTCTTTTTTTGTCTCAGGAATACACCATATCATTTTGGTGGTGTCTTTTTTAGACACCTTGTATAATTAATAAGTCATATAAACATTAATATTAAAGACCAAGAATAAAAATCAAGAAGTTGATATATATATCGGATATATAGTTCCGATATATATCCGATATATTGATATTTATATAAATATTGGATATTTTCCGAACCCTGGTTCTTATTCATTAAATTATCTCCGCTAAAGCGCTCGTAGATGTTTCCATCTCAATTCATTCTCAAAATTTGTATCGATTCAATGGCTTATGCAAACAAATAAAATTTATCCAGCCAAATTTAACCTCTTGTGGTATTACCCCCGAATATTTGAGTCTGCCATGCTTGGGTTAACTAACAGTTGTTTACGATAACGAGAGGGCATTGGGATTTTTTTGTTGTAAAAGTGACATGTGTGGATTAGGTTTCGTTTGCCTTTATTTTCCATTTCTTCAACCACAACCCTATTTTGTTCAGATGAAGGTTTCTTGATGCTATTTCGTGGTTTTGGTGGGAAGCCAGGTAGAGATTGTAGTTAAGGGGTAACACCACTCTGGGATTTTGGAATACTCTTTTTTTGCTTAAACAATATTTTAGGGTTTTATAAACAATATCCAGTTTTTCTAGAAACAACTTTTTTCAAACTGAGAGGACAGATTACTTGAAAACCATTGCATTGATCGATTTCAAATTTTGACAGTAGTTTTACAAAAACATTCTCTATGGAAGTACGTAGCCATTTTTTATTTAATGTGTACTTTTTAATTTATAAACAATTTACTGCTTATTTTTTGGCCAAAAATCGATACATTTTTTCAAACCCCTACGCACTTGCATAGCAATGGTAACTAAATTATAAAAAAAAAAACATGTTTTCTTTGTACCAGGTCATATACTTTACGAGAAATCCGTCCTCCCGTTTAGAAGTTTTACAAAACAGCAATTTCAAAGACTGGCTCTGTCGCCGTCATTTTGCATTAAAATGATAATACAAATGTTTTTGTTGTTTTGTCTCATTCCTCAAAAAGTGTTAAATAATCCCTCTAAAAAGAAATCCCAAAATAAATCGTCAAAGTTAGGTTTGTTTTTTGGTTACTGGAGTGGTGTTACCCTTTAAAAGTAAGTTTGTTATCAACCATCACACCAAGATCCTTTGTCTCGTTTATTCTTTTCAACACACAAGCATCCAGCTTAAATTTATAACGGACATTGTCTATTTTCCTGGAAAATGTCATTATTGAACACTTATCATAGTTCAGATACAATTTGTTTATGTTACACCATTCACTTAACTTATCCATATCATGTTGCAAACATGATTTAATATATTGTACTGTCATTTATAAATAGTATAAAAAGCAGCGGACCAAGATTGGAGCCGTGCGGGATTTCCTTATTTGTTGTGTAAGACTTAGAGATAGAACCCTGATACTGTACGAAGTGAAGCCGATTGTTAAATATGATTGAATTACATTTATAACATTAGAAGAAATGTTATGAGTTTTTAATTTGTTAATGAGGATGTTATTAGATACTGTATCAAAGGCCTTTCTAAAGTCCGTGTATATTACATCCATCTGACATCTATCATCTAAGGAGGCGGATACATATTGGGTGAAATTTAACAGGTTAGACATGGTTGATTTGCGCTAGACAAAACCGTGTTGTTTTGTAACAATTTGCGTGCGCAATAAATACGTTATTTGTTCACTCAATATAGACTCGAGCACCTTGGAGAAAATGCTGACTAATGCAATTGGCCGATAATTCACTGCCTCACTCTTATCACCTTTCTTGAAGATGGGGCATCTACGAACATTTTTCCAGATGGGAAACTTTCCATATTTTAATATTAAATTAAAAATATGTGTAAATAGCGGACATAATACATTTGCATAGTCTTTCACTAAAAATTATGGAATTTGGTCGAATCCCATAGTAAATTTAGCACATAATTTTTTTTAAATGGTGAAGAACCAAGTTGTCAGAAACTCTAAAGTTTCCTTGGTGTTCCATGGAGTGTTCTAATATAGTTTCAACATCTTCCTCACTCATGTGTACAGAATTAAATATATCAGCAAAGCAGTTTACTAAGTCACTGGTATCTGTGTATTGATTGCCTAAATAGTTTATTGTTACTGGAATTCTTTCGTTCCTTTTAAAGAATTTATGTGTGACCAAAATTTAGTCGGATCAGAATTTAATTATTCTTCTGCTAGCCTGATGTAGTTTCTTTTAGCCTGTTTAATTGCACATTTCAATTTGCTTCTAGAGAGATTAAATTTATTTTTATTCCCTGTGGTTTTGGTTTTAAGATATACTCTCCGCAGGTAATTTTTTTCTTCTAAGGCTGCAGTTATTGTTTTATCAAAATAAGATGGATAGTTTCTAGGTTTTTCTTATTTTTAAATTTTGGCACGTAAAGATCGAATCTTTCATATATTTGCTGATAGAGTAGGCTGCAGAGAATGTCTACAGCAGAAGTTGGGTATAGTTCACCCCAGTCGATGTATTGTAGATGGGAGTAAAGTAATGGTAAGTTAGCTCTTTTAAAATTATAGAGTCCTGAGTTATCACCTTTGAAGTTTGGGGTAAGACGTGAAGTTAGCACAAATTCACAAGATAATGCTAGATGATGTTCATCTTCCTTGACAACAGGCGCAATTTCTTTATTAGCACTACATTAATAATTAGATCTAAGATTACACCATTTTCATTTTTGACGTAGTTGTGTTGGCACATATTGCAGAAGCTAAGAAAGTTATGTAATGCCCCCAGCTTGTTTATAGAGAATCTAACCTTATTTTGGGTATATTCGGGAACGTTGAAATCTCCAGAAAGTAAAGTAGGATTTGCCATATCGATTTGAGTGGTTAATATATCAAACACCTCCTCATACACATCAGAGCTAAGATTAGGGGGAATGTAGGTGCATAGCAAAACGGCCACACACTCCATAGGAAGTTCTGCCGGAAAATTAAGAGTTAGCCTTCTGGAATTAAATTTATTTCTTGCTCCTATTAGTACACCACTTCCAGTTCATTGTGATTTCTTATGGCAAAATATATTGTAATTTTGTGTCATAATTTCATTGTCATTAACCCTTTAACTACGGCTGTCGTCAATAGACGGCGGTACGAAACTTTCGAGATATATGGCTGTCTTCAATAAGCGATTTGATGATTTATACTGGGAACGGTCGTCACTTATTGACTTTTATGTAATTTATCAAGATTGCACCGATGAAACAAGCGCATAGAGTGTTGATGTTTCATTTGTTGTATCAGACGCTTAATAAACACCGCTTTGTATTTGTTTACATTGCCTTCCTCTTGCACGTTTAGGGCCCATATTTCCGAACGCGCATCAAAAATGCCAGTTCAGAAGTAATATTTGGTGTGTCCAGTTGCATTTTATATCGAATTATCTAAAAACATTTTTCATTTGCCCCATTATAATATCAAAAATGGATTTACCGTCAACATCTCGTGGAACTTGCGGTTCAAAGCGTCCAAGAACAGAACTGACTGACGATATATACAGGGTCTTTTTTTAACTCAGAACATATGATTGTTAATGTCTATGTTCTATGTCATAATAATCACCTCAACGCATTGCAATGTAGGCAACCATACTTACACTCAGTTTTATTTAATTGTCAAAATTGTGTTATTAATAAAAATGCATTACACCACTGAGGAAAGAATACAGATAATTAATTGGTACAAGAGTGGGAACTGCATTAGACGTGTTAGAGATTTGTTGTCGAGCAGACAAGTTCCATCCATCTCAACAATTTGTAATATTGTCCATCATTTTGACAATACTGGCTGCGTGAGTAATTTTCACATTAAAAGGGCTAAAGGAAATCACATTTTAACGGAAGAGATGAAAACTCAACATTTTATGTTGCGTAGAGCAGAACCCCATATCATCATTAAGAGTTATCGCAACACAGTTTCAAATAAGTTCAGCTCAATGTTTACAAGGCATTAAAAGAATTTAAATACAATGCTTACAAGTTTTCATATCATCAGCAACTATCAAATGAGGACAAAGGCAAACGAACAGAATTCTGTGAAACAGAATCAAGAAATTTTACACAGAATAATATTTACTGATGAGGCATCATTTTCCTTAAATGGTGAAGTTAATCCACAAAATTATAGCTTAGTATTCTTCATTCCTTATCGATACCCATTCCTTCACCTTTTATATTTTGGGCGTGCAATAATCCTCGCTTACAAAATTTGATGCACATTTCAGAGTTAAAAGATCGTATAATTACTGTTTGCGATGAATTAAGAAAAAATCTGCAACACATTAGAAATGCTATTCAAGGATTTTATAATCGACTTGGCTACTGCTTAGAACGTGAAGGTGGACATTTTGAATATTTATTATAATTACTTACGATTTATCATTGTTTGTTTCATTAACCTCACTTTATTCGTAATAATTTTAAGCTTTCACTGTACTGTGACAGGTCTACGGGACCTTTGTGTACTTGGTTGCCTACATTGTCAATACATTCTAATGCGTTAAGCTGATTATTATGACATAGAACATAGACATTAACAATCATATGTTCTGAGTTAAAAAAAGACCCTGTGATGAAGAAGAAATTCTTTCACTTAGTGATTTGGATAGTACAAGTGATAGTATAAGAGACAATGACTCAAATAGTGATAGTGATGAAGAAACTGTTGTAGGAGATTTACATTTGCAAAATTGTGATATTTTCAATCCCACAATGTACCATTTTGACGATGAAAATTCTGGCATCTCGAAAGCGTTTGAAATAGAAAATGAAGATAACGAGTATGAGTACTTTATAAAATATTTTGATGAGCATATGATGACGACAATTGTGGACGAAACTAATAGATACCACGAGTACAGTACCGATCTGAAATTGACATTCCTCGAAATGATCCGTTAGGTGTTTCAGGAGCGGTAATAAAAATTAATTAATCAAAAAATAAATAAATAGATTCACAAGGAGGATGAAATTTAATGGAGGTTAACGTTAAAAAAACTATTAAAAATGTGTTGTTATTTTTCAAAATGGTGCAAAGTGTATCACTTTTCTACCTTTTTTTAATGCTGTAAAATTTACCGAAATTAATCTTTTTATTGATTTTTATAGATCAACATAATAGAAAGGGTTGTCTTTAAGGGGTTTAAATGTCAGGACTATACGTTAATTATTAAAACTACTATCCGTCCTGTCAATTAAAAAAAAAAAAAGAAAAGATTCGTGTTTAGTTTTCAAGTGGTGTTTTTCATATCTACACCTAATCAGCTGTTTCAGAACCTTACAATAAACCCTCCTGTACTTTAAATAGTTGATTTTGTTTCTTATTTGCCTCTGTTTCTTCCATCCTGATCTGTTTGCCAAATAGTTTCACCTTCGGGACAATACTCGTTGGGCGCAGCTGCAGCTTTATGATGCAAATATAGAAAAATCGTTTTAGAGGCATATTCTAAGCACTCAAGAATTGCAGAAAACCAAACAAAAATCGATTTTCCCGAACCAGTTTACCGGAATACATTGAGAAATAAAAAAATAAAAATTTATTCGTAGCCCTATTTCAAATGCATGTGACATATTCGGCATGATTATTTACTGAACTGACATTCAATAATGACAGAAATATAGTCACCACATTTATGCCCATATTAACCCTGTGTCGTATTACCTGGAATTATATTTTTACCGAGGTTATTTTCGGACTCAGTTGCACCAACATTTTGTTGAGCGGAGTAACGAAACCCAGAAATTAAAATTGTATAACTCGTATAAGGCATTGCGTGCTTTGTAAACCTGACTTACTGCTGTCAAGAGTGATTGAAAATGGTGGAGAAACATGAAAAAATCCAAAAATATATCGAGGTCGAGAAGGAAACCTTGTTATTTATTACGAAAGTATTATAAGTCCATAACAATAAAATTATGTCATAAACTGTATGTTACAAACACATAGTTGAGAACAAGCTTAGTGATGGTAGCACTCTCAAAAAACTGCATCACAAAAAGTGTAATGCGAATGTAAATTCTGGGGTCAGAACTAGTACATAAATCAGAAATTGGTATAGGAATTTGAAAACAAAACTAGACTCGATGTAACAGTTATTAATATACAGAGTTTGCTTGAATTATGAGTATTTTGTAGTACAATCTTTCACTCAACAGACTCCAGTACTTTCATCATCACAAGAGAGAAAACAAAATGGTTTACCAGGTTTGGTAATGTCGTTGAATATGGAAGCAGGAGTTTGAAACAAAATCCCCAACCCGCCGCCCAATTAAATGCACTATTAACAAGTTTAAGGCGCATGTAACGATTTGTGATATTCATAAAGGAATATCGGGAAGACCGCGTACAACTACATGTCCTGCTTCGTCGACTAGTGGGAAAGGTTTGTTACATCTCCATAGAAGTCTGTATTGCAATGTGCACGCAAAGTACAGATTAGCAGTACATGTGTACACCAAAATCTGAAAGTTGAAAAGTGGATAGTTTATGGTGGCATGTACAGCGATCTTGATTAAAAAATTAACCGTTCGTCGTTCCTTTAGGTGTCTGGCCACCAACGGCGAACATTTTGAATATCTCCAGTAACCATGTGCTTAACTGAAGGCAGTACTACATATGTGATCAATATTTAAATGAGAAACAAACACATATTAAATAGTTTTTTTATGCGAGTTATATATGTATAAGTCGGAGTTACTATAACTCTTGTTTTATAATCTATTTTCTCCACGATCACTGTAGAATTTAAGCATTCTCAAATCAATTTTGATCATAGAAAGTACACATTCTCACTCTTGTTATGGAATAAAACACTATGCGCTTATGCATTTTGCATGTAATTCATTCCATAACAAGTAATAGAATGAATATTCTCACACCGTTTCGAATAAAACAATTAGCCTTGGATATCACAATTGTCAAAATACTATAAACATAACCACAAACGTGATAATAAAACGTAAGTTCTCTGTGTTCATTATTTTATTAGTCTATTTTATCGGGTCGAGGAGAAAGTATAGTCTGCTACTCGGTAAGAAAGGAAATTCAGATGCTCGTGGTTCCTCGCATCGAATTTCCATTCTAACCTTGTTACAGAATATACTATTAGGTGGGTGCAACTGATATCTGATAATAACATTGTTATAATACATAAAACCTCGAGCCAAATCTTTCACTCGCGTTGATGCAACCGAACATTAGTAGGTAAGTTAAATTTAACTGCTGTAATATTTTAATTACATACTAAAACCAAACATCTACCTGAAAGAAATAATTAAAACCTGCACTATTTTATGCAATTATGCCAATAATTCCACAATTACCAAGATTTTTTTCTACGAATATTGTAGTTTCATTGAATTTAATAAAACACTTACATATTGGGTGTGTATAAATTGGCGGATAATCTACATGTGGCGATATTTTTCATAAAATTCTGAATAGAAAATGTTGCCAGCTTTTCTTTTCATAAAAATAAGCAAATTAAGAAGTGTTAAAATACATGTTTGAGATAGAAAGATAGCACACTGACAAACAATTTTCAAACTAGCCATACCACCGAAATTGCAGAGTTTTCTGTAAATTAATCACATAATAACACATATTTAACGACTGGATGTTCAAACTTTGAAGACCTCATGAAGGCTCAGGAAGCATGGTACAACATTTTAGAATCAAGATAAGCTGCTTAAAATTTTTAGAAGACTATCGTCACATGTAGATTATCCGCCAATGTATACACACCCGATATATGCTAATTGAGACCCCAGCTCCTGCTACCGGTGACATTTTTTCACATAACAAGCCGATCTGTAAAGTGTAAATACAAGTATACTAATTGTGAGGTCTTAGAAGCTATTACGAACAATGCTGTTTTAAGATCCCCAAAAATAAACTTGCATATGCAAGACCTGTTGCACAGTTTTTACTTTCTCCGTTACGAAGTACGAGAAAGTATTGCGATTGTGATTTTTTTTTCAAAATTTTTTTTACGGAAATATCCGTTTTGGGGTCCCTAGACGCCATTTCAACAATTTCTGGAAAAAAATTTGTTGTGTCTGTGCGCGCTGTATCTCAAAAACTAATACAGCAATTGATATGAAACTTTGAACATCCGTCTTATTTAATAATCTGAACAACTGAAAAGCTTTTGGTAAAATTTCGTACACCGGAAGTGGGCGTTTACCTTAACTTTTTTTTGTTTTTTGCCAATATTTTCTTAAATATGAAAAATATTACAAAAACATTTAAACAAACTTTGAAGACAACAAAGAAATGAACATCTTTTGCTTAAAAACATTTTTCATAAAATCATTAAAATAAAAAATATTTTGTTATAATTTTTGGTTTAAAATTATAAAAAGATAAAATTACAGCAAATTTATGTTAATAATAATTGTAGAGAATGCTAAAATGAACAACTTATAAAGAATAAGTTTTTTTCCTTAATCCCTTTGGTTTTTGAGTAAACTGAGTTTTTGAATTTGAAGTATAATTTTTCCATCTTTCATAATTTTGACATTTTAAACGTCAGTTTCATCCCAGTTTACACAACGCTCGATGTACATTTAAAATATGATTTCAATTGAAAATAAACCATGAAAAAGTCGGAGAAAGTATCATGATGGCCGCATCATTTTTTTTCTTCCTTAAATATCCAACGTTGATTTCGTGCGCATCCAATAGTCGATATAATCCTGGATTAATCTGAAAATAATCCTCCTTCAAATAATCTTCCGTCAACCGCGATTAAGCCCACATTATTTGCAATCTGTCAATTTATTCATGTCACCAGACCAGCTTGTTTAATATAATAATCTATATTATAAACTTTATAAAATTTATTTGATATTAACATACAATGGATGAAGCCGCATTTTGGGATGAACATCCATTAACTAGAGTTGCTAAGAGAATCTTTTCTATTTCCGTGTAATGTTTATTTCTGTCCATTTTAACTATTAGGTTAGGTTACTACTCATTATGAATATAGCACCAACACACATTTAGTAAAATTGTAATGTTACTAAAAATATTACCAAATCCTGGTTTCATTCTCGAATTTGCCGATCTTACCCGAATCCGTGACTATTGGATACGATTATAAATATCAACTAATCTAGGATTCTAGAATCCGTGATTAATCCGAGGATTGAACATTGTCTATTAGTATGGCCGTAAGTGGCATAAAAAAAGAATTCCAGAGTTATTCAATCGTCCTTTATATCTTTGGTTAAGTCTTTTGAGTAGTTTTTCCAAAAAAAGTAATTTATGTTCTCGAATAATACCCAAAAGATTTTTTAAAATAGTTTTTTTTTTCTCCTATTCTATAACATGAGTTATAGAATAGGAGATTGCCTGTAAGGTGTAATGTCAAAGATCGTATCACGCAACTGGTGCGTGGTCGGGCCCAAGTTAAAACTCATACTATACAAATAGTGCATAGCCGGCAGTGAATATGTTAAATATCAAATGCTAATTTCTCTCCCTGGCCGTTGAATTAATTTTATTTTTTATGGTCGCATTAAGTCTTTGTTTACTTTCTGTAATAAGTAATTTGTTGTTAGTGTTGGCTAATTTTTCAAATCTTTCCATTCTATTCCTTTTACCGTTATTGACAATTACTGACAAAGTAAATGAAATTGTAGAAGTCGAAATGCTTTGTGTGTTTTCTTAAACTTTTTTCTACCAAATTTAAATTGAATTTAAAGAAAAAAACTAACAACCAAAGGGTCACTTATGATACATCTGTAAACTCAGAATTTATAGACAAATTAAAATATGTAAAAATATACAGGGTGTCCTATTTGAAATAGAAAAGTTAAGGTAATTTCCGGTTAAACCGGAAATGGAATTTTTATTAAAAGTCCATGTGTTGACATACTTTATTCTATAAAAATACCATACTAAATTTTATAAAGATATATTTAAAAATGCAAATGACATTTAGGGTCTACCAGAATTAAGTTACACCCGGTATATCCATTATAGATATGTCACATGACAAATAAAGCTTGTTACGAGAATGCTTACATCTGTAATGTAAAACGCAAGGAGAAAATAGTTTAATATCTCCTTTTACCATATTTTTATTAGGAGGTGAAAGATGCTAAAACTAATTTTGAAGTGGAGTGCAATAGCAAAAAGGATATGTGATTGGGAGAAGAGATGAAGATAGTGAGGGAGTTAAAGAGTGAAAAGCAACTATGGAGCTACTTAAAGGAAAGAGGACCGGTTAGGAAAAGAAAAGGATAGGGTATAGACATTGATCAATGGAAAACACATTTTGAAGAGCTGTTAGGGGCAAAAGTAACTGGAGGGAAGGAGGTTGTAGAGAGAAGGGTTTTTTGATAGAAAAGAAGATTTTTGTATGGAGGAGTTAGAGAGGGCACTTCGTTGAACCCTTTCAGTACGGGTATATCTGGCAATATCACACCCGATGGACGTAAAAAATGTCCATTTTTCAAACATCGATTTCTAGTGTTGGATTTTGCTCCGAAACTAAAAACATATCTGCAGCGTCAATGATGAGCTTTATTCGGATATATAACAAGTACATTCATCAGAACGCTTATTGATGCTACCCGGCTGTCGCAGAAGTTACTTTAAAACGCTTATTGATGTGACCCGTCCTGAAAGGGTTAAATGAAGGATGGGAAAACTGCAGGCTCCGATGGGATACAAGTAGAAGCATGGAAAGGGTGTAGTACAGAGAGAAAAGAGAAGCTGCTGAACAATATATGGAGAGGAGAAAGGGAAGAGGGAAGGGATTATTGTTCCAATCCGCAAGGCAGGGATGAGAAGGAGATAAAAAACTATCAGGGAATATCTTTAATGGATAGCCTATACAAAGTAATAGTGGTTATGGTGAAGGAGAGGCCGGAGATGGAGGTAGAAGAAAAAAGGCTGCTACTGGAAATTCAAGGGGGGTTTAAAAAGAGATGGTCCACAATCGAGCAGATCAGAGAACGTAATTGAGAGAAAAAAGATGATGAAAAAAGAAAAAATGTGTCTGCTATTTGTAGATCTGAATACGGCGCATGATTCGGTGGACAGAAAGTTGATGATTGAATTCTTGAAAGTGAAGGGTGTTTTGAAGTAGGTGATGGTGTGGATAAGTGAAGTATATAAGGAAAAGTGGTGTAGAGTAAGAGTGGCTGAGCATGTATCTGGTCGTTTTTAAGTGAAAGATGGGGTGAGGCAAGGGTGTCCATTGAGTCCATTGCTATTCAACCTGTATGTGGCAGATATGGAGAGGCACGACATGTTGAGTATGTCTTTAAGAAAGCGAGAGTGACCATGGAGCGTATGCGGGGTATATGAAATGGGATGCTAGGTGAGAATGTAAGTATGGAAATGGTGTGGTGGGTTGCATGTGTGAGGTTGATAGTGTTGTATGCAGCAGAAATTTGGGGAGTGAGTGGGCAGATAAAATTAAGATTCCGGTGCGGTAATGAAGAGAAAGGCAGAAAGGTGTGGATGGGAGAGGAATATAAAGTATGTTCATTAAAAAAGAACCTCATGTGTGCCATGACTTTTTAATTTTAAAAATTTAAGTTGGTTACACATATTGAGGTTATGTTACTTCTCAAAATTAAACAAACTGTAGTCAATTTATAGATACTTACGTTAAATTTTTCACTATAAAATTATATTAAATGTTGTATGTGCCTTCCTTCTTTTTGAACACAAGCCTGAACTCTTCGTCGCACACCCTCCATTACGCTCCGCAACAACGCTGGATTATTGTTAATTTATATAAATTTATCTTGAATTCGTTGCCCCATGTCTTCTACTGGTTGTGCATAAATACAATTTTTCAGGTATGGCCACAAGAAAAAAACGCATAGTGTTAAATCACATGAACGGGGCGGCCAGGGAATCCGTGCATTTCGACTTATTATTCGGTCCTCAAAAAATTCCTCCAAAATGGCCAAATTATCCACTGTGCAATGAGGAGTTGCTCCGTCTTGATGAAAATATCCACTTTGCAGTTCGTCATCATTTAATTCATTTATAAAAGAAAATAAAACTTCTGTACGATAACAGTTTGCAGTTATCGTATTGAATTTTTATTATTAATAATAAAAATAGGATTTTACCTTCAAAGAATATCGGTCCAACTAATCTTCTCCCACTAATCGCTGCCCAAACGCCAACTTTCTCTGGATGTAGTGGTTTCTCTCGATATACGAGGATTTTCATCCAACCAATTCTCATAGTTTGGGAATTAATGTACCCATCCTTGTAAAACCAAGTTTCATCGGTAAAAAAAGTAATTTGTAAAACATCCTCGTTTACATTTTGTAAAAACAACTGACAAAATTCCAGTCGTCTTGGGTAATCAACAGGTAATAACTCTTGCACCGATGTTATGTGATAAGGGTATACTTGCAAATCTTTTCGTAGAAGCTTGTGGCATGTTCCTACCGATAAATTTATTTGCTGTGACAAATGACGCAGAGAAGTCGTAGGTTCATCTTCCAAAATTTCTTGGGCTATTTTAATAGCATCTTGAGTTCGTTTAACTGGTCTACCACTTCCTGGTTTACGGAGAATACTACCCGTTTCACGAAATAATACAACAGATAAGGTATTTTTAAATTTATCATAAATAATGAGCATGTTAGGAAATTCTTCCTGAAACTCTGCTAAAGGTGCGTCGAATGAATACACCCAATTTCCATCCACTTTAATCCCATTTCGGAAATAACTCAATTAGAAAAGTTTTTTGCTGGTTGTGAGCACAGAATAATTGTGAATTCTAGAAAGATCTGACGTTTATATGTCAATTCCCAACAAGTGTCAAGTGTGCCAACTGAAATTTTTAGAACGAAAAAGTCATGGCATACTTGAGGTTTTTTTACCACTTAACGCACACTTTTCGAGCGTTACCGTTTAGCGCGCTCGAATTAACTCGAGTGTGTACGTTAAGGGGTTAATGAACATACAATATAAGGTGCAACTTTTGTGGAAAAGTAAAGAAGGAAAAGATGAATGGGAACATTGGATGAATGGGTGCGAAGAAGTAAGCGAGCAGGTGGGTAGGAGAGTGACAGAAAGGGTTACAAAGATATGTTTGGGTGAAAGTGGAGTAGAGGTGTGCAAGTGATGGGTGCGATTGAGGCCAGGGAAATGTAGCTAGGTGGAGATCGGTTGCAAAGGGAGAATTGAGTTTATTTTATTTTAGGGAGGGGATATAATATAATATTTTGTAAATTAGGGAATGTGTTATAAAGTGTGAAAAAAGTATGCCAATAAAGGTCTTTTTTCTATATATTGTAGCGTAATGGTATAAGTTAAAGGCTACTAATTTCTCCAATTTATTTACGGTTTTGAGTAATAGAATTTTTTGCGTGTGTCTCGTTTTATAAATTTTGTTATTCTGTTTTTCTTGGTGATGCCGTCTCCTTGGCAATGGTCCTAATTTCCTCGATTCCAACGCTGCCCTGATAACGTTGCCACCGCCTGCTCCGCGGCCAGGGTGACGCCACAATATTTATCAGTTTTGTTACTTCTCTGATAGGAACCACGTTTATCTTTTGGAAGACTTACATTGTACCATAAAACAAATGTTATTATTTGCTGCATATCAAAATGTGGTGATGAAATAATGTTTACTAACACTGAAATGCAAACCATCTTTTCCTTTTAAATAGTATTTCTTGTTTACATTCTTAACACAATTTTCTTTGTCATCATTTTCTTCTCACTTTTTTTTAATCGTGTCTACTTGCATATTATTAGATATAAACATCTTCTGTTCAGCAAAATTTATATTACAATATCAATTGTTGATTTTGAGTCTGTTCATCCGTAAAATTGTCTAGACATGTCAACTTACAGTTGCATTGTGGCTTTATGGAGTGATTTGCGATTCTTTTTGACAACAGTGTCCCTTTTCTTATGGATTTAGTTTTTACACATTTTTCCTTGTATTTCCAATTTTTGTGTTTGTTGTATCAAGTGCAAACATGTCCTGCTTGCTAGAATTATTACTATTATCTAGGCCAGCGTTATCATTCGAAAATTCTATAGAATTATCAAGAAGATTATCATTTATAAAACTCTCAGAAAGTAGAGGCTCTCAGTTTTCGTCAATGATCAAGGCTTCATAATTATAATCACACGGCACCGTTATTTCAAACACACCTTCCGACAATGATTTCATTAAATTCGTGCGATTGTATTGTTTTATATTAGTGCTCACTAAAGAAATCAAAGCCGGTAGAGATTGTTGCATTTTCAAATAGCACCGTTGAATCTTGTCGTCTTGAATTGTTTTCTCTGTTAATGCTGATGCTACTTCATTTTGTTTGTTTGTTTGTAATTGCAAGCATAGCTAGCTATTTGCCTCTTGAATTTATCATGGCTGGGATATTAGTAATTAGTGGATTAGTAATTCACTGGGAAGTTATTTCTGTGAGGTTTTAAGCCGCAATGAAACAATTATTTAATATATATTAGTTACCGATAAATAAATTCTGAAAAGCAATTATAAAGGTTCATTAATCGAGATAACAGTACATTGTTATAACACTTGAAACTAATAATTGACTGCAAAACTCGTTTTGCTGGATATAATTCGGTATGTAGTAAAAAAAAACTTATGAATAATCACAGCGGACATCCCGTTAATACTGAGCATAAATAATGTAAGTTCTGACATGCGTGATCAGTATTTAAAATTTGTCCTATGAATTCGTTGCATTTTTGCCGTTTGGATTAAAATTCATGATTTAATAAAAAATGATCAATAGTAAGCATCAAATTTGTTATTTGACCTGTGATAATTGAAGAGCTTAGAAGCAAAATGGTTCAAGTGCACTTTTTATGGTTTTGATATAATTGACTTTGATATTCTTCGAATATTACTGAGAAATTTCCTTTGATAATGAAAATTCCAGGTTATGGTTTGATATTTTGCGACAGTTATTTCACCTAAAGGCATAAAAATATGCTAGAGATACCTTTTAGGTGTAGCATACCGCACTTAGTTCATTTTTTGAAAAAGTGCACTTAAACCCTTTTGCTTCCAGGCCCCTCAATTGTAACCCGATTTTCCCCTTCCTCTATATCTCTTACATTACTTGGAATTGGACCACCTTGTACTATAAAGAAGTTTAATTTCAAAATTAAGAGAAAATGACAATATGTAGAACATGTGTAAACATTTAGATAGATCTCATAAATTTTGTATTATTAATTCACAGGTGAACAGAGAAATCATCGAAACTATGGTTCACGCCTACGGGAAAATATTTGGTTCTTTAAAGCCTGTATTCGATGGGCGGAATAATTTGTACACAAGGGATCCATTACCTATAGGCAACTCTCGAGAAGAATTAGAAGTAACGTTACCTGGTGAGGGAAAAGACAGGCTGTTTAGAGTATCGATTAAGTGGATAGCACAAGTGTCACTATATGGGTTGGAGGAAGCTTTGGAAGGAAGGACGAGGCAGATACCATACGAGGCTATTTTAGCACTTGATGTTGTGATGAGGCACTTACCATCAATGAGCTACACACCTGTAGGAAGGAGTTTCTTTAGTAGTCCAGAAGGATACTACCATCCTTTGGGTAAGTTTTGCAATATCAATATGATAAATAGTACAAAAATATGATATTCAATCAAAATGTTAAGAAGTACTAAATTATTAATTTACCAGTCAGTCAATTTTGAATCCTTATTTTGTAACTGCGACAATTATAATTCATATTTTAAAATTTGACTTTATAACAAAAAATAACTTTAAGGGCGATTGCTTGAAATTCCCTCTGTGAAACATCTCCAATAAGAAGTGAAGAGGATGGTTGTGACTGTTATTATGTACGTGTTAATCCATAATCCATAATTAAACTACATTAAAAAAATTAACGAATTGAATAATTCAATTAAAATTTTAAGAATGTAATCTTTTTGAGCGTCTTGAAGAAACGGATTTTTATTAGCTTGAAAAGATATATTTTTCAGTGCATCTGCTAATTTTTGTTCTATCACAATCTTCTTATTTATTGCTTTTTAAATTTTTTGATATTCAGTGATTGATGGAAATTACATTGCCAAAACTACAGTGTAAGAGATGTCGCTGGTGATTGTTTTATTAAGTTATTTTTTTTAGGTGGTGGACGAGAGGTATGGTTTGGTTTTCATCAGTCTGTGCGACCTAGTCAATGGAAGATGATGTTGAATATAGACGTATCTGCAACGGCTTTCTACAAAGCTCAACCTGTCATAGAATTTATGTGTGAAGTACTCGATATTAGGGATATTAACGATCAAAGGAAACCACTGACGGATTCTCAACGTGTCAAATTCACTAAAGAAATTAAAGGGCTCAAAATAGAAATTACCCATTGTGGTACAATGAGGCGAAAGTATAGGTAATTACTTTATTTACTTCTGGTATTCTGATTTTTTGTGAAGCAATGTGTGTTGTTTGGTTAAATGTTACTTTTTTAAAGGGTCTGCAATGTAACAAGACGACCTGCTCAAATGCAGTCATTCCCCCTTCAGTTAGAAAACGGGCAAACTGTTGAATGTACAGTTGCTAAATATTTCTTGGATAAGTACAAAATGAAACTACGGTATCCGCATTTACCGTGCCTGCAAGTAGGACAAGAACACAAACACACATATTTACCATTAGAAGTTTGTAATATAGTAGCCGGTCAGAGGTGTATAAAGAAGTTAACAGACATGCAGACGTCCACGATGATCAAAGCCACTGCAAGGTAAATTATAGTTAATATAATACTAATTTTTTTTTTATTATCTATATGTAAAAATAGCTAGTGAATGATTTCCTCTTTAAGTATTTGTGAAAAGTTGAAAACGTGCAAATCCGAATTATATATTTTTATATGAGTTTACAATGGAGTTACGTTCATGTGAATGTAATAAATGAAACAAAATATTATTGATCAAAGAAGAAATCGGACAAGTAACCATAAGCTGATGGAACTTACATATACATAATAACAACTTTTTAAAAATTCAGTTTTACAATGCCTAAAGTACAAATAACTTATTGCAACAACTACCTACATGGCTAATGCTACACTGAGTATTAAATTATACAAAATACATTTAATATAACATTGGTTATTTATCGCTTTTTCTATGTACAAGGACTAACATGAAGATAATGGTTGTGTAGTGGTTATTCATGATTATAAATATGATAAAGATATATATGATTAAAATTAAATTTGAAAACTTGAAACTTTTAATGTTATTATTAATGTTTCAACTCAATCAAGTTCTTGGAATTCAGTAATGTCATCACCAAATTCAATGACATTTTGATCATATGAATTTTTAATCCAACTCTTCTTTTTGAGGTGTTATATCATCCTTTTGAAATAATTCTGTAAATATTTGTTAGGCTATTGCCCATTTGCACAGCACTCGGTTAAAATCTATGATTACTAAATCAATGATTAAGTTAATCATGCCGCTCCGTTTGCACCGCTAATCGGTTAGTATCCGATGATTAAACGGTTGTGAGCAAAAATACTGTTGGCAATTTGTGGGGTTATTTCATTTTCTAGGGTGGGTGCCACTGAAATTGACGCCTTTGCACATGCTTCAGATGCCAAATTAACAGCTGTTTACAGTTTTCTATTATTTAGGAAATCTATTTAATGTTCAAATGTTCAATTACGTGCAACAAATTGAATGTGAATTGTTTGTTTAATCCATACCTTCTCCTAAAACATGCTTCATCTAATAGATCAAAATTTTTTATTCGCATATTCATTTGGATTGGCATACCGACATTTAAATCTAACCCTTGAATAAATAAAATCAATTGTATTTGATCTCCGTAATGACTTTATATCACTTAATGTCATCTTCAATGCAATAAACCTTCATGT
The DNA here is from genome assembly GCA_910593695.2 of Ocypus olens. Classification (NCBI taxonomy): domain Eukaryota; kingdom Metazoa; phylum Arthropoda; class Insecta; order Coleoptera; family Staphylinidae; genus Ocypus; species Ocypus olens. The sequence goes on from OU343058.1 coordinate 37,502,271, forward strand.
TCCTTTATATTTAACACAAACACACGTGTATTTCCTTAAACGGCTTCCTAACCGCCCAAACTTGGCCAGCTAAAAATTAGGACTTTAAGCCGACTTTAATCGGTGCAAACGGATTAACTTATAATCAATGATTAAGGTGTTAACCGGGTGCGGTGCAAACGGGCATATGACATTATTCATAAACTGCTTAGGATTACAATAAAACTTGACAGAAGCTAAGACTGCAAACTCGCACGTGTTGAGAGACCAAATATCCACGCATACTATACACTATTTTTTTTTTCACAAACAGGTGAGAAATCGTGAGAAAAATTACATTTCTCTACGTGGGTCTATTATTTATTTTAACTGTCACGGCTGACAGTGCTTTTTCTAGGTTAGGTTTAAAAAATGAACGTTTAAATTATCCCGTTTGTAAAAAAAAAGTATATATATCTCGGGAGAGACTGCTATTTCTTTCCCTTGATATACAGGGTGTCCCATTTTAAATTGCCACCCCAAATATCTCGAAACCTGAACAACATGGCAAAAACTGTTTCAGATGAAAGTTGTAGGGTTCGGAGTGGGACATATGCTGGTGACCTTAAAAATGACCTGTGAGGGTCAATTTTCAAAGTCAAACGAAGATCAACTTTGATTTTTCAAATGGAACCCCCAATTTTTTATTGTGGGATCGTATTCTACGGGATAAAATACAAACTTTTTGTAGGAAACGTTTTTTTTAAATGCTTTTTTTAAGAGTTTTTTTGCGAATTTTTACTGTCATGTTTGAAATCTCAGACAAATCCAGGCTGTGATTCATGCATTACCCTTGGCAGTAGTGTCACCTGATATGCACTACGTGGGGATTGCCGATGGGATTTTGCACATCATTGGCCCTGAAAAGAGCCGATGGTTTAAATGGCTGGAGGTTCGATCTCCTTCTTAGATCAAATGCTCTTATCAAGTGTCCATCCTCATCAATGGACTTCTGTACCCGTAGGTGAAAGTTAACTTGAACATTTCGAAGGGTTTGGATGGAAATTACTTGAAATACAGCCCTAATCCACTCCTTCATGTTCTGCACTGTTGTCGGAGCTTCAGCAAATACTTTCTCTTTGACTAGCCCCAGAGGAAAAAGTCAATGAATATTGATGAAACTTAATACCATCAGATGTAGCGTGGAACACCTGACAGCTCGTTGCGTTGCTCTGCTCCCACACCTTTGATGCCAATGCCAAGAGTAATGCATGAATCACAGCCTTGATTTATCTAAAATTTCAAATAACATGACGGACAAAATTCGTGAAAAAACTCTAAAAAAAACCATTAAAAAAAAAAACGTTTCCTACAAAAAGTTTGTATTTTTTCCTGTAGCATACGATCCTGCAATAAAAAATAGAGGGTTCCATGTGAAAAATCAAAGTTGACCTTCGTTTGACCTGGAATATTAACGCCCAGGTCATTTTCAAGGTCACCAGCATGTGTCCCCTTCTGAACCCTAAACCTTTTCTCTAAATTTTTTTTTGCCATGTTGCTCAGATTTGGAGATATTTGGGGTGGCAATTTAAAATGGGACATCCTGTATAATCTACTATATTATGCCTGCAAGATATCTTAGAATTACTTATTTTGATCATATTAATTTTCTCGAAGTAGCCGCTTGACAACATATCAGTTGTCCTTATGTTTTTTAATGTCAGTGTCTAATGAATCCAGATCTCCAGAAATACAGCATTTAGTTGACCAAGCTGAACTTAACCCTTTGCACTCGAGGCATTTTTCACTCGGGCTAAATCATTGGGTTAGATAGGGTTGGGTGAGGTTAGGTTGCATCACACCTCCAGGGCGCCGCTCGAGTGGACGCATCAAATCGCCTGGGCGCTGTAGCAGTGCTGCTCGAGTGCAAAGGGTTAAACCAAGCAAAGTCAAGAGACGCCTACATTAACCTCTTGAGTGGCGCGCGAGTCAAACGAAAGTGCACCGCTGGGTGTCGCGTTGATTTGGTCGCTAGCGGACATATGCGTATTGCCCATTATAAAGTAAAATTTCGCAACAAATCTGCCATTACTGGAATAAGAAATATGAAACAAGGTTTTATTCATCATTAGAAGTTTTTATTGCCAGAACATACATTTTGTAGCATATAATTTACGCCTTTGTATGATAAATTTGGAAACAAGGAGCCGGGCAAAGTCCTGTCTTGCATTCTGCGCACCAATAACGTGATTCCTTCCTAATTTTTTTTTGTTTCTAAAACATATGACATGTCGTTTAGTTGGTTTTTCACCAAAAAGTTGGAGGAACTATAGAAGGAAAATGACGCTCTAGAAGTCTTGAAGGCTGAGGAGTATGAGATCGTCTAGATGTTGTACTTCGTGGTTCAGCGTATTTTTCTATCAAAGTTTCGCCCAGTTCTGGTTTTCTGCCGCCGAGTTTTCTATAAAGTTGATAGCAGTTGGCACAAACAAAGTGCCAAAATATTTGCATGTAATATTTTTTAACACGATTCCTAGCACTTACATAAAAGTGTAAGTAATTGTCAGCTAAATCAATGCCACCCCCAATTTCAGAATCTGAATCTTCTTCACCAGTGGATGTTTCATCTTCAAAACTGCCATTATCATTATCGGTTTCTTCTTTATCAGAACCACTGAATGATTCACCCTCGCCACTCAAATCATCTATTTCCTCAGCCAACCCCGTCAAGGCCATTTCTAAAGTATCTAAATTAAATTAACCAAAAATTATGTCCAGCAATACTACAACAACAATTTGTACTTACATTATCTATAAACTCCTTCAATGTAAGCACAATAAATATTACTAAAGTTGAACTACTGGACGTTCGCACACAGCGCAGTATCATCAACGAAAGAGACTAAATAAAACACGTGATTATATAAGTTTCCATATGATTCGAAGCGCTCTAGCGGAAGATGTGCGTACAAATGTTAGTATACCTATAACAAAGCGATTATATTCGGATTCCCCAAAGAATTACACACAATCTGAAATGGAAGCGTATATGTCCGTCATACCCACAAAAGGCTAGTTTTCTCTATGACGTATATGTCCGTCATAACCACTCAAGAGGTTAAGGAATACAACAAATTGATGGCTTGGTTGAGTAACAAAAGCTGAATTTTTCTAATCACGTTGAAAAGATTGAACAGTTATAAATCATGTGCTTTAATTATGTCAGATTAATATTATTGTTTCTCTAGTAACGTTATAGAGCACAGCTGTTTTAATGTTTGATATTAAAGAATCCATTCATATTTCCTAGTTGTAATAATAGCTATTATTTTTACATATATCTTTTTGAAATTTAGTATGGCGTTTTAAGAGAATAGTGTGGGTCGGCAAGTACAATTTTAATAAAAATTCTATTTCCGGTTTAACCGGAAATTACCTTAACTTTTCTATTTCAAATGGAACACTCTGCATATTAGGTAGTGGTTGTTACTGATACAATGTTCTTACCTTTTTGGTAATTATGATTTAGTGTTGACTTCTTGTGATCTGCAAAAGCGTCTTTAAACTTCTGCGTTTTCATTCGATACGTGATGCGCAATCCAATTGATACACTACAATTTTTAGAAAGTTTATACTTATCTTTCAATGTGTAGTCTTCCTATACCCTATGCGAGAAATAGGAAGAGCTATGGAATGCGCGCGGAATGTGCCGATGGTTGTTACCAGTGGCGCAGCATAAATTCAGTAATATTATCGTTTTAATTATTAATAAAATCTCTTTAAGTATTTTTTTGAATATCACAATATATAATTAAACTTAAAACATATTTAAATATGTTTATGGTTTAAATTATTTGTAAATAATGGGCATAAACAACAAACTTTATAATTCCCGTTTCGAAAGACGTCTACGTTCATGGAAAAGCGGAGCGATAACTTTTGGTTGAGTGGTACAGCGGTCGGGCCATGTGTTTAGCCAGATATGAACGAACTATCACAAAAAATATACTGGTCCACAGCTTATACCCTCGAACATACGGTAAACAGAGCGGCCCATTGAAAATAACATGCCAAAAAAAAAATTATTTTCTATTTCATCGCTGCGCTCACCGTTTTAAAGGTGCATACTATTTACATTCTTTAACCACTTAATGCTAGGGTTTTTCTATAAAAAGAGGTCATCAAAATATCAGGTTTTTATTTTCGTTTTTATTTTAAATTAATACAGCTTCAATTGAATCATAATAATATTAGTTAGATAAATTGAAAAGAAATAAAGAAAAATTAGAAATTTAATTGAGTATGATAAATTTTGAAACATGGCGTTAAACATAAACCAACATTACAGTCCGGGCAATAGTATCGACTTTCACGTCGTATCCGTTTTCCAGTCTCACTTTGCTTTGAGCAACAGACAGCACATCTTTTTGTGGGAGCTGATTTTTTTTCAGTGCTTGGAATCGGTTCCAAAAAGTGACGTTCTGTTAATCGTAATGGGTTTGCGCTCTTACTTGGACGCCCACCTTTTGACGAGTATTCCGGGTTATGGTATGTTTCTACATATTCATCAATAAGTTGTAGTCGAAACTCTAAATTAGAAATAGAACCCACTTGTTATGTAAACAAAACAAAAGCGTTCCAAAGTGCCTGTTCCATCAAATGGAAAAAAAAAATTTTGTAATATTTTTTTCCTCGTTTTCTGGCTACTGGATAATTAGAAAGGTGTTGGTCCACTCTATTGACACCTCCCATTGTAAAGTTGTAGTCCATTGCAACTTTGGGTTTGTTTATTCTGGTATTCCTCTTTGTAATTTCTACAGAATTGGAACCTAGAAAGAAAGAGTACATCCCGTTTATCCCTCCATCTCATAACCATTACTTTCTTTTTTCGGTATGCTGATATGAAACCTCGTCTCACCTTTTTTGGAACCATTAAATGTTTTGGATTCCCTTTTCTATTCGATTTCATGGTTCCATACATATCAGTTGAATGTGAGATGAGAAGATCCGCCAAATCAACAGATGAATAAAAATTGTCGATGGTTAGGCAGTAACCTTTGTTCAATAATGGTTTCATGAGATTCATTACCACTTGTGTTGACATTGGCAAATGGGTATATTGAGGCTCACCGATAATTGTACCTTTCCCTGTATATATAAGTGATGACCATATGTACCCAGATTTTGATTCGCAAAGAAAATAACTTTTTATTCCAAATCTGGCACGTTTCATTGGAATATATTGTACCCAACCCAATCTTCCTTTATATAACATAAGACTTTCGTCAATTGTTATATGTTGTTGAGGTGTATATGCCTCTTGAAACTTTTTATTCAGGTGTAAGTACACAGGCCAAATTTTGTTGAGTTTCGGTTGTGGATGAGTAGCAGGGTCGTAGGTTTCATTATTTGAAAAATGGAGATATTTTTTTATCGAAACATATTTCCTATGCGACATCACTTTAGCAAAAAATGGTGTGAAAATTGAATGTTTTTTCGTCCACTACAACTTTTCTTCCGGTTTCTGCACAATACTCATTGCCATCGCAATTGCAAAAAAAGTTCGCATTTCACAAATGCTTGTACGCTATTTATTTTCAACATTGGTGGTAGAGGTTGACGGTCTTTCTCTCATAGTTTGAACATAGTACAAGTTTGTTTGGTCCACAATATTTTGAACTAATTCGTCATTGAAAAAATAGTTAAAAAACTGGCACGGTTTCGTGAAAGATGAAATTTGCTCATTTGTACGGGAATTTGCAGTGAACTCAAAAGAGGCCGATGGTGCTGGTGTATCCGTTTCAATGTTTATTTTTGTCCATTCCTCCGATTGACTTGGATCTGAATCATTTTCTGCTGCAGAACTTTCCATATTGAATAGAACTATAATCAATATAAAATACAAAGTAACTTACCTCCCAATAAAAATTATAGGTACAAAACAATACGTACAAATAGTACACTAAAAATATAATACATACGTGAAAAAACAAGGTAATAACGAACGAAGCAAAAAAGAACACGTCTGATAAAATCAAATGCACTGCATTCTAAACAAGCAAATATCTCTTGCTCGTGATAAAAATAGAACACACGACTGGCAAGAGGGACTCGGGTTAGCGCAAAATGGAACACATATGCAAAGCGAGAGGGTCTCGTTCAAGATGCTTAAGTGGTTATATTCCATAGCTCTCTGTATATAACCAATAGACTATAGATTACTTTTATTTACACAACATCAGTATTTGTTAAGTAAATGTATTGATTTGCCGCCTAGTGTTTCCGAACTATTGTATGGTGAAGTAACCGAAGAACTGCTTAAGAATTTCCATTAAATCAAACATGTTTCTTCTCTAAAGTTGTAGTTTGTATAATCTTGCCTGTTAAGATATTGCTTTAAAGCTAAATAGTAATTAAATGCCAATTTTGCATCTTCAGATTTTAATACATCGGTATCATAAATGGATTCAATGAGTGCGGTGGACTTGTTAATTTTGGTAATAAATTAAATCTTGGCATAATTTTTCACTGTCTCAACAATTCCATTCATCCCTCGCCGCCAATAAAATTAAATCTACCTCATTTATAATTATGCAACAATATGTACTTTTTCGAAATGTGTTTTTGATCAGCTGAACAAATCTCACATATGAGAATGGTCGAGGAGCGCATTTTGTAATATATATGGTTCCAGCTGAATTGAAAATTTCTTTTAAAATGTTGCTAAATTTGGCCCCTATTCAAATGTGTGATACCCGTATTGCTATTGTTCCTTGTAATGTTTTCTGCTAGTTTAAATGTGAATAATAAAACTAGCGCTTCACCAACCAATTTTATTTAGATTTAAATACATTTCACAGCTTTATACGAAAAGCTACATTTTGTATCAATATAAATAAGCACAGTATTCTTGTGTGTGTGTGTGAATTTATAACAGTGTTTTCTGTGACCCAAAATTGCTCCATGACCGACCCAACTCTCAAATAATTACAAAATGAATACTGTACATTTTTGTTTACTGATCATTGGTAATTCTTTTCAGATCTGCACCGGATAGGGAACGTGAAATAAACAATTTAGTGAGAAGAGCAGATTTCAACAATGATGAGTATGTCCAGGAGTTTGGTCTGACAATATCGAATAACATGATGGAAGTCAGGGGAAGGGTGTTGCCACCTCCAAAGTTACAGTACGGAGGGCGAGTCGCTTCCCTTAGCGGACAGGTGGGCTGGCACGTTAGTTTCCCTCATTGTTTTTTTTTTAATTCTAGTTTTAGCCTTTGTTTATGTCACAGTTTTTGATTTTATCCACCGGTGTGCCAAGAGCAATTTTCTAAATATCATGTGATATATACAAAAATGTGTATATGATGGTACAGGAAAAACGCACCAAATTACAAAGTTCACGTGACCTAAAAGACAACAGCTATTTGATGCTTGAATCTTATAGAGACAGTTATCTTTAGTTTTATTAATAGGCATTTTTACCTTTTATAAAAAAAATGTTTAACTTTTATTCTGTACGGTTTATTTAAAAAAAAGAAATTAGAGCCTTTAATTTTTACAGATGCGTATCTAAGCAATAGATTTTCATAAAAATTATATGGGTACTTTAATAATTTGTAATATTCAATACATGCCATGATTAAATCATGATTTCTCATTGTAACTGACTAGTAATCAGATTATTTTTTTTTGTAATTTGATTATGGTCCATCTGATCACAATGTAAACATTGCATTAAAGAGAGGTTCAACAAAATTGACCTTGTAGAATTAACAAATTTTTAACAAAGGGACAGGTGCCAAATGGGATGAAGTTTTTGTTACCTCTTAATATTTACTTGAGCCAACTCCATCTTAAATATTCATCTATCAAATACTTTAACTCTTTGGTACACAACCGAACTTTTCATTTAACACCTTTTCGAGCTGCCGTTTCCTATACTATGAAGTAATATCGATGTCGATTGAAGCACGTGATGTAGTCCTTGATAATGCAACGTTTTTGAGTGAAGCCCTAAAGCAAAATTTATCTCGTTGGTGTGTTGCTAGTTTGAAGATGAGTAGTTGTTTTAATGGTGAAAATTCCTCTTGTTAGGTCCGTGTTTAAGGTGTACCAGTTTATGTAATGTTGCAGAGTAAACAGCAAGCTCTGCCCAATCAGGGCGTCTGGGATATGCGAGGCAAACAGTTTTTCACCGGGGTGGAAATTAGGGTGTGGGCCATTGCTTGTTTTGCACCACAGCGAACCGTTAGGGAAGACGCCTTGAGGAACTTTACGCAGCAACTTCAGAAGATCAGCAATGACGCCGGAATGCCTATTATTGGGCAGCCGTGTTTTTGTAAATATGCTACTGGCCCTGATCAGGTAAGGATGATAATTGTGAATATTTACTGCATATTTTAGCCATCAGGGTCTTTAAACAACAAGAACAGCTATAATGGATAATTGGGGAGTGAGGATGTTATACTGATTCAAATATACTCCCAGTCAACATTATGGCTGCCCTCATCCACATCCTAATAGCTAAAGTACGTTGTTCCTATATATATATTTTTAAATAATGATGAAGTGCAGTTGAGAGATAGTCTTCAGATGTTTTGGGTTTTGATGATATACCACTAAATAAATTACAATTTATATTAGGTGAATGCACAATATTCACCATTGGCGATGGTCGGATATTAAGGGGGGCGGGGGGGGGGGGGGGGGGCTAGACCCATTCAATTATTTTTTTACGATATTTCCAAAACTATTTAATATCTCCATAATTAAATTATCTGAGGCTTACCGTGAAGGTTTTTAACGAATTCATAATAATAAAACAAGGTAGGGCAGAAAGACCTATGGTCGATAGCCCAGACAGACTGACCCAACCAATTAATTATACACGCAAACAAATTTCTATGTACAAATTAGTCTGAATAAAGATGTTTGTATGTATATAAAACAAGGTTAATTTAGGAAAAATAATATAATTGTGAAAATCTATACGGTATATTTTGGTATCAATTATTTTGATTCAATTATATTCGTAACATTTTGCTTAGTTTTGGATATAAATTGATGTATCCTAAAAAATGTTACACTTCTAAATTTGTTCCCAGCATACGGCACCACCAAACGGCTTATCACAAAACAAGTCGTGCTCATATGTTTGGGTGAAGTCTATTAACCCATTAGCGCCCAGATTAGTATTTTTCTAATTTTAAATTTTTTGTTAGCGTTTTAGGAAAAATAGGTTTCATTCTGACAAGAAAGACTGTTTTACAAATCTATTAAAAAAACTATGCTTATGTTTACATGCTACAATACTTAAGAAATGATCTATTGATACAAAGACCAACGTTATACTTTTGGCACATTGTTCTTTCAAAAGATTTACATCGTGTTCCAGCACATCTACGTCTGTTGCTCGAGATAAAATGATTTATGGGATCAAATCGAACATCTGGCAGCAAGTTCTTTGTAATGCTACAGTTATTTAAGCAACAAGGAACGTAAGAATGTATTAACGTTAACAATGTTAATTGTCATTACGTTCCGTGTTGCTGATTAATTTTTTTCCGCTACCGGAAATATAATACTTAAAAAAGATCAGAAAATATTCTAAAATACGGCTTGTAACATTTGGGATTCAAATTTTCATAGTCACTTATGCGTCCTATGGCAACCCAGCAAGTGAGAAAACAATGTCGAATTTTGTTTGTTTGTGTTAATCCAGTGAAACTTTCTGCGGGCATGGCTGCAAACGAAGCTTCGAATATTGCGTGTTAGAACCTGTTACCGACAAAATCGAAAAAGGTATGTGCCCTGTTAAGACTCTTTTAAGCAGTGGTTATGTAAAAAGGATGCCGATGCTATAGGTATAGACGAAAATGTGTTGCTCGCCTATGTTGGAGCGTTACGTTTCTGTTTATTATTTTCCTAGGTCCGTAAGTAAACATTAAGTTCCGTCGCCAAGGACAACAAACACCACGAATGTTATCAGCCACTTACGGTACCTGTAACTATGGATGCAATGCTTATTTACGTTGTCGGTAGCGGAAATAATAACACGCCCATCGAGTGTCCATTGTTTCAGGGACAACAAACCTGATAAAAAACAAAGATACACCACCGCAGAAACGTTTACAATGACACTGTCTGTGACAGAAAACCAAAACCGATTCTTAGCCGAGCACAATCACGCGCTTACATGCCTATCCTACTTGAACTGTCATTAGGGTGCACTGTAGAGGGTACAGCTAATTTGAGATACCGTATGGTATCCGTGGGCATTACTGGATTAAGGCACCCATATATTTTCCTCGGCACAAAATACCCTAGCTTAGGGTAAACGAGAAAAACAATATATTTTCCTCAGCACAAAATACCCTAGCTTAGGGTAAACGAGAAAAACAATTCAAAAATTCGCCTCTGATAGTGAATGCCTTCTGAAATATTGAAATGTGTATTTAATTGTTATTTGTGAGTAAACAATGGGAAACCGAAGGAACCAGTTTTACTTGAATCATAGATTATGTAATAAATTAATACAAACTATGATTAAGGCATAAGTATTTTTAAGTAGTACTAGTTAAAAATGAAATCGGGCATAATATATGAGATAAAGAAATTAACGCATAGTTGATTTTGTGTTAATTCCAACTTAAGATTTTAACGTAATCACACTTGAGTTCAATTCAGTTCAATTCTGAGGCCGAACTTTTTACAAACTGCCAAAAAAATATAAAAACAATTGAAACTTACTTTTGAAATTCCCCTAAATTAAATTGCACTTTAAATATCTATAAAATTTAGAAACATTCCTATTTTAGATTTCGAAATAATCACTTTTGAACATTAATAAATCTTAGGTCGAATATTTAGCAAAACGCCAAAAAAGAGAACAAAAAAATCATAACAAAGTCACAACTTCTAATTTCACTATATTGCACTTCATTTTTCTACAAATATTTGCATACATTCCTACACTAGATGTCGAGCATTTTCCAAACTGCTCAAAAATTATAAAAAAAAGATTGAAACAGACTCTAAACTTTTTAAATTCACTAGAAATTGATTGCACTTCATTTTTCTATAACAATCACACTCCGGTTCAATTCTGAGGTCGAACATTCCACAAGTCCCAAAAAAACACAAAAACAGTTGTAGCATTCTTAAACCTTTTTCAATTGAATCAAAATATATTGCGTTTCATGATTCTATTAAAATCTATTATCACTATTACCCTAGATTTTGAAAAATTTACCCTTAAACACAGCCCGATTGAATTTTAAGGTTGGACATTTTTCAAGTCTTTTTTTTTGCCTTAAAAGCAAAAAATTCCAGACTTTTCAAATCTACTCAAAACAGGTTAATTTTAATTTCTCTAATAAAATCTGCAAACATCGTTGGCCCAAAGTTTAAAATAGTCACACATGAACATCCTCTGTTTCAATTATGATGTTGGACCTTTTCCACATCACCTAACAAATATAAAAGCAACAAATTTCAGACTTCTTAAATTTACTTAAAATATACAAATCTTCATTATTACAACATCCTTGACCTAAATATTTAAATAATTATACTTGAACATCCCTCGTTTCAATTATAAAATTGGATATTTTTTAAGTCACAGGAAAAATTTAAAACAATTGAAACTCCAAACTTTCCAAATTCACTCGAAATTGCTTTGACATTTTATTAAAGATTTCACCGTCTCTTTTTTTAAAGGGCCCAATATTTTCTTCTTCATCTGCGGCCTCTACTGATCTCTACTGATCGCGTCTCCAACCAACTAGTCTACGGGGGGGGGGGGGGGGGGTGGGGGGGGGGTAATGAAAAAAAAAGATAAATAAACTGGTGCTTCTGCTCTCATACACCTATTCCTTAAAATACCCCTATCCTTTTTCAACGTTTTAAAGCATTGGAAAAATTTACCGGTTATATTATTTGTTTGGAATATTTTTAACAATAAAAATTGTTAAGCGAAAAATTCTTAAGGGGTGTAATTATCCGATTACTCCCCCTTTGAAACAGCCACTGGTCTGATAACACTCAATTCCAGAATCTTCAACTTTTAGTAAATGTTAACCACTGTTAAACTCCTAACATTACCTTAGAAAAATGTTATTGTGAAAGTGGTTCAATAGACAATTTAGACGGAAATATTGTTATTATTGTAACAGTGAAATCAACAACTTAATATCTCAATTTATTTTATTTCATGATTTCCCATTTGATATTTAAATTTATTTTATGTATTATTTACACAAATTGAAAACAATAAAAATGTTAACAGAACCAATAAACTAAGGGTGTTATTCTGAACAAAAATGTTAGCGTTAACAGCGATGTTATTTGCTAACATAGACAGATGTTATGAATATACTATTCTGTATACTGTCTGTTAACTAACATCGATGTAAATTAACATTTTCGATGTTAAACAACACTTGTCAAAACGGTCGACATTATGAGATATTTTGAGGTTATTTCGTAGTTTGTGTTTTTCGTCAACAAAAAACTCAAATTTGTAATTTTATTCCAATATTTATGTGCATGCTTTATGAAACACTCATTTTCTTTCTAAAAATATCATCAAAAACGTATTATTAACCATCTATTATAATATACATGAAGTTGGTCGCTCTGTAGACGTTGCACTGTTGCCAATTTGTGTACATCGGGCTGTTCAGAATACAGTTTTTAACAGCGCTGTTCACTTTCACATAACATTGCCATGTTAATAACATGGATGTTAATAACGTCGCTGTTAATAACAGTTGTTCAGAATAACACCATAAAGGATGTTATTTATTTACGTAATTTTCTTTTTCATTTAAAATATGTACAGGTTCACGAATTAATTCTTTTATATATTTGGGATCTAATAGTTCAGGCCGCAGACATGTATCAAAAAATAATTTTAATTTTGGTAATCCTGTCATATTTTATTATTTCGGTTTTAATACCCTTGCTGCTTCAACATCCATAATAGCATAATTCTATTCCAGTGACAAATAATTGGCCCTGTATTTGGAAGTATAATTTATGGTGTTTTTTAATAATAAATGAGTCCCCACGTTTTTTTCCAAAAAGTAACCTTTTTATTGATAACTGCTTCTTCTAGAGTACAATCTCTTGCTGTGTATGGACACTTTACTTCGACGATTGCTTCAAATCTGATATAAAAATATAGCTTTGTCTGCTGTAAACAATTTTTTTTCAATGTTGACATTAAATGTTTGTTCCAATGCCTTATGTACGTAATTGCTTTGGAATAAATTTGTTTGCCATATAATAAATTAAATAGGAGCAATGTGCAGCTCGTATGCGATTGCTTGCTACAAATTATTCAAAAATTAGAAGCAGTCTTCATTTGATTTTTTCTTTCTTTTTCCCACAATTGCTTATTCTCTCTAGTGGACTTCTAGAGTTAATGGTTCATCAACTGAAATTGTTAATGATTTTAAAAAGTTTTGTTTTCACTCCGTAATTTCTTCTGATGGTATGTCGGGTTTATCGGCGTACTGTCCATACGAACTATTTTCCTGTTCCGTAGGCATTTTCTTACAAATTATAGTTCGTTTACTATTTAATTCCAACCTTCGAAGTAATTTTTTTTCTAAATTTTGCATATGCTTTCCAGGTACTCTTTTGTTCATATACAAAAATATACTGGATAGGGGTCTTTTCGTATTTAATTCGTTATAACTGATACGTTTTCCACCGGTCAATTTGGAAAGAATGGAATACAACTGTTCGACTGAATTACTATTAATATCTTCAAATAAGCTATTAGAGTGCCTAGAAATAAATTTCACATGACTCATTGTCTTGTCAAATATTTCTGAAGATTTTAAAGCGGGAACAAAGTTTTCGTAGTCTTCTGAATTTTCCTTGTTGCACAAATAACCAATTTCTTTGCAATGAGCATGCTCACCCAACACATGAATTTAAAATATCATTTTTTTAATATGTCAACATCGCCATTATTTTCGCTCGTTCTATGTGCGTTTCTGTAGCGTAAAGCTTGTGAAATAGCTGTTCTTGATCTTAAAATCATCATCATCTCTTAATTTATTAACATAATTCCGCTAGAGGTGATTTTTACATTCAATTTTTCTTACTACAATGTGTTTGTAAGGCTTGCTTTCTAAAATAGTGCTGTTGTCCCCATCAGTGATCATTTCGTTATAGATAATTCCATACACCTCCAGACTTTTGGAAAATCCTTCTGCCAAAATACTGACCTCCATGGAAGTTGCAGATTTATTGCAATTGCGATAGCAAGCATGCTCTTTTGGAAGTTCACCTTTACTATCTGCTTTCTTACACACCAGACAATACTTATTTTGGACTCCCATGTAAAGAACTTTTTTGTCCTAAATCTTACAACAGCTGCCACTCCTGATAGAGAACTATAATTTGTTCGGTATGACCGTTTAGCCCAACAGCCATCACAGACAACCAGTGACGGTTCGCGGGGTTTTTTCTGGTACGGCCGAGGAACAAGAGGTGGTAATACAGATAGGTAGGGTCAGTTGCAGACACGGCTGGCTGCGTGTCCGCACCTATCTGTATTACCACCTCTTGTTTCTCGGCCGTACCAGAAAAAACCCCGCGAACCGTCACTGGAGACAACCCTTATCATCGAATTTCCATTAATGTCTACAGATCCTTGTGCAATAGCCAATTTTGCCTCTTTCTTAGCTGCATCTTGCGTACAGTGCAAGGCTTATTGTTCCCAAGCATCACAAATTTCTTTTTGTTTTTTACATATGTAGGAGCACTCATAGATGGTACGTTAATAGCTCATAGCTGCTGTAACTGTGAATAGCCTGAACCTGATGCCATAGTTCCAGTTACAACTGACATGTTAATGTCAATATTGTCGCTACCAACTGGTGATATAATTTTAAATCGATGTTGCACATATTACATTTGAAATACATTTGTGATTTGAGATTAGTGACGACCGTGCTTGTCATTTTGAAGCCAGGTAGATGACACCATCTGGCATTCTTGGAATTTGGCAATCGGAGAAACTTTGAAACCGTAGAAAAGGGACCGCGACATCCCTTCAAACTACGATAACCAATGTGCCCCACTCACTGAAAATACATTTCGTTTTTGTTAATTTTTAAATAATATATCAGTTCTTATCGATTTTTTCTCTAGTACATACATTTGATGTTAAATATACGCATCTATTGCAAAAGTCTATTTTAATTGTTTCAAGTGTAACAATTTATATTCATCAACTAAAACAAGTTGAACCAATCAACATGTTCGTTTCGAACCAGAACAACAACAAAAACGAATGCCAAATTTTGAAGTTACGATAAACATTACTTAGGGTCCACTCATTGTTTTTATTTAAAGAGTTAAATTATACTTTACTAACTATTGTTTATATTATTATTCGGAACATTTAATAATTGAGATTTTATAGCATCCAATAAAATGTAGTTATTACCGATATTAACTGCTAATTTTGGTTCATGAAAATTAAAACTTTAATTTTAGTGTGAGAACAAGAACATAAAATTTCGAAAAAATCGAAGGTTTTCGTTTCAAGTCCCTGCTTTGAAATTATGAATAATAACCAATATGTAATGATTGTAAATAGTGAAGTGTAAATAAAATATCACATAACACCGTGTATTATTAGATTTCGGTGGTAGTAAACACCAGTATTCGCAGTACTTTTATGAACTCAAATCACAACTAGTTCATGCGGCCCTCCAAGAATTATATTATAATTTCATTCTTGGGCACTGTATAATTTCTTGTATAAGTATACTAGTGCTGGTCTTATTCAATATGAATTTAATAAAATGAAATATGGCCTAAATATATGAATATTCAACCTGTTCGTAACTCTGCAAGCAAAATTAAGTCTTACTAAGACTATAAACAAATAACTTATTGAAACAACTACTTCCCTGGCTAGTGCCATGCCGGATATCGAATGATACGAAAGAAATTTTCATGTTATTACTAGTACTGCTAGTTAAATAACTTTGGTTTAAGATTGTTTATTTCTGCCCACCGGACTAACTTCAAGTTACAATTTCTTTTGTATCATTTAATATCCGGCGTGGCACTAGCCAGGGAAGTAGTTGTTTCAATAACTTATTTGTTTATAGTCTTAGTAAGACTTAATTTTTTGCTTGCAGATTAACGAACAGGTTGAATAATCATATATTCAGGCTACATTTCGTTTTATTAAATTTATTTAATGCTTTTTGCAACAAGTGAGGTTGCCTCTAATTTATTTATTCAATATGATTTGATTTTAATAAATAATACATATTATTTATTTTAGCTCTTGATAGGGGATTATTATGAAATCATTAAGAGCATTTCTTAATTTTAGCAAAACGAGCATAATACCAAAATCGTAGTATTACACATGGCTACATGCGGTCTGTAAATGCGCATTTGCACCTCCTTGACTCCTCCCACAGATTTTTGAAGCCCCGTTAAACGCCGTCGCCGATTTAGTGACAGGTTTTTAGCATTCAAAATTTCTCCGTTCTATTTCACCTTGTAGATTTAAAAATATTTCTGTACTAACATTTCTTTGAAGAATAGCGCCATTAAATTTTATTTATATTAACCCTTAATGGTCACACCTCCGAAAAATGACGTAATAGTCATTCGGGGTGTGGTACACCCCACGCCTTTGAACTTCGCTCAATTAATGTTAAATTGACAAAAAACAAAAAATAACAATCTGGGATACATTTTGAACCTCTAGTTACAAGAATATGTGAATAGTTTTCGAAACCTGCAACTTTACATGTGAAAAAAAAATGTTGCAAAAAAATTCCGCAAAATATGAGTTTTTTTGCAAAAAATACTGTAGTAATTTCAATTTTCAGGTAAAAAATAAAATAATTTGAACCTGAAAACCTGAAATAGTGTCATTCCAAGTGGAATTAATAAATTTTGCGACCTTTCGAAAAAGTATATTTATTTTCATAATAGAAGGTGGGATTTTTTACGAAAAAATTATATTAGTATTTTTCTAATATAAAGTCAATTTAATGTTAAATATGAATATGAAAATATTTTTAAAACTATTATTTTGAAGAAAAAAGGCTTTTATAATGTAAAAGACAATTATTCGATCCCAAAAGAGCATTCGACGCACATATAAATATGTGCGATGTATGTCGCACATCGACCTCTCGCAACTGCGACATAGCATGTGCGACTTTTGTTGCTTCTTCTGGAACAAATATCGCAGCGCTTTTGATTCGGCAATCTCGGAATAAACCACAGAGAAGAAAATGCTCAGAATTTTTTTTTCTGGCACAATGATCACACGGGGTGTCGTACACTCCACACTTTTTCACGAATTGACTCAAACAGGTACCACATTAACACTGACGCGTGAGCTCAAATAATACCTATTGGGGTCCACAATAGAAGGTTGTAACTATCTGTAGATGGAGTAACGTCCCGTTTACTTTCAATTTCAGTCTTTCAATCTTTGAATTACCTTTTCTGAGTTATTCCGAATCTTGCATACTTAATACCCTCTTAAGAGTTTAACTAAAAAGAACATTTCAAATTGAACAAAGAATATGAATACATACTTATGAAGTTTTTTTTTTTTTTATAAAATGAATGGAACTGCGGGTTAAGGAGAGTGAATGATTAGGGAATTTTTGGCGTCGGCTAATAGGCCATCTGCCACCATCGTTGCATATATAGTCAAAAATTAAATGAACAAAAGAATAATGATAGACAACCACAACCATGGCCCCGGGCGAATATTCCGCGGCCCCGAAATCTTTCGTCCTGGCTGGGATTCGAACCCACACGGCACGTGGTGCAGCCGGTACAAGCGCTCGCCCGTACCCACTACACCAACACCAAAGGGGTAGCCCTAATTAAAAAGTTTGATCTACGAAATTTAACACATAAATACTCTCATACGCGGGGAAATGGGCACAAGTCAAAAAATCGTGTTTTGAGATACGATTAAATTTAACTTACCACTTACCCTAAAAATCGATGCTTTACCGAATGTACTAAGTAACCATTCAGAAAGAATTAATGAAATAAGCAGAAAATACACACTTATCGTTTTTTACACAGGAAATTAAAAAAATATATACTGACATATCCTATTACACAACATGCTTGGGTGGTTGTTTTAAGCTGTTATGTATTATCCTCGTAACCTTCTATTAGATCTGGAAGGACGTTTGTGACATCATCCTTAGTAATTAGATTAGATAAAGATTATGAAAATTTTTGTCGATAAATGGTAGTAAATTAATTGATGGGGCTGTTATTCGTTGAAAATTCATATTCACTTTTTTAAAAGGTAAAGTAAAATACTTTTTAATTTTCAAAAAAAATGTATGGCATTGAACTCGCAACAAAAGAAGAAGAAGAAAAAGGAAGGAAATTAAACTTGAAACCATCGAAATTAACAAAAGGAAAGATACCGGCCTCCTGCTGAATGACCAAATTGACATATATCGTTCGCCACTACTCAACTTGTTTAATTCTAAAAATAACAATCCCCAACTCCCTTCCCACCACCCTAATCACTATTTAAACTATGAACAAACTTCTAATGTTACCATTTCTTCGCCTGAAGAAGCCACAGTGTGACTAAGCAATTGCAATAAAAAGTTTTTTGAAAATTAAAAAGTATTTTACTTAAAAAAGTGATAAATGGTAGCAACTCCAGAAGGTTTGTTTTTTCAATACTAGCAGGGAATAGAAGATTTGTAACTGTATGGTAGTATTACCATATTTAATTTTATACCTGGAGGATGTCCCTTGTAAAATAATTTCCTTAAAGGGTCCCTTAGGATCCAAAGTGTTCTTATATAGTTCAACCAAGCTTAAAAAAGTCCTGAGCGGGCGTCTGGGGGAGCTGTATGCTTGCAGAGTACTTTCAGGTGCACAAGTATTTCTGTAAGTTTGAATCATAAAATTGTCGCTCCAATGACAATTTTAATTTAAAATAATAAAATGCCTCTTTAAAAAGACTGTCTTTGATAGATCTGATAAACGATAATTAGTTCATACTAGATAATGATCAACACAACGTCCGACAATATTAACTGTTGGAGAACGTACACACAGAAAATCTTGACCATGATTGGTCGGTATCGTTTGTCGTTGAATGTATTTCGCATATTTTCCGGGGCTTTTGTAAGTTTGGTCGTGCTATATAAAATATTCCACATTCTTTTCCATAGCGAAGCCTACGTATTTCCGTCCATATAACTTTTTCACCATCTGCATTGGTCTTCTAAATCCAGAAAGTCGATTTCTCTAACTTAAAATGGTTGTTTTTTGTGACATAATCTCACCTGTTGCATCCAGTCCCATGGATGTTCTACAGGGGATCCATATTTTTTTCTTTTCTGTTCAATAACAGAGTGATCACCATTATATTCCATGCGAGTGTGACCAGGCACGAGCAAACTTTGCTTCCTCTTAGTGGCAATGCAATTTCATTTGGAGCTCCTGTTTATTTTTTGAATTTTTTTATTAACATGTCAATTTTGTTACACTTCTGGCAAATGTCTTTTTTTGTTTTTTTTTTATCCCAATATTAATTTCATGAAATATCGATTCATAAATCTTACGGCTTACTAGGTTTTCTGTTTTATCCAACTCTTTATATTTTTCGTACATTCGAGCTAGAGTATAACGAACTGGTTAATTATTTCATAGTTGATTTTTTTCTGCAATAATGGCTTTCGTATAAAGGTACTGCTAGAATGTGTTCTATTACTGCTATTATCTTATTTTCAGGTGTTTTGTTAATGGAGGTTGTTTTCCTTGGTTATCATATTTGGTAATACCAGATAAAGACGAATTTTCTTTATATCGCAAGGACATTGGTAACAAATTTTGCAGATTCGTCAAATGTCAGTAAAAAACAGCTTTTGCAAACCGGTACTAGTTTACCGTTAATTTTAAAATGATAGCTGTAAGTCAATATTTATGCTTCTCTGGGCTCACAGTTTGTACTTAAAATCTGCATTAATTTAAAGTAGAAATATAAACTACCCAATATTCATCAAATAATCATTGCTGCATGCAGTGGTCAACTCTGTCAATGCACTTTTTTCTACAGTTTGTAAGAATTTAGCACTTTCCGGGTCGCATGATTTTTCCTTTGGTAATGGGCATTGTACAGCTGGAAAAGTGGGTCTTTCAACTGCAGAAGATATGTAAGAATATGGGGTTCTACCACCACATCCACGTATCGCAGGATGTTCATATTTCATCGAATGAATACCAAATGAGACCTACTCCCATAAGTTATAGCACCTCATACCATAATCACAACAGAAAAATCAATATTGCGACGTTCCGAACTTCCTCGTCTAACCCTCATACGGCCATCATGCATCCCCAAACAGTATCGGGATTCTTCACTAAGCATCACCCTGAACCACTTTAGGTTCCATTGCAAACGCAACCTATACCACTCCAAACGTTACCGCCTGTATTGATCCGTTAGTGGCAACACCAAATGTGGTCGATAGGATTGCAAACCGCAAGCACGGATTCTGCGGTAAACCGTTCGAAGGTTTACAGGACGACCTTCGTTACCTAACCATTCATGGGCAATTGATCTGGTCCTGGAGAATCGGTCCCTTGTCACCATAAGTTGAAGATGACGGTCCTACACCTCATTTGTTCTTCTTCGCCCCCGGTTCCTCTTCGGCGACGTTCCTGACTCACCTAGTCCATGCCTGATAGTAGCAGATGATGGTGAATTGGTTCTGGTTTAAGCGATTTGCAAATTCTCTGAACGAAAAATCACCTTCGTGCAACCTAATAATACGAGCTCTGTCGAATTTGCTTAGTTGGCGGTAATTTCCACATTGGAGCACTCAACCTCTAACTTAACCTTAGAACAAACGATCACATGTGACAACAATAAAGAACTGAATGAAATCTCACAAAACATACACCTGATAAAATTGTTAGAAAAAAACTGAAAGAACTGTCTGATAAGTCATGATCACTTGATCCATATGAACAAAATATTAATCAATTGATACCTTTCAATAGTTAAACATTTCTGGCAAGTTCCTACTCCTTCTTGGTGTTGCGATTTCCATGTCACTGAGTATATAAAGTGGATTGAAGTATTGATATATTTTAAAAAATACTTATAATTCTGTAAAAAGTTTGAAATATAAATACTAGATTGTTGTGAAATAGAATTTTATTAAATTAAATAAATTTGCTATTTAAAAATGTATAATAACTTAAAATAAATCTCATTAATGTGTATAATCTTTAATGGGACGTCTTTGACAGGCATCCTTTAATCCAATTAAAATTTAATCATTTTTAAAGAAAAATCTGTACAATTTTCCACACACCAAAAATTCTGCTTTCATTGTGGATATCTTTGGTCGCTGGAAGTCCTTCAAGACTCCTCTCAATAGTGCAAAACACTGTACTTCTAGCCAATCCTAAATATAATGTACGTTTTGATTGATTCCATATTGCAATAACTTGCGCCACACTTACCTAATGAATCAACAATTTTGTGTACAACGGCAGTAGGATTTAAAGCCTCTTGTATTAAAACTTAATATAAGATAATTTTGGATTGTTTTTCCACAAGCGTTAATGCCCTCAAATCCAACCATTTCCGTTTCTTAGGGGGCGAAAATGACACCAATGTGCTGGGTATATATCCATAGTTAAAAATAAAATAACTTTCCAAGAATATCGCGGGATGAAAAGAATTGATTCTATCAATGGGAGAAATAACTGGCTAAGAACACAAAAACTGAGGTGAAACATGCGGAACTGGTGAGAGAAAAGTAACAATGACAGATCAGCTGTTCATAGCAACGGCCATTGCTCTTTTAAGCAATTTGGTCCTATGTAAAAACAGCGCTCGTTTGGCCAATCACAACAATGTATTTTCGCGCCTATAATTCAATTTAGTTCGCCTAGATATTAAATGAGGTATAGTAATATGTGATGCGCTACTGTTTTGCGAGCTGAATGAGAGAGGTGTTCAACAGAAATGGAGAGTGCAAGATTATTTTTTCACAATGCAGACCACAAAATTAATGAGTTTAATTTGTAGAGACAGTCGCTCTATTTAAGGAATATAACGGTAAAAGGCATGATGAGACAAAACATTGAATATGTAAATTTCAGAAAAGATATAAAAAGTTTTAAGTTAACTGTACTTAAATTGCATCTGAGATCTCCGCAAACGATATTTGTTTCATCATTACAACTACCACCATTGTCAAAGCAAGTTATTCTGTTACCATGTTGATTGCAAAGAAAATGAAACCATTTTCGGATGGTGAACTGGTGAAGGACTGTTTGGAAGCAGTTATCAAAGATAAAAGCAAATTATTTTCAAGTATCAATATTTCACGGTGTGATGTTCACAGATGAATAAATAATCACTCCCGCGTACTATGTTAAACTCTTTTATTTTCTGACCAGTATAATCGTCCACTCTCTTCGACATTTACTATTAGACTGGCTATACTATAACCTTAATACTACTTCCCCGTGAACCTGCCATGCGCGTTAACAATCACCCAAAACTTATTTCTACTTCCTTGAAATTAAATATATTCTTATACCTAAAATGCATACATTACATTCTCCCCCCTATTCAAAAACTAATCTTCCTTGCTATAATACATAGTCTTTGAATTTACTTGGAATTTTTTTATTTCGGCAAGGACGATTTGTCTTTGAATCGAGTTCCTTATTTCCTATATTAGTTGTAACTTCCGCATCACCATTACTCGCATTTTGAATAACCTGAGCGTCACTATTTACACTTCCTGTCACCACACCTCCATTGTCCTTTTCCTCCTGATACGCATTAACCGCACCAAAGTCCACTATTTGATTTAAGTGTCTTCTCCATAATTTATTTAATTCAGGTATATGCACTAGATAGGAATATGTACCTAACCTTTTTGCTATAATTCCTTTTATCCATTTTGTTCTGTTTACAATTCTATAATCTCTAACCGCAACTACTTCCTTAATTATATAATTCCTTACTCTTCTTCCCCTATAATTTTTTATTTGACTCTGTTGTTTATTTTTAACATTTTGATTCAATTTTTTATAATTGTCCTGGTCAATGGCAGTGTTAATACAATTTGTTGGTCTTAGTAAATCTAATCTAGTTCTTAAGGATCGACCCATTAACAAGAATGCTGCCGAAAATCCAGTTGTACACTGTGGCGTATTCCTATAATCAAATAAAAATTTGTATAATTTTTCCTCTAACTTGACTGGTTCGCACTCTCCCA
Organism: Ocypus olens; assembly: GCA_910593695.2. NCBI lineage: Eukaryota > Metazoa > Arthropoda > Insecta > Coleoptera > Staphylinidae > Ocypus > Ocypus olens. Next base: position 37,525,534 of record OU343058.1, read on the forward strand.
CCATTTTTTTAAGAGCTGTTTTAATAATATTTACTGCGTTTTCCGCTGCTCCATTAGTAGCAGGGTGAAAAGGCGCAGACGTTCTAAATTCAATACCATTGGATTTTAAGAAATTCTGAAAGTATTCTGATACAAACGTTCTATCATTATCTGAGACAATCATTTTTGGTAGGCCAAATCGTGCAAACACACTGATCAAAATTTTTACTGTAGTGGTAGCAAATTTATTATCGTGCATTATAAATGCTTCTATCCATTTTGAATGTGCATCGATTATTACAAAAATATTTTTATTGAATATTGGACCTAAAAAATCTATATGAAGCCTTTCCCATGGGTTTTCTGGAAATTCCCATGGAATTAATTCACATTTATTCGGAAGTTTTCTTGTAACTAAACAATTGTTACACTCCGCTATCATTTTTACAATATCGTCATTAAGATTAGGCCACCAAACATAAGATCTAGCTAAACTTTTTGTTTTCACCATTCCCATATGGCTTGCATGAACTTCTTTTAGTATGTCTTTTTGTAAAACATATGGAATTACCATTCGATGCCCTAACATGATACATTCTTTTTCACAACTTAATTCATTTTTGTGTAACCAATATGGTTTAAATTCTGGTTTTACCTTTTTAGGCCAACCGTTTTTAATAAATTTTAATATCTTATTTAATACCTTGTCATTAGCTGTTTTTGTTGCTACTGTTTTATAATCTATAGGTAGATTTCCATTTTCGGTAATAAAATTTAAATAATAATTTTCTACGTGCGTTTCTTCAATTAATTTGTCTGCGATGGGTAACCTTGATAAACCATCTGCATTATTATCCTTAGACGAAACATATTGAATATCATATGTGAAATTGGATAATATGAGAGCCCACCTTTGTAACCGATTAGCCGAAAGTATTGGAATCCCCTTCTTCGGTCCAAAAATACTCAATAGGGGCTTGTTATCGGTAACTAAGGTAAATTTTCGGTATTTTAAATATTGATGAAATTTAGACACCCCAAATATTATCGCTAATGCCTCCCTCTCAATTTGTGGATACTTACTCTGGGCCTCCGTTAAGGTCCGAGATGCAAATGCTATAGGGCGCTCCTCACCATTTGAATAAACATGGGATATAACCGCCCCTACTCCAAATGGTGAAGCATCCACTGCCAATCTCACTGGCAACTCCGGATTATAATGAACAAGAACATTAGATGACATTAAAATAGATTTAACTTTGTTAAAAGATATTTCACAATCTGCTGTCCATCTAAACGTTGCATCGTTTCTTAACAAATTATATAAAGGTTTTAATATTCGAGCACTATTTGGAATAAACTTATGGTAATAGTTTACCATTCCAAGAAAAGATTGCAATTGTTTTTTATTACTTGGCTGTGGCGCTTTTGCAATTGCCATTACCTTGTCTTCACAAGTATGCAACCCCTTCTTATCTATTTTGTACCCTAAGTATTCAATACTATCTTGAAAAAAACTACATTTTTCCCTTGCTATTGTCAAATTATACTTTTCCAATCTACTCAATACTTCCTTCAATCGGCTGTGATGTTCTTCTGTATTTTTACCCGTGACTAAAATATCATCGAGAAAACAAACGACTCCCGGAATATCTAATAAAATTGTTTCCATTATTTTTTGAAATTTGGCTGGGGCACATGCTATTCCATACGGTAATCTATTATATACAAAAATTCCTAAATGAGTACTTATTGCTGTTAATTTTTTTGATTCTTCCTCGAGACTAACTTGTGTGTATGCCTGTGATAAATCCAGCTTACTAAATTTTACACCCCCTTGGAGCTGTACAAACAATTCTTCTATACGGGGGAGTGGATGTTGATCGATTTCTATACAAGGGTTAATGGTTTGTTTATAATCCCCACAAATCCTAATAGTACCATTCTTTTTTAAAATCGGCACAATTGGCGTTCCCCAATCAGAATAATTTTCCGGCGATAGAATTTTTAAATCCACTAACCGTTTAATTTCTGTCTCGACTTTCTCCCTTAACGCGAATGGAATCGGTCTCGGTTTAAAGAATTTAGGCGTAGAATTTACTTTCAACACTATACTAATTTTTGTTTGATTAAAATTCCCTAATTCTTTTTTGAATACATTAGAAAATGTTTGGCATAAATTATTTATTAAACCATCCTCACTGCCATTGCCACTTTTTAAGTTAAACACAGATAAATTATAGAGGTTGAAGAAATCCCTACCTAACAATGGGGCTACACCGTCCCTAATTACATATAATTTTAGCGTGTTGCAATTACCTTTAAACTCTAAATCAACCTGAATGTAACCTAATGGATACATTTTAGCGCCGGTATAATTGATTAAGTATTTATCCGTTTTTAATAAAGGGTATTGGGGAAATTTGACTTTTTTAAAACTTTCTGGTATAACACTGACACTCGCCCCCGTGTCTAATTCAAATCTGATTAATTCATTATTAATTTTAACTTGCAACTCAATTGCTTTTTCTCCATTACTATTAATATTAAATAAACAATCAATTTCCTCCGTTACCGCTAAATAATTGTGGGAATTTCTTTGGCTCTTTACCCTACACACCGCTTTAAGGTGCCCTTTCTTGCCACAATTACCACAATTATACCCTTTGTAATTGCAATTATAACTTAAATGTCCTATCTTACCGCAAACTTGACATGTTTTACTTTTTTCGAGTGTCGGAACGTATTGTTTCCGTTCCTTTGACGTATACTTCCGCAGCTGTTGAGTCGATGTCGTCACCGGTGACGTAGATCCTTTCCACGTTCCCCTCTTCTTCTGGTCCACCCAGCACACTTCATCCGCCATCTTGACTGGAACGGCAATGTCGTACTTCCTAATTGCAGACTCCTTGCGGATGGCGATTTCCACTGCCTTTTCGAAAGACAGGTCGTCCACATTTTCCTCGAAAAGTCGGTCCAGCACCGGGCCTGCTTCCATTCCTACTATAAATTTGTCTCTTAGCATTACCTCGAGTTCTCCGCCATAATGACACCGGGACGCTAAATTCCTCACTCTCGCCGCCCATGTGTTTACGGATTCTTCTGGATGCTTTTTCATGTTCATAAATTTATATCTCTCGGGGAAAAACGATTTAACTGGCGCGTAGTTTTTGTCCATATATTTGATGAGCTCGTCGTATTCCTTTGCCGTCGGATTAACCGGCACGCACAAATCTTGCAACAACTGGAAACTTTCCGCATTCAAACAATTTAACAACAGCGCTCGCTTAATACTGTCGTCCGTGATTTGGTTTGCGATGAAATATTGTTGCATTTGCGTCTTGAATATCGGCCACTCAGTCCCCTTAGGATTGAATTCACGCAGATGTCCCACGTTTCCGGCCATTTTCGAAGATAAGCGAAAAAATACTCTCGACGAATGTTGCTCCTATCCCCCAGCTATCCCTAGGTACTGTTGTAGTTTTAATCCTCGTCTCCAATTTTGTGATGTTCACAGATGAATAAATAATCACTCCCGCGTACTATGTTAAACTCTTTTATTTTCTGACCAGTATAATCGTCCACTCTCTTCGACATTTACTATTAGACTGGCTATACTATAACCTTAATACTACTTCCCCGTGAACCTGCCATGCGCGTTAACAATCACCCAAAACTTATTTCTACTTCCTTGAAATTAAATATATTCTTATACCTAAAATGCATACATTACACACGGCATACTATAATGTCACATTTCAGCTGAAATAGTAGTTGGCCAGACAAAATTAACCAATACAAAGTATATTCTTTAGCATTTGATGAAAGTCATTTGTGGTGTGAATGATTCATTCCAAGTGACGGAAGAAATGTTAAATGTTTTAAATTTAAAAGATACAACTAGAGAAGATGTTTTCAATGCGATTGAAAATAATAATCTTTCCGGATTAACAGATAGAGCACCTGCTTTGATAGATAAAAATAAGGGAGATGTAAAATTACTTACGGATAAGCTAGATTGCAGAACCATTAAAGCCAATAATATTTTTATTATTCACAAAATTTATGTGCTCGAGTATTATTCTTGAATCACGTTACGAACATAGTTATAAAGATAATAAATTACATTTGTTCACATGCTCTTCAGCATCGGCAACTCAAAGAATTTCTTAGGGAATTATCTTCTGAATATGATGATATCCTATATTTTATCAATTATATGGCCAAATCAGCCTAGGCTGTAAAAGTAATGAGCCAATCAGGTGAGACTACGTCATGTTATTTCGCCAATCAGATGAGACGCCGCGTCGACCGATAGAAGCCGCCCGGAGATTTGTTTGACATTACAATGTATTTTTCGCTTAATTGAGAGTTGCCTTCAAATTTCCCGTGCCAAAAAGGCAAAAAACTGGTTCCCCGAAGTTTTAATAATACCGCGCGTGTTTTCCCCGACCTCAATGCGAGTCCCTAACTTATCCACGCACAAAAATCGAGTCGCTGTACGGTGGCGAAATTTGTTTGCCGCGACCGGCTCCTACTGGCCCGGCATTTGGCGTTTAAACGTCTTCGACCGGCGCATTTATTTCCTGGCACCGTAAAACGAGAGACTTTCCTTCATATATTGCCTGTGGAAGAAGCCCAATAACGGCTTCTGCGAAATATTAACAACCCCGCGTAAGTTTTCTCTGAGCACCGTGCGTTTGCCTAACTTTCCCACGTAATTGAACCCGAGCAGCGATCGGAAAAATGATCCAAAAGGATTTGGAGGCTACGTATTATGTAAGTTTTATTTCGATTTAATCATTGAACATAATCACTGTAACATTTTTAATCGTAAAGAAATGTGTGTGACAAGAAAGTGCATTTTATTGAAAAGTTCCTGAATCAAAATGTATTACAAAGTAATGGCTTCCACCATCAACCATCAATCGAAATAATTATACGGTCCGTACGATTTAAATATTCATTGCATGTCACTTATGAAATCATAATCATTATGATTATAAATGATTACACCACACACACCGTCAAAATACGGGCAACACAATGTCTATTATAAATGTCAATTTTTGTTTTACTTGGGTACCTACGAAATTTTTACAAAGCTACCTGCGATATGTTGATAGAATTAAATATATTAAAAATTATCGCATTGCAAGTTATTATTAATTTCTCCTAAACAATCCGCGAAAAAATTATGTGTTTAACTCGACAATAAAGCAGATTTCCTGACTGGATTTACAGCCGCGTCCGTAAATCTGTCACTTTATTGCCGTGTTAAACAAATAGCTATTTATCCAAAATCGGGTGTAATAATCGAATTATAGCGGTCATTTGAGCTATGTAATGTTGCTTATTACCCCCTAGTGAGAGAATAAGTTTCTCTCACGGAATGCATAGATCCTTCATAGGATTTTTGAAATATTTCAAAATGATACCACGTACGTCAAAATTTTATAAACATTATTTCAATATTTAATGTAATACAGACGATTTTGGATAAAATTTTATATTATACTCATGTGGAATTCCTCATTAGTCCTCATTAGTCCCTTTTATCCTCATTAAACTTTTTCTTGCGGGACTAATTACGTACATTCTACATTCGTATAATAAATAACTATTAATTTACGGGTGGAAATAGATATTTTTATGAATGATAAACACGAATGTGTTCCTGAATATATAACAGAAAAAATTAATCGGTTAAATAAGGATACAGGCAATTTTATAGCCTTTTTTAGCATTCGCAAAATATGATTAAATGTTTAAAATATTTACATGCCCATTTCATGTTGATGTAAACAGTGTTTCTGAAAATCTTAAATGGAATTAATTGAGTTATAGTGCAAAAATAAAATGAAACAATTTTTTTTTCAAACACCTATAACTTTGTGCCAAATCGTCGTAGGAACTTCATTATTTGAGTCCTGCGCAGGTAATTGAACACATGTCAATGCCCTTTTGGTGGATCGATTCGACACATTTTTTCCAACTCGGTACACTTTGCCAAATTTTTTTACCCAAAAACGTGTTTTTTTGTTCGGGGGTTGAAGGGTTTGAAAAGGGATCATTCCAATCTGTGTTTACCCCCTTAAAGTAGAGCCAAAATGGAATTTTTTTCCCGAAAGAATCATCAAATTTGGTTGAAAAGTCGCTGAGTTATGTTCGAAAAACCTCAAAATGAACTTTTTTTCAAACACCCATAACTTGGTGGTAAACCCTCGTAGGAACTTCGTTCTTTGAGTCCTGCATAGGGAATTGATCAAATTTTAATGCTTTCATGGTGGATCGACTCGACAAAATTTTTCCAACTCCGTAGACATCGTCAAATTTGGTTTCCAGAAAATAAAAATTTTTCCACCAGTGTTTTTCATTTAAAGTACTATTTAGGAAAAACTGCAAATGTTTTTTCCGCCTACTTGTTCTGAATGCTTATTTTCGGACCCCAAATTCGGGAAGAAAACGAGGATTAGGAGCCCAAGGGAGTCAAATAGAGGGCGGCATACTTAAATAAATATATATATAAAAAAAAAGACCTTTATTGGCATATTAACCTATTCTAACACTAAGCTAGACTACAACTATTCCTAATCTCTAGACAAATATCTATTCTAGCCAATGTCACCCTCTCTTCTCTGTTCCACCCGTCCTCATCCAAATACTTCGGTCTCCTTCCATGTACCTTCCCACACTTCTACTCCATACATTACTATCGACTTCACACATGCATCCCACACTTTACACGCCAATGTGACGCTGTTCTTCATCCATTCTCCCCATTTTTCCCACACGATACCCCACGCTTTCCTGGCCTTTCCTTGCACCCATCTTACATGCTCCTCATATCCCCCTGTCCCTTTAAACATAAACCCCAAATACTTAAATATTTTCACTCTCTCAATCACTTCTCCCTTCCATTCTAACACTTTCACGCTCCCCTCTCTTCCCTTATTCCTAAATCTCATCCATTTCGTCTTCCCCACATTCATACACAATCCTCTCTTGTCCATATACCTCTCCGTTCTCCTCAACATGTCTTTCATCCCTTCCCAATCTCTCGACATCAACACCATGTCACCCGCATATGCCAGCATCCACACCTTATCCTTCCCAATTACTACTCCTCCCGCCTGCCCTTTCCTCAACACATTCTCCAATTCGCTTAGGTATAAGTTAAATAACAAAATATCATTAGACTCATAATACTCGGCCCATATACTTATTACTCTTATTAGAATATATCGCGTACAATATACAGGGTGTTTCAAATTCGAGGCTCACCATAGGGATCTCGCATATTAGAAGAGATAGGTTTGTTTAAATTCGGCACTTTTGCAGGATTTTATGCTGATTAATAATCCACTGAGAAAACTTAATTTGAAGATTTTGTTTTCGAGTTATGTTAAAAAAAATTGGAATATAGTTTTTTCAGTTTTATTAACATAACTCGAAAACAAAATGTTTTAATTAATTTTTTCAACGGATTATTAATCAGCATAAAATTCTGCAAAAGTGCCGAATGTAAATATACCATCTTTCTCTTCTAATAAGCTAGATCTCCATGGTGAGCCATGAAACACCCTATATACAACGCTGATGCATTAGTAATAGTAGAGTGTGCGAGTCCAAAAAAAATCGAATATTTTGACCCGGAATACGATTACCTCTATATATACCATGTGTCCTGTTTCAAGACGCATCATAGGGAATTCCCATGTACAATTTTCAATTTCTGTTTGTATCTCTATTATTGAATTTAAAAAGGTCAGAATAAAATTAGAACCATTCCTTTACCTACTAGCGTTATTTTCGAGGTTGTATTTTTGTTTTTCTTTAGCTTAACAGGAAATATAGCTTAAAAATTGTGAACAAATATTCGAAAATGAAATCTTCAAAATAGCAATTCCTTTAATCTCTGAAATTCCCAACAATAATAATAATTTTTTATACTCAATCCTGACAGTCCATTTAAATTTACATGCGTCAAGAGAGAAAAATTAACAGCAGCCCGCTCAGCCATCATTAATCTGTGGGCTCCAAGAAACGACAACCACGCCTCTACTTTTACTGTAGCTTCTCCACATGCATGAGTACCAACTTGCATTCCTTCATTAAATTAGTCTAGATAAGGTTTAAATGAAAAATATATTTATTGTAAGCCGACTTAGCTTTAAATAGTCTAACGTAACGTTCTCTGTAGGTATGAATTATTGTAATTTAAGAGAAGAGATTGTAGCAATTTGTTTAAACGTAATTTCATGCATCGTAATAAATGTTCTATATGTAAAAATAAAAGTATGTATCATTCAATAGACTTACTGGCGGTATACGATGATATTTTTTCAGCTGGACAGGCATGAAAGACCATTACAACCAAGAAGAGAAGTACGATTATTTTTCCCATTCCCAACATCCTCGAAAATGGGGGAATATATATTTGCCAGTGATATTGAAAACAATAACAATTCATCCTTTTCGGGGGCGAGTATTGGCCGGTGGAGGGGTTGGTAGGGGTCGGACACGATATCCAAAACCACTAGCGTGCTCAGCATCCTCGAAAACGGGGAAAGTGTTTTTTTCTGCAGAGAAATCGGGTCACGCGCGTTTTACCTCTTTTGGGGGTAGTTTTTGGCCGTTTTGAGGGGTTGCGCAACCCCAAAGAGAAATTCCAACACCGCCATCGTGTTCGGCATCCTCGAAAACGGGTGGGAAGATAATCTTGTTCCGGCTCAAAATATTTACATGTTCGTCCGACTCGCACACGCCACTACAAAGCCGTGAAACAAAACTGATACGCGTGTGTGCTTCCTTAGCGCGCTAGCGTCGATTCCGAGCAACGGCTAATGATAATTCGCGTCTATGTTAAAGGACAGCTGATCGTTCGACGCCATGACACACAGTAAACTGACATTAAGTTCGTTCATCGAACTGTAGCGCAACGTTAAAATTCGTCCACCCTTTTACTAATTGGAAATACAATTTCTCTGCCGGTATCAAATCTGTATTCTTATTCAACGTTGAACGAACATGCCTCGATGTGAGTACGCCTGTTTATTGCAATACAATACATGGTTATTAAATAATAATAATGGTAGGCGGAAAAATAGCGTGTATCCCGCGGGAAGAAACGCGTAAACAGCCCTTGGTTATTGGCATCCCTTGCTCGCTCCGCGGTCTGCTAAAGCATAGTTTCTTCCCTTGGTGAACAATATAATATTTTGAGTTCAATGTAATTAATTAGGAATTCAAAAAAATTACCTTTAGATGTTGGTAGCTCCGCATTGAAAGTACATAACTTAACAATACGTATGTTCCTTTGAGAAGCTATAACCTCACTTTTTTTGGATGTAAGGATTATTTGCATGAATAATGATGAAATTGGAATATTTACACCTTCCAACACCATTATTCAGTTTAAAACTCGGCTCAGGAACTGTCACAAATAATTAAATTTCAGTTTTATACACATATAAACACTTCAATCACCTATCTACAACATGCACAGCACAACTAGTTTCTCGGTAATAAAAAAATAAATACGCCGAATACGTAATACGCACATAGGAATTTGTCGCCTAATAAAATGTGTAAAAAGATATTGGTCAAGTTAAAGCGTTTTGCACGGACAAAGTGTAAAAAGGTTTAAACTAACTTATTTCCCTTTCCCAAACTAAAGTTTTACAAATGCTACTTATATCTATTTTCATATTACGTTATTAGTATTCTCGTTGAGAATTATATCCCTTTGCACAAATAAGGATATTGCATTTCTAGAGGTATTATAACAGACTTACACTCCTTTCCCCGCGCATGATCAAATTAGTGATGGGCCGATTGGGTGATTTCGATTAATAAAACAATCGACCGTTCCGATTCGTAATTTGATTCAGATTATTATATCCAATTTGAATTCGTTTTCCGATTCGGATACGCATTCCGATATTGATTTACGAATACGGTCTGATTCTGTTTCATGCATTTGTTATATTTGGAATGGAGATTAACCAATTACGATTGCGATCATCATATTTCCGATTCTGACTATTATTACGATTCAGAATAAATATTCGGATCATGAATTGAATATACCGAATATTACCGTCATCAGATTCCAAGAATAATTGGTATATGCAAATCATACGATTATATTATCAGTTATAATACAACAAGTGGGAAGATTATACCATTGCAATTTTTTTTCAATAAAATCACGAGTTATAATCTCGGATGAAAATGCAACAACTGGGAAGCAGGAGATTATAAGAAGTGCATTTTCAAAATGAAATTGCAATGGTTTTAATCGTCCCACGCGTTATGTTCGGTTAGCGAATATAACGAATTAAATATAAAATTTGTTTTGGTTTTGTATGTATTTTTCGGAACGTTATATTCCACTGTGGCGCAGGCGTTTCCAAAAACGTTGCATTTTGTAAAAACGAAGCGAAAATTATCAAATTCGCGTAATGAAATTGAAATTTTTTTCTGAACAGAGTTGAAATTTTCTTTTTTAGAGAATTCGTCAATTAGGAAAGTTGAGCAAACATATCCCGCACTTCACGAAATCTTTCACCATCATAGTACCACTTCACAACTTGCACTTTTTCTTGAATACAATACATTTTTAATTGAAAAACTTGTTAACAGTTATTAAGTATTCACACAATTTGACAGAAGCCAACATATCAACAGTGCATCATTTTTTTTAAATTTCATGGCAACATTATTTTCGTGAAAATAAATAATAGGATGACTCCATGCAGACAATTTTACTCTACAAAACTTTTAATTACATGTTTCCTCTAAAATTATCAGGGATGATAATATTCTAATATAAAGAAATTAACATTGAAAATCCTATGTTCTGTTTTGTTCATCTACACCCCGTATATAAGTACTTTCTATATAAATTTATTTTGATTTTCATAATTTTGATTCTAAAGTAGAATTCAGTGAACTCAACAACTCCTTACGTAGCATTTCCATGCAATTTTTTTTAATATTCGGACGCCCTATTGGATCCGCCATTTTGTATTTGTATTTTTTAATGTTATATTCAAAATCAGCGACCTCAAAACCTCCTATATAATGTCCCACTGCGACATCGCTTTAGCTTAATCTGGAACTTCTTAGGTAAAAAATAGTAGATTGCCTTTAATTTAAAAAGTCTCCTGGAAGCTGATCTGGGCAGTAATTTAAAAAAGCGGTTTTTGGAAGAGTAGAGTCCCACCCTTTGACTATATACTTATGGACTGCTAGCGCCACTTCATGTGTGTCTCCAAGCATCGGTGGCGTGGTGGGACCCTAAATGGTTGCGGTATGTTACTAAATTGGTAGCTATTTTGTGTCTATGACATATGACTCTATGAGCTCGCATTGCATATTATGATACCCTGCAATTTATTCACACCTTTGAATATATAAACATTTATATTGTCAAATATTCACACCATGTCAAAATATTGCTATGAGAAAGGCTGCAATACGTCCACGTATATGTGCCAACGCGGTGATAATATTCGTCAGCCGATCTACACGTCAGTTGACTTTTGACTTATAACCTAAAATTCTGTATTAGATTTCCATCAAATCCGGAACTTCGCAAATTATGGGTTGATGCTTTGCTTGTAAAGAACAGGCAGGAAAGTGGACCCGAGTTGCCGAAAATTGCTCACATTTGCATTCTCCACGTTGCTTATGAATACATCGAGAAATATTTTTTTTTGCTTTCTGGTTTTTAAATTACGCTCCATTTTCGGCTCCGGGGCAGAATTTATGTCAGGCTCCAGCAGTGATCATATGGGAAATGGAGGGGGAATAGCAGTCCACTAGTATATAGTCAAAGGTTTCACCTAATTCAATCCAAAAAACGCCTTGCTATTTGTAATCTGAAACTTATTATTTTTCTCTTATTCAACTTTAAAGTTCTTTCTAGATGGCCAAAGCTTAATTTATTCTTATTATTTTCAAGCAAAAACTTATCGTAAAAATGTATTTCAAGTAGTGATAGTAGTAGTTTGTACTAGAGGTGGGCGAAATGACTCTTTTGTTAGTCGACTAGTGAAAAAGAGTCGATTGCAATGAGCCGACTCATAACTCTTTGTAAGAAGTAAAATGTGCACCTGGAAAAAAGTGAAAATTTTACATTTCAACACGTTAACAAAAAATTTCGCGGACATTTATGACTCATTTTGCGTCAGTAATTTCAACCATTAGTGACTTGGTTACTCGACTCATTTCAACTCTAAATCGACATACTCATGAGTTACCCATCTCTAGTTTGTACGTCTTCGACATTGGAGGAGAAAAAAATTACAAAGAAACAATAATTTTTTGTGATTTCAAGGTACATTTTTTCAGTTTGGAATACAAAATGCAAAAGAAAAAATATTGCGTGGAATAAATAATGGTCTTAAAGTTTTCCCCGTGTCACACTTATGGTTATAAAAACTTTTCCTGTTGTTAAACATTACTAATTTCGACTTTGTTAACCACTTTGCGCCCATGCTGCTTTTTTGGGGTCTTTTTGGGGGTATAGTATAATCCCAGGTTTACTGAAAAATTACTTTATTTTGTTACCTTTTTCTACGAAATATTATTCCTCTCACACAAACTTACTCATTTATGCAAAAAAATATGAAAAAAATATTTCACAGATGGCGCTAAAGGAGTAATTTTTTTTTGTAAAATGTCTTTATTTTTCTTGCTTGTCACCTTATGTTTCAACCAGGGCGTGAAGGGGTTAAGAACCTTAATTGTTTTGATTGAAAAGCACAGATTCGAATCTCGGCTTTGATTTGTAGATACAGTTTGACAGACAAAATAAATTTTTTTAGAAAGTTCCCAACATTTTCTTCTAATTTAACCGACTTTGTAACTCTCTTGCGCTTATGAGATGCTAATGTTGAGTCAAAGAAGTAAACAATCTGTATAATACTAATTTCTTCAGTTTTAAATGATTAGTAATACATACAAGCCAATAAGGAGCATACAGTGATTTATAGTAAATTTCTGCTAATTTAACACAAAATTTCTCATTTCTTATACCAATAACATTTTCTACTTTCTTAAATCAACATTTATATGCTCTTCTTTCTTACATTTTAGGCGTCGCTTCTTATTTATAACAAAAAGCCAAGCATATTTGTAATTTGAGCAACCTTTTTTATCAATGGGCCAATCGAAATTTTGAAATTTGTTGGCGGGCTGCAGACAAAATAACACATATTAATAAATTATAAAACCTTATATATTTAATAAACATAACACAATACATATAATAGAAAATTTTAAGAAAAACAAAACACTCCATAAAATGTCAACAAAAAATAAAAAAAAAAACATTGGGATTAATATTAATTTTAAGGCGAAATTTGGCACTGTTTCTTCGCTACAAGTTGTTCAATATTAGCCATTATTTCCGACACGGCTACACGCACGCAGCTCTCCAATCGGGCATCGCTCAGTCTTGATCAGTAGTCGTTCTTAATTATTTTTATTGTTGAAAATAGTTGTTCGCAAACATATGTACTTCCAAACAGAGACATAAGTTGCTTTGCATTTTCCGTCAAAAGTGGAAATTTTTTAGGGCTCACATAAAATTTATAAAAATTATCGATGGTCACTGATAGAAATTTATTTTTTAAATCTGTATTCTTCTGCATATCTATTAATTCCATTTGCAGTTGTTCTGGAACTGTATCCACGTCTATGTTGAATGGCGTTGAAAATATTTTTATGGAAACCACTGTCCCCTCGACTTTAAACATTTTGAATCGTGCTTGGAATTGGCTTATTAAGATATCTATATATTCAACATATTTTTGACAAATAGAAGCCTTTTCTTTCCCTAAATATTGGAAATGGGACATATTATTTTCCAAAAGATGTTTTCTCCACAATTTTAATTTGCTTTCAAAGCCTTTAATTTTATCATACAAATTGTGGATAAATTGTCCTTTGCCTTGAAGTTCCACATTAAGATCATTGAGATGCTGAGTTATATCGATAAGAAACCCAAAATCGCACATCCAATCTTTATCATCGAATTGAGGAAAGGGATATCCCTTCATATCCACAAACAATTGTATTTCACTTTTTAAGTTGTATACTCTTTTTTTAGCATTGCACTTCTACTAAGCCACCGTACTTCGGTATTGAAAATCACGTCACCATATTCAGTTTCTAAATCCTTCAGAAATTCTTTAAATTCACGGTGATTTGCGATTTGGTGTCATTTGCGGTGCCATGACATTTGGCAAATTCAAACTTTTCGCACACAAATTTTCCTGGTGAATTACGCACTGATTAATAAAAATTTCCCGGCCTGTCAGATTTTTAATGTCTTTAAATAGCCTTCCTGAGACTCCTATCTCCATGCTGGACATTGCTCGTGCTCCATCTGTTGATATGCCAATAATCTTTTGCAATGGAATTGAAAATTTTTCCAATACTGACTTTAGTTCACCGTAAAGATTTTCACCGGTCGTGGTTCCTTTCATTGGAATCAGTGAACACAATTCCTCGGTAATATTAAACTGGGAGTCAATTCCTCGTATAAATATAGCTTGTTGTGCCGTATCGCTAATGTCAAAACTTTCATCAAGGGCTATAGAACAATACTCTAATTTTTCAATGCGTTCGCATAATGTTGTTGTTATGTTTTCAGACAAGTCTTCAATTCTTCTGGCAACTGTAAATCTCGACAAACTAATATTTGAAATAATATTTGTCTTTTCAGGAAATGCTATTTCGGCAACTGCAGTTAGACATTCCTTTATCAACTCCCCATCCGCAAAGGGTTTCATTTTTTTTGCCAATATTTGACTTACAACGAAACTAGCCTTTACTGCCGTGTCCGAAGAAGTAGTAACATTTTTAAAAATTGTCTGTTGCTTTAGTAAGCTTTTGTGCATTTCATTAAATTTATCTTTCCGCATTTGTCCTTGTAAATCTTTATATTGTGGTTCGTGTTTTGTTTCGTAATGTCTTTTAATATTACATTCTTTCATTGTTGATACACACTCTACATATTAAACAAACAGCTTTGTCTTTGACAAAAGTAAAAAAATAATCAAATTTCCACCTTTCCTGAAAATGCCTATGCTCATCTGCAACTTTTCGTTTTTTTGTTTGCTTTGCAGACATGCTATGGATAAGAAATTTAAAAGTTGAGATAATTTGTTGAAGAAATGCATTATGCTAAAAATAATTACCTATTTGTTAATAATAAAACTGCACTCACACGCTAAAGGAGTTCGTAAAATTGCTCATTTACTGCTTGCCAATTGAACTGATTATGAGAAGCAAAGGAAGAGGAAGGCAAAAATACGTAAATAGAACAATACGCCTCTGGAATCTGGCGGTTGTGGTCGTAAAAGAGGGTCAGAGCTCGGTAAGTAGGGGACGTAATATTTTTTAATTTTGCGGTAAACACGTTTGTTTGATTTTCAAAATGTAATTTATTTAAACCACTACATATATTATGTAAATTTTTTATCTCAAACCAATCTTTGTTGAGATGTACTGGTGTAAAAGTGCATATACCAATAGGAGCGAAGGACAGTAGTAAATGTATGGGATGCAATTAGATGCACCACCAATACCTTTTCTTCGAGGGTGTGTCGATCCTCAGGGCGGACCGACCGTTTTACGACCTCCAGATTCCACCGAATATACTAATACGTACGTGCTTTACGCATTCGCATTGCATGTTTGAACAATTTGTCGGCAAGTGGGTGAGCCCTCTCGAAAAGTAATTTCATTGTTGTATCGATTATTATGATATATATTTCATTTAACAATAATCAAGTGACCGGCAAAAATTTAGGATATCAACAAAATAATAATAATATTTTGGAACAATTTTGCAAATGCTTGGCGGGCCGCACAAATTTGTTCGGCGGGCCGCAAGCGGTGTTTATAAATTGTCGAAATTGTGCAAATATTAATTCACAATACCAAATGTCATCACAATAATTAGATTTATATTATTTCTAAAACAGTAGAGAAAAAATTCCAAATCCAAATATAGTCTGTAGAACAACCCAGGTATACATTTACTTCAATAATAATTTAGAAATGTGAATAGATATTGATATATGTTTGCAACTAAAAATTAATTAAGCAAGGTAGAGTGTACCAATTTCAAATAAAAAAAATAAAAAAATTAAATGCTGCAAAATACATCTGCATTACATTCAGCAATAAAAGTTTCGATCTATCATGTTTTTGAGTGTTTGCCTAATATTTTAAAATTTTAGATGATGGCTAGTATGTGCACATAGATCAAATTTAATTTCATTGAATACAAAAATGGGTAAAAGAGCTTCCAATGTTTAGATTAGTTTGTAAGTGCCAAATTTCAACATTATGTGCTTGGAAGCACTCTAGCCCGTCACAAAACAAATCAACTGAACGAAACACATAAAACACAGTGAGCCATTTAAGCTTCAATTGCTTAGCTACAACCAACATAACTACAGAATTATTCGTCATCACTGATTGTTATCGCTCAGAAATTACACTGGTCGTACTAAACCTAGATGTTCAATGTCCAAGCAAACTGGTATCTTGTATCTATAGCACTTGCCATCTTACTAACGTATAATAAAAATAACTTCTTTTTGTTACAGGTTGAGCCAATGTTTAGGTACTTGAAATCCACTTTCCAATCGCTGCAGCTAGTCGTCGTGGTACTACCTGGAAAGACGCCCGTCTACGCGGAAGTCAAGCGCGTCGGAGACACGGTCTTAGGAATGGCGACGCAATGTGTTCAAGCGAAAAACGTCAACAAAACATCACCTCAAACGCTCTCAAATCTCTGCCTAAAGATTAACGTGAAATTAGGAGGAATCAATTCTATTTTGGTGCCCTCAATTAGACCTAAAGTAATCCATAAATGCTTATACATTAATATCACACCAGAAGAGAATCAAAACGATCATTCATACCTAGAGTATTACAAGGTTATTCACTTAACAAAAACAATCGAGTGCGATAAATTAAAGTGATCATAATGTAGTGGTGATTTAACTGAGGTGGATTTACTTGACTTGACTGTGCACAAACTGTTTGTTTTTTTTTTAAACTGGTTTTACAAACTTTTTGTGTGTATCCAGGATTAGTACCCATTGAACGATGGACAACTAGAATATTTTAAATGTTGTATCAATGTACATTTTTACTGATTTAAAACCTCCAGTTGATGCTTCATTGCTACATTTTTGATTGAACATGTAACGTAACTGGGCCCAATTTTGAAATTAAACAAATGTTTTTTTTCATAATTTGTTTATCAGTTTCCCGATACGTATTTTCACAATTTAATATCATTCTCAAATCAATATCAAACAAGTGGGGAGTTAAACCCTTTGTATTTTTTTCTCAATGAAATCACAGGTTATAACCTCGGATGAAATTGCAACGACTGCGAAGCATTTTTATTCAAGATTATAACGAGTGCTTTTCAAAATATAATTGCAATGGTTTTAATCTCCTCACGAGTTATATTCGGTTAGAGAATATAACGAATTAAATACAAAATATGTCTTGGTTTTGAATTTTAATTCATTCAGTCGCGAGTAATACTTTATCTTGAATTTAGAGACAGGTTGTTAGGTAGCAGCTGATAATGCAGAATTCCTTTCCAATCCTATCAGACACATAGGAAGACTTTCTTTAGATCAAGACCAGCTTTGGGAGTAACTGATGATGAAATTTTAATCAACAATATTGTAAATAATGCATTATGGTCACCCATGACTATTTTCTTTAAAAAGAGTATGTTTTTGTTGCATTCGTGTAGCAAGCCACAGATAAAAATGTTTTCCTTTACATTATACTACAGAACCCATACATTGAGAAGCATTATGTAACCATATTTTACTAAATGTTTGTGTATAGTGGTTTTTGATATTTTTAGAATATCTGCTAATTCGTGTGTCGTACTGTAGGTTATTCTCAATCGGTATCATCACTAGTGGAGACCACAATATTGTTAGTCTTTAAGGCAGAAATCACTAGCTCTGAACTTAACAAACCACTCGTGCATATTTCTTTCGGCTGAAGCACCTTTTCCGTAAACAGCACACATTTTATTTATTGCTCCTGTGGCGTTTTGCCTTTCCTTTCTCAGGAGCAGGGTGGTTTATGTATGGGGACGCTTGATGTAGGGCCTTGCGCCAATTCTACCACACTGGTTTCCTCAAAAAATATTGATGCAGCCATCATGTAATTTTTTCCGAATTGGAGTAAAAAAGGTTTTTGTGATTTTTTTTTAAAACTAGTAGGATTTTTAAAAGAAAGCTTAGCCTTTATAATTTTGGCAATTCGTTTTAATTGTTCATTGTACCTTGTATGTAAGTCAAAATTGTACGGTTGCATTTTTTTTGAAAATTAATAGATAAATCCGTTTCGAATAGAGATGGGCAAAATGACACATTTTTGTGATCTGCTCCACAAGATCTGACTCAGTTCTTTTGAGTTATGATTCTTATTTGAAAATGTAAAAATGTCTCTTAAATGAAGGCAGAAAGGAAAAAAAGGTCCTCGCTTTATAATTACACCATACCTCCTTCACTAGATCTAATTCTTTTCAAAGATCGACTCAGTCTATCACCTCAAAGGAAAAAAAAAGGCCCTCGCTTTATCATTTCAACATTATACATGTTTGAAAACAAAAGTAGGGACTGACTCGCCAACTCACTACACTGAGTTAACTCTGAGTCAACTCACTCAGGAGTTACCTATCTCTAGTTTCTAATAATCTTCAACTTTTGTTTAAATATTTTGATAGTATTTTATATGTCTAGAAAAATATCAGGAAAAAATTGCCAAGAATAAACAAACATCCACTTTCTGTAAGATATTTCATCAAAAACTTTTTAATTCACCATATTCATATTGTCAAAAAACCTTAAATTTTAAGGCCTGTATTCATACATCTCATTTAGAGTCGCTTTTAACTAAATTAATGATCTAAATTAGTACAAAAGATCTAAACAGGTCGCAGTGCTGTAAGGCTCTGCACAGCCAATCGACCCCGTCTAATCTAATCTAACTAAATGACGAATAAATGCAAGAATAATATGACGTGTCATTTATTTGAGCGGGAAGTGAACATTCAAAATAAATAGAACGAAAATCAAAGGAATTATGAGAAAATCTATGTATGCAGCTGATTCAAAATTTTGAATGTGTTTTATGTACATATTTTCACAAAATTTCTTCATTTTCGTTGTATTTATTTTCAATTTTTTCAATTTCCGCCCCAAATAAATGATACGTTGTTATATTATTCTCGCAGTTTTTCATCATATAGTTAAAAGCGACTAAATGTGAGGTATGAATGTGGGCCGAAGTTTCATTTAAAAATGTAAAGATCCATCGTAGTTTTTGAGATAAATTACACAGACATGCAGAAATAGTCTGAATCGAATCGGACCAATTGAAAATGGATGAAATTTTGCAATTAAAATTTTCTTTAAAATAATACTTCATACAGAGAATGCAAATGTAAAGTAAACTGAACAGCAAGGATAGGAGTCTCGATACTTCCTCTAATATACTCACCCAATTATATTTACTCGTTTAACAATAGGACACTCTAGTTTAAATTGAACAAACTCTTATTATTTCTGGTGTTACCACATTGCACACAATTTCTACTGTGCTAAATGTATTATCATATTTTGGCTGAGTCATACATACACAGTATACTTCATGTAAACAGAATGAAACATGATACTTAATTATACAAATTAGCTTTCAAAATAAGACTTAAATTACAATAATTATTTTTATATAGTATCATATTATTAAAAAAAAGAGAGGTGAGCAAAGTTTTACTAACTAGGTTATGCTCATTTAAAACATTTTAATGTACATTAGGCCCAGGTATTACACATTTTTCTTATTTCAAATTGAACACATTGTAAAATGGATTTGCACAACAAGGCAAAAATTTAATTAATTATTTCTTGGGTTATTTTATAATAATTAACAATTTGAATGATTTTTCTATTCAAGTCTCTTCGTTTAGAAGATTTATTATGTAAATATTACATTTAATCTACATAATAAACTAAACCGCTCAGAGTGACTACCAACCAGTGACTTGGAGCTGGTGCAAGAGTGTGGTTAGCACGCAAACATATGACGAATAAATGTGGCGCTTTTCTCACCCAAACTGCAGCCGAACATTTGCATTACAGAAAGTGACACACATTGCACAAACTTCCGCGAGATGTTTGCGTCACTCTTAGCAGGGCTAATATGCGACCGATTGGTTCGCAGAAATTTATCACAAGTTTGGATGAGAAATGTGCCATATGCTTACAGCATATGAGATGAAGCACAGTAGACTGATTTGTGCGCCGAGTTAACCACACACTTGCGTTAACTCACAACACTACTATCAATAGCTAGGATTCATGATCTCAATCTCCTTTATAATTGATAAACTAGTTCGAACATGCCAGGAGTATTCAATATTGGTTTACATCTATTAACCATCCTGTTAAACCTTCTTCATTTCCCACAAGAGTGGTATAAACTGGATTTCAGATGGCCCCTTCAGAAAAACTCTATGGGATTTAATTCGAGAGCAACCTTAATGAAATGTGCTGATGCTCCATCATGCTCAATCCACATTATTTTCCCTGTCACCAACATCAAGGAAATGAATAGCATTTGCTCCAAAAAAATTGGAAACGCCACACCACTAAGCCTTTTTGGTAGAAATTCCGGTTGAAAAAGGCAACCATCTACAATTCTGACTCAAGCTTTTAATAAAAACTGATCTTCAAGTGTGTGGGTTCTTTTCGGCCCATGAATGCTTTTTGTAGAAATAAAAGATCTCGTTTAGTGAAAAATTGACTTTATCAGTAAAATAAATAATTGTCAGTAGCTGAGGGATTTAAATTAGAGATGGTCAAAATGACCCTTTTTGTGATGTGCTTCAATCGAGTCGACTCTGTGAATCAGCTCTTACACAACTCTTGTTTAAAATGTGAAAAACTAAGCGAAGAGCAAAAAAAGTTTTCACCATTACCAATGTTTATCTGCTTCATTACATCTCATTTTTTTAAAGTCCGCTAATTTTATCAGTGAATCACCTCAATGTATAAACCTTTCTAAATAAAACTCAGGACGGAGTCATTACTCTAAAAGACCTTAACATTTTCCATTGAGCCACTTGACTCGCTAACTCACTTCACTGACTTGACTCTTTGACTCACTCGAGAGTTACCCATCTTTCATTTGAATGTTTAAAGAAGCTATGGACAGAATGAAATTTGTAGAAATCTGTATGCGTTAAATGTGGAATGTGTATAACAACTGCTCCACATTCTCCATACTTCAAATCTTTTGCAAGTTTTCTTGTAGTAATACTTTAACCTTTTTCTACCATGTTGAGCACATGTTCTTCCACTTCTACTGTTCTTATTGCCATCAAGGTTCCTAGTCCTCCATTGTGCTCAATTGCCTATATCATGAAGACATTGATGAATGTTTGCAAATTAGGAACAGTATAACTGCTTAGTCATTAATGAATTTTCATTTGATACATACACAAAATATATGTAGTCATTTCAGTATTAATGTAATGATAGGGATTTTCTCTGAAAAAAGTTAGTAATTTTCAGTGTCTTATGATACAAACTACAAAGTACAGAATATTGAATAAAACACTTGTTTTAGTGTCACTGTTTTTATTTTTCTCTCTGACTAGTTTCGACCACTGGTCATTCTCAAGGAAAAATAAAAACAGTGAAACTAAACCAAGTGTTTTAATCAATAAATAATACAGAAATGTTTCACCACGGGTTAAGTGAGAAACTTATTAATCATAATTAATCATACAAAGTACAGAATCTATGGTTTAAATACATAAGATATTAACATTATCTACAACATTTATGGAATTAACGAAACGAGATGAATTGAAAAATTATCACATGTGTAAATATCTATAAAATACTGTGGATTTGTAGTAACACGTTCATCCTCGGGTGGTTCCAATCGATAGGCTGTCTCACTTTTCTGTGCCTGTGAGAATGTGATCATGAAATAATATTGCATTTCTAATCGCTTGGCCATTTTATATATTCAATCTACAGTACCATGAGATCAAAAAATAGAAAATGGTTGGCAGCACATTTTTTTAAATTAATTCAAATTATATTATATTGGCTGCATGGAATTGGCCAGTGTAGTGCATGTTCACTGTTTATTTTGGCATTCTGTGTTTTTTTAGGTTACTTGTTTTAATAATCATGTTTGCTGATTTCAAACATTAGCAGTTCTTTGCAGAACGAATCATTACTATTTTTGCTCGCATTGGGTTAAATTTCAGATTTTACCATCCCAAAATTTCTATTCTAGACAGAAAAAGTTTAGTAGGTAAAAAAAAAATTAATGCTGGGGTGTATCACCTCAATAAATATTTCATTACAACAGCACTTAAAAAAGTCTTCACATCTCAAGAGAAAAAAAGGTGGTTTTGATAATTCTCTTTATTGGAAATCCTTTAATTTTTTTTTATTATCGTAAAATTTTAAAGCATATATAGTTTTGTTAATGTCAAGTTATCTCATTTGTGTTTATTATAACAACCCCTTTATATAGTAGAAATCAGTTTGGAATGTATCTTACCATAAGTTGAAGTATTAACCATTTCCCCATAAAAAATCTTATTTCCATAATTAACAGGTTAAGTTCCGTGTTAAATTGGAGTAATGCCAAAAGATAATCTAGAATAGATATCCTAGATATCATGTTTTTTTGCCATAATGGGATACCAAAAGTATTCCAAAGCATTAAGAAATTAGCATTAAATTGCAATTACAAGTTCAAATGTGAGCAATCACAGTGGAACAAAATATTTAACCATCAATTATTTTACAAAACAAGACCCCTAACAGAGATGAACTTCAAGTGAAGTATTTATTTATTCCAAGCATTATCTCTCTTACTATACACATAAATAGAGTTACAATATTATCGAGCACTTGAGACGTGGGGGTAAAGCTTGAGCAGAGTGCCAAAGTATTCGCAGAACGTAACAACAAATCTCCGGAGCCAATTGAATTTCAGATGGTTACGGTGCAACATGTCTCGAGTGCTTGGTAGAACTCTACTTTAATTTGTACATAGAGATATGGGAGGAGGTCATCTTCCAATCAAGATCCAAGTTGCCCTTTAAGATCTGCTGGTTCTATCATTCACAGACGATTATTTTGCTTCAAAAAGCTTCCTTAAATATTTCATTTGTTTAACATGCTCTCTACTGGTCTAATGGTTATTTAAAAAAACGCAAAATATAGCCTGAAGGTGTGAATATTCACAGAATAGTTTGTGTTTATTAAATTTTAATTGTGTTATTTGCTTGCAGCCGACAAAAGTACTGCTATGATAGTAGCAATAAAAAGCAACTACTAGCTGTTCCTAAATTTTGTCTATTGCACAATCATATTCACTCTTCCAAAGCTGACAATATTGCCAAAAACTTTCAGTGTTCAAATGTTCAAGATCTATTACTACAAGAATTATTGGATTAAAGATGAACATTAATTTGAGTAGCAATTTTGTCCAACATTTAGATCCAACTATTTCTATTCAAGTTTCTCTCTGGAAAATAGTTATATTTATAAAAATCATTTGAATTTTTTGTTTTGCACTAACAAAAGGCTTGTTTGCCACCTTGTTCCATGTGGTCATTTATTGTAAATTACATTTGATTCATTTTTTTAAGCCGTGTTTTAAGTGGATTAGAACCGAACCTCAATAAAATTATTAAGAGGTTGGCCGTTGACAAATCTTCGTTACAGTTGTTTACTACCAAAAATCAGCAACACGGCCAACCTCTTGATAGTTTTATTGAGGCGCGGTCCTAATCCACTTGAAAGGCGGCTTAAAGAAATATCTCAAATCACCATAGAAACATTGGAGTACTATGACAGAATACTGCTTTTCTTTCATCAGGAATAGCATGTAAACCTGCTTAGATGAGGTTTAGAATGTTGCACTACTTATTCTTCTTACACAGGAAACTAGTATTGAAACACTAATTTTTCTAATGTAGCCTCACCTCCGAATTTTCAAGAGCCACCATTGAAAATTATTAAAGCAATTTATGGGACTAGTGTTATTACTATTACTCTGAGAAAAAGTTTCATACCATGGAAGAGAACCATATTTAATCATTCTTTTTGTGGACGCGTTTTCTCTTGGCGAAAGCCAGAGGAGCATATAACTCAAAGGAAAACTAACCCAAGTGTTCATCTCAGATTTTAATTAAATTTGCTGGATTTGTAGAGGGGGCCAAAATATTTGATAAGTATTTTTTTGTTAAGGCTAAAAACATGTTTAGGGGGTGAAGAGCCATATTTTTGTTTTCTGGCTTTAACTTCTGAACAAATCTGAAAAAACTAAGGAGTTATAGAAATCAATTTTCCTATTTTCCTCAAGTGAACATGAAACTTTTTTTTAGTGGAAAGGTTCTATTTTGAGGAAATATATGGGTACATATTTGGATTTGGAAAAAAATTATTGAACTATTTTTGGACAAGCCATAAATATTAATACACACATTTTTTACACTAGTGGATAGGCTTTGAAATTGTATCCATTTACGAAATTAAGCTATCAAGATTTGTTCAGAAGTTATAGCCAAAAACAAAAAAATATAGCTGATTTTTGTGGGCCGAGTTCACCCCCTAAATATGTTTTAGCCGAAACAAAAAAAATATGTATTAAATATTTTGGCCTCTACAAATCCACCAAATTTCATTAAAATCGAAGGGGAACGCTTGGACTGTTTTAGATATGAACTTGTTTGATATCACAAATGAAATAACAATTGATGGTCTAATCATTTAACAACATACAGTGGTATGACACCAAAATAATTGATAATTTTGTTAAAACCACATTGCTAAATGGAGAATATTCATCTGAATTCTTCGGTGTTCCAACTATTGCTGATTTCAAACAGCATTTCTGGGTAGTGGTTATATGGTGTGCTTCGAAAGGAAATGAATCACAGTCACCTATGAATTGAAATGCACGTGTTCTGATTAAACATTCATAGTTGTTATTCAGACAGTTAACGTTAACGTTTGTGCAAAAAAGGGTTAATTCATATTTCAACTCATTGGTGACTGTGATTAATTTCATTTTGAAACACACCGAACATGTTCAGTATTGGAATTTATGAGATATTTCTGGATAAACTTTTACTTTTTGTTGCTGAACACCATCATGGCTATTCTTATCTCATAGGCAGCTGTTTGGAATCGTTCTGTGCTGTCAGACCAAACCACTTGTGCAGTACACTCGATGCCAACCAACATTCCTCTTTCCTTTTATTTTCCCATGCCTCAGATATTCGTGTCCTCTGCTTAACGGAGTGTAAGGCTTCTTACATATTTTTTATTTTCATTCTTTCAATGACCTCCCTGTTAATGATTCTACGAGTCGAAGATATTCACCATATTCTTTATTAGCACCTCGTCTTGAATGGTTCCAACCTTTTCAATTTGAATTGTTTGAGTTGAAGCCTACTCCATTCAGTAAAATGGAAAACACTTAACGGTATACATTCATAGTTTTATATTGACATCTCTATCACTCATTTTCAGGAAGACTGATCTTGCTATTTCTACTCTTTTTAGTTGCTCTAGCCTGTGGTTCCCAGTTGTTGGGAACTCAACTATCTCAATTTTGATGTTATCAATGGTCAATTGTACTTGGTTTCAGAGATTACCGTGTACTTTTAATTCATATTCAATGAATCAACCTTGCAATAATGATTTAGCCTCTCCAGCATGTACTGCAATTCTGTTTTGTTACTTGTTAGTAACACTGTATCATCGGCGCATCTCATATTATTTATTATATAATAACCCCTTTCTTAAGTATTCCTTTCTATAAATATTTTTTAAAATATTATTGAAAATGCTCCATTTATGAGCTTGTGAACTGCTTCACAAGCTCTGACTCAGTGAAAAGAGTCGACTCGGAGAGTCGTCATGACTCGGTTGAATAAATGATTTTTAAGAAAAGTCTATCCTCGCTTCCTAAAATTTTCACATAAAGTGGAGAGCTAAAAAAAAGGTCCTCACTTCCCAAATTACGCCAACTCGTTTCTTTACAAAGTGTTGACTAATCGTCAAAATAAAAATAAAAATATGCGAATGGGGCATCAAGAGAAGAGCTAAAAAGTCCTCACTTAAAATTGCTCCAATATGCGTCTTTACATGTTTTTACAGAGTCGACTCATTATACAAACACATCACTACCCGACTTGCTTCACTTACTCGACTCTTTGAATTTAACCCATCTCGAATAATTATACTTATTGACTCCTCCAACAGAGCTTCCTTAAAGATGGCTCCAATATGGCATTAATTAAAAAGGATATAAGACAAAATGCATCCTTCGAATTCAGTCAACTCATTTTCAACATTCATATTTGCAATTTTTCCCCGGTCTTGGTCTTTATCCTGACATCTATCAGTCTATGCTCTTTCTAAGTATCTCATTTATTGTAGTTTATCATTCTTAACTTTATCGAAATCAGTAAACATCTTGATTAATATCTAAAGATCTTTGAAAGTTCTCCGAGGAGAGTCTTTCTTGTTCCAAGGCCTTTTTTTAATCCAAACTTAAACCACTTTGAGTGAAAATCCTTCTGTTCCTAATTGCAAACGATAGTCATAAAAGGGCTAAAGAAACACATCAAAATTAAGTGAGCTATGGAAATATATTACTTGTCTATCTGTTAGATGAAATATGTTGCATAATATTAAGGCTCAATGACTACAATGGAAATTATTTTTAAAATGACTAAATTATAAAACTACTCATTGAATTAGTAATGAATTGTGTGTTGCGTGAATAACCTTCCTATTAGAAAGATCAGTAGGTCTAAATAAATTTCTTATAGGATTCACCCTTAATATCAAAAATTTTGTCTTCGGGGTTTGAATGAAAAAATCACTTTTATATTTTATAATATCAATTAATAACAAAAAGCCATTAGGGAAATGAAATACAGGTACACAAATAATAACGGACGGGCAATAGGATAATTAAAATTGGTATGTGTAATACAAGCTTGACAAACAAGAAGAAACTGGAATTAAGCAATTAATTCTATATATTGGAGTTGGATGTACTAATAATGGCAGAAACTAAAAAGGAAGGACTTGGAGGAATAATAAAAAAGAAATAGAGGAAAAATGGTTTCAACCAAGGTAGGAAAGAAAAAAATAAAGAATTGGCAGACAGTTAAAATACTACTAGTATAACAACAAATTCTGCACAAACTAGAGAGTAATAACCTTTGCTGCCATGAGAGGTCTATGAGAGAATACTTGTGCAATGATTAGCAGAATTGTTGAACCAACACTAGAGAAATCACAATGTGGCATCAGAAAAGGATGCAGGACCTTATCTTTGCAGCAAAACGAATTATATATGGAGTATGATTGAAACTAACTCGAATGCATATCCTGCATTTTTGCACAGGAAAAGCTTTTATAGAGCAAAAGAGGAATATATTTGGAAAATTCTAGAAGAAGTTAATGTTAATAGAAATCTAATAAAAGATCAAAAAAATACATATAAAAGCAGCATAAACTTCACACACAGAAAGATAAAATGAAATTGTTTTAAAGTTAATGGGGTTACAAGGCAGGGAGGTGTATTAGATTTTCTCTTTATCTTACAACGTCATTAAGGAATGCAAAATGTACGTGAAGAAAGTGGACAGAAATTTCAGAAGGTGCTTTTGTAGTTGTAGAATCCTAAGAACAAGTATCAATGAATGTCCAGACTAATAATGCGAGCATAGAACAAGTGAAACAATTTAAGTACCTGAGTAATAATTAAAGGTAGTAAAAAGCAAGATGTAAACATCAACAAAAGAGTGGAGAAAGTGTTGAAGCTATATCACACTATGAGAAACGAATGAAAATGCGAAATATCATCATTAGGACTTTCTTGTCTTTCAGAAGTAAATCATGGGTAACGTCGGATATCAAAAATAAGATACAGGCAACCGTAATAAGGTACCTGAGGGTCAATTAGGTGGGATTAAGAACAGTAAAAGAAGAACAGAATGTATAATAAACAGCTGGCTTGCTAAGAATGCAAGAAAATAGGCAGCTTGGAAAGGTATTAGAGGCCAGGGTAATGCTGAAGAGATGCAGGGGAAGATCAATGGTAAGCTGAAACAGTGTGGTGGTAAATGAAATATGCAAGAGGAAAAACATAGAGAAATGCAAAAATTACAGAAATCGGGAAAAACAGTGAGCAAAGTTTGTACATGGATAAGAAAAGTAAAAACCCTGCACAGGTGAGATCTCCCTTCTCACCACCACAAATCCTGTTTGTTCTATGTAATTACATATGGCAAATTGATTAACCATGAAATATTGCCACAAAAGATAATTTTTTTGTACCTGAGAATCTTATGTTGAAATTTGCATGCATACACGAGTTGTTACATTTTCAACTTTAAGCTGTCAATGGAAGAAAATTTTATATTTATTCATAAATAAGAAATTTATTTAAACCTTCTGAACTACCTGTAATACTCATACAATTGAATCAATGTTGGAATGTACTGAATTATTTTCTGTTTCGAATATTTATGGTTCACCTATTTTTTCCAGATATTTAATGAGCCTGTTATATTCTTGGGTGCGGATGTGACACATCCACCCGCCGGTGATAATAAGAAGCCCTCCATAGCCGCCGTTGTAGGTTCCATGGATGCTCACCCATCACGTTACGCTGCCACAGTTCGGGTGCAGCAACATAGACAAGAAATTATTCAGGAACTAAGTTCAATGGTTCGGTGCGTATAAGTATATTAGAAACAATACCTTAGAAGCAAGTAATTAAAGTACTCATTTATAAAACATTAAGTGCTGATGTAGTAAGAAACATTTTGGATTTTTTGCCTATTTGCATTTACTACATATCGAATGTTCATTAAAAAAAAACCTCCAAGTGTGCCTTAATTTTTTATTTAAAAAAATTGAAGTTGGCACACATGTTCGGGATTGACAAACAAAACGCCAGATCGTTCTAAGTCACAATTATTCTGTCGTCACAATGGTTTACAGCAGGCATGTCAAACTCATTTACCACCAAGGGCCACATCAAGTATTACACACAAGCTGCGGGCCGCATTACCAAAAAAAACTACAATTGAAACCAAACAAAAAATAATTATTTTTACCTTGTACATATTTTTTTTTTAATATTCGATACCAACCTTGCCGGGCCGCGTGTTTGACATGCCTCTCTAGAGTCCATTTCAAATATCTCTGTAAAAGAAAAATTTTGTGTGTGTATTGTGATCGTGAAATTTTTTTTAACGGAAATATCCGTTTTGACGTCTCTAAGAGTCCATTTCAAATATTACTGGGAAAAAAAAAATATGTGTCTGTATTGTGACCGTGAAAATGTCAATTTTTTTTTAAATTATGTGTGCGCCTGTGTTGTGACTGAAAAATTTTTCAGAATTTTTTTTTGAACGGAAGTATCTGTTTTGATGTCCTAGAGTCCATTTTAAATATTTCTGGAAAAAAAATATGTGTCTGTATTGTGATCATAAAACTTTTTCAAAAATTTTTTAACGGAAATATCCGTTTTGAGGTCCCTAGAGCCCATTTCAAACATTTCTGGAAAAAACAAATTATGTGTGTCTGTATTGTGACCGTAAATTTTTTTTTACGGAAATATCCGTTTAGAGTCTATTTCAAATATTTCTGGGGAAAAAAAATGTATGTGTTTGTGTGTTTCTCTGTGTCTCTAATGTGATTGTGAAAATGTTTGCAAATTTTTTTACGGAAATATCTGTTTTGAGTTCCCTAGAGTCTATTTCAAATATTTCTGGGGAAAAAAAATGTATGTGTTTGTGTGTTTCTCTGTGTCTCTAATGTGATTGTGAAAATGTTTGCAAATTTTTTTACGGAAATATCCGTTTTGAGTTCCCTAGAGTCTATTTCAAATATTTATGGGGAAAAAAAATGTATGTGTTTGTGTATTTCTCTGTGTCTCTAATGTGATTGTGAAAATGTTTGCAAATTTTTTTTCACGGAAATATTCGTTTTGAGGTCTCTAGAGTCCAAATATTTCGGGAAAAGAAAAATTGTGTGTGGGTCTGTATTGTGATCGTGAATTTTTTTTTAAACATTTGTTTGTCGGAAATATCCGTTTTGATGTCTTTAGAGTCCATTTCAAATATTTCTGGAAAAGAAAAATTGTGTGTGCCTGTATTGTGATCGCAAAAATTTTTTCAAAATTTTTTTCACGGAAATATCCGTTTTGAGGTCTCTAGAGTCCACTTCAAATATTTCTGAAAAATAAAAAAAAAGTGTGTGTATCTGTATTGTGATCGCAAAAATATTTTCAATTTTTTTTTCACGGAAATATCTCCAGAGTCCATTTCAAATGTTTCTGCAAAAGAAAAATTGTATGTGTATCTGTAAAAATTGTTTGTGTGTCTGTATTGTTACTGTGAAATTTTTTCCAAACATTTTTTTAACGAAAATATTCGTTTTGAGCTCTCTAGAGTCCATTTCAAATATTTTTGGGAAAAAAAAAAATTGTGTGTGAGTGTCTCCATTGTGATTGTGAAAAATTTTTCAAATTTTTTTTACGGAAATATCTGTTTTAAAGTCTCTAGAGTCCATTTCAAATATTTCTGGAATAGAAAAATTGTGTGTGTGTGTCTGTATTGTGATTGTGAAAATTCTTTCAATTTTTTTTTACTGTTTTGAGGTCCCTGGCGTACATTTTAAATATTTCTGGAAAAAAAATTGTGTCTGTACTAACCGTGAAATTTTTGCAAAAATTTTTTTAACGGGAATATCTGTTTTGAGGTCCCTAGAGTACATATGAAATATTTCTGGAAAAAAAATGTGGTGTGTCTGTGTGTGTACATACTGTGAGCGTGAAAGTTTTTCCAAAAATTTTTTTAACGGAAATATCCTTTTTGCGGTCCCTAAAGTCCATTTCAAATATCTCTAGGGAAAAAAAATTGTGTGTGTGTGTCACTATTGTGATTGTGAAATTTTTTTCTTTTTTTTTACGGAAATTTCCCTTTTGAAGTCTCTTACACACAAGTCGCGGGTCGCATTACCAAAAAAAACTATAATTGAAACCAAAAAAAAAAAAATTATTTTTACCTTGTATATAATTTTTTTAAATATTTGATACCAACCTTGCCGGGCCGCAGGCAACTTGTAAGCGGGCCGCATGCGGCCCGCGGGCCGCGTGTTTGACATGTCTGGTTTACAGCAACCAGCAAAAACGTTTTTAGTTGAAAGTTATTTCCAAAATGGGACTAAAGTGGACGGAAATTGGGTGTATTTATTCGACGCACCTATGGCAGAGTTTCAGGAAGAATTACCTAACGTTCTCATTATTTATGATGAATTATAAAATACCTTATCATGATCTGTTATGTCTCCGTAAACCAGGAAGTGGTAGATCAGTCAAACGTACTTAGGATGCTATTAATACAGCCCAAGGAATTTTGGAAGGTGAACCTACGTTTTCTCTGCATCTTTTATCACAGCAAATTAATTTATCGGTAGAAACATGCCGCAAGTAACATAACCTCAATTTGTGTTACCAACTTAAATTTTTAAAAATAAAAAACCATGGCACACTTGATGTTTTTTTTTAATGAACATACTTTATTACAATTTACAATTTGTTTAATTATTTTTATATGCCCATTAAGTTCCCCATCACTCTGCTGTTCGATATACCTGTTCACTCATTTCGTTTTTACTTTGAACTCTTGCTTTGTGGTTTTTTCACACCAGCTCTAACGTAATGTTTCTCTTTTACAGTGAACTATTAATAATGTTTTACAAATCGACAGGAGGCTACAAGCCTCACAGAATAATTTTATATCGTGACGGAGTGTCGGAAGGACAATTCTTACAGCTACTGCAGCATGAATTAACAGCCATTAGGGAAGCGTGTATTAAATTAGAGGCAGATTACAAGCCGGGCATTACTTTCATTGTAGTTCAAAAGAGACATCACACAAGGCTGTTCTGTGCAGACAAAAAAGAACAAAGTGGCAAATCGGGAAATATACCAGCCGGGACGACTGTTGACGTGGGAATTACTCATCCGACGGAATTCGACTTTTATTTATGCAGTCACCAAGGAATACAGGTAATAATATTATTGGTTATGTTCATGTATCATTAGGTAGTGTGGTTTATTTCATTAAATTACATGTATAAATTTTGATAAATGTTAACACCGATGGCGTTGACGTGAGATTTCATTTTTGATTTATAATTTTTTAAAAAGCACAAATGGACAAACTGACTTGTGTCCAAAAAGTACAAAAATGCAAGAAGATATTGCTATTAGTGATGGGCATAATCGAATGATTTCAATAATCGAATGATTACTATTCGAATTAATCTGAAAATCGATTATTCATTCGAATGATAATTCGAGTGATCATTCAAATGATCTGAAAATCGATTATTTATTCGAATGATTATTCAAAAATTATTATCATTCGAATGATATGAAAATCAAATGATCATTCGAATAAAAGTTCGACTAATAATTCGAATGATTGTGAATCGAGTATTTTTATTTTTTAAGTGGTATAAACATATTGGAATGTTATTTCGTTAAAATCGTTCATAAATACTTGTGTTTTGATTTCAACAATATATCATAATAAAATTATAATATAGAATATATTGTAAACAATATCAGAGTACTTCGCCGCAATGTTTCGTGGGAAAGATATTCTATTAATACGCTAAGTAAAGTTTTGAATGATATATATTCGAGTACAAATTGGTATAATGACATTCTAATGATCATTCAAATGATCAAAATAGCTAGTTTTCGAATTGTTCATTCGAATACCGATCACTCAAATAAATCATTCGAGTGCCAATCGAACGATCATTCGGGTATAGATCATTCGAATGATCACTCGAATACTGATCATTCAAATGATCATTCGAATTGAAAAATAGGTTCTCGAGATAATCGATTATTTTGATAATCGAATTAATCGATTATCGTCATTCGAATGATCCCATCACTAATTGCTATATAAATAAAGTAATATCGATGTTTGCTTTTTAAAATTTGGTAAATATTATAAACTATGTAAGGTATGTTGTGAAGACGTTACATTTCAGTAACTTGGGTGATCAGTTTTAACCCTTTGGCCTACTTTCCTTATGTCCGAATGCAGACGCAACGGAATAGCAGCAGAAACCAGCCCGACTGAGGCACGCCTGGCGTGCCCAATTGTATGGGCACAAATTCATGCTTTTTCATGGCACAATTGAAAACGTAAAATATGGTCTTCAAAAAATTCTGTTTCGCAAGAAATGCATTAATTGTGCAACACTACTAACGCAAGCGGCGCGCCAGGAGTTGAGCTCGTGCTCGATTTGATTGGCCCAAGCGGCTCACCACGAGTTGAGCTCGTGCGCGATGTTATTGGCCCAACCTGCGCACCACGAGATATGCTCGTGGTCGTTGTGTTTGGCCCGAACATTTAAACACGAGGAGCACTCGTGGTTGTAGGTCAAAGGGTTAATTCATGCTTAAACTTCGATAAATTAAGCAAATTAGGTATTTTTGAAAAGACGCCATATCCCATATAACACTCAATCATTTTATTGACAACAATACACTGTCAAATCTATAACCTTTGTTGCATTGGGGGAAAAATTGGTCCGTTTTTTTAATTATTATTTCAGAACATTTTTTCTCAAATCTTAAACTCTTTAAGGACCGGTTTTACCTGCATAGAATGAAGCTAGGAATAATTGGGATAAATTCATTTCATCTTTGTTCAACGCATGTCATGCAACAAGCAACAAAGATGAAATAAATTTAGCATTAGAATTCCTAGTGTTATTCCGTACATGTAAAACCGGGCCTAAGTAAATGAAGCGTCCAAGTCGTACACGTCGCTACGATAGTAAGTTTTCTATTTGAAAGTTATCGTGAACAGTTATTTAAATAGTTTTTACTGTTGATTTATTACAAAGCAAAAAATTGTTTTATCTTTAAATTATTTTTTTAGGGTACATCAAGACCATCACATTACCATGTCCTCTGGGATGACTCTCATTTAGATTCGGATGAACTTCAATGCTTAACGTATCAGTTATGCCACACTTATGTTCGTTGTACGAGGTCCGTTTCGATTCCGGCTCCCGCCTATTACGCACACTTAGTAGCTTTTCGAGCGAGGTATCATCTCGTTGAAAAAGAACATGACAGGTATGTATTACTTATCTCTTAAGTGCACTTTTATTTAATCTTTTTAAAGAAATAGGAGAAATGCTTATATC
The DNA here is from genome assembly GCA_910593695.2 of Ocypus olens. Lineage (NCBI taxonomy): Eukaryota > Metazoa > Arthropoda > Insecta > Coleoptera > Staphylinidae > Ocypus > Ocypus olens. Next base: position 37,559,898 of record OU343058.1, read on the forward strand.
CATTAGATATTTGATTGCCCAAGTAAAGGGTGATGCAAAACTTGGGTTTTTCCTATATGTGAAATTGGTTCGATATACTTATTTAATGGAAACAGAGACTTAAGAAAAAAGGTAGAACATAAGATTTATGCTTATAATATAACAAACGGAACTACGTGTTTACAAAGGCCTACATACCGTGACCTCGTCACCCTCCCCTTATCTGGATCTGACGTATTTACAAATAAAATATAGAAAACATAACAATATAAATCCAATCGGGATATTTGCAGACGGCACGTGATGGAATCATGATTAGAATGCCGCGGGGTACAGCCATATACCTTGCGGTTGCGCACACACAAGCGGTCCAGGTAATCGCACTGGGGATACTTAAGGGTAGTCGCACCATCATTGGTTCATACTTGCGGTTCTCCGCACAACCGGTTTTTAGGGCTTCCATTCCAACGATACGTATGGGCATTTCACAGATGTTGACTCGCGTTGGTGGTCAGTGGTGTGATGGCATATGTGAACCAGTGTTGCCATCCTCGACTGCTATGGACTGAAAAAATCTCTTTTTAAGTTAAAATTTCCCTCCCTTCAATGTTGAGAATGCACTTTTATTGTGAACTTTGTTGTAATACATAGGTAATTATTTAAAAGCATGTACTCTGTATTTTTTGTTTTAGAAGATTTCAATGTTCTTTCGTTACTTCAGCTCCCTTTTCTCGTACTCCACACCCTACATGTGTACTGGCAAATAATTCCCACAACATTGATTTACTATATAAGAATGCTTTAAGCTCGCATTATTTTCTGCCCTCCCAAATAGAATATTTACCTGAAATGCATACGTCATTGGCAACAAGCGACCTCTACGATTTTGCGCAGGCTTTGGTTCTTCTCTATTCAAATGTACTTTACTGGAAAGCATTATGACCGTGAACATTTGAAAAAAAAATTAAGTTTCGGTTTTTTCGAAATGGATGGTTTATTCACATCTTCAGAAACGGAACCATCACTGTCACTCATTCTAATCGCAAAATTTACAATTAAATGAGGATTTTAAATGCAATATTTACAATGACAAAAACATGAAATTACTCCAGTGTTAGTAGGTTAATGCCCACTTGCACACCAGAACTTAATGATGATTAACTTTAATCAGAGTATTTCTGTTGCACCGTCGACTGATTAAGTATCTAGCGGCCAAGGATTATTATTATAGAGAGCACACATTTTTCTAGGGATTTTAAGTTCTTTTTTAGTTGTTTTATGTCGTCCTATTGACAACAGAGGAAACAAAAGCACAGAAAATATGGATACTAAATGCTAACACACTATTTCTTACTATGTGAACCTGTAAGTAAAGTAATTGTATTTGTGTATTATACCTCATTTAATAACTAGGTGGACTAAAGGCAAAAGTCATATTTACACTATAAAAAGTAACCAGAAATGTTTTGGCAGTAAAATTGAAATTATTTAAAATTTGTTTACCCATAACATTCATTCAATAATTATACCAATACGTAAATAAATTTTAGGCAAACTTTCATAATTATAGAGTCAATAATTTAGTATCTAATATTAAAATATTAATTAAAAAAAAAGATAAATAAACTGGTGCTTCTGCTCTCATACACCTGTTCTGTGAAATCTCCATATCCTTTTCCAACGTTTTAAAGCATTGGCAAAATTTACCGGTTATATTATTTGTTTGGAATAAGGTCACCCGGGGTAAGTGGAGCCCCTAATTTTATTAGATCAATTTTGATTTGCATCAGCTTAGGAAGTTGAACTTTAAGAAACATAACATTTGGCGAGAATATCAACATGACTATAAAATAACATCAGGCAAATTTCTACAACTCGTCTGATAGCAGCTTCTTCTTATCAACACAATGTATATATATATATATATATATATATATATATATATATATATATATATATTTACATCCCGATATCATTGCTGCGTCTATTCATTGTGTTTTTGTCATCATTGGTGCGTCCATATGCTAAGTTGCGTCCATATACGGACGCAATTTAAACATCACCTATTTTCAATTTTTTCCACATCAGTGCGACTTCCTGAATGCTATATTAAAAATACGCGTAGACGCAACAATGATGTTGAAATGAGTAATTTTAGTTTACACAATTTCTGCTAGAGGCGCCACCGTCGATGCGTAAGTATACGTCTGTACGTATTCTCTTGCGCCCACCGCGGTACTGCGTCCCGATTTATCGGCAACGTCGCGCCGGCCTCGCGCTGACATGATGCGTCATTCTTGCTCCAAATTAAATTGCACGGATTATCAGAACGATTTCGTTCCTTTACATTCATCTTCGCCACGCTGCGAGTTAATTTATGCGCGAAGAGTAATAGTAATAAAAGTGCTAAAGCGCTAATTTATTTTTCTATCATAAATAAATAAAATTATGAACTTAATTAAAAAATCAATTTGTTTTAACCACCACTAATTATTGTAAAACATATTGGGTAACGTCAGTTATTAATCAATTAATTAAGTAAATAATGTTAATCTAAACAAATATTCACGACTCAAGTTTCGACGTATTACCGTCATCAAGAGAATTACCAATAGATTGATTTATGGTTAAAAAATAGTAGATGTTTCTAAGGCAAATTAATTATGGATTACCACGTAGTAACGGTCACAACCATGCTTGTTGGATAAAATATTATTTTCAAATGAGAGTTAATTTTTGCAATTGAATTTTGTTGCTACCAAAGTAAGAGGAGAATAAAGGAAACAGGAGCCTATTTGTTTTAGGATTTATTTTAATCTCTATATCTCATTCCGAACATAAACAAATATTTTTTTTGTTCGTCTAATTTACTTGCCGAAAATTTAAAACAAAATAGTTGTTTAATCGTCATTTGAAATTCCACTAAAATTCAATATGCAGATATCCAAAAATTCATATAAATAATATATGATTTTTAAAATTCAACTTAAAATCATAATAAATTCTGGATCAAAAATGTTCATGCCATTTTGGCTTGTTTCTATAGAACACTTGAAAAATTAAATTATTTCTTAGACATATTTAATTCCGAGATAGAAAATGTCAAATTAAGGAAAATCTAAAATATTTTTTTAAATACAAAACTGTCTTATTAATACTTGGGGTTGTTAAAATGAGGCACTCAGATAATTTTGTAAAAATCGAAACTAGTCGGAATAAAAAGTATCAGAAATTGTGAAACAAACCAAGTGCGTCATTTTAACAACCCTTAATATTAAAAATGTTTCACCACGTGATGAACGACAACCAAATTCAACAAAATATACTAATTAATTTTAACATAAGCTATAATTTAAACCTGAATGCTCGAATTTACCTTATTATTATTTAAATATTACTAAAAATTCATTTTAAAATGTAAAGTAATTATTAAATATAATATTGTTTGTTATAATATATTTGTTGATATTAAATTTGTATCAATTTTCTGGAAAAATTCTGAGTTTCGAAAACGTAATAATCAAAAAGCAGAGAATAACGTAACTTTGCGCTATACAATTTGCAAATGTAAACTCTTTTGAAGGCATAAATTCACCAAATGTTTTTTTAATAACATTAGAGAATGTTAACATTGGTTCCGTTTATATTTTTTTATTATAATTATTCAAGGTTTCCATCTTTCATAAGCAATACAAATTATTCTTATGTTGAAAATAGAAACTCTTTAGTTATTGCAAATGAATTAAATAAATTCAATAAAAACGAAATTTAGCTAAAATATGTGAATACATATTTATTTACAATCTACACAAACAAGTCTTACCAGGACTATAATTAAATAAATAACCTATTGAAATTTACCCTACTTTTCTGGCTACTTCCACGCCAAATGTTGAATTGTACACAAAAAATTGCATTAGGAGACATTTACTTGGTGATACGTCTTAATTATAATTTGGAATAAAGCACTTTGTTGTGCCACTATTTTCATAATATGTGACTATAGTTTTAACTATTCGCCAGTTTTTTTTATGTCTATCACTAGATCTATCACTGATTTTACCCTTATTCTATTAAAAAATATCACTTTGTACGACTGAAAACAATATGAGGATCTAGTTTATTATGAAAGATGGAGAGTTAGTTATATGGGGCCCAATATTCCTTAGATAAAGTTGTATCAAATATTCCAAATTAATTTTGCAAATTGACTTCGGCTAAGGCGCTGTTGTAAATATATTGAATTATTACCATTCTTGGTATTAATCTGTAGTTCTTTGCGAATGGCAAGCAAATGTCAAAACAAGTGCTGCGAAACTGCAAATACATATTAAACAAAGCAAGTATTTAATTAAACCCCTAATCATATAAATATTTTGGGGTGGTTTGTCACCACATTCGTTGCGAGGCTATGTGGTTTTAAGCCGGGCGGTAATAGTTATTTACGTATTAAGGGCTGTTAGGATAGCCGTAACAACCAAGGGAGCCGTTTGGGGCCCGACGAAGGAGGGCCCTAAAGCGACCGCGGTTGTTCCAGCCCTAACTGCACGTGGTACGTACAACGTTTTTCGTCGTACTGCTAATTTTATAAGAAATGAAACTTGAATGTGTCTAATTGACAATGCTAAAATCGCCGATGACGTCGATTTAATTTTGGTTACCGTCAACATAAAAATCGCACATGTCGTTGTTTCCTTAACAACCAATAACAAACCATAACAACCAATAACAAAGTGCAAAAATGGAGAAAGAGGCTTTACTTCCAGCGAAAATATTAGCCCGAGCTAAGCAAGCGAATGGTAAATTAGTACCAGAAAAATCGAGGGATAGGTACCAAAACGAAGGAAATTTATTTAATAGATGGCAGCAAGAAAATCATATTGAAAGTGTGTGCGAAAACGTAATAAACGTAATAATGGCCTATATTGATGAACTGGTATGTTAATTTTTATCCCGTGTAGCAAATTGTAACAATTTTTGATTTGATTGCAGAGCGAAAAGTATGCTCCCAATTCTGATCTAAATGAAAATGTTTCAAGAAATGTACATGTTGAAAATAGAAATTTGTCTCAAGAAGCCACATCTATTTCTACCCGAGGAAATGTGAGCTTTCACAATTGCACAATAACAAATTTTTATAACTTCAAGTAGACTTTTTATAATTTGTATTGTTGTTTCGTTCAATTTCCTGTAGTTAACTAAATTTATTTAATTTCATAAGAGTCTAAAACTGTTTTCAAATGGATAAAAAAAAAAAAAAAAAAAAAAAGAACCTTTATTGGCATAACCATATATAAAAAACAAAAAACAAATTAATTCCTTACATCCCTCACCCCCCCCTTCCACCCCTCCCCTCCCTCCCTCTCCCCTCTTTCTCCCATCCCACCTTCTCCAGCGTCTTCACTCCTGCCCCATCCTCTCTCATCCATTCCGTCACCCTTCTATTCCCTCTCACTCCTACCCATTCTTCTTTCACCCCCTCACATTCTTCCGCCAAGTGCTTCCATGTATCCTTCCCCCACTCGCACAGCCCACATCTCATATAATCCTCCCCCATCCACCTCTTCCTCCCTTTCTCTCCTGACCCACATCTCGCCCTCGCCAACCTCACCCTCTCCTCCCTACTCCATCCTTCTTCCCCCCAATACTCTGGTATTCTCCCGTACACCTGCCACCTCCCATACATATCATTATATTCACTCCTTTCTATCCGCCCCTGTCTCTCCTGCATATCCACCTCTCTCATTTTTTCCTTCACCCATCCCGCCACCTTCACCCCCCTCCCCATCCACTCTATCACCTTTGCCTCCGATAACCCCACCCTCTCATACATCTTCCTTCTCTCCCTTCTCCATTTCCCCTCTTCCCCATTCACACACCCCCACCATACTGCCTTTACCAATCTCTCCTCCCCTAAACCCCACAATTTCTCTTCGTATTCAAATGGATAATATTGTTTTAATAATTTGTTGATTGAGAGTGGGTTAAAAGCTCTTAACAGCCCGCATTTTCGTTGCCAGGGAAATATGAATAACTTAACGTTTGTCAAAAGTGACATGTTATAAACTACATAACAATATAGTGCGACGAAAAATTTTATTAACGAAGATTTGCGATTCGGGTCATTGGATTTTCAGTGTTTGTCATCCTATTCATAATAAAATGAATGTATAATTAGAAATAATAGGTTATGGCGGAACTTAGTAACTTATGCTACTATCTCTATATCATTCACCCTTTCAAACCCGCATTTTCTTCAAACAACCTTTCTTTTAACATAAAAGTGAATATTTTAAAAGAAACCTTCAGTTATTATCAAATTTGCTTAAAATTTAGTTTTAAATATCTTTCAAATTAGTCCTTGTACGTTATATCAATAGTAGTACTATTAATAACAAGCAATTTTTTATTATATCATTCAATATCCGGCGTGGCATTAGCCAGGCAAGTAGTTGTTTTAATAAACGATTTGTTTTTGGTCTTTAGTTTTTAGTCTTGAGACTTAATGTTGCAGAGTTACGAACAGGTTGAATTTTACATATTCAAGCTACTTTTCGTCTTTATTTAATTTATGTTTATTTTAGTTTAAAAATAAGTTTCTACCATACAAAGCCCACCATCAGATAAATACACTCACAACATATTCTTCAAAAATGGTGAGAATCGCCACGGGCGAACTTCAAATGGATACTTCAATTCAAATTTCGATTTCAAAAATTTACCGATTTTAATTGAATTTCTAAAATGCGATGTTTCCTGTTTCCGCCAATTTAACCATAGAAAAAGATGCTAATTTAATGTTTGCTAATTTAATAAAAAAAACGTAGTTCCTCCAATAATAGAGAATTAGGCGAAGGTGCACACTTAACTTAAAACACCCTGTATATATCGTGTGTGTTGGAAAACGCGAAAATTGTAAATATTTTGAGCCGGAACAAGCTACCCGTAATTTCATGCATCGTAATAAATGTTCTATATTATTTATATGTAAAAATAAAAGTATAAATCAATCATTCAATAGGCCTACTGGCGGTATTTGATGATATTTTTTCAGCTGGACCGGAATGAAAGACCATTACAACCAGGAAGAGAAGTACGATTATTATTTTCTTTTCCCAACATCCTTGAAAACGGGGGGGGGGGGGGGGGGGTATATATATTTGCCAGTAAAATTTAAAAAAGTAAAAATTCACCCCTTTCGTGGGCGAGTATTGGCCGGTAGAGAGGTTGGTAGGGGTCGGACGCGATATCCGGCACCACCACCATGCTCAGCATCCTCGAAAACGGGGGGATATTACATTTGCGGGTGATATTAAAAAAAAATCACCTTCTTTGGGGGCGAGTATTGGCCGTTGGAGGGGTTGGTAGGAGTCGGACGCGATATTCATCTCCACCGCCGTGTTCAGCATCCTCGAAAACGGGGGAAAGTGTTTTTTTTCTGCAGGTAAATTTTGAGGGGTTGCGCAACCCCAAAGAGAAATTCTAACACCACCATCGTGTTCAGCATCCTCGAAAACGGGGAGGGAAGATAATCTTTTTCCGGCTCAAAATATTTACATGTTCGTCCGACTTACACACGCTACTATTGCGTATTTCTCCGTTCGGATTATTTTCGGCGTCTTCCTATGCAGACAAGAATTGATGCATGTTCACACATCCAATATGACGGCAACAGTGCCGGACGCAGAATCTAATGTAAAAAATACATAAATGTATATTTAAGGTGCACGAATGATGGCGAAGTATACGGAAAGAGTATATTTCGGATGCATTATTGATGCCACCATGAAAGGAGTTAATTTTGATACCAATGTGAATGAAATTATTTTTGCTACTAAGGTTTTAAGAGTGATGGAGCAGCTCTGGTATGTAAATTATGTAATATACTCCGGAGTATATTTGATAATTCGCCTTCCTTTACGTGGATGCAATATAACGTGATTGTGAAAGGACGCACTAGTGATACCGAGATGTAAATATATATATATATATATATATATATATATATATATATACATATAGTACTTATACACCTCCGATTGATATATGAAGCTAACCACTTTGCCTCCGAAATTGCGCTTTCGCCTCCGGTTTTGGAGGCGAACGCGCTAGCCGCATTTTCTAGTGTTTAGATACTACTACAAGAAACATAGTAAAATATTGGCTGGAGGCAGTTTGGGGCCCTGATCGAATATTTATATACAAATTAGTTCGGTGATCTGCCGCCTGGAACGCCACTATTATATACATTTATACGTCCGCTACGCCGAGCGGTTGAGCCAACATCCGCATATTCATCGGTTCAAGCTGCCTCCAAAATAGCGGCAACGGTGCATCAGAATTTACTTTAACTTCTAGGCTGTAAGAACATTTCGATTGATTTGTAGTGGTCCGTGATTTCATATTATTCTCTCAAATAAATATTTATTTTGAATTTAATGAATTAAAAATATAAACTTCTGCAGAATGTTAACCTAATGCATCAGATTTCGCAATTAATTTAAAATGTGTATTTTACCAAAAAATAAATATTACTTAAATTTAGCTCCAGTCTACGGACTGTTTAAAAATATCTATATTTATGTTTCCGTGTGTCTCCTATGCTGTGGTTTTATGGGCACAATTGTTAGGAAAATTTTCGTACTAAATTTTGATTAGATTTTGTCAGAATACGGCAAAAAACGTATTGTATTTTTTATTTATTTATTCATTTATTAACGCAACTGCATTTACATGTATTTTGTCATCAATTTAGAAAAGATTATAATTCACAACTTTCCTCTACATGAATAGCAGAAAACCAACATTTACTTCTATTTTCAAGTTGAAACTAATAGATGTACTGGTGTTTATGTTGATGATGGGGCTTCAATATACAGAGATGGGTTGTTAAAAATAAAAATAAAATGTATATTATTACAAAACTACGAATGCGAGTCAAAATATTATGCTGACAATGATCCGTTTTATCAAAATTGTCAAACATAGTTTTTGGAACCAAACCCACAAAATTTTTCGGTTTGGGTACTCAAATGTACAAGGTAGTAAGTAATTCAGCAGAATAAACCAACACGGAAATCACACTTTTTCATATAAATCGTTTTATTTTTTTTCTAACGCCTGAAAATGTTTCGTAAAAAAATTGAATAATATTTTTTTTTATAATTTAAAAAGAGAAAGCAATTTCAATTCATACAATTTATCTTATCTCATACAATTTAGAGACATTACACTTTAGCCTTCAGAAAAAAAATTATCTGTAAACCAAATCTGACGAAATCTATTAAATGAATTAATTCAGCATTTACTCAATTTTAATTTAAGCCAAATAAAATAAAATAAGTATTTTTTTCAGGAAACATTTTAGTTAATTAAAAAAATCGTGATGAAACTTATTTGAACAAAATTATTTACGGGTTCTTTGTCGAGTTTTTTGACATAAAACAAACTTTTAGTTTTGTAAATTATAGAATAAAAAGTAGGCCTTATGTGTATCATAGTGAATTATAATAGTGCGCTCTTACACTTGAGTTTTACTCGGATTTGCCTCATACTATATTTTATTTTCAGTTATAATGATTTTTCTACGAGATTTTTTGAGCCGCAAGTGTCCCTAAACGATACCCGCACAGAGTTTTTTTATCTTTGACTGGCTGTAACTAAAAAAACTGTCCATTATTAAGGCTTGCGCCTATGACATGTTTTGTTCGGTAGGTCATGAACTAGAACATACCGGGTGACCCAGCGATCTGTAAAAGCCCCATAACTTATTTGCTATTTGAGATATCGACTTCTAGTTTTCTTAAACTGGTAGTCACACTTATTCTGCATATTTTAAAAATATGTATGTTTTTGTACAGGGTGTCCCAATATACATAACAGACCAAAGTTATGTTTTTTTAAATGGAACACCCTATATTTTATACTTTATTTTCATCCCTCTTGAGAAGCTGATAAAAATAGTATAATATAGTATGGGTCTATTATGGACGGTTGGTTAGTTATGGGCAAATTTGTTTTTATTCTTAAATTCGTAAATCTTTTCTCTATAATTTATTCCTTGTGTTTTTCTTTGCTTATTTCATGGCCAAATTCTTCTTTTAAATCTTCGAACATTTTTGTTTTTCGTGGTTCGCTTACATGGGATTCAGATATTTCTAAATGAAAGAACAATTAATTTTTGATTTGTCGTTTTATTAAAGTTTTTGTTTTTAATTTCATCTGTATAATAATTATTTTAAAGTATATTATAATATGATTAGAGTCTGGATTTATAGGCGCTAAAAAGGCATTATATTTTTTATATGCGCTTAAAATTAGCCAATAAATGCGACAAAATGATTCAAATATGGATTTTATATGCGGTTTAATTAAATATAATGTTGTAAAATAAAAAAAAAATACGAATAGCGACTGATGAGAATTTAATTATTGAAATTACAATGTAGAACCACAATTTGATTTTGATTTTCATTTTACGTTTGTTAAATGACATGGGGTTCATGTTAAAATTTATTATGTCCTCCTCAGTCTCGCCCTTTCAAAATGCAACAAATCATTTTAATTTTTTCGTATCCCGGATTTCGATATAATACACAATAAATTTTCGCAAAAGTTAGGGAACTAATTTTAAATTTTCGTACAATTCTTCCATAATTTTAAAAACCTCAATTAAAGGCATTTGAAGTGTTTTTAAATCCTTGATTGTAGTTATTAAGATGCAAAAATGAGCATAAAAGCTAATTGTTGCAAAATATCACCACATGCAACACAATCTTTTAGGTGCTGCCGATTCTTCATGAATACAATTAAGAAAAATATTTTCTAATTTTTCAAAATTATTGACGTATGGCGTAGAATAAAGCAGCTTCCAGCCAAAAACAATTACCAGGTACGGTTGCATCGAGTATCATCTGCTTATGAAGAAATCCCCTTTTTCTATATTATTAATATAATATATGTTACATAACACAAGGTTCATCTTATATGATTTTATGAAAAAATATTTCTATGCTGGCAAATTTTATCAATAAATTACAACAAAATCAATTACAATTAATGGAAACATTAACTTTATATGTAGTTATATGCCGATATATGCTCAAATAAGTTTAATGTGATAAAACCTCGATGCGAAATAAAACTCCTTTCATTTCTCTCCGAGAGAAACGTATAGATACAGATTGCCAGTGCCATACGAAAGAGCAAATAAAACATGTAAAAAAATATAAATTCGGACTCTAAACATGATGCTTTAGATGGAATGCACTCAGGAATGATCCATATTATGACCGACTCACTTAATGCATAATATGTCTATTTTATTGAGAAGTTTCATTGTTTCCCCTATTATTAGTATCATGTATTATATTAGCCAGCTGTACTAGCTGGTGTCCTCTTGACAAAGGCAAACATTTCTTTATTTCGATGTAAATCGACATCTTTACCGACAGCGGTAAATCACAGCCGAATAGAACTATTTCATAAGACGCACTGGGCAATGGGATCAGTTACGTACGGCAACATCGCCGGAGGTACAGTGGTACATTTAATATAGCAAAACACATATGTTGGAGACGAAACCATCCGCTCCGTGTACGGAGGCCAAATCGTAATTCCAATATAGTAAATAATTGTATATAGAAGTATTTGTATATTATTACCCCTCCTTTGATATTCTGAAAGTTATATCTGAGATATAAAACCAGCGGAAAAGTTCCTAATCTTAGCATCATTGTTTCTGGTGGAGGTGTGGTCGCCTTTTTTGTGTACGGAGGTGAACGCGATACAAATGCACATATATATATATATATATATATATATATATATATATATATATATATATATATATATATATCAGATGCTATGGGTTATAGTTACCCCATGCAAAGGGGGAAGTGTAACCCATGCATAGGGCAAGTGTAACTATTACCTGATTTTCTGTATAAGAAACATTATAATGTGAAAAGGCAAGTGTATACCAAGTTTGTGAATTCATTTTATATTAATGCTCAGAAAATATTTTATTTAAATATTGTAAACAACATTGAAATCATTGGTTTTACATTAAGATAAACAGTAAGAGTCAAAGCTAATATTGAACTTGATTCTTCCTCTTTTATCTACAACTGGAGGTGGTAAAAACTTGTATATTTCTTCAGGATTAATGATACTAGTGTCATCAACATGTGGCCAGTAGAACGAGGAGGAAGAATCAATTCTTCTAGCAAATTTAACGTAGAGGCAAGGTTCCTTTTCGGTAACCTGAGCAACATACATCTTGGTCGTTTTCTTTGACGAAAGCTTTACAATCATCCAATCATTCACAGATAATGAATTACAATCTTTGTCTATTAATTCCATGAATTCATCATAATTTGTTTTTTCTTGGATTTCATCAATCATATTACCATCATCTGATTCATCTTCAATAAACTCGACTTGTTCTTCATTATCATCGTCATCACTATCGATTGTAAGAGTGATTTTATTCTTTTGTTTGTTTTGGCTTTTTCGGGAATTTTTATTTTATGCTTCTTTATTTGCTGATTTTTGTATTGTTTCGGCCGATGTAATTATCTCTGCTCCTGAACAGATACGCTTCCTTTTAGTTTTCACTTGAGGAACTTGTTTCAATTGTTGTAATAATAATGTTTCAAATGATTTTGTTCGTGCATGTGCTAATGGAGAAGAGTTTTCAGGAAGAAACACTACAGATTCTTGTGCAGGAGATGGTGAATCTGGTCTACTTTCTTGATGTGGTAGTGATGACGTCCTAGCACGGGATGTCGAAGGCACAGATGCGGCAGTTTCTTACTCTAAATAAGTTAACCACCTCTGGTACGCCTCTGGTTCAAACTTTTCTGGTGGAATGACTTCATTAGAAAAAGGAAAAATGCCACCTTTCTCAAAACCTTTCTTTATTACATCTGGATTAAGATTTTCCCAAATGGTAGCAATCATAGTTGAAAAAATTGATTTTGGCAAATTTTTGCCATAATTGCATCTCTGCCATTTCACTAACTCTTCGTCCCACATAAATTTCAACGGCCTGAAAACACTCAGGTCTAGTGGCTGTAACACATGGCTTGTGTGTGGTGGTAATTTTAATATTACAATACCTTCATCCTTTGCCTTTTCAACCAGTGGTAAACCAATGTGGGAAGTATGTCCATCATAAATTAAAACAGCTGGCCTTGTAGCATGAATATTTCGCAGAAAATTTCTTGTGAAGTAATTTTTGAAAGTTTCCGCTTCCATCCAACCATTTTTTGTTGCAGCATAAGTCATTCCATTAAATCCTTCAGACTCGGGTGACATCCACGAGTCCCAAACATTTTCCCCTCTAAACACTATTAAAGGTGGAAGTTTTTCGCCAGCAGCATTTGCAGCCATTAAGACTGTAATGTTCTCTTTTCCTGGACCGCTTGTTGCTCTGTGAGAAGGCATTCCTGTTGCTCCAAGAACCTTAACTCGGGAGGGGTCCAAGCAAAAACTAGTTTCATCCAAGTTCCCAATCTCTGTTGGGGCAACATTGGTAGTAACTTCTTTGAGAATTGTAAAGTATTCATAAATTACAAATGGATCTATACTCTTCTTTCTAGCAGCTTCTACCGCTTGAGGCTTCTTGAGACTCAAGTTGTGAGTTTTTTTGAACCGTATAAAAAAATCATCCCCGGGTACACCGTCTTTGAAAGGAGTAACTAGATTATTTTCATGAACGTATTGGCCTATTGTCTCTAAGAATTCCCTTTTGGAGAGACCAAATCCCCATTTCTCCATGGTTTTCAGACCATTTGCAATTTTTACCTCATCTTCCAGAGGAAGAGCTGTGGGTCGGCCTTGTGATTGGCTTTTTACGCCCCTTTGTCCCTTAAAATGCTTAAAAAGTGTTGATTTAGGGATTTTGTACAACTTTGCGGCTCGGTAGACTGTTAATTCACCGTTTCTTACAGATGTTAACGCATTTTCTAATTCTTTACGCGTATATGAGGGCGGTGCCGTTTTCGCTTATAATATCGTACCATTTCTGTAATAAGTCAGAAACAACACAATAAATACTTGCTTACTTATCCAAAAAACTATTTGGGGTAAATGTAACCCACTGGTTCCACTTACCTCTGTAGTACTGGTTCCACTTACCCCTGCAGTATTTTTTTCCGGGGCAAGTAGAACCCATGTAGTTTTAGAGGTTAAATATTTAAAACGATTGTAACTATAATCACTTTCCTTCCTAGATATTTATGAACAAACACTTACCTCAAAAATATTCGGCAATTTCTTGAAATTAAGGTATTTACAATCGTGAACCCAATTATGAAATTAGCTTCTAGTTAACCGAATTTGCAACACACTGAATAACATGGGGTTTTACGGGTAACAGTTGCATTGACACTTTCAGCGCGCCAAACATATCTAGAAGATAGTAATACAATAATGTACCGGCAGGTGCTGCCACCTTACACTTATTTAAAACAATTATAATATGCATAGGTTCCACTTGCCCCCAATTTACACTTACCCCTGGTGACCTTATGGAATATCCGTAATTTTTAACAATAAAAATTGTTAAGCGAAAAATTCTTAGTGGGGGGGTAATTACCCGATTAAAACAACACGAGAATATACTTTTTTTTTTCTTTTAACTATTTATCACTTCCTATTTAATTGTAATTGAAAAAGACTGATTTATGGATATAACGTAATCAATACATTTAAATAAGACAGAAAAAATAGAGCACATGGCATATAACGGGACTGATTAAAAATTTTGGCTGCGTGACGCACGCTGACCAATCAGCAAACATCATGCAAAGATCACACACATCCAATATACCACGGATTCGGTGCGTCGAGTATAGTAATATAGTGGTTAATTTTTTTCGCATCGGCGGCGGGAGAGAACTTATAAAAACACTTCAGCTGTTGCGTTTACACCAAACCCCGCCCAACCCAAACATTTCACGGTCTAGCGAGCGTCGTCCAAACACAGTTGAAGGGCGACATAATCGTAACTAAGTAATTTCCAAGAAATCTCTTGGGGATTATAACTTGAAATTTTCATTATAGTCATACAACAAATCTCCAAAAACTACCAATATATTTTATAATGTAGTTTGAAACCATATCTGTTGTATAAATATAGGTAATACAAATATTAAGTTCATTATACTTTTGTACTTGCCACAACTGCCCTCAGTCGAATATCTAAACCTAAATTTTTGCTGGTAGATTCAGTCAGGGGCGGCTCGTTATGTAGAGCCAAGGAGCCATGGCACTACCTCTAATTTCAAGCGTAGCCAGATTTTTTTTTATTAATTCTTAAAACACTGATTCGCCATTTTAAATGTTTAAACAATGCCCGCCAAAGTTCAATGAGTAGAGTTTGCTCATGCACTATTGAGTAAAAAGTGCAAATAATGTACTCATTAAATACATGTTAATTAAGCAAAAAAAATGGAAATTTTACGTTCAATTGATTTTTTTTTAAATTTTTAACGAACGGACAGATTTAGAAAATTCTTGTAACAAAGTGTTGTTCTCTTCGAATAGATGCAGATGAAAACAAAAAATATGTTCGTTGTTAAATTGTTTGAAGGATGACCAGATTTTAAAAATTCATCCAGCAAAGTGTTCTATCCGTCGAATAGAAAATTAAATGCACCCTTTAATTGATCTTAGTTGAGGATAACTCTTGAACGGATAACCTGATTTTGAAAATTTTTCCTGCAAAGTATTTTATTCACTAAATTAATGTAGATAAGATAAAACATTAAACTCGTCGTTGCTTTTGAAAAGAAATCTCCTGAACAAAATAATAAATTTGAAAAATTCTTCCAGAAAAGTGTCCAAAAAACCAAAAAAATAATTAACTCTTAAACGGATGACCAAATTTGGCAAATTCTTTCAGCAATTCTAATCATCGAATAGATTTAGATAAGACTCAAAACATTTAATTTGTACTTCATTTGTTTCGGCATTTTGAAGATAATCCTTGAACGGCAGTACAGATTTAAGAAATTCTTTCAGCAAAGTATTGTACCCATTGGATAGATGTAGATGAGATCGAAAAATAAATTCGGCGTTCAATTATCTTCTATTATTTCTAAACGAAAAGGCAGAGTTTTCAAATTCTTTTAGCAAAGAGTTGTTCTTATAAAAAAGATGCAACTAAATTATACTAATCATTTTACTTTACTAGTCAAGAAAGTTTTATCAGCTTGTTGAAATCGTTATCAAAAGGTTGATCACTTATTTCAAGAGAAAAATTTACTGCGTCTTTAAAATTTTCACTATCTATTTGTGGCTCGGGAACTTCTAAAAAATTTCTTATATTTTCTAATATACTACCCCCATCAGATTCGCAATTAAACCTATCACTATGAGGTGACACTAGATTGTTTTGAACGGCTGTTTTTATATTTGATATGAACAGGTAATAGTTAGGATTTGTGTTCGCAGCACCACATTGTCTGATAATTCCAAGTAAATTTTCTATCGGGTCCTGATTTAAATTTCTCGTGCGGACGAATGTAAACCCAGCATTTAACAAAAATTTTACCACCTCTATTACAGCCTTAATAGTTTGAATTAGCCCCTTTTTGACAGGCAACATTCACAATATTTTAAAATCATTAATGTTTTCAAATTTCCAATTTTGAATTTCACTCAACATATTTTCCAGTAACATTTAATGTTCAGACTTTTTAGTAATACACCGCCGCATAGGTTTTTCTAATAGTGAACAATTGCTTGAATTAAAGTATCAAATAATTTTCGTCTATTTTATATATAAAATCGGCTGTATAAATTGCTTCATCTTGCAAGTAATGTGATTCTAATGTCATTGTAGAAAATTGCTGCAGAAACAGATCTACTTAATAACCTAACTGCATGGCTCACTTTCATTTTTACCACAATTAAATTTAGTTTGAAATAAAAATCGGAAATTTTGTGTAATTGTAAGATTGGTCTGAATTTATCAATATCATAACATTGTTTAATGTAACTAAATTTTGCTTTATGATCTTTATTGGTTTTATCGAAAATATTATATTTAGACAAAGTAGTTCTGATGTTTTTGAAAAGATGGGGGGTGTCAAAAATTGTTATTATTCTTTTCCCGTCTAAAATAAAAACATGATCCTCTTTGGTAGTGTTTCCAGACTCTAATGCTAATTCTGAAATGGCTCTACTATTTACCGTACTAAACTACATCTAAACCTTACAAACTACATCTAAACCAGTGGCTTGAACAGCTAATATAACTTCTTTGATTAATTTTTTTAGTTCAAATGCTTTGGTGGTACTGTTAGTAAAATAATATGCCACTGGTTGTTTCCAACAGGTTTTTAGTCCTTGAACCATGAAAACTAAGGCACGATCAGCCAATTCATTTTTTCTACCAAGAGAGCCGAGGTCCACATAGCCAATAACTTTTATCAATTGATTTATCAAATTGAAATCCTTTTGCTAGCGACATTTCATCAAACATTATCTAATTTAGGTAAAGATTTAATTAACTCTCTCAGTTAATTTTTGAAAAATTTGAGTGTTTATACCAGTATGAAATGACATGCCTTTTAAATAGGTTTTTAAAGTAGATTTTGAAGGTAATTTAAAAAAATGTTGTAAAAATCTATTGCATCGTGGACCTCTTTTATAAATAGCAAGCGCGAGAGCCTTATTAACTGAATCATATTTTGGTAACTTTCTACTCATATTTATGGTTTGTGACTCCAGGAAAGTTACACCAGCAGGATCAAGATTTGAATTAAATTTTTCAAAAAATTTAGTAAATGTAAACTCATGTCCACTTGAAAGGTCCTGCAGCTTCTTCACTTTTCGTTTCAACTTGCACATTTTAGAGTGTTGACGTCTTTTGGCATTGTATAATTTACGTTCATTTGGAGACAGATCGTTAACTTTACCAACATCTAATGACTTTAACAAACAAGCTGTCTTGGAAGTACTTGTATTAATAGAAAAATTGTCAGAAAGAGGTCTTTTCCGCGATGAAATTTCGAATTCTTTTTGGGGCAGATGTTTAATCATGAAGTGAACTACATTCTTCTTGAAGGGGGTTCAAGGGTTTCTAAAATAAATACTTAAAAAGTGGCCCTCACAAATGTGCATAACTTTTCAAGTGGATTTTTTTTAGAGTAATACATTCAATGGAATTAACCCATTCATCTCTGCGATTAGACACTTCGGAAATGTAAAGAAAGCTTTATTTTTAATATTTGAATCGCGTATAAACATTACTGCAATAAGGTGCCTTACAAGTGTACTTGAATTTACCCATTGCACACTCTTTTAGGTTTAAGAATATTAATTTAAATTTGAATTATAAATACCTGGCCGAATAACAATTCAACTCGTGACGATAATGAGGTTATGTATGTCTAAAAAGGCCGGCAATATGATGGGAAATAGATGTTGTCGTGTCTCACAGAGGACTTAAAACAATATACATTTGTGAAATCATTCAAAGTCTATTTTGCTTTAAAATTTATTAAATAGATTTAAACAAACAATTAACACTAGTGGAATTTGATTACCAGATAATTGGATGTTCTTAAATACCTAAAATAAATTTAACCAACAAAAATATGACCACATTGGGCGCGTTCGTCAGAATAAACAGTTGGGTGTTCATTGCCAACCACTGTTGATTGTGAACAAGTTCGTCCAGCGGTCGCCATTTTATCAATCGTACAAATTAGACTGATTGTTATTGGAATCAAGTGTTGAAATGGAGGTTACAAAGTCTTACGAGTATAAAAATATAACTTACAAGAAAAGTTTGTCTACACATTCTAAAGTGGTCTCTAAATTATGTGTCTGTGTATCTCGGCACTACACTTTCACAAAAATTTCGATTTCTTACTTGTGGTTGTCTTTCCACACCAAGCACTGCAATCAGAATGGCCGCGTAGCGTTTATAAAATACCAACATTCAGCGTAAATGAAAATAAATATGTTGACAGTTGAAAATTCTGACGAACGCGCACATTGCTTGCTTACAAAGATTTGTACATAGATTTGGCAGCGTTGCGTTAGTTGGGCCAGATGACTGTGAGATGGCATGGATGTCGATTTTCCAATTCTCCCTATTCAAATAACCCGCCCCTGGTTTGTTCCAACCCCTTAGAAAACCGTTCACGGTACGGTCGGCATCATGCGCAATAGAAATAAAGTGTTCTAACCGGGAAAAGATCGTGCGCCGAACGATCATTTTTCTCTTCAAACCGAACTTGGGATCGTTCACGGATCGGTTGCCGTACGGTCATTTCAGTACATGGTCCGGAGTAGAAACTGTTTGGACTGGCATGCGCACTGTATTTTCTTAATTATTATACGAATTATGAGCGACAAAAGAGATAGTGACTTTAAATCTGATGAAAGTAGTGTAGACTTTGACCTATATTTATCACTAAGGATTAACTGTCATTATTTCAATTATAGAAATTTTTAATCCTTTGAAAGAAAGTTTATGATAATCCTTGAAATGTTAAGGTAATTGGATATTAATATTGCCTAAAAATAGAAAATTAAATTTAAACAACCACAATGTACCTAAAATTGGACAACTTCATAGATTGTTAACAAAATATTTAAACTATCTCTAAATTAAGTTCAATATGTCTACTTATGAACTAATAACAATTAATACAATAAAATAATAAATAGTTGCATTTCTTTGTTTACAAATTTGTATGTATAATATTTAAGTTGGTTGGGTAAATTTATTTGTACATTAATTTATTTTTGTCTTTAACTATTCCAGTGGCGAAGGATCTCATCAATCTGGCTCGTCGGAAGACCGAACACCGGGTGCCATGGCCAGAGCAATAACAGTTCACGCTGACACCAAAAAAGTAATGTATTTTGCTTGAAAACCCGACCAAAAATCGTCAGTCTCTCAACTGTGCGGATCAAATCTGAAGAATAACCTGGGGACGATGATGATCAATCATTCACATCTGTATTATGTTTATAGGTAAAATAGGTAAAAAGTACGATATAATTGAAAAGTTTAGTATATTACAATTGAAGAGAACATTTTATTTGCCAAAATAAGTGACGCCAAAATGTAGGGTATACTAATTTTCATGTAAATGTTTACGAGCTGGGTAATTAATAACCGTGTAACCATAACTATTTTCGTCATATATGTGTACTAAGAGAGTTAATTCGTGGCATCTAAACCAACACGTAAAAAGGGGAGCTTCCAGTTTTAAAGTTGTTTTTCATTCGAAGCCCTGAAATCATCTCAAATTCTTATGGAGTGTTATAAAACTGTGTTCTTACGATCATATATGGTGATGACTTTAATTAATGTACCGAATTACTAAAGCACTATTATTTGACAGTATTTAAAGCCAACATTTTTATTTAATTGTTGATTAAACTATTAATTAGTAGAGTTACTAATACTCAGAATGAAAACTTGTTATAACCAAATATATAATCTGTTTGGTTGCGCTCTGATCTATTACAAATTACTTTATACTTAATTTTTAAGTGCCAGTACAGACTTTATATAGCTTTAAACTAAAAGAGCAATTGATTAATTCCTTGCTGTTATGCATAGAAAAAAAATGAGTACATTTGAATTTTTTATGATTAATTCATTAGTTTATCCTCCTCAATGCTACATAATAAACAAAAATTGACAATATGCGATAAAACTGTTTTTTTTTATCTTGCCGGGACAGTTGAAAAAAATATGTATTGTTTTTATCGTGAAGGTGTAAAATAAACAATTCTTTCTTTTAGGCATTTTAAATTAGATTCATTGTGTAAGGGCTCAAAAGTCTTAAATTAGACTACATTCCATTGTGCATGAAGATTTCTAGTCATAAAAGAATGTTAAAAGGAGTCCCAATTGACGTTAATAATTTTGTTTATGTTATGAAGTATAAATATGTAATAGAAAGACGGGTAAATAATAATCATGCGTCACACATTGATTGCCTAGATTGGGATTCTCTTTAATCCTGGGTATTTTTTTAGGCTAGAAATTATTAATTAAAAAAAATAGGTCTCATTACGTTTCCATTAATTGTTTTTATTGTTTTTTTGGATCTTTTTATTTATTATATTTTTAGTTATTATATTTTATTGATTCGATTTAACTAACCTGATTCACTAGTATGTAAGCATCGGCCCTTCATTTTTGTGTTAAAACACACTAGCCTTTAATAAATCGGTTTATATACATTCCTTTAAAAAGACTCGCACTTATTAATGTACCTAAATAATGTAAAAACACAACACTTACAAATATAAATGTTAAAAATATTAATAATCAAATCCTAGTAAATTTATTTGTAAAACTATGTGGATATTTCTATGGGAAGCTTAAGCAACATAATTTGTATAATTACACAAAATACAAATAAACAATGTGTATTTATACAATAATAAAACATTATTCTTGCCAGCCAATTTATAAATGTCAGTATATTCACAGAGATGTACATTAAAACTAAAGCGCAAATCTTGGGGTGCCTCTTACGTTAAGTAATTAATTATTAAATCATCTACTTATTAAAAAAAAAACATGTTTTTAACACAAAAAATCCAGCTAAATATGAAGGGCTACCATATGACAGCGTATTTTTTAATAGTTTTAAGAAAAATGAAGCCGGGATATACACATAAATTATTTATATAAAGGGATAATGTAGTTATTACGTTACAGCACAAAATTAGACTTAGTAATATTGACTACTGATTATATAGATATACATATGTCATAATGAATAAAACAGATTTTAATTTAGACAATCATGTGGAGGAATTTGTTATACCTGCTCCGGAACTTTAATAAAAAAATTATCCCACACAGCAAAGTGCCATTATTTAAACTGTACTAGGTCCGGAGCGGGTAATTAAGGTTTATATTATTAATTTTTAATAACGATGTGCGTTTATTTTGTTTTGTTTAAATGAGCTAAGTATTTATTTTTCCTTTTCTTTTCCCCTTCGCGAAAAATGAGCAACTGTACGGTAGAAGTAATTATGATCATATCACTCAGTGTTTTAGTTTGATAAGTTTTCTCGTAATGTATTCAATTGTTTCGTAGATATATCGGATTAAGAGTGCACTTAAATATTCGCTTACGTTTACGTTCGAATTTAGTATTAGTTTTACCTGGATCATTTTGTTAGGGCTTTAATATTTTAATTGATAAATTACACAATCATTCTTGTATTTTATGTGAAATAAATTATTATTAAAAACTGTAATTTATTATTTGTAACCGTTTTGTTACTATTATAATTATTATATTTATTTGATTTTCAAAGAAATATCGGATTTAAATTATTCCACAGAGGGTAAGCTTGTAGAATAATAAACTTAAACCTCCAAATTTGATAAATACTACCTGCTTCTCTTGAACTATCAATAACGAAACAGCCAATTGGTATAAATAAATTTGGTAGTCTGTCTACAACGGCACAATATTTAAAGCTGTTTGATCCTGCAAGTTAGACCTTACCCCAGCCATTGATTAAGGACGTCCTCAGCAACTATTTTAATCGACCCTTGTGCAGATATAAAGGTCCATGGATAATAGTGATCTACATCTGTTGCAGAGGGTTAACCATTTATTAAACAACAAAATACAGGGTGGTTAGATCTGAAACCATCAGTGAAGTATGAGGTAGAATTGGCCACTCCTCAGAAGTGAGTAAAGATATAGACAAATGATCACAAGTAACATTTATGAGATAGAAGTGAGATAAATAAAAGTAAACAAGTAAGAATAGAAGATTTTCGAATATTAAAAGGATTATTAAAACAGCAACAAAGCATTCGGCATAGAAGAATAAAACAGTGGAATTAAGAATAATGTTGCAGATTTATTGTATGCTTAGAAATATTTACTGGATAAAAAGGTAGCATGTAGAAAGATAAGGGGGATGCAGTGTACCCTAGAAAGTAAGTATTTCATTGCTGCAAGAATATCACGGAAACCGGAGCATTGCAAGTTGCTTGGAGATGGTATTTGAACTCGCTTCGATCCGTGACCCGATTTATAAAATATGACAAGGGTCTCAAGGTCACATACAGGAAGACAGGATTTGTTAAATAATAACCGTGTAGACAGTATATAAAAAAATGTTATTTACATTTTTTATGACATAATAATTGTATGGACCAGTTGTATGCAATTTTGGATTTTACAAAACTTCAAAGTGGCATGCTTGCATCCTGCAAAGTTGTTGAATGTGTTTAACCATTTTTGTAGTTGAATCCACCATCTGGAGTCTAAAACTTTCAGTACTTGGGGTCAGGGCCGTGCGAAGAGAAAACTGCGCCCGGGGCGAAAGTAAAATTGGCGCCCTTCTATCCCAAAAAAAAAAAAAAAATGTTGCGGAAAGTGTTACTTATATTGCTGCAAAAAAAAACAATTATTCTAATTCTAAAATTGTCTAGAGCTTCGGAGATTCTATCGATTCCTTGACTTGTATGATTTAAAAAAAATAGGCTACGGAAATATGGAAAATATGAAGTCAGATTGACGATCAGCCGACCTGACCGCGCGTAGCTTGGAATGGCCAACCGGGCAATCAGTTCGGACAAAAAATGTCACAGCATCTGGATTATAGGTATGTCTTGTCGACGGAGTGTTAATTAACGATATTTTCACAAAAGAACATTTCTAAGAATATTATATAACATTTTAGTATGTGACAAGGGAGCCATTAGAAATAATTTAGTTTTATTTATTTATTCCCCTTTAGTATGTAATCAAGAAATTTAAGGTAAAATAAGAAGAAATTTTAGATATGCTGACGTGTGATAAATAATAAAAATACATTAATTAACACTTTTATGAATTTTCCGTCATTCCGATGTAATAGCGATTTTGGCGCCCCTAATTTTGGCGCCCGGGGCGGGCGCCCCCTTCGCCCCCCCCTTCGCACGGCCCTGCTTGGGGTACATGTTCGCTGAAAGTAGTAGCAGAATTATTAATATACTGAGTGCTGTAAAAATGGCAGATTAACTCAATTCTTGAGGATTACTTCGGGAATATAAAAAAAATAATGAAAAAAATCGGTATTGTATTTTTTCGAAGACGTGAAGACTTTAGTGTAAATTATATCATTGCTTAAAATCTGCATAACATTCATTATTTACATTCCAGCTCATCAAATAAATTTTGCAGAGGTTATATATAATTGGTATTTTCAAATGCGATAATTTGAATGTTAAATAATTGATTTTCCCGTTCAAATAAACCTGGCATCAGTAGATTTATTTGAATGCGAAAATCAATTATAATTTTTTCAAACTAGCTGCAAGACTGCTGCAAAGTCACAAGAAAGGCAAAACTCTTCTTCCCCATAAACTTTCAACCTCAATATCTTGAAATGTACTTGACTTAGGGCAACAATATTTTGCATGGCTTTATAATGTGGTCATACCAACTTCTAAATAAAACATCAAAATCTGAAATGATGGGTAACATGACCTGGGTGAATTGACCCATCAGCCAAATTTAGGGATTATGGAAGATTTTACACGGAAATATCAACTGTTCAAAAAATATATTAGTTATATATTAATAAATAACAAATTCAATTACTTAACCTTACACAATATATATATAACAAATTCATATACAATATATTTATATTTATAAAAATTGCAAAATGAGTTTCTCCACATCATCAATTAATTCAACAGAATATCCCAAATTAAACAATGTATAGAACACATTAAGTCTGTCCTTGTAAGAAATATCACCAACCAGAGCAAACGCAACACTTTCAATCCGCATTATATTAGTACCAGATTCAATTGCCCATTTATAAAATTTGGGAACTGTACTCATACTAATCAATTGTTCAACGTGACAAACTAAAGAATAATTTATATCACTTAGTAGGAATCTATCAGATAGCACTATTACATCTAGGATCGTATCCAAATTATAATCAAATTCAAAAGAGTTTTTTGTGCAGATTGTCACCTGGCTTAACAACTGTAGTAAACAACTGAATGATTGTTTTCTCACATTTTTTAAAGATATCTCATTTTGAGTCGACTCTATGAATTGTCCGTTTAATAGGGCGTTGAAGTAATCAGATTTTTCGTTGAGGATGTCTCTGTCTGCAATTATGGTACTTCCGTCGTCCAATTTGAAAGTTACTACGCTTTTGGTTAATTCAGGAGGGTTGTACTCTCCGACGTAAATCTTTTCCGAAGAAGCTGTTTTCACTTTGGATTTTTTTATGACCGGACTTTTAATCTTCAAGTTGTCTGTTGCTAATATGCAAATTGCTTTTATACACCTCTCTTGCATGCAAACGTTTTTTTGATCCTTTAGCATCTTCATTAGTATTTTGAGTCCTCCGCAATCCTTCATGAATTTATTCATCCAGTTAATGTTTCTGTAAGATATATTAATCATAATCAAATGAAATTTCCCTAAAAGTGCAATTGTTGGATTTCATTAAATTTCTTTTTATATTTTTATAAAACTTATAAAAAGAAGGAATTATGGAATCTTTCTTACACTAATATTTACATCTTCTGCAGAATAGTATATTTGGTTGTGAAAAAAAGATAACACATGGATAGGAGAAGAATATAAAAAAGAGGTATGCTGTGGCGAGCAATAAGATCAATGGAATTGAATGAGGAAATTTAATGTGTAAAGATTAGCATAGGACCCGGAGAAGCGATTGATACAAAGTAACTGAAAATAACGTGTGTGGCAAAGGTGTCGAAGTACACAAGAAATTAGTAAGCAAGTTTAGACAACATTCGGAGCCTTATCTGTCTTTTTATTTCGTCAAATTAATACCCATTTCATATTATTGTTCTGGCTGAAAGAAAGTCATCTGAAAAAGCTATTTAGCATAAATTGACAAATAGTGATGAATATGAAAAAATAATCCTAAATTGTCACTAATACTATATAAATCAATATTGTTGTTACCTTATAACATATGGGATTGATAGAACTAATTTTTCCTTAATATCTTCCTTCTTATTATTCAGCATCAAATGTGCTATATCACCTTTTAAACTCTCAGATCTGCCTGTTGAAAGAAATTTTGAAACAATATCCTCTGCTTTACTCTGCAGAATATCACATTCAACGCATCTGTCATCATGTTTTGTGTCAATCACATCATGAATCTGGACAATTATTCCCGATACCATTAAAGGAATAAGAAATTCTCGCGTTCTAAAAATATAAGTGGTCACAAAAATACATTTCAAACAAGTTTAAATCTTACTGAGCTATGGAAATTATAATGGAATATGCCAAGTCTCCGTGTTCTTCATTAATTGCTGGATCTAGTACGAGGTTTATCAGAATTGTGATTAATTTTGGATTTCCTAAATGCTGGTACATGGGCTTCACAGTGCAGTAGAATTTTAGGAGCAAGTTCATCTCGTCTCGGAGTTTACAACGTAATTCCATTTGATCTAAAGAATTATTCATAGTGTTATATAACAATTGTTAATTTATTGTAGTTATTTCATTATCTTTAAGAGTGTCAACACAATTTCATTTCTGTAGTATACTTTAGTTTCTCAAACAAAATAATGAGAGTCATATTGTGGACTTATTTGACTAAAATTCTAAGGTGAGGTTAGTACAGGACGGCAAATGTAAGTTGGCCAGACGCGCAGAGAGCAAGCGAAAGCTCTCTCTCTCCCTCTACAGCCGGCCGAGTACAGTCTCTGTAATAAGCAAGCACATATTCTTCGCGTGCGCTATTCATTTACAACTCTATCGGGCGCTCTCCTCCACATAATTGAATGTATCAGGCGCGCGAACTCTTCACGAAATCTATCGAGAGCGCTCTTCGAAGGTTCCGCCCACAATTTTGTCACTGCGCAACGGCAAGTTACGTTTGCCGTCCTGTATAAGCTGAGCACATTTCAAAATGCATTGTACATATGAAAACGAAGACAAGAAAACCCAAATTTATTTTAACAAATGCAAATTGACAAACGAAAATTTCACTTTTACAAAAGTCGGGACTTCAAACGAGGCCGGACGCGGGAAAAATTTGTAAAAAGCGAGACTGTCCCTCCGATATCGCGACGTCTGGTCACCTTAGGTTAGTAGTACTTGAGATGGTTATCAAAAATAGTAAAAATAAATTTGAGGCAACATCACTTGTTGCAGAAGCATTAAATAAATTTAATAAAACGAAATATAGCCTGAATATGTAAACATTCAACCTGTTCGTAACTCTGCAAAAGCAAAATTAAGTCTTACTAAGAGTATAAACAAATAACTTATTGAAATTTATTGGTTTTCCAACAGTAAACAAGAGGCTATTTGAGCTATTAGCACTAATAAAATTGTATTAATAGTATCCAGTAATGCTGCAAATATCAAAAATGCAATTGTTAATTGTTTAAAGTGCGAGGGTCTTGGTTGTTTCGCTCACAAATGCAATTTAATAGTCAAATATTAGATAGTTAGATATTAGAAAAAATTAAAGAAATAGTAGGTCACTTCCACAGAAGTTACAATTCCAGTATTGGCTGCTAGAGAATGGACAATAATAAAACAATTGTGTTTAGTTTTAAAGCCTCTAGAAAATGTTACAAAAACCATTGGTGCGGAGAAATATTACACATCATTAATTATACTACTAGTGGGAGGTTTATCACAGGCTTAATTAAAATTAAGTGACAAAACATTTGAAGAGGCGACACAAACTGTAATTCAAATAATTATGAATGACCTTAAAAAGCGATTGAGAAATGTGAGATATTATTACAAACAAAATTTTGGGGCCTAGATTTAAACACATTGCAACCAGATGCAGTAGAAAAATCTAAACAAAAATAATCGAGTTAAATGAAAATGTGTCTCATGAAGAAGTACCATAAAGAGATTTGCTCACCAAAGATCAAGATTCATTTCATAGTGAATGTAGTGTATTTGACACAATTTTGGCAAATTCTCACCTAATTAAAAATTTGTTATAGAGGTAGAACGCTATTTGGAAAACAGTTTAATCTGTTGAAGTGGCAATTCTCCTCTAAAGTGATGGGAAGAAAATAAAATTTATTATCCACATTTGGCACAAATTGCTAAACTACGTGCATTATCGATGTCTGTTCCATATTTATTTTCAAAAGCAGCCTTAATCATTATGGAAGAGAGAAATCGTTTGTCAGAACAGATGCTAATATTTTTAAATTCAAATTATGATTTGTCATGGCGGGTCGCCGAGCGGAGATGAAAGCCGCCCTCGATGACATCCAGCTAGCTCATGGAGTCGGTATCGCTATGAAACAGCACAAGAAACACACAAGGATGGGGCGCAGGTAGAAAAAAATCTTATAGGCGCGATAACAATCGCACACAGAAAATTTATAATGGCATAAAAAAATGTTCAAATTTCAAGAATAAAATATATACACGCGGGAAAGTCAATAAAATAAAAAAAATAGTCACCAACACTTCACTCAATGTTCAAATCGTTGCAAACGACAGCGGCAGCAACGTCAGCATCGGAAACGGCGGTGGCGGAGATGGCGGCGCACAGTATGTTTATCGGAGCCGCGAAGGTCAGAGGTGGTGGAGGTAGGCAAAAGTCAAATTGATATTGAAAGAAAATTAAGTATGGCATATACTTTTCAATACTTCAAAACTGATCAAACTGAATTCCTAGATTTTTAGGTGCACCCGTATTGGTAATAAACCCTCAAAGTCGAACATTTCTGAAAGTTGTTCAGCGCGCCATAATGTGCATCATATTTAATTATTTCCCAGCTGGCCCCCACTTACTTTATTGTAACCATTTTGTGACACAATCATAGACATAATTCGCTCTTTTCAATGAAACGTGTTTTAGTTCATCTTAATTTAGATAGTAGTTATAATTAATGTAATTTTTATTATTAAATTTTAACTTTACAGAGGCCGAAATAAATATTAACAAAAATTAGAGGTATGGCGTTAACTTCAAAAAATCGACCACGGTCTCCTCTAGAAGAGCGTGTAAAAAATATTTAAATATCGGTCCCCATTCGATAGTTATGATTTTTTTTCTTCCGCAAGTCATGTCACAAATGCGATGGCAGGCGCGCGGATGCCACTGCCGTGCCGTTTAGAAATCGGAGCTGCGTTTGCTACGTAAAATATTATAAACATTTTGGAAAATTAGAGGAATGGTTCTATCACTAATTCATTCTCCATGGTGTCTGTTATCGCAGTGTGCAGAAATAAAATTCGTACCGAATTTCTTCCGAAAGGTATGTAATGCAGGCCATATGAAGCGCACCAAATGATGAAATGCTCTGTTTAGGAAGCTGTTAATCAACATTTTGGAAAATTAGAGGAATTGTTTTATAACTAATCAATTCTTCATGGTATGTTATCACGGTGTGCAAAAATAAAATTCCTATTAGCTCTCGGTAACATAACAAGCGCGCGAATATTTTCTGAGAGAGTTGTAAATCAACGTTAACTATTTCATTGTGTTGAGGGTTATCATTAAAGTGTTTGGCTTTGATTTTTCATTTATTAAATTAATTTCTTTACGTGCAATATTTTGAAAAGGTCAAAGGTTGAGGGTGCATGAGAAAAATGAAATTGAGACTGTTTTATCAAAATTTCACCATAGTCCAGTTCCATTTGCGAAGCAGAAATTCTTAACACTGATGAAAGGTGCTCATCTGTAATTCTGTTTCTTAAAGAAGTTTTCCTAAGCTTCATTGTTGAAAAGATTTGTTCGCATATATAAGATGAGCCGAAAATTTGTCATTATCTTCATTGCATGAGTAATTAGATTTGAGAAATTATCTGGACTTAAATTTTTATAAAATTCTAGTAATGGTACTGTATGAAAAGTTTGTTTCAGGAGAATATTACAGTTCAGTTCTATTAACTCAAGTTGAAATTTTCCATCAACTTCTTCGTAATTAACATTGAATGGGGTCGCAAAAATACTAAACTCTGGTTCCATTTTTCTAAAGTCCTGAAATCTCCTTTCAAATTCTGTAGATAGTTTTCTCAAATTAATTTCATATTTTTTAATCTTATTGTTTGATATAGTGAATTTTAAAGATTGTATTCTTGGAAAATGAGAAAAATCAGATTTAGAGATCTGATTAGCAAATAATAATAACTGTAATTTGAAACTTTTCAGGTATTGCCAAATATCGTGAAGAAACTGATTTTTTCCTTGCAATTTGAGATTAAGTTTATTCATGTGTACAAGGAGGTCTGTGAAAAAAGCGAAATCAGAAAGCCACGTTTCGTTTTCTAAGACGTCAAATTGATTATAAATGTCTTTATCAAGAAGAAAATTCACAATATCGTCTTTTAAATCCCAAATTCTTTCAAATACTTTTCCAGCACTTAACCAACGAACTTTTGAATAATACAGGATATCGGAATGCTCAGCATGTACGGACTCCAAAAACTGTTGAAACTGGCGATGTAATAATCCTCTGGAACGAATCATATTTACTAGTTTTACAACAATATTAAGTATATGGTCAATATCTAAAGCCGATTTACAGAGAGCATCCTGATGTATAAGGCAATGCAAAAAAACATCATTTTCCGGATACTTAGAATTAAATTTCCCAAAAAATCCTTGATTGATTCCAACCATATTAGGAGCACCATCTGTAGTTACATTACATAGCTTGTTAATAGGTAAACGAAGTTTATCGATGCAATTTTCAAATTCACAAAATATATCGGCACCAGTCGTTGTTCCTTTCATTGACTGCAGCCCTGCAAGTTCTTCTGTAATTTCAAAGTGGGCGTTGATTCCTCTTACAAATATGAGTAACTGCGCAGTATCACTGATATCTGTACTTTCATCCATGGTAATTGAATAAAAAATAAATTTTTGAGTTTTTGTAGTCAGTTGTAAAATTAGATTTTTATCAATATTTTCAATTCTCTCGGTGATTGTTCTTCTTGAGAGAGACGGTGACTGAAAACCCTTTTTCTTGTCAGGGCACATAATATCGCACACATCTATCATGCACTGCTTTATAAATTCACCATCTGAAAATGCTTTATTAGATTTAGCAATATTATAAGCCAACACATGGCTTTCGTAGCGCATCTTTGAGAATGATTAGCTCTCTGAAATAATTGTTGTTGACTTGATAAATTTTTTATTAAATCTTTCGATTTAATTTTTTTCATCTCTTCACTTAACGATGAGTAGAAGTGGTTTTCATGTTTGCTCTTGAAATGGCGTTGAATGTTATATTCTTTTAAAACTGCAACAGTTGTATTGCAAAGTAAGCACACAGGTTTTTCTTTAAATAAAGTAAAGAAATATTTCCACGTCCATTCTTCTTTAAAAACTCGACATTCTGAATCCACTTTTCTTTTTTTAACATCCATTTTAGACGTTACCTACTACGGAGAACAACACACAGAAACGCAATTGACGAAAGCTTACTGCTAACTAATGCTCTTACGCGGGAGTTTGTTGAGGCACTGGGAGTTTGGGGGATTACACAAACAATTACTAGAGTCATAGCGGGTCGTTGCAGATGACTGACTAAGTCGCTAACTAACTGATCTTCGGGCGGCCTCGCTTGTATTTATACCTACCTGCGAGAGTGTCTGGAAGTTTCGAGCGAAGATGAGTCATCTGTTTAGGTCGGATGGATTTGTCCAGAATACTATTGTGTTTTGAATATCGCCGCAGGTAGTTTTTATGCGGGTCGTCACATTACGAAGTAAGAACGCGTTCAAACATTCTCACGATGGCACTCTTAAACGGGCCGGATTAAACCTTTCCGCGGGCCGTAGTTTCCCCATCACTGGGAAACATCATTTGAAGGGCTTAGTAAGAGTAGCAGAAAAAGAAAAATTAACTCTTTGGTGAAAGAAAAACATGCAGCAGAAATTTCAGATGCAGTCAGTATGTTATTAAGAGAGCAAGGAAATCCCTCGGCGGCACGATTGTTAAAAACGTCAATTAAATCCCCCATAACAGCCAAGACTTACTTAACCCTTAATAGTCACACTTCCGAAAAATGACGTAATAGTCATTCGGGGTGTGGTACATCCCACGCCTTTGAACTTCGGTCAATTAATATTAAATTAACAAAAAACAAAAAGTAACAATCTGGGATACATTTTGAACCTCTATAGTTACAAGAATATGTGAATAATTTGCAACTTTACATGTGAAAAAAAATGTTGCAAAAAAAATTGTGCAAAATATGAGTTTCTCTGCAAAAAATACGGTAGTAATTTCAATTTCCAGCTAAAAAATAAAATAGTTTGAACCTGAAAACCTGAAATAGTATCATTCCAAGGGGAATTAATAAATTTTGCAACCTTTCCAAAAAGTGTATTTATTTTCATCATCGAAGGTGGGATTTTTTACGAAAAAATTATATTAGTATTTTTCTAATATAAAGTCAATTTAATGTTAAATATGAATATGAAAATATTTTTAAAACTATTATTATGAAGAAAAAAGGGTATTATAATGTAAAAAACAATTATTCGATCCCAAAAGAACATTTGACGCACATATAAATATGTGCGATGTATGTCACACATCGACCTCTCGCAACTGCGACATAGCATGTGCGACTTTTTGTCGCTTCTTTTGGAACAAATCGCAGCGCTTTTGATCGGCAATCTCGGAATAATCCACAGAAAAGAAAATGCTCAGAATTTTTTTTCTGGCACAATGATCACACGGGGTGTCGTACACCCCACAATTTTTCACGAACTGACTCAAACAGGCACTACATTAACACTGTCGCGTGAGCTCAAATAATACCTATTGGGGTCCACAATAGAAGGTTCAAACTATCTGTAGATGGAGTAACATGTCCCGTTTACTTTCAATTTCAGGGCCTTATTCAACGTCGAAAAAAGGCTGGGGTGTATCACCCCTAGTGACTATTAAAGGTTAAAGTTGTATAAAAATTTTACGAGAGAAGAAAACTCTACGAGACTGTCAGAAGAAAAAGTGTTAGCATTAATGATAGATTCGAGGATAAATGTAAGAAGCTACATAAATTTAAGAAAAAATTGCATGGAGCCAAAGATCTTTTTCCCCCGTATTCAAAAGTAAAAACAGCCAAATTGATGCATTACCCTAAAAATATTGTAATAAATGAAAATGGGGCATCTGTACCTGTCCAGGATTTATTAGAGCACACGTTCAGTTGAATTGAACAAACACTTACTTTTCCGGAAACCATGACAATGGCTTTTTTAAAGCCATTTAAAATTAACATGCAAATATGGCTGCGATGGTAGTTCGGGACATAGTCAATACATGCAGAGAGTAACTGATGACACCTCTACTGACGAAGAAGTAGAAATCAGTGATAAAAGTGTGTTCATGTTTTCGTTCGTGCCATTACAATTAGAGTCTAACGAAGATATTTTATGGAAAAATGAAAAACCTTCCTTTACTAAATTATGCACGCCGATAAAATTTATGTATGCGAAGGAATCAATCCAGTGTATTAAACACTGAAGTGGGGGTTATAGAAGGTGAAGTGAATCATTTAAAACCATTTAAGACAATGATAGGTAACCAGAATGCTGAAGTACATTTTAATTTATTGTTCACCATGAAAAGTTATAAATGCACTAACTGGAACTCCCAGTTCTAATTGTTTTGTTTGTAAAAGTAAACCAACGGATATGTGCGACATTAACAAAGTAAAAAGTATGCCGATTTTAACAGAACACCTGAAATATGGAATTTCTTCGCTTCATGCTTGGATCAAGTGTTTAGAATGTATACTCCATATTTCATATAAGTTGGATTTAAAGAAAACAACAACCCACGGAGCATCTGCTGAGCAACGGAGTCGGATTGCTGAGAAAAAAAAATATGTCCAAAAATTATTAAGAAAAGAACTTGGCATCAGTGTCGATATAGTAGTACCTGGGGGTGGAATATCAAACACTGGAAATGTTGCGAGAACTTTTTTTTAAAATCCTGAAAATGTAGCAACAATAACCGGTATAAATGCAGAATTAATTGGTAGATTCCACACGATTTTAACTACGCTAAGTAGTGGACATCAAATAAATGCGGGAGAATTTGATAAATATGCACTAGACGCAGCAAAACTCTACGTTTTACACTACGGGTGGTATCGAATGCCAGTTAGCGTACATAAAATATTAATTCATGGCAGTTTTTTTATTAACCAATTTTTATTGCCCATCGGTCAATTGTCATAAGAGGAAGCCAGCAATAAAATATATCGGGTGTGTATAAATTGGCGGATAATCTACAGGTGACGATATTCTTTCAAAAATTCTAAGCAGCCTATCTTAATTCTAAAATGTTGTATAATGCTTCCTGGGTCTTCACGAGGTCCTCAAAGTTTGAACATCCAGTCGTTAAATATGCGTCATTATTCGTTATTAATTTACAGAAAATCCTGCAATTTCGATAGTATGACTAGCTTGAAAATTATTTGTCAGTGTGTGCTATCTTTCTATCTCAAACTTGTATTTTTAACACTTCTTAATTAGCTTATTTTTATAAAAAACACGTTCGGCAACGTGACACCCGCTTATGTCACTTTGACACAAATAATTCATTTAAACTTGCTACTTCCAAGTTTGTGCCAATTCTGCTTTTCTCATTATTTTCAGTTTGTATTAGCGCCCGCGCTTCAGTGTATTTGTGTTTTCGTGTTAGTTTCGTTTTGTTTTGTTCAATTGTAATGGATTTAACTATTTACTCATAATCTGTTTTACCTTGCATCTGTAAATAAACCCCGCTCTATCTATCTATTACCTTCTACTCTGAACCATGAGATTATTGATAAACAGGGCAGCTCGTGAATGCCATGTTGCCAAATGTACATTTCATTTAAATGGCTTCTGATGGCCTATGAGGCATGGTAGAACATTTTTTCATCGACATTTTCTATTCAGAATTTTAGGAAGAATATCGCCACGTGTAGATTATCCGCCAATTTATACACACCCGATATAAGCGACTAAGAGAGCAGCATACAAGAAAAAACTCACGAATAAACACAATTATGGATTTGTTCAACATGCTGTTGGTACATTCGGACCCGTTAATTTCGTCAATAAGAACAACCTCAAAAACAAAAAAAAAACGAAATTTGTCTTTACAAACATTAACACTTTTAAATCTCTGTGATAGTGAAACCAGTGAAACTGATGAATCTGATGAGGATATGGAATATTTCACTATTTAGGTAAGAAAGTATATGCTATTTTTTCGCAGTGTGAAAGTTTTATTTTTGCACACCTTTAACAGATATCAGAGAGAATCAATTAGTAATTAAACAATGCCTCTAATTTTCCAAAATCTTGAATAACACCTTCGTAATGGCCAGCATTACATTCCTTTCGGAAGAAATAAAATTATAACTCTAACGGGGACAGGTATGAATTTTATTTTTGCATACCGTGATAAGAGATACCATGGAGAATTAATAATTTATAGAATAGTTCCTCTATTTTTCCAAAATGTTGGAATAAACCTTGTAAACAGATTATATCCGCGCGCTTCATATGGCCTGCATTACATTTCTTTCGGAAGAAATTAAATTATAACACTTTAACGGGGACAGGTACGAATTTTATTTCTGCACACTGCGATAACAGACACCATAGAGAATGAATTAGTGATAGAACCATTCCTCTAATTTTCCAAAATTTTTATAATATTTTACGCAGCAAACCGCGCGTGGACGAGCGCGGCCGCGCTCCGATTTCTAAACGATACGGCAGTGGCATCCGCGCGCCTGCCATCGCATTTGTGACATGACTTGCGCAAGAAAAAAAATCAACTATCGAATGGGGACCGATATTTAAATATTTTTTACACGCTCTTCTAGAGGAAACTGTGGTCGATTTTTTGAAGTTAACGCCATACCTCTAATTTTTGTTAATACAATACAATACAATACAATATTTATTTCGGCCTCTGTAAAGTTAAAATTTAATAATAAAAATTGCCCATCTTTCATTAATTATAACTACTATCTAAATTAAGATAATGAACTAAAACACGTTTCATTGAAAAGAGCGAATAGTTTAGTTTATTTATCTTTGTTGGCATTGCTTACAAAATGAGGATAAAATAATTTGCAAATATATATATAAATTCATATACAAACAATTTAGATTGTTTATAATTGTATCACAAAATGGTTACGATAAAGTAAGTGGGGGCCAGCTGGGAAATAATTAAATATGATGCACGTTATGGCACGCTGAACAACTTTCACCTAAAAATCTAGGAATTCAGTTTGATCAGTTTTGAAGTATTCTTAACAATATGCCATACTTAATTTTCTTTCAATATCAATTTGACTTTTGCCTACCCCCACCACCTCTGAACCTTCGCGGCTCCGATAAACACACTGTACGGCGGCGGAATCGGCTCCGCGTGGCGGCGACTTGGGCGTTCTGACTGCAGAACTTCGTGTCGAATGTTGCGTTGTGACTGATGTTAATCGAATGTTTGAATTGAATGATCTGATCTAAATGATTGTTAAATTCTCAGTGATGTCTGTGGAGTGCTCCCATTTTATATCCAGCATTATGGGTTATTGTACAGAAGCTGTTGATTGCTTTTCCATCTTCCTATTTGGTAGAACGTGGATTCAGTGCCGTTATGAGTCTCATCACAAAAAGAAACCGACTAGAAATTAGTACTTGTGGGGATTTGCGGTTACTACTCACAAACATTGAGCCGGATATAAATACACTTATAACATCCCATCAGGTTCATCCAAGTTATTAATTTTTTTTTTGTATTTT
Organism: Ocypus olens; assembly: GCA_910593695.2. NCBI lineage: Eukaryota > Metazoa > Arthropoda > Insecta > Coleoptera > Staphylinidae > Ocypus > Ocypus olens. The sequence goes on from OU343058.1 coordinate 37,596,653, forward strand.
AAAACAAATTATAATTTTAATAAATACCCTTCAACCTTTGACTATATACTTATGGACGGCTAGCGCCAACTTTATGTGTGTCTCCAAGTAACGGTGGCGCGGCGGGACCCTAAATGGTTGCGGTATGTTACTAAATTGGTAGCTATTTTGTATCTATGACATATGACTCTATGAGCTCGCATTGCATATTGTGATACCCTGCAATTTCACACCTTTGAATATACAGAGAGGATTTTTTATCAGTAAACATTTCCCCTATGTATATCGATAGAATACGCGAGTCAAAAGCATTGAACCGATTGTTTTATATTATGTTATAGGCAAATCAATACACACATGTCAAATCAGTCAATTGTGTTAAATGTCAAATTGTGTGAAATATTTAAAAATGTATACAAACGCATTGATTATTATTAACAGATTTTAATAACATTATTTAAAACAAAAAGAGTGAACAATAATAATAAACAAGAAATAAATAATTACAACAAATATTCGAAATGACCATCACACACTGCAAGACAATAACTCAAACGATCGCGAAAACCATACACCGCGTTTCGAATAAAATCAGGGTTCAGTTCGTTGCATTTATTGGTTATGCGATTTTTTAACTCTTCGACATTGCCCATTTGAATATTGTCATAAACACAAGATTTTAAATGTCCCCAAAGGAAAAAATCATTTGGTGACAAATCTGGAGACCGTGGTGCCCAAGGTATAGGACCGTACCTTCCTATCCAACGACCTGGAAACTTTTCATTCAAAAAGTTTCTAACAGCCATTGTGAAAAGCGGAGGGGCTCAATCCAATTGAATCCACGGTAGCGGAATATTTAACTGTTCGAGGTCTGGAACAATTCTATTCCTTAGCATTTCCAAGAATGTGTTCAATGTAAGGTTCCCATCAATAAAATACGGACCGATAATTTTTGTCCCAATCAGTCCAATCCATACATTAACTTTTTGCTTGTACTGTATACGCGTTAAAGTTTGTACATGGTGGTTAGAATGGGACCAATATCTAAAGAGCGATGAGGAAGAAAGTTGGTAGGATAAAATATTGAAAAAATAAGAACAATACCTGAAATTTTGGGAATTTACTTCACCATTTAAAGTGAAAGTTGATTCATCCGTAAAAAGTATTTTTTGTAAAATGGATTCTTGACTATTGATGAGATTAAATAATGTTTCACACATCTCCGTTCTTTTCTCCTTATCTTCTTCAAATGGCTCCAAAATTTATAAGGTTTGTATTTAAATTCTTTCAATGTTTTCAGTACCGAGCTTTTCGATATTTAAAAAAAAATGGCAATTACTTGTGACGAGGCTGTTGGATTTTTCTCGACAAAACACAAAATATTTAATTTAACATCCTCAGTTAACACATGACTTCTTCTGTTGTATCTTTTATGAGAACGCGTGATGCACCCTTCCGAAGAAAATCTTTCAATTGTTTTTTGAATAGTCCTAATAGAATAGAAAGGAATAGAAGGAATCGGCCGTTCGGGATACTTCATTGAAAAAAGGTCTCGTACTCCTCTAATACTGTTGGAATTGTAATATATTATAATGAATTCGATTCTTTCTTCATTTGTATACATTTTTAAATATTTCATAAAATTTGACATTTAACACAATTGACTGATTTGACATGTGTGTGTTTGTTTGCCTACAACACGATATAAAACAATTGGTTTAATGCTTTTGACTCGCGTATTCTATCGGTATACATAGGGGAAATGTTTACTGATAAAAATCCTCTCTGTATAAACATTTATATTGTCAAATATTCACACTATATCAAAATATTGCTATGCGAAAGGCTGCAATACGTCCACGTATATATGCCAACGCGGTTATAATACTCGTCAGCTGATGTACACATCAGTTGACTTTTGACTTATAACCTAAAATTCTGTATTAGATTTCCATCAAATCTGGAACTTCGCAAATTATGGGTTGATGCTTTGCTTGTAAAGAACAGGCAGGAAAGTGACCCGAGTTGGCGAAATATGCTCGCATTTGCATTCTCCACGTTGCTGACGAATACATCGAGAAATATTTTTTTTTGCTTTCCGGTTTTTAAATTCCGCTCCATTTTCGGCTCCGGGGCGGGACTTATATCGGGCTCCAGCTCGTGGACAACTTTTGGAGCAGTGATCATATGGGAAATGGAGGGGGAATAGCAGCCCATTAGTATATAGTCAAAGCCTTCAACAAAATGTTTTATTTATATTTTATTTTTACGTCACCATTTACCATTCAAGACATCAAAGATAAAGTTGTAATTTTTCTATTATGCATTTATATAGCTTTTCACTCAGGTCTGTGAGCCAAAAGAGTTTGGGAACCACTGACCTAGAGCATCTAACTCCCAGAGATAACTCGAAGGAGCAAATATCTACCACTCGTTAAGTCAAAATGAAGTGTCAACAGGGCTTAGACATGTCAATTTGTGCGAGAGATGTGCGATCTGAGGAGAAAAATCTTTTGAAGTATGTTGATGAGTAAAAAAAAGTTACAAATTTCCACAAGTGTGACTGCGATTCACTTCTCAGAGCTGACCCTTTGAAACAACTCACTCATGAGTTACCGATCTCTAGTACTAAGTTGTTTGACTAATTAAAACTTATTCTTTTTGTTAAAGCCCATTAGACCTTAAAATTTTCGCTTGCGCCACAGTTTTGCAGTTGAACAGATCAAAATATGCGTATTGCCTTTGATTTTAAATACAAAATCGGCAAGAACTTTCCAGCTGATACCTACCTTGATTATAAATTGGCCTGTGATCCTCAGTTTCGGACAAAATGAGATCATCATCCGGAATGGAGAATTTGATTTCTTCATCGCCTTCATCCTCGCTGCAGAGCGGGGAATAATTTTCTGATCCAGAGTCTAAAACAATATCTATTGAATTAAAGAAATAATTTACAACGAATGGTTTCTCAATGATCATGCATATTTCTTTAAAGAGACATAATAATCCATTATTCTCCAACGAGAACCCAATTCAGATCAGTTTAACAAATACAATAAGTACTAGATATGATAAATAAAATGTATCTACCATCACAGAGTGCTCGTGTGGAAGAACTTGGAGAAAACGGGCCACATGACGAAATTTCACTTGACGAACTTGGACTCGCACAATATGGCCTATTGAAAACTGTATCGAACCCCTTCACCGAATCACAGTTGCTTACTATTAAATCATTTTCTGGTTTCTAAAAATAATTGGTTAGTGAAGATAGTAATATTAAGATATTAATTCTACCAAATACAAACTTGGTTCAGTTTCAAACAGCCTTATGCATAGTGAAGTGTGTAGATACTTGCATGTTTCTAACTAGCATGTTACAACACTAGATATATGTTAGTAGCTACTAACTGCACTATGCATAGGGCACAATTCTCGACTAGTTAGAATTTTCTTGGAAGTAGTCAAGAGTTTTAAGATTCTAAATCTAAACTGTGTTTTTATTTGTTAGAATTAATAATCATTTTATATTACTATCCATAATAATATGAACTACCAATACATACAGGGTTGGGATAAAGTATGGAACCAAGTAAATATCTTTGAAAAAAAGGGTTAAATTTATGAAACTTTGCAGGCAAGTATAGTGACACAACGCTTCTGATGCCATATTTTTTGTTACTACTATACTTCTGGTTTCACGGGAAATACCGTTAACTTTTTTAATTTAAATGGGACACCCTGTATATTTTTACATTTTCGAATTGATACTTTTTCAACAATTGCAATGATGTAGGGTTCGGTGGGTGTGTGACTTGTAGTTTATTAAATATTAAATAAAATAATTCTACATCGAGTTGGCTTTTTACATCTTTTTACACTGTTTTCTGATAAAACAATTTCGTTTTTTTGTAACTGACAGCTAGTATCCATGTGAAATATTAACATTGCTGTTCAATTTTGGGTGAACTAACTGAACGTGAAAAATATACTTTGTTATTGATGGTTAGTTTTGAAGATTGATAGAGATCTCCACAAGATGCATGCAATATTTTTAATACAACATTCCCTGACAGCAATTGTAATATTTATAAATCAGAATTTTCAAGGGTTGAACAAAATTATTATGAAATTCACTTTCTTTTTTTATTATTTTATTTATTATTAAAAAAAAACACAAGTCCAAACCCTATATCATTGTAATTGTTGAAAAGGTGTCTATTTGAAAATGTAAAAATATACAGTGCGTCCCATTTAAACTAAAAAAGTTGAGGGTATTTACGTTGAAACCGGAAGTACAGTAGTAACAAAAAATATGGCATCAGATGCGTTATGTGTCATTATACTTGCCTGCAAAGTTTTATAAATTTAGCCCTTTTTGTTTTAAAGATATTTACTTGGTTCCATACTTTATCACATCCCTCTATATTAAAACAATGATTGGTTAAACTATTTCATTGATAAAATCTAAATATTTGCTTACATTCAACTTAAATCGCTTTACATTCTTGTAACTGGGACTCTTCTTCACTTCGTGCATGACCAGATTAATTTTATTTGAAGCTTTCCCAGTGACAATTTCCAATTTTTCAGTAATAATGAGTATTACATTCGAGTTCAGTTGTGATTTGACTAAATTTTCGTTATATTTGCATTTGTTCAATATGGAGAAGATTTGTAGGCAGCAATTCACCGAAAAGTCATTTTTAGTGTCGAAATCTTCTAATAATTTAACTAATAAATTGATGTTGTTAGAACGGTTTAATTTATCTTGGAATCCGACATGATCCATTAGTTTATTAATGCAGCCCAGGTATTCCTTATTGTGAACATTGAATCTTTTAACATCAACTGCATTTATTAAATTTGTTATGATTGTTTCGATTGGTAAATCTGATTGGTTTTTCGATATTCGTCCTAATTTTAGCATTATTTTGGTTATTTTGTCTGGGTGCAACAGTATCACGTCTCCTAGAGATTTTAGAGCATCTCCATTTCCTGGCATCTTTAACTGGAATAGATTTATAGCATTAGTTATTTTTAACTTTAATTAATAATACGGCGGTTTCACGTGCAAGTGTAAAAGTTTCGCTGCTGAATATAATTTTCCTCAAATTGGTTAAACTGGATTCAATCAAATTCAGCTGCGAAATTTGGTTTGGAGGGGTTCACACACAAACATATGTGTAAACTGAAAATCCGTGAATATGACACTAAATAAAAGTGTAACATAGCAATGGCATTACAATTAATTATAATTCTAAAAAGCACTGATTTGCTTTTTCCAGGTTTGGTGGTTAACCTCGACGTATAAAGGTCTTCGTGGGCTCAAGCCCAATAGCCCCCCTTATAAAATTTATGTTTTTTTAGTACTTTTAATTGCAGCTAGCTTACCTCCGTTATAATGTCATCATAAATATAAGTCGATGATGAGAACAACTGCACAATTTTAATAACATCACTAATCAGCAAATGATTATTTTTATTAAGTAACCACACGTCCACGCACTTGACCAATAGAACACCAATAACTTTTATAAGATGATGGTCGTTAACTAATGTGTCAAATGTTTGGCGGACTAAGATTTTCCTGATAAACCGTAATGCCATACTGACGGTCACTACACTGCTGGAAGTTGTCGAGGTGATTTCTTCTGGGTCCATGTTGCAATCGGCTATCCCATCTTTGCTGAATTGTTTTAAAAAATTTATTACACTAATTATCACAGCTGGTTCTTTTTTGACTATTTCTAGAGGTTCCACACCGTCGCACAAGTTTCCAAGTATTCGGTACACTCTGCCCTGGATGCTGTCTTTCTGGTGTTTTTTCAAAACTCTGTTTAAGTGGTCTAGCACATTTAATGTGTGCACCTATAAAAGAAAGACAATTTTAATGCTAATCCAAATATAGATTTAAAAAATTGTAATTAAGTTTCTCAAATTACACCAACATGGTGATTAAGGGCCGGTATTATAAAGGTCATTTAAATTTAATTGACAATTAAATGCAAAATGACATTTGTGCTATATGTATTTTGCAAATAACCAAACTTCATTTAAATTTTAATCTTCGAATAAATTTAACTGACCTTTATAATACCGACCCTAAATCAATTAAATATTTTATTGACACTTGACATATCTATATATCGTGTGTTGGATAAAAAACGCCCAACGCCATAACTCTGTTATTTATTGACCGATTTGAATGAACTAAAAGATAAAGTCAATGGCTGTTTAAATACTATAAAATGACGACAAAATCAACTTCATTGCCAAATGATAGTCAACTTTAAATTTTTAAATGGCTGCATATACTTTTCTAATTTTATGATATTAGACTTTGTTTTTCTGAATCCAATTATGCCCGTTATGTTGATTTTAAGTTAATATTAATGCCAGAAAAAGATAATAATAAATCTTGTTCACATGATTTTTACTTTCTCCGTTACGAAGTACGAGAAAGTATTGTGATCGTGATTTTTTTTTCAAAAATTTTTTTTACGGAAATATCCGTTTTGGGGTCCCTAGATGCCATTTCAACAATTTCTGGAAAATATTTTTTTGTGTCTGTGTGTGTGTGTGTGTGTGTCTGTGTGTGTGTGTGTGTGTCTGTCTGTGCGCGCTGTATCTCAAAAACTAATAGAACAATTGATATGAAACTTTGAACATCTATCTTATTTAATAATCTGAAGAACTGAAAAGCTTTTGGTAAAATTTCGTACACCGGAAGTGGGCGTTTACCTTAACTGTTTTTTGTTTTTTGCCAATATTTTCTTAAATATAAAAAATATCACAAAAACATTTAAACAAGTTTTGAAGAAAACAAAGAAATGAACATCTTTTGCTTGAAAACATTTTTCATAAAATCATTTTTATTCGAGAAAAAAATTATTATTATTTTTTTAAATTTTTGGTTCATAATTATAAAACGATAATAGTTACAGCAAATTTATGTAAATAATAATTGTAGAGAATGGTAAAATGAACAACTTATAAAGAATAAGTTTTTTTCGAAATCCCTTTAGTTTTTGAGTAAACTGAGTTTTTGAATTTGAAGTATAATTTTTCCGTCTTTCATAATTTTGACGTTTTAAACGTCAGTTTCATCCGAGTTCACACAACGCTCGATATACATTTAAAATATGAGTTCAATTGAAAATAAACCATGAAAGTGTAAATATAAATGATGATACCATCGGAGAAAGTAACATGATGTCCACATCACCATTTTTTTGGTATTAATGTAGTGTGCCTTGAAAAAAATTCGAATCAACAAATGTCATTTATTGCATAAGTAATGTCAAACATTTGTTATTAGTGTATGTTTCAGACATAACCATGAACAATAGCGAATTAACAGACGTGTTACAAATTGATTTTCTATGTAATAGAAATCGAAGAGCTGTTGCACGACAATTTCATGGACTTGCAGAGTTAGATGTTCTACTTAGTGTTTACAATAATCACAGAACATCTAAATCACAAGTGAATTAATACTTGCACTACTTATTTATTCTATTTTACATTGAGTTGTAATATAGGTACTTATTTATTGGGTCCTTATTATTCATGTTTGACATAACCTTACAACAAATGACATTTGTCACTTTTTTTCAAGGCACGTTAATTATAATTTTTGAAAAATATAAATTTAAATAGAAGATTGGTTTTAATTTTTTTTGACCAAAATATTGAACGAAAAACAACAAATTGGGCATTATTGGATTCAGAAAAATAATGTCGAATGTAAAAAAATTAAAACATTATATGCTGCCATTTAAAAATTTTAAGTTGGCCATCATTTGACAATGAAGTTATTATTGAAAAAATCAATATTGGTGTTACTTGTTAGTATTTAAACGGCCATTGATTTTGGTTTTTAGTTCATTCATATCTGTCAATAAATAACACGAGTTATGGCATTGGGCGTTTTTTATCGAACACACGGTATATAAAAACGAGATTTCTCTAATAAATTGGAACACAGTTTTGAGTTTAAGTGATCCAGTGGAAGCATGCACTATTTTTTATGAATTGTTTAATAAGGTATTAAATAATTGTGTGCCGTTACAGATCAATAAAGTTCAAAATAAATTTCCTCCCTGGTTCAGCCTGACATTAAAGAAATTAATAAAAAATAAAGAACGTTCTCTTAAAATGTATAAAAGGTATAAGTTTCATTATTTAAAATTTAAAATAGGTCGATTGCGAACAGAAATTCATAACTTAATAAAAAGTGATCATAAATCTTACATTGAACGAATGGAACAAAAGTAGAATTCCAGGCAGTATGATATATGAAGGGGTTGATATAACCGATCCTAAAAAAATTGTTGACTGTTTTGCTACTTACTTTAGCAGTGTTTACACTAAATCTAATGCAACGAGTACTGTACAGATTTCTTCATCCAATTTTCCTGTGTGTAACATTGGCCAAATTACTGAACATGATATTTCACATTCTGCACATGAGTTAAAGGGCAATAGCACTATGGGACCTGACGGTATTCCAGCGTATGTAGTTAAAGATTGTATACAATCTTTTATTGAACCTCTTAACCACATCTTCAATTTAATTATTGCAACTAGTACAATTCCAGACATTTGGAAAATGGGTAGGGTTTCGCCTATTTTTAAAAGCGGTGATAAATCCAATAAATCTAATATTTTAGACTATAGACCAATAACAGTTATTAATAGCTTCACAAAGTTATTTGAAATGATAATTTGCAAAATAATGTATAATCATGTATGCCTGTTCATTACAACGCGACATGGTTTTATAAAAAAGAGGTCAATTGTATCAAATTTAATTAACTTTACTGAATACGTTTCACAAAACCTTGATGACCGTAAAGAAGTGGATACCATTTACACAGATTTCCAAAAGGCATTTGATACGATTGACCATCAAATTATTGCACAAAAATTAAGTTATTATCGCTTCACTAATGGTACTGTTTTATTAATGTGTTCATACCTTTTCAATAGGCAGCAGTATGTGCATTATTCAGGGCATAATCCATATAAATACATTGCAACTAGTGGTGTTCCTCAAGGATCAAACCTTGGGCCACTGCTTTTTACAATTTTCATCAATGATATTGTGGACAATCTTCAGTCAAATGTACTTCTGTATGCTGATGATATGAAAATCTACAGTACTATTAAATCCATCAATGATTGTTTTGAATTGCCAAAAGATATTATTCGCGTAAAGCAGTGGTGTAAGGTTAATGGTCTATTCTTAAATCTAAATAAATGTAAATGTCTTTCATTTGCCCGAAAGAAAGAGGTTATTATGTATGATTATGCCCTAGATGCTATACAGTTTCAACGAGTTGATAATGTTCGTGACTTAGGAGTTCTGTATGATACTCAACTCACCTTTCGTGAGCACATTAATAATATTTGCAGTAAAGGTATTAAAATGTTAGGATTTATTAACCGTACATGCAAAGATTTTATAAATATACACGTAATGAAAAAATTGTACTTTGCATATGTTCGATCAAATCTGGAATTTGCTTGTATTATCTGGGCACCGCATTATTATGTTCACATAAATGCGATTGAGAAAATACAGAAAAAGTTCTTAAAAATGTTATTCTTTAAAATGCATCGGGAATATCCACCGATAAATACAACATACCAAGAACTTTTAGTTATGTTTAATATGAATTCATTGCAGCATAGGCGTAACAACTCAATGATATTATTTTTACATGGCCTAATACATTATTTTATAGATGATCCAAACCTTGTGTCTATGCTGAATTTTCACATACCTAGAGTAAGTAGTCGTTACTGTCAACTATTTCAAATAACCCATGCCAGCACACTTGCGCATTATAACTCACCAATGAACACTATGGTTAGGCTCTTCAATAGTATTCATTATACTATTGATATTTTTATAGAGTCAAGAGCAGAATTGTCGCGAAATATGTCACAACTGTGGTAAAATGTTTAAGTAGCCTCCATGTTCAATCAGATTTATGTGTATATTTAATTATCAATTGCCTTACCTGTTATAATCTGCAATATCTGTCAGAATTTATTAATTCATCTGTCTATATGTGTGAATATGTATTTATATATGTATATTTGTTTTTTTTTTGTATTTATATTTTGTTTATTTTATGTAACTTTCCCTGTAATTGGATGTTTGTGTCTGTTGGGAGAATAAACGTATTATTATTATTATTATTATAAAAATGAATGTTTGTTTGTTGGTTTGTTTGTCGTTTATGGACACCTAAACCATTCGTCAGATTTGGATGAAATTTTCAGGGGTTAATGTAATCATGCGGGAGGTTTCTGTGTAAAATGGAAAAGTAATTGCTACTCATTCAAAATTTAAAAAATCTACTTATCATAATCTTATCTTAAAATTCTATACAGTTAATTAAAAAAATAGAACAATTGCTACTACTATTCAAAATGTTCCAAATTTACAATTTTTTTTATGAAATTAGAAGAAATTGGCATTACTGGGAAGTAAGACAAAGGCACACGGACAGTGTGGTAGAATTAATAAAAAAATAAATGATCTAAAAGTGAGGTTAGTTTTATTATAGCAAACTTCACATTTCAATGTTCAAGACTAAAAACCATCTTGAGATAAAATTATGTGCACAATTCATAAATTATTAATTGTCAAAGTGACATTTATTATATATCTCCGTTATTTTTATATCAATGAACAAAAAATAAGTGTTACCTGAGTATTTTTTCAAAATCGCTGATAACTCAATTAAAATGTCTTCTAGTATTTTCCTTTAAAATTCCATATAAATCTCGTAACATACAAGATAAGAACAAACGGTTGTTGAATTGAGATTATCTTACAATTGAGGAAATTTATCATTTAGAATTTTCATGGTATCACGTAGTAGCTACTATTCTAAGTAACTACAGAATGTTTTAAACTCATAGCAGTTGTTTTTCCATTTTTATATCGAATTTAAAAAATGCAACATCAAACAAAAACAAACGGGCATTGAATTGAGATTATCTTACAATTTAGGAAATTTACCTTTTAGAATTTTTATGGGATCACGTAGTAGCAACTATTACAAATAATTTCAGAATGTTTTAAACTCGTAGCAATTATTTTTCTATTTTTATAACGAATTTATAAAATGCAAGATCGACAAAAACAAACGGGCATTGAATTGAGATTAACTTACATTTTAGGAAATTGACCTTTTAGAATTTGTTCGGTATCGCGTAGTAGCGACTATTCTAATTAACTCCAGAATGGAATCTAGAATTGCTCTCAGCAATTGTTTTTCTATTTGTTTACCGAATTCGAAAAATGCAGCAACAGAAAAAATAAACGGGTTCTGAATTGAGATTATCTTACAATTTATGAAATTGACCTTTTAGTATATTTATGGTATCTTGTAGAAGCAACTATTCTGAACAAATGTAGAAAGTTTTACACTCGTAGCAGTTGTTTTTATATTTTTTTACCGAATTAAAAAATGTAACTACAAGCTTTCCAATGCGATTATCTCAGAATTTTAGGAAGAGATGTTTTAGAATTGTTATGGTATTACAGTAGCATCTATTATGAATATTTCCTAAAAGTTTTATGTTGTAGCATAGTTCTTTGTTTCAATTTCTTCAATTGAATGCAACTTCAGAAAGAGTAAACAGATATTGAAGCGAGATTATCTTACAATTTAGGAAAGTGACGTTTGAGAATTTTTATGGTATCTTGTAGTAGCATCTATTCCTAATAACTTCAGAAAGTTTCAAGCTTGTAGCAATTTATTGAATTCCAAACTAATTTACAAACGGCCATTTCTTTTGATTTTATGATATAGAAAAAGGATTTTTGCATTTTTATCCTGTTAAAAAAAAATTATGACTGAAAGACTCTATAAGCCACCATTTAAAAAAAATTTGGAAATGCTATTATATTTGACAGAAATCATTACTTCAAAATTGAAAACGTCATTTTTAAGAAATCTTATGACAGTGTAAAGTTTAACATATTGCTGCATCTTCAGGTTATTGTGAACATTTATATTATTCTAGTATTATAAAACACTGGTTGCCGATTCAAATTCTTCGTCCACATTTGGTATTCTAAATTCTTTAACTTGTAATGATATTGTCTCTAAAGGTTTGAAAACTTATGCATTATTTCTGTTTACTTTCTACCTAATCAACTCGATATATGCAAACGTTTATCTACACTGCGAGATCTTTTTTTGTAGTAATGGTGAATATGGCAAAACCAGCAGGAAGTTTAGATAAGGTAATTGTGAATAAGAACTTGCTCTACTCCAAAGGCCCCTTCTGGGCTCTATTATATCACTATGTCCCATTTAGGGACTCAGATCTCCAACTACTTACTATTGTTAGTGTAGGCGATACTTCTCAGAGCCTTGCCGCAGTAACCTTGATGTTGGTGGTGAGGGTTGCATAGTCTGATGAGCATCTGGGGTGCATGCTGGCTCGACAGTCGAGAAGGAGGCCTCTCCGTACTGTCAACGTGTCAGAGCGGCCTGGTTGCGAGGGCTCAGACGAATAACGGATCACCCTCTCTAGCTAGTAGCCGGCTAGAAGCTTGTGCACGATGACTACCCACGTGTTCGTGGCGTGCGTGGCAACCTGTGTCGGGGGATGAAGGGATCCTGGTGTACTGAGCGACAACACGTCACTTTGGCCCTGATTTCGCCTAGACGGGAGGTTGAGATTAACCCACCTCAATCAATGTTCCTTGGAACAACGGCTGCGTCGTCCTGTCAGAGGACCGGCAGGGTGAGCGCCTTTGGAGGGATGGGGCTCGCAGGAGCCCAGACCTTGCAGTCTCGACACTCCTCGCGAGCAACGTACTATATCCTCTTGGTAACCTTGGCGATCGCGTATGCGACGCCCCCGTTTGTGAGCTCCATGGTGGATGAGGAGCCAAGGGAACGAAAAAAATAACCAATATCATGGATAGAACTACTAACGAACCCAAACCTAATTCCTCTGACAAAGGTCCAACAGATAACAGAGGGGCTCACCGCTATGGCGCTCCCGGCTTCCGTTGGGACCCAACACGAAGGCTTCTCACTGACAGGCCGGAGTCATTCATCAGGGACGTCCTCGGATGTCCCTAAACAAACAAACCTCATTGCTGCTACCACAGGAGTCACAAAAGAAACTGGTGACACATGGAAGCAGCAGAAAAAGAAAAACCGCTGTGGAGCGGAAATCGTAAGGTGAAGGGCAGCTCGTCTAGCTGAGGCAGGAGCCAAAACTGGGGCGAGCATTGCACAAGCCCAAAACAAACCAAAAGAAAGTAAGCGGTCGAGATCTGTGGGATCAACCAGGCCTTCTCCTAGAAACAAGAAGAAAGCAAGGCAGATCACTGCAGCAAAGCCGAAGAAGACGACATCCGGAGATCCCGCAACAAAACCAAGCAGGACATACATGTCGTACAAACAAGCGGCTAGCCAGTCACCTAAGGGTGGCCGTGATCGACCCAGACAATCCTCTCGGGAAACTTTCCGAGGAGATGGCGGGGAAGATCAGAGCCGGTCTATGGTGCAGCCTAGACGAGCACATTCAGAGTGAAAGCGAATCCACTTCTCGGGGGAGATCCTCAGGGTCACCTTCGACGATGAGGCAACACTAAACTGGCTTAAAACCACGATGGCTGCCTCATTGGAAAAATGGGGTGGAACACGCCTAGTGACTGTCAGTGTTGACCAGCTACCGACACTGACAAAAGTGACGTTCTGGATTTCGGGCAAACCTGAGGAACCAGAAATGGTCATAGGGAGGCTCGGTTTTCAGAACCGACATTTGAAGGTGGAACGGTGGTGCACCTTCCTGGCCCGCCCGCAGGAAAAACCAGAAGGGCTCCTTCTGGTAATGGGGGTGGACAAAGATGACGCCGAGGCCATCGAGAAAAAGGGGATGAAACTGAAATATATGTTCAGCGACATCTTCGTAAAACCAAAGAAAGGACGCCAAGAGACTGAAGTCCAAATGGAGATACTCCGAAGTCATCAGTGAACCCAGAGACGCCGGTTGGGACCGCAACTTAGCTGTTATGTGTCCCGATCGACGTTTAATCTCCAATGAAAAAAACATCCCCTTCCCACCTCGATGCGATGGCAGGGCACGGGAAAACCAGCAAAAATAAAAGGAACACCCACAGAGGTAATTCAGTGTAACCTGCATCACTGCAAGTCGGCGGTAGCTACACTAAGCCTTGACATGGTGCAGGATTGCATTGCTTTGGTTCAAGACCTGGACCTTTAAGAACAGGGTTTACGTGCTAAAGAAACCAAATAGTGATATCTTTTACATATCCACTGGTAACACCCAGGGTGGCCATATGCTGCTCAAGGAACTATAATGCCATCTTCCTACAGCACCTGTCCACAGTGGACCTAACAGCCGTCCGAGTGAGGGTCTGTCTGGAAGACGAGGAAAAGGAGGTCATGTTGGCTTCTACACCGCCACCAACAACAGAAATGGAAGCACTGGTTCGATACTGCGAGTCGGGTAAGATATCCTTAATAATAGGGCGTGACTCAAACTCGCATCACCAGGGGCAGTCAAGACAACAATGACAGAGGTAAGTCATTTTATACTAAGCTCTAACTTAGATATATTAAATAAGGGTAGCGAGATTACTTTCGTAACTTCACGCTACCATAGTATTATTGACCTTACGCTTGCCAGTGCTGACATTACAGACTATGTAAACAACTGGCACGTATCTCAAGAAAATATCACGAGTTGGATAAAATTCCAAATTATAGTAAAAGGCTCAGGCAGGACTCGATACAGGGATCCACAGCTGACTAAGAAGGGAGTATACAAAACGACCCTTGCAAGGATCATTAAGACCAGAGTCCTAGAAACAGAGCCTATAAAAGACGTACCCAACCTGGAAAAAACAATAAATGCACTCCAGAAGGAAATAATTACAGCCTATAAGAAAGCATGTCCTCAAAAAGACAAAGAAAATGAGGGCACCACACATCAATGGTGGTGCACCGAACTTGAGGGGCTGAAAAACAAAGCAAGAAGGGCACACAAAAGAGCCATGAACATGCAAAATAACTCGAATGGAACAAGTACAAAGAAGTCCAACGTGATTACAAAAAGTTGGTAAGGGAAAGAAAGAGGGAGACCTGGAGGTTTTCTGCACAGGAATAGAGAATGCCTCCGAAGCCTTGCGGCTGAAACAGGTCCTCTCCAAAAATCCATTACCAAGACTAATAAGCCTAAAACAGGAGGACGGTACATACACGGACTCCCCTGAAAGTACGGGCAAACTATTACTGAGAAGCCATTTCCCGGGCTGCTCTTTGGTCAGTGATGGGAGCCCCATGGATATAACCACAGAGTCCGAAACCAAAACGGATTGGGAACTGGTGGGCTCCATGGTCACTGACGAGAGGGTAGCATGGGCAATAGACAGATTTTCACCATATAAATCCCCAGCATTGGATGGGATATATCCTGCCCTTCTAAAATGGGGCAAGAAAAACACCCTCGGGGTGTGTACAGAAAATGCATTGCATACAGTTACACACCCCACGCATGGAAGAAAACAAAGGTAATATTCACACCAAGACCAGGCCGACTGGATTATACCACGGCCAAAGCACACTGGCCCATAAGCCTTACTTCCTTTGTCCTAAAGACATTGTAAAGACCATGTGAACGATACATAAAGGAGAATGCGATAAGAGACTACCAATTACATCCAAACCAACACACTTAATGCGAAGGAAAATGGACGGAATCGGTTGTACATTCGGTAGTGAGCCGCATCGGTCGATCTCTAGAAAACAAAGCCTGCACTTTAGCAGCTTTCTTGGATATAAAAGCGGCTTTTGATAAAACCACTTTTGCAAAATAACAGCTGCACTCCAATAACGAGGGATTCCAGAGGCTCTGAGCCTATGGATCTCCAACATGCTGCAATGGAGAACAGAAATGATAACCATAGGCAACACACAACTCGTCTGCAGAGTAGCGAAGGGCTGTCCGCAGGGAGGAGTGCTGTCGCCACTACAATGGAATATGGAACCTAGCCGTCGAAGATCTACTAGAATCACTCAACAGGCAGGTATTCTACACAGTAGGGTACGCAGACAACATCATGATACTACTATCAGGTAGCTCGGAAAGCATGTTAGTAAAAGTTATGACGAATGCTCTCGACATAGTCAAAAACTGGTGCATAGACGAAGCTCTATCCGTAAATCCAGCTAAAACGGAAAAAGGAACATTGAGAAATTTAAACCACCATGCTTCCAAGGTAAAGAACTCACTCTAAAGAAAGGAGTTAAATATCTGGGGATATTTCAAGATGACTGGCAATGCAAACGAGCTGTGGGGAAAACATGGGGGACCATCTCCCAAGGTAGTCCTATGGATCTACACGGCCATTGTGCGACCAATGCTGGCATATACATCAATAATGTGGTGGCCCAGAACCACCCTAAAAACTGCTGTCAAGCTCCTAGACCACATTCAAAGGAATGCCCTTTTGAACGTCACGGGAGCTATGAGAACAATGGAAGCCTTGCTATGTCTGCCCCCGCTAGACAAACACATCGAAGAGAGAGCAGCAGCAGCGACTATTGGACTACGAGCAGCAAATATGTGGCTCATAAACAATGGAGGAGGCGAACACCGAAAAATTCTGGAGGTTTCCATGAAATGGAACCCAAAGATTGAAATGCCGGTAGACACAATCCCTCGAAAATACATATTTAACAGAAAGCTCCAAGTAAACCTGAAGCACGTAGATTTAGGCGAAGGCAGCAAACAGGATAACATCCATATATATACAGATGTATCGTTAACGAAAACGGGGGCCGGAGTTGGTATATACTGCAAAAACCTATCCCTGAAAAAGAGTGGAGTATCAATGAGTACCCCCACTAAGATGGAACTGTAGGTATACCACATGCAGCAAGAGAAATCGCTGATAGAAATATCAAAAGTAAAACTATACGTATCATCACAGACTGGCAGACAGCAATATCAGCAATTAAGAACTGCAAAATCACCTCAGCACTAACGATAGAATGCTGCGTAGCCCTGGAAAAAGTGGCAAATGACAACGAGGTCTCCTTGGGCTGGGTAAAAGGACACAATAAAAGTAAAGGGAACAAGACAGCAGATGGGTTGGCAAGAAAGGCTTCCAGATGCCCTACTTGCGGGCCGGAACCTGGACTGCCACCCTCTCTGTCAGATATAATATCCTTACTAAAAGATACATCAACTAAACATCACCAAAACCGATGGAACGATAAGCCTGGCTGCAGGGTAGCGAAAGACTTTGTTTCGATGCACCTCAAAACTGCCAGATACTGCATACAACTGTCCAGGGAGAACCTATGAAAGATCATGGGACTGTTGACTGGACACTGTAACCTAAGAATGCACCTAAACAGAACGGGCCTCTGCCGAAATCCCATCTGTAGAGGGTGTGTAGCTGAAGACGTACTCCTGGAATGTACGGCTATCTCGTCAATAAGACAATCCATAATGGGAGAGGGATGTCTACAAACATCATACATCCAAAGAGTCCCTCTTGGTGCAGTCCTGGTATTCGCCAATGCTGTGGGTTGGCTAGACAGCACCAGGAAGAGAGGACTCAGAGGGGAGGACGTACAAAGGGCCCATTGAGGCCTACGTGCAGCGAATCTCTCTGCCCTCCTATCGGAACAATTCATATCCAGAGACTTCTCAGAGAGCCAAAGCCAAAACACATCTGGAAGAAATACAAAATCGTATCGGAGGCGCAAGCCAAATAATAATCCACCAAAAATACAAAATATATGTAAAGTAAGTATGATAGTTAATTACATTTCAGAGTAAGCTGATAATTTAGTTCGGCTCTGGAAACATATCCCAAAAGGTCTCTCAAATCAGGGCAAACCCGGGGCCAGCTGCCTTTTCTGCCTCATTATAATTAAGCCAGTTTATGTCTCCTACCTGGTGGAGCGTCAACAAGTTATTTCATTAATAACATCAACAATATCCAAGGATAGGAAAAAGTACAAAATGCGATCATCTGCTTGAAAGCACCCAATACATGCTCGATGAATTAGAGTTTAATATTTGAACATGATCCACCAACCAAATCTCAATGGAGATAGACAGAACACATTTTAACTGATTGTTTCAGTGAAGTATCCATTCATAATTTTATCCCAAAATCATGAAATTATGAGCGTAATTATTCTTTAAAAATAAACTTAAAATTTTCACAAAACAATTGTTCTCATAATTCACATGGAAAAAGTAAAAAATGGGAAAATATTCGTGCAATGCTATGGGAACTCAAGTGGAACTTAATCTATTAATAATTCTACAGTAGAATCCCGATTAACCAAGTCTCGATTATCCAAGGTAGACTAAAAAGTAATATACATTAAAATTTGTACATTCGATAACAAATGAGCAAAATACAAAAATAACATAAAATACTATACATATAAACAAATCAATAAATAATTTAAAAAAACCTCAAAATTTACACAGTCTTATTAACGTTTGTTGATTCGTAACTAATGTATTATGAGTAACTAACACGTTATGGAAATATTATGTTTTTTTTTTGTTCGTGATTAGGGAAATTCCATAGTTATATGTAACCAAACAAGGAAGTACTTTTCTCCCATTTTAATTTTTGTATTTGCCTCCTTCATGTCCAGAATTAATTCTTGACATGGTGACGGAGATTACCTTTTGGATTTTTTTCTTATATTATGATGATAAAAAGTGTGAATGAGATGAGTGAAGATACACCAAATACAAATACAGATAATGATCACAACATTCATTCATTACATTAACTCTTAGCTCCACTTAGGGGTCCTAGAGGACCCCACTCTTTTTCAAAAGTAATTTGAATCATTATAAACTTTAAAATATCGTAAAACTAACGCGCTGATTTAGAAGTCATCAGCTTGAACTGAGTAGTGAAGGTGTTCTAATGACCTTGTGTGTATACAATTTGTATCTATGCACATTCAAACAACGCGTGGGGTCCTCAGAGACCCCAGTAGTGCATATACGCTCAATCGAGTGCGACATTAAAAACAATTTGTTACGTTAAAATCAATTGTGTCATGCATACACCGTCACAAGAAGAACAAACAAATGGCCAATGCGGATTTTCTACAGAATGGTGGATCAATGCTAGAATCCTGTGAAAATTAAAGCTTGGCAAAGTTTACGACAGGAAAAGCACTACTGCCGTTATTTCTATTAAGAAAGTAATTCTCCATTTGATCTCTCCAGTGTTGTAGCAAAGATTACAGAGAGAATTGCTCCAAAAAGATTTGAAAATTAATCTTCAATCATTACTTCAATGCGGAGGCTCAACTAATCTTAAAGGATTTCAAAAAATAGAATTCAACCGGAAGCAACGATGTGCGATGTGTCCTAGAAAAGTCGATAAAAAATCAAAATATGGATGCTGCTCATGCAAACGATCGATGTGCAAAGAACATCGCTTCTATTTATGTCTTCATTGCCGTGGGATGTAATTTCTTCTTGTAAAAATACTAATTTTTTATGTAAAAGATTTTTTATAATTTTAGCTGTAGTTTTTTGTCAGAATATAGCTATTATTACAACTAGGGAAATATGAATAGTATATTTCCTGAGGTTGGCTAGTTACATCCCGAGGGCGGAGCCCGAGGGATGTATAGACAACCAAGGGAAATGTATTCATATTTCCCGTGTTGTAATCAATAGTTTTTTTCTGATTGAAAGAATATTGTTCTGTAAATGGGAAAATATTGGATTGTAAATTTTTGAATTTATCGGATTGGTAACGTTGCTAAGGGCCTTGTTTGTAAATATCATGGTTGACTTGTTTTGGTATTTACGTTGTTTCATAAATTGGTGAAATGTCAAACTATGTGTTAACGCAAGCGACGAAAGACCGTGAATGTTTGGTTCCGGTAAAATCCAAAGCTGTAATATCCAAAAAGGATACCTTTCTAAGAAATCGAAGGTGTTGTCCCGAGAGCAATTAAAACAATTCTTGCGAGAAGCTCCTAATGACATTTGTTTGATGTCTATATTTCCCTTGGGAAATATGAGAGCTTCATATTTCCCTAGGGAAATATAAGTGTGTTATGACATTACGTAACTAAGGCAATATCACTCAATATTGTTTCAATCAGAAAAAACATATATTTTTTTCAAGTAACCTCTGTCCTGTTGTTATTTTCTTTAAATGTAATATGAAATGAACCATTACCTACAATTTTAAGCCTCAATATAACGAAATAAGAGTGAATTTTAAAAAAGAAAATGCATTTTTCCCATTTCCTCCGCTTATTTCTTCAATCTTAAGAAAATGCAAGTGAGTCCCTAGTATAATTGATTTTTTAGGTCAATAATAACCCAATGAACACTTATGCATAGTTCTGCATTCACATATAATGAATGAAGGCATTTTTTAAGAATTTTTTAACGTTTTTTAATGTGCAGCTATGTTACTATAAAACAGTGGTGCAGCTAAGGGTTAAGTATCATATCATCATCTATTTTGTTCATTTTATGCTAAACATTTATTGATCATTATTAGGATCATAGTACTATAATTCTATAATGCGTTGGTTGCTCATAATATGTTAGTTGCAAATTAACAAAGGTTAATTAAAACCTTGCAAATTTTGGGATAATAATTTTTATGTCGTACATTATTTATTGATTCGATTTACATAGCATCGGCACGGTTTACGATATGATAAAGCTTTGAATATAACTCAAACAGTTGCGATGTATAATAATCTCGTATATTTGTTAGGTGACGAGGCACATCACCCTTGATTATTATGAATCGCATAATATTCTTGTTATATTAATAGCTATAATAATTATTAATAAATGTTTAGCATAAAATGAACATAATAGATGATGATAGGATATAGTGGTTTTATCACACTCGTTCTTTAGAAATTTGATCTGGTGCAATAAACCCTCTTTTGCTTTAATGTACTAGTTTATTACCCTGTAAATTAGGCACGTTATGTTTTCTTTATTACATATATGTATGTAAAGTAAATCTCATGATAATATTGGACTTCATCGTTTCAAAAGTGGTTATATTTTATGGCTCGATTATCTAAGCTTTTCAATTATCTGAGGAAGGCCAGTCCCTAACAGTTCGGATAAACAGGATTCTATTGTATTTAATAGATATAAATAAAATTAAACAAATAATAAATGAAGAGGTTGCAGGTTCGATCCCTGTCGGAGGCATGTTCACTCTTTTTATTCCGCAATATACAGAGAATCTTCGTTTATTATTTATTTAATTATATTAATACTCGGGAAATCATCGAAGATATAAATAAGCCGAGCAGGAAGTGAATCGCAGGCATCACATAATTTTAACACCATTGTAACAAATGGCTTGTTGAATTATTATAAACATATTGTGTATAAAATGATTAATTTAACTGGTACATAGACAACTCACTTTGTTTTGGTACTGCAGGTGTTACATGTAAGTTAGGTTAGGCTGTCAAAAATGCGAACGACTTACCGATTGTCTTACGATCAACTGATTTGTGCAACAATTTCCCAAAATGCTGAGTGCCAAATCGATCACTTTTAAGTTAGCATCGTGCTGGGTGCACGCCACCAGCACTTTCAAACTGTTCACGTCGATTTGCTGGATTTTCGGGCGATGATTCGGTCCGCTAACCTGCTTCCTCAGGGCGATTAATATTTGCAGGAGTCTCTTACAGCTCTGGGGCTTCCTCAGGGATGCTAACAACGATTCCATGTAGCAGATATCCTCCATCGTGATGAGTTGGTCAAAAGAAATCCATTCGAAAATATTGTTATTGTTACTGACAGTTCCGTCGTCACGAAAAAGGCAGCGACTGTCAACATGTGAGCGCTGCGGACGGCGCTGTGGAGTATTTATTTAATTGATTCGAATTCACTGAAAAATATTGGACTTTTATTTTTAAACGTATATAAACGTATCTACTTCTAGATTATCCTACTATTTAATTAAATCGATATCAACGGTAGCGGATTTAGCACATGAGAGGGGATTATTATATTCATTACATTAAGAAATATTTATTTAATTTTAAATAAATTTAATACCTAATTAGTTATAATACAATGTCGCAATTTGGTATTCACAAACGATTGTAATGTTAAATCTCTGGTTAAATCGTCCGTAAATTTAACGGGCCATTTTCGAGTGATTAAAATTTAACGTGACGTCAAATATAAATAGTAATTTCTACAGGTTATGTTTCTCAGTAAAGCAAGCCGATAAGAAACTGCGTCATATTAATAACAATTTAATGGTTTTTGAGCTGTGTTTGTCGACTGAAATCATCACATATATTATAGAAAAATGTAAGCATGTGTATCATTTGAATTGCAAGATAATGTTTTATAATTGAAATTTATATCAAACATTCCCTAATTATTTAGTTGGTTTGTAATGTACGTATTTGATTTTATAGTGACATGTTATCCAGTGAAGAGGATATAGAGTTTGTGGAGGATGTATTGGAGGCTATACCGAGGCCAAGGCTTATAAAGAATCGACAAATGCCGTTTGAATTTTTAGATGATGTCGATTTTAAAATCCGTTATCGTTTTGATAAGGCGACAGTTCGTGAAATAATACAAATGATTGGTCCCCAAATAGATAAACCTACCAGAAGAAATAAAGCGGTTACAGTCGACAATCAAGTTTTAATTGCTTTAAGATTTTACGCTTCTTGTAGCTTTCAACAAATTCTCGCGGACCATATCAATGTTAGTCAGCCAACGGTTAGCCGAATAGTTAAAGAAGTGACATTTGCCATTATATATTATGACTCGGAGGGAAGATGACATAAGGAACGTGGAGAGACAATTCTACGAAATTCGTCAATTTCCAGGTGTAATAGGAGCAGTAGATTGTACACACATCAAGATACAATCAGTAGGCGGCCCAGAAGCAGAACTGTACAAAAACAGGAAAGGCTGATTTTCTTAAAATGTGCAGTGTGTATGTAATGCAAATTTAAAATTCATGCATGTAATTGCTAGATGACCAGGATCTGTACACGATAGTACTACATTTTTTGATTCGTCACTTCGAGTGGATCTAGGAATTTGACAAATCGTATTTTTTTTCGCTCAAACTTCGTATAATATGCCAGCGGCACTTCATTGCGAAGCCTACTGTACGTTAAACGACCACCCGGTTTTTGTTTTTCTGTAATATTTTTTTAAATATGAAAAATATCACAAAAATATTTAAACAAATATTGAAGATAACAAAGAAATGAACATCTTTTATTTGAAAATATTTTTCATAAAATCATTGTTATTCAAGAAAAAAAAAATGGGCGGTCCGTTGGTGTAGTTGTAGTGCAGTGATGGGGAAACTACGGCCCGCGGGCCAAGTCCGGCCCGCGGAAAGGTTTAATCCGGCCCGTTTAAGAGTGCCGTCGTGAGAATGTTTGAACGCGTTCTTACTTCGTAATGTGACGACCCGCATAAAAACTACCTTGCGGCGATATTCTGGACAAATCCATCCGACCTAAACAGATGACTCATCTTCGCTCGAAACTTCCAGACACTCTCCCAGGTAGGTATAATTACAAGCGAGGCCGCCCGAAGATCAGTTAGTTAGCGACTTGGTCAGTCATCTGCAACGACCCGCTGTGACTCGAGTAATTGTTTGTGTAATCCCCCAAACTCCCAGTGCCTCAACAAACTCCCGCGTAAGAGCATTAGTTAGCAGTAAGCTTTCGTCAATTGCGTTTCTGTGTGTTGTTCTCCGTAGTAGGTAACGTCTAAAATGGATGTTAAAAAACGAAAAGTGGATTCAGAATGTCGAGTTTTTAAAGAAGAATGGACGTGGAAATATTTCTTTACTTTATTTAAAGAAAAACCTGTGTGCTTACTTTGCAATACAACTGTTGCAGTTTTAAAAGAATGTAACATTCAACGCCATTTCAAGAGCAAACATGAAAACCACTCCTACTCATCGCTAAGTGAAGAGGTGAAAAAAATTAAATCGAAAGATTTAATAAAAAATTTATCAAGTCAACAACAATTATTTCAGAGAGCTAATCATTCTCAAAGATGCGCTACGAAAGCCAGTTATGTGTTGGCTTATAATATTGCTAAATCTAATAAAGCATTTTCAGATGGTGAATTTATAAAGCAGTGCATGATAGATGTGTGTGATATTATGTGCCCTGACAAGAAAAAGGATTTTCAGTCACTGTCTCTCTCAAGAAGAACAATCACCGAGAGAATTGAAAATATTGATAAAAATCTAATTTCACAACTGACTACAAAAACTCAAAAAAATATTTTTTATTCAATTACCATGGATGAAAGTACAGATATCAGCGATACTCTGCGCAGTTACTCATATTTGTAAGAGGAATCAACGCCCACTTTGAAATTACAGAAGAACTTGCAGGGCTGCAGTCAATGAAAGGAACAACGACTGCTGCCAATATATTTTGTGAATTTGAAAATTGCATCGATAAACTTCGTTTACCTATTGACAAGCTATGTAATGTAACTACAGAAGGTGCTCCTAATATGGTTGGAATCAATCAAGGATTTGTTGGGAAATTTAATTCTAAGTATCCGGAAAATGATGTTTTTTTGCATTGCCTTATACATCAGGATGCTCTCTGTAAATCGGCTTTAGATATTGACCATATACTTAATATTGTTGTAAAACTAGTAAATATGATTCCTTCCAGAGGATTATTACATCGCCAGTTTCAACAGTTTTTGTATTATTCAAAAGTTCGTTGGTTAAGTGCTGGAAAAGTATTTGAAAGAATTTGGGATTTAAAAGACGATATTGTGAATTTTCTTCTTGATAAAGATATTTATAATCAATTTGACGTCTTAGAAAACGAAACGTGGCTTTCTGATTTCGCTTTTTTCAGAGACCTCCTCATACACATGAATAAACTTAATCTCAAATTGCAAAGAAAAAATCAGTTTCTTCACGATATTTGGCAATACCTGAAAAGTTTCAAATTACAGTTATTATTATTTGCTAATCAGATCTCTAAATCTGATTTTTCTCATTTTCCAAGAATACAATCTTTAAAATTCACTATATCAAACAATAAGATTAAAAAATACGAAATTAATTTGAGAAAACTATCTACAGAATTTGAAAGGAGATTTCAGGACTTTAGAAAAATGGAACCAGAGTTTAGTATTTTTGCGACCCCATTCAATGTTAATTACGAAGAAGTTGATGCAAAATTTCAACTTGAGTTAATAGAACTGAACTGTAATACTCTTCTGAAACAAACTTTTCATACAGTACCATTACTAGAATTTTATAAAAATTTAAGTCCAGATAATTTCCCAAATCTAATTACTGATGCAATGAAGATAATGACAATGTTCGGCTCATCTTATATATGCGAACAAATCTTTTCAACAATGAAGCTTAGGAAAACTTCTTTAAGAAACAGAATTACAGATGAGCACCTTTCATCAGTTTTAAGAATTTCTGCTTCGCAAATGGAACCGGACAATGATGAAATTTTGATGAAACAGTCTCAATTTCATTTTTCTCATGCACCATCAACCAGTAATGACACCAGAAAATAAAGTGATAATACTTCACATCAAGAACTACACTAAATTCATTTTATATTTTGTGCTTATAATTTTGTTACCTTTTGCTTTTTTACTATTAAAATAATAAGTGTATGTAATAATATATGTATATGTTTATAGAACACATAAATTAGTTAACAATTAAGCATTATTCTTTGGCCCGCTACGATTGTCTAGTTATTACAAATGGCCCGTCTTAAAAAAAGTTTCCCCACCACTGTTGTAGTGGGTACAGGCGAGCGCTTGTGCCGGTTGTACCGCGTGCCGTGTGGGTTCGAGTCCCATCCCGGGCGAAAGATTTTTCGGGGATCGAGAAGTATTCGCTCGGGTCCATGGTTGTTGTATACGTCTGACATTATTAATTTGTTCATTTGTTCATTTGCTCATCCCAAATTGAATACATAAATAATAACCTGGTCGTGACTGAATGGCTCATGCCTAAGTAAAAAAAAAATATGTTTTTTTTCATTTTTGGTTAATTATGAAACGATAATAGTTACAGCAAATTTATGTTAATAATACTTGTAGAAAATGCCGAAATGAACAACTTATAAACAATAAGTTTTTTCGAAATCGCTTTAGTTTTCGAGTAAACTGAGTTTGTGAATTTGAAGTATGTATATTTTTTCCATCCTTCATAATTTTGACGTTTGAAACGTCAGTTTCATCCGAGTCCACAAAACGTACATGTACATTTAAAATATGATTTAAATTGAAAATAAACCATGAAAGCGTAAATATTAATGATTCCATTAAGTCGGAGAAAGTACCATGATGGCCACATCACCATTTTTTACAATGTCATCACGTTTTTGCACATCTACCGTCTCAGTGGTATGTTTTGAAGTCAGAAGTAATACGTCTCTTTGTCTCGCCATTTTAATATACAAATACCCCTCTCATTTTCTAAACCGTATATTTCTCCTTTTTTAGCTTTTTCTGTGTTAATATGTTTTATGATCCAGAAGGAAGTTATAAAGCTCAAGGCTGGTGCAATAATTATCTGCAATAATGGTTCTGCCCGAATTTAGTAGAATCTCTGATAATTGTATTATAATATTTGAAGGCACAGATCCCATGTCTTCATTTTTTCTCTTCCACCATAAATTCTTATGTTCCACGTAAAGTCGTTATCGCTATACAACTTGAACAATTTTACTCCATATTTGTGCGTTTTTTGGGAATGTATTAATAATAATAATTTATTAATGCCAGAACTTCTTCCAAGTTTTACATAAGTCAACACCGCACACATTTAAAGTAGAAATTACTTAACATAATTCTATAAATAAAGTAAATACCAAATAATGGACATTACACATGGACATATTAAAATTAGTTGAATAAATAAATATTGTAATAATAAAATATTGTTTTATAAGCAAATTACCTTGGAATGGTACTACTGATTCGTCAATACCAGTGGTTCCCAAACTATTTTGGCTCACGGGCCCCTTTTCATACTCAAAACTTGCCCACGGACCCCTGACTGAAAAAATTACATACATACAGGGTGTTTCAGAGCTCTGGGAACGGTCAATCAAGTGCTTATTTCTCAAAATTTCGAAAAATGTTTTATATAAAAGTTTTGTATAATAGTGAGCTGTACCCCCTACAAATATTTTAATTTATACAGGGTGTCTCATAACAAAGTTACAGACCAAACTTATGTTTTTTTAAATGGGACACCCTGTATTTTTTGTAATTTTTTAATTATATGGAGCAAATAAAGGTGAGTTACTTCAATACTCCCTATACCTATTGTTTGCCGTTTTCGAAATATTTGAAGATTTGTTGAAATGCATGGTCTGGGTGAAATTTTATTTTTGCCCCAGTGATTGACGTTGAACGATTATAATCATTTTAATTATTTGCTTGAAGGTTCGAACTATAGAGCCAACCATGATTTCATACAAAAAATTATACAGGGTGATAAAAAAAATGCGGTAGAAAAACCCAACTTATAAAGTTGAATAACTTCGTTTTTTCAAATGGCACACCCTGTATTTAGTAACGTATTCTCAAGTAGAATCCAATTATCTTTCAGATTATTATAATTATTTCTGATATGATAATCGCCGAATACAAGAAAACTATTGAGATTAGGAACAGGGAACCCTTATACAATCTGAAAGATAATTGGATTCTACTATAAATAAAACATTTATTGAAATTATAACTTGTTTTAAAATACAGAAAAAATATGACTTAGATGAACTTTATAGGATGTTATAAGTGTATTTATATCCGGCCCAATGTTTGTGAGTAGTAACCACAAATCCCCACGAGTACTAATTTCTAGTTGGTTTATTTTTTTTTGTGATGATACTCATAACGGCACTGAATCCACGTTCTACCAAATAGGAAGACGAAAAAGCAAACAACAGCTTCTGTATAATAACCCATAATGCTGGATATAAAATTGAGATCTGTTGTTGTAACCAGAAGTTGTCGTATCCTTATTAGGGGTACCCAGCACCCGGGCGGCAGGCCTTAAGAGGCGCCGGTCATCGATACTAAGAGCCCTCTTAGCTAGGCGGCCATCAAATCTTATAGGTTTTTTATAATTTGCAAACAATTTATTTAAAACCTGCGTTTCTTTCTTTCTAAATTATTTAGAGACGCGCCGATCAATGGTGGTATTAATTTTCTCTATCCCCCTTTTCACATTGAAAGGGGAGGCAATTTTTGCCTCGCACCCCGGCGGCAACATACCTTGGCGAGGCCCTGTAAACAATGGTTTTAGCTCCTCATTTGTGGATAATTCAATAAGTTGCTCCTGTATTAGTATGTCTTCATTTGTATTTGTGCTCTGAGTTTGACTACTTGCAAAAGGGTTCAACACCCTTCAGCATTGTTTGAAATTTGCCACATTCTCAAAAGCAGTTGAAAATGGTTGGACATTATTCTAGGAATTATTCCGATTTCAAATAATTTGTATTTACTCCAATATTTATCGTTCGAGGGCATTTTCACCACATCCATACCAATAAATTTCAAAATATCTTCATCCTGAGTAGGCATCCACTTATGTAATCTGGACTCTGCTCCTACATCTTCTGTATCAAGTAAACCTTGCGTAGCGTATAAATTCATTTCTTCCACCGTTTTATCTATGATAATTTCGTTGAGAAAAAAGTAATAGGCGACAAATAATTTATTACAGCTGCAGCATAATTTGCATGAATACCCAGGGCCGATCCTGTACCCTTGGCCGCCCACGTGCAAATGTTGAGTTGGCCGCCCCCTCAAGTGCATATTTTGGGGGTTGCGTGTTTACTATTTTAGTAATAAGACACCAAAAAGTAACTTATTATCAAGAATATGTATAATTTCAATTACATATAATACGTAACTTTTTGCTACAAAACGAAATATTCGCGATTTTTTGCATTTACGGTTTTTTTAAATATTGTTTCAATTCAATAATTTGTGCAACGTTACGACAATAGAAGTCGCCCTAATGGTGTATCTATCTATTACGAATACTTGGGGTTACAATTCTATAGTGAAAACCGTTTCTCTGTCAGCGTCTATATTGACCTGATGAGATCTAATAAGATTGAAACTGGTGCTCGGTTGTCGCACGGGGAAACAATCAGTGACGGTTCTCGGGGTTTTTTCTGGTACGGCCGAGGAACAAGAGGTGATAACACAGATAGGTAGGGTCAGTTGCAGAGACGGCTGGCTGCGTGCCCGCACCTATCTGTATTACCATCTCTTGTTCCTCGGCCGTACCAGAAAAAAACCCCGAGAACCGTCACAATATTTCAATGTTTATCAATGGTATTGTTATAATTGTTGCTAGTTTATGGTTTCTTATTGTCTGTGGATTTCTCCACTCAGTCAAGGAAATTGTCCATTGTTAAGATAATAAATGTTGCCCTGATGGTGTATCTAGCTATTACGGATTGAAATTTTAATTATTTACATTCAAGTTGACACAGTGCCACCGGAACATGTTGATGATAGAGCCACTTATACTATATATCCCCCCCCCCATCGGTTTTTTTAAGAAAGAAAGAACGATTTATCTTCCTAGACCAAAATAACTGGCGAAAAAGTGTTTTAAGAGTTGATTAAAAGTTCTTGCTAAGCTTGAAACTGCAGGTTCTTCTTGGCTCTATATAATGAACCGCCCCTGTCCTCAGCACTAAACTTATTGATAATTAAATAGTTTTGTGGCTGATAATTGTTGATAAATTCATATTATATTTAGGGATGGGTGATATTTCACGTACCTGTGATTTTTCACTGATAGTAAAAAATCACAGGTCGTTACTGAATTTCACCGTGACTATGAATGCGACTGTTAGCCAAACTGTGACTGTTAATTAAACAGTGATTGCTAATTCTAATTTTTTGACATTTTTCACCAATTTTATAGAAAATTTTCTTAGCCATTTTTCGAAGCCCGTAAATTTTGGCACATTTTAGTTTTTAAATAATCGAGATCACCTGACACGTTTGGGTAATATAAACCTTTAAAAAGTTACTTAATAATATACGTTTCTAAACTTCTGGACTCAGAAACCTTGTTTTTGGACATTTTTTACACATTTTACAAATAAGTTTCTTAACAATTTTTTGTAGATATTTTAGTTTTCAATCAATGGAGATCATCCAACGCATTTGCAAGTTATAAACATCGAAAAAATCACCGGAAAAAACTATCTAATAACAAACAAAAAAATAACATAAAAATCATTTATAATTTTCTTGAATGTTTTCTTTTCACATTTTAAAGCTTGCATTATTAAAATTGTCCAACATATTTGGAAGTGCTATTTTCAAAAATCGACAAACACCTTTTGCAAAAATTTAACACACGAATGTCTCGATTTTGACGTTTCAATGATCAAAAGAAATTCTCTAAAACGAGAAAAAAGGGTTAAAAAACAAAAGTTGCAGTGTTCAACACGTTTAGTCGCTATACGGGTGGACCATTTAATATGTTTTCAGGAAATATCTTCGAAACAAGAAACTTAAAAAAAAAATGACCCAAACAAAAAATGATTGTTTTGAAGGGGGCCATAATAACATAATTTTGTTTTTTTCATAGATGGCGCTGTTGTCGCTAAATCAAGGTCAACTTAGTTTTTTTAAATGGAAACCCCTACTTTTTATTACAGAATCAGAGTCCTTGTTAAAAAATGAGAAGAATTCACTCAGCTAACTTTTTCGTCAGAGTGATAGATGGCGCTGTAATCGCGAAAAGAAGTTGTTGCATTTGGACGCTTGCGTATTCGAACTTCGCGCGCATGTGTGTGTGTGTGTGGTGTGTGTGTGTGTCAAAACATGACGTCGGCCGTATTTCCATGAATTACAATTTTAAATTGAAAAATAGCTGGAAATAGCTGGATTTTGATGCTTTCTTTGACTGAACAAAAGAAAATTTAGTTTGGTAATTTTTGCGACTTTACCTGGCTCGTCACAATTTATTTCTTGTTCGTTCCGAGTAATTACCCTTAATTTAGTTTTTATTGCATCTATGGTGTTTGCCCAAAAGTGCGCTTAGTGAATTAGAGATAATAAACGGCAATTGTTCGAAAATGTGCGTAATTTGGACCAGGGGCCATAAACAGCTTAGCGGGTAATTCCAACATCTGTGTGGCCGACCCGCGAAGCTGAAAGACGCTTTGGAGCAAATTGGCAACAACGCAAGGTGGTGGTAATTTTCGGTTTATCAATAACCAATCAAACCGATTTACATTACCACCACTCAGGCTTCGACTCCACCTCCAGCCCCTTAGAAGAACATCAGGAAATTAATCAAAGACACTTCCACTCAAGTCTTTGAGGAGAGAAGATTTGGTACGGTCGCGATAATTTATAAACCTTTTGTAATTTAATGTAAATATTGTTTGTGGTAATATATTAATTTGTTATAACAAACACGTTTAATTATTTGTAATTTGACATCCAAGTTGCAAATTGGTCCTTCGAGTAAGTTGAACGAAACGGATACAAATCCGCAACAGTAATCAGTCGGTCTTCTGCATTGACGGGGAAAACGTTACAATGGTGCGGTATACCATCGCGGAAAAGGTCGACATGATTTTCGTGTATGGTGAAGCTAGACGCAATGCACTTGATGCGTGTGGCTTGTACGCGTAAAGGTATCCTGATCGAGATCATCCGAGTCACATGACTTTTCTTCGGATCGTCAACTCATTTGTGGACACTGGCAGCCTAAAACGAACCAGACATCGAAGACGCACCGTAACCCAGGAGAATGCCGAAGTTGATATTTTAGCTGCAGTTGCAGTCAAACCCAACCTAAGTTCTCGTCAACTGGCGCGGAGTTCAGGCATCTCCAAAACGAGTGTTCTGCGAGTTCTTCATCGGCATAAATTTCATCCGTACCACGTATCGTTGCATCAAGAACTTCATGGCGACGACTTCCAACATCGAGTGCAGTTCTGCAATTGGGCTCAGCAGCAAATACGCAACAACCGGAACTTCGTTTCCATGATTCTATTCTCGGATGAAGCAAGTTTTACGAATCGTGGCCAAATCAACCGGCATAACATGCATTATTGGGCGGAGGAGAATCCACATTGGATCCGACAAGTGGACCATCAACGACCATGGAGCGTCAACGTTTGGTGCGGAGTTCTGGGAGATCACGTCATTGGCCCGTACTTCATCGACGGAAATCTAAATGCTGAAAAATACGGTGAAATTCTGACGGCTCATCTTCCTGCTTTACTCGAAGACGTCCCTCTGCTGACCCGATTGAGACTGTGGTATCAGCACGATGGCTGCCCTGCACATTTTGCCCGTGTCGTCCGAGATATTTTGAACCGCCAATTTCCGAACAAGTGGATTGGTCGTGGAGGTCCGGTGGCTTGGCCGGCACGTTCGCCGGACTTGACAGCGCCGGACTTTTTCCTGTGGGGATTGCTGAAGGACAAATGCTATACCGACATACCGACGACGCCTGATAACATGAAGGAGCGTATTCGCAATGCTTGTGCGAACATCAACAGAGACACCCTACGAGAAGTTCAGAGATCGTTTCAAACAAGGATCGCAAAATGTCTCGAGATGAACGGCCATCATTTTGAGCACCTGCTCTAGAGATGATTTCAAGTAAGTTTAACACAAGTGCGCGTCTACACACACTTCGACCCAATCGACTTCTTCTAACCTGCCATTTCTTTTCAGTTTCCTACAAATTACGCTTCAGCCGGACATCGACAACATCAACCTGCAGAGCGACATGGGGCTGTCAAAGCTGTCAGCAGCGCTCACGCTGAGCCCAGAATAAAAAGCAAAATTGAAGTTATTTGTTTAATTTGAAATTATTATAAATTTTGAAATATCAACTTGGAAATGGATCAAAATTATTTATTTTGCATTTCCAAGTCGGTCGATCATACAATTACACTCTTGAATAAAATACTAGTTAAGTTTGCGTCACATTCATATCCTTTACAAAAATAATAACAAAATAATGTAACGAACATTATTGGTGATTTTAGACGGGCATGTTCGCAAGTGCGCACACACACACGCACACGCGCACACACACACACATGCGCACGAAGTTCGAATACGCAAGCGTCCAAATGCAACAACTTCTTTTCGCGATTACAGCGCCATCTATCACTCTGACGAAAAAGTTAGCTGAGTGAATTCTTCTCATTTTTTAACAAGGACTCTGATTCTGTAATAAAAAGTAGGGGTTTCCATTTAAAAAAACTAAGTTGACCTCGATTTAGCGACAACAGCGCCATCTATGAAAAAAACAAAATTATGTTATAATGGCCCCCTTCAAAACAATCATTTTTTGTTTGGGTCATTTTTTTTTTAAGTTTCTTGTTTCGAAGATATTTCCTGAAAACATATTAAATGGTCCACCCGGTATGTTTTAAAGAACCAAACATTGAGGATTCGATTTTTAAAACGTATAACGTATACACTTGAAAATCTTGATTTTCTAATCTTTTCTTTTTAGAGAAAATTTTTCGGAAATCGTAAATTTGGCACTATTCTGCTTATGAATGACCATAATTAAGATTTTATAGGTATTTTATTAACCTTTTCTCATTTTTTTCTTTCGACTTGAAATCGAATGATCAAAATCAACATTTTATTATCTTTTGATTAATTGATTGGTGAAAAATTAGGTGCGTGGGCAACAAGATATGGCCCACTCACCACGTAAAATAGCACTCACCCACCATTCACTCTACCAACTTTATTCTTACCTAAACTTCTGTATGGTTGAAGATATTTGAAGAAATGAAAGTTTAAAAATAATGCGAAACGTATTTTGTAAATCTAAAACGCTTTATTAATTACTTTATACTCCATTTTTCTCTGCTCTCATGTTCAAATTACTATTTTCATGAACTGAAAAAATAAAAATAAAAACAAATACTGAACTTATTCGAACGTATTCAAAATTCATTTAACTTTAATATTCGGTGCGAACAACCAAATATTCCTTTATTATAATTTTTGAAATAATACCACGGAACCAGCACTACAACAATTTTCAAATTACAAACTACGAACTAAAAAAAAAAATATAAAAATTCTCTCAAAACTCAAAATATACTGGACGATTCTACGTTAATTATTTCATTTAAAAATAATCCCTCGAGAACAGAGCAAATCATCATTCTAAATATGCGCTTTTCAGAGGCAAAACACAAATTAAAAAAAAAAAGATTATCAAGTATTAGAATTGAAACTTTACAAAATGACTAAAAATTCATTCCATTTTACGATTCTGCAAAAATCTTTAAATACTTCTCGTCTAGATTTTAAAACTACTCCCCGAGAACAGAGCAAATCGTTATTTTGAAGATGAGCTTTTTCAGAGACATAGAAAAACATTTGCAACATACTTTACTAAAAATACATTTCCCTTTACGTTTCCGCAACAGCCTAGAAATGCTTCTTCACTAATTTTGAAATAATCACAATTTCAAAAGGTGTTACGATGTTTACTAACCGTGATCACGGTTTAAAATCACTGATATTAAAAAGTAGCAATCACAGGTAGCAACGTGATCAAAAGTAGGAGTTTTGCCCATCTCTAATTATATTTAAAAGTGTTATCGTGTATTAATTTATTTCTATACATAATCATTTGTGTAATTTCGATTATATTTCACCGTCGAAAATAACTGAGGACCGGTTTGGACCTACATTAGTCTCACATCAGCACACTACGATCGTCGTTGATGGAGAAACAGAATTCGACTACGCCCTTGTAAACCAATCAAGTAACCGTTAGAATAGAAAAACAATTAGGGCGACATCTATGGCCGAAAATGTTACAACGTTCTGAAATTATAATATATCGGCGATAGATGTCGCCCTCATTGTTTTTCTATCCTGAGGGTTACTTGATAAGAGGCCAAAATTCAGAAAATTTGGTGTATTTTAAATTGATTAATGGTGTATTTGAAAAAAAATATAAAGAAATATTTATATGCAGGTAGTGCTATGGCTCCTTGGCTCTATATAACGAGCCTTCCCTGCACACAGTGCAGGATTTCTTCTTCGAATTCTCTTTAGATTTCTCAATTTTATTAAAATGATCTGACAATAAGGGGTCAAATTTAGCTAGCATTTCTGCTGCCTTTAAAAAAATCGTTATTTCTCCTATAGATATTAGAACTACTTCGTCTAAAAGCAAGACATTGACTTGTTAAAAAGTGCACAATAGCAATCATTCTTTCTACAATAGCCCTCCATCGTTTTTTCTCGAATTCAAATTGTTGTTGTTGCTTTTTGTCTATGATTTTTATTTATTTAAACGGATGTTTAACTCCCGCCATTTTTGGAGACACTTAATATACTTTGCACTGTTCTCATGTTTTACAAATTGGTCAGCACAATGGCCAGGGCCGTCTTTTGGAATGAATGGACCCCTGGGCACAACATCATCACGGCCCCCCTATAACATTTTACTCACACATTCCGACTGTTGAATACTCAGATTTACTTACAACTTTTTTGGAATAAACTATATCCCTGGTAGAATTTTTGAACAGAATTTCTGGTCAAATAATCCGTTCAAATTTTCTGGCCATAATCTGTTTTAAGAGTTATGTCCAAAATTTGAACACCTACATTAAACATTGCAAATTTTTACTTTTCGCTGACGACCTCAAAGTATTCCGCTCAATTGTAGATACAACTCATGTCAGGTTTATGCAAGATGACTTAAATATTATTTATAAATGGTGCTGTGATAATCAGCTGTTTTTCAATTTTGATAAATGCTGCTCGATTTCGTTTGGCAGAGGACGGATTGTCGAAAACAGTTACGATATCAATGGAACCAAGCTAGCTTCTGTAAAACATGTCAAGGATCTAGGTGTTATTTTCGACCATAACCTTTCTTTCTCAAAGCATTTTGATACAATGTGCTGTAAAGCATTGCAAACTGTGGAATAGACACTCTGAAATATTTGGTTATAACTTTGGTAAGATCGCAATTAGAGTACGCCTCATGTATTTGGTCTCCATTTTACTCTAAATATATTTTACAAATTGAACGGGTACAAATTTTTAATATCAATTTCCTTTAGAATTGGAATAAATAGAATGGACTACAGTCGTACTAACATGCTTTCCTATCTAAAATTATCAACTCTTTGTGATAGGCGTATGTATTGTGATTTATGTTCTCTTTAAAATAGTAAACGGACTTTTAAATTTTAATGTTCCTTCAATAACCAGAAATAAACTTATTTTTCGTGAACCATTTCATCGCAGCAATTATGGCAGAAATAATTCCTTAAGTAGGATGATTAGATTATGTAACATGGTTTGCTCTTCGTCCAACTTTATATTATACGGAACTTCCTTAAATAATTTTAAACGCCATTACAATGAAATATTCTACTTATTTTCAAAGCCCAGCATTGTCCGGTGCGTTCAGTATTTGGATGGGTGACCCAATGTAAAAAAAATATAAAAAAAATGAAAATGTGTTAATGATAGAAATAATGTGTATAATAATAATAATGATAACTTGTCCGAACAACTTTTTTTTGATAGAATTCTGATAAAAATTCTGGTACAATCTGTCCAGAAACCGAAACCATAACATATTTCATAACATAACTTCTGGCCACTGAAGCGTTTCATGGATGTAAGGTTTTTGTTGACACAAATCTGGCCATATTCTGTTATGTGCACAGAAAATATGGCCAGATTATGGACAATATCTGGCGCCTTTTCCTACCAGGGATACAATAAGAATAACTCAATTACAAAATATTTTTTATTATAAATTATTATACTTGTTTGCGACATTTCCAGGGTTGGAAAAAAAACATTTTTTTTTTGTTTAAAACAAAAAAAAACAGTTTTTTTTGTTTTAAACTGTTTTTTAATGTTTAAAACATGTTTAAAACAAAAAAACTGTTTTTTTCATATTTTAAGTAAAGTTTTAATTTTTTAGTAATTCCAATCAAATGCGCTCTTTCTTCTAATTATTATAATGCCCTGAAAGAATATTTACCAGCAAGCTTCAGTTATCGTCGTTCTATGTTTGTTTTGGAATAAAATAAATATACATTATGAAATGATTTCATTAACCTATTGAAATGGGGTCATTAACTTATATGTCTAAAGCCCAAGCCTCACAATGTTTATTTATTTTCCCTTCTCTGTAGAAATTTGATGATTAGCTGAGCCCTAATATAATTTTATTTCATTCTGTCTTTTACTCTGTTCATACACAACCACACAGTGCGTTCCTATTTAAAAACATGAACGGTAGAAAATTAGACCCCATTTGGCAACATTTTTCAAAAGTGAAGGCAGGAAAGTTAAGTAAAGCCAAATGCCTTAAATGTGGCAAAGTATTATCTGCATTAGTGGCAAGAATGAAGCAACATATTATAAAATGCAAAAGTGACCTTAGAAATAGACAACAAAGAAAGGACGCGGACGTCGCCGATTTAAGTGAGGATGATGCTGATATTAGTGATAATAATGGTGAGTATTCAATTCAATTATTTAAATTTAATTTAGTGGTTTATATATGTGGAAGATCGTGTGATTTATGTAAATGAACTTGAGTCATTAACTTTTTAGAGCGCCAGGGAAGTAATGGCCGTACTTGTTGGAGAATAGTAAAAAAATCGAAGAAAAATCCTCGTATCAGGGAATCCGACCAAAAAGGGTGGTTAATAAATCATCTATTTATCATAAAACCGAGCTTTCGCCAATGTTTATTAGCTTCTTCAGGGATAACGATGGAAGATGTGAAAAACTAAACCGTTGAACATACGGGATTAATAAAATGGCTCGATGCAATAATAGTTAAACATATTAAAACTTGTTAAAAACGCTGATGTCACAAGATTAAAATTTACAAACTTTACAAACACACATCGCCGGACATGTTGGTTCGAGGCAATGACTAACAGTGTTAGTTAGTTTCTCCATTCACTCCCTCACATTCTTCCGCCAGATGTTTCCACGTATCCCTCCCATCCTCACACAATACACACCTCATGTATTCTTCACCCATCTACTTCTTCCTCCCTCTCTCTTCCGATCCACACCTGGCCCTAGCTAAGGCCACCCTTTCTTCTCTCTTCCATCCGTCCACATCCAAATACTTGGGTCTCCTTCCATGCACCTGCCACCTCCCGTACATGTCGTTATATTCACTGCACTCAATCCGTCCCTGTCTCTCCTGTCCCTCCACTTCAATCATCCTCTCTTTCACCCCCTTTGCTACATTTATCCCCCTCTCTAACCATTCCCTCACTTTCACTTCAGACAGTCCTACTATCTCATACATTTTCATTCGCTCCTTCCTCCATTTACCCCCCCCCTACATTCATGCATGTCTTCCATACCGCCTTTATCAGTCTCTCTTCACCTAGCCCCCATAACCTCATCTCATACCTAACCATTCTCTCCATTGCCTCACATCCTATCTTTCCTCTATTGGTCTCCTGAAGCAGTATATAGCTGGGTGTCGATCTTTCTTCTCCCAACAGCTGCTCCCTCTCCACACATTCATACCCCTTCACCCCCCACACTTCCACTCCATACATTAAAATCGACTTCACACACGCATCCCACACCTTACACGCCACAATGAAATTATTCCTCATCCATACTCCCCATTTTTCCCACGCGATACCCCACGCTTTCCTAGCTTTTCCCTGTACCCATCTTACATGCTCCTCATATCCCCCTGTCCCTTTAAACATAAACCCCAAGTATCTAAATCTTTTCACCCTCTCAATCACCTCTCCCTTCCATTCCAACTCTTTCACGCTCCCCTCTCTACCCTTATTCCTAAATCTCATCCATTTTGTCTTCCCCACGTTCACGCTCAGCCCCCTCTTCTCCATATACCTCTCCGTTCTCTTCAACATGTCTTTCATCCCTTCCCAATCTTTCGCCATCAACACCATATCGTCCGCATACGCCAGCATCCACACCTTGTTCTTCCCAATCACTACTCCTCCCGACTGCCCTTTCCTCAGAACTTCCTCCAATTCACTTATATATAGGTTAAACAACATAGGGCTCAACGGGCATCCCTGTCTCAGTCCTACCCATGATCTAAACCTCTCCGACACATTCACTCCCATTCTTGCTACCACCCACGTCTCCTTGTACATTTCTCTTACCCATTCAACCATACTCTCACTCACACCTTTTCTCCTCATACACTCTAGCAGCTTCTCCCTCGGCAGTGTGTCGTACACCGCCTTCAGATCCAAAAATACCGCATATATACTACCCTTCTCTTCTGTCACTCTCTCAGTCATTCTTGCTAGGGTAACGATCTGCTCTCTTGTTCCCCTACCCTTCCTAAATCCCCCCTGCGTCTCTGGCATCAGACCCTTATCCTCTACCTCTTCTTCCAAACGATCTTTCACCATCATCATCGCAATCTTGTACCCAGTTCCCATCACCGTTATCCCCCTATAATTCTCGGGATTCTTCTCGTCCCCTCCCTTGTGTATCGGGCACATCGCACCCACTCTCCAGGACTCCGGTATGCTCCTTCTTTCCCTCCAAATTTGGTTCAGTTCCTCTCTAAATTTCTTCTTTCCCCCTTCTCCTATCTCCCTCCACATCTCCGCCTTCAGCCCATCTATCCCTGCAGCTTTTCCACCTTTCACTCCCTCGAAAGCTCTTTCCACCTCCACCTCCGAAAACTCTTCCGCCGTATCTCTTTGTCCTCCTCTCCCCACTTCCTCCGGTTGTCCGCTTGATTCTCTGCATTTCTTTGTCCATTCCTTCAGTGTAATCCTTGCCCGCCTCATTCTTTCACTTCTCCTCAGTACTTTCCATATATCTGCTTCATTCCTGCACTTCTTCAACTCCCCACTTGCTCTTTCAACCGCCTGCAGTTTTTTCCTTTCGCACATCTCCTCATATTTCCTTTTTAACGTAACTACCTTCTTCTGCTCTCCTCCTCCTCTAATACACTCCCCTACAGCCTTCCTTACTTCACTTTTTGCCTGCCTGCATTCTTCATCGAACCATGTGCTCCCTCCTCCTTTACCTCCTTTGGCTTTTATTCCACACCCCACAATCAACTCCTCCATCTCCTCCATTGATTTAACATTTTCCCACCGAATCTTCCTCATCCTCTTTCTCATTTCTTCTATTGCCTTTGCCCCACACTCCAGTTTTCCCATTTCTTGATCCCCTTCAA
Source organism: Ocypus olens (assembly GCA_910593695.2). Lineage (NCBI taxonomy): Eukaryota > Metazoa > Arthropoda > Insecta > Coleoptera > Staphylinidae > Ocypus > Ocypus olens. The sequence continues at coordinate 37,636,938 of OU343058.1, forward strand.
CCCTTTTCTCCTTCTCCATCCATATCACTACTTACAGCGGCAGATGATCCGAGCCCATCACCTCCTCCACCTCCATCTTTACTACATCCCTTCTTGCCATCCCCTTTATCGCCACATAATCTATCACCGACGATCCCCTCGGTCCACAGTATGTTTTCTTCCCTTCCCAGATACTGTTGTAATTCTTGCTTGCTTAGTTAAACTGCTGACCGAACCATGGCTGTTAATGTCGTTAGTGTAATGGCTGCACGTAGCATGTTCAGAGTAGCAGCTGGCTTCTGTTGATAAACACGATTTTTCAAGGTCCCCTCATAAGTAGAAGTTGAGCGGTGTAAGGTCCGGTGACCGAGTTGGGTACTCTACAGCACCTCTTCGACCTATCCATCGTGCATGCAGAGTGTTATCCAAGTAAGCCCTGACATCTCTGTCGTAGTGAGGCGGAGCGCCATCTTGTTGAAAGTATAATAGTTCATCTCCAAACCGCTCTCTGAAGGCACGCAAAATCGACGTCTGATGCATATCAAGATACACCTCACCGGTTAGGGTACCTTCGAAGAAGAAGGGGGAAATCAAACCGCGCGATAACAGACCACACCACACATGGTAGATTCACTTGCTTGTCCACGAGAACGTGAGGTTTAATACGAGACCAGTACACACAGCTGTGTCGGTTTACCGTTTAGCTTGAATTGCGCCTCATCAGACCAGATAACATTAATACTTGTGAAGCTTCTTCTCAAACACAGTATTCCATGCTTCGATCTGGGTCATCCTCGTTCAAAGCGTGCAGCAGCCTTGGGTTCTAGACTTTGAACTTTGCAATCTTAAGAATTCGTCGTACACTTAATCGACTGCTTGCGGGCTATCCACGTCTCGCCATCTGCCAACAAAACATTGAACTAAAATAGCAAGCAAGAATCATAGCTGTACGTCTGTACCAAATGTATTCATTGGCTAAGAGTGTATCCATTTCTTTTGCCCCCTCTGTTCTAAAGTTATTTAAAATATTAAAATTATTTCAAAAACTTTTTACCAAATATTGATGATAATGAAAATCCCGTTATATTAATAAATAAAAATCTTACTCCATCTTCATGCCATCTACTGTCTGCTCTGACTAGCAAGGAAATAATTGTTTTAATAACAAAAATAATAGTGCAAGCATTTATTATGATACCCTACGACAAACTAGACTGATTTTAGACTATAATCCTCATCAGTAGAGTTGAGTAAGTTCAGTAAATTTTATTCGGATTTTCCACACTGCGTCAATTCAGAAAGCTTTAATTAAAACACTTTCTCTGCTTATTATTTATTGAATACTGTTCCTCGCTCAACACAAAAATGTAATTAATAAATCTTCTGTATTTGAATCAAAGATTTTTTATCAATACAAAGTAATTAGTGCCCAAAGTCTCATTTAACATAGGGCGATAATAAGGATTCGTTTACACTACACACAAAACTCGAATTTACAGATCATGGAAACGGAAAGTGTTTACAAGTTTATACATTGAACTGAAAAACGGATTTGTCTTTGTAATTTTATTATTCCCACTCAAAGTCAAATCTAGGGATTGCAATTTTTCTTGATATTTAGCATCTCCCGTTGGACTTCGAAGAATGATCTGGGAAGAGCTTTTGTCAGCAGGTCCGCCTGCAAGGGCAGATCATCGATTAGATTTCTCATCCAGATGATCTCCTTGACGGTCTCATTGGCGGCCATATATTCACCCTCTGTCGTGGAAAGAGCTACAGTTCGCTGTTTCGATGACCTCCAAGCAATAATGGAGTTCCCCAGATTCAGAACGATACCTGTTGTTGATCTCGTTGTTGTGTCTCCGGCGTAATCTGCGATGCCGAAGGCCTGAAGATGGTTTACCTCGCCCGATGGTAAATGAAGACCGAGACTCGATGTGCCGAGCAGATACTTGAAAATTCATGCGCCGCAATGAACTTTCTTCGGGTCCTCCGAAAACTGACTGGCGGTGTTGACTGAGTATGCGATGTCGGGGCGAGTGCCTACATATGTCTCAAATTCCTTGCGGACGTTGGATAGCAAGTTCTTTATCTGGTCCTGGTTGGTTGCTGCAATTAGCCCGCCGTCCATGTGGATTGTCAGCATCAGCTGGTTCCTTGCATCGCCCTTGGAGAAGAAGCAAAAATCGGAGTTCGTGGGGATCAGTCCCAATTTGTGAAACACCAGAGTGATGCCCTGGTTCCAGCATCTTGACGCCTGTTTGAGTCTGTAGAGACTTCGATTGAGCTTGCAAATGCGTCCAGTGCCGTCTTCATAGCCTTTGGGTTGCTGCATATAGATTTCCTTGTCCACTTCCCGGTACAGAAAAGCTGTCTTGATTGAGTTAAATCTGGTCACGAAACTAAAAGTCTCATGATAATCGACTCCTGCTGTTTGTTTCGGGCCTCTGGGCACGAGTCTGGCTTTGAACCACTGCACGCTTCCTTCGCTGTTCTTCTTCAGTTTGTACGTCCAACGACTGTCAATGGCTCATGTCCCTGATGATGGTTTTACAAGTATCTATGTTTTGTTCTTCCTCATAGAGTCTATCTACTCGTCCATGGCTTTTCTCTATTTCTCGGGATATTATCACAGGATACGACATCTTCATAGGATTCAGATACTGTGATATCGACGACTGTAACATTCCCCTGAATGTATCTTTCTGGCGGCCTGATGCAGTTCTGGTGATTGAGCCACTGCTTTCGCAGTCAACGGCGTCGGAGCTAATTTCTGTGATATCTTCCTGAATCGGAGTTTGGAGCTCATCCTCGGCCTGAATTTCCGCTTCCTTCAGGTAGTCAAGAGTGATAACTACTGACTCCATCTTGTATTCTCCTTCTGGATCGGCTTTGACCCATAAATCGGACGTCTCTGTAAGTTTTTACCTGATTCTCTGCCGGGAACTAGGTTCTGTATCCCTTGGTGTCTCCGTCGTAGTCGAGCAAAACTCATATTCCGGTTTTGACGTCCCATTTTCAGCGTTTCTCCTTTGGGATGTGTAAGTGTGTAAGTAGATCTCCTCGCCGAACGTTCTCAGAAAGGACATTGATGGCTTCGTCTTTAGCCATAATTCGCAGGGTGATGATCCCTCGATTCCGCTGGTGCCAGTGTGCAGGTGACGTAGTTGACTGTCTCAGATCACATCTTCCACGATCGTCCGGTTTTATTGTTCAGCTGCTCCATTTTGTTCTGGTGTGAAGGGTACGGTTTGCTGGTAAACGATTCCATGTTGATGTGTCAGACGTTCCAACTGATTATTTATGAATTATAATCCGTTGTCGGTCCTGAGAATTTGTATTCCATTTTCCAGGTGTTTTTCGGTTCTATTAATGAAGTTTTCCAGGAGTTCGGCGGTGTTGGATTTGTTCTTCACAAAATACATAGTCCTCCACTGGCTGTAGTCATCCTTCAGCATCAGAAAATAATGTGCTTCGCCTGGTGACTTCTCCTGCAATGGTCCACATAGTCCACCTGCGTGGACAGATTTAGAGTTGCTTTTTGGGAACGGAAGTCTGTGTGCTTTGCCTAGAATGTACGATTCACAGTTGTAGTCCTGATTTCGACAGGTAATATTTTCTTTTTTCAGAGTGGTTTTTACCTGGTTGAGGTTCTGATAAGGTAGGCGCTCGTGCCATGTAGCGAGCGAATCGCATGCCGCTGCATTTGCCTGTGGATTGAGTGTGACGACTCAGAACTGCATTTTGTATAGCCGACCACATTTTTCTCCCACTGCAACCGTTTTTAAATCCTTCAGAAGTTTACATGTCCTTTTATCTGCTTCGTGCTCATAACCCTTGTCGAGAGCAGTGTCTTGAGAGAACAGGTTTATGGCGATTTCTGGAACTTACAGAACATTGGCTTAGTGCTTTCGCTGCCATGGTGTGCCGCCGAAAACAGATATTATGACCTCTCCGGATCTGACAGCTGGAATGAACTGGCCGTTACCGACTCTCACTGGCTTGGGCTTCTTAGCGTAGTTCAACAGTCATGACAGCTATTTGATCATGTGATTGGATGCCCTAGAGTCCATGTACCTTACGTCGTCGTCATAGTTGGTGTCTCCTGGAGCGGTCAGAGTTTCACTGACGAAAGCTTCGCCATTTTCTGATTCCTTGTTCGAGTTGGCGGCCTCTCATTTTCTGCATTCCTTTATCCAGTGCCCTGGCTTTTTGCAATAGTTGCACGTAGCTGGTTTCTTTTTGTCCTTGGTGGATTTGCTGTTTTATTTCTCAGAAATGAATGCGGAGCCACTGGATTTGGTCGTTGGTCCCAATCTTGATTCCTCGCATGTAAATCGTGCGATAAAATTGGATAGAGTCCTATCAGCTGGGGGCGTGGACTCTCAGGCACTTATGAAATGTTTGTACTCACTCGGTAGTGTCATGATTACCTTCGTAATGACCATGGTATCCGGAATCTTTTCTCCCATAGCTTCAAGTCTAGTGGCGGTTTCAAAGGGGGGTAATCGGGTAATTACCCGTTTAATTACCCCCCCCCAGATCTGTTGGCTGGAAACGCCTTTGTTCAAGTTTATGCGCCAGGCCCTCCAGCCGCGATACGTGTATCGTGATGTCGTCATCTGGCTTCTTCTTGTAGCTGTACCACTGCTGCAGGTGCATGTGCACACTGGGGCCCGACTCTTATTCGTAAATTGATGATAATTTGTTCCACATATCCATGGCTGATTTGCAGTTGATAATGTGAACCAAAGTAGCGATGATTTTTTGGACGGTGCTTTCCAGTTTGGTCCATGCCGCACGTGCTGCGACGACGGACGCGTCCGCTGTTATTTCCGGAATCACAGGTGACCATGTCCCACGAGCCGCACGAGATAAGCGTAATGCGCACCTGGAATTTCCACGATGCCCAATTCTCTATGCCTTTAAGTTTTTTGACGCGGAATTTGTCGGCATCCATTTTGAGGTTACTTTTTGTCGAGCAAAGTTTGACATCACAGAAATGAAATTATGAATTAACTTATTAAAGTATTTAAAAAATATTTGCCGTTTCACGTACCTGGGCCCATAACCTGATAAAAGGGCAGGTTGAACAGCAAATAATAAGTAGGTTTACACGCGCTGATCTCTGTGTTCACAAACGCGGGTACAGAGGTTAGGTCACGTGAGCGGGAGACTTTCACTGCGCGATGTTACTTTCGTGGCGGTCCGGAGAGAAAAATGGGTTGAGCGAGAGTGCGGGCGAGCTACCTCGGGTTCCGCTGCTAGGGGGGGGGATAAGGCTTCGTTTACACTACTTACAAAACTCTCGGATTTACAGATCATAGACACGGCAAGTGTTTACAAGCTTATGGATTTGTGTAATTATTAACACTATCGATTTTCTCTAGAAACTCATAATAATGATTCGATACGATATAGTTATTATTACAACTAGGGAAATATGAATAGTGTATTTCCCGAGGTTGGCTAGTTACATCCCAAGGGCGGAGCCCGAGGGATGTATAGACAACCAAGGGAAATGTATCAATATTTCCCGTGTTGTAATCAATAGTTTTTTTCTGATTGAAAGAATATTGTTCTGTAAATGGGAAAATATTGGATTGTAAATTTTTAAGTTTATCGGATTAGTAACGTTGCTAAGGGCCTTGTTTGTAAATATCATGGTTGACTTGTTTTGGTATTTGCGTTGTTTCATAAATTGGTGAAATGTCAAACTATGTGTTAACGCAAGCGACGAAAGACCGTGAATGTTTAGTTCCCGTAAAATCCAAAGATGTAAAATCCATAAAGGATACCTTTCTAAGAAATCGGAGGTGTTGTCCCGAGAGCAATTAAAACAATTCTTGCGAGAAGCTCCTAATGACAATTGTTTGATGTCTATATTTCCCTAGGGAAATATGAGCACTTCATATTTCCCTAGGGAAATATAAGTGTGTTATGACATATCGTAACTAAGGCAATATCACTCAATATTTTTTCAATCAGACAAAAAAGTTATATTTGTTTGATATTTTATCTTATCATTAGTTACTGAACTTAACTAACTTGGGAACGGTTGAATTACTGTAGGAACTATAAAACGTAATTGTTTGCAATATCAATTCTAGCTAAACATTCAGATTACAAATCTTTATCAAGGTTCACCTTAAGGCCTAAGTTTATGGATGATTCTTACAATCCAACACACACATTATAAAACTGCGTGAAATATTTCCAACTAAGATATAATATTCATTTCATAATAAGACGAATTAGTCATAGAATAAATAGTTATTTGCATACATATTATTATTCAGTAAACATTTTAATACTTTACAGAGAACCACTAATAGCTATCAGGTTGGGTCAAATAAATATCAACGAAGAAACATTAGCCCCTTCCACTCAGGAGATCAAGGTACAGAAACTAACAGTACACCCAGGATATATTTTCCGAAACAAAACCAATATTATCGGTTTAATCAAGTTGGAAAAAGATGTCGTGTTCAACAAGAACGTACATCCGATTTGTCTAAATGAAATCGATATTAATGTGGATAAATTTATGTCCTCTGGATGAAACTTCCACCCCGACACGGATGATAGGGAACACTACGTTGGCCATCTAATAAAGACTACGATGACTGCTTTCAACCCCGATGAATGCAAACAAGTGTATGCACGTAGCAGTGCGGTGCTGACTGATGATAATATTTGTGTTGGAACTAAGAAAAATGGATGCGAAGTAAGTACTTTTTAGAAAAATAATTTTTAGTTTGACTTTTCAAAAATGGATCTACCCAACTCGAGGTCTTCTTTTTTTCATTCAATTTAGAGCGACTAAGTTAGAGTATCGTACATTCACTGTGTTTGTCAGTAACCCATGAAAGTAATTGTTTCTGAAAGTTGCTATATACTATTTGTTGTTTTTACTTTCTCCGAAGTACGAGAAAATATTGAGATCGTGAATTTTTTTTTACGGAAATATCCGTTTTGACGTCTCTAGAGGCGATTTCAACAATTTCTGGAACAGTGGGTGTTTACCTTATCGGTTTTTTTATATATTTTTTAAAGATGCTAATTATTACAAAAACATTTAAACAAATATTGAAGGCAACTAAGAAATGAAAATGATTATTTTCATAACATTGTTTTCCGAAAAAAAAAAAGTTTTTTTTTCGTTTTTGGTTTATATGTATGAAACGATAACAGTTACATCAAATTTATGTTAATGATATTTGTAGAGAATGACAAAATCAACAACTTATAAAGACAAAGTTTTTTCGAAATCTTTCAAGGAATTTTAAGTATAATTTATCATTACATCTTTTATAATTTTGACGTTTAAAACGTCAGTATTAGCCAAATCTGCAAAACGCTCGATGCACATTTAAAATTTGATTTAAATTGAAAATAAACCATGAAAGTATGAATATAAATAACTATTTTACTATAAAATCTGAGAAAGTAAAATGATAAATGATAGCTATATCACCATTTTTTACTTTTAGGCCGCACCAATAGGTACAATACAAGTGGATAACAAAAACGTCTCCTGTATGGATTCGTTAATTGCCATAGTGAGTTATGGAAAAAGTGTATGTGGTCGAAATACTGTTCCAGATGTCTATACCAAAATTAATTCTTATATTCCTTGGATTGAAAGTGTAATTTGGACTTAAAGTATAGTATTTGATTATGCTGTATATTATTTTTTTTGTACACAATAAACACGTTTATTATTATAATCTCCTAAAACCACCACGTAAAAAAAACCTTTATTTGGCATAAACCTAACCTCGTATAACAGCTCTAAACTTATAAATGTAACCTGCATATTTCTAATACAGTATGTTTTTTTTTATCGTGGGCCATAGAATTTTACATGCTAAAAATTATACCTTGTGTTAGTGTATATTTCATCATATAATTTCACCAATAACTTACACACCTCTATCCCACTGCCGCTTTCACACAGATACACATTTCTACTTCTTTCTTTCACTCTCATCCTTATCACCTCCCTCACTTCTTCACACCCATTCATCTAGTGCTCCCATTCATCTTCCCCACAAAACCCACACCTCGTGTATTCCTCTCCCTTCTCCTTGTTCCCGCACCTGAACCTCGCCAAAAAACGGACTTCGTCAGGCTTCAAGTTTTTAAAATACCGAGGCGGGCCTGCGAACACCTGCAGACCTTGGGACTTCGGGTTATATCTACTGTTGCTTATTTTGGTTTGCCTCTCCTGCAACTCCACCGACAGTAACCGTTCCGCCACCTTCTTGATCTGCTCCCCCTCGATACCTTTTCTTCGAAAACCGCCCTGACATACAACTTGTTCCTCTCATGCATCGATCTTATTCCTTCACCATTCCTCACCCATTCTCTGTAACACACCTTCCATACCTCTTTCACTACTCTTTCATCCCCTAACCCCCATATCCTCCTCTCAAATTTTACCACCCTTCTGGCCGCTTCCGACTTCACCGACATTCGCTGACTCTCCTGCAGAACTATATAATTTGGTGTGGCCCTCTCCAACCCTAATATCCTCTTCAGGTATTGCATCTGTACTTTTTCGATATTTTCCTGCCCATTCACTCCCCACACCTCTGATGGATACAATATTATCGCCCTCACACAAGCATCCCACCATACCATTTGCATACTTACATTCTTACCTAGCATCCCGTTCTATATACCCCGCTCCATAGCCACTCTCGCTTTCTTGCAAACAAATTCCACATGACGCGCTTTCGTCCCTGTTTCACTGAACAAATACCCAAGATACTTAAACTCACTCACTCGCTTAATCTGTTCTCTCAGCCAACTCAATTCTTCATCCTTTCCTCTCCTTCCTACATTTTTACAAATCATCAATTTCGTCTTTCTCACATTCACAGTCAATCTTCTTCTTCCAAAGTACCCTTCCAATCTCACCTTCATCTCTCTCATTTCCATCACTGTTTTCGCCATAACTACCACATCATCAGCATACGCCAGACTCCACACCTTCTTTCTACCCACCACTATTCCCCCTGCCTGCCCCAGTTCCAACACCCTCTGCATGTCTGCGACGTATAGGTTTAATAGCAGTGGGCTCAATGGACACCCTGCCTCACCCCACATTCCACCTGAAAACGGCCCGACACATGCTCTCCCACTTTTACACCACGTTTCCTTATACACTTCCCTTAACCACTCCACAACCTGCTCAGACACTCCCTTCCCTTTCAAACTTTCAATCATTAAGGTTCTATCCACCGAATCATACGCCGCTTTCGGATTCACAAACAGCAAACACATTTTTTTTCAGCTCTCTCTCAATCACCCAGTTAAGTATAGCTATCTGCTTTACCGCGGACCGCCCTTTCCTAATTATTTCCTTGTATTTCCAGTAGCCATCTTTGATCTTCTGCCTCTATCTCCAACCTATTCTTGACCATCGTCATGATTACTTTATAGAGGCTATCCATCAACGAAACCTCTCTATAGCTTTTCGGATCGCTCTCATCTCCTCCCTTGTGAATTGGCACAATGACTCCTTCCCTCCACTCCTTTGGAAACTGCCTTTCTCCTCTCTATATTTCGTTCAGCAGCACCAACATCTTCTCCTTGCCTTCCGAACTACATCCCTTCCATCCTTCATCTCCTGCAGCACCCTTTATAACTCTGCCATACTAAAATCACCCTCTTTCTCGAAAACCCCGCTTTCTGCGACTTGATTCCCTCGAATTCCCTTTGTTCCTAGCAACTATTTAAAGTGTGCCTTCCATGTTTCGATGTTTATACCCACTCCTCTTGCTTTCCTGATCGGCCCTCTTTTCTTCAAGTACCTCCAAAGTTGTTTTTCGCTCTTCAACTCTCTTACTCTCTTCACCTCGTTTATCAGCCACATGTCCGATAATTATTATTATTGGAGCTGATAATTAGTCGGGATGTTCACGATAAAGTTCAGTTGCCTTGAAAAAATGTTTATTGTCGGTTTCAACAATCTGATTACAATTTTCAATTCTAAATATTTACCAGATGAGGTGCATAAGCAAAACTGCCGTTCTTCTTCTTTCGGTCGGTCGGGGCAAGCGCCCTTTTTGCCCACCACGCCTTACCAGGAGCATTTACAAAAAGTTTATTGGCACTGTTAGCAGTTTATATTATTTTATTGATGATATTGGATTTTGTAGGATAGTTGGATGACCATTAGAATCTTTTGGTATCAAGCTAGGACTTGGTGTGTCATTAGAAACTTGTTTACTAGTAATAGAGGATTTAGTATGATTTCCTTTGAGAATTAGGAATTTGTTGGTTAGAAGGTAAGAAAATATGAGTTCCGTAAAAAATACCTAGTTATTATTAGAAACAAACTATTTATTTATTTATCTCCCAACAGAATAAGATCCAGTTACAGGGAAACATTAAAATTACATATATCTCAGAATAAAACAATTCTAACTAAACAAATTACAAACTAACAATACGTTTAATATTCGACGAAAACATTTGAAGACTAGGATAAAATATGTCAACAAAACATTGAATGCTGTGATAATAAATTAACATGTGGTGTAATGGTGAATTTGAAAAATATGTTGAATTTATTATAATAAAACGTGAATGAATGGCGAATATAAAATCGTGGAACATAAAAGTGTAACAGCTTTAAAAAAAACGAATTATCGATATGGTGGTGGATATGTTTATATAAAGTTAATTTAATATAAGCATGTTTCTATGACGTTGCAACATAGAAGGCATTGAAAATGTAGTAACATGTCATACGTAATAGATGTTGGAGGATATACTCCAAACTTAAATCGATATAAATATTTCAGGAATTTTTTTGTTGCGTCGCGTGGCAATCGTACGCAGACGAGCCGATTTTAAAAGTTCAGCAACTTTGAGTGCTATAACTCCTCCAGCCCAAGAGCGAAATATCTTGGGGAAGGCTTTCCGGAATCCAGGGTTGGTTCCTGGAAGTATTTCCATCGTCCTTCGAAGGTTTCATTTTCGTAGTTCTGCGAAATAATATCTTAAAACAAATATGATTAAAATAGAAAATATTGTTGTACATAATAATAACGTCCAAATTGATAGGAATGATCTTGGAGTTTGGGATTCTTCATTTGGTGTAAATCGTCTTGAAATTGCACCATATCACACCGGATGACCGAAGTTATCTTCATGGATTTGGTTGATTTGATTAACTTCTAATTTCCACTTACAAGGAAAGGTCCCCAGGTTATTCACCGTTATCTATTGAAGCTCTATGCAGAAATGTTGTAGGTGATGCCAATAGGACATTCTGAAAGTTATAATCATTGACATTACAATGTATTTTTCGCTTAATTAAGAGTTGCCTTCGAATTTCCCGTGCCAAAAAAGACAAAAACAGGTTCCCCGAAGTTTTAATAACACCGCGTGTGTTTTCCCTGACTTCCATGCGAGTCCCTAACTTATCCACGCACAAAAATCGAGTCGCGGAACGGTGGCAAAATTTGCTTGCCGTGACCGGCTCCTAGTGGGCCGGCAATTGACGCTTAAACGCTGTCGACCGGCACACTTATTACCTGGCACTATAAAACGAGAAACTTTCCTTCAGATGTTGCCTGTGGAAGAAGCCCAATAACGGCTTCTGCGAAGTATTAACAACCCCGCGTAAGTATTCTCCGAGCACCGTGTGTTTGCCTAGCTTTTCCACGTAATTGAACCGGCGCAGCAATCGGAAAAATGATCGAAAAGGATTTGGAGGTTATCTATTATGTAAGTTTTATTTCAATTTAATCATTGAACAATAATAATATAAACATAATGACTCTAATATGTTTAATGCTAAAGAAATGTGTGTGATACCAACAAAGTGCAATTTATTGAAAAGTTCTTGAATTCCTGATTCAAAATGTATCACAAAGTCAGCCTGATATATCGTGTACATCGTCTCGAAAAAACATAGTTAAGAGAAAAAAAGCGTTCAAAGTGAGTGCCGTTTCGGTAGTCTACCTGCGCGTCGAATACTTCCTTCGCTGTAACTCAAACAATACTTCGAATATCTATATGGCACGTTTTGCATATTATTCTAAACACTTCAAAATTTTTTTTAAAGACAAAACAATTTTTTCGATTTTTAACATTTTGCAGTAGGATAACCCCTTAAAGGCTTCGCTACCTACTTGCACAGGCAATGCTTCGAAACTCACAATCAGTTTATACCAAAAATCGGAGAATTTAATCTTTCGTCTTCTGGCCCGTTATATTTCTCAACTCTTCATATAGTTCTACGATGTCACCTCCATTTTATAAATACTTTCTTTCTAATGTGTTTTTCAATAAGAACTTGACAACTTTTTTTTAAATATCTCGCAAACCATTTGGGATATATCAAAACTTTTATTATTAAGTACAATCAATGCAATTATGAATGGAACTCGACTAGGACATGTCCACCAAGGGCACGATTGCAGCGGTCGATTCGTTGAAGCCAATTTTCGATGACTCGGCCACACAATTCGACGGAAATGGCCGCTATTCCTCGTTCGATGTTGGCTCTTAGGTCCTCTAACGCCGCCGGCTTGTTGGCATAGACTTTCGATTTAACGTAGCCTCACAGAAAAAAGTCTAAAGGTGTTAAATCACAAGATCTCGGCGGCCAATCGACAGGACCTCTTCTCGATATAAAACGTTCACCGAACTTGGACTTTAATAAGTCGATTGTTTCTCCAGCTGTGTGGGATGTGGCACCGTCTTGCTGAAACCACATATCACTGATGTCCATCCCATGCAATTGATTGAAGAAATAACGCTGCAACATGTCTATGTAGCGTTCACCCATTGACTGTAACGTGAGGCTCATTTTCATCAACGAAGAAAAATGGCCCAATGACGTCACCGGCATGGAAACCGCACCATACAGTCACTTTTTGTGGATGTTTCATGAAGCACATAAGGGTTTTTAGCACTCCAATAACGCATGTTTTGTCTGTTGACGAAGCCACTCAACCAAAAATGCGCTTCATCACTGAAGATGTTTTTGCGATGAAAGTTGCTATTTTCGGCTAACATCTGTAGAGCCGATTCTGAGTACGTGCGTCGCTTCATATGGTCAAGTGGCTTTAGTTCTTGAGTTAACTTGATCTTGTAAGGGTGCAGGCCAAGATTCTTTCGCAAAATACGCCATAGTGTGGTCTGATTGATGCCCAATTCCTGAGAACGCCGTGGAATTGACTGATTTGGATCGTTTGCGATGGACGCTTCAACGGCAGCAGTATTCTCGGCGCTGCGACCGCTGCGTTGTCTCACTGGCACGGGAACATTCAACAGTGAATATGTTGACTCAAATTTTCTCACCAAATTGTGAACTGCTTGTCTACTCGGGAGAGAATGACGACCCAAAGTTGGCGTAAGCGCTCTTAAAGTTGCAATCACTGACCTTTAATTATTTGTAAACGTTCCTCGTTCGTCTTTACATGATGAAAATGTTTGAGTTACTGCGTATTTTGACAGTGACAGCGCACTAATTTGTTTAAGGGTGCGTCCACAATAAGAAAACAAAAGTGTCAAGTTGCTATTGAAAAACCCTTTATTATTTATCATCTGGATATAATCAGGATATATCTGGTTGTATCCCGTACTAAAGCGTCTTATTAGGAAGTGCTCTTAGTGCATTCTTTTTCGCGGGGGTCTTAGCTCCTTGATTACATTTAAACTTACCTACTAGTTTAAACAGTTGAAAACTTGCTATATACACTGTGCTGAACGTTCCGCGCTGCAGTGTATATCCGATCTTGTGACTTTTAACATCCTTTAGACTTGGCCTTAGGCCTCTCTCAGGGAATTAATGTACCCAATTCCTCGGGTTGATTTTGATATGTGACGTCCACCTTGACGTGGTATCAAAGCTCAAGCATTCAAGGTCATAGTGAAACAGTTTAATCGGTACTTCCCAGTTGTTAATCGACTAGTTCGCGTTGTTAATCGGCGTCCCCAATCGGCTATCCAACTGGTGGTCCCTGAAAGTAGCTAGATCTTGTATAGTTGGGAAGAGTCGTCACAAGGTCATCTCCGAACGGTTGTCAGTTTTTCGCTGTTCATGTGTCCTCTGTTTCAGAACTGCCCCCTACTGTTGTAACCTGCCCGGACCACACCTACCTGGTCTGCGACGCCCTCCCCGCTTACCGCAACGAGCTAGCCGGTAACAAACTTTATCCGGTGATAAAACTCAAAAATTATATAAATAAAATAGAAACAACCTTACTTATTGCAGAAAGTATTAAATTATATATTTATAACTACACTTTTCTACTTATTTATTCAAGAATAGATTAGTACATTTTACTTAAGTTGTATGAAATAACAATCTTTTGCAAAATACAGATACCTTTTTATGGCGTTAACAATATTACATCTTTGAACACATTTAAGAATTTACGATTATTCGCTCTTATAGATCCTCTAGATTAACGACCTGAAAAAATAAAAAAAATATTAGTTAATGAATAATAGATATATTTTGTTTCGATTCGTCATTATTTAACAGTGTGAATATTAAGTTTTTTTTTATCCAAAATCGGGTGTACTAGGCGAATTACTACGGTCATTTGAGGGATGTAATGTTGTTCATTACCCCCTAGTAAGAGAATAACTCGGATTCACGGAATGCATAGATCCTTCGTAGGACTTTTGAAATATTTCAAATTGACACCACGAACGTCAGTTCTTGCGGGACTAATTACGTACATTCTTTTTCTTGTATATAAATCACGGCCGATTGTAAATCGTAATGCGACTGCAAACGTCACTTTTAAGAACAAAATGAAATATCCGCCATTATATCATGGCAAACCTTTGTTTTAAATTCAAAATAAGTATAAAGTTTTTTGCAAATATCTCAATAAATACTTTCCAGAAACTATTGAGTAAAGTACCAAATCATTCAGCTTAAAAAGCTTTAAAAATAATAAAGATAGCCGAAATTTGAGCTCGATTAAACGACCTTAACCCGTGCCTCTCTTCGCTCAAAGTTTGAAAAAATTCAAATTTTTGGCCAATAAGCTGACATATGGAGCCATAACTCCAGAACGGTAAATACGCTTAATATCTCAAAAGAAAGCTAATGTTGTTCTTCAAAATTTATATTCTATACATAATTGTTGTTATTTTAAGCCAAACAGAGCTACAACAGCCTTTGACCCGAACAACCTGGTACCTGGTACCAGTAGGAGCCAGTTTGGGAGTATTCTAAGAATTTTACGGGTTTTTACATAATGTGTCTCGGAATTAACATTTTTCTGTTAAAAAGTATTTTGGAACTCTATTTTCAAACATAAAGAGCCTTTTGTTCAAATTCAATATTTTATTATATGGGGATTACCCGACTAGTTTACTAAAGAAAGACCCGTTTGACAGGTAAAAAGAAGGGTGCATCTAATTTCTATTTTCGGGATGGTGATTTTACTTCAGTGTACAACCGACCTTTTATTTATTCAGTTTAGTTTCTAAAGTGCCTTTGAGCTGGTTAGATCGAACAATTAGTGAAGATATTTTAACGTTTTTTTTTAATTTTCCAAGTGTGTGTGTTATTGTTTTTATAAGTATTATGGTATTATTTTAAAAGACATTTGAAAACATTTTATTGAAATTAAAGTTTGTAATATGTTTTGTTTCGTTTTTCAAGTTAACCGTTATTTACCTATTGGACTCTGAAATGGCATCCACAACAGGTGTACAAAGCCGGACCAAGGATACAATATTTCTTGTGGGCTATCCCATTCACCAGATCACCGGTTGTAAACTACCCTCAAATCGTCAAGTTTTGTGTGCTTTATTTTATAATTTACGTACTGTGAAATTAACTGTAAGAGAATCCAAAACTTACCATACGAGAAGTGTTCATTTTTTGGGAGAAAGCTCGAATCCCGACTAAACATGAGCAAGATGCAATTACTAAGCTGGAAAAACTTCACGCCGAGTGGAGAACTCTTCAAAAAGACCGAAAGAAAACATCGGAAACGGCCAAGAACAAATTTAAACAGTTTGTTGAAAAGTTGGATGATCTCTTTGATATTGCTCAACAAGATGCCTTGGCTCTGATGAAATCGGAAGAAGATAAGGCGTTTCTCGTGAAACAGAGGCAGAAGGGCCACCCAGGTTCCATGACTGGAGTGGATCTCAAGTTGTCTCGAGCTGAAGAAATCAAGGCGCAAAAGAAATTTGCAAAAATGAACCGACAAATCCAAGAAGAAACTTTTGATATTGGTGAGTTTTTTTATTATTATTATTCTAAAAAATCGATAAACAAATAAGTAAATAGTTTCATTATAATTGAAAGAAAATTAAACATGAGAGCATCATTTGGCATCTTTATGAGTGAGTTTATATTTTTTAAATAATACCTATTGATAATTAGAAGTAGGTAATTTAGTACCTATGTATTATTACCATTTTGCTAAAACGACAAGTTTTTGTAGTCTTATTTTTCTCTTTCTTTTGTTGCTTCTTAGAGACGGATGATGAACACAAGTTCGAAGAAGGAGGAGAAGAAGAAGACACTGAAAAGGACAGCATCTACAAGGAACTTGAGAGCTTGGAGGAAATGAACATCCCTGAAGAAACTGCAGAAGATCCAGGACCATCTGAGAGCAAGAGGATGAAAGTTTCATTTGCAAGGTGCGTCAAAGAGATTTTAAACATGAAATTGTCCATTTTGTTATATCGATGTAAGGTATCCGACAGAAATGCCACGAGAATTTTAATAGCTACTCTAGAAGCACTAAACCTTGACCCTCTTGAGTACAAAGTCTCGAAAAATGTATTACATTCTAGAAGGCTAATGTTCAGAGAACAATATACTAAATATTTTTTAGATAAAGTAAACATTCCTGAAAAAGAGCCCATGGTTGTCCATTGGGACGGTAAACTTTTACCGGGTGTTTTAAAAAATGAACATGTGAGCGAATAGCTATTGCTATTTCATATGGCGAAAAGGAACAGCTGCTGGGAGTTCCCGTAACAGCAAACAGCTCTGGAGAGGAGCAAGCCGTAGCCGTATATAAATGCCTACAGGAATGGGGTCTTCCCAACACCGTCAAGGCGATGTGTTTCGACACTACAGCATCCAACACGGAAAGACTCAAAGGAGCATGCGTCATATTGGAGCAAATGTTAGGAAGAGAATTGGTATACCTAGCTTGACGTCACCATATCTTGGAAATTCTGTTAAGAGGCGTATTCGACACAAAAATGGGATCAACCACTGGACCTCATCCAGACATTTTCAAGAGATTCTTCACTGCGTGGCCCAAGATAGACAAAGGAAAATACGACACAGGTATCAATGACAATCTAATACAAAAGCAACTCCAGAAGTAATTGCAAATGTTACTGCTGAATTCGAGACCAAATTAACTGAGAGCCACCCCAGAGATGACTACAAGGAGCTGTTGCAGTTGTTTCTCGTATTTGTTGGATCACTAGACAGCAATGTTGTGGGTTTTAGAACTCCAGGAGCCATTCATCACGCTAGGTGGATGGCAAAGGCTATTTACTGCTTAAAAATGTTCATTTCTCATCGTCAATTTAAGATGTCTAAAGAAGAAGAAAGTTTTGTGCGTGCCATTTCTGTTTTCCTAGTTAAAATTTATTGTAAAGCTTGGTTCAATGCTCCAAAAGCTCATCTTGCACCAAAGCAAGATTTAGGTATTTTGCATAGTCTGTTAGACTACAAAGAATGTGACAATGAAATAGCAGAAATAGCCCTGACCAAATTTTCGAATCATTTGTGGTATTTTAATGCAGAGTTGGTGGGATTATCGTTTTTTGATGCCACCATTACAGACGATGGAAAGTTGTTAATGGTTAATAAATTGTTCAGTAGCACAGATGAACCATCAGCTAGGGTTGTAACTCGAAAAGTTAGGAAAGAAAAATTAAAAGAGGTAGTTGATGGAGGATTGGTAAATTTACTTACCAAAGAAACGTTTACATTCTTTGACCGATTTAATATAAAAACAGATTTCCTAAGATATCCAAACACCTGGCCTCAAAATAATGACTTCCAAGAAGGATTGAAAATTGTCAAAACATTAAAAGTAGTTAATGATATGTCTGAGCGTGGTGTTAAATTAATAACCGAGTTTAACGAACTATTGACAAAAGATGAAGACCAAAAGCAATTCGTCCTGCAAGTTGTAAACAAATGCCGAGCAATAGTAAATATATATTTTGTGGCGACTACAATGTACCGAATACTCTCTGGGACCCTACTCGCGAAAATGTATTGTTGGATACAAATGTGTGCCCGATTGGACAAGCATTAGCCGCATCTTTTGAGATGCATAATATTCGTCAGTTAAATAATATTCGCAATGATAGAGGAATACTGTTGGATCTAGTTTTTTCTAATTCAGAAAATCTTGCAATTACTCGTTCAGAAGATCCACTTTTCGATTCAAGTTTTCAGCACATAAGTTATTTGATAACGACACCTCTTAAGGATACCAGCAACCAATTGTACATGGAAGAGTATATTTATGATTTTAAAGCAGCTGACTATGAGAGTATTAACAACTATTACTCAGCAGTTAATTGG
This sequence comes from Ocypus olens, assembly GCA_910593695.2. Classification (NCBI taxonomy): domain Eukaryota; kingdom Metazoa; phylum Arthropoda; class Insecta; order Coleoptera; family Staphylinidae; genus Ocypus; species Ocypus olens. Next base: position 37,655,482 of record OU343058.1, read on the forward strand.
TCGGCTATCCTTTCATCATCGCAGGTCGAAAAATCTACACTAGAATTTAATAATATAGTTTACAGTGCATTTAATCGTTACGTGCCAGTGAATAAGGTTGCAGTATCCGGTTATCCTAGGTGGTACAACTTCAAACTTATAAATTTAATTAATGAAAAGAAAATAATGCATGCTCGGTATAAATCTAGTGGCTGTACTAGCGATTTTATTCAATTTAAAAAGTTACGCTCCGATTGCCATTATCTTAGTAAGAAGCTACATTTTGACTATGTGCGAAAATCCGAGGACAATTTAAGACACAACCCTAAACAGTTTTGGTCATATGTAAGGCAATGTCGTAATACCAGTACTTATCCGAGTTGCATGACATACAATAATAAAAGTTCCAATAGTGTATCAGAATGTACCAATTTGTTTGCTGAGTATTGTTCAACAGTGTATCAAAGTAATGTGGGTGCAGCTCCTGAGTTTTCCTTTGATGACAGCTTAAATTTAGATTGCCTCAATGTCTCTGTTAATGAGGTTTTCGATTGTATAAATCAACTGGATGATTCTTGTAATGCTGGACCTGATGGAATTCATCCATATTTTCTGAAGCGTTGTGTATTCTCCCTCACTAAACCCATTCATTTTATATTTGAATCCTCTCTGCAGTGCGGTGACTTCCCAGCTTGTTGGAAAGAGAGTTTCGTTGTACCCATTTTTAAAAGTGGATCATGTGCAGAATTATAGAGGCATAGCAATACAATCAACTTTGCCAAAGATGTTGGATAAAATTGTATCCATTCAACTATCTTGGAGCTGTAGGCAATTTATAATTTCTGAACAACATGGTTTCATGGCAGGAAGATCAACGGTCACGAATTTGCTCACGTTTCAATCCGATATATCGAATTCCAAAGAAATAAGGGGCAATCAAATCGATGCTGTTTACACAGATTTCTCCAAGGCTTTTGATCATGTTCAACACAATATTATTATCGAAAAACTTATATCTTTGGGCGTGGGTGACGGTGTGATTCGTTGGTTTTCTAGTTTTTTATGTGGTCGTCAACAATTTGTTAGGATGGGTAGTTCAGTGTCGCAAAGTATAGAAGTATCGTCAGGGGTTCCACAGGGTCCCCATTGCGGTCCAGTTTTATTTTTAATATTTATTAATGACATCAGACACATCATTGAGTACAGCAAGTTTCTTTTATTTATCGACGATTTAAAGCTATATTCAGTAATAAATAATGAACTTGATCAGCATAACTTACAGTCAGATTTAGTGAAGTTGACTTCTTGGTGTAATACTAACTCGTTACACTTAAACTTAAAGAAATGCTGCACCATCACATTTTATAAATCAAAGCGGCAAGAATTTGATTACTTCCTTAATAATATTAAGCTAAAGAGAGTGGAAAATGTTGTAGACCTTGGTGTGTTATTTGATACTCATTTGAATGAATTTTTTTCTACATATTAATAATATCTCTAATAAAGCATGTCAAATTCTAGGGTTTGTCAAGCGCTTTTCTCGAAGTTTCAGTATTTCAACAATCAGGCATTTATATACGGCATTAGTAGTGCCTCATTTAGAGTACGCTTCTAATGTGTGCTCACTCTATTATAAAAATGCAATAGCCGGAATTGAGAGAGTGCAGAACAAATTCTTAGAATATGTTTCACAAAACATGGGAAATTCTCGTATGGGATACAGTAGATCTCAAATGCTACTCGAAATTAACTTAAGCCAATTACACCAGAGGCGTATTTTGCACGATATTTATTTTGTATTTAAAATTGTTAATGGTTTCATAAATTCCCGCGAATTATTGGCGATGGTCAATTTTTTATTACCTCCAACCACTCGGACAGGATCAAGGAAGCTCTTCTGTATTCAACGCTGCACCTCTAATTTTGCGAAAAACTTGCCAATCAATCGCATGATGGCATTTATAAATATTTTATGCGGTCATTCAAACTGTGATTTATTTTCGGAGTTATTCTTAGAATTTAAGAACCGCATCAAACGCATGGATCTGGACTTGTTTTTAAAATTTTATCAATAATATTATTTATTTGTATATTATTTTAGCTGTGCAATTTTTACCCGTTTTATTTTATTTTGTTTATATTTATTTTAACATGTTCTGTTCGTCATTGCTATTTATGTGATTTTTAGTGCGATTTATTTTTATATGTAAATTACCTTATTTCTGTAAAAAAAATTTCTCGCTACATTTACAAAATGTTTTTATTTTTGTTTTAAGTAATTTTGTAAAAGGAGATTTTCCGTTAATAAATCTATTATTATTATTATTATCATTATATCCTGACGTTTCAAAAACTACTTTAACAAAAGCTCTAGAATAGATTAGATAACTATGTAAAATTATCAACTCATGTAGGTACTACGTCTGTATTTTTTCTGTGTCTGTTTTGTATGTATTATATACCTGATTTTTATATTTTAAAATAAAAAATGTCATTAGACTTATCAGTAGTACTTATTGTTTATTATATTTCTACTTTAAACTCAAAAATATACCAAAAAAATGGTGATGTGGCCATCATGTTACTTTCTCCGATTTTGATGGTATAATAGTTATTTATATTTTTACTTCCAGTGTAAATCATATTTTAAATATACAATTGGGGACAAAAAGCTGACATCTCTTTTTGTCTAGTGTGAATCAGTCATTGATGTAATGAATGGGCATCAAAGCCCAATTTTCACGAATACAATTTAGAGGAAAGTCGCGTACTAGATTACAATGGTGTCTTACTTTATTTTGTCCGCAATTGTATATCAAATGTTTTGCAGGATCGGATGATACCGACGCTTGAAACGTCAAAATTATGAAAGATGAAAATGACATTATTTTTATAATCTCTACCGTCAATTTTTTCAAAAACTAACGAGATTTCGAAAAAAAATCCAACGTCAAAAAGTGCCAAATTGAATGCAATTTAAAAGTTGGTTGGATTTTTGCAAAACCAATGTAAAAAGTCAAAACTTCACGTATTCAAAGTTCGAAGATTTTAAATTGCGAGTTTGATTTTTTACATTCTAGAATGTAATGTAATTTAAAAAAAAATATTACGAATATGTCTCGTTAAATTAACACAAAATGCAAACATTGCACTTTTTTGCGTATTTTAAAATCGCTATTTTGATTTTTTTAAATTGCAACTACCGAATGCAATTACCGATTCTTATGATTCAAACGTCAAAATATAGCGTGTTTAGTGTAATTTTAAAACGTATTTCGAAACTTTCTCGTAAAATTAAATCAATATGCAAAAATTGCACTTTGTTAAAGTATGAATATTTTAAAATCGCGATTTTGATTTTTGAAACTACTTAACTGCTGAACGCACTGTTCGATTTTTATTACTCCAACTTTAAAATGAGTCAAATTTAGTGCAATTAAAAAGTTAGTTAAGAAATATTTTCGTAAAATCAATGCAAAACGTAAAAATTTCAAGTTTTCAAAATTCGAAGATTTTAAATTACGATTTCAATTTTTTTTTAATTGCAGTACAGTCAAACGCGCCTGATTTTGATGATTCAAACGTGAAAATATGGCGAACTTAGAGTAATTTTAAAACGGATTATCAAATGTTCTCGTTAAATTAACACAAAAAGCAAAAATTGTACTTTTTTTAAATTTTAATATTTTAAAATCACGATTTTTATTTCTTTAAATTGCATAACTGCAGAACACATTGTCCGATTTTGATGACTCCAACGTCAAAATGTGCCAAATTTGGTGCAATTTAAAAGTTGATTAAGTAATATTTTCGTCAAATCAACGCAAAATGTCAAAATTTCACGTTTTTAAAGTTTGAAGATTTTAAAATGGGATTTTGATTTTTTTTAATTGCAGACCAGCCAAACCCCTCTGATTTTGATGATTCAAAAGTTAAAAAGTAAGTTTAGTGTAATTTTAAAACGGATTATAAAACATTTCCTTGAATATTTTAAGATCACGATTTTGATTTTCGAAATTGCATAACTGCCGAACGCGGTGTCCAATTTTGATGACTCAACGACAAAATGTGCCATATGTAATGCAATTTAAAACATGGTTAAGAAATATTTTCGTAAAATCAATCAAATTTCACGTTTTCAAAGTTGATTTTTTTAAATTGCAGAACAGTCATTTGCGACTGATTTAGAAATGTCAAAATATGGCGAATTTAGTCTAATTTGAAAACAAATTAGAGAATGTTCTCGTAAAATTGCATTTTTTAAAGTTTGGATATTTTAAAATCGCGATTATTTTTTTTAACTGCCGAACACGTTGTCCGATTTTAATAATTCAAACGACAAAATGTAAAATGGTGATGTGGCCATCATGTTACTTTCTCCGACTTGATGGTATCATAGCCATTTATATTTACGTTTTCATGGTTTATTGAAATCATATTTTAAATGTACATCGAGCGTTGCGTAAACTCGGATGAAACTGACGTTTAAAACGTCAAAATTATAAAACATGGAAAAATTATACTTCAAATTCAAAACTCGGTTTACTCAAAAACTAACGAGATTTCGAAAAAAACTTATTCTTTAGAAGTTGTTCATTTTGGTATTCTCTACAATTAATGTGCTGTAACTATTATCATTTCATAATTATAAACCAAAAATTAAAGAAAAAAAATTTTTTTTTTTCTCGAATAGCAATGATTTTATAAAAAATATTTTCAAGCAAAAGATGTTTATTGCTTTGTTGTCTTCAATGTTTGTTTAAATGTTTTTGTGCTATTTTTCATATTTAAGAAAATATTGGCAAAAAACAAAAAACAGTTAAGGTAAACACCCACTTCCGTTGTACGAAATTTTACCAAAAGCCTTTCAGTTCTTCAGATTATCAAATAAGACGGATGTTCAAAGTTTCATATCAATTGCTCTATTAGTTTTTGAGATACAGCGCGTACAGACGGACACACACACACACACAACACACATAAAATTTTTGAAAAAAAAAAAATCACGATCACAATACTTTCTCGTACTTCGTAACGGAGAAAGTAAAAAGCAAAATTTATCACTTAATAACAAAATATACGAAGTATGCTCCTAGTGGTACCAGGTCAGGTTTTTTTGGCTAAAGGCTGTTGTAACTCGGTTTGACTTAAAATAACAACAATTATGTATAGAATATAAATTTTGAAGAACAACATTAGCTTTCTTTTGAGATATTAAACGTGTTTTTATTTTTTACCGTTCTGGAGTTATGGCTCCATATGTCAGCTTTTTGGCCAAAAATTTGGATTATTTCAAACTTTGAGCGACGAGCGGCGCGGGTTAACGTCGTTTAATCGAGCTCAAATTTCGGCTATCTCAATATGTGGAAAGGGGAATCATTTTGTGGGGTCCAGACGACCAAAATTCCGCCATCGATTTTTTGCGGTCACCAAAATATATCGGGTGTGTATAAATTTGCGGATAATCTACACGTGACGATATTCTTTCAAAAATTTTAAGTAGCTTATCTTAATTCCAAAATGTTGTACCATGGTTCCTGGGCCTTCACGAGGTCCTCAGAGTTTGAACATCCAGTCGTTAAGTATGCGTTATTATTCGATATTAATTTATAGAAAACCCTGCAATTTCGGTAGAATGACTTGAAAATTATTTGTCAGTGTGTGCTGTCTCTCTATCTCAAACTTGTATTTTCAACACTTCTTGTTTAGCTTAGTTTCATCAAAAATACGTTCGGCAACATGACACCCGCTTATGTCACTTTTGACACAAGTAATTCATTCAATACTTGCTAGTTCCAAGTTTGTGCCAATTCTGCTTTTCTCATCATTATCAGTTTGTTTTAGTGCTCGGGTTTCAGTGTATTTGTGTTTCTGTGTTATTTTCGTTTTGTTTTGTTCAATGACAATGGATTTTACTATTTACTCATTATCTGTTTTACTTTGCATCTGTAAATAAACCCCGCTCTATCTATCTATTACCTTCTACTCTGAACCATGAGATTATTGATAAACAGGACAGCTTGTGAACGCTATGTTGCCAAATGTACATTTCTTTTAAATGGCTCCTGATGGCCTATAAGGCATGGTAGAACATTTTTTCATCGACATGTTCTATTCAGAATTTTAGGAAGAACATCGCCACGTGTAGATTATCCGCCAATTTATACACACCCGATATAATCTACTATTTTAGGAGAGTTAATCGAAATTATAATAGTTGGGGATATTATTGCATGTTGCGTGAGAAATAATTTGAGTGGATTGATATGTATAGGAATTAATTAATTGGATGGGTTATGGAGACGGCTAATTGGAGATTTCTTTATGATAAATAATTATACATACCTCGTTTTCAACGTTTTCCGCAGCCGGCTCTTCTTGTTGTTCTTCTCTTTTAAATCTTTTGTAGAGTACAAATGATACGACAGCAATAATAATAAGACCCAAACCAACTGATATTCCTATAGCGGATGCGACGGCTGCAGGTCTAACACCTAAAAATTCAGTTAAATTAACTATTTAATCTCTTAGGTAAGTGAGGGATTCCTATTTTAACTATGTATTAAAATTGTACATAAAATGCAATGATAGGAAATTTTCCGTAATAACTGCAAACATAAATCACTTAATAAAATATATAGCTTTTTTAGTATTTCAAGACCTAAATTTTCTATACATCATTAATTTCATTCGTTGGGATTTTATTTTTTAATTTATCCTTGATTACTTGACAAATTTGTTACGAGGGCCTTCGTATGTTCATTTAAAGAAAACCTCAAGTGTGCCATGACTTTTTCGTTTTAAAAATTTCAGTTGGCACACTTGACACTTGTTGGGAATTGACATATAAACGTCAGATCTTTCTAGAAGTCACAATTATTCCGTGCTCACAATGGTTTACAGCAACCAGCAAAAAACGTTTCTAATTGAAAGTTATTTCCGAAATGGGATTAAAGTGGACGGAAATTGGGTGTATTCATTCGACGCACCTTTAGCAGAGTTTCAGGAAGAATTTCCTAACGTTCTCATTATTTATGATGAATTTAAAAATACCTTATCACGATCTGTTGTATTATTTCGTGAAACGGGTGGTATTCTCCGTAAACCAGGAAGTGGTAGACCAGTTAAACGAACTCAAGATGCTGTTAACACAGCCCAAGAAATTTTGGAAGATGAACTTACGACTTCTCTGCGTCATTTGTCACAGCAAATGAATTTATCGGTAGGAACATGCCACAAGCTTCTACGAAAAGATTTGCAAGTATACCCTTATCGCATAATATCGGTGCAAGATTTATTACCTGTTGATTACCCCAGACGACTGGAATTTTGTCAGTGGTTTTTACAAAATGTAAACGAGGATGTTTTACAAATTACTTTTTTTACCGATGAAGCTTGGTTTTACAATGATGGGTACATTAATTTCCAAACCATGAGAATTTGGTCGGATGAAAATCCTCGTATATATCGAGAGAAACCACTACATCCAGAAAGTTGGCGTTTGGGCTGCAATTAGTGGGAGAAGATTAGTTGGACCGATATTCTTTGAAGGTAAAATCCTATTTTTATTATTAATAATAAAAATTCAATAACCGTGCATTCATTTTAGGTACGATAACTGCAAACCGTTATCGTACAGAAATTTTATTGCCTTTTATAAATGAATTAAATGATGACGAACTGCAAAGTGGATATTTTTATCAAGACGGAGCAACTTCTCATTGCACAGTGGATAATTTGGCCATTTTGGTGGAATTTTTTGAGGACCGAATAATAAGTCGAAATGCACGGATTCCCTGGCCGCCCCGTTCATGCGATTTAACTCCATGCGATTTTTTCTTGTGGCCATACCTGAAAAATTGTATTTATGCACAACCAGTACACAATCTAGAAGACATGCGGCAACGAATTCGAGATAAATTTATAGAAATTAACAATAATCCAGTGTTGTTGCGGAGCGTAATGGAGGGTGTGCGACGAAGAGTTCAGGCTTAGAACATACAACATTTAATATAATTTTATAATGAAAAATTTAATGTATCTATAAATTGACTACAGTTTGTTTAATTTTGAGAAGTAACATAACCTCAATATGTGTAACCAACTTAAATGTTTAAAATTAAAAAAACATGGCACACTTGAGGTTTTTTTTAATGAACATACTTTATGTTGGATTAAGGTCAAATTAGAAGAAGTGTTGTTTGTCCAATGATGGATGTTTATTATAGCAATTTACGATACAAGTAACGTACCCCCTGGGTGCGCGCCTGGAAAGGAATACTTTTTCTAATATTCATCAACTTATGCGAACTGTTCTGAAAAAAAAAACTAGACCGATTGAACACCTACATTCAAGAATTTTTAATAGATAAAAGACGAGCAAAAAAATATTAGAATTGGAAAACCAGACACTTTTAATATTAAAACGTGAACAACGCCTTAAAGAGTGTGAAATAATACCACTAGATCCGACCGAACTGCGACAAGTAATAGATGATTCAGACAAAGAGAAAAAACTACGAAAACTCCTCCGAGTGATTCCAAAAGAAAATTGGAGTGATGAGGTGGATGATGGAAACATAGACTATCTGTGATATTTATAGAAATATAATTAAGAAGAACGTTATTAACAAGAGAAATCGTAACTTTAAATGTTATATCAATCCAAAACTAATAATGTTATCATGAATCCTGTTATGTTATGTTTCACTGTTTTATAAAGTTCTGTTTTAACAAGTTCGAAGTTTCTCCTTGCGGGGGGGGGGGGGGGGGTTAGAATACACCCGCTGCCCACTCGGCAGATCGTAGAAAGTGACCGATGAGTACAGGCTTTCATGGGTACCAGCCGGGTGTCAACTGAATGGCCACAAATGTCCTTGTTCTTCGTCTTCCGATAAGCAGCCTGTCCTTCGTTTATGGGTTCTGTATGTCTTTGTTCTGTCTTGTGGCAATTAGAGATGACATGACCCACCTGTGTGTTTGTCGTGAGCTGCGACCCGTGTCGGGGGAGAAAAGGATCCTGGTAATTTAGGAATGTCACAATCTGCGGAAGTGACCACTAATACACCACTTTGGCGTTTCCTCTAAACGGGAAGTTCTTGCCTATCTCTGTGAGGACCAATCGGTAAGTCACCATGTCCATTGGACGTGCTGATGGGGCGAGTCGTGTGGGGTCTGGGGGCACGTTTAGGCTACGTGTGGCTCATACCATGACGGCTATAGTTCTTATGTATCTCTGGAGATTCTAGTAGTTTGACCAGGACTCCCCATTTCTGGCTCCAATGAGGGTGAGGAGCATAGTGACCGAATATAATACAAAATAACATGGAAAACCAAAATTACTCAAAGGACCCCGCACTAATCTTATGGGATTTGTTTCCCAGTAAAATCGATTCATTTTCACATATCTTCTAGTTCATGATCTACCGAACAAAATATGTCATAGGCGCAAGCTTTAATAATGGACAGTTTTTTAGTTACAGCCAGTCAAAGACGAAAAACTCTATCTGTGCCAGTATCGTTTACGGACACTTGCAGCATAAGAATGCACAATTATAATTCACTATGATACGTAAAGTATGTTCCGGCTCGCGGTTTGAGCCTTCCTCAGTGTATACAAAAGAAATAATATAAATGAGATAAAATAATACGATAATAAAGAACGGAGGAGCTCATAATGAAAATGTACTAATACACAAAAGGAACGGATGGATGCAAATCATGTCACCTGCCTTAAGGAGAAAAGAGAACAGAACAAAAATTAAAAATACTATTTAAGAACGAAAAAATTAAAAAGCAAAACTATTAGAATAAAAAGTAGGCCTTATAGTGAATTATAATGGTGTGCTCTTACACTTGAGTTTTACTCGGATTTGCCTTATACTATATTTTATTTTGAGTTATAATGATTTTTCTACGAGATATTTTGAGCCGCAAGTGTCCTTAAACGATACTAGCACAGATAGTTTTTCGTCTTTGACTGGCTGTAACCAAAAAACTGTCCATAATGTGCCTATGACATGTTTTGTTCAGTTGATCATGAACTAGAACATATGTAAAAATGAGTCGATTTTACCGGGAAACAAATCTCATAAGATTAGTGCGGGGTCCTTTGCCTCAGAAAATTATAAATGATTGCGTCTCTTGTAATTTTAGCAAATATCTTATTGTTTCTCGTATCGATGGTACTTTTGAAAAGGTTTCCCCTTTTGTAATTTCAAAGATTGTTTCTCGCATAGGATATGTTGAAAACATAAAAAAAAAACTAGGAGATTGTACACTTATGATAACCACAGCCAACGAAAGACAAACTAATACTTTTCTTATAGCGGGAGATTATAGGGTGTCTATTGAACCTCATAGATATCTTTATGTTCGACTGTACGAAAATAGTAATTTTGGTGGCTTATTTTTAGGCCAAAATGGCGTACATTTCGTACTAGTCCCATAATTGATAAAGTAAATTGGACTCTTATGACAGTGTCAGAAATGACAGATTTTAATTTTGGTTGTTGAAGCTCGGTGATGTAACCGACGAGAAGTTAGTCACGAATTTCCAGCCACGGTTTCCCGGCGAATCTACCACGACTCTAAATATTACCAATCTGAATAAAATGTTAATTAATCTTCTGTTTGGCCCTAACAAATTTAATAACATAAGCTTTAAACTATTTATGATTTTTTTTAAGTTAGCGCTACTCGCTAGGCCGCCGACAAGATAGAAGAACTATCTAAAAAAAATCATAACTTTCATTTGGGGTTCCTTGCTCGACTTTTTTTGCAACAATTGAGTAGTATATAACATTATGAATAAATAAAATTTGAAAAATTAGGGTAACCATTTCGTATAAACAATTTATGATTTTTTTAAGTTAGTGCTGCACGCTTGGCCACAGACAAGATAGAAGAATTATTTAAATAATCATAACTTCCATTTGGGGTTCCTTGCTCGACTTTTTTTGCAACAATTGAGTAGTATATAACATTAAGAATAAATAATTTCGAAAAATAAGGGTAACCATTTCCTATAAACAATGTATGATTTTTTTAAGTTAGCGCTACACGTTGGGCCACAGACAAGATGGAAAAAATATTTTAAAAAAATCAGTATCACCCGTATCATCACTGCCTAGTCCATTGTTAATATAAGTTAGTAAATCTTCTTTAGATTTTGTGACATATATATTTTCATATTTAGATGTTGAAATGATAATATATGCATTTTATTATATTGGTCGTAATACTAACAGAACTAATATTGAATAATGATGCTAATGCTTCTTTATAGAATCTTTTAATACATTTATCGGATGACGCAAAATGTCTGTTAACGTCTCTACATATATTTTTACTTTCTCCGTTACGAAGTACGAGAAAGTATTGTGATCGTGATTTTTTTTTCAAAAATTTGTTTAACGGAAATATCCGTTTTGGGGTCCCTAGATGCCATTTCAACAATTTCTGGGAAATTTTTTTTTGTGTCTGTGTGTGTGTGTGTGTGTAAGTGTGTGTGTGTGTATGTGTGTGTGTCTGTGTGTGTGTGTCTGTGCGCGCTGTATCTCAAAAACTCACAGAGCAATTGATATGAAACTTTGAACATACGTCTTATTTGATAATCCGAAGAACTGAAAAGCTTTTGGTAAAATTTCGTGCACCGGAAGTGGGTGTTTACCCTAACTGTTTTTTGTTTTTTGCCAATATTTTCTTAAATATGAAAAATATCATAAATATATCTAAACAAATATTGAAGACAATAAAAAAATGAGATTATTTTGTTTGAAAACATTTTTCATAAAATCATTGTTATTCGAGAAAAAAAATTATTATTATTTTTTTCATTTTAGGTTTATAATAATGAAACGATAATAGTTAAAGCAAATTTTTGTTAATAATAATTGTAGAGAATGCCAAAATGAACAACTTATAAGGAATAAGTTTTTTTCGAAATCTCTTTAGTTTTTGAGTAAACTGAGTTTTTGAATTTAAAGTATATTTTCCATCTTATAATTTTGACGTTTTAAACATCAGTTTCATGCGAGTCTACAAAACGCTCGATGTATATTTAAAATATGATTTAATTAAAAATAAACCATGAACGTAAATATAAATGATACTATCAAGTCGGAGAAAGTAACATGATGGCCACATCACCATTTTTTTATTAAATGAGCGCAACATAATTTTAATCGGATAAAACTATTACCGACATTAACATTACCATTAAAGATGATGTCGTATTGTGTATTACAATATGATAATAATGGTATGGAATTGCAGGTCTCACATACAGCATTAATAATTGCTAAACTAAAATCAGAGGTGATAGTATTAAAAGGTGGCCATGGATTTTTTTTTTTAAACAGTATTTCTTAAATTCAGAAAGCCAAGATATACCGTCTGTAGTGTGTACTGCGGACAACATTTCAAACACAGGAAGTATTCTTTTTGAAGTTCTAACAACAGCAGCGTAATATAATAGTTATTTATGCAACAAGTGAGTAAAGTAATACTTTTTTTCACGAGTAGGAAAGATTGCGGCATGAGCCGAAGGCGAGTGCGGCAATTCCTACAAGTGAAAAAAAGTTGCTTTACTCTCGAGTTTCATACAAAAATTTTTCTACGTCTGTAACTTTAAATACATTTATAAATTTGATAAAACCTTAATCAATTTTTATAAGTAATAATACTTGTTTTAAATAAAGAAAATAATAATAATCATCAAGTTTTCTTGATCGGAAACGAATGTTTCATATTTAAAGGCGGAACTTGCGGCGTGTTGCGATGCGTTCATGACACACTTTGCGCAAACAATTTCATAGTAGCGTTAAAAAATGAACCGCTACGGCACTTTTTTTCACGCAAAAGAGTGAAAAAATGAACCGTTATGGCACTTTTTTTCACGCTACTTGAGGGGTTCAGGAATCACATATTTTATGAACGCAGATTAATGAAAAAAACTGTACATTTTATAACGGACGTAGAAAAAATCCTTTTTCTACGTCCGTTATAAAATGTACAGTTTTTTTCATTAATTTGGGTTCATAAAATATGTGATTCCTGAACCCTACAAATAGCGTGAAAAAAAGTGCCATAACGGTTCATTTTTTCACTCTTTTGCGTGAAAAAAAGTGTCGTAGCGGTTCATTTTTTAACGCTACTATAAAATTGTTTGCAAAAAGTCTGTCCAGAACGCTTCGCAACACGCCGCGAGTTCCGCTGATAAATGTCAAACATTTGTTTCCGATCAAGAAAACTTGACGATTATTAATATTTTCATTTAAAAAAGTATGATTACTTATAAAAAATTGATTGGGTTTTATCGAATTTATTTAAAGTTACGGACGTAGAAAAAATTTTGTATGAAACTCGAGAGTAAAGCAACTTTTTTTCACTTGTAGGAATTGCCGCACTCGCCTTCGGCTCGAGTGGCAATCTTTCCTACTCATGAAAAAAAGTATTACTTTACTCACTTGTTGCATAAATAACTATTTACATTCTATCGGTTTTCTTATTACCGACCCAGTAACATCAATATATAGATTTACATGATTGTCCTTTTCTCTTGCGAACTTTAGAAATGAAAGCTGCTCTTTACTAAAAATATAAATCTGAAAAGGCATTATTACTCTTTTAATATAATTATTATTATTTAAGTGCATTTGTACCATGTCCCAATAATCATTTTTAGATGCGTGCTCTTCAGATTTTACTTAACAGACTCGGACTTAATTTTGCCTAAATTTTGTGTGCGTTTCAGAAGTTTCATATCATTGTTCTGAATATCAGAAGCCCGTATATTCAGTGCTGTTGCTTCTTTTAATTTATGTCCTAAAATTTTTCTTTCCACGCCTTTTACATGGCTAGAATAAAGTTGTCCATGTGAAAAGTTTAAACTGTTACTTTTAACACTGAAATTCATTATTCTGCCAATTATAGGGAATGTAGATACAATTTTAAATTTCTTGCAATTCTCTAACGCACATTTTGCATATAAAGATATTTTCCTTTTGAAGTAATTGCAAGATTTGATATTAATTATGGGTAAGCGTTCCTCGTAATACCGTCGTGATGACGAAGATGATCAATTAATTAGTTAATTAATTTGCACATTTCTCCGGCTGGTTAAGGCTATTGATATTGAGAAAATGAAAAATCAAACTATAATAAATATAAGCTAACTGTAAACCCACAAAATTAGATAACAAATAAATTTGTGTAAAAAAAATGTGTCACCGAAATTAATTCTTTAAAAGTTGTATTATTTAGATAGGCCTGTAATATTTAAGCCCTGTCTTACAAGAGTTTATTATTTTTCTGTGAAAACGTAAAGAACTAAAAAACTACAAAAAAAATTGCTTTTAGTCCCTGATAGAAATCGGTTTATTATGGACGGCTTTTAGTCTACCCAATTGATTGGCCGAAGACTTTCGGTGATTGCCGATGTCTTCATAATGGCTCACCAATTTAACGTCTACATGTTTATCTTCGTTTTCCATTTTCTAGCCAAATATTGAGTTTTTCCTCAGTTTAAAGAAATCTTTTTCAAAACAAATTGTTGTTGCAATTGTCACATGGATGTGTTTAAGTCCATTTTTTAACATTGCCACTTTCAAAGTTTTTGCGAACAATTCAATAACAACTTAACAAAATAACTCACACCTAGCGACTCAATAACCGTAACCGATAAGCGACATTTTAAGCTTCAATGGGATTATAAAACTTTTACTCTCAAATTAGAGACCTTTATTAGGATAAATTTAATAAACAATCGTATTAGTCTCGCGGTTAATATTTAACTCGTGGTATTAATATATCGAAAACATTCCTTAACCGATTGCATCATCCACAATGTAATTATAATTAAACCTCCAGAGATTCACTAGAAAAAAAAAACAAATAAAATGGCAGCGTTAAATTCTATTCAAGTTTTCTTTTGCAAAACGCCTAATTAAAGTATACCCTACTTTTGGCGAGGATGTACTTTCTGTTTTGCATCACGCCGAAAAGGGTCGTCAATAAATCCGGAAATTCCATTAATTATAAAGACCAGGTCTCTCGTAAATGTGTTTCTAAGGTATTTTGTGAAAACTAGGTAACCGGCTTAAGCAGCGGGAATTCTCCAATTATCATAATCTCCCTTCTCGTGAATTGGTTTTATTAGGCAGAGTTTTAAGAAATTATGATAGGGTGGTGCCGATATTCGTAAACATTCCATTATGTTATATACTACTCAATTGTTGCAAAGAAAGTCGAGCATGGAACCCCAAATGGAAGTTATGATTTTTTTAAATATTTTTTCCATCTTGTCTGTGGCCAAGTGTGCAGCGCTAACTTAAAAAAAAATTGTTTAGAAAATATTAAAGATATGTTTAATTAGCTGCAGTTTATTAAAATATAATAAAGTAGTAATTAATTACTTGAGCTTCTGCAGCAAGTCTTACTTATTATAGTAAGACCCGCAAATATCAATCAAAACAACTACTCCAGGTGCTAATGCACCCCCGGGTATTGAATTATCGAAAATAGAATACCTGCGATGGATTAATTTTATTTAAAATAATGTTATATACTACTCAATTGTTGCAAAAAAAGTCGTGCAAGGAACCCCAAATGGAAGTTATGATTTTTTAAAATATTTTTTCCATATTGTCTGTGGCTGTGTGCAGCGCTAACTTAAAAAATCATAAATTGTTTATACGAAATGGTTACCCTAATTTTTCGAATTTTATTTATTCATAATGTTATATACTACTCAATTGTTGCAAAAAAGTCGAGCAAGGAACCCCAAATGAAAGTTATGATTTTTTTTAGATAGTTCTTCTATCTTGTTGGCGGCCTAGCGAGTAGCGCTAACTTAAAAAAAAATCATAAATAGTTTAAAGCTTATGTTATTAAATTGGTTAGGGCCAAACAGAAGATTAATTAACATTTTATTCAGATTGGTAATATTTAGAGACGTGGTGGATTGGCCGGGAAACGGTGGCTGGAAATTCGTGGCTAACTTCTCGTCGGTTAGAAATAAATTTTTAAATAAACGTTATTTCTTTTTAAAATAACTATCCAACGATACCCGTATTTGAAATTCTAAAGTTGAGTGCAGTTACGCCAACTTCCGGAAGTCTAAACTGTCTTCATTAAATTATTTAGGTAGGCTTATGATATGTGATTTTGTTTTATAAAGCTCTATGACGTAATAATATTGAGAAAATGGCCTGGGACCGGTTATTTAAAACATGCATTTTTATTTCATTACGGTTATGTTTTAGAAAATAAATTTTTCAAACAAAAGTTATTTCTTTTTAAAATATCTATCCAACGATATCCCACTTGACCTAGGTTCCCATTTGAAATTCTAAAGTTGAGTGTAGTAACGCCTACTTCCGGTAACTTCCGGAAGTCGAAACTACCTCCATTAAATTCTTGAGGTAGGCATTGGTAATGCTTTTTTTTCTCGAAGCTCTTAGACGACAAGTTCTCGAGAAAAATGCCTGGGAAGGGTAGTCTGAAATACCCGGTATATAAATAAATTGCTTCAGTTTGTATTTAAATATTCGAAAAATGCTTAAAGCAGTCGAACATAAAGCTTTGTATGTAACTCGTCCACAATAGCACTTCATGGACTCGCCTCCATTATTAGTCTCTCTCGCTTCGCTCGCTCGGCCATAATACGTCTCGTCCAAGAAAGTGCCATATTGTGGACATAAATAGCTATTATGTGTGTAAAGAGATAATTTATTGCTTTGAATAAAAATAAGAGGGAATCTTAAGTTTCCTAGTTTCGGCTCAAAAAGTTGAGGTCCTGGCGTGGAATGGAACAGCACAAATAATTTATACTAGACATGGTATTCAACATTTGTTTCCTTAGTGGTTGTAAAGTCTGCGAATATCAGAGTGCCGTCAAATCAGCGATTGAAGGTCGAGGAAGCCAAGTATGAAGGGATGGAGATAGTGAACCTCTAGTTATCAATGCGATCATGAGGTCTGAAGGAATTGCATGCACACACTCAATATTAGTAATATTCAGGCAAACTCACAAGCTGCTAAAGAATTAGCAAGCAACGGCGCGAGCGAGAAAACACATTTTTACGCCCTAGGGTCTCTGTTGGCAAAACGAAACAAGTGTGTGGCGACGCCTGGAGCATGGAATCAAGTGGCATGGCTGTGACGCGGGAGAGGTTGCGAGGCGATGCGACGAGAGAAAAGGGAATCAACATTGGCGACCCCGACGAAAGCACAACCCCGACACAGTCGCCGCCCAACGTAATCCTGCCCGACGTGTGTGATCCCGACAATTGGCGACCCCGACAACGGTACAATCCCGACGTCCTGCCCGCCAGCCTGTTATATCTAAATAAATCCAGATCGCAATATAAACAACAAGTGTATTGCTCACCAGAAATTCCATCGACGATAATTTCAACCTTGTCTCTAAGGCTATCTTGAGAATTACCCATATAATTAATAACGCAGCTCCATATTCCGGCATGTTCCTCTTTAATCGCACTAATTCTTAAACCGCATTCACCATACTCAAAACCTCTTCCATTGTATCTTATTCCATTGGGTTTCTTTTTTGAGTGAACACTATACGAGTTTCCGCGAGGATCAACATATTGACAAGACTGTATTGGAGTAGTTGCCTTGCACATCAGATCAACACTTTGTCCTAAATCGGCTTCTACTTCTTTATATAATGCCTTCATTGTGTAGTGTTCTTTAACCTAAAATAAATATACAGTTAGAAACAAAGATTAAATAACCGATAAGCGGACAAATAATAATAATAATAATAATAAGTTTTATTGTCTATGAATGGTTACAGGTATATTAGTAATTACATTTTAGACGCGTCAATTTACACATGTTTGTTAATAGGTAAGTCATAAGTAGAACTATTTATGTAACTAGATCACTTAAGCTATAAAATAAATGTTCTAAGAGATACTTGTGAAGAGAACGTTTGAATATAAATACCAAGAATTTCAGGAACGTTATTTGTTAATTTTAAACGGCATACATATATTGTCGTTGTGTCTTGTGGGATAGCCATGTATATCATTAACTGTGACATATTTGCCTCTATTTTTATAGACATACAGGCAGAGTTCAAATATCAGCAGGCCTGGAAGAGGTAAAATATTGAAGTTTATAAAGTGCGGTTTACAAGACGTGCTTGGTGATATGTTAGCCATATATATATATATATATATATATATATATATATATATATATATAGTAAAAATGTCGAAGAAAAATCCTCATTTCAGGGAATCCGACCAAAAAGGGTGGTTAATAAATCATCTATTTATCATAAAACCGAGCTTTCGCCAATGTTTATTAGCTTCTTCAGGGATAACGCTACAAAATAATTTACAAGAGAAAATTTTTTTTATAAGTTAATGAATTGAGGTTATGCACGTGTTCGCGACGCACGTGTTGGCGAAAATTTACTTACATGGAAGATGTGAAAAAATAAACCGTTGAACATACGGGATTAATGAAATGGCTCGATGCAATAATAGTTAAACATATTAAAACTTGTTAAAAACGCTGATGTCACAAGATTAAAATTTACAAACTTTACAAACACACATCGCCGGACATGTTGGTTCGAGGCGATGACTAACAGTGATTGTGAACTAGGTTAGATTGTAATGGCCGAGGTACAAGCCAAACTGGAGGGAGAGCACTACACAATTAGTGCCAACCCTGGGAATTGATGCCGTCAAAATGGCGGTAAAATTTGAATTTGACATTTTTAAGTGTAAAAGAGTAAAAGTGTAAAAATGTATAAGAAAAAAGGGGGTGGTGTTGTCTGTGGCTATCAATTTAACCTTTACAATTGTAGATTATAACATTAACAATGACTGAATCATTTTAACGCTATAATAAAATGTAGGGGTTAGGATTAATAGATGAGTTAAAAATAATTGTTAGCGGTGGTAGTTAAGTGGTGGTGGTTAAATGGTGAGCACACCATTTATGGTGAAAAATGTGGATTAATGTAACCCCCAGATTGTAAGTTGTAATATTAACAATGTACAGGTCATTGTAGTATTATAACACATTGCAGCGGGTGCAGAGTTGTTATTGAAAACGTATAAGTTACGTAATATTAAAGATATGTAAAAAGTAGTGTTTAAGAGTTTAAATTATTTAAGTGTAATACAGCAATTTCAATAAATTGCTGGGGGGTAAGAGAGAAAATGTGAAATGTATAATAATAATTAGGTGTGATTACTGATAACGAGAACAATTAACTAGATCCAAACGAAAATCAAGCAGCAGAAACTAAGGAGTTGTGTGAATTATCAATCAAGGGATCGTTATTAGTTTTATGATGGTCTGAAAGACTGATAAGGTAGGAATAGATATTACTTAAGTGATCTGTGTCTGATTTGAAATTCATTGTTTTTCCACGGTTCTTCTGAATGTGATACATCTCAAGAAACAGTCTGCCCCTGTAGGATTTACAAGTGTCGAGAACTTTTACGTTGTTGAAGTCTGGGTTGTGGTTTGAAGAGTTGCAGTGAATAGAAAGAGCACATGACTTCTTGCCCAGTCTGTAATCGCTCCTGTGTTGTGTCAAACGTGACTTAAGCCACTGTGAAGTTTGACCCACATAGGAGAGATCACAACCCGAGCAAGGTATATTGTAAATTACATTGGACAAGACATCAATTGAATTCTTGTCGTTTAGCCTAGTGAAAAAAATGACTGTTAAGGGTGCTAATGTTAGATTGAGCTATTCTGACTTTGTCGTGGCCCAGAACGTTAATAAGT
Source organism: Ocypus olens (assembly GCA_910593695.2). Lineage (NCBI taxonomy): Eukaryota > Metazoa > Arthropoda > Insecta > Coleoptera > Staphylinidae > Ocypus > Ocypus olens. Next base: position 37,675,243 of record OU343058.1, read on the forward strand.
TTAGGGGTGAGGCCCTCTGCGTAGGGCAACTTTCTGAATGTTATTTGGTCGGGGGCGTGTGGGGGAGGTTCAATAGGGATTACTGTTGGTGGAGTAACAATAGGATCTTGTCGGTTAAACATCAATTTGGACACAAGTGAACGCGGAAAACCATTGTTAACCGCTATATCAGCTAATAAGTGTAGGTTTTTTTCCCTGAAGGAGTGATGGCAAATTTTTATAATTCTAGATTTCAAACCCAATAAGGTGTTAATTTTCACTCGAAAAGATGAATGTGAATGAAAGTTGATATAACGGCCGGAATTCGTTGGCTTGCAGTACCAGTCCAGGACAAGAGTGTTGTCAGTTCTCCTAACAACCCTCGTGTCCAAGAAGGGTATGCATCCATCGACTTCCGTTTCAACTGTGAATTGAATATGTGTGTTGAACGTGTTAAAAGTGTCCAGAGTGAGCTGAACCGATTCGAGGGGCACTGCAAGAATTAAGTCATCGACATACTTCTTGATGAAGGGTAGTTGGAAAGGTAATTGAGGGATGACCGCATCCAGTAAGTCGTCCATGACGATTTGAGCCAAAATGGGACTCAAGGGAGAACCCATTGGTGTCCCAAAGGTTTGCTTATAGAAAGACCCATTATAAGTGAAATAATTGTTATCCCCAATGAATTTAATAAGTTTATTGAAGTTAATTTTATCTAGACTCATATGGGGTATAATTGAATTGAATTTTGAATCAATAATATTAATTACTAGATCCATAGGGATATTAGTGAATAAGGAGACCACGTCTAAGGATATCAGCACAAAATCAGGTGGAAGTTGAAATTCGTTGAATTCTTCCGCAAAAGCGAAGGAATCCAAGACATTATAATCTGTTCTACAGGAAAAAGAGGAAGCCAAGATGTTCGACAAGAAACAAGACAATGAATATGTCGGAGAATTAATTGAAGATATGATAGGGCGCAAAGGTAAGTCGGGTTTGTGGATTTTTGGCAGACCGTAGTATTTCGGTGCGACCGCACTATACGTTACGATTTTCTTGACAGTTATGTCGTCAAGTAAGCCTTGTTTGCCTAGATCTTTTGCCAGCTTTGTTAGACTACGCTGGATCGACGCTGTTGGATCTTTAGGCAGGCGGGTATAAGTGTCGGTGTCGTGGAGCAATAGCTCTGATTTTTCTACATAATCTGCCTTGTTCAGCAAAACCGTGACTGCACCTTTGTCAGCCTTAGTAACAATTAATGATGGATTATCTTTTAAAAATCTATTTGTTGCTTGAAGAGCATCTGACATAAGGGGGGTGTGTGGGGTGAGAACGTAGTTCGTGAGTAAATTAGTGATCTTTGCACGAATGAAATTGTGTTGATCCTCAGGTGAGGTCTCGAGAATGGACTCAATGTCGCTAAGAAAATATGAAATGTTAAAATCTTTGGGTTGAACTGGTAAGCAGAACTTTGGGCCGAGTGAAAGTAAAGTATTAACGTCCTGGGGGACGACAACGTCAGTACAGTTAACAAGCCATTTGGCGTTATTTACAAAATACCTCTTCTTGACAACCGAGGCCTTCAATTCGTCGAACTTTTTTCGATTATGTGATTTTACAGTGGCAAACGTGTTTTTGTATTTGCAACGCATTCTAAATTTATATTCATTATAAATGTGGGGTGGTAAAGAAGAACGAGTGGTTAGTTGGATGTTATTTAAGCTACTTTCTAATCGTTGAATTTCGTTAATTGTTATTTTTATTTCAAAATTTAATACTTTGTTCCCCAACCTGTTATTGAAATTGAGTATTGTTGCTCCTAGTTTTCTGTCGTCTGTGTCCATTAGAGTCATCAAGTTGTGTGAGTTGTTGCGGATGTGTGTTGGAATTAGTTGTGATCGTCTGCATCGTAGGAGAAAAGCCCTTCTATTAATCCGGTTCGCCAGTTTGATGTTAATAGCTGCCCATAACTTCAGGTTTTTGGCTGCTTTATTGCCAAAGGTGTTCTTTATGTCCTGGTAAAACCAACAATCACAACTAATTCCAACACACATCCGCAACAACTCACACAACTTGATGACTCTAATGGACACAGACGACAGAAAACTAGGAGCAACAATACTCAATTTCAATAACAGGTTGGGGAACAAAGTATTAAATTTTGAAATAAAAATAACAATTAACGAAATTCAACGATTAGAAAGTAGCTTAAATAACATCCAACTAACCACTCGTTCTTCTTTACCACCCCACATTTATAATGAATATAAATTTAGAATGCGTTGCAAATACAAAAACACGTTTGCCACTGTAAAATCACATAATCGAAAAAAGTTCGACGAATTGAAGGCCTCGGTTGTCAAGAAGAGGTATTTTGTAAATAACGCCAAATGGCTTGTTAACTGTACTGACGTTGTCGTCCCCCAGGACGTTAATACTTTACTTTCACTCGGCCCAAAGTTCTGCTTACCAGTTCAACCCAAAGATTTTAACATTTCATATTTTCTTAGCGACATTGAGTCCATTCTCGAGACCTCACCTGAGGATCAACACAATTTCATTCGTGCAAAGATCACTAATTTACTCACGAACTACGTTCTCACCCCACACACCCCCCTTATGTCAGATGCTCTTCAAGCAACAAATAGATTTTTAAAAGATAATCCATCATTAATTGTTACTAAGGCTGACAAAGGTGCAGTCACGGTTTTGCTGAACAAGGCAGATTATGTAGAAAAATCAGAGCTATTGCTCCACGACACCGACACTTATACCCGCCTGCCAAAAGATCCAACAGCGTCGATCCAGCGTAGTCTAACAAAGCTGGCAAAAGATCTAGGCAAACAAGGCTTACTTGACGACATAACTGTCAAGAAAATCGTAACGTATAGTGCGGTCGCACTGAAATACTACGGTCTGCCAAAAATCCACAAACCCGACTTACCTTTGCGCCCTATCATATCTTCAATTAATTCTCCGACATATTCATTGTCTTGTTTCTTGTCGAACATCTTGGCTTCCTCTTTCTCCTGTAGAACAGATTATAACGTCTTGGATTCCTTCGCTTTTGCGGAAGAATTCAACGAATTTCAACTTCCACCTGATTTTGTGCTGATATCCTTAGACGTGGTCTCCTTATTCACTAATATCCCTATGGATCTAGTAATTAATATTATTGATTCAAAATTCAATTCAATTATACCCCACACGGGTTTAGATAAAATTAACTTCATTAAACTTATTAAATTCATTGGGGATAATAATTATTTCACTTATAATGGGTCTTTCTATAAGCAAACCTTTGGGACACCAATGGGCTCCCCCTTGAGTCCCATTTTGGCTCAAATCGTCATGGACGACTTACTGGATGCGGTCATCCCTCAATTACCTTTCCAACTACCCTTCATCAAGAAGTATGTCGATGACTTAATTCTTGCTGTGCCCCTCGAATCGGTTCAACTCACTCTCGACACTTTGAACACGTTTAACACACATATTCAATTCACAGTTGAAACGGAAGTCGATGGATGCATACCCTTCTTGGACACGAGGGTTGTTAGGAGAACTGACAACACTCTTGTCCTGGACTGGTACCGCAAGCCAACGAATTCCGGCCGTTATATCAACTTTCATTCACATTCACCTTTTCGAGTGAAAATTAACACCTTATTAGGTTTGAAATCTAGAATTATAAAAATTTGCCATCACTCCTTCAGGGAAAAAAAAACTACATTTATTAGCTGATATAGCGGTTAACAATGGTTTTCCGCGTTCACTTGTGTCCAAACTGATGTTTAACCGACAAGATCCTATTGTTACTCCACCAACAGTAGTCCCTATTGAACCTCCCCCAAACCCCCCCGACCAAATAACATTCAGGAAGTTGCCCTACGCAGAGGGCCTCACCCCTAAACTTATTAACGTTCTGGGCCACGACAAAGTCAGAATAGCTCAATCCAACATTAGCACCCTTAACAGTCATTTTTTCACTAGGCTCAAAGACAAGAACTCAATTGATGTCTTGTCCAACGTAATTTACAATATACCTTGCTCGGGTTGTGATCTCTCCTATGTGGGTCAAACTTCACAGTGGCTCAAGTCACGTTTGACACAGCACAGGAGCGATTACAGACTGGGCAAGAAGTCATGTGCTCTTTCTATTCACTGCAACTCTTCAAACCACAACCCAGACTTCAACAACGTAAAAGTTCTCGACACTTGTAAGTCCTACAGGGGCAGACTGTTTCTGGAGATGTATCACATTCAGAAGAACCGTGGAAAAACAATGAATTTCAAATCAGACACAGATCACTTAAGTAATATCTATTCCTACCTTATCAGTCTTTCAGACCATCATAAGACTAATAACGATCCCCTGATTAATAATTCACACAACTCCTTAGTTTCTGCTACTTGATTTTCGTTTGGATCTAGTTAATTGTTCTCGTTATCAGTAATCAAACCAATTATTATTATACATCTCACGTTTTCTCTCTTACCCCCCCAGCAATTTATTGAAATTGCTGTATTACACCTGTATAACTTAAACTTTTAAACACTACCTTTTTTATATATCTTTAACATTACGTAACTTATACGTTTTCAATAACAACCCTGCAACCGCTGCAATGTGTTATAATACTACAATGACTTGTACATTGTTAATATTACAACTTACAATCTGGGGGTTACATTAATCCACTTTATTCACCGTAAATGGTGTGCTCACCATTTAACCACCATCACTTAACTACCATTTCTAACACTTATATTATATATTTTTTAACTCATCTATTAATCCTAACCCCTACATTTTATTATAGCGTTAAAATGAGTCAGTCATTGTTAATGTTATAATCTACATTTGTAAAGGTTAAATTGATAGCCACAGACAACACCACCCCCCCCCCCCTTTTTATTATACATTTTTACACTTTTACTCTTTTACACTTTAAATTGTCAAATTCAAATTTTACCGCCACTTTGACGGCATCAATTCCCAGGGTTGGCACTAATTGTGTAGTGCTCTCCCTCCAGTTTGGCTTGTACCTCGGCCATTACAATCTAACCTAGTTCACAATCACTGTTAGTCATCGTCTCGAACCAACATGTCCGGCGATGTGTGTTTGTAAATTTTAATCCTGTGACATCAACGTTTTAAACAAATTTTAATATGTTTCACTATTACTGCATCGAGCCTTTTCATTAATTCCGTATGTTCAACGGTTTATTTTTTCACATCTTCCATGTAAGTACATTTTCGCCAACACGTGCGTCGCGAACACGTGCATAACTTCATTTCATTAACTTATAAAATTTTTCACTCTTGTAAATTATTTTGTAGCGTTATCCCTGAAGAAGCTAATAAACATTGGCGAAAGCTCGGTTTTATGATAAATAGATGATTTATTAACCACCCTTTTTGGTCGGATTCCCTGATACGAGGATTTTTCTTCGACATTTTTACTATTTTCCAACAAGTACGGCCGTTACTTCCCTCCAGCATCTATATATATATATATATATATATATATATAATGAGGAGAAGTAACGGGAGGTTATGTCCATACAGGGAGAACACTAGTTGATGGGTGGTTCACTCAAGCCTTTATTTCCATGTAAAGCTAATATTTCGCTAAAACTGTTGTTAGCATCTTCAGAGCTACAATATGATGACAAAAAAATAAAAACAATGGGATCTGATTTATAAAAAGTGAGTTACATACCTCGGAAAAGGGGCTACCCTATTGTAAAGTTACGCAAAAATATAATTTGAAGTTGAAGTTCAAGACAAAAATCCAACGGTGTGAACATTATTGTTGTTAAAATTTTAAAAAACTTATTCTAAATAACAGTTGTCAGAGTATATTAAAAGAACGTCGATTGCCGGATACGTCGGTGCAATAAAAACAGATTAAAACACAAACTGTGATCAAGAAACACAAAACATATTAAAAACGTGACGAGCGTGTAGGTAAACGTGGTATATGGCGACCGGATATATGGAACAGCTGATCGTATGTTGATGTAGGGACGGACGAAATGGAAAAAGGATGTGCATAAAGTTGCCTACCTCACTGCGAGCCCCCGAGAAGAGAGCAAGCAACAGGGCAAGTGTGTACAGAAAGACCGAACAGGAGGAATTGAAAACTCGAAAATAAAAAAGGCGGGCGTAACGGATTGAACGGGGAAAAGAACTAAAAAATGGGGGATGTAAAAATTGAATGAAATGAAATAAATAGAACACGATCACTGCGCCCTCCAGGGGCCATACAAGGTAAAGAGATGGGATGAAAGTGAAAATGAAGAGGGTTACTGTCTGACCGGGCGGGTGAGGGATTGGTTTAGGAGGTAGGTGTAGATGGAGCTGAGGTTGTTGATATCCTGTTTTGAATTAATCGCGCGGGGTCTATTATTTATGTGGCACATTTCCAAGAAACATCTTTGGAAATAGTTGTTATCGCTTTCCAGAATAGTTGGTTCATTAAATTTGAAGCAATGCCCAGTGGTGTGTGCATGTCTGCTTAACGCACATGCTTGGGGCTTGCATTTAATATCGCTCCTATGAAGTCTAATTCTAGCTTCGAGCTTTTGCGACGTTTGACCAACGTATTCTGCATCGCAGTGATTGCAGTTAAATAAATAGACAATTCCGCTTTTTTGATTAACAGGGGTGGGATCTTTGGGATTGGGAAGGAGGTTTTTAATGAGTTTGATGTTATATGTTGAAAATTTTACATCATATGGCCTGAAAAGCGCAGTGATTTTAGGGGTGAGGTCTCTGATGTATTGGATCTTTTTGTACACGACCCTGCTGGTCACTACGTCATCCTCGGCAGTAACGACGGGAGTGGAGGCGGCTCTATGCGGGGTGGAGAACAGGAGCTTATTAAGGAGTTTGGGGGGGTACATATTGTCACGAAGAATGTTATGAAGGAGGTGGAGGTTCTTTTGGTGGAACTGGGGGTGGGATAGTCTCAGAATTCTATTCTTTAGGCCCAAAATGACATTGACCTTTTGTTTATCTGGGTGGTATGAGTGGTACTGAATGTAGCGGCCTGAGCTAGTGGGTTTTCTATACCAGTCCAGCACAATTTCTTGGTTATTGGTTCTAATCACACTACAATCAAGGAACAAGGAATCATTAGAACCAATAACCAAGAAATTGTGCTGGACTGGTATAGAAAACCCACTAGCTCAGGCCGCTACATTCAGTACCACTCATACCACCCAGATAAACAAAAGGTCAATGTCATTTTGGGCCTAAAGAATAGAATTCTGAGACTATCCCACCCCCAGTTCCACCAAAAGAACCTCCACCTCCTTCATAACATTCTTCGTGACAATATGTACCCCCCCAAACTCCTTAATAAGCTCCTGTTCTCCACCCCGCATAGAGCCGCCTCCACTCCCGTCGTTACTGCCGAGGATGACGTAGTGACCAGCAGGGTCGTGTACAAAAAGATCCAATACATCAGAGACCTCACCCCTAAAATCACTGCGCTTTTCAGGCCATATGATGTAAAATTTTCAACATATAACATCAAACTCATTAAAAACCTCCTTCCCAATCCCAAAGATCCCACCCCTGTTAATCAAAAAAGCGGAATTGTCTATTTATTTAACTGCAATCACTGCGATGCAGAATACGTTGGTCAAACGTCGCAAAAGCTCGAAGCTAGAATTAGACTTCATAGGAGCGATATTAAATGCAAGCCCCAAGCATGTGCGTTAAGCAGACATGCACACACCACTGGGCATTGCTTCAAATTTAATGAACCAACTATTCTGGAAAGCGATAACAACTATTTCCAAAGATGTTTCTTGGAAATGTGCCACATAAATAATAGACCCCGCGCGATTAATTCAAAACAGGATATCAACAACCTCAGCTCCATCTACACCTACCTCCTAAACCAATCCCTCACCCGCCCGGTCAGACAGTAACCCTCTTCATTTTCACTTTCATCCCATCTCTTTACCTTGTATGGCCCCTGGAGGGCGCAGTGATCGTGTTCTATTTATTTCATTTCATTCAATTTTTACATCCCCCATTTTTTAGTTCTTTTCCCCGTTCAATCCGTTACGCCCGCCTTTTTTATTTTCGAGTTTTCAATTCCTCCTGTTCGGTCTTTCTGTACACACTTGCCCTGTTGCTTGCTCTCTTCTCGGGGGCTCGCAGTGAGGTAGGCAACTTTATGCACATCCTTTTTCCATTTCGTCCGTCCCTACATCAACATACGATCAGCTGTTCCATATATCCGGTCGCCATATACCACGTTTACCTACACGCTCGTCACGTTTTTAATATGTTTTGTGTTTCTTGATCACAGTTTGTGTTTTAATCTGTTTTTATTGCACCGACGTATCCGGCAATCGACGTTCTTTTAATATACTCTGACAACTGTTATTTAGAATAAGTTTTTTAAAATTTTAACAACAATAATGTTCACACCGTTGGATTTTTGTCTTGAACTTCAACTTCAAATTATATTTTTGCGTAACTTTACAATAGGGTAGCCCCTTTTCCGAGGTATGTAACTCACTTTTTATAAATCAGATCCCATTGTTTTTATTTTTTTGTCATCATATTGTAGCTCTGAAGATGCTAACAACAGTTTTAGCGAAATATTAGCTTTACATGGAAATAAAGGCTTGAGTGAACCACCCATCAACTAGTGTTCTCCCTGTATGGACATAACCTCCCGTTACTTCTCCTCATTACAAGTAAACGTCCGTTACTTCTTTTCAATATATATATATATATATATATATTCGTTTTTGGACAATAAAGGTCGAACGCCAAGAACTTGAGCAGCCTCAGAAACATATCGAATTTGCCTGTGCTAAACGTACTTTACTCGATCTGTATATCCTTCTAGTATTAAGCTACTTATTATTAGTGATTACTGTGGCTGGTTAAAGCCTGGATAGTTTTCTTGCCTTAAAGTACGGACAGTACAGGTGGTTCTTTCATAGTTTAGTTCGGTGCAATGGGTGTGAGACATGAGACAAGAATGATGTCCACTATCGACATTGACAGATCCTTAATAATCATCGGCGCTCCCCCCAGTTCACTGCTTCTGTGCAATACTGAGTCGACTCCGCTCTGTCATAGTCTGAGTAATGATGTCCGAGATGTCTACTTGCGTAGCAATTTTTACAGGGCGTGGCCCTGTTCTACCTTTTGCATTCAGGCCTTTATACCTTCTAGTGCTTAAAACGAACAGGAATTTTTACACTTTACCTGATTTTAGTGTTAGTCCATCTGATTTGGATTGCGTCTTATTTTATAAGAATTCATTAGACTCATTATCTGGATCCATCCATACTTCTAACTTTGATATCTTATTAAAAGTGATTAGTTTTTTTCTTTAGGCTTGCACTATCAGTAGGTTAGATTTTCTTCGAATGAGACTTCGTTCCTCACCCGACTTGGTTCTGTGTACACTCAAGTCCGCATCTTGATAACGAGGATTGGCGAGGCGGAGGAAGCTAGGACTAGCGGCTACTGGGGAAACCGTCCTGTATCAGAGGATGATCCGTAGGACACCGGAACACAGAGCCTATTGTAGTCTCTCGACGTTTCTATTGGCATCCTCGCTGCAGGGCTAGGCTGGAGCAGCGTACTATAGTTTGGCCTTAGCTACCTACACCAGAACCTTACATTTAACTTCACCGGACTCATCATCGTTGTCCATCAGACGATCAGTTTGCGCAGTTCCTGCCACTGCCTGCATAACGTGGCCGCTATGGAACTTATTGGCATCGATAATAACCCCGAGTTGTGACAGCATGCTACCCACCTCGACCTTATGATCTAAGAGGAGCACTTTATCCCTCTTTGCTCTTTCGGCGTTCCTTTTGGACAACCACACTAACCGGGTCTTGAGTGAGGCTACCTCAAGTCCTCCTCCAGTCTGGTAGCTTACTGCACTGCTGCTCGGAGTTCTGCGATATCACTGAGCCTAACCACTTTCAGGATATTGTCGGCAGAGCCTACAACATAGACACCCTCCGGCAATAGTAGGCGCAACACGTCGTCGTACGTCAAGTTCCATAGGAGTGGCCCCAGTATCTAGCCCTTTGGTATGCCTCCTGTTAGTTTCGCCTCGGTCTTCTCTCCAGCTTCCCCCTCAAAGAGAAGTTTTATCTCAGCTAGGTAGCTGTCCACCAACCTAAGCAGGTAGTCTGTTACTCCCCTCCGCGCCGAGGCGTCTATGATCACCAACCAAGGAAGGGAGTTGAAGGTATTCTTCTGGTACCGCGCGATCGCGAGTCAATGCCTCCTACCCCTTACTGGCTCGGAGTTACTTTCCTCCGCGAGCCTCCTGATCTCCAGTAAAGCGTCGACAGTTGATTTTCCTCTAAGGAAGCCAAACTCTTTGAGCGGCAGGCCTCTGGACGTGGACCAATATCCTTTCCACTGGGAGCCTTTCCAGGACTTTGCCCTACCCGTCTATTAGACAGTTGGGCCGGCAGGCCCTGGGGTCGTCCGATGGCTTCCCGATCTTGGAAAGGATCAGCGGGATGACACTTTTAAACGCGAGGTGGGGGGGGGGGGGGTCGAGGGGAGCACCGAACTAATCCAACGTGGGATGAAATAAAAGAACTTTTGTTAACTGGGCAATCACCGTCGGATCGCCATGATATTTCCACACGTGTGTTCAAACAAAAATTAAAATCTTTAATGGACTTCATTGTCAAGCATAATGTTTTTGGAGAGACACGCTGTTGGATGTATTCCATTGAATGGCAAAAAAGAGGTTTGCCACATGCACACATATTGATTTAGTTGATCGGAAAAATAACCCCAAATCAAATTGACGAAGTTATCTCAGCAGAAATACCAGATATCGAAAATGATCCACAATTATTTGAAGTAGTCACTAAAAACATGATTCATGGTCCAAGTGGCTTACTCAACAAGAATTCACCATGCATGTCCAATGGAAAATGCACGAAACGATACCCAAGAAACTTACTTGCCGAGACTATTACTGGCAATGATGGATATCCACTCTACCGTCGACGATCCACTGAAGATGGCGGAAAATCTTTCAATTTAAAAGTAAGAAACAATGACATTGGCGTAGATAATCGTTGGGTTGTACCCAGTGGTGTATTGGAGGGGGAACGTGGGGGAACGACGTTCCCTTACCTTTTTTCAGAAACGGAACGCGTTTGTGTTTGTTAATATTTAGTATAGTAAGAATAAAAAAAAAATAAAAAAGCTTACAAGTAAAACAATAGTTTGCCTAAAATAAGATGATCTCCGAAAAACTTTTAGCAAGCTGCTTGTGGAAAGTCGCAGACTATTTTTTTGCTCTCACCATGCGTTCCCTTACTTTTTTGCTCTCACCATGCGTTCCCTTACTTCTTATTTTACCAATACACCACTGGTTGTACCATATTCTCCGTTACCCTCGAAAACATACAAAGCCCACATTAATGTCGAGTATTGCAATTCGATGAAATCTATCAAGTATATTTGCAAATATGTCAACAAAGGAAGCGATATGGCAGTTTTTGGAGTAGAAAAAGCAAATGCATCCATCAATGAGATCAACCAATATCAACTGGGACGCTACATTAGTAGCAATGAAGCAGTATGGCGCATTTTATCATTTCCAATCCATGAACGTCATCCAACAGTTGTTCATTTGGCAGTGCATCTTGAAAATGGACAACGAGTGTACTTCACAACAGAAAATGTTCGCGCAAGAGTATTGTCACCACCGCCAACCACGTTAACTGCATTTTTAACATTGTGCGGAGATGATACATTTGCAAAGACGTTACTTTACTCTGAAGTACCTACATACTACACCTGGAATGCATATACGAAAAAGTTTCAACGTCGCAAACAAGGTAAACCAGTTGAAGGACAAACAAATTTATATTCGACCGACGCGTTACGACGACTGTACACTGTTCATCCAAACAATGAAGAATGTTTTTACTTGCGATTACTTTTAATAAACATACGAGGCCCGACATCATTTGAAGGCTTAAGATTAGTAAACGGTCAGGTTTGTGCCACTTATCGTGAAGCTTGCCAAGAATTAAATCTTCTTGAAAACGATACACATTGGGACACTTCACTCGGAGATGCATCGAATACAGCTCAACCATCGCAAATACGCACGTTATTTGCTTTTATATTAACAACGTGCTTCCCATCCAATCCCAAAGGTCTTTGGGAAAAATATAAAGACTACATGAGTGAAGACATCCTATATCGTCTGCGTGCAACGAATGAAAATCAAGACATTCAATTCACACCAAATGTGTATAATGAGGCATTGGTTCTGATTGAGGACATATGTTTGGCAATTGCTAATAAAGGACTTTTACAATTGGGAATAGCTACGCGCAATCGAACTACAAATGACATTTTAGATCGTGATTTACAACGAGAAACACACTTTAATGTCGATGAATTGGATAGATTTGTTCAAACGACTCTTCCGAATTACTCCCAGAACAGCGCATAGCTTATGACCAAATTATCCATGCAACTACAAGCCATAGTGGCGGTGTGTATTTCCTTGATGCGCCCGGTGGCACAGGCAAAACTTTTCTGATTTCATTAATTTTGGCAACTATACGATCTCAAAAAAATATTGCAGTGGCAATCGCTTCATCTGGGATTGCTGCAACTCTTTTGGATGGTGGCCGAACAGCGCATTTAGCACTTAAATTGCCGCTGAATATTCAAATTACTGAGACCCCAACATGCAATATCAGCAAAGATTCTGGAATGGGTAAAGTACTCCAAACATGTCAACTGATTATATGGGACAAGTGTACTATGGCCCATAAAAAAGCATTGGAAGCGCTTCATCGTACACTAACAGATTTGTTAACCACGTTCAACATCCACCGATGAACTTAATGCATGTCTCAAATCGTCAGTTTTATGGCGACACGTACAAAAATTGATTTTGAAGACTAATATGCGTGTACAACTACAACATGATGCATTTGCTGAAAGTTTCGCAAAACAATTGTTGGATATTGGGAATGGGAAAATGCCAATCGAAGAATCTACACAATGTATCTCATTGCCTACAAACTTCTGTGAAATCACTGCAACCACAGAAATATTGGTTCGCAAAGTTTTCCCAAATATCGCCCAGAATTATAAAAATCATCAGTGACTGAGTTCACGTGCTATATTAGCAGCCAAAAATAACGATGTGAATGCGATCAATTACAGCATTCAAAATGAAATACCAGGTGAAGCTACAACGTACAAGTCCGTGGATACTGTAATGGATCAAGACGAAGTTGTCAACTATCCAACTATCCAACCGAATTTTTGAATTCACTTGATTTGCCAGGCATGCCGCCGCACATTTTAACATTGAAACTTGGCGTGCCTATAATTCTTCTTCGCAACATCAATCCACCACAACTTTGCAACGGTACCAGGCTTTCAGTGAAAAAGATGATGAACAATATCATCCAATTTACCATTTAAACGTTTACAGTTTCCTGTGCGACTCGCGTTTGCAATGACAATCAACAAACCTGTGCTACAAGTGCGTGGACTAAATTTGGAGAATCCATGCTTCTCACATGGACAACTATATGTGGCCTGTTCACGTGTTGGAAAACCATCAGATTTATTCGTGTGCGCACCAGACGGAAAAAACTAAAAATATTGTGTATCCTAAAGCACTCCAATAAACAAATTTAATCTTTATCTCTATATATTTTAGTGGCAGTGCAACGCATGTCGGGTAGCGCTAGTGTGCAATATAAATAATAACGTTTAGCAGATATGTGTACTATTTTCCTTTTTTTTAACTACTTAGAATAAATATTTAGAAATTTTGTTTTTCCATTGCATGACTTTTGCATAAACTTCTAGTTGCAAAACTTCTCTTTTGCAGTTTGACAATCTTGAAGAGATAACAATGTATTAAACAAATTAGAAGCAACCTTACTTCTTGCAGAAAGCATTAAATAAATTCAATAAAACGAAATATAGCCTGAATATATGAATATTCAACTTGTTCGTAACTCTGCAAGCAAAATTAAGTCTTACTAAGACTATAAACAAATAACTTATTGAAACAACTACTTCCCTGAGTTACGAACAGGTCGAATCTTCATATATTCAGGCTATATTTCGTTTTATTAAATTTAACAATGTATTACTTGATTTAAATTTTAAGTCGACATTTGATACCGTAACTATGGACTTTAAAACCAATAATGAGCGCTTGTGCCGGTTGCACCGCATGTCGTGTGGGTTCCAGCCCGGGCGAAAGATTTTTCGGGGATCGAGAAGTATTCGCTCGGGTCCATGGTTGTTGTACACGTCTGACATTATTCATTTTTTCATTTATTCATGCAAAATTGTACAGATATAAATAGTAGCCTTGAGCTGGCCATATGGGCTACGTTCCCGAGGCCAAAAAAAAAAACTAATGATAATATAGTTTGAAAAATGTATTACCTCAACTTCGATGACGTCATCGATTGCTTCATCTGGTCTTGCGTAATAACAAGACCAAACTCCGATGTGAGTCTTGTTGGTCTTCTCGACTTCTGTTTTGCATTCTCCCAGTCTAAAAGTATCAGCGTTGCCACCAAGAATTATATCTCCTGTTGGTGTTCTTATGTAACAATTGCTTGAGGAATAGGGCACTTGGCAAAATACAACAAGTCGAGATCCTAGACTTACGTATACTTCAGATTGTCGAGGGTAAGAGGATAGTTCATACTCGGACGGTTGAGTATTTAACGAGTTGGCGTAGATGAAACTGCCGCTTCTTTCTTCGAACATACATTTCCAGGTTCCCTTTTCAGATTCCATAAGTGGTAGTTTAAACTAAAAAAATAGAAATTAGTGAATATATAAAGATTATATTTGATTATTAAATATTTAATCAAGTCAAGTCAAAAATATAAATTAAAACTCTGTAACTGTTAGAGTTAGGGTGACCATACGACCGGAATTTTTGGAATAGTCCCGGATTCGGATACTCTGTCCCGTATTAGGAAAGGTCCCAGATTTTTTAAGTTACCTCGTTTCTAAATAAAGTTTCATTATCTTTAAGACAACTTGTGAAAACAATTGCTGCAAACAATTAAATTTTAAGATAATTTCATGTGAATAGTGCGAAATGTTGTGAACAATATTTTTGGCGAAGTATAAAATGAATTGCCAATGACTCGAAACTTTCCAAATTTAATTAACTTGCATTCAGAATTATGTTTCTTAAAGAAAACTACAAATCACTAAATTTGTATAATTGAAATTTGTGGAACATTATAATATTTTGATGACTTGATAAGTAAATAAAAAGAATTGCCGTCTACTTGAAACTTCCCAAAATCATTCAAAATGTTACTCGGTATTAACATTCTATGAAAAAATATACGCAGCGTATTACAAAATTTTACAAATTTTACAAAATTTTGTCATAGGTATACTGTAATAGATAAAAGTGCAACTTTCTTAAAAATCATAATTATTTTAGTGATTTTCAAAAATTTTCACATATAACAAAGTTAACAGTTAATTACAGGTTTTTTAGATCAGAGCAATGAGTTGACTACATTTTGTTTGACTGATTTTGACAATACAAATTAGCAATTTTTGACAAGGAATATTACCAATACTTCTACGAAATGTCAAATGTATTCCCATTTACTAACAGTTAAAATTTCCAAACGTGTGAATTCCTTTTTGTAACTATCAAAAGTGGCATATTTCAACTCCTAAAACTGGCTTTTAAACAATAGAAATTAATGATTTTTAACTGTCTGAAATGACATTTCCGACCATATATGAAACAATATTTCAAAAATAATGTTCTTCAGTTATCAAAAATAATATTTGCATCCGTAAACATTGCTATTTGCCTATGTTATGAATTTTCCTAATGTCGATACCGGCGTTCAACTGAATTACATTTTTATTCCTGGAATCTCTTGTCACAAATAGCACTTTTCAATAGCAAAATTGATAGAAAATTTAATAGTAAAAAGTCACACTGTCAAATGTTAAAAATTGTGCATTTGTCAAAAGTGATAAATTTTAAGTTAAAATATTTTCTCCTATGCATTTTTGTAAATATCAAAAATAATATGTATATTTGAATAGCTAATAACTAGTTTTTCCTAGGCTAAAATTTGATGAATATGAAATTGTGTTCTTTATGTGAAATTGTGAAATGTAAAAATGTAAGAAAAGTAACTGGTGATGAACGACGGCTCCGCTGCGCTGCGCCGTCATCCATGCGGGGCCCGTGAAAATTAAGGCATTAAATTGGAGACGGACGACGGCGTCTGACGTCGTCCATGCGTGGCCCATTAAAATTAAGCAATTAAACTGGTGACGGACGGTGACTCCGCTGCGCTACGCCGTCGTCTGTGTGCAGCCTATTCAAATTGGTAACGGACAACGGCACAGCGTGACCCGTTCAAATCACATATTGGCGGCCTACTGATGTTGATTAGCGTCTAATACCAACTATTATAATGAATTAAGCAATTGGTGAAGATCGACGGCTCCGCTGCGCTGCGCCATCAATGAAAAACATATTTTTTTTCTAAATTAATTTTAATTTTTGGTTTTTTATTTTTCATTTTTCATTTTTCATTTATCATTTTTCATTTTTCATTTTTAATTTTTGATTTTAATTTTTAATTTTTAATTTTTAATTTTCAATTTTCAATTTTTTATTTTTTATTTTAACTTTTGTATTTTTAATTTTAATTTTAATTTTAATTTTAATTTTTAATTTTTATTTTTATTTATTTTATTTTTTTGAAAGCCACTTGTATTATCTGCGATCCCTGAAAGTTTCGGCTTTCCGACTTGAAAAGAAAAAAAAAATTGTCCTTAAAAGAAGGAAAACGAACCTAGGGGGTGCAAATGTCGCGTAGGGGTAGTTCCAAAAATTTTGAAAAAATATCTTCTGCCATCCCTGAAAGTTTTAGCTTTTCGACTTTAAAAGAAAAAAAATCGTCATTAAAAGAAGGAAAACGAACCCAGGGCTGCAAATGGAGCGTAGAGGTAGTTCAAAAATTTTGAAAAAATATCTTCTGCCATCCCTGAAAGTTTCAGTTTTCCGACTTTAAAAGAAAAAAAAAATCGTCCCCAAAAGAAGAAAAACGAACCCGGGGGGTGCAAATGGAGCATAGGGGTGGTTCCAAATATTTAAAAAAAATACCTTCTGCCATCCCTGAAAATTTCAGATTTTCGACTTTAAATGAAAAAAATACGTCCTTAAAAGATGGAAAAGAAACCCAGACGGTGGTTCCAAAATTTAAAAAAAATCCCAATGAAAGCCATCGCTTCTGTCATCCCTGAAAGTTTCGCGTTTCCGACTTGAAAAGAAAAAAAAATGTCCTTAAAAGAAGAAAAACAAACCCAGGGGTGCAAATGAAGCGTAGGGGTAGTTAAAATTTTTTTGACAAAATATCTTCTGCCATCCCTGAAAGTTTCAGTTTTCCGACTTTAAAAGAAAAAAATTCGTCCTTAAAAGAAGAAAAACGAACCCAGGGGTGCAAATGGAACGTAGGGGTAGTTCAAAAAATATCTTCTGCCATCCCTGAAAGTTTCAGTTTTCCGACTTTAAAAGAAAAAAAATGTCTCTAAAAGAAGAAAAACGAACCCAGTGGTGCAAATGGAGGATAGGGATGGTTCCAAAAAAATTTTCGACTTTAAATGAAAAAAATACGGACTTAAAAGAAGAAAAACGAAACCGGCGTAAGAGAGGTTCCAAAAATTTTGAAAAAATTCCTAATGAAAGCCAGTTATCCCTTCTGCCATCCCTGAAGGTTTCAGTTTTTCTACTTGAAAAGAAAAAAATACGTCCTTAAAAGAAGAAAAAAAATTTTTTACCCGGTTTAAAAAAAATCATATCTCGGAAACGGGGCAAAAATTCAAAAAAGTGTCTCGATCAATTTTAGATATTTTCTTTAAGATTATTTTAAGATATACTGGGATCGTCCTCCGGCGATTACGGAGGAGTTTTTTTTTGACATGCAAAGTTTCGGGGGACGCGATTTTCAAAATCCTCCTCATATTTTTTGTGCCGGTCGGCCGGGGCCCCTTTATAGCGGTTTTTTCTGGGCGATCAAACTTAAAGTTTTAATAAATTAATAAATGTCACTTTCCAACTTTTGAAAATATAACTTTTCTGCTCTTAAATATTGTATTTTATAATTATAAATAATGTTAAATATGTTGATATAATTTTTTTATGCCATTTTTCAACTCTCAGAAATTCTATATTTCAACTACGAAACGCGAAATTTAATGAATTTAATAGTAACTTTTTTGCAACTATCAAAAATACATTATTTCAGCTTTCAAAAATGGCGTCATTTCGACTGTTAAAAATAGCATATTTTTTTAACTGTTAAAATTGTCAGTTTTGAATTTGTATGTTGATATTTTTCAATTCACAAAACATTTCAAGAGTTCAAAATTATATTATTTAAACAAATTAGAAACAACCTTACTTGTTGCAGAAAGCATTAAATAAAACATTTCGTTTTATTGAATTTATTATATTATTTACCATTTTTCAACTTTGAAAAATGACCAAAATGTTAATTTTATAAAATGTGCTGCTTAATCATAAAGTACTCATTAAAGATTAGTTTTTATGCAATAAAGTTCCATAGAGTGGCATTTTATCTAGTTGTGAAATAAAGTAAAACAATCAATTTAAATAGCAATGTCAAAATAAAATAAAAAATCATAGTTTTAAGCTGTTGAAATAATTCAGAATGCTATCTTCGCATGTTACAATAATACCAACAGCAGTGTTTCTACTTTCGGCGGAAATTTCGGAATTACTTTGCAATTTTGAGATTTAATGAATGAAAATTAATGGTCGTATGAATTTTTGTGAAAATAACATGAGTAACAACAATTTTAGGAAAAAATATGCAACACGTGCAGAATAAGGCTTGATCGATTCGCCGAATTTATAAACATCTAATAAAACCCTTAATTAGCTATTTTAGCTTAAACAAACAGAATGGGTAAAATTGCTCAAAATATTTTTTTTTTCAAAAATTGCATATTTCATGAAGAAAATGCAACTGTCCATATTTAATTTGTCTAGATTCATTCGGTCATCACAAATGATTTAAAAATAGAATTCAATTGTTAATTTTCCTTGTCAAAAATGTATTTTTTAACTAACGAATGTCACTTATGTCAGTTGTCTGAATGATCATTGTAGCTGCCAGAAATTTCATTTTTTAAATTAAAAATGTTTTCACTAAAACATTTGTTCAAGATGACATTACTAACTGTCAAAAACTGCGTGTGCGTGTGCGTGGCGTGTGACTAATTGCAGAGAATGTCAAAATGAACAAATTGTAAAAATTAAGTATTTTTTTTAATTTCTTTAGTTCTTGAGTAAACTGACTATTAGAATTTAAAGTATAATTTGTCCATCTTTTAAAACTTTGACGTTTCAAACGTCAGTATATTCCGATTCTGCAAAACGCTCGATGTAAAGGGTGTTTTTTTAGCTGCATGAGAAGTTTCTATGGTAGTTGTCTATCTATACTTAATAAGAATGTCAAACTGTGTTGACATTTCTGTTCAGTAAAGTTGGGCAATTCATCATGAATCGTTTAACGCCAAAACAACGCTTCCAAATTGTGGAAATTTACTTTCAAAAAAATAAATCTGTTCGCGAAGTTCATTCGTTCATTTTACGGTCAACGGCCTAGTGAGCAAGCAATTCGTGCATTTATTAATCGTTTTCGCACTAATTTTATTCTTCTCGATTCAAAACCATCAACAAGACAAAGAAATGTGCGCACCGAAGAGAATATTGCTTTTGTAGCGCGAAGTGTTGAAGAAGATGCCGAAATGTCGATTCGTCGTCGTTCTCAACTTGTTTGCATTTGTCCATTACGTGGAAAATTTTACGTAAGGATCTTGGATTACGTGCCTATAAAATACAGCTCGTGCAACAATTAAAGCCAAATGACCATCGTTTACGTCGCATTTTTATTGATTGGGCTAATTTGAAACTGGCCGAAGATGAGCATTTTTATCGAAGAATTGTGTTTAGTGATGAAGCTCATTTCTGGTTAAATGGCTTCGTCAATAAGCAAAATTGCCGTATACGGAGCGAAGACAATCCTCAAGCCATTAACGAAACACTGTTACATCCATTTAAATTGACTGTTTGGTGCGGTTTACATGCTGGCGGCATCATCGGTCCTTATTTCTTTCGCAATAAGGAAGGAGCTGCTGTGAATGAATCCAAAAATGAATCAGCTAAACATCGACAAAATTTGGTTACAACAAGACGGCGCAACTTGCCATACAGCGCGCTTAACCATCAATTTATTGCAAAATCAATTTGGTGACAACTTTATTTCCAGAAGTGGTCCTGTTAACTGCCTCCCTCGTTCGTGGGACTTAACGCCTCTCGATTACGTTTTATGTTGCTATATTAAATCATTGGTTTATGCCAACAAACCAGCAACTCTCGAAACATTGGAAGCCAATATTCAAGTCACCATTGACGTTATACGGCCAGATTTATTGGAAAAAGTAGTGAGAAATTGGACTGATCGAATGAGCCATGTAACTCGTAGCCGCGGCGGACATATGCCGGAAATCATATTTTAAAAATAAATGCCATGAAATTATCTACCAGATTATAATAATAATTAATAATTCCAACAATATTACTGTCTTGTATTATTATTTAAAGTTCTCAAGCTCTTAAAAAAACACCCTTTATATTTGCAATATCATTTAAATTTAAATTAAACGATGAAAATATAAATATAAACTATTATACTGTCAAATCGGAGAAAACGACATGATGGCCATATCATAATTTTAATTTTGAAAAATAAACATGGGCATGTAACATCACCTGGCATCTTTGATCACGAAATGGCATATTTTAACTGTTACAAATGACATATTTGAATTGTCAAACGTAAGTACACTGGTGGAAAAAAAATTAAACGCTTAAAATTCATAAAGTTACTACCATTTTCAAACCGACATAAATCGGCGAATTTTTAATCGATTTTGATGAATCTTAGAGGGCGAAAAACTTTGAAGTGTCTTCTTTAAAGTCATGCATGCGAACATAAGCGTAACCCCTTCCGCCCCCTCTAGCGCCCCTGTGAAAAATGGAAACCATGTCCAACTTTGACGATGTCTACGGAGTTGGAAAAAAATTGTAGATTCGATCCACCTTAAAGGCGTTAAAATTTGATCAATTCCCTGTGCAGGACTCAAAGAAAGAAGTTCCTACGACGATTTGGCACCAAGTTATGGGTGTTTGAAAAAAAGTGCAATTTGAGGTTTTTCGCTCATAACTCAGTGACTTTTCAACCAAATTTGGTGATTTTTTCGGGAAAAAATCTCATTTTAGCTTTACTTTAAGAGGGTAAACCCAGATTAGAATGATCCCTTTTCGAAGCCTTCAACCCCCGAACAAAAAAATAACAAATAACGTCCAACTTTGGCAACGTGTATCGAGTTGGAAAAAATGTGTCGACTCGATCCACCAAAAGGGCATTGAAACGTGTTCAATTACCTACGCAGGACTCGAATAACGAAGTTCCTACGACGAGTTGGCACAAAGTTATGGGTGTTTGAATAAAGCGAATTTTGTGGTTTTTTGATACAAGTCCGAAGTTTTTCGATGAAATTGTTTTCATTTTCACGAATGAAATTTTCATGCACGAAAATTCACTGTTTGCGCGAAATCATAATGATCGCATTTTGTACCTTAGTGCCAAATCGAATTAAAAATTGAACACATTTCAATGCCCTTTTGGTGGATCGAGTTGACACATTTTTTCTAACTCGGTATACGTTGGTATAGTTTTTTGCCCAAAACCGTGCTTTTTTTTGTTCAGGGGTTGAAGGGTTCTGAAAGGGATCATTCCAATCCGAGTTTACCCCCTTAAAGTAGAGCCAAAATGGAATTCTTTCCCGAAAGAATCACCAAATTTGGTTGAGAAGTCACTGAGTTATGTGCGAAAAACCTCAAAATGTATTTTTTTTAAACACCCATAACTTGGTGCCAAATCGTCGTAGGGCCTTCGTTCTTTAAGTCCTGCATAGGGAATTGATCAAATATTAATGCTTTTATGGTGGATCGAGTCGACCAAATTTTTCCAACTCCGTATACATCGTCAAATTTGGACATGGTTTCCTGAAAAAAAAATATTTTTTTTTTCACAGGGGTGCTAGAAAGGGACAGACGCGGTTATGCTTAAGTTCGCATGCATGACTTTAAAGAAGACACTTCAAAGTGTTTCGCCCTCAAAGATTCATCAAAATCGATTGAAAATACGCCGAGTTATGGCGGTTTGAAAATGGTCGCAATTTCACGAATTTCAAGTGTTTCATTTTTTCCTTAAGTTTATTTTTCAGGTGGAACAACGATATATTTCAAACACCTTATTGAAGTAAGACTGATTAGGTTTATTTACAGGATTGGCATTTCTACTATGAATTATGACGCAGTCTAAAATAACATTTTTATTCAGACAAAAAGTGCTAAAAATGACCCTTTTTAAACGTTAATAATTTATTTAGTTTTCGATCTCGAACGAAAAAATTAAATTCCATTCTCATTTCAGTTTTCGTTCTTGTAAATATATCGGTTAATTTCGTTATTTCGTTTTCGTTTTCGTTCCGTCAAAAATAATATTTGTGTACTGCTAAAAACAGTCATTTACAACAACCAAAGATGACCCTTTTAACTATAGTTTTTGAATTGTAAACAATTGCTTTTTACCCCTTAAAAAAATGTTCTATCAAAAATTTCGAAAAAATGGCACATTTCAACCTAAATTAAATTTTACGGAAATAAAGATGTTTCCATTGCCAAAAACAAAAAAATCAGACTATTCTGTAGCTTGTCAAAATTGAATATTTATAGATAGTTATAAAAGATGTCTTTATTGTCTAAAATTGAATTTCACAACTATCAACAAAGATTTTTTTTAATATTCGGAACTCATCAACCCGGATTGCACTATCAAAAACTGGTTACTATAATCGCATTCTAAAATTATTTTCAAATGCAGGCAAAATTATTCAATTTCAATACACGACGTAGTTTAAAGAAAGCTTATACATAAAAAAGCAAACAAAACAAAAAATATTCACATACCTCTATTTGGCATACATTGTTTTCTAAATCAGTTCCCAGCGAAGTATACCGTTCTGTCGCCCCAACAGACTTACTTACAGTAAATGCATCTTTAGCTGGACTAACAAACTGACAATATTGGATTTGTATCATATGGACGTATATGTTATATTTGCAACCAATTATTCCCATTCCGTGCTCTTCTTTGTACCAACTGTCAACTGACGTTTCCTCTGTAAGTAAAATTATAATTGTGTTAAGAAAAACTAATACTATAATTTGATAATTATCTCATTGCGCTATACATAAATATTATTGAATCTAGCATTTCCTGTTATGGACTACAGTAGTAAATATACCGTATGTCCCGGGAATTCACATGTAAATTTGTAAATGTAAGTTTTTTCTTTATTAGTTGACTTATATGATCAGAATGAAATCAAAATCATTGCATTATTTTTTAAATATTTTAGAGGCGCTTTGTTTATTTGCGAAATTTATCTCAAAAATAATTCATAAAAATAAGCATTTCAGATCTTCAAAATAGTAGTCGCTCATCGTTAAGTATAAAAGAAGGTTATCTCAAGAAATTACCTATAACAAAACAACAATTAAAAATTACCGCCCTTTCATAATTACCAGCGATACTGATTAATGAATTGATTAATGGAATACATTCAGTATTGCACTTCACTTTTAAGAATGTTAATTTAAAGTGATATAATACACCTGCCAAAAAGTGTGTACAAAGCAGCTTAACCTGCCGTTGGTGACGCAAATTTATTGGTGACGCCGGTCTCACGTACCGGGGTTTTAACAATAAAAAATTAAACAAAGATATTTAATCAATTTGAACTCTGAAATGCGGCAGATACTCGAAATTGCAACAAAAAACAATGACGGAGAACAAAGTTACTCGACACACCCGGTCTCACAGACCAGTAGGCCTTATGGCGGGTTATAATACTAAAACTACATTAAATCACTTACTGACTACTCTTAGTTCTTGTATTTCTTTCAACGACTCCATACTTTGGGTTAACGTTGGTACACATGTCCAATTTCCAATATGGTCCATGGTTACGTGGTCAATTTTATGGATACATTTCGTTTTTCCCCGTAGTACCATATTTCCTTTAGGATCAAACATTGTGCAACTGACTTGAACATTTGTTATTCCGCAATTCACAGTCGCTTTACCTCCCAAAATTACGTTATTAACGGTGTTTCTTATGAAGGCATATTCTAAAAAATAAAATCACGATTATATTTACGTAACATAATTTTGGTAAAATCGTAGAGAAGTATGACAACAAAATGTTTATAATAACTAATATAAGAATCAACTTACGATAAACATCGACATTAAAGTAACCACTATACGTTTGCTTCAGATTTTTGGTATCCGTGTAATTTGTTGCAAGGATAAAGGTAGTCGGATCTTCTTTGGTAACGTTGGTTAACTTGAACCCGCACGTATTTCTACCAAGGCTTTGCAATCTATCTTTGAATGGTGATCCTGTCTGAATTTTATAATAAAGAAACAAAATTATTATTGTAAATAAGTAAAATAAAGGCGTGTTTCTCAAGTTTTTTTTTTGCGGAACACTTAAATATTTTTAAATTTGACGGGACACTAAAATATTGTAACGCTAATGCTAGAAATAGATGATTCATTTTATGCCAACGAGAAATCGTTGCTCGATGCTTTTGAATAATTTCTTTTATATTTGAAATTTGTAGAAAGGGTTTTTACGCAATCAAATTTCTCAACATGTAAAGTTGGAAAATGTTTTTAAAATTTGGCTCCAACAAAGTGCTTAAATTGCTTAAATTGTTGGCTGCAGTTTTGTACGATTTTTTTGGAGTAGATAAAAAATTGTTTTGCTTTGTTGCGCCAAAACAACAGTGTTTTTTAAAGCTAGTAATTTGTTGGAGGATGGTAAATTGTTTTCATTTGGTCATTGCAATTAAGTTCATTAAATAAATCAAATATATCTTTTAAATATGCTAATTTGGCACACCGAAGGGTATCCCGGGATAAGATGTTCAAAATGCCACCGACACGTATTTTTAAATAAATATGAAAATATTATTAGTTGTGCCCTTAAACCAAAGTAGCCGTAAGCGATATATCAAAAACGCAAATGACCCGGGAAGCCCCAAATTGGTTTATTTTCAAATATATATTTTTTAACCACTTAAAAATTATTTTTAAAATCTGAAAAAATTCACATATATTACTGACCCAAATACAACATAAGGTGAATTTTTTCATTCAAGGTCATTTAGTTTATTAAAAAAATGTGTGAAAACTTTAAAACTACCCGCTAGTTTAAGAGCGTTATCAACAATTGAGCAGTCATTTTATGTAAAATTATTATTAGTATTTTGGTATAAATTTTTTTTCAGTTTCGTATAAACAAGATATGACCTTAAAGGTTCGGTGATATATCCGCACAGGAAAACTGCTCACACGAAAACTGCGCACACGAAAACTCCTCACACGGAATAATGTTCACACGGAAAACTCCGCACACAGAAAATAACGCACAGTGATAATTGCGCACACGAAAATTGCTCACACTGAAAAATGCTCACACGGAAAATTACTCACTTTTATCAATCCTCAAATATTTGCTCGGTGTTTTAGATTTTAACAGCGCGACGGAATGTTATTCTTGAATTTTAATTTTTGAGTTCACTGGAATTTCAAATACTTGCATTTGATCAGGCGGTGAAGTTGTGAAAATTTCTAGCAAGTTCGTCGGCTCGAAAAAAATAGAAAAATAATAGCCATCGTTAAACTTTGTAGAATAACTAGAAATGCATTTTAGACTATGATTTCGTAAAAATCCATTTACACCCCTTCACTGGATTTTAAAATACTTTCATTTGATCAGGCGGAGAAGTTGTGAAAATTGAAATATACATATAGATCCAGTACAATTTAATTCTAATCTAGATCTTCAATGATCAAACCTTAACAAAACTAAAAAGAAAATAAATTTCAAATTAATATATTAGACATTTTACTTTTAATTAAAAACACAGTACATTGTTGCTTTTAAATTAATGTGAAATGTAATAATTATAGCAAAAATATTTGTTGTGCGCACCCTGTGAGTATTGATAAAAGTGAGTAATTTTCCGTGTGAGCATTTTTCAGTATAAGCAATTTTCGTGTGCAATTATCACTGTGCGTTATTTTCTGTGTGCGGAGTTTTCCGTGTGAGGAGTTTTCGTGTGCGGAGTTTTCGCTGTGAGCACATTTTTGTGCGCAGTTTTCGCGTGAGCAGTCTTCCTGTGCGGATATGTCTGGTCACGGACCTTAAAACCCTCAAAAAATTATTATAAAATCTGGAAATATTCATCTATATTTATTCTCAAGGTCATTGAAGATCATTTAGGGTAATACATTTTTTGATTAAAGTGTTTTTTTTCACCCCTAAGCGATCGAGTAACGGAAAATTTTATTTCGTCATATGGTTCCTATCAGTGAATACCATATCTGTGATTTTTTTCATCTTTCAATGTTTGGCACGTCATCTTCAAAAATTCGAATAACCAAAATTTTTTGTGATATTTTGACATTTTTTATATATTTATCAACAATTGAGCAGAAATATTTTATCAAATTAATAATAGAGTAACAGTATGTTCATGTTCGGTTTAGATACTTTTTTGTATTGAAAAATTTAGGGTGTCCCACGAAAAAGTTACATTTTAAAATTGCTATAAAAAAAGACGGGTGGATATTTTTCAATTATTATTTTTTTATTGAATAGACCCAACATTGTGGTTTAATAGTGGAAGACCACTTCATTCATTTGGCTGCCCTGGCTGGCTTTGCAGTAGCCCATTCTGTCGACCCAATTTTTCATGACATTTTCGATGGTGTGGCCCTCAATGGCTGCAATGGCGACTTCAATCTCATGCTTTAGGTCGTCAATCATCTCTGGATGGTTGGCGTAGCACTTATCCTTGACGGCTCCCCACAAAAAATAGTCCAACGGGGTCAAATCGCAGCTGTAAGGCGGCCAGTTGACATCACCGTTTCGGCTAATTATGCGATTTTCGAACGTACCGCGCAAAAGTTCGACTATAACGTTGGCTGTGTGGCAAGTGGCGCCGTCCTGCTGGAACCAAATGCCCCCGATGTCTTCCTCTTCCATTCGGGGATAGAAAAAAAATTCCAACATGCCGCGATAGCGCTCACCATTGACGGTTACGGCGGCTGCTGCTTCGTTTTCGAAGAAAAACGGACCAATGATGCCGCCGGACCACATACCGCACCAAACAGTCACTCGTTGTGGGTGCAGTGACTTTTCCATGATTACGTGTGGATTCTCTGAGCCCCAAAAGCGACAGTTTTCCTTATTGACATAACCACCGAGGTGGAAATGAGCTTCATCTGAAAAGGTGATTTTTTGATAAAAATGCTCATCTTCCATCAAGCGTTCTTCGGCCCATTGGGCGAACCGAAATCGCATCGGATGGTCGTGCGGCTTCAGCTCTTGCACCAATTGAATTTTGTACAGCTTCAAATTGAGGTCTTTCGTCAAAATTCTTTGGGACGTGCGAGAAATATTCAATTCTTGTGAGCGGTGTCGAGTTGATGTTGATGGATTGTCACTCACACTTTCGGCAACAGCAGCAATATTTTCGATTGAGCGCACTGGACGAGCACGGGAACGCGTTGTTTTGTCCATTAACGAGCTACTTTCACGCACACGCTTCACAAATTTATCCACAAACTGCCTGGAAGGCGCTTTATTTTTCCCGATTTTTGTGCGCATTTTTCTTGCAGTTTCGGTTGAAGACTCACGATTTTGAAAGTAAGTTTTCAATATTTCCCAATTTTCTTCGAGCGTAAACTTAACCATTTCGTAAACCGCAAACCTTTTACTAAATATTTGACACATTGGCAAAGTCATTCGACCTGTCAAAGCCGAAATAATCGATAGTTCAAAAAGCAACCGATAGATGGCCCACCCTGTACCTTATATCTGTAGACATAATAAATATTATACATGTTTATTAATTTTTAACTAATAATATATGGAATATTACAATATAATGTGAAATTAAATTGTAAAATAACATAACATAATAATACATAATTTTATATGATTTGGTAATTAGGTAATAGTAATTTATGATACAAGTAACGTTATGAAGGTTTTTACATTACGAGCGACATAGGAGCAAGTGCTCGCAAACTTTGAAACACGAAATAAATCACATAGATGAAATTTATTGATAGCAATCATATGACGAAATAAAATAATAATAAATAACCTGCAGTGACCTTGAAAAAATTCACCCAATTTGGTATTTGGGACAATAATATATGTGATTTTTTCAGATTTTTTTAGTGGCGAAAAAAATAATATTTGAAAAACCCATTTTGGGGATTCCCGGGTCATGTAGGGTTTTTTTTGATATACGGCTTACGGATACTTTGGTTTAAGGGTACAACTAATGATATTTTCAAATTTATTTAAAAATCCGTGTCGGGTGACATATATAAGTTACCTAACGGTCACCCTGTACATCCATCATTGTGCATCTCGAACTTTATCATGGACCCGTATGCATCTGAGTGCAGTGTAAGGCCGTTCCCATAGACTCAGCAATTCCCTTATCGCGCAGGTGTTCACCACGGACGCAAATAGTGAATAATATTATTGTGTTACTTTAGTCTTAGTCTAGCCTCTGAACTGTAAAGTCGTATTTGCCATTTTGTATAATTAATGTTTAAGTAAATAAATAATTTTTAAAAACGGTTCGTGATTTGCAAATCAAATAATTGGCGCAGTCGGTAGGATATTCGGGGAAAGTCAAAATCGAGTGAATATCGATAAAAACACTTTTCGTTCGTTTCAACGATTAACCGGATATCTGCAAAAGGACCCTGCGACTCCAGGACCAAAAAGGCATCCCTGAAGCTCGAGCAGTCCACATCTCAGAAGTACCCCATCGTCGATGAACACGAAGATGAGGATAATATTATTGTAAGTCACAACGTTTTTTAGAGGCTTTTTATATTGTTCGCGTGCGAGAGAAAATCGTTACGTTATTTATATTCCATCGCGGAGTACCTATTCAGACTCGACTCAAATAATATAATTCAAAATGGATCTTAAACCAGAATTTTTAAAAATGATTCCCGAATTTAACGGAGAAAGTGAATTAATTTCACGTTTTATTGATATTTGTGAGAAACTCGTCACAAAGTTTTATAATTTTGGAGATCCAACAGATTTTCAGAATGACTATCTCATGTCAAGTATAATTGCTAAAATCAAAGGCGAAGCCGCCATAAATATTTCGTCAAGTGTTATTAACAATTGGCAAGATCTTAAAGATGCTCTCCTTAATTCTTATTGCGATAAACGCGATCTATATAGTTTAAACAGTGAAATAACTAATTCAAAACAGAATCACAACGAATCCCCGTTTGATTTTTTTAACAAATTGCAGCGGTTGTTGAACCTGCAGATTTCATACTTAACAAATCATGTTGCTGACATTCTAGAACGTCGTTATCTTTCGAATTTTTTCAGACAGAATGCATTACGTGTACTTTTGCACGGGTTGAAAGAACCCATTGGCTCACAATTACGAGTGAAAAATCCACCAAATTTAAACTCGGCTCTTAACATGCTCACTAGTGATTTTCAATTAGAATTGGTCACAAATAAATTAGATAAAGTAAAATTAAACTCAAAACCAGTCTATCAATCTAGACCGTACTTAATCAGAGTTACCCATCAACATCAAATAATAATGCATCAAACACTAATAATAATTTTCAAAATAATAATTATGTCAGACAAACACCTCAAGTGAATAATTCAAATTCACAATACAACGCGAAGCAGTCATTCTTTAGACCACGGAATTTTTATCAAGGAAAAAATAATTTTAATAGTAATAATTTCACCAGAGGAAATTTTAACAGATTTAATAATAATAATAATGCGAATCGCACAAATAATTCAAACATTCAAAATGCTACACCTATGTCAACCACGACGTGTAACATTAATAATAATTTGCCGAATCCAAATAATTTACATAATAGAGATGAAGAACCAGATATTTTTTTAGACGATGCCAGGGATGCTCGTTCCCGTTCCAATTAATGAGCATTAATAATAATCAAAGTAGTTTACCATATACAATGGAACCAAAAAATAAATTGAAAATATTAATCGATACCGCAAGTTCACGCTCTTTTGTGAATCCTATAATTGCTAATAAGTTATTTAAAAATGAAATAAAATACGATCCTTTTGAGGTAGCCACGGCACATGGTGTATCTCACGGTGATCATAGTACAACGATTCCTTTACAAGGATGATTTAAATCGCAAGCAGCATCTAAACTTAAATTTCATTTGTTCGATTTTCATTCGAATTTTCATGTACTGCTTGGATTCGATAATATAAAGTTATTAAATGCCGTAATAGATTTTAGCTTAAATAAGCTAATCGCAAATGGTTGCGAGGTTGAATTAAATTATGATGGTGTTCAGAAACCGTCCATGAATTGTACAGTAGTGGGCGCAAGGTCTGAACAAATCATTCAGGTAAATGTAGGAAACGTGAAAAACGGCGAAGTAATTATTCCATATATGCGTACAAAAGATTTAGAGATCCCGCAATGCGTGACTCGTGTAAAAAATAATAAAGCTATATGCACAGCTATTAATTCCACTGAGAGCGACGTAAGTCTTCAATTCAAGTCCTCAGTTACTGCGGAATTGATCGATGGATACGATCAATGTAATTGTCCGAATTTTAATAATATAAATTATGGAAACAATAATAATAATAACAGGTTCAGTAATAGGAATAATAATAATAATAATAAATATATAATGAACGATAAGTTTGATATATCTCAAATCCGATCAGAGCATATGAACGGAGAAGACAAAAATGAAATTTTTAAGTTGGTAACGGAATATGCGGATATATTCCATAATGAAAGTAGTCCATTAACATTTACAAATAAAATAAAACATAACATTATTACAAACGACGAAATTCCCGTCTATACTAAAAGTTACCGCTATCCAGAAATTCATAGAGCGGAAGTCGACAAACAGGTTCAGGAAATGCTTAGTCAAAAAATAATTAGACCATCTTACAGCCCCTGGTCCTCACCCATTTGGGTGGTACCAAAAAAATTAGACGCGTCAGGAAAGCGTAAGTGGAGGGTAGTAATAGACTACCGAAAATTAAATGAAAAAACAATAGGTGACAGATACCCGTTACCTAATATAAATGAACTATTAGATAAACTTGGCCGGTGCCAATATTTTACAACATTAGATCTCGCGTCGGGTTTTCACCAAATAGAGATAAACGAAAAGGATATTCCGAAAACAGCGTTCAACACTCAAAACGGGCATTATGAGTTTTTAAGAATGCCCTTTGGCTTAAAGAATGCACCCGCTACTTTTCAAAGAGCGATGGATAATATTTTAAGAGGTATTCAAAATTTAAGTTGTCTAGTGTACATGGACGACATAATCATTTTTAGCACCAGCTTGCAAGAACATGTACAAAGATTAAGAGAAGTTTTTGACAGAATTCGCGAATCCAATTTTAAGGTACAATTAGACAAATCAGAATTTCTTAGAAAAGAGGTAGCCTATTTGGGGCATATCGTGACACCCGATGGCGTAAAGCCAAACCCTGAAAAAATAAATGCCATAAAAAATTTCCCAATACCTAAGACTACCAAACAAATAAAAGGATTCCTTGGCCTTATTGGATATTATAGAAAATTTATAAAAAATCTCGCTGGTTTAACGAAACCCCTAACAAATTGCTTAAAAAAGAACGCGATAATTGATATTAATAATACGGAATACAAAAAATGTTTTAAATTATGCAAAGATTTACTGACTAATGAACCTTTACTACAGTACCCAGACTTCACAAAGCCATTTGTACTCACTACGGACGCCAGTAATTACGCGATTGGTGCGGTTTTATCCCAAGGGAATAATGGTAATGATAAACCTATCGCATACGCCAGTCGTACCTTAAACGACTCCGAAATTAATTATTCCACGATTGAGAAGGAATTGCTTGCAATCGTGTGGGCCGTCAAATATTTTAGGCCCTACTTATTCGGTAGAAAATTTCAAATAGTTTCTGACCACAAACCACTCCAGTGGTTAATGTCTATAAAAGAACCGAATTCCAAATTGGTTAGGTGGCGGTTGAAATTGTCCGAGTACGATTATAATATTGTCTACAAAAAGGGTATATTAAATAAAAACGCGGATGCGCTTTCAAGAATACAATTAAATGCAAATGATAATTTTAATGTTAATGAAGTTAATGAATTTTTAGAGAACTTCTTTGAAGAAGTTCCTGTTAATAATAATAGAAATACAAATGAATCATTAATTGCTGAACCTGGATGTCTAGATGACATTGATTTAGATGATTTAATATATAATAATAATAATGAAGAGGGTATTGAAACCCAACACTCCAATATAGAGGACCCAATTTTAGAAATACCAATTTCTAACAAACCAGTAAATTTTGGTAATAACCAAATAATAATTTCTGTAGTAGATTATGCTCCTGCAAAGTTAAAAAGAACTGTTTTATTTGAACAAAAGAAGATGCGCTTATTCGTACAGTTCTCAAAACAACATTTTGACGAAGATGTCATTAAATTCGTTAAAGAATATATTATTCCCAAAGGTAAATACCATTTATATTTCGACAGTCCTGTATATGAACAATTTTGTTCAACAATGCAAAGGTATTTTTAAAATTCAGAAATAGATTTCGTGAAATGTTCGGAAATATTAAAAGATGTAGAATCGGTAGATGAAATAGAAAAAATAATAAAATCTCACCATGAAGGTATAAATAATCACCGTGGAATTGACGAATTAGAATTAGAAATCAAACGAGAATTTTACTGGCCTAATATGAGGCAAACTATTCAGAATTTTGTCAACCAATGCGAAACATGTCTAGTGAGTAAATACGAAAGAAATCCATTGAAATTAAAATTAAATATTACTCCGACCGCTACTAGACCCTTTGAGATAGTTCACATTGACAGCATTGCACTAGAAGGAAATAAATTCCTAACTATAATCGACTCATTCTCTAAATATACTCAAATGTATCATTTAAAATCATACCAAGCAATAGAAGTTGCAAATAAACTCATAATTAATAATTCTTTAATCACCATGGTGTCCCAAAACAGATTATCGCCGATAACCACTTAGAATTTAAGAATTCCATAATTAAGGAATTACTTGAATTACACCGAGTATCATTACATTTTATTAGTTCTCAAAATCCAAATTCAAACGGTACAGTCGAAAGAGTACACTCGACAATCATCGAGCATATTCGATTATTCAATAATCAAGAAAATTTTAAGAAGGAACCAATCGATGTCAAAATTGACTATGCACTTCTTGCATACAATAATTCGATTCATTCTGTAACTAAAATGAAACCGCTAGAAGTAATTTCCGGGCATATCAACGCAGACTCTCCTTTAAACATTGATATTGAAACTAAATTAATAAATAATTATGTTAATGAACATAAAGATAGAGTAAAAATAATTTATGGGAAAATTAACGAACATATTGTACAAAATAAAGAAAACGTTATAAATAAACGTAATGAAAAACGAGAGGATCTACCTGAGATCCCTGATACGGTTTTTGTAAGCAATAAACAAAAACAATCGAAAACAAAAAATAAATTTAAACAGGAGAATTTAGACAGTATTAATGCAGAATTAAAAACTGGGAAAATTAACCCCAGACATTATAATACCGTTGAGAAAATTCATCTGTCCAACGTTAAAAGACCGCGAAAACTAATCACAGAAAATAAAACGGATAAACCTCGATCGTTACAATTCAACGATTTTCAAAAGTTTATAAAAAATCCAAGTGCAAGTGATACAAATAATATAGTAGAGATACCAGATCATTTATTTAATGCTCCAAGGCATTTTTCACTTGCGCATTGCGTAAGTAAGGACCTCCGCATGGGCGCAGGCACAGCTGTAGACTTCAAAGAAAGATTTGGTAAAGTAGGGTTGCTTAAAGCACAAAACCCTCAGTTATATTCGTTATGCTATTTAGAGGAACAAGATAGATTTATAATGTATTTAGTAACTAAGAAGAAGTATTCTAATAAACCTACATACGAGTGTTTGTTTAAAACATTAATTAATTTAAGGAAGTTCTGTGAAACACATTCAATCACAAATTTGGCTATACCCAAATTAGGTTGCGGGTTAGACCAATTAGAATATAAACAAGTTAAACTGATGATTAAATATATTTTCGGCCAATTAAATATTAACATTAGAATATATTTAAATAAACCTGAAAGTGATCATTCTATTGCAGGTCATTCATCCTGGCAATGATGCATGCGGCCGAAATAAAGGAAATAACAAGAAATATAGGAATACTCCCTATTCACATGGGATCCGCGAAATTGCAGAAAAGTGAGCACAAATTTGTTCATTATTACGAATTAAATCCATTATATCGTGAACTAGAAAAATTAAATAATCAACACGTATTCCTAAATTCAACAATTAAAAATATCTCTAAATTTGAACGAGATTTCCAGAACTATAATAATATTATAAGTTATATAAGTAATTCTATAATCGATAAAATAAATAATATAAAAATATATTCCCTAACTAAAGATAGAGTTAAAAGAGGATTAATAGACGGATTAGGAACTGTAGTCAAAATGATTACAGGAAATTTAGACGCAAACGACGGCAAACGAATTGAAGAGATCATAAAACATATGCAGCTTAATGAAAATAATATAAAAAATCAAATAAATTTTGGATATAGTGTAACAATACAAATTATGAAAACCTTTAATAACACTTTACAAGATATTGAGCACAATGAACTTATATTACAATCTAGAATAATGCAGTTAAATACTGTCATGAGAGGTGAAATCGAACTCCAATACACACTAGTCGCAAAAGACTTATTCAATCAATTGGTTATACTCTATAACACAATTTTAAATATTTTTGAGGAAATTGAGACATCAATTACATTTTGTAAATTAAATTTGTTGAGTCCTAATATTATAAAACCAAATGAGTTATTCTCCGAACTACAAAAAATAGCAATTCAATATAATCAGGAATTACCCCTTGAACCAAAAATTGAAAACATAATGGAATTTGAATCGTTAATTAAAGTACATTGTAAAATTGAACTAACCAGAATAAATTACTTTCTCTCTATACCGATAAACTATGAACATGAATTTGACCTTTATCAATTAAATTCTATACCTACTCAATACGAGTCTGAATATGCGACGATTATTCCCAATATTAAATATTTACTAAAGTCAAAAATTACAAATGAAATTTGGCCTCTAGATCACTTGTGTACTAAAGCAATAACACATTATCAGTGTTCAAATTATCTGCTAACAAGTAATAAAGCAGAATGTGAAAAGGACATTCTACAATCAGGAAACAGCAGCAGATGTAAATATACAACCCTCAAAATCTCTGAGAACCATCTAGAACTTCTACCTTTAATTAATCAATACCTGGCTGTATTTTCGCATCATGAAGAAATCAAGATACAGTGTAAACAAGGAACCGAAACAAGGAACCTTATTGGTATCTTCCTAATCAAAGAAGATACCTGTGAAATATTCTTCCGGAACAAGAAAATTGAATACCAGGAACACACTCTTGGAACCCCAACTTTAATTGCCCACAAAGAAATCAAATTTGGAAGCATCAACTTCACCGAAAATAAAATCAAACTCCGTAAACTTAATCTACAAGAGATTCCTGCAATACAACAATTTAAAAACGTCCCTTGGATCCCAACATTTTATTCTCCAAGTATCTGGACCATCTTCGTGTACATCATCATCATTGGGATCATTGGACTCCTGATCTATAAGTTCCTGAAGAAGAGGAAACAACGGACTCTGCCGTTGGCCTCACCAAGGCCGAAGCCCCAACTCCCAGGGGATGCCAAAATCTAAGGAAGGAGGAGTTACCTAACGGTCACCCTGTACATCCATCATTGTGCATCTCGAACTTTATCATGGACCCGTATGCATCTGAGTGCAGTGTAAGGCCGTTCCCATAGACTCAGCAATTCCCTTATCGCGCAGGTGTTCACCACGGACGCAAATAGTGAATAATATTATTGTGTTACTTTAGTCTTAGTCTAGCCTCTGAACTGTAAAGTCGTATTTGCCATTTTGTATAATTAATGTTTAAGTAAATAAATAATTTTTAAAAACGGTTCGTGATTTGCAAATCAAATAATTTATATCTTATCCCGGATATCCTTCATCCTTAAATAACTCGCAAATATCACTTCTTTCTTCATGAAAAAGCAATGATTCTTTCTTTAGTTTAAATAGGCAGGATAAAATGTTTTCTCTTGATAGTCATCTTATGTATCCAAAAGTAAACACTGATTGGCTGGCTTCCAGAGCAATGCATACTTGTTTGAATGTGCGATTTTTTGAAGCACTTGATTTTCTTTCTTTAAATCTGAAGGCAAAATCGAATTTCCCGATGTAAAATGCAATGAGTTATAAAAGCAGCATTAGTGGTTATCATGGAGATGCGTTGACATGACGTTTGCCTCGCCTACAAAAGTTCATGAGTCGCCTCTAATTTAAACAAATTAGGATTAACCTTACTTGTTGCAGAAAGCATTAGATAAATACAATAAAACGAAATGTAGCCTGAATATATGAATATTCAATCTGTTCGTTTTTGCTTGCAGATTAACGAACAGGTTGAATATTCATATATTCAGGCTACATTTCGTTTTATTGTATACCTTTAATTTATTTACTCACAACTATCTGCATGGTATCCGTTGGTATAGTCGTATTGTAGCTTTTTGATTTTATCGTGTACCTCAGCATACAATCCAATGTTTGAACGCCTTCATTTTTAATGTACTGCATAAATGCACTACCGGGTCTTACATAAATGCTTCTCGTATGCAGCATCAACTTTCCATCTGAAACAAAAGAAGAAATATATTATTTGGCTCATACTTTTTTAATAAAATATACTTAGTTATTTGAAGCGAAAGAAAATATTGGTAGATTTTGATTTAATCTTATTACAAATAATTACCAATAACACCGCTTTTACGCCCCTGATTGCAATTTTATTGTCACTTTTCCGCAGACTTGCCATACTTTTCGGAATATTATTTAGGTGGCATTCTTAAATTTAACTTGGTCACCAATGTTTTGGTTTGAAAAAATAAAAAACTATTATCACGGATTTAAAATTTTCCAAACTTGCTCAAAATAGATTCTACTGCATAATTCAAAATATCCATTCAGTAGACGGAGATAATTATATTAAATTGCCGCCATATTTTATTTTTACACGCCTAAATAGACTTTTTCGTTATCCTACTCAGAATACCATACACAAAGAAGAATAATATATGTAATTTAATTATAAGCATTAATTATCAATTCCCATCAACGACAAACTACAGAATGCCTATTGATCATTAATAGTGCAGTACAGTTACCGATGGTGAATTGGAATTATAAATAATAAAATAATCCAAATAGGGACCCCCAATTTACAATTTGTTTGAAACGCACAATTTTAATTATCATTAATGATGATTTTATAAATTACAGACGGAAACAGTTTTCAACATACCTAGATTTCTAATTTCCAAATTAATCATCCAGTTGCGTGACATTTTCAATTTATTTCACATTCTCTTCTCTTAATTGATTGGGCCTTTAATGTTCTGTTAACTTATTTCAAGCAATTTAAATAGAGACATTCTGGTCGAATTATCGTATTGTTCACATTGTTAATACTTTCGCATTGGCATCAATTACTTATGCTGGCCTTCAATTGAACGTGTAAAACCACATTTATACATTTCGTTGCTTCTGGTGCTTCCGCTCTCATACACCGAGTGGCTAAAAACTATTTTTTACTCGTTTTTTAGGCGTTTCCAGTCGATCTAAGTACTATTTACGACTAAAGTTATTTAGCACATCTTCGTTCCTGGAAGTCCCACCAAAAAATGTTATGCAATATGCAAAAAAAAAACTCTTGAACACATCACCAGATTTTGAAAATTCATGGTGCAATGTGTTGTTCACTCATCGAATAGATAAAAACAAAAAATAAATTCGTCGTTCAATTGTTTGAAAGGATGGCCACATTTTTAAAATTCATCCAGCAAAGTGTTACCCGTCGTTCTTTTTTTGAGGATAACTCATCTGATTTTGAAAATTCTTCCGGCAAAGTATTGTGCTCACTGAATTGATGCAGATAAGATAAAACATTATTCATCGTTCATTTTTTTTTTTTTGAAAGCATTACTCTTGAACAAAATGGCAGATATTAAAAATTATTTCAGAAAAGTGTCATTTTTGACAGTTTTTGGCAGTTGAAAATTGCCATTTTTAGCAGTTAAAAATATAAGTTTTTGTTTGTTGAAAATGATCAATTTTGGCATTTTAAGATTGTAGTTTTTGGGGGTTGAAAATTGTCATTTTTGGTAGCTCAAATTACTTTTGGCAGTTGAAAATAGCCAAAAAATTGTCATTTCTGCCAGTAAGCAGATGGTCATTGTAAGCAGATAAAAATTACAGTTTTTGACAGTCGAAACGGTGATTGATTGCAGTTGAAAATTTGTCATTTTGGACAGTTGGGAATTGTGGTTTTTGGCAGTTGAAAATTGCCATGTTTAGCAGTTGAAAAGTTTTTGGTTATTGAAAATGATCAATTTTGGCATTTCAAGATTGTAGTTTTTGGTTAACGCGATTTTAATTTTTAGAATTTTACACCTGCTGAATGCGTAGTCCGATTTTAATTATTTAAACGTCAAAATATGGCGAATTTACTGTTACTTTAAAACGGATTACAATATTTTCTCGTGAAATTAACACAAAATGCAAAATTGCAGTTTTGAAATTTCCAAGATTTTGATTTTTTTAAATTGCACTACTGCCGCACGCATTGTTCAATTGTCAATTCTCTTGACATTAACACAAAATGCAAAAATTGCATTTTTTTAATTTTCAACATTTTAACTTTTGAACCGAGGACGAGATTTGTAATATTCTTTCGGCAAAGTCTTATATTCGTCCGGAAGATGTAGAAAAAATGTCTCGACTGATGGAAAAAGAATATTACTCAGTAGAGGATTATATCAATTGCAAATGATTTTGTTCTTGTTTTCTGTGACGTATTCAATTAGCTGTAGAATTTTATTTTGTTGTGATGTACTTTGTTATAATTTGTCATGTACTATATCTAAATTTGAATAAAATAAAAAAAGGACCAAAAAATTAAATTTGTTCAATTGTTTTTCGGGTTTCACAGGATAACTCTTCAACGTATGACCAAATTTGGCAAATTCTTCCAGCAAAGTGTTGTATTCGTCGAATGAATGCAGTTAAGACCAAAAAATTAAATTTGTCATATAATTGTTTTCTGGTCTTTAAGGACAACTCTTGAACGGATAAACCTATATTGAAAAATCTTTCAGTAAAGTATGTGTATATAAAAAAAATAATTGCTCATTATTTCTGTGGTTTTGAGAAGATAGCTCTTGAACAAAATGGTCGATTTTAAAAATTCCTCCTGAAAAGTATTTCTACTCATCGAATAAATGTACAGGACCAAAAAAATCATTTATTTAAGATAACTTGTGAACGGA
Organism: Ocypus olens; assembly: GCA_910593695.2. Classification (NCBI taxonomy): domain Eukaryota; kingdom Metazoa; phylum Arthropoda; class Insecta; order Coleoptera; family Staphylinidae; genus Ocypus; species Ocypus olens. The sequence goes on from OU343058.1 coordinate 37,715,125, forward strand.
TGACCAAATTTGGCAAATTCTTTCAGCAAAGTGTTGTACTCCCCGAATAGATGCAGATAAGACAGAAAAAATAAATTTGTAGATTTTTGAGGATAATTCTTGAACGAAAGGAAAATTTATTGGATTTTCAAAAACCGAAGTTATTTGGGTAGAGTTAGATTTTATTAATTAGGAATAATTTTTGTGTAATTTTCCCGATACGTTTACTATTTTTTTCTTCATTTTCTTTCTTCGCTATACAAATGTTTGACGTCGCGAAAATCAAAAATTTCAAAAATTTGTAACTCGCTTGAAAAGTGCTGGATTTTCAAAAACCGAAGTTATTTGGGTAGAGTGAGATTTTATTAATTAGGATTAATTTTTGTGTAATTTTCCCGATACATTTACTATTTTTTTCTTAATTTTCTTTCTTCGCTACACAAATGTTTGACGTCGCGAAAATAAAAAATTTCAAAAATTTCTAACTCGCTTGAAAATTGCTGGATTTTAAAAAAACAAAGTTATTTGGGTACAGTGGAATTTTCTTAATTAGGATTCATTTTTGTGCAATTTTCCCGATACGTTTACTATTTTTTTCTTGATTCTCTTTCACCGCTATACAAATGTTTGACGTCGCGAAAATCAAAAATTTCAAAAATTTGTAACTTGCTTGAAAATTATTGGATTTTCAAAAACCGAAGTTATTTGGGTATAGTGGGATTTTTTTAATTAAGATTAATTTTTGAGTAAGTTTCCCGATACGCTAACTATTTCTTTCTTAATTTTCTTTCACCGCTATACAAATGTTTGACGTCGCGAAAATAAAAAAATTCAAAAATCTGTAACTCGCTTGAAAATTGCTGGATTTTCAAAAACCGAAGTTATTTGAGTAGAGTGGGATTTTATTAATTAGGATTAATTTTTGTGTAATTTTTACGATACGTTTACTATTTTTTTCTTAATTTTCTTTCTTCGCTACACAAATGTTTGACGTCGCGAAAATCAAAAATTTTAAAAATCTGTAACTCGCTTGAAAATTGCTGGATTTTCAAAAACCGAAGTTATTTGGGTAGAGTAGGATTTTGCAAATTCTTTAAGATAAGATAAGAGTTGGTCTTTTGCATTGTATTTACAATGCGAGTCACGTCAAAATAAAGAGTAACCTAGGTCAACTAACAAACCATTACACAAAATAAACTCAAATAAAATAACTTAAAAATAACTTACCACAACTCAACGTTTTAAATCTTCTAATTTTTCATTTTTTTTCCTTTCGGTAGTCATTAAAGAGATATAGATAAGATAAAAAATAATTTTCCGTTTTTTAAGCAATAATAAATTTTAAATTCTTAAAGTATTACACTTTGCGCCACTATAGCGGCTTTCGCGGATGCGATTTTCAAATTGAACTCTGCCGTACAGAGGAACAGCCCTGTGCAAAATTCAGCCGTGCCTAAGAGGTTAAGGAGATGTAGATAAGTTTACAAAATATAATTCGTCGTTTGATTGATTTCCGTGGACGAAGAACGGTATTACAGATTTAATGCGGGCTATTTTTCGTCTTTATTTTTTTTTGTGCTTCTTCTGATCGATTTTTCTTTCCTAAAAAATGAGACGGTGAGATATATTGTGTGTGCTAAGTATCTCTACCGTCAAAATTTTCCTAGAGCCGCCACTGCTCCGGGCACAAGTTTAAGTATTATTTTTTTAGAGCAAAAGTACTTCATCTTATCTGTAAAAATTGGGGTTTTCACTGTTGTATTAATTATTTTAAAATACTAATGGCTCACGAAGATATAACAGTACAAAACTATTTGTACCGTTTTGACCCACTGTGCATTATTATATTATATGTTAAGTGGCTCTACCATCCAAATGTTCCACTGCATACACCTGTTCCATGAAATCTCCCTATCCTTTTCTAACGTTTTAAAGCGTTGGAAAAATTTACCGGTTATATTATTTGTTTGGAATATGGAATATCGGTAATTTTTAACAATAAAAATTGTTACGCGAAAAATTCTTAGGGGGGGGGGGGTAATTACCCGATTACCCCCCCTTTGAAACCGCCACTGGTGGGGACTTGACATTATATACAAATTATTTGTACAATTATATAACGTTACATGTTAAAATATTGTAAAAAGCTTAAAAGTTACAGTCTAAGATTGAAGACATCGCCTATCGATACATATAAAACTGGCTAGAAGGTGGACATTAGAGTGGTTCTTATTTTAGAAGTATATGAAAATCAACGGGACAACCCGGAAACTTGTTTGTATAGATGAAAAACTAATAACCGTAAATTTTGAGCCATATCGAACATTGCGTAACCGAGCCCTAGCCCTCTAAAATTTGAAAAAGTATGTTTATTCCCCTTTTTTTTCATTTTGATCCACCCTAATATTAAACGGTCCATCCTAATGGCCAAATTATATATTATGTCGAGAGGACGTTAATGTGAATCCAAAACGTGTTTATTTGTTGAAATTGGACTAAAATTGACGAAGTTATTAATGTTTTACAAAAACTACAAGCCAAAGATCTAAAATATCGGCCGGAAAATCAAAAACCCTGAACTAAAAGTAAAAAATGCAGACCGAAAACTTGAGAATTCAAGTAAAGGAAAATAATTTGCCATTTTCACCCCCAAAATAATTCTTAAGCTCAAAGTAAATTTCTGGGCAGAAACTCGGAAATAATAGCCCGAAAATAAAAAATAAAATCACCCAACAAAATCAACCATTTCAGTTAAAAAATATAAAAATATGAAGAAAATCATAAATTTAGACCAAAGTCGAAAATTCGGGACTAAAAATCAAAAACGCAAAAAAATTCGGTAGAAAAACCCAACACCCAGTATTTAGTAACGTATTCTTACGTAGAATCCAATTATCTTTCAGATTATAATAATTATTCCTGATATGATAATCGCCGAATACAAGAAAACTATTGAGATTAGAAACGGGGAACCTTTATACAATCTGAAAGATAATTGGATTCTACTTAAGAATACGTTACTAAATACAGGGTATGTCATTTGAAAAAACGAAGTTATTTAACTTTATAAGTTCGGTTTTTCTACCGATTTTTTTTTATCGCCCTGTATAATTTTTTGTATGAAATCATGGTTGGCTCTATAGTTCGAACCTTCAACCAAATAATAGAAATGAATTTAATCGTTCAACGACAATCACTGGGGCAAAAATAAAATTTCACTCAGACCATGCATTTCAACAAATCTTCAAATATTTCGAAAACGGCAAACAATAGGTATAGGGAGTATTGAAGTAACTCACCTTTATTTGCTCCGTATAATTCAAAAATGACAAAAAATACAGGGTGTTCCATTTAAAAAAACATAAGTTTGGTCTGTAACTTTGTTATGAGACACCCTGTATAAATTTAAATATTTTTAGGGCATGCAGCTCACTATTATACACAACTTTTGTATAAAACATTTTTCGAAATTTTGAAAAATAAGCACGTGATTGACCATTCCCAGAGCTCTGAAACACCCTGTATATTTTTATATTAATAGGATTAATATAATTTTTCATAATTTCGTGCTCTGTTCAAAAAATTGTATCACACAATTTGATCTAGGTGTGTGTTCAGCTTTTCCCAAAATCTTCATGTCGAATGAATTTTGAGTGTTTTGGGAAAGTTTTAAATCGATTTTTATATTTATTTCAAGCCACCAAAATTATAACAATTTTTTGCGATTTTTCGCAGTGATTACATGAAATTATGACAAAATCTGGTGATGGTGTATAAGCAGTTTTCCGCATAATAATAATCTCAAATGATTTTTGAGTAATTTCGGAAAATTTTAAGTTTTTGTTTGACAATTGTTTTTGTATATTCTTGAGAGCATTAAAATGATTAAAAGTTTTCATAAGTTCGCGTGCTGTTCAAGTAAAAAATTGGTTTTGATGTTTATCCAGATTTTCCCAAAATCATAATTTCGAATAAATTTTGGAAGGTTTTAAATCGTTGGCAGTTGTTTTTATATTTATTTCAAGCCACCAAAATTATAACAATCTTTTCCCGGTTATTCGCACTGATTACAAGAAATTATCACAAAATCTGGTGATGGTGTGTAAGTATTTGTTTACGTAATAATAATCTCTAATGATTTTTAAGTAATTTAAGAAAATTTTGAGTCCACAACGATTGTTTTTGTATTTTTTTTTGAGAGCATTAAAATTATTACAATTTTCATAATTTCACGCGCTGTTCAAATAGAAGTATCACAAAATTTGGTTCAGGGGTGTATCCAGATTTTCCCAAAATCGTAATTTCGAATGATTTTTGAGTAATTTTGGAAAGTTTCAAATTGATGGCAATTGTCTTTATATTTATTTAAAGCCACCAAAATTATAACAATTTTTCACGATTTTTCGTGATAACTGATTACATAAAATCTGCTGATTTTTCACATAATAATAATAATTTCGAATGATTTCTAAGTAATTTTAGAAAATTTTAAGTCGACAACAATTGTTTTTATATTTGTTTGAGAGCATTAAAATAATTACAATTTTCCATAATTTCGAGCGCTGTTCAAATAAAAGTACACAAAATTTGGTTTTGGTGTGTATCCAGATTATTCCGAAATCATAATTTCGAATGTATTTTGAGTTATTTTAGAAAGTTTCAAATCGATGGCAATTATGTTTGTATTTATTTGAAACCATTAAAATTACTACAATTTTTTATAGTTTCGCGCGCTATTGAAATAAAATGTATGTAAAATTTGACGTTGGTATGGATCTACCTTTTCAGGAAACCATAATCTCGATTGAATTTTGAGTAATTTTGAAAATAGAACCATAACCACAAGCATTGCATTTATCAGTGAAGGGATCTCATCTGCTTTAGACAAGTGTAAAATAAGTGACAGAAATGTCGCGCATCTTCTAATTACCGTCGATGGAGGATTAGGTCACAAAACATCGAAATATACAAGTATGATATAACTGAAACATTCACAACTCTGTCAATTTTAGTCAGATTTTAACAAATAAATTCGTTTTGAATTCGTGTTAACATCCTCTGTCGACACAGTATATCATTTGACCATTAGGGTGGACCGCTTAATATTAGGGGGGCCAAAACTGAAAAAAGGGAAAAAAATATTTTTTTCAAATTTTAGACCCCCAGGGCTCGGTTAGGCCATGGTCGATATAGCTCAAAATTTACAGTTATTAGTTTTTTATCTATACGAACAAGTTTCCGGGTTGTCCCGTTAATTTTCACATACTTCGAAACTCCCCCATATATGCTATAACCACTCTAGTGTAAAATTAATTGCAGTTGCATTTGTACAGTAAGTGAAAAGATAACATAGATAAGAACAGGCAAACGGTTTCAGATTTCAAATATTTTGGTGGTTGCTACAAAAAAATTCATCAATACTATAAAATTTTTACAGCACTGGGTAACATATTAAAAAATATTATGCAGAAGTATCTCGTGCCCGTTTTGGATTTACTTAAGCGGTGAGAGCCGATACGTAAGTAATTTTTTTTTCTTGTTTCGTGGTCATGATAGTGATCATTTGTGTTATAGTGGTTCATATTTTGATGAATGTGCAATAGGCATTCTAGTATATATGCACATGGCGCTGTTAGGATTTTAAGAGATTTAAAACATTGTCTGCTATCCTGTCTGTAGTTTAGATTAGCCACAACTCTTACAGCTCGTCTCTGAAATCTGAAGCCATCTGTCATAATGGCTGAGTGCCCCCAGAGAATGATACGGTATGTTAGATGGCTATGAACAAAGGAAAAGTATGTTTTCACAAGTATCTCCTCCGGAACTGATCTAGCGATATTTCTTAAGACGAATATATTTAATGTTGATATGAGGTCCTTCCCATGGTATTCCCAAGTTGCCGGTCTATATGTAGTCCGAGAAATGTCGCTGAACGTGTGCCTTGAGGGATATGTTTTAATGTTAGAACCAGTTCTACTGTTTTGTTATCATTCAATTTTAATTTATTTGCATTAAACCATTCAGTGATAATGTTTATATCGGCACTTAATTTAGAGGACGCTACGTTTAATGATATATTGCTGCAGGCCAGAGTGGTATCATCTGCATATTGGACTGATAATGAGTGAGTAAGATTATTTGGGAGATCGTTCACGTATATTAAGAAAAGGAGTGGGCCTAAAGTAGATCCCTACACTACACCATAGTCTAAGTTAGCTTGTTCCGAGTGACATCCATTTATTTCTACGATATGCTTCCTGCCTGATATATAAGATAGGAGCAGTTTGTTAGCTTTCGGAGATATATTTTAATAGTAAAGCTTTCTAAGAAGTATTTTGTGAGAAACACAGGCAAAAGCCTTACTTAAATCTAATAAATTGCACGCAACTAATTCGTTATTTTCGAAGGCATCTAATGTAAAATTGATAAATTTATTTATGGCCTTTACTGTCGACATTCCTCTCCTGAACCCGAATTGTGAATTTGACAGCAAGCCGTGGTGTTCGAGGTATGTAGACAGCTGTTCTGTCATAATAGCCTCAATGATTTTTGATATAACAGGCAGGATACAGATCGGTCTGTAGTCATTTAATTCGTTGCGATCTCCTTTTTTGAATATTGGAACACATTTACCTATTTTTAATGGGTCCGGAAAAATTGACTCTCTGATACACTCCAGTCGTGTGATGAGCTCGACAATTAAATCAATTATCAGCTTTTTAGTTTCATTATGGTTTCTCTAACGTGAGCACAAGATACTTCTGAGAATATAAAATATTGAGAGCTACGTTTTGCGAAGCGTGTTTTTGCCATTATTGATATAGGATCGATGTCAGTATTTGGTAAGTTATTTATTACCAATTGAAGAAAAAATATTGTTAAATTCATCTGCGGTGATATTTGGCTGGGTGTTTGCTGATCTTTTAACTGGTCGTTTGGAATTTACAAGTAATCATGTAGCTTTATTGGGGTTTAATGCCGTTTTTATATATCGGCCGTTTGCGTTTTTTGTTTCCGTTTTAATGTCGAGTCTATACTGTTGTCTTAGTTTTTTTTTATGAATTTGGGCTCAGGCAGGAGTCTTCGACTGTAAATAAGCTTCTCTAGCCAGATTTACCTGTTTACGCATTATCTGTAGCCTAGGTGTGAACCATTTTATTGAAGGAGATTTATGGCTTTTTATCTTTCGTTCTGGGAAAGCTTCATTGAAAGCATCCGCGAGTATATGAATTAAGTACTGGCATGCTGCATTGACATCTAATTGGTTTAGATGGGACATATCATGGCTTAATATTATAATGTAGAAATGTATTTTGCCTGCTTCAGTTATAGGCCTTATCAGTTTGTTTTTTATTTGATGCGAGTGATGACATGAGATTTGTATTAATAAACCCCGGTGGTCTGATAACCCGGCATCTACAAAGTTTAATTTTCCAACAACATTAATATTGTTTGAGAATATGTTATCAATGCATGAATCCCGCCTTGTTGCTTGCGTTGTCAGTTTTCGCAGATAAATTACATAGATCATTTGCGTTTCTATTGTTCGATTCAAAATGTACATTCAAGTCGCCACATACATACAGGGTCTTCATTTCAAAAAGAGGCACCCTGAATAACTTTGGATCTGAAGTAGTTACGGTTTTAAGAAAAAATACGTCAATTTTGTTTTCGAGGGGGAACTTAAAAAACACCGTTTTTAGAATTTTATCTTTCACCCCCTCACTCCCAGCCACCCCATCTTTATAATTTCAAATGGCACCCCTTATTGTGCGTTACCTCATTTTAAAGGGCATAAAAAATACTATTCAGCAAAGCAAAAATAATTGAAATCGGTTCATTTGTTTTAGAGAGAGAGGGTATTGATTTCAAAATAAGCCACCCTGAATAACCCTGGTTCTGAAGTAGTCACGGTTACAGGAAAAAATATGTCAATCTTGTTTTTGAGGGGGGACTTGAAAACACTGTTTTTAGAATTTTATCTTTCACCCTCTCACCCCCAGCCACCCCATCTTTATAATTTCAAATGGCATCCTCTTTTGTGCGACACCTCATTTTAAAGGGCATACAAAATACTGTCCAGCAAATAAAAATTAATTTAAATTCAGTTCATTTGTTTCAGAGATATTAATTTCAAAATATGCCACACCAAAGATTGTGTGGCTGGGGGTGAAAGAAAAAATTATAGAAACAGTGTTTTTCAAGTTCCCCCCTCTAAAATAAAATTGACGTATTTTTGCATAAAACCGTAACTACAGATCCAAAGTTATTCAGGGTGGCTTGTTTTGAAACAAAGACCCTCTCACTCTAAAACAAATGAACTGATTACAAATAATAATAATAATAATATCGCATAATAGGGAGTGCCATTTGAAATTATAAAGATGGGGTGGCTGGGGGTGAAGGGGTAAAAGATAAAATTCTAAATTTTTTTAACTCTCTCGTCTCACGATGCACGATGTGCATGATGTGCTCCGTTAATAAATAAATCAAAAATTGGGATAGTAGTGCTTAATAAAAAAAAACAAACTATATGTCGAGTTACGCAAGGTGTAAGTGTCAGTTTTGTGAAATTTGGTAGTTATCTCCCTATTGTATAACGAGTAATTGACGTTTATTCAAGTAAGTGTATTGTGTCTATAAACATTCTCGGTGAGAAACAGTCTCGTGTAATCGAAATTCCAGACGTTTTTGCGATCGCTGTTTTTTGTGTGGGTCAACGTGCGAAATGGGAATCTCCTATTTTTGCGATCGCGTTCACGTGCTCTTTAATTATTAAATACTTAATAACATCCCAATAATTTACTTCTTGTTTATTGTTATTATTTTTTCATATACTTGTAATAATGCCAACGTGCATATGTTGCAATAGTGTTACCGAAGAGCACACTACTGTACATTGCTGCATTTGCAAGAATGTATACAAAATCAGTTGTGTTGACATCACAAAATCGGAAGCCCGTAAAATTAATTCAAAAACGGCTGGACTATTATGGACATGTATCAATTGTGCGAAGCTTGGCGACGATCTCAACGGTTTAAAGGCGGCAATTGTTGCTCTCCAAAACGAAGTGAAAATGTTAAAATCTGCACCTATACCAACCACACCACTGGATACAGAAATGATAATTCAAGAAGTAATAGAACGCGAGAAACGCCGTTGCAATGTTATTATACATGGCTCTCTCGAAATAAATGGCTTAACTCAATCAAAAAAGGAAAATGATGAAAAATTGGTTAAAAGTATATTGGAGCACGTATCAATTGACGAAACTCCCACTATGTTCAGATTGGGGAAATTTGATAATACTAAGCAGAATAAACGACCATTAAAGCTACGATTTAGAGATGAGCAATACGTATATAAAATTATGAAAAACCTTCCCACTTTAAAAAGTAACAACGCCTTTAATGACATAACAATCTCCAGAGACAATACACCAAAACAGTTGGAATATTATCGTAGTGTCAAGAATGAGTTATCTAGGCGTATCAATGCGGGGGAGAATAACCTACGAATTAAATATATTAAAGGGATTCCATCCATAATTTCTACACCACAGGAAAACTGAATCCGCCCGACATTTATCAAGATCATCACTCCTTATATTTCTACTACCAGAACACACGTGGTTTGCGAACGAAAATAAACTCAGTGTATTCGGCAACTTCCACTTCACACTATGACGTTATTGCGCTTACTGAAACTTGGCTATCAGAAGATGTGAATAGTTCGGAATTGTTTATTGCGAACTACAATGTAATACGCTGTGATAGAAATCGATCTGCCACCCACCGAAAAACGGGTGGTGGTGCACTGTTAGCTATACGTTCCTCTATAATGATAGAACCAGTAGATATAAGCAATATTACATCAATTGATCATTTAGCCGATATAGTATGTTGTAAATGTATATGGAACTCATTTAATTTTTATATTTTGGTCATTTATTTACCCCCTGATATGACTGCTGATTCTATTGGTTCTATTTTTGAATAATTAGTTTTGCAATTTATAGGTAAATCTATTATTATTATGGGTGATTTCAATATTCCTTTATTCTGTGATAACAATAATAATGACCCCAAAACGAGGGCGTGTAACTTATTTATGGAAATGTTGGACACTAATCAAATTAATAATATTTATAACGCAACTGGAAGATTGTTGGATCTCATTTTAATCTGGATGGCACGGTAGATCGTGAAGATAATCCTATAGTGCCTGTTGATCATTACCATCCACCAATTTCAATAGATTTGATCCTAAAAAAACCTATTGTTGCCCGATTCCCCAAAAACAATTTAACCGCTTATCTTACTTTCAACAAAGCAAACTTTCCCGCTTTGTATGAAGATATACTGGCGACAGACTGGTGTTTCTTGCATAATTTTACGGAAATTAATTTAGCTACCAATGCATTTTACAACTCTTTGAGATTGTTAACAAACATGTACCCAAATCTATAAGAAAGAGTAGCAAATATCCTCCATGGTTTACACGAAGCATAATTGAAAACATCAAATGTAAGCAATATTATCATCGGAAATACAAAAAAACCAAGCGTACTTATTACTTTGAACAATTTAAACGGCTGCGATATCTTATTAAAACAGATATTAAAACTCAATATAATATTTATTTGACTAAGGTTGAAGAAGGAATCCGAGAGAATCCGAAGGAGCTGTTTAATTATATACACTCAAAAAACGGATCATCTAGGATACCTGATACGATTAAAGTTGAAAATGGGGTTGCACAGCATCCGCAATATATTGTTGATGAATTTGCATTTTTTTCCTCAGATACGTATAACAACCGTAAACAATTTAATTTGAATGACGCGTTTGTAAGCCGCCCTCAAATAAAAATATCAGATCTTACGGAGAATGAAGTGTTACAATGCTTAAAAAACATGAAAAATTCGTTAAAGTTATTTAATTAGGGATTGTGCACATGTATTTGCACGTCCTCTGACTATACTATATAATCTCTCTTTAAGTACATCGTCATTTTCCGATATTTGGAAAATAGGTAAGGTTTGTCCTGTTCATAAAAGCGGGGATCGAACAAATGTGAAAAACTACAGACCTGTCACAATATTAGACAACTTTTCTAAAGTTTTTGAACAGCTTATTTACTCTAGTATATATAGGGACATAAGGCCACATATTTCCGAATTTCAACATGGATTTATGCAGCAAAGATCCACTGTATCAAATGTAGTGTATATTACTCAATTTATTAGTGAAGCTATTGATTCCCATAAACAAGTAGATGTTGTCTACTTAGACTTCTCAAAGGCCTTTGACTCCATCAGTCACACAATACTCTTGGCTAAATTAAATGCTTTTGGACTTTCTAATAATCTAACCGCATTCTTCCAATCTTATTTAGCGGATAGGTATCAATATGTTACATATAATGGTTTTCAATCTCATACATATCATGTTTCCTCTGGGGTTCCCCAGGGTTTAAACTTAGGCCCACTACTGTTTACAATGTACATAAACGATATTCTTGAATCATTAACCTGTGATGTGCTTGCATACGCAGATGATCTAAAAAATTTTGATAACTTTAAATGTCAAGATGATGCAACCATACTTCAACAAAACCTTGACCGTATTCAGCAGTGGTGCTCACTAAATTCTCTAAACCTCAACGAAAACAAATGCAAAATTATGACGTACACGCGTAAAATGAATCCTATAATGGTTGAATATCATATAAATGAGATAGTGCTAGAAAGGACTTATGAAATAAGAGATCTTGGTATTACATTTGATAGTACATTAAGTTTTTCGTCGCATATAAATAATATCTGTTCACATGCCTCCAAGACCCTAGGATTTATTTTGCGTAACTGTAGAGAATTCTTGAATCCTGCATCTATTAATATTTTATATTACTCCCTAGTTAGATCGAAACTTGAATATGCAGCTCTGATTTGGCACCCTTATTTTGAGTGCCATAAAAAGTCTCTGGAAAATGTACAAAGGAGATTCTTAAAATATATTTATAAACTTAGAACGGGCACATATAAAATTAGAAATATAGAACATAGTGAACTTCTCCCAATAAATGGGGACAGTAGCCTTGAAAGTAGACGTATCCACACCAGCACCTTATATTTGTTAAAAACAATACATAATCAAATAGATTCTCCTTACATATTATCAAAAATAAACTTCCGTGTTCCAAATTACAACTCTCGCTCCCAATCACCTTTTTATAATAGCAATAATCGATCAACTACCTTGCAAAAGGCCCCTATATATTATATGTTAGAAAATGCTAATATGATCTTAACAAATTCCAATTGTGATTTATTTTGTAGTTATAATGAAACTAAAGAAAGCATCCATCATTATCTGAAGTCAATATAATATTTTTGCTTTGCGTTTAATTAAAAACACTATTATATGTTAATCTTAAGAATTATTGATTTATTTCTGTGTTTAAAGATTTTTGTATTAATGATTTTTTTTTCTTTACTAAAACATCATATTTATATAATTTTTATTGTCCTGTAATTGGTTTCTGTTGGACAAATAAACTATTATTATTATTATTATTAAAAAATAGTGTTTTCAAGTTCCACCTCGAAAAAAAAAACTGACATATTTTTTCCTGTAACCGTGACTACTTCAGAACCAGGGTTATTCAGGGTGGCTTATTTTGAAATCAATACCCTCTCTCTCTAAAACAAATGAACCGATTTCAATTATTTTTGCTTTGCTGGATAGTATTTTTAATGCCCTCTAAAATGAGGTATCGCACAATAGGGGGTGCCATTTGAAATTATAAAGATGGGGTGGCTGAGGGTGAGGGGGTGAAAGATAAAATTTTAAAAAATTTTAAGTTCCCCCGCGAAAACAAAATTGACGTATTTTTTCTTAAAACCGTAACTACTTCAGATCCAAAATTATTCAGGGTGGCTCCTTTTGAAATGAAGACCCTGTATACACAATTTTTAGAGACATTCAATTTTCCTAACATATCGGTTATGGTTTCAAGAAAGATTGAGAAATCACCATTTGGCGACCTGTATATGGATATAATAACTTCGTTTCTATGATTTAGTGTAACGCCAGCAATCTCAGTACTACGATCAAATTGTGGCGCTGTCTTCAGTTTTTTAACAGTTTGCCTGAAAACCGTGCCTGCATTTTAAGGTTTGCATATTGGCTTTGTTTTGTAAACATAACAATATAATTATACAGTATGTGTTTCGTTCGTTCTACTGCTCTGTACAGTTTTGTGTTTAATTAAAGACATTTATTCCGTAGAATTTAGTGATTGTATTATTTATTTAGTAAGTGAAAGTACATTTTTTTTTAATTTATATAAATTCTTATATCAACTTATTGTAGGTACATTACTATCACTTATAAAATGGAATTGTTGTTGTGTGCCTGGATGTGACGATAGGATGTTGTGCAGAATGGAGTTTTGCTTCAAGATAAGGAAATATTTAAGTTATAGGTCACTAATATTTCAAATTCAAAGTTAAAATTAAAACGTCACAGACATTTATAGAACACATCAAGTATAATATTTTTTCTACGTCCGTTATAAAATGTACAGTTTTTTTCATTAATTTGGGTTCATAAAATATGTGATTCCTGAACCTTACAAATAGCGTGAAAAAAAGTGCCATAACGGTTCCTTTTTTCATTGTTTTGCGTGAAAAAAAGTGCCGTGCGGTTCATTTTTTAACGCTACTATAAAATTGTTTGTGTCATGAACGCTTCGCAACACGCCGCGAGTTCCGCCGATAAAAGTCAAACATTCGTTTCCGATCAAGAAAACTTGATGATTATTTTCTTCATTTAAAAAAAGTATTATTACTTATAAAAATTGATTAAGGTTTTACCGAATTTATTTAAAGTTACGGACGTATGAATTGCCTTCGGCTCGTGTGGCAATCTTTCCTACTCGTGAAAAAAAGTACTACTTTACTCATTTGTTGCATAAATAACTATTATTTATTTTCCCGCAGGCACTTCTGCCATGAATAATCATTTAAAATCAAAACATCTAGAAAAGTTTCAATTGTCGAATAAAGGTAAAGACAAAGACGTACCTACGCCGCTTGTGGAGCCTGCCGTCCCTAGTAAGTTCGGTTTTGACACAAAGGCAGCTAACTTTGGCAGAATCATTTGAAAGAAAACTGCTTTGGGAAGTGAACAAACAAAGGCGAAAAAATATCATTATCTGATTGGCGAAATGATTGCATTGTAATGAACCACTTTCTATCGTAGAAAGGGTTGGATTCACAAGACTGCTTCAACAAGCTTTACCCCGCTATGAATTGCCAAGCCGCACTTATATGACCCAAAAAATTATTCCCGATATCTAAAACAGAATTTTTGAGAAAATCAAAACAAGCATTTCAAACGCAGTTTCTGTCACTTCTGATATGTGGACGTGTTTACATAATAACTCCAGCTTTCTGAGTTTCACAGCTCATTGGTTGTCTCCAGAATTCCAGCTTCAACATGGAGTTCTTGCTATGAAACCGTTTTCTGGATCTCACACAGGAAAAAAACATAGCAAATGAACTCAATGCTATAGCAGCTCACTGGGATATTGAGCAAAGCAAAATACACGTACTTGTACATAACAGCGGTGCTAACATGGTGAAAGGCATTTGAGAGGCGGAATATGATTGTGCTAGATGTTTCATTCATTTCCTTCAGAGGGTTGTGACTAAATCATTGAAGATACAGTCTGAAGTAATGGACATGATTGCCAAAGGCAGACGTCTCGTAACTCACTTTAATCATTCGGGTTTAGCGCAAGAAAAACTGCTAGCGATTCAAAAGGAGTTAAGTTTACCAGAGCATCAATTAGTACAGGATAACAACACAAGATGGAATTCTACTTTCTATATGGCAGAACGCTTGTTGGAACAAAAACGTGCTATTTCCCTTTATGTAGCTGATTATGATACACTCACAAATTTAACTACTCATCAGTGGTGCTTGATGGAGCAGTGTGTAAAACTTTTGAAGCCATTCGAGGAAATAACTAAAATCACAAGTTCTGGCCTCTCCTGCATATCCGAAGTTATACCGCACGTAGCTGCATTAAAAATATACTTATGCAAGGATGAGACCGCAAAACGAACATCTGACTTACCACATATGAGGGCCTCCTTAAAAGCAGAATTGGAATCTAAAAATTACTTGCGACGAGAATTCTTCCACTGGTAGTTCTTCGTCGTCACCAACACCTACTAAAAGGAATAGAAAAAATGACACTGACTCAAATGTTACTCGCGAATCTCACGACACTTCTTGGGATTGTTTCATTGAAGTGGCAGATGAAAATAATAGTCAATGTCAAAATCGAGAGCAAAACCCAATTGCAAGCGAGATTTACTACTATTTGAAGACTGTTCGAATTGATCACAGCCGTGACCCTTACACTTGGTGTTTGTCGATCAACTGGAAACACTATCCATATTTGACAAAGTTTGCCAAAGTGTACCTTTCAGCACCTTGTACCAGTGTTTGCAGTCCGAAGCTGGCTTAGTTTACGAAAACAAGCGAAATCGCCTGTTGCCAACGAATGCTGAAAATTTAGTCTTCATTTACCATAACTTACCTCTTGTTAATTTTGAATATCAATTTTAAATATTTTCTTTGATGAAATGAGGACAGAATCTCTTTGTGTTTGTTAAGTGGTATTATTTAAGTTCTTCTATGGTGATTGATACAAATTAAAGTTCATTAAAGGTTATTTGAATTTCTTTGGAACTTTTTCTAATTTTTGTAACTTTTTTAGCTATAAATAAAAGCCATCATAATTATAAACCGTTTTATTATTATTTACATCACAAAAATGTATGTTTTAAAGTTGATTTTAGAAAATTGACCTACTTTTTGAATATCCGGTATCCGGCCGGATATCGGGTTACTATCCGGTATTCGGCCGAATAGTAAACTTGTGCCGGATAGGCCGGATTCCGGATAGTTACCGGATATCCGTTTCATCTCTAGTATAAATTGGCGGATAATCTACAAGTGACGATATTCTTTCAAAAATTTTAAGTAGCTTATCTTAATTCTAAAATGTTGTACCATAGTTCCTGGGCCTTTACGAGGTGCTCAGAGTTTGAACATCCAGTCGTTAAATATGCGTTATTATTCGATATTAATTTACAGAAAACCCTGCAATTTCGGTAGTATGACTAGTTTGGAAATTATTTGGCAGTGTGTGCTGTCTTTCTATCTCAAACTTGTATTTTCAACACTTCTTAATCAGCTTATTTTCATAAAAAATACGTTCGGCAACATGACACCCGCTTAAGTCACTTTTGACACAAGTAATTCATTCAAACTTGCTAGTTCCAAGTTTGTGCCAATTCTGCTTTTCTTATTATTATCAGTTTGTATTAGTGCCCGGGTTTCAGTGTATTTGTGTTTCTGTGTTATTTTCGTTTTGTTTTGTTCAATTACAATGGATTTTACTATTTACTCATAATCTGTTTTACCTTGCATCTGTAAATAAACCCCGCTCTATATATCTATTACCTTCTACTCTGAACCATAGTTCATAAATTAAATTTTACTTGGAAGCCTAACAGTATTGTCCGAGGTTTAATAATTGTTACATCTTTGTTTGGACGTCATTTAATTTTCCAAATAAGTCCGTTAAATAAAAAATATGGTTCTTATTGTTTTGGAGTTCATCACTCAGAACAGAATTTATTTCGTTGAGACATTCGTGGAGTCTCATCTCAACGAGCCGTTGAAATTGTTAATGAAACAGTAAGTACATTTTCAAAACATATAATGAAAAACTGAAACTTAAATTCGAAATAATTTTAATAAAGATTTTTCTATATTAAATGATTATTTCAACTTAGTGAGATCCTTGCGCTTGATGCTTCCTGCACAGAGATTTTATGTTAGGTTCCAATTTGGTTAGCTTCAGTCTCAAGTCTCCCCGTTGTGTTATATCCAGACGATTTCCTTTTTTTACCAGCAAATCCTTTTCAGCACTAAATAGTTTTGTTGAAACGGCAACAATAGTTTTCTTGCACATTTGGTTGAATTTGGGCATTTCATTATTGTTTCCTCACACAGCCATGCCATCGAGTGTGTCAAGTTGGCACCCCAATGAAGATTTCTGATAGTTCTGAATAGAGTTCTCAATTCCTTTTGATGTATCCAGAAGTACTATCAACTTTTTAAAAAGAGTTCTGTAAAATTGGGCTGTCAGGAATTTTTTGAAAAATGGGATGCCAACTTGACACTGCACCCCAACATTGTTATCGAATAGTTCTAGACTAGTTTTAAGATGTATTTTTAAAAAGAGTTCTGTTGAATTTCCAGAGATAAACATTTTCCAAAAGTTGGAAATTCAAAATCTTCGAATTAATATTACTCACTTAATATTGGCCAAATCTAAATATTTCATAACAACTATGGATAGAACTCACAAAGAACTACAGGAAACACCAATCAGAACTATCCGGAAGTATCAAAAATATTTTTTTGAAAAAAGTCGCAAAGCAAAGAAAAATTGAGAGTTCTAGGAGTTCTGAGTTAATTTTCTATTTCTACTTACTGAGTACAATAATTCTTTCTTATGAACAAATTCGATACAATTCCGATTTATAGCATTTTCAAATAAATTTAAAATTCGATAATAGAAAATTTAAATTTGAAAATACCCATTTCCTGTCATTTAATCGCAATTTGGCATTAGTTTTCGTTAGAACTTTGTTAGAACATTCGATTTCCTCGAAAATAGAGTTACTTCTTCGGATAACATTTTTAACTACATCTGCCCTATAAATAAGGATTTTGTCCATTGTTGGGGTCATTTGATGTAACGCATATAACCGTACATACAGTTCTGCTGTTTTATTTTCGTAAAATTACTTTGAATCTTTATATGAAATAAAAATAAATTTCCGTAGTTTGAGCCGCTAGGTTTGGGTTGGCATTAGTGTTGCCACAGCTTTCGGAACGGAATATTACTTGAGTAGGTTGAAACGACTTTGTTCCATTTTCTACATGTCTAATCTATTCATTAGTGATACTGGCAGACGTTTTGACAAATATTCTAATAGAACGACAAGAACGTTGTGAATATTAAAATTACATTAAGAGGCACAAATCATTTTTGAAAAATATTGGAATCGTCTCCATCGTTCTACATTTTCTGCTTAAACTGTTCCTGCCGAGATCCAGCTCCATTTATAAATAAGCTATATTGTACCGTTCTTCATCTACAATATTTCTTCAAAATAACTTAATAGTCGCGTGATAGTATGTAAATCTTGCAAATTATTTCAGAGCAAGCTTCAGTTACTTCATAAGAATCCTTGTGTGAGCAACAGTATTTTCTTGCCTTTTGTAGTATGCAGTAGCACGGATTTACCTAATTCGTAGTACTTCTGACGATTTCGTATTGTCTTTTGTAAGGTCGGCTTACACAAACATGGACAGCGAACGTAATGGTGTCAATTGCATGTCCTCAGGTCTAAATATCTGGGCGTATGGTTGCCTAAGTTCCAGCCTTGGAGAGGTAATAATTACTATAAGGATTCTGGAAGCATCTCTATTTTCAGGAGTTCGGAGTTTTATCTGTTCTGCATGTGTTAAAAATGTGTTCCTCGGGGATGGTAGACCTCTACGATGCGCTCGAAAGATTTTTGTAAGCAGATGTTATTCGATTTTATAAAAACCACTGCCTTTTTATGTGCGGGTTTTTTTATGTCTTTGAATTGGATTTTTATGTACGAAAATTAGTGTTTTGTGTCCTTAATTTCGTCCTCGGAATAATTTTCACAAAACAAAATGTAATTCTCCTAAAACTCCAATTTCAAATCAAGAGTGATGAAAATTATTACTGCTTTTTTTCATAGAACTTTTTACTAGTTAGTATTCTGAGACCAGATGATCCTAAACAAAATTATTGATTTATTAATTTAAATCAAGAACAAAGTTGAGAATACAACTCATGGCCTACTAGAATGTATTTTGAGCCAATCCGATGCAAAGAAATGCATAGCAGCATGTGTATCACCGCGATGATAAAAAACAAAAGTAGCGGTGATATTTTATTGTGGTCCTGTCAGAATTTTAAACCTCAAAATGGACATACTAAATAATTGGGATGCAGTTTCTAATAGTAAAATCAGTGAAATGGTGAAAAATACGACGCAGAAACACCGCGAGGAATAAACAGTCGCTGTGCCGACAGTTTACGGAGTCTTTGTGCTGCAAGAAACTACAAGACGAATTAAAACATTGCAATATGTGAATTGTCATCAAGATTATAAAAGCTTATTCGTTATATTCTCTCACTAAATATAACTCGTGGTACGATTAATAACCGATGATATTTAGTCGTTGAAACCGAAGCAGCACATTCAACTCGCGCTAGCGAGGTTTCAACTCCAAAATATCATCGGTAATAATCATACCACTTGTTGTATTACGGCTGAAAATACCACTTTTTGAGATGCGCCGATTAACGACCCTTCATTTTTGTTTTAATCCGGGGCTATCTACGACTAAATATGAAACAATTCTTATTAGGTCCTGTTCTCCAACTTAATTGACAAACGTCCATGAAGATAACGTTTTGGTCTACGTTCAACGTTTAAATGTCCTCCGCACAGACTTTAAAACCAGGTTTGAGGATGTTTTGACTATGGAAATATACCACCGTGGATTATCAATCCATATGGTGACGTTGAAAAATCCGATGTCATTCTACAAGAAAATTCTACAATGGAGCGGAAAGAAACAAATGGGCTGTACACAAGGAGTTCTAACGAAAACTCTAATGACAATTTGCGATTAAATGACAGGCAATAGGTATTTTCGAAATTAAATTGTCCATTTTCGAATTTAAACTTTATTTAAAAATGCTATAAATCAGAATTGTATCGAATTTGTTTATAAGAAAGAATTATTGTACTCAATGAGTAGAAATATAAAATTACCTCAGAACTACTATAATTCTCAATTTTTTTTTGCTTTGCGACTTTTTTCAAAAAAATATTTTTGATAGTTACGGGTTCTTTGTGAGTTCTATCCACAGTTGTTATGAAATATTTAGATTCGACCAATATTAAGTGAGTAATATGAATTTGAAGATTTTGAATTTCCAAATTTGAACATTTTTATCTCTAGAAATTAAACAGAACTCTTTTTTAAAAGTATCAGGAACTATAGTACTAACCCAAACACGTCCTAAAACTAGTTCAGAACTATTCGATGACGATGTTGGGTTGCGGTGTCAAGTTGGCACCCCATTTTTCAAGAAAATTCCTGACAGCCCAATTATACAGAACTCTTTTTAAAAAGTTGATAGTACTTCTAGATACATTTACTTCACATTTTTGGATCCAATGAAACTGTTCAAAGTTTTTGTTGTTAATATATTTCTGACATAACTCAATAAGAGTAATGAAACCAAAAATCTTCTTGAAGTTGCTTATTTAATATATTTAGTTTTAAGATATAGGCTGAATACCGCACAAATGCTTTACAAACGATGGTTAACAGATACTTCATTTCAGGTTTGTTCAGGTTTTTTAGTGTGAAGTAAAAGTCTCACATGGTCTGCGTTTTGTTCTTCGCAAAATAGCTTGAAGAGACGCTCACATTTGGCATTAGCTTTAGTAGCATTGATACACTTTATTACTGAATATAGTACTACATTTAGTACAGGCGAGATGTTTTTAGCTACCAAGTTTTCCCTATGAATAACATAATGCACAAGAATCTTCTGGATCTTTTCATCAATTTTAAGCAGCTATTTTTTTGCCCTTCATATTAGGAGCACCATTTGCAGCACAAGATGTTATATTTTATTATGGTATATTATTGACATCTAAGTATTTTTTTTATATTGTATGATAGTGGTGCTTTCTAATCTTTTACAGAACAACATTTCTACAACAAAATGCCCTTTATCAATATATCTTACGTAAGTTATCAATACTGCCTCACTGTCTCTCAAAGTTGATTCATCCATTTGAGAATTTTCTTGTTTCATGTTGTGCTCTTTTCTAAAGTTTTCTTTAAAGTTTGAAAGTAATTCAAATCTGAAATAATATGTGCACTATGTTTCGCCTTCAAATACGCCTCAAGACGACCTGGTTTCATTGATTCGTTGGTCAAGCATTGCTGGCATAAAAGACAAAAAGAAAACCAAGCATCGTAGACAGCGGGTATGAACCCAAATTTTAAATATTCCTCTGAATATTGACGAATTTTTTTCTTGCTTGCACCATTAATTTTACCAAATACATATATGATCAATTAAAAACTCGTGTCGAGTCCATTTTCGAATTGCCCCCCTTAACAATCAAATTGCCCCCCCCCCGTGGGGCGTGGGTCCCACGTTGGGAAACACCGCTCTAGACAACCATCTAACTTCGGTGTGCAGTAGTAAATTGTTAAATACCCCGTCGTTTTCCTCACAAAGTTTGCAAATAATCTGTAAAGCTTTATGTAAACTCTGGACTCGGATATTTTGCTACTAAGTTGTTTCTATACAACACACAATGAATAGCACGTGTTCTGGGCACTTTTTCTTTGAGAAATGTAGCAAAACTTCGGTAACGCCCTACCATAGCAGGTGCGCCATCTGTGGCTACTGCTATTATATTTTCAAGCGGAAACGCCTAAAACAGATTCATCAAGTTGAATAGCGAACTTGCAATTTTTATGTGTGATTTGCATATTAAGAATTTTTTTTCCTTCCACCCCTAATCGACCGTCCCGATTCGGATCGACCCCCATTCGACCGCCTGGCCCAGATCGACCCCTACTTTTGTTAAATAGACCCCCGGGGGTCTATATAGACCTTTTTTTGCTACCTCTGGGTTAACTGTTGAGTAGCTCTGTTGAGCAGAGTTTTATCATGGGGAATTCTTGATTGATGCCATCTTCTTCTGAGCTTGCGTTTTTCAGCTATTAGTTTCCTAATTTATTTTGGATAATTCAGACCTTTTAGCTTTCTTTTATAAACAGGGGTACTGTTCCATGCAGCTTCCTGAATAGCAATGGTAAAAGCGTTTACTTCTTCTTGCAATTGTTCTGATGATTTAAGGGGAGGGTACCCATAAAATTGGCATACAAGTAAATTGAATATATTCATGTAAATACAAAATATTTTTCATAGTTTTTTATTATAATGTATTATTTAAAAATAAGTGAATATTTTCAGCTTTTAATTTTTGTTAATTTGTTATTATTAACAAAGTTTGCAACATTTCACTAGGGGCCAATAGACTGAAGAATGAATTTAGTCGGGAAGTTTAAATTTGTTATATAACCGACCAATACATGTATCCTTCTATTGAAACAGTTTGAAGGTGATACTTTGACGCATTAAGAAACTGTGGTTAAATAAAGTGACGATTGAAAAAAAAAATAGTGTTTTTTGTGTCTGCTGTCGTTATTTATGCTCGGAAAACGATAATATTTTTTCAACCGATAGACACAAACACAATAGATATCTGTGCAAAATTAAAAAAAAATCTATTGGCAAATTTGAGAGCGAATTGGAGCCGAAGTTACAAAAGTTTATTTGGGCGCTCGGTTCAAGTTTGCGTGACCGTTCATGTGAAAGCGTGGTCGGACACATTCGGCATATATCGAACGGCTAACGAGTTTCGCACAGCGAAAATCACAAGGCCACTGCCGGAATCAACATGGTTGCGAAGAGGGGCGTGGGGCAAAGATACGGGTATGAAGGGGAAAATTCCACACACGTATGAATCACGGAATAACGCATGTATTTTATAAAGAAACTAAATAAACCTGCCGCATGCTAGTAGCGCGTTTGAGTCGGACGAACATGTAAATATTTTGAGCCGGAACATGATTACCTTCCCACCGTTTTCGAGAATGCTGAATACGATGGCGGTGTTAGAATTTCTCTTTGGGGTTGCGCACCCCCTCAAAACGGCCAAACACCACCCCCAAAAGGGGTAAAACGCGCTTGACCCGATTACCCTGCAGAAAAAACACTTTCCCCCGTTTTTGAGGATGCTGAGCACGGTGGTGGTGTTGGATATCGCGTCCGATCCCTACCAACCCCTCCAGCGGCCAATACTCGCCCCCGAAAGGGGTGAATTTTTATTTTTTTTAAATATCACAGGCAAATATATATCCCCCCCCCCCCGTTTTTGAGGATGTTGGGAATAGAAACAATAATCGTATTTCTCTTCTTGGTTGTAATGGACACATTTGGCACAGATCGAGCGGCTACGTAGTAGCTACAGCGAGGATCTCGCATAAGACACACGGTAACTGTTGAAATTATCAAGGTTGGGCAGGGAAACGTGGGGCGAAGCTGCGAGGTTGCAGGGGAAATTTCTACACGCAGGAGATTGAATTTTATTACAAAACGATAACAACTTGCCGCATGTCCTCTCACGGAACGTCACGCAATTTATTTTACTCTTTGATTTTTCTGCTGTTGGCCGTAATTCGAGTTCTAGATCTGTTACGTTTATATATTTTTCTGTTTTATATTATTGCTTTCAATTTATTTTTAATTGCGTTAGTTCGTAAATACATTTTTGTTTAAAAATAGCAGACCTAAGAAACGGATAAACGTGCTAAAGCTAGGAATCGCTTCATACTGAGGGATCGGGTATTGCAACAATTAAACAGTGGGAATGTTAATGTTTCCGAAGATACCCATCTGCAATCTTTTGACAAGTAAGTGATTGTATTATTGTGGACATATTGAAGACAGTGAAAATATGAACATTGAATCATTATATAAATATATACAGCATGTAACAAAAATGTGGCTCGCTACTGCAGGAGTATATTTTACTTGTCAAATTAAACGCGTTTAATAACATAAATATATAAAATGTTAAAATTTAGAAATGTGAAAAATGAGTGTTTTTCATGTTGTCTTGATATTTTTATTAAAAGTTACGATTTTTTTAAATTTACAACAGTGTAAAATATGGAAAATATAAAAATATATTAAAATAAGGCAGCTATATTGTCTGCATTTTTTATTATTAAATATTTGTCATAAATTAATGTGATTGATGGTTAGTTTATAAACTTGATGGATAGTATACAAACTAACTAGATGCGACAGTTATTTTGATGGAATGTTTATTTTCTAATAAAATAAATCATTTAGTTAGTTCATAAACTAACCAAGTTTTTACTACCGTAACATATATAAAAAAATACAGAATTATTTGTAAAAGTCAAAAGATAAAATACTGCAAGTGTCATTAAAAAAAACAAACTTGTATCCGACATTACTTTCCTGTTACGCCATGTATTGCCAAAAATTTGATTGAAAAGAAATTTATGTAGAATCCAGATATGCAATAAAAAATATAACGTTCTATTTAAAATAAGGAAGTTGGCGTTGACTTCCGGAATAACCGATGATTACATTGTTGAATAACAGAAAATTCTCTATAAAATAGTTTCAATATTTTTTATTAAGAGTGCAGATAGTCTTAAACTTAATTTAACCAATGCACCTTATAATATTTTCGGCAATTATAGCAAATGTATTGGTCAACCATGTTTTGATCCAAAAGATTATTTTTATTTTAATTTGATTTGAAATAACAATATGTGGCAAGATATTGTAAATATAATTGAAATAATTAAGGGAAAAGCGGATAGGTTAATTGGAAATATATCTACTAATTTTGCTGAAAGATACATGTCAGTAGTTGCCAAATTCACCGGAGGTAAAAGAACAAATTTAATTTAGAGGGGTACGTACGAGGGTAGGTGTTATGGTGCAGGTTTAGCCTATAATGCAGGACCACAACTTCACAAACATTCTGAGGAAAATAAATCATATTTAAATAACTATTGTTTGAAAAAAACAAAATTAAAATGTAATGTAAAGAAATATATAACAAAAAGGTATGCACAATATGACGATGCTGATTGTGGTCCTAAGGCAGCACAACCAGATGTGGATCAAGATAAATTTAATATAGCTAAAGAATTATTTTTGAAATCCATCAATAACGTTGACATTGTTAGTATTCAGAATGAAACAGTTGGACAGAGAGAAAACATTAATTGGTTTAGATGGCAGAGAGACAGAATTACAGCATCGGTAGTTGGTAAAAAGTGGAGATCAGACACCCCCACAGATAATGTATTAAAAGAAGTATTTTTTAAAAACTGTGCTTTACAAAGTCTCGCAATATTATATGGGCTTGATAATGAAAAAAGAACAATAAATGAATTTCAAGGTAAAGGAATGTGGACTGTTTATTAAAAATACCCATGATTTTTAGGTGCAAGTGCAGATGGAGTAATTGATAGCAATATCATTGTTGAAGTGAAGTGTTTATTTTCAATTAGAAAAAAAAAACATTGGGTTTAGCCATTGACGATATTGGAAATATTTATTTAAGAAGTAATTATGCATATATGTACCAAATTCAAAGGCAACTAATGATTTGCCAAAAAACTACTTGTTATTTGATTATCTATACTGAAATAGATTTGGAAATTATAAAGATTAGCAGACGAAATATGTTGTGAGATAATATTGGAAAAATTAATATATTTTTGGGATAGACATTGCGTTTCAGAGCTAATGGATTCTAGAATTCAGAGGGGAATGAAAACAAGAAAATGTATGTAATTTTCATGTTTTTTAATTCAATTTCTACAAAACAGAATTTATTATTGAAACCAAATTGACAAATGTACCGTATCCGATCATAAATTTTCATTTCCTGAAATCATAAAAGATGCTGTCTATGATCGCTTAGAATGGATTGTAATTTCACGAGTTTCGTAGTTCTGATAACTAAAAAATATCACAAAACTATTTTAATAAAAATTGAATATATTTAACTAAAATATAAATATTTGTAAAATTTCAACTCAATGTTTAATTTATCTGCAACAAGTAAATGGCTTTTTCCCATTTTGATTATAAATATATATAGTAAAGGACATTTAAAAAAAATGTAAAACCAATTTATTGCCTGCAATTACGAAATAATAGTTATATCAAATATAATACGATAATATAAACGACGATAAATAATGATTAAAGAATAAGATTTTGTTCGAAATCCTGTCACTTTTTTTGAAAAATGGGAATGGGAAATACATATTTGCATTTGATAAAATCTATAAAACTTTTTGTGAATCACATTTTAATAAGAATAAAATGATAATTAACTGATTATTAGACTCATCCGCTTCTTTTATTTTTTCTTTTGTACTTGTTTCTCAGTCTTTTTCTTTGTCCTACAGGAAACATAGACACGGCACACACTAACAACAAACTAAAAGGGTTACTACGCAACACAACTTAAAATAATATAAATTATAAATGTATATAACACCGGGATTCAAATCATTACATGCTATAGATCAGCGATTCCCAAAGTGGGCGCCAACGCCCCCTAGTGGGTGCTGCAGCGATTCAGGGGGGCGCTGATGGCCACAGGTGCATTTGGGGGCGATGAATAGCTGTAAGGGGGCAGTGATAATATAGAAGAAAGAAGAGAAGATTTAGTGAAACGTGGGTTCAGTGCGGTAACCAATTTATTAACAAACAAAAAAAACAATTGCAAATAGTCAATCTTCGTGATCCTATTAATTGCTTTTAAAATTAAAAAAAAAATCCAGGGGGCGCTAAGTAATATTTTTTCTGGAAAGGGGGCGGTAGGATAAAAAAGTTTGGGAATCACTGCTATAGATGCTATAATAAACATTTATCAAAATTTAACTTATTATTTTATTAAAATATTTATCTAATTTAATGTTATTGTAACTGTTGTCTTATTTGTGTAATGTATATATTTCACTCAAATATACTATATATAATATCGCATTTTCGGGCGATTTCCATGATTGGTATTTATAAATAAAAATAAAAAATAAATAAATAAAAAAATAAAAATAAATGCGAATAAATAAAAAGCAATGCGAATTTCTTTCGCACGGATTTGGCGCGGATTCACAAACCGCATCATTAGCATATGACGTCAGTTGAAAAGTACATCACTGGAGGCGCGTGAGGGGAACAACATATCGGCAGTAATTATATAAATGGCCCAATGAAACTATCGAAGACCTTCGAATGGATATCGTATGGATCTTGTTTGACGGTGTGTGAATCATATGAAGATAAAAGAAATTACATATGAAAATGTTATTTTACATTGTGGGGAGCGTATTGTTTAGCGAAAACCTTTAAAACCGAACAGACCCGAAATATTACCCGAGAAAGTAAGGTGTGTGTGTTGCCTATAATCACACTAATTTGATTTAATCCCCCTCTGGGCGACAGTTTTGCGTACTTCTGGGGGCTACCCTACCGTTAAGAGGGACTGCCAGGTTGATCTCGTTCTCCAGTTGATTGAAATATTCCCAATCTGTGTATTTGTTGATCAGTGTTGGATTTACATCTTTCATAATGATTTTGCCACTAATTGTCAGATATATTGGCGAATGGTCCAAGTTCAGGTCGTAGCTATCTTCAATTTTAATATAGTTTGGTGATATACAGTATGTTTTTTTTAACGTGGGCCATAGGATTTTACATGCTAAAAATTATACCTTGTGTTAATGTATATTTTAACATATAATTTTAAAGCAAATTTTAGTTAGTAATAAATCAATTACTTTTATTCCATTAAAAAATGAAATTAATTCACTAATCAATCTGACATTTCAGAAATTCAAGGTACTTTGATTATGTTTGCTCAGTTATTTATTTTAAATAATTTCATTTTTTTAATGGAATAAAACATGTCTAAATTATTCTGACTACGCGCATCATGTAGAAAAATAATTGATTTATTCCTAACTAAATTTCCTTCAAAATTTTGTGATAGAATATACATTAACACAAGGTATAATTTTTAGCATGTAAAATCCTATGGCCCACGATAAAAAAAATACCCTGTATACTTGAAGTCAATCAAGTTTGGGGTCTTGTTAGGGTCAGTAGGCCAGTACGTTGGTTTGCCAGTTTCACGAATTCGCATCCATAGCTAGCAGCGGCCTTGTATAATTCACGTCCCTTAGGGTTAATAAGGCTTGAACAGCAGTGGGTATGCTTAGAATTGTAATCAAAGGTGGGTTTAGAGTATATTTTTTTAATTCGAAAATTAGTTAATCGCGCAATCAATTTAATAGGGGCAACAAATTAATCGCGCTTTAAATATACACTGTTGATGAACACAATATGATTAACTAATTTGAATTAAGTTGGTTTTTGGCGTAGTTGGTACGACACGGCATAATAATCATTAAAAAAGTACTTATAAATGACGTCAAGTAATTTGTTGCTTTGGATTGAATGGTTCTTTCGTATTTCGTGAAATGTAAAATAAGACTCTTTATCCAAACCATATTTCTTATTATATAACATTCTTTATTGCGCCTATATCCAACCTCTATTTAGATAGCAGAGTGTAATTGAAAACAGGGCTGATGGGGGATCAACAAGAAGCCGAAGCAAAATGTTGCGCCTGTACTTACATTATTCAGATAAATAAGTTTTTCATCAATTATTATTTATTGATAGTTTTTCGTTATTATCCGATATTACTACGTTCGCACTCAGCGGAGAAGGCTTTCATATTTTCGCCGAAAATGATCTGGGCGAAATGATTGAGGACGAAACTGTCAATGATAGTGACATCAATCTATCAATAATTTGATAGATTATGAAGACGAACAAGAGGAACCGGATTCTATTACAGCAGATGAAATATATGTAGGGATACAGATTTCTAAAAAAATTGGACACGCATTTTCTTAAAATAGACACTAATACCAAAAAGAGCTAAGATCATGCCAGTCTCGCTATCGTGACGTTTACAAGCAACTGATCACTCGACCGTCGCGTCGTCACAAAAAGTGATCACTGACTTTATGGTGCCACAAAATAAATCAATTGAAATCGTATCTTCAAGCGATGAAAGCGATTTTTAACCAATTCATCACTAGAAGATGCTCGTTTTGGATTACGACGAGTAGCAGAGAATTATTTAATGTGCATTTTGAAAACTCCTCTATGTCTAGTTTAATTATTTAATTTGTTTGAAAACATTTTCTCATCTATTTTGTAGATAATTGATGTATTTTCTACGTGCAACTTTTTTTTACGTAGATTGGAATAAAACACTTTAACTTTAGTATATAGTGGTATAAAAAAGTTCAAGTGTTTTATTCCAATCTACAATCAAGATGTACCACGAAGTAAATGCCGCCAACATTAAACTTTTTTTATGGTCCAGGTCCGCCGCATAAAAAAAAATTAAGACGTATATCGACAAGGTTGTTTATTATACGTAATTGTTTATAAAATTTCCGATTTTTTTTTACGATTTCTTTTATACGGTCTCTATTCACCGCACAAAAACAGGTTTTACTGTATCGTATATTTTTTATACTGAATTGTCTAATAAACATTTTACAACTTTCAAATTTTATTCATAATCATTCTGGTTTTTAAAATTCCAACAAATTCCAATTGCGTTGTGTATTTTTTTAAATTTTAAATATGTTGAGAACACGACGAAAAATAAATTTAAATAAATATAGATCGCCGAGGTAGAATTTAAAAAAAAACAGTTTAGCAAACTAATTTTGGTTTTTAAAAATCCACAGATTTTCGTGTTATTTTTGAATTTGTTGGAATTTTAGTTTTAATGTTATCTCAGTTATAATAAATGTAAAATGCCTGATTGAAATTCTATAAAATTCAAATGGAAATCTTTAAAAATAATTTTAGTTTTTGAAAATCCGCCGTTTATTTTAACCAGTAACGATTTTTTCTAATTCTATATTTTAAACTGTCAACAAAAAATTGAAACATTTTCTTAAGAATTCATTCATTCAAATCATTCTTATTCCAGACATTCGAACAAAAAAAAATTAAAAATTAAATCAATATTAAACGCAAGAATAAAACTGTACAAAAATCAAATTTAGTTCAGGAAACGCTATCCTTTTTTAGACACGTTTAACACTTGAGCAAAAAAAAAAATTAAAATAAAAACAAAACGCCTGGACAAAAATTATATTTAGCTCACAAATATCACCCTTTCAAAATAATTTTGGTTTTGAAATACCACCGATTTTCTTGGAACATTAATTAAAACAAATATAGAACGCCAAGTTAAAATTCTACAAAAACTAAAATCAGTTCAGAAAACATCACTATTTCGAAACAATTTTGATTTAAAAAAATCCACCAATTTTTTGTAATTTTGTAAAAAATCAGTTTTAACATGTTAACGCATAGTTATATATATATATATATATATATATATATATATATATATATATATATAAAACGTCAGGTTAAAATTGTATAAAATTGAAATTCAACGCAACAAACGCTATTTTTTCAAATCCATTTTGAATTTTGTAAATCCGCCGAGTTTTTAACCGGTAGTGATTTTTTTAAATTCTAATCTTAAACGAAGAAAGTTGACATAGCTATAAATCGTTCTGGTAAAATTCAATGAAATTGTAATTCAGTTCAGGAAACAACATTCTTTCAAAATAATTTTGGTACTTAAAAATCCACAAATTTTCTTGGGAGTTGCGATTTTTTTTTAATTCCAGGTTGAGGCTTGTCGACATTCGAACCAAAAATAATTGATATAAATATAGAACGCAAGGATGAAACTTCGAAAAATTAATTTAGGTCAGGAAATGCCGCCCTTCTGAAATAATTTTGGTTTTTGAAATTCAAGCGATTTTCGCGCAAGTTGTGTTTTTCTTTTAGTTACAAAACGCCGGGATATAACTATACAAAACATATATTAAGTTCACAAAATATTACTCTTTCAAAATAAAATTGTTTTTTGAAATTCCACCAATTGTATTGTGAGTTTTGTATTTTTCTATTTTTTTACGATTCAAATGTAGATGTAGAAACAAAATGTATGCTATTCGATCAATCGTACATTCTACAAAAGTGGGTGCTTTCTTGAAATCATTTTATTTTATTTGTTTTTTAAATCTTACTCCTTATTTACCTTTTGGTGTAAGGCTTGTTTAAATATGAAAAATACTATAAAAGCACTTAAACAAAACTCGAAGACAACAAAGAAATTAACATCTTTTGTTTGAAAATATTTTTCGTAAAATGTCTGGTTTTTGAAAAGTAATAGTTATTAAATAGTTTTTTTTTGTCATTTTTGGTTTATAATTATGAAACGATAATAGTTACAGCAAATTTATTTTAATAATTATTGCAGAGAATGCTAAAATGAACAACTTATAAAGAATAAGTATTTTTCGAAATCTCTTTGGTTTTTAAGTAAACTGACTATTAGAATTTAAAGTATAATTTGTCATTTTCATCTTTCATAAATTTGGCGTTTTAAACGTCAGTTTCATCCGATTCTACAAGACGCTGTATGTACATTTAAAACATGATTTAAATAGAAAATAAACCATGAAAGCGTAAATATAGATGATACCATCAAGTCGGAGAAAGTAACATGATGGCCACATCACCATTTGTTCCAGAAATTGTTGAAATGGCATCTAGGGACCCCAAAACGGATATTTCCGTAAAAAATATTTTTGAAAAAAAATGACTATCACAATACTTGTGTTACTTCGTAACGGAGAAAGTAAAAAAGTCCCGAAAAAAGCTAAAAAAAATCCTGAAATAGACTTGAAAACAAAGTGAAAATTTTTATTTTCACGAGTTTTTTGTCAGTCTTGATAAAAACCTGAAAATTTCCCAAAAAAAGGTCCCGAAAAAGCGTCCCAAAAAATTCCTAAAGAAATTGTTCTGAGAAAAATTTCTATAGAAGAGTATTGAAAAGAAGTCGCCTGAAAAAAAATGTTTCCGAAAAATAATGAAAAAAGTTCCTGAAAAAATTATTCTGTCAAGTACTAAAAATATAGTCCTGAAAAAGTCCTGAAAATTTATTTGTGGAGTTTTTGTCCTAAAGAAAATGTACTGAAAAAAAATCGTGAAATAGTCTCCAAAAAAGTTTACAAAAGCCGTGAAAAAAGGCTCATAAAATAATGTGGAAAAAAAGTCTCGTAAAAAGGCCAGAAAAAAAATCTTGAAATAAAGTCATGAAAACAAATTTATGAAATTTTGATTTTCAGAATGTGTTTGTGAGTCATGATAAAAACCTGGAAATCTCCTGAAAAAAAAATACCGAAAAAACAATTCCTAAAAAAATTTTTCTGAAAAAAGTCCCTAAAAATAGGGCCTGAAAAGAAATGCTTGGAAAGATTCCCGGAGAAGTCCCAAAATAAAATACCTGAAAAAAAGTTTTAAAGGAAATTCTAGAAAAAGAGACCTGAAAAGAAAAGTTTCGAAAAAGGTCCGAAAAAGATCGAAAAAAGGCAAAAAAAATTTTCTTGAAAAAAAGTGCTGTGTAAAAGTCCTGAACATTTTTGTCTTTTTGTGAGGATATATTTTTTACTTTCCACTTTGTTTTCGGGGGCAAAATTTTCAAAGTGAGGAACTTTCTTTTCACTCATCCCCTTTTTTCCAGCCATACCTTTTTACTTTTTCAATAGAGCAATGAGTCGATTCTTTCAAGTCTATAAATCAGTGGCGGCTCGTGGAACATTTTGATAGTAGAGCAACTCCAATAATATAGTTTTTGAGAAAAGAAAAAAAAACGATAATTGTTGCAAAATCATTGTTGACGCGAAAAAAAAACCAAATAAAAACAATTGACATCCACTTGAAACTCCACAAAATCACTCAATATCAATTCAAGAGTGATTACATAGAAAATTCTTATACATTCCGTCGATTGCTTTGGCGATTTTTCATGTAAATTTATGAAAAATTGGAATCATTTTTTGTTGACGCGAAAAAAAAATATAAAAACAATTGCCATCTACTTGAAACTTCACAAAATCACTCATTATCAATTCAAGAGTGATTTGGTAGAAAATTCCAATACATTCCGTCGATTGCTTTGGCGATTTTTCATGTAAATTTATGAAAAATTGTAATCATTTTTTGTTGACGCGAAATAAAATATAAAAACAATTGCCATCCACTTAAAACTTCACAAAATCACTCAATATTAATTCAAGAGTGATTTGGTAGAAAATTCCTATACATTCCGTCGATTGCTTTGGCGATTTTTCATGTAAATTTATAAAAAATTGGAATCATTTTTTGTTGACGCGAAAAAAAAATTAAAAAACAGTTGCCATCCACTTGAAACTTCACAAAATCACTCAATATCAATTCAAGAGTGATTTGGTAGAAAATTTCTATACATTCCGTCGATTGCTTTGGCGATTTTTCATGTAAATTTATAAAAAATTGGAATCATTTTTTGGAGACGCGAAAAAAAAACAATTGCCATCCACTTTTAACTTCACAAAATCACTCAATATCAATTCAAGAGTGATTAGGTAAAAAATTCCTATACATTCCGTCGATTGCTTTGGCGATTTTTCATGTAAATTTATAAAAAATTGGAATCATTTTTTGTTGACGCGAAAAAAAAATATAAAAACAATTGCCATCCACTTGAAACTTCACAAAATCACTCAATATCAATTCAAGAGTGATTTGGTAGAAAATTTCTATACATTCCGTCGATTGCTTTGGCGATTTTTCATGTAAATTTATGAAAAATTGGAATCATTTTTTGTTGACGCAAAAAAAAATATAAAAACAATTGCCATCCACTTAAAACTTCACAAAATCACTCAATATCAATTCAAGAGTGATTTGGTAGAAAATTCCTATACATTCCGTCGATTGCTTTGGCGATTTTTCATGTAAATTTATGAAAAATTGGAATCATTTTTGTTGACGCAAAAAACAGCTGTAAAATACTTTTTAATTTACTTAAAATACAATAATTTTAATAATCTTCCAAAAACTCAAAAGACGCTATCACAGGTTTTCAAGATAACCGACCGAGAACAGCGCTTAAGATTTTTTTAACACACACTTAAATTTTCCCAATTTACTCAAAATATAATAATCTTAATAACCCTCCAAAAAACTCAAAATACCACATCTCTGGTTTTCAAGATCACCGACCGAGAACAGCGCTTAAAGTCTTTTAAGTTTCACTTCTTCCGAGTGAAAAAAAAATAAAAAAAAATTCAACACACTTGAAACTTTTTAAATTTACTCAAAATACATTAATCTTAAAAATACTAAAAAAACTTGAAATACCCCTCACAGGTTTTCAAGATAATCGACCGAGAACAGCGTTTAAGATTTTTTTAAATTCTAATCAACATACTTGAAATTTTCCAAATTTACTCAAAATACATTAATCATAATAATCCTCGAAAAAGTCCAAAATACCCCATCACAAGTCTTCAAGATAACCGACCAAGAACAGCGCTTAATATTTTTTCAAGTTTCACTTCTTCGGATTGAAAAAATAAATACAAAACAACTGTGACACATTTGAAGCTTTCCAAATTTACTCAAAATACATTAATCTTAATAATACCCTAAAAAACTTAAAATATCCCATCACTGGTTTTCAAGATAAGAGACGGAGAACAGCGCTTAAGATTTTTTTAAGTTGTACTTTGTCGGAGTGAAAAAAAATACAAAAACGACTGTAACACACTTGAAGCTTTCCAAACTTACTCAAAATACACTAATCTTAATAATCCTCTAAGAAACTCAAAATACCCTATCGCTAGTTTTCAAGATAACAACACAAAACACAATTCTGTAAGTATTTTTCAAATCTGCTAATTTGTTCAAGAGATATATTCTCAAATAAATGCATTGCCATTTTTGTCATCTCATAAAACTTTCGCAGGCATCGTTTTAACATTTAAAATGACAAATCGGTGTTTTTAGAATTAATAAAAAAAATCTTGCTTCGTTTGAAATTACAGGTAGTGCCATGACTCCTTGGCTCTACATAACGAGCCGCCCCTGCCATAAGTAACAATGAGTCTAATTGCAAAAAAGAGTAGTATTTATTTATATTATATTACAGTTTTAAAATTTTTGATTTTCTGAAGTTGGTTTTAGGGTATTTTTATATTTACAAAAATTAATTCTATGAAGATGTAAATATTTTACTCAAAAATATATAGAGATCTCAATCTAAAATATATTTTTTTTGTTTTTTTCTCTGTTACAGTGTGTTTCATGTTTTTAAAACCATAAAAATGAGTTGTTACTTAAATTAATTGAATGCATAAATTAGTATTATTGAGACATTCTTTAAAATATTGTTTCCGTAGATTTAAAAACCATATAATGACGGTAATGCGTCAACATACCGTGTCACCTGCATATATTTTATTTCAGTTCATCTTATTGTGTTATTAATTGTGTTTACTGTTTGATTTTGTTTTTCTTTGTTTTTTCTATTTAACTTTATTTTTTGTTTCTTTTAAATTCTAATTAATTAGTAAGTTTATGATTATTTATATTTCTCTGTCATTGGATGTATATCTGTTGAGGAATAAACCATTATTATTATTATTATTATTATAATTTGAATTCATTCGATTTGATCTGGTCCAATATAATCGAACAAACATAAAATATTTCACAACTGACACAAAAAGTCTCCTAAACAGATTGCTTTATCACGCGGGAGATAATTAATTAATTAAAAGAAAATTAGTAATTAATTATCATGATAAATGTAATATCTACAAAATCCATCATTATAAGAATGTGGCTGAAAGACCTCCGGTCGATAGCCAATTAAGAATTGCAGAAAACCATAAATGTTTATATGTATGTATATATAATTGTATCAATTCTTAAATAAAGATGTTTGTATATAAGAATATTTATTGTCGCATTGGGTGTTAACAGTATATTTTTTGCGTAGAACTGATGAGAATGAGAATTAATCAATGTGTGAATTAATTGGAAATCTGGCCCAGCGAATGCCACGAATGGTGGGGATTTTAGTATTTAAAAGTACATTCTAAATGATTAGTCTCTATTTTTTATTTGGCGGTAGTTGTGTGAACTTATTAACGGCCAGTTTGTACTATATTGGAATAGGATCCATAAAATTAAGTAAGTTTATTTTTAAAGTAATTTTCGTGGCATGAATAGGTATTTAGATATTTATTTTTAAGTTACGAAGTACGAGAAAGTATTGTGATCGTGATCGTGCAAATATTTTCAACATTTTTTTTTCGGAAATATTCGTTTTGGGGTCTCTAGATGCCATTTCAACAATTTCTGGAAAAAAATGTGTCTGTGCGCGCTGTATCTCAAAAACTAATAAAGATGTGAAACTTGGAAAATACGTCTTATTTGATAATCCGAAGAACTGAAAAGCTTTTGGTAAAATTTAGTACACCGCAACTTTTTGTTTTTTGCCAATATTTTCTTAAATATGAAAAATATCACAAAAACATTTAAACAAATATTGAATACAACAAAGAAATGAGCTTATTTTGTTTTAAAACATTTTTCATAAAATCACTGTTATTAGAGAAAAAAAAATATTATTCACTTTCTCCGTTACGAAGTACGAGAAAGTATTGTGATCGTGTTTTTTTTTCAAATTGTTTTTTTACCGAAATATCCGTTTCGGATTCCCTAGATGCCATTTCAACAATTTCTGGAATTTTTACTTTCTCCGTTACGAAGTACGAGAAAGTATTGTGATCGTGATTTTTGGTAAAATTTCGTCCACCGGAAGTGTTAACTTAACTGTTTTTTTGTTGTTTGCCAATATTTTTTTAAATATGAAAAATATCGCAAAAACATTTAAACAAACATTGAAGACAATCATTGCTATTCGAGAAAAAAAATTATTATGTTTTTAAATTTTTGGTTTATAATTATGAAACGATAATAGTTGCAGCAAATTTATGTCAATAATAATTGTAGAGAATGCCAAAATGAACAAGTTCTAAAGAATAAGTTTTTTTTTCTACGTCCGTTTTAAAATGTACAGTTTTTTTCATTAATTTGGGTTCATAAAATATGTGATTCCTGAACCCTTCAAGTAGCGTGAAAAAAAGTGCCATAACGGTTCATTTTTTCACTCTTTTGCGTGAAAAAAAGTGCCGTAGCGGTTCATTTTTTAACGCTACTATAAAATTGTTTGCGCAAAGTGTGTCATGAACGCTTCGCAATACGCAGAGAGTTCCGCCGATAAATATCAAACATTCGTTCCCGATCAAGAAAACTTGATGATTATTTTTATTTTCTTTATTTAAAAGAAGTATTATTACCTTTAAAAATTGATTAAGGTTTTATCAAATTTATAAATTTATTTAAAGTTACGGACGTAGAAAAAATGTTGTATGAAACTCGAGAGTAAAGCAACTTTTTTTCACTTGTAGGAATTGCCGCACTCGCCTTCGGCTTGTGCGGCAATCTTTCCTACTCGTGAAAAAAGGTATTACTTTACTCACTTGTTGCATAAATAACTATTTTCGAATTTCGAGTTTTTGAATTTGAATTATAATTTTTCCATGTTTCATAATTTTGACGTTTTAAACGTCAGTTTCATCCGAGTTTACGCAACGCTCGATGTACATTTAAAATATGATTTTAATAAACCATGAAAACGTAAATATAAGTGGCTATGATACCACCAAGTCGGAGAAAGTAACATGATGGCCACATCACCATTTTTACTTTCTCCGTTACGAAGTACGAGAAAGTATTGTGATCGTGATTTTTTTTTCAATTTTTTTTTTACGGAAATATCCGTTTTGGGGTCCCTAGATGCCATTTCAACAATTTCTGGATTTTTTTTTGTGTCTGCGTGTGTGTTTGTTTTTTCTCTACATAACAGTCTGTCTGTAACTGTTCGCGCTGTATCTCAAAAACTAATACAGAAATGACCATAAAACTTTCAACATTATTGTTATTTGAGAATCCGAAGAACTGAAACCTTTTGGTAAAATTTCGTATTTTCGAATATTTTCCTTAATGGTTTTTTTTGTTTTTTTTTTAGCTTTTTTGGGACTTGAGGACAATGCTTTCAGAACTTTTTTCAGGTCCTTTTTAAGGTCATTTTTAAAGGACCTTCTTTTTCAGGCCTTTTTAAGAAATTATTTTTTGGACTTTCAGGGCCTTCATTTTCAGGAATTCTTTTTAAAATTCTTCTTTTTTGAGGAACTTCTTCTCGAGAAGTTTTCGGGAATTTCTCAAGAACCCTTTGTTAAGGACTTATTTTCAGGATTTTTCTCAGAACAAATTTTTCAGAATTTTC
This sequence comes from Ocypus olens, assembly GCA_910593695.2. Taxonomy (NCBI): domain Eukaryota; kingdom Metazoa; phylum Arthropoda; class Insecta; order Coleoptera; family Staphylinidae; genus Ocypus; species Ocypus olens. The sequence goes on from OU343058.1 coordinate 37,753,269, forward strand.
TTCATGACATTTTTTATGATTTTTTTTTCATGACATTTTTTATGATTTTTTTTTCATGACCTTTTTTAGACCCTTTTCAAATTCAAATTTATTTAATTTCCAATAAGAATAATTACACTATCCATGGATTAGTCAGGTTATTATTAATGATGGTGTTAGTTGATACTTAAATATTCAATAATTATGCTCAATTTATAAAATGTTTACATGTGTACGTGCTCAATATTATAAAATAAAATTTAAAAAAATAATAGCCTATTTAAAATAATATCTACAAGTAAAACTCAAAATCTACCGAATAAAAGAGACATTATTACAATAAAAAGATATACATAAAGAATACAATTTAAAATATTGGTCAATTAAGATTAAAAATTTAAAAATGTAAAAACTTTTTATCAGGACTTTTCCAGTTATTTTTAGCATTTTTTTAAAACTATTTTCAAAAAATGTTATTTCAGGAATTATTTTAGGCCTTGTTGCGGGACTTTTTTAGGACTTTTTTCAAGACTCTTTTTGGGATTTCTTTTTAAGGGCAATTTCTTCAGATCCTTTTAAGGACTTTCAGAAATTTTAATTTTAATTTTTTTAAAGATGTAATTTTCAGGGCAATTTTTCAAGACAATTTTTTATGATATTTCATCAGGACTCTTTTTCTGAACTTTCTTCAGTATTTATTTTAGGACTTCCTTTCAACACTTTTTAGGACTCTTTTTCGGGACATTTATTTCTGGTATTTTGTATGAAGGCTATTTTCAGGACTTTTTTTCACTGTTTTTAACAGGACTCTGCTTTCAAGACTTTATTTCGAGGATTGTTCCTCCATGATTTTTTTTTTTCGAGACTCTTTCTTAAGAACTTCTTGTTCAGAACTTCTTTTCCGGATATTTTTCAGAATTTTCTTTGCTACATTTTTCAGAATTATTTTCTCAATTTTTTTAAGCCTTCTTTACAGGATTATTCTTAGATCCAATATTTCAGAACATTTTTTATGGGATTATTTTTCAGGACTTCATGTTCCAGACCTATTTTCAAGAACCTTTTTGTGATTGTTTTCGGGACAATTTCTTCAGTCTTTTTTGATGTTTTTTTAAGGACATTTTCACAAGTTTTTTTCAGAAATGTTTTTTAGGATTTATTTAATAACTCTTTTTTCAAGATTGTTATTACAGGACATTTTTTCAGAATATTTTATAAGGACTTTCTTCAGGACTTATTTAAAGACGTTCCTTCGGGCCTTTTTTTACTCTTTTTCGAACTTCTTTCTGGATTTTTTAAGGACATTTATTTCTGGTGTTTTATATGGTTTATTTTTCAGGACTCTTTTTGCAATACTTTTCTCAGGACTTTTTTCGCGACTCCTTCACAACTTTTTAACTGGATTCTTTTTTTCAAGACTTTATTTTCCAAAACAGTTTCTCCAGGACTTTTTTTTTTCGAATATTTTTTGTCAGAACTCTTTTTTGAGGACTTTTTATCAGGACTTCTTTTAGATTTTTTTTTTAGTTTTTTAGTAAACTTACGGTAAAGATTATTAGAATTTGAAACATAATTTGTAATTTTTACCTTTCATAATTTTGACGTTTCAAACGACAGTATCTTCCGATCATGTGAAATGCTCGATTTAAAGTATGATATAAATATGAATAACTATTATACTATCAAATCGGAGAAAGTAATATGATGGCCACATCACCATAATTTATAATTATGAAACGATAATAGTTATAGTAAATTTATAATATATGTAGAGAATGCCAAAGTGAACAATTTATAAAGAATAAGTTTTCTACGATATCTCTTTAGTTTTTGAGAAAACTCAGTTTTTAAATTTGCAGTATAATTCTTCCCTTTCATAATTTTGACGTTTCAAACGTCAGTTTTATCCGATACTACAAACGTTTAATGTAAATTTAAAATATGATTTAAATTGAAAATAAACTATGAAGGCGTAAATAAAACTGATACCATCAAGTCGGAGGAAGTAACATGATGGCCACATCACTATTTTACTTTCTCCGTTACGAAGTACGAGAAAGTATTGTGATCGTGAAATTTTTTTCAAATTTTTACTTTCTCCGTTACGAAGTACGAGAAAGTATTGTGATCGTGATTTTTTTTTCGAAAGAAAAAAAAATTTTGTGTCTGTGTGTGTGTGTGTGTGTGTGTGTGTGTGTGTGTGTGTGTGTGTGTGTGTGTGTGTGTGTGTGTGTGTGTGTGTGTGTGTGTGTGTGTGTGTGTGTGTGTGTGTGTGTGTGTGTGTGTGTGTGTGTGTGTGTGTGTGTGTGTGTGTGTCTGTCTGTCTGTCTGTATGTGTGTGTGTGTGTGTGTGTGTGTGTGTGTGTGTCTGTCTGTGTGCGCTGTATCTCAAAAACTAATAGAGCAATTGATATGAAACTTTGAACATACGTCTTATTTGATAATCCGAAGAACTGAAAAGCTTTTGGTAAAATTTCGTACACCGGAAGTGGGCGTTTACCTTAACTGTTTTTTGTTTTTTGCCAATATTTTCTTAAATATGAAAAATATGACAAAAACATTTAAACAAACATCAAAGACAACAAAGAAATGAACATCTTTAGCTTGAAAATATTTTTCATAAAATCATTGCTATTCGAGAAAAAAATTTATTAATTTTTTTAAATTTTTGGTTTATAATTATGAAACGATAATAGTTACAGCAAATTTATGTCAATAATAATTGTAGAGAATGCCAAAATGAACAACTTCTAAAGAATAAGTTTTTTTCGAAATCTCGTTAGTTTTTGAGTAAACCGAGTTTTTGAATTTGAAGTATAATTTTTCCATATTTCATGATTTTGACGTTTTAAACGTCAGTTTCATCCGAGTTTACGCAACGCTCGATGTACATTTAAAATATGATTTTAATTGAAAATAAACCCATGAAAACGTAAATATAAAGTCGGAGAAAGTAACATGATGGCCACATCACCATTTTTTTTTTGAAAATAAACCATGAAAACGTAAATATAAATGGCTATGATACCATCAAGGCGGAGAAAGTAACATGATGGCCACATCGCCATTTTTTTAAATTGCACAACTACCAGTCATGTTGTCTGACTTGGGTGATTCTAGCGGCAGAAAATGTAGCAAACAAATATAGTTTAATTTATAAATTAGGTAAAACATTTTTCGTGAATTTGACGCAAAACGTCAATATTACACATTTGTAAAGTCCAAAGATTAAAAAAGCGCGATTTGGATGTTTTAAAAAAAAAATTAAAATTCTCTCACAAAATGTAAAATTCTCACTTTTTTAAAGCTCGAAGAAATTCGTAATTTTGATTTTTGTAACAACTGCCGAACGCATTGTCCGATTTTGATGAATCCGCGTCATAATGTGAAAGTGGTTCATAAATTAATTATTCTCATCCAACCACTTTTTATGCTCATAGTCTATAGTTATACGTATCAAATTTTGCTTTGGCCATAATTTAAGTAATATTACATTATTTACACCTGGCGCACCTGGCGAATGCCCGTTAACTTGTTAGTGTTAACTTACGCTTTACGGTTAAGAACAATCAACATTAATGAACAAAACATATACTAAAAAAATGGTGATGTGGCCATCATGTTACTTTCTCCGACTTGATGGTATCATAGCCATTTATATTTACGCTTTCATGGTTTATTTTCTATTTAAATCATATTTTAAATGTACATCGAGCGTTTTGTAGACTCGGATGAAACTGACGTTTAAAACGTCAAAATTATGAAAGATGGAAAAATTATACTTCAAATTCAAAAACTCAGTTTACTCAAAAACTAAAAGGATTTCGAAAAAAAACTTATTCTTTATAAGTTGTTCATTTTAGCATTCTCTACAATTATTGTTAACATAAATTTGCTGCAACTATTGTCGTTTTATAATTATAAACCAAAAATTAAAAAAATAATAATAATTTTTTTTCTCGAATAAAAATGATTTTATGAAAAATGTTTTCAAGCAAAAGATGTTCATTTCTTTGTTGCCTTCAATATTTGTTTAAATGTTTTTGTGATATTTTTCATATTTAAGAAGATATCAGAAAAAAAACAAAAAACTGTAAAGGTAAACACCCACTTCCGGTGTACGAAATTTTACCAAAAGCTTTTCAGTTAAATAACAAGTGAATTGAAGATATTCGGAATGTAAAGAAATACATGTCAGAATAATATTAATATTTCTATGACAAAATATTAAGTTGCCCATAACGGCTGATTAGAATAATAAATAATTTTAATCTATAGATTCTAACTTATAACTATACCATTTCATCAATAAAACATTATTTCTATAGAACTTTACATAAAAAAATTAAAGTCAGTGCAAACATGAAATACTTTATTATCAAAATGTCACTTTTTATACAATATTTTTGAAAAATTAAATGTATTTACATTGTAGCTATAATCTATCTAAAAAATACAGGGTAGTTGGTTAATTAGATATAGTTTAAATCGATTATCTCAAAACAACAACTTTAATTTTTTTACACTTAGCCATTCAATTAATATCAAGCAAAAAATCTGCAGGAAATAGAAACCTTTTTAAATATTCAAACCAATTAACCCGCCAATGGTGATCTACTGGTCTGTGAGACTGGGTGTGTCGAATAACGTTATTCTCCGTTATTGTTTCTTGTTGCAATTTCGAGTAGCTGCCGCATTGCAGAGCTTAAATTGATTAAACGTATTTATTTTATTGTCAAAGAGCATTAATTAAAAAAAAAACATTAACTATTAGTAACACGTTTCGAAAAAACCGATGCGTGAGACGGGCGTCACCATTAAATTTGCGTCACCAATGGCGGGTTAAATAAAACAATTATATTTGCTCCATACGATATGCGATAAATATTTTTGCTAAAAACAATGCCGAAAGTCAATTTTAAGGAAGTATAACAATACAATGATTTTCCATACCAGTACATACGATGTTATATCTATGTATATAATTTTGTAATTGTATTATTATTATTTTACATAAATTAAATAAAAACAAAAAGTAGCCTGAATTACGTGAATATTTAACCCATTCGTAACTCTGCAAAATTAAGTCTTACAGAGACAAACAAATAACTTCTTCCCTGGCTAATGCCACGCTGGATATTGAATGATTATATATTATGTTTAGATTTTTTTTTATCGAATTGTATTTTTATTTTCATAAAAACGTGACCTTTCAATAAATGATATCATAAATACTTACTTATTAATGGAATTAACACGAAGACCAATGGTAATACGAACTTCATAACTGGAACCGTTCACTGTGTACACTAAATTTAAGTAAACTATTCCCACTATTTTGACAGATATATTTGTTTCATGTGATCTACGATTAAACTTATACTACGCTCGTAAGCTATCGTTATAAACGACGCTCAATTAATTAAAAGACTAAACAATGATTTTAGTGCCGACAGAAATTACGTTTGTATACAATGCACAAAATTTCCTCGTTATTACCCACGGGCATCGCTTCTAATAAAGCTGCGAACTGCTTTTCAATGCGATTACGAGTGCTTTGATCAAACACGAGGTTTATAAACATTTTCAATATTCACGATTTATGTGTTTGCGTGTTGCAATTTACGAGTATTTTATCTATTTTATATACAACAGTATTTTTTAATTACTAGATTGAATAGGTCAGATTAAACATGTCCTTTACTGTCGATTCAAGTAAAATATATCGAAATTTTAATGATTAATTAGGCAGTGTAAAACTGATATAGATGTTATGGGAGGTTTTATCACAGTTGGAATTTAAATAAACTGTTGACATGCAAGAAAGTCTAAGATGATATTTTTTTATGGAGTTATTACAGTGTCAAATAAAAATGATAATAATGAAGGAATTTAGTTTTGGTAATTAATTTCAAAATTCTCGCCCGATTGTTAGTATTATTTTAATTAAATAGTCAAGCAGGTAGGTATTATTCTCATATTTTCCTACGCAATTAATTAGAGAATAGTCTTTTGGATAGTCCTGAATAGTATCATATTGGCATTATCTAAGTAAAATAATTTATACATAGTGTTTCAAGTTAAATGTGCACCAGTTCTAAACTAGATTAGATTATATTCGATGGGAACGATTAAATGCGGTAAGCCTTACAGCACTGTCATCTGGTAAGGCATTTTGTACTATGTAATTCTGATAATATTTTTACTTTCTCCGTTACGAAGTACGAGAAAGTATTGTGATCGTGATTTTTTTTCAAAATTTTTTTTTACGGAAATATCCGTTTTGGGGTCCCTAGATGCCATTTCAACAATTTCTGGAAAAAAAAATTTTGTGTGTGTGTGTGTGTGTCTGTCTGTGTGCGCTGTATCTCAAAAACTAATAGAGCAATTGATATGAAACTTTGAACATACATCTTATTTGATAATCTGAAGAACTGAAAAGCTTTTGGTAAAATTTCGTACACCGGAAGTGGGTGTTTACCTTAACTGTTTTTTGTTTTTTGCCAATATTTTCTTAAATATGAAAAATATCACAAAAATATTTAAACAAACACGGAAGACAACAAAGAAATGCACATCTTTTGCTTGAAAATATTTTTCATAAAATCATTGCTATTCGAGAAAAAAATTATTATTAATTTTTCAATTTTTGGTTTATAATTATGAAACGATAATAGTTACAGCAAATTTATGTCAATAATAATTGTAGAGAATACCAAAATAAACAACTTCTAAAGAATAAGTTTTTTTCGAAATCTCGTTAGTTTTTGAGTAAACCGAGTTTTTTAATTTGAAGTATAGTTTTTCCATAATTCATAATTTTGACGTTTTAAACGTCAGTTTCATCCGAGTTTGCGCAACGCTCGATGTACATTTAAAATATGATTTAAATAGAAAATAAACCATGAAAAGGTAAATATAAATGATACCATCAAGTCGGAGAAAGTAACATGATGGCCACATCACCATTTTTTTACTTTCTCCGTTACGAAGTCCAAGAAAGTATTGTGATCGTGATTTTTTTCAAAATTTTGTTTTTACGGAAATATCCGTTTTGGGGACCCCAGATGCCATTTTAACAATTTCTAGAAAAAAAAATTGTCTGTGTGGGTGTGTGTAGGCGCTCTATCTCAAAAACTAATACAGTAATTAATATGAAACTTTGAACATAAGTCTTATTTGATAATTCGAAAAACTCAAAAACTTTTGGTAAAATTTCGTACACCGGAAGTGGGTGTTTACCTTAAATGTTTTTTTGTTTTTTGACAATATTTTCTTAAATATGAAAAATTACACAAAAACATTCAAACAAATATCGAAGACAACAAAGAAATGAGCTTGTTTTGTTTGAAAACATTTTTCATAAAATCATTGTTTTTCGAGAATTTTTTTTTTTCATTTTTGGTTTATAATTATGAAACAATAATAGTTACAGCAAATTTATGTCAATAATAATTGTAGAGAATGCCAAAATAACCAACTTATAAAGAATAAGTTTTTTCCGAAATCTCTTTAGTTACTTTTTTTGAATTTAAAGTATAATTTTTTCATCTTTTATAATTTTGACGTTTTAAACGTCAGTTTCATGCGAGTCTACAAACGCTCGATGTACATTTAAAATATAATTTAAATATAAAATAAACCATGAAAGCGTAATTATAAATCAAGTCGGAGAAAGTAACATGATGGCCACATCACCATTTTTTCCTCTACATAACAGTCTGTCAGTGTGACTATGCGCGCTGTACGTCAAAAACTAATAGAGCAATAGACATGAAACTTTGAACATAAATGTTAATTGAGAATCCGAAGAACTGAAAAGCTTTGGTAAAATTTCGTATTTCTGAATATTTAACAGTTTTTTTGTTTCTTTAGCCTTTTTGGGACTTCAGGACATTGTTTTTAATGACGTTTTTAAAAGATTCTTCTTCAGGACTTTTCAAGACTTATTTTTAGGACTTTTATTTTTAGGATTCCTTTTCAAAATTTTATTAACAGGATTTTTTTTCGGGACTTTCTTCAGAACCCTTCGTTGAGGAATAATTTTGAGGATTTCTTTCAGAATTTTCTTCATTTTTTAGAATTTTTTTATGACTTTTTTGGACCTTTTTAAGGACTTTTCCAGATATTTTTAGCATTTTTTTCAAGACTATTTTCAAAACTTTTTATTTCAGGACGTATTTTTGCAGGACTTCTTTAAGACTCTTTTTGGGATTTCTTCTTCAGGACAATTTCTTTAGGACTTTTTACAATGCTTTTTTCAGAAATTTTTTTGTTTATTTTTTAACGATGTTATTTTCAAGGCGTTTCTTCAAGACTGTTTTTACGGGACAATTTTTTTATCATATTTTTTTTCAGGACTCCTTTTCTGAACTTTCTTCAGGCCTTGTTTTAGGACGTTCTTTCAGGAATTTTCAGGACTCTTTTTTTAATACTTTATTTCCAGGTCTGTTCCTCCAGGACTTTTTTTTCGGGACTATTTCGAGACTTTCTTAAGTACCTCTTGTTTACGACTTCTTTCCAGGATTATTTTTAGAATTTTCTTCATTTCTTCATTTTTCAGGATTTTTTTTTAACCTTTACAGGTTACCTTTTTAAGGATATTTTAACAGGATTTTTTTCAGATATGATTTTTTAGAATTTTTTACGATGTTATGTTCATAACTCATTTTTAAGACTGTTATTACAGGACATATTTTTCAGGATATTTTGAACATAAGTCTTATTTGATAATTCAAAAAAGGATTTTTTTAACACTATATTTCTGTACATGTTTAATAGGATTATTTTTTAGATCTTCTTGTTCCGGACTTTTTTCAAGATTTTTTTTTGAGATTTTTTCTTCAGATCTTATGCAGGTCTTTTAAATAATCTTTTTAAGGATATTTTAACAGGGTTTTTTCCAGATGTGTTTTTTTGGAATTTTTTACGATGTTGTGTTCATAACTCATTTTTAAGACTGTTATTACGGGACATATTTTTCAGGATATTTTATCAGGACTTTCTTCCGGACTTTTTTCAGCATTTTCTTCAGGACTTTCTTCAGGACTTATTTTAGGACTTTCCTTCAGGACTTTTTTAGGACTCTTTTTCGGACTTCTTTCGGGATTTTTTAAGGACATTTACTTCTAATGTTTTATATGAAGACTCTTTTGTACTTTTCAGGATTTTTTTCACGACTCTTTTTCAAAACTTTTTAACAGGACTCTTTTTAAATAAATAAATAAATAAATAAGGTTTATTTACGGATTCTCCATTACAAAAAAATACATAATTAATTATTTCTTAAAACTAAAATATTGATTGAAAACGCATTAACTATTTAACCTGATTAGTTTTAAGTTTTTGACAATCGACGCGTTTTAAATTTCATAATATTTTTTTGAAACTTTATTTCCAAAACTGTTTCTCCAGAACTTTTTTAGGACATTTCTTTGTCAGAAATCATTTTTTTAGAATTTCTTTCAGGACTTTATTTCTGGACTTTTGGAAGGACCTGTTGTGTCAGGACTTTTTATCAGGACTTTTTATCGGGACTTTTTTCAAGACTTTCTTGTTCAGGCTTTTTATTAGTAGGTTTTTTAGGATTTTTAAATCAGGACTATTTTAGAAATCTTTTTAGGGATTTTTTTTAGCATTTTTTTTTTTTAGTTTTTCAGTAAACTTATGGTAAATATTATCAGAATTTCAAACTCAATTTGTCATTTTTACCTTTCATAGTTCTGACGTTTTAAACGTCATTACCATTCGATCATGTGAAACGCTCATTTCAAAAAGTGATTTAAATTGAAAATAAACCATGCCATTATATATATAAATAACTTTTTTACCATCAAGTCGGAGAAAGTAACATGATGGCCACATCACCATTTTTTTCTCTGAGCGTTGAAAGGATAATTACCCTATAACCCCAAAATAACGCACCGTACTCTAAATGCAATTGTTCCCTCTTAAAGAAATATGGTTTTAAGGCTAAGTCATAGCAGTCCTCATTTGATACCCATCCAAGTAGACAATAGCCATAAATTTTCTTTAACAATTTCTTTAAAATTAATTGGTGTAAACTCAGTTAAATAAAAGACGTGTCCACAATCCGAGGATCCATTTTTATTTTCTGATTGTGGCAGCCTCGAAAGGAAATCTGCATTGGCATTTTTTTCTGACGTAATATATTTGATATCAAATTGATAAGCCTCTAACAAAATTGCCTATCTAGCTGCCATTGTAAGAATAACAATGTAAAATTTCTACCGTATAAATATTGATGAATTTTTTTTATTCCATAAATGATAGCTACTGCCTCTTTATCAATTTGGGAGTAAACTTTTTTAAACCTTTTCCTTTTTAGAAAGTATTCGCGATGCGTAGGCAATGTGCCTACTACATTCGCCACTAGGAAACATATGAGAAATTACCGCCCCTAATCCGTACGAACTCGCATCGCACGCTAGTGTTAGTGGCAATTCCGGATCATAGTGTACCAATATGTTAGAATATGTTAATTTATTTTTTACTGCGTCAAATACTTTTTGGCATTCCTCTACTTTATTAGCAATAAAATATTGTTATTACCGTGCAATATATGTACTCTAGTTCTTTACCCCTATTTCAAATTTGGAAATCTTGCCGATGTTTGCCAATATCCTCGTCGCCACTGTAATAACTCGCGTAATTATGAGTTGTAATCAAACACTGTCGTAAAGTCAATACTATTTAATTTCGGGTTGTTCACTATACCGTATCGCTACAATGCTCAGACTGACGAAAAAAAAATATACAAAAATCATTCGACAAAAACTATCTCTCTTAAATATAACGAAACATTAAATCCTAACAAGTTATAATAAAAGCCCTGTATAATGTCGTATATTCTTCTATAAAATTATTATATGTTCTTATAAATTAATATTATAAGTTTAAGGTTTGCATGGAAGACCGGCAGGATGATATCGTATGTTCATTAAAAAAAAAAACCTCAAGTGTACCATGATTTTTTAATTGAAAAAATTTAACTTGGTACACATGTTAGGAATTGACATAAAAAACGTCAGATTGTTCTAAAAGTCACAATTATTCCGTGACCACCATGGTTTACAGCAACCAGCAAAAAAGTTTCTAGTAGAAAGTAATTTCCGAAATGGGACTAAAGTGGACGAAAATTGGGTGTATTCATTCGACGCACCTATGGCAGAGTTTCGGGAACGTTCTCATTATTTATGATGAATTTAAAAATACTTTATCACGATCTGTAAACCAGTAAGCGGTGGACCAGTCAAACGTACTCAAGATGCTGTTAACACAGCCCAAGGACTTTTGGAAGGTGAACCTACGTCTTCTCTGCATCGTTTATCACAGCAAATTAATTTATCGGTAGGAACATTCCGCAAGCAACATAACCTCAATATGTGTTACCAACCTAAATTTCAAAAAATAAAAAGTCATGGCACACTTGAGGTTTTTTTTTTAATGAACATACTTTACATCATCCAATGCTGAATCTGGGTTCTCCTTTTCTGCTTTGTACATTTATATTTATGTTTATAAATTTTCTTAATTGTACGATAACGGAAGAATCATAGTTATTATTATTATTATTAAAGTTTATTATTGTGGACTGTAAGGTTTGCGAATTGATATCCTGAAAGCTGGATCAACGACCGACGACCGAAAAACATTTCTAGGCTTTTTTTTTTAAGTTAATTTACATATATCTCATGGTCAATGTATAATTATTATTCAATCAAGAATTGACCTACTATAAATTATGGACAAACTAATAAATTTTGAACAGTGTTCAGCGGAGAGTCAATACATGCTATAATAAGTAAGTTATTTAATAATATTTTTCGCAGATTTACATTCTTTATAAGTTGTTCATTCTGCAATTCTCTACAATTTGATGTAACTATTGTCGTTACATAATTATAAACGAAACGCGAAAAAAAAATATAATAATTTTTATTTTATTTCGTATTTCGAAAGTATGACTTTATCTCCGCTGTCAATGACGATGGAGTTATATAGTATATTGTACAACAAGAGTGGATATGATGTAAATATCTCACGAAGGCAAGTACCCCAATGCCGTTTTGAATTTGAAACCCTAAAAATTAAAATGTTCTGATTATTGTTGAACAATTTAGACCTTATTAGCAACAAAATGGTTTAATTTGATATTTAGAACGAGAAATTCGAATAAATTATAAAAAAATATTGTACATATTTTGTTTAGTATTGTTAAATAGCAATTTCCAATGAGGCATCACAAAGGGGATATTGCCATTTAAAAAAATTGAGTTGGGGTGGCTAGTAAAGATCATTTTTGTGGTAATACTGATTCCCCCCCATATACCCTAGAAACGGTTTTGAGAAATATTTAATAAAGCATTGCTCATTTTTAAATAGATACCCTGCATACAGAGGTAGAATTGGTTCACTCACCTTAGGGATTTCCATGTAAAATTATTAATGTTCAAAATATTGGCTATATAAGTACGTTTCTTGCAGAGAGCAAAAATGTGTACAACCATATCATTACCTATTTTTTTTTTCTTTTCATACAAAGGGGAAATTAAAACTACTATTTCAGCAAAAATAGATGGTGCCTTGGAATTGTTGAAACAACAACAACCTACTCATTCCTTGGGTTGAACACATACAATACTTAGGACCAATACTCGACATGAGACTTACACCCAGCAAACACATCGAAATAATAAAACAAGCCGTAACAAATAGACATGCATTTCCTGGATTACCAGAACACTCAACCCTATAACCAAACTTCTCCTCTAAACCTCACTAGTAGGCTCACTCATAACCTATGCATGCCAAATTTGGTCCTCACACACCCTCAACATTAAACCGCCTCCAAATAATCGAAAACACCCGAATCCTTACCACCAACCAAGACCTCTACGACATCGCGCAGGTCAAAGAAATAATCGGCATTTCTCCTGAGCATAACATATTTTTAAATATAATTAATCTTACACATACCGGGTGTTCGATAAAAAACGGTCAACGCTATAACTTATTTATTGACCGATTTGAATGAACTAAAAACCAAAATCAATGGCGGTTAAAATAATCAAATCAAATCAAATCAATTTATTACACTTTAGCCACATTGTACAATACATGTTTACATAATAATAATAATAATAATAATACATGAAAGTTGTGGGTGTGTTCGTCAGTTTAGTAGTTACATAATTTAATTCTACACTATAATCATTAAATAATTAAATAATTAGCAGTTATATTAGAATTAGAAGTGATAGGTACATAAATAATTTAAAAAAATAAATAAAATGTATCAGTTCAGGAATAAAAGCACATAAATTGTACATATAAATTACAATTATACAATAATTTGACAATTTTACAACATGTTAAAATTTAAAGCAATAAATATAAATAGTCCAATGTATAGTCACATAAAAATGGTATAAATAAATAATTAATATTCGGATGCGTCAGTTTAGAAGATTGAGATATTAAAGGTCACAATCAGTAATGAATTCTGTAAAGCTATAGTAGCATTTACTAACCAAAAATTGTCTAAGCGCATTCCTCCAAGGTATTTGGTAGTTTAGTTAGTTAGTTTTTTTAAATATTCGTGCACATGAATATTTGGCAGATTTTTCGTATAATGCGGTTTTACGTGAAGTCATACATATATTCCTTTATGCCTTGTGTCCCGTGACATTCTTCATTTTTCAAAAAGCTGCCTTTGTTGTTCCAGACATATATTGCACAATTATAGATATAGATAGAACTAACCGTGAGAATATTATTAGTCTTGAAAGTGTTCCGACAGGAATCCCTTTTTTTGAGATTCAAAATTAATCTGATGACACGTTTTTGGGATACAAATACTCTTTTTAGGGTTTTGCCACCCCAAGCCAATGTATTGTAAGTTAAATGGGGATAGACCAAGGCATAATATATGTTCATTACGATTTATTTTGAAAATTTATTACATATTCTCATTATAGCGAAATAAGCACTATTTAATTTGCTACATCGTTGATCAATTTGCGAACTCCACGACAATTTACTATCTACAAAACTTCCTAGAAATTTAGTGCTAGCTGAGGTGCCATATGTCGGAGTAATTGGAGCTCCTCTCTTGAAAAATTGCATTTTAACTGTCTTTTCACTATTTAGAATTAATTTGTTTTTAGAACACCAGTCTCCTATTTTATAGTGTGTTTTCCGAATTTTATCTTCCAGTTCAGATTGGGTTGGCGCTGATAAGATAATTAAACTGTCGTCCGCAAAGTTTACCATGTACCCTTGGGTAATAAACTCTCGAAGATCGTTTATAAAGAGAATAAACAGCAGTGGTCCTAATGTTGATCCCTGTACTATTCCTTTGGAGAGCGTGTATATGTCTGATGATGTGTTATTCACATGGACGTATAGGTGTCGATCCGAAAGAAAAGAAACAATTAGTTCATGCACATTTCCCCGGATACCAATTGCATATAGTTTTTCGCGCGCAAACTTTACATCTATAGTGTCAAAAGCACACGAGAAATCATAGATTCCTTGTGACCTCCTCCAAGGCGTCGAAAGTTGCGGTTTGGGTTGACTTTTTCTCTCTGAAACCATATTGATGTTTCGTTATTATGTCATATTTCTTGAGGTAGTTCCAGAGTCTCTTCACAATATTTTTTTCAAATATATTTGAAAAGCAGCATAATATGCATATAGGCCGATAATTCTCCTTTTCCAGTTTAGATCCCTCTTTAAAGATAGGGACTATTTTGAACAATTTAAGTTTGCTTGGAAACACCCCAGTGCTGAATGCTAAATTAATTAAGTGCGATAGTGGTTCAGCTTTTTCATGTGCTACCGCTTTTATAACCTTTACTGGAATGTCATCTTGTCCAGCGCTGTTTTTATTCCTGAGTCCTTTAATCATTTCCATCACTTCTTCTGGGGTTGTTGGTTCCAAGAGCATCAAGAACATGTGCTCTACCAATTTCGATGTTGTACAGTCCTCATATAAGTTATTTTGAAAATGGTTTATTAGTTTTAACTCGGTCACTGTAGAGTAGTAATTTCCAAACATATTACTGATTTCATTTGAATCCGTTGAGATAGTACCATTATTATCGTTGATTTTAATTGAGTCTCCTTTTTTATTCCTGTTCAATTCTTCGTTGACAATTTCCCATTTTTTTCGGTTTGTTTGGTGTATTTAGGATTAATTTATCATAATAACATCTTTTCGTAACTTGAATAAGTTTATTATGAGCCTTTTTGTTGCAGTTGTATCTATCTCTGGCTTCAGTTGTCGCCAGCAGTTTCATGGCAGAAAATGACATCTTTAACTTTTCACTAGATCTCTTTACTTCATTGTTTATCCAGTTTCTTTTTTGTTATTTTGATATGGTGTAAACTTTCTGGGGCAATATATGTTAAATTGATATTGAAACTCCTCAGAAATGAATTGAATGCCGAGTCTATATCATTTGGATTAAGATCCCAATTGATACGATTTAGACCTGCAGACAGTTCATGAATGGTGTGTTTATTTATGCGTCTTACGTATTGTTTTATTTCTTTCGAGCATTCAGGGTATTTGTTTATTTCAATGTCAATATATAAAATTTGGGCAAGGTGGTCAGATAAATTCAAGTTAATATTTTTGGAAAAAGTTTGATACATTGGTTACCATGTAGTCAATTTGTGTCATTGATGTTCCTCGTTCTGATGTTTGAATTCTCGTGGGTTCACTTATTTTGTTGATTAACTTGAATGACATGAATATGTCACAAAGCATTTTCTTTTCAAGTGTGTTAGCCAAATAGTTTATATTAAAGTCTCCACACAGGATAATGCTGTCATATTTTTTGTATATTGATGTGAGTAAAATACCAATATTGTTAAAGAAAATATTTGTATTTCCGGATGGTGGTCGATATACTGTAATGATACACGTTGTTTTTGCATTTATTGTTGTTGAACAAGCAACAAATTCTATGTGCGATTCTACACATATATGATTCATTGTGTTATCTTCTTTACATGGAAGACTTTCATCCGATAAAATTAACACCTCCACCTCCATGTTCATGATTTTTCCTCGTGTAGTGACATATTCTGTGATATCCGTTGACCGTCATGTAATTTACAGTGGTTTCGCTACTCCACGTCTCTGTTAAGCAGATTATTTGCGACTTTTCGTTTTGTATTGCAGATTCTATTTCATCGGTTTTACGAAGGAGACTTCTTATGTTTTGATGCAATATCTTTATTTGTTTATTTTGTTTCTCTCTGGTGTTGTGGTCGTCTGGTGAGTTGTCTCGGTTTTCGAAAAAAGCTGAAAGGGCTTACTTTAATACCTTCTGGCCATATATTTGGGTTATTAATCAGCTTTCTGTGTGATTCAGGTACGCCAATCTTGAAACATTTATATTTTTCGGATGACCATCGGTCTATCCGCTCAATGGGTTCAACAACCAGATTCACATTTTGAAGATGGGATTTCAGATGAATTTTTAATTCGTCTCCTGTGTACTCGTTTTTAAATTTTCCTGCGTGTAGCCAAAATCTTTTTACTTCACTATATAGTATATTATTGGAATCTCTACTTGCACCGTGGAGAATGTTATAGTTTTTTTGAGTTTTCGCAACGGACATTACTGGATTTATATGAATATATGCCTCTTTGTTTTCATTCGCGTTCATTGAACTGGTTTGTTTTCCACAGTCAGCTGGTTTGGTTTTATTTGTAGAAGTGCGCTCAGATGTATTATTTTTCTTTTGGCTCTTTTTTTTTTTGCCAAGTTTTTCTGAGGTCGCTGCGCTCGGTGTACTCAAATCTTGTGATGACTCATTTAATTGTGGTTGATTGTTATTTACCCCATAGAGGTCGCGAGTGTATCACAAGCAGATTCCGATATATTGTCCATTGTTGTATGATTCGCAGATATCTGCATTAATTTGTATAATAAATTGATTTGGTCTTTAAGGGACATTATATTATCGTGTTATGCATAACAAATGACATCAATATTGATTTTTTTCAATAACAACTTCATTGCTAAATAATGGTCAACTTATAATTTTTAAATGGCTGCCTATAATAGTGTAGCCATCATTTTTCTGAATCCAATAATGCCCAATATGTTGTTTTTCGTTCAATATTTTGGTCGAAAAAATTTAAAATTATATTTTTCAAAAATTATAATTAGCGTGCCTTGGAAAATAAGTGACAAATGTCATTTGTTGCATGGTTATGTCAAACATGAATAATAAGGACCCAATAAATAAGTACCTATGTTACAACTCAATGTAGAATAGAATTAATAAGTAGTGCAAGTATTAATTCACTTGCGATTTAGATGCTCTGCGATTATTTTAAATACTAAGTAGAACTCTGCAAGTCCACGAAATTGTCGAAGCACTCTCTACGTTTTTTAAAGGCTCCATATCGTCTCAAATTTTCGTCCAACCTAAATTTAGGTTCTGGTATTCGCCGCTCTGGAAACCATGCTGCAGCTCTTCGATTTCTATTACATAGACAATTGCCCTCATTTACTTATTAACCAATGAAATCGAATAACGTTGATGAGATGATCCAATAAAATTCTAATTACGATGCGTAACAAACCACGGTCTATGTTATGCATGGCAATTAACCCTGGGTGGTATCTAATCAGATAATCTCTCATGTTGGTATTGCCTAGCAACGCGTTGGTTCATTTTCTATAACGTATAAAACGTCAGTTATTGCCGGACTTTTAAGCAGTTTTCTCCTGAATTCGATCTGTTTGTATTTTCGGGTGAAGTGTTAGTGCTTTCATAAGTAATAGTATTCATAGGCATTTCTCAAAATCTTGGTAAGCTCATTTTTACTACAATTATTGTGGCGCAGATTAATACACGTCTGACACTTGGTGTCACTAAATGTAATTTATCAAATTAAGAAGTGTGAACTTTCTCTTCGGCCAATTGTCTTCTCGAATCTAACTCGTGACTGATTTTTCCTAGGCAATTATTAGCGTCTGGATCACTCTTGCTTGTTGCTTCTAGAAAATCGGCATCCTGCCGCTAATAATTGCCGGCAAAATCATAGGCACTCGTTATATTACTGTTGAAAATAAACATGTAACATGTCTATTAATTCGCTATTGTTCATGATTATGTCTGAAACACAGACTAATAACAAATGGTTGACATTCGTCGATTCGAATTTTTAATCTAAAATTGCCAAAAAATCATGTGAACGAGATTTATTATTATCTTTTTCTGGCATAAATATTAATTTATACCCAACATAATGGCATATTTGGATTCAGAAAAACAATGTCTAATATTATAAAATTAGAAAAGTATATGCAGCCATTTAAAAATTTAAAGTTGACTATCATTTGGCAATGAAGTTGATTTAAAAATATATATATATAATTACCGTCATTTTATAGTATTTAAACAGCCACCATTGACTTTCTTTTTTAGTTCATTCAAATCGATAAATAAATAACAGAGGTATGGCCTTGGGCGTTTTTTTTATCGAACACACGGTATAGTAACGATGTTATGTAGGTCAAACTCCTGTTTACTCTACGAATTGATGTTTCAGTATTACGACCGATCACTGACACTAATCTTGACTGGAGTCGTACGCTGCTCATATCCACCGAAGGTTATCCAGGGAAAGTTATTGTTAGGTTACCCATACGTCGATATCAATCAATGTAAGACGTCATTTTTAATGGGCACAGAAATTTTAATATATAATACCAATTAATATGACTCCTCCAGTCACCTTCGGTTGGAGCAACCATTATTTATAACTGTATCACATGAAAGTAAATTTTAAATCATATTTTTCGTAATTAACGCCGACGCAGATTTTTCAATTCAATTTCAATTTTTGTTTAAATTTTAATTCTTAGTGTATTTTCCCTGAAGAAGGAATAAAGACTCGATATATTTTATTTTTTACGTAATCCCACAAGAAAAAGTCTAAAACAGACAGATCGGGTGATCTACGTGGCCACGGCGGCATTGGCGCATTTCTTCCTACCCAGCCAACATATGAGGAGTTCCATCATGTTAAAATCATCTTAGTCTAGCCCTCCATGATAAACATAAATCATCGAGCATGTCTTAAAGAAAATGAAGATAATTGAAACTTGCGTGGTTAATATCTACTGATAGTGTCACCAGAAGAGCTGTAAAATAAGTGAATAGAGGACATTTTGAACACATCTGATATTTTTTAATTATCATTTAAAATGCAAACTTTTAAAATAAGTGAGCCATGGAAAATTTAAAGTCAATAACTTTAATCCGATATTATAGTCGGGCCGCTGAGAGCTGCCCGTGACTCATCGCTTAAATTCGCATGAATCAAGATTTAAGTAAACGTATGTCCGTAAGAAAATTTGGTGTCGCGCTGATTTTCATTGACGGGATATTTAAAAATTCTCGCGCACCACCTTATATATATTTCAGACCGGTTTATCATTTGGCGATTTGCGTTCAAAATAATTAAACACGTTAATCAACATGTTGAGACTGACCTTTTAGCGATTTATTTCTGAGCATGATGAGTTAATTAAGTATTAACTCGATCGAAGTGAAATCTAAAGCGCAATACAAACAAACTTTTTACGGTTATGTTATTTGACGCAGCGCTCGCGTGTTTTGTGTGTTTATATGAAGCGTGCCAATGCGAGTCATGCGTGAGCTTAGACCTACGTTTACGCTGCCCTATTCTTTAACACGCAGACACACGTTTCGTCTTTTATTTCATACTGTTTCGTACATGATAGAAAAAGGTAGATACAAAATGCAAAGCAATTCTTAGTACGAAAATGCATGAGTCACCGTCAGCTCTCAACGGATGAACTATATTTAAAATGGGTGCCAGTGACAAAATTATGTTTCCGACAAAAGTTGCTTGTTTTTTTTTTAAGACCTTTTAAATGAATTTCTTTTCGACTAAACGTGCCATCGACAAAAGTTGCTTGTTTTTTTAAAGACCTTTTAAATATACCGGGTGACCCAGGGATCTGTAAAAGCCCCATAACTTATTTGCTATTTGAGATATCGACTTCTAGTTTTCTTGAACTGGTACCCACACTTATTCTACATATTTTAAAAATATGTATGTTTTTTTACAGGGTGTCCCAATATACATAACAGAACAAAGTTATGTTTTTTTAAATGGAACACTCTATATTTTATACTTTATATTCAACCCTCTTGAGAAGCTGATAAAAATAGTATAAGATAGTATAGGTCTATTATGTACGGTTGGTTAGTTATGGGCAAATTTGTGGCAAAAACATGTTCACATTGAAAACATTGCAGAAGCGTTCCCAGCAAAGATAGCAGAATTATTTATACCCTAGAAAATTTCCCACATCATAAAGAATAATACACATCGGCTTTGGTTCCCTTTTATTAATAGTGCTATACAGGGTGTCAACATACGCAAAACAAAGGATAACTATTTTTTTTTCAAATGGAACACCCTATATGAATTGCCACCAATCTATGGCATTTTTAATAAGCTTTCCAATAATATACAGTTTGTATAACAAAATATTAAGGATTCTTGAGATTTATCAATAGAAACATATTTGTTTGGTCACCTTCTGCTGATTTTTGGATTTTCAGAAAAAACTATGCATTTTCAGGAAAAATTATAAGAGACCAAAGTTGTAGAGCGAAAAATTTCCGATCGATGTAGGTCTTTTAACTTTTAAGATAATGCGTGCATTGCCCGCCAGAGCGCGCAAAATCGTGACCGTATATGCATTTTAGCGTTTTCTTTTCAAATTTTTTATTAATTAATTGCACTGTACTTTATTTTCCGCACCCTCTAGCGGAAAAATGGGAAATTTTCGGGAAATTAAAATGGCCCATATCGATTGAAAATGTTTCGCTCTACAACTCTTAATAGAAGCAATTTTTGCCAAAAATGCATAGTTTTCCCTAAAAATGCAAATTGAAAATGTATGTATCAATTTTTGCGTTTTTTAATGTTTTTTTGCATTTTTAGCGAAAACTATGCATTTTGGGCAAAAATTGTTTCTATTAAGAGTTGTAGAGCGGAATATTTTCAATCGATATAGGACATTTGAATAATTCTATAATTACCCGTTTTTTACTAGAGGACGTGGAAAATAAAGTATAGTGCAATTAATTAACAAAAAATTTGAGAAAAACGCTAAAATGCATATACGGTCACGATTTTGCGCACTCTGGCGGGCAATGCACGCATTATTGGAAAAGTCGAAAGACCTATATCGATCGAAAATTCCGCTCTACAACTTTGGTCTGTTATTATTTTTTCAGAAAATGCATAGTTTTGGCTGAAAATCAAAAAATGAGCAGGAGGTGACAAAAGAAAAATGTTTTTATGGATAAATCTGAAGAATCCTTAATATTTCATTATACAAATTGTACATCATTGGAAAGCTTATTAAAAAATCTATGCATTGGTGGCAAGATATACTACAGGGTGTTCCATTTGAAAAAAAAATAGTTATCCAATATTTTGCGTATGTTGACACCCTGTATAGCAGTATGAGCAAAAAAGAACCAAAGCCGATTTGTATTATTCTTCATGATGTGGAAAATTCTTAGTGTATAAGAAACGACGCTAGCATTGCTAGGAGCGCTTCTGCAACTTTTTCAATGTGTCCTTGTTTTTGCCACAAATTTGCCCATAACTAACCAATCGTCCATAATAGACCCATACTATCTTATACTATTTTTATCAACTTATCAAGAGGGTTAAAAATAAAGTATAAAATATAGGGTGTTCCATTTAAAAAAACATAACTGGTCTATTATGTATATTGGGACACCCTGTACAAACACATACATATTTTTAAAATATGTAAAATAAGTGTCGGTACCAGTTCAAGAAAACTAGAAGTCGATAACTCAAATAGCAAATAAGTTATGGGGCTTTTACAGATCCCTGGGTCACCCGGTATATCACACGACTAAACGTACCATTTAGAAATCTGGAGTTCCTGTCAAGCTCTCAGGAATACCAACCGTTTTTGGGAATAACAATATCATAAATCGATTCTTTAATCTGGCTTTTGTAGTACATTTTTTTGTACAAACTCTCTCTGACTAGCTGTTTTCCAAAAAAGAGCCTGATACGGGTGGATTGGAACACCCTGAATGTATAGATTTTTTTCTAATAACTTTTGTAGTTAGTGTTAGTTATATTATTATGATCTTTCTGATACACAATGTTGCCAGTATTAATGATTAAATATTGTTAAATAATAGTATATTATGCAACAAGTGTGATAAACGGCACTTTAGTCACGAGTTAATTAGGCACCAACGGAGCGAGTGTTTAATAACGAGTGTCTAGAGAAGTTTATAACACGAATTGCATACTATACTTTTTCTACGACTAAATAGGTAAAATTTTGAAATTATTTTATTATCTTAAATGAACATGGTAATAGTACATTATTATTAAATATACTTAGGTAAATATGCATTAACAGTTACGTTAGAGACATTATGGCAATTGCTAAAGGAAATCATTGATTCCCTTAAATTTCTTTGATGTCTTGTTTTATTCATTTGATTTAAGGGGTAACACCACCTTGACCTTTTAAAAAAATCGTTTTTTTTTGTTTTTTGGCTTCAAATATTCCTTGGGATGTGTACTTTAATTTAGAATTCATCCCAAGTCCGCCAGAAAGATTTAAAACATTTAAACCGTTAACGAGACGATTTTCTAAAAAACGCGCTAAGCGACCGTCAGGTGCTCCTGGCAGAAGGCGAAAGCGACGGGTGTACTTCAGGGATATCGACACAAGCCAGCGACGAAGAATGAACGGTGCCTAGGCAGGTTTACGCAAAATGAGAACGAAAGTTTCAACACGACGCTCTGGCAGATAGCTCCAAAAGTTGTCCATTCTGGGAAGTCAGTGGTAGACATCGCGAGCGGTATTGCTGCTTGCAATTACAATGATGAACTTCACGACATTATGCAAATACAATTTTTGCATCAACGACGGCGCCAAGCGAGTGAAGTTGACACATTCCAAATTGATAAATACAACATTTTTTGGTCCGCCATCTTGAATTAGACTAATCTTATAATAAATTCACATTCGCCGACCGCGAAAACCCTTTTATCCAAAGTTTGGACAAAATTGATTGATACAAATTTCTTTTGGTCTGCCATATTGGATCCGCCATCTTGAACTTTGCAAATTTGACCTCAGATTCGTGTTCACCGATGCCGAAAACATATGATACCTAATAGTCGTCGTGCAAACTGAACAAACGAAGAAAGTTATCTCAAGTTAAACTTTCCCAAAACTTTAAACGCGTTTATTTCGAAACAGTATTTTTAAAAACTGCGGGGGAAAATTCTCGGAAAGTTTACATCCGATTTCGATGCGGTTTTGTCGACTGTATTAAGAATTGCATTGTCTAGCGAAATACGAGCCGGATTTTCTATATTTTGAAAATTCGATTTTTGGTGCACGTTTTTGTGACGAATTTTTGGGGCTGACGTTTTTTGTTCGGATTTTTATTGCAGGATAACGGGGGGGGACCAGGAATCTCCCCGCAGTGGGGCGATATCGTGCAAGAGGACGTCTGCGCCACCAGGTGCAGCGGCCTCATGGTGGCCGCGATCAGCGCAAAAAAAATAGTTAGGGAGCCCGTTTATCACTAAATAAAACCATCAAAATCGATTTGCCCTCCTGACTTGTTTTCATGCCGAAAATAAAATACGAAAATGACCTATTTTGTCAGCGCTCAAGGTGATGTTCCCCCTTAAGTTGAAAGTATTCCTAGTTTCATTTATTTCTTTTTTATTTTGACAGATTGTTGATAAGTGACAAGTAACTTGATTTTGAGTTTCAATTGATTTTAGCGATTTAAAAATCTGGAGCTAACTTCACACGGTGGTCTGGAAAGCACTTTAAATAAAAGGGCGCTGTACCTCCTTTTTTATTGTTCGGAGGGATTCCTGGGGTTGTATATATTCTTCACCCGAATTTGGTGACCTATAGTGTGACATGAAAAATGTAAAATGATAATTGAAAAAAATCACAATGATAATTGGTTGCCGAAAACAGGATAACTAATTACAAATTATAAGTGATGGCTGTTGTATTCACATGTGGCACGCAGCAGCATGTTATTGGAATCTGGGTGACAACTTGTTACCTTATATTTCTTCCAAGTTTCGTTGAAATCGTGGTGGGCAGATTCAACCGCCTGTTCGCTATAAAAATCCAGGCTCTTTCCTGTAGAGTTGCAAAATTCAGAGACGTGAAAAAAATGGCATGAATTTTTGGTGTCACAGATTTGTTTAATGCCATATAACTTTCACGGAAGGATTCTATAATATAATTATAATTTTCATTGAGGATAGCCCCAAAACATTCATCAATGACATTCTTAAGACACTGAAATGTTTCAACATAAACCAAACATCCCAGTTGACAATTTGCTCGCAAAATGTCGATTTTGTTCAGCAGCATTTTACAGGAATTTCCTGTAAACACCGCCCCACCTCTTCTGATCTCACGCTGTACGTGACACTTTTGGACCCACTCAGTTGCATCTCTTTCAAAATCGGCAGACATATAGTTGAAAAGGGTGTTGACTGCACCCAACATTAAATGCAGTTCAGGTGGGGGAACTATATCTTCTTTTTTTTTAGTCACATCGAATATTTTTAATTTTCAAATCCTATGGCGAGATTCAGTTAAGCGCAAAAACCCAAACTGTTCTTCCATCTAAACCTTAATATAATAAGATAAATACCAATAAGTAACAAAATAAAATAAAATCAAATAAAATAATACCAAATAAAATTATATATATATACAAAGCAGTATTAAAACATGAGGATTAAGCATCATGAAAAATAATAAATATAATGTAATAGTAAAACATAACAAAATAGTAAAACAGTAATTACAGAAACACAATTAGGATATTGTTTACTGCACTTTAAACAATTTATACTGGCGTTTGAACTTGCTTATCTTCAGTACTTTAAAATGATTTGGTATTTAGGCCGAGTTTGTGACTCCTTCAGGGTTTCTTTGACAACACGTTGTCGTTGAGATGCAGCATTTGCTTCTTGTAGCCAGGGCTTTACCAGGCGGGGGTGTTAAGGGTGGACAGGTTTGACTTAGGCATGAGCCATTCAGTCACATCGAATATTTTAAATTTTTGTATTATTAATTTTTGGGATGAATAAATGAACAAATGAATAAATAAATAATGTCAGACGTATACACTACAACCATGGACACGACCGAATACTTCTCGATCCCCGAAAAATCGTTCGGCCGGGCTGGGAATCGAACCCACATGGCACGCTGTGCAATCGGCACAAGCGCTCTCCTGTACCCACTACACCAACGGGCCGCTCTAGGAACTATATCTAAAATTCTTGTTCCTTCAGGTCCATGGAAAATTGGAAGGTGAATGCAACATCCAAAATTCCTAGCATCTTTTCTGACCGAAACTTTTTCACACCAAGCGTCATAATTATCTACAGAATTGTCTATTATCTTAGCTAAACCGCATTTAGACAATTGTGTGTTTTCAGCAAAACACCAAGTGCATGGATTTTTAAAAGCGTGAGTCATTATTCCCAGTAAAATATTTGCCAACTTCAGGTCAGTTGCTATAATGCCACTGAAGTGGTTTATCTGCAACAAATCTCACAATTTTGAAATGTTCCCATAGTTTTCTTGGGTATTCGGAGCAATGGCTAGGACAATCAATTTTTTTACGCCTGAATCCTTGAACTTGAAATGTTTACTTGGCGATTTATCAAGAACTTCGGTGGATAGAGTTAACGATTGGATTGAAAGACAGATTTTCAGGAAGCCAGAAAGCCGCCACCCCCATCAATACCAAACTTAAGCAAAGTCTCAATATTTTCTCTTCGTTCATTCACTAGCTGAATCAGTCCATCTAAGTCTTTACAATAAGCCACTGGGCCCGAAGCACTGGTTTGAATATCGGCTTTCATATTTACAAAATCGAAAGACTGAACGTCAAAGAATTGGTCCACAAGGTGGTTCCTGGAATAAAGTTTCGGGTCCAGGTGACTTTCAAACATATTCCTATTGTTGGTAGCATTGCGCAACATAGAGGTAACCTTCATCTGGTTGTAGCTCAAATTAAAACTGTCCTGGATTTTTGACACAGTCTCCAAAGAAATCGGGTGATTATCGACCCGTTGGACGGTGGATATTATAGTGTTTATTGAAAGGCGTAGTTGCGTTCCATGATATTGACTTAAACGTATTTCGTTTTTTTCAGTACCAGTTTCAGGTGCTTGCTTTTCTGTTGTCGACTTTAACATTTTTGACAAAATCTGTTGGCTTTTTTTTTCATCCAAATCGAACACATAATTTGCTATGTTGGTTACGCGAGTTTCAAGAGTGCATACGTGTTTCTTACCCTTCTGCATATTAGTTAAGCATTTCACACATTTTTTTTCATGGCTAACAGTTTTCGAAACCACTCTTGCCACTTTGAGACCAGCAGATTGACCTGAAGAACTACCCGTCTGTTGCATTGACGTAACACTTCGAGATCTAATCAGTTCATACAAATAGCAAAGGCATTTATTGTCCACAATCTTTGACCTTGTGTTTCTTTGATTATGGTAAGAAGAGTAGTCTGGTAAATTAAAATTTTTGCCAATATCGTCAATAGCACAATTACGGTACAATTTTGTCTTGCAGGTCCAGCACAGAACACTCGGCAAAGACTCCGTTAAATCGAATTTCAATAATCGGTGAACCCTCACTTGCAAACCCCCTTTGATTTATATAAACCGTTCACTCTTTTTTAAACACAATAAACAAATTCGTTCTCGATTTTCCTGGTGAGAGGCACCACGATTTAATTTCTTTATCCGAAACATTTTCTAAATGAAGTATTTTTTTTTATGGATTATCAACTTCAGAAAGAGTTCTATACTCGTTGTCAAAATGCAAAAGACTGGCGCATGTTATCAAAAAAGGCCTTTGTTTACAAAATATCGTCACTGTCCCATTTCCAGTAAATAAGCAAATCTCCTCATTGGGGCCCCGAGTTCAATAATTCGTTCGAAAACTCTTTATTTTTACGTCGCGTTCATTGAATTCTGCAAAAAAAGCTCGCAGAGCAAGGAAAAGGCAAATCCGCATAGAATATAAGGTCTGGTGTAATGTGGAACCGTAAATGTTACAAAAATTACCTAAAAATCGGTTTTTGAGCCTTTTTTCAAAAAAGTGCCGGGGTCCCGATTTCAGAAACCATTGGATAGACTTTCCAACAACCCCAGAAATGCCCCCAAACAATAAAAAATGAGGTACAACGCCCTTTCATTTAAAGTGCCTTCCAGACCACCGTGTTCAGTCCATGACTAAAATGCACAAAGTCACAGTTTGTCAAGGTGTATTTAAAGAATCACTCAGCGTCATGGAAATATATGCGATAAATGGCATTTTAGAGGTGGGAGTGGAAAAAATGAGTTATTTGCCTCGACATGTGTAAACAATGTAAATTGTAGTCACAAATATATCATTCTATTCTATTCTATGGTTGAATACAAATCATATTGATCACTCAGTTCCGACTATGGCCTCAAAGAAATCTCCTGGTTTAGCAATCGCCAATAATGCAGCTACTTCCGGATTTACTCCTGACTCGACTGAAAAATTTGATATTTTTTTATAGTTACCTGCTACGGGATCCTAATTTGATGAAGAAGGTAAATGTTCTGTTGTGGATTATCGTTCAATTTAGGATCTGAGTTTGGTTCTGGATCTGAGTTATCCTCTGCATCTAAGTTTACTTCTCTATCTTGGTCATGATCCGCACCTAAGTTGGTTTCTGGATCGAGGTGCGGCTGTATATTAGATATATTTATTAAACGATTTGGTTTTGGATTTGGTTTGACTTTTTTTCTCATTATAAACTTATATGTATTTTTTCCACAGTTTCTGAATGATGTTGAGTCCGAATCTGATTTTGCGCTCAGACATAATCGTTCTCAGAAGCTTCAAATGGCTTCGAAGCATTTTCATCGGATAGTTCCCCAAAAGTCTGGCGAACTTTGCGCAGTTTATCGTCAGATATAGCTCAGACATAAAAAAATTAAAAATCAAATTTATTTTTAAATATTATACACTACTTTCAGCTATTCACACTGCAACGTACAAATAGTACATAAAACAACTGCACAACACTAACTGTTGATCTCTGTTTTGGAACATAGGCTATGTTGTGTTGCATTGGACCTCAAAAATAGTCAAAGCAAGTTATGAACAAAAAGCCGCATGTCTTTTCTTAGTTCTTAAATTTTTAATAATTTTTGACACTGCCAAAGTCAAAATTGAAATTTGAAGCTCTTCAGGAGCTATGAAAAGACATACGACTTTTTGTTCGTTCATGCCTTGCTGTGACTATTTTTTATTCGATCTTATGGTGGAATATGTACCTGGATCATTACACTATGCTGTTTCAAAGCTCTTCAGAATGAAAGAGGTTACAGGCTGAAATTCCAAATTGCTGCGCCTAGAAGAAAATAAGTCGTTAACACGGTTGTTGCAAGAAGTTATTACAGCTCCATTTTGTATTTCAGATTTTGGAATATGGAAATAGGATACTTATCAACAGCCTTGTTAACAGTATGTGTCGTGACCATGCTTTTTCACTTCGTCAAATGGAAGTTAAGCAGACAGCATCTCTACAAACTGGCTGCGAAAGTCCCTCTACTTGAAAGGATGCTGCCCTTCATAGGGATGGCCGCGTATTCGCTACAAAGTACAGAAAGTAAGTTTTGAAATTATCTTTAAAAAAACTAATAACATAAAATATATTACAATCGAAATAAATAACATTTTTGTTTGTTAATATCACCCTCAAATACTATACCGTGTGATTTTTTGACCTCGCAACATAGGAAATATGCATGGGGAACCGATTCTTTCAATTCGTATAAGTATTGCAAATAAATTGACACCGAAGTAATGTCAAATAAACAAACGGATTCTACTTCTACGTACAATCAATCAAAGCAATAAAAGTAACACCATTATTTTAAATAAATTTAATTATGTTTATGGGGGTCACTTCCTCAGCCGTTTTCCATAAAAAAAAAGTGGTACACTTTAGGTACACTTTTCGAGAAAACTACTAGGCCGATTTCTCTGAAATTTTGCACACATGTTCTTACCTGCAAAATAAGAATTTTAAGCATTTATGGCAGAGGAATTAAAAAAATATTAATTGGAGACAGAATTATGATGTGATAAACAAACATGAACATTTTTCGAGTTATTTTTATTAAAAAAAAATCCGCCACTCAACATATGGAAATAATCTCAGGCATACTGGGGGGTATCGATACCACATGTAAAACAAAAAAAAGTCGTGAGCTTTTATAGTTTTGAAGAAAAGTGTATAGTGTATTCATCGCTCTTTTGCTGAGCAATAAAAATCGAACTTGAATACCCTCAATAAAATTATAATCATTATACAGCCTTGCGGCTACCGGCACTACAGGTGACCAGCGCGGGGGGTAGTTGGACCGGGACGACAATGGGAAAACCCGGTATGCATTTCCAATCATTTTTGGGAATGTATTTCTGTGAATAGGTAATTCGCTTTTAATGTTCCTTTTATAAATGAAGAACAGGTCGTTTTGCTTGGTTTAAGATTCATCATTTTATCAGCAATTGTGTTAGTGCATGTTTCGTCCTTAATTTTCTCATTGTTTCTTACTGTGCCTACTTTACTTACGAGTTTATATTCTCACGGATTTTGTTTATTTTTTGTTTGTGACGACTATCTATTTTTGGATAAAATATGTGGCGACCCTGGGATAATTGTTTCATCATGAACCAAAATTAATTTATTGAAGGCGCCGTTGAAGCAGATAATAGCAACACTAGAATTTCAGTAAAGAGCCAAGGTATGTATTTAAAAATATCATATACCGGGTGATTCAGTTTGGTGTTCCACCCCCTTCTAACTTTTTTTTGTTTTAAGAGTAAAGTATAACGAAATATATATATGTTTTTAAACGGCAGAAAATTCTCTATTTAATGGTATCATCGTTTTGAAAATACGAAGTAGCGAGCACTTTTATACATTCGAATTTCTATCACCACTATACTCTTTGAAAACAAAAAAATTGAATAAAATCGGAAAATTTAAATACCAATTTATTTAGATGAAATCATGTGTAGCCATGGAATTTTAAAACAAATGCTTAACCACATTTCATATAGCTGCTACAGGTTCATTCTTTCTGTTAACCGTTTATATATTTTATTAATTAACGTGTTAACAAATATGTAATATTAGAATTTAAAAAAAATGAGATAATTTTAACTTAAGGAGAGTGTAGTAAAAACAGTATAGCATCAAGGCGTTAGTGTGGTGAGCATTGTCCAGACACACGTATTCCTTCGATGAAATTATTCCCCAAATTTATCCAAAATCTTTTTAAAGGTAGGTCATTTAAGAATAACTATTTTTATTACACTCTCTTTAAGTTAAAATTATGTCTACTTTTTCTAAATTCTAATATGCCATGTATGTTAACACGTTAATTAATGAATACTATAAACGATTGATAGACAGAATGAACCTGTAACAGCGATATGAAATGTGATACATATGATTTTATTTAAATAAACCGGTATTAAAATCTTCCGATTTATTCAATTTTTTTGTTATCAAAGAGTATAGTTGTGATCGATATTTGGATCTAGGAAATTGCCCTTTATCGGAATTTAACAAAAAAATTGGTATGATGTCATTTGAGAAAAAAAAGTAGACAATCGCCTCTTTGACAGTAGTCATCGTATTGTCAATATGATGATCTTTGAAAAGAGAATTTCATACCGTTTAAAAACATATATGGTTTATTATACTTTACTCTTAAAATACAAAAGTTATAAGGGGGTGGAACACCAAACTGAATCACCCGGTATATACTAATATTTTTGAACATATCTAAAAAATATTTTTAAACCGGA
The DNA here is from genome assembly GCA_910593695.2 of Ocypus olens. NCBI lineage: Eukaryota > Metazoa > Arthropoda > Insecta > Coleoptera > Staphylinidae > Ocypus > Ocypus olens. The sequence continues at coordinate 37,784,282 of OU343058.1, forward strand.
ACTGATCCAAATCGCTAAAGCCATGTTCAGAATAGTAGTGACCACCGCATTAAAAATTGTAAGAATTCATTTATGTTATGGTATTCTCCTAAAACATAAGAATATACATTGAACATTTTTTTCTAAAACAAAAAAAACTATTTCATACCGGGGTTTGTTAAATAAAACGTTTTTTTTTCATTTTAAATAGAACAATCATTTTTTTTTACAAATCGTCTTTTTTTCAATGAAACACCGTTTAAAACTTTAACAATTTAAAATGATGTTACTTTTTCACATATAAACTTATTCAAATCATTGAAATTTATTAAGTAATTTTTTTTTCTCATTATATAAATAGGTATTTATAATGTATTGAACAACAATTCTGAATTCAGTCTAGTTTTCAATTGTTTTAACAGAACTAAGACAGCTGTCACTGCTTTGAAGATATAGCTCGTTTGTTTCGATAGTTGTAATCGCCCGAAGTTCTTTTATTTTGACAGTTAAAGAAAAACTTTAAAATGATAAAGTATGCGGGATTCAGTCTAGAAAAATATCTCGCCAAGTGATGAAGGTTTTTAAGTTATATTTAATGTAGAGATGCGAGAAACTACCACTTTCAGTTTTCACCAAAATATTTTTAGCACCTACAAATATAATAAGTTGATGTCGATATCTCTAATGGTTTCCGCCAGCCGGGCGGGCAGACATTTAAAAAAATGGTTTTAATCGATTATTGGGATGTCAAAACGGATATTGTCGTTAAAATTGTGATTATATTTACCCAAAATATTTGAATATTTTCATGAATACATTGTTTTCACTTGTACTACATAAAAAAGGGGAAAGTGTGAATGGTGTAAATAATGAACTCTTGACGAGCTAACTCCGAACAAGGATTTAGATTTTCAATTATAGAATCTTTATCTCATAATGGTTTTTTTCGGTTATAGAAATCCCAAGTTCCCGCCAACGAAATAACCAGGCAAAACATAATAATTTTTCACCCGACGCGAAACGAATTATATGAAACGTATATCGAGGTCTTAAAAATGTTCTTGGAGTAAATAATTTTTTGGAAATAGCAGAACTTTTAACCAATGTTTCTGCAAGATCAATTAACCACATAATAAAAAATCCTACCGACCAAATAACAAATCGGTGCGATAAAGTTGTAAAAAAAATTACGCCTACAGTATTCAATCTAATTATAAAAATTACTTATGAAGTAATAAAAACTAAAAAGGCACCTACGCTAAAAACTATTAATAATATTTTGAAAGAAAGGGAAATTATATCGTGTAGTTCAACAACATTATGGAAATCCTTAAAGGACAATGGATTTAAATTCGCCGCTATAGATAAAAGGAAGCATCTAATGGAAAGGGAGAATATTAAAAAGTGGCGATACGACTATTTACAGAAAATTAAAAAATATAGAGACGCTGGAAGAAATATTTGTTATTTCGATGAAACTTGGTTTGATACACATGATACTTCAAAAAAATGTGGTCAGACAAGACAGATAATAGTATCATGAAAGTTCCTCCATCTAGAGGAAAACGTATAACAATTTTACCTACTACCACTTTGTAATTGATGAATTTATTTATTTATTTATTTATTTATTTATTTCCCAACAGGACAATCCCAATATAAGGGGAAATATCACACATAAAACATAATACAGAGTATAACTAAAATACAAAATAAAATAATCTAGATTTCGTCTATACAACATTTACAAATATACAAATATGCATACATGCACACATATACATAATTTCATACCTAATTTATACTATATATATATATACATGATTTTAAAGATTTTATAAATTTACTATAGTTTGACATAAATATGTCAATATCATATTGCACATGATGATAGGCTGATAGCATATTTAGAAGTGGCGAATGGGCAAAATGAGAGGTGCGTGGGCGTTTATGACAAAATGTACGAGAATTGCGGGTATTATACGATGGAACATGAACCGATTTACCGAACTGTTTTCACCAATCGTAAGCGACCCATTACGAATATACCGGGTGTGGCACTTAAGACGCCTCGGACCATAGCTCCTTTACGATAAAAGCTATCGAAAAAAATCTAAGAACAAAGTGGTGCATAGTTACCGTCGCTATGTTTTAAAAATATTTCTAATCATCAGTGGCGTGCCGTACTCCAGTGGCGTACCAAACTTATGTTTTTTTAAATAGAATGCCCTATTTTTTATTGCAGATTTGGAAAGTGCTCGATGAGTACTTATTTTTTTATCTAACATGTTATACCCTTCACTTTAGCGGTTTCGCTGTTATAACCCCTTCTTTCAAAATTGCGCCCCATTTTTGAGATTTTTTTGTAGAGAAACTAATTGACGCCGGCGCCTAAATTTTGAATTGAGGTACAGGTTAAGACCTCGTATACCTTCACATAATTTTTTTTCGGGTAATTTATGGCAAAAAAATAATTTTTGATTGATCTTCGCATGTTGTCATTTTTTCCGAAAATTTCAAATGGCACCCCCCTAAAAAAATTACGGCGTTGTACAGCCAGAACTCTAAATTTTTCATTGGTGTAAAAAAAATTACACATAGCATAACAAAATTTCGGAGAAAAAAGGAATTTCATCGCAAATGTCGGGAAACGTTTTCCGTTCCCAAGTGTGCCATGAGAAAACAAAAGATTGGTAAAAGTGAGAATGTCGTATGAAGATGGTCTTCATACGACCTTGTGCTTGCTATTCAAGGTCATACCAATACTGGTATTTAATGCCAAGGGCGGTTTGTTATATAGAGCCTAGAAGCCTGTAGTTTCAAGCTCAGCAAGAATTTTTAATTAACTCATTAACATTTACTTTTGTCTAGGAAGATAAATTGTTCTTTTTTTCTTCAAAAAAGGAGGGAGGGGGTATATGTATAAGTGGCTCTACTGTCAACATGTTCCACGAGCCGTCACTGATGTTAGGTACGGTCTTTAGCAATGCGATTACGTTAAAATATTTCAAATACATCTGCTCCGTGTGTCCGAAAAAAAAAATTGTACATCATGTAGTATCGCTTTTTGTATTTTTGCAATTTGCAATTATTTTTAGATGAAATTTTGTAAAAGTGGCTTACCATCAACATGTTCGACGAGCCGCCACTGTTTAATGCACCAATCTATTAATTTCATTTTTTTCCGAAGTTCGGTAGCTCCCATTAAAAGTAAGCCGAATTTATAATTAATGAAATGTAGAAAACCAAAGCCAAAGTACACCTAACTTTATTTTTAACAACAATAAACAGATTTGAACAATCGAATGCACTGATATTTTTTTTTCAAAGTTCTTCAACTCCAATAAATGGTTAACTACGGCATTCGATTACAAATGCTTCATATTTACAATTTTACTTTATAAAAAGCCAAAGCCAAAGTAGTTCTAACCTTATTTTAATAACAATAAAGCAATTTCAGCTATCCAATACATATATTTTTTATTCAAAATTCGCCAACTCCCATTAAAGGATAGCTGTGGCAGTCGATAACGAATGTATTCCTAACCTTATTTCGAACAACAATACACGACATATATACTGAAGTTAGTAAGCTTAAAAAAATAAGGTTAGCCATAGCTATGGACTGCTCTTAACAGTAAGAGAAATAAAAGAAAAACTCTCATAATATCTGTAAAAAAAATATTTCGCCACGCCGCGGACCAATTTATTTATTTTGATTTTTAAAAACATTATCGATTAGCAATAATCAACATTAACAATTAGAAAAAGTAAAAATCGTTAAATCCGTTTGATGATTAATAAACAAATTTTTTCAAAGTTCGCAACTCCCACAAAATGTTAGTGACGGTAATCGATTAGGCATAATATATCTTAATAAAGAATAGAAATAACCTTAAATCTCTTTAATAACTGATAAAAAAATGCATTGCTCCATGTCGAGTTCAGATTTCAGAGGGCGGTATAGAGTAATTTCGATTTTTTCTTTTAATTAACAAACTCTCATATTTAGCCGTAGCAACCAATTCACCATAATCCGTATTAATAATTAGAAAACCAAACAATCTCCTCATATATTCCTCTACGCTGCGCGGATTTCGAACCCACCATTTTTACTTTCTCCGTTACGAAGTACGAGAAAGTAATGTGATCGTGATTTTTTTCTCAAAATTTTTTTTTACGGAAATATCCGTTTTGGGGTTCCTAGATGCCATTTCAACAATTTCTGGAAAAAAAAATTGTGTCTGTGTGTGAGCGTGTGTGGCTATGTGTGTGTCTGTCTGTGTGCGCTGTATCTCAAAAACTAATAGAGCAATTGATATAAAACTTTGAATATCCGTCTTATTTGATAATCTGAAGAACTGAAAAGCTTTTGGTAAAATTTCGTACACCTGAAGTGGGCGTTTACCTTAACTGTTTTTTTGTTTTTTGACAATATTTTCTTAAATATGAAAAATATCACAAAAACATTTAAACAAACTTTGAAGACAACAAAGAAATGAACATATTTTGATTGAAAACGTTTTTCATGAAATCATTTTTATTCGAGAAAAAAATTTATATATTTTTTTAAATTTTTGGTTTATAATTATAAAACGATAATAGTTACAGCAAATTAATGTTAATAATAATTGTAGAGAATGCTAAAATGAATAACTTATAAAGAATACGTTTTTTTTAAACCCCTTTAGTTTTTGAGTAAACTGAGTTTTTGAATTTGAAGTATAATTTTTCCATCTTTCATAATTTTGACGTTTTAAACGTCAGTTTCATCCGAGTTTACACAACGTTCGATGTACATTTAAAATATAATTTCAATTGAAAATAAACCATGAAAACGTAAATATAAATGGCTATGATACCATCAAGTCGGAGAAAGTAACATGATGGCCACATCACCAATTTTTTTTATCAAAAATTATAGCTGCGGTAATCGTTTGACCAAATTTTATATTTACAATAAGGGAATTAAAACATCCATTGCCTTTGATTCCATAAAATAGTTAGCTACGGCAGTATAAATAATTTTAGAAATAAAAATCCTTTAGTAGTTTTATCTGAAAAAAAAAATTCTCATGCTCGTAAAAATCGAAACTGATAAATCGGTGTATCCAAAATCCGAGCAGAAAATGTAAATTTTTATGTCATAAAGGGGGTCAAAATCTTTCTTATTTTTCCAATTATTAACGTAGATTATCTGCAGCTTACTTTTTTATGAGAGTTGGAGAATTTTGAAACAAATTAGAATTAATATTTTTTGCTCCTGGCCTTAAAAATTGGAGCTCCAGCCTTTGATGACATTTTTTGCTCCTCACTTTTAAAATTTAAACTCCTGCCTCGGTTTACCTTGAATTGAGTATTGAAATGTTTACCTTGATTACTTGATTCGAAGGGAGGAGTTTAAAATTTTAAGGCGAGAAGCAAAAAAAGGCTTTTGACATCACGATTTACTAAAAGAAAAAACGTATTGCACTTATTCCGACAGGACCAGTACTATTGCTTCATTTTAGATAAGCTATAGCTTGGAATATTTCTCAACTACGTCAGACGGACAACTAAAAGTTTGAGTATGCAAAGGTTTGTCACTACTGTTTTGTAATTCTAACACATAAAATCTGGAAATTCAGAAACAGAGCTGGCAGCTTTGACAAAATTTCAGATTTTTTTTTTGGTTATTTGTTATGTCTATATTTACTGAATAGACATATCGATCATATAACAGATTTCTAAGGTACTCATACATTTTGTACGTAAACATTTGACGTTTTGTTAAATAACAGGAGTCTGACATTCCCTATATTTCTTGTGGGCAATTCTTTTTTGCCTTATCAAATTAATTAGCTCTGCTGTAAACCAAAATGGGTACCTGAATGACTTTAAATAATAAACAATGTTTTCTATTATTCCACGATTTATGAATTATCAATGAATTATTTTTAAAATCCCCTTGAAAATGCTCTGAAAAGGCGAAACGTCGACAATTTTTATACCTGCACACGCTTGAAAATGCGACAGACCCCATCTGGAACCGAAGATTTTACTTATTTAATTTTGAGACCCCGCTGAGTGTTGTGATAAACAAGGCCATTGTACCATCTTGCTTTGTCGTGCCGAAGAAGGCAAGAAGTAGTGGTCGCCCGGTAACCGTAAGGTTGTATAATGATTATAATTTTATTGAGGGTATTCAAGTTCGATTTTTATTGCTCAGCAAAAGAGCGATGAATACACTATACCTAAACTTAAAAAAATAAATTTTTCAGGAAAGTCAAAAAACCTAAAAATAGTCCCTCACTTTGCTAACAAATTTCGATCACTAAATGGAAAACGTAAAATATTTTTTTTATACGCGGAATTGAGTATCGAATCAGACGATAGAAAAAACGATATTTTTTTCATTTTTGAGGAAGTGACCTCATTAAGAAAATTGGAAAAAAATATTTTTTTTTAAAGTAATTTTTGAAACTAGACTTATTTATGAACAAAGTGCAAGTTAATCGGATGAACGGTTTCAGAGAAAAAGGAACATGAAAATGCATGATTTTCAATGTAAAACGGCCGCTATAGTAACCCCGTTACAGCTTGATACAGATGGCAAAACAGCGTTAAATAATAATTGTATGGTATCATAGGAAACGTAATAAATTAATCTATTCAACGGTGGTATGTACAAGATTACTTTTAGGTTAAACAGAGAACCGGCAATTAAAAAAAAAACTGTTTTTCCATATTAACTCCCTATGTTGCGTGGTAAATCAATTACACGCTATAGTGGTTATAGTTTTAATCATGCACCGATCATTTTCAAATTAAAAATGATTCCTCAACCATTAATATATTATTAGTTTGATTTAAAATTAAATTAAAAAAAATAATGATTTGACAAAGTTTCGAATATGTCATGCAAACATAAATATTATCACGAAAACAACGGTTTATATTTGAAAAAGTAATTCAAACTTATACAATTAATTAATTGATTAGGTTCTTAATTACTTACTTGCTTGTTACCTGCAACGCATTCAGCTCATATTTCCACTTTCTCCTACAAAGTATGAAGAAAGAATTATTTTCGTAAAATAATTAACATAGTTGCCTTGACACTTGTTACGTTCCATGTTTTTCGTCATCAAATTTGAATATCTGGTTGCCTTGAGTGTAGCGCAACTAACAATAAGTGCGGAGTATGCAATAAATAAATTCAATCAAGATTAAAAATTGCCTGAATATATAAATACTCAATTTATTCGTAATTCTGCAAAATTAAGTCGTACAAAGACGAAAAAACAAAAATATTATTCAAACAACTACTTCCCTGGCTATTGCCGCGTCGGATAATCTGGGTTAATTAGAAAGACATTTTTTTTCTGTAAAAATATGCACTTGACATACTTATTTGTAAAAAAAATAGTTATTATAAATTCTATATTCTTCCCTCTATCTTAAAAAATAATGGTTAGCTATCAAACAATGACAAAATAAAGAGAATTTCACTTGTTTGTAACACCTTCATTTGTATCATTTTTGTCAAATATATTCATCGGTCTTCTAAGAGAATGGTATTATGTATTCGGCAGTGCGTATAAGGTACACTAGCTATAGCTTAGGGCCTCCACTTTCTAGGGAGGCCCCAAAAAAATGTCCGAGTGAACAATTGTCATATATACAGCTGAAGAGGATAAACAATGAATTTAGAACGATGACTCAAGATAAATTATGTTTTCTTCGTCTTTTGTGCATAGACAAACTACGCAGTTTATCATTTGATGGTGTCATCAGTGTCTTTGCTTTGGCAAATGCAAGAAAGAAAATATTTTAGTTTAACATAGTTCCTTAATCCTTATAACATGTTTTAAGATATTAGATAATAAGTCTTTGTACATTGTGCATTTAAAAAGACCTTTTGTTTCTTTTTACCAGAGTTTGTATTTTTAAGTTTGTTATGAATAAAAATGTTAAGTTAAAGATTTATTATTTTACTATCTATTTACTTTTTAATTGTATTTCAGTTTAACCCTCTAGGTATCTGAAAATCAAGCTTAATGTTTTATGTTTTCCTTTCCCATTTATGTCACTTATATATGGGTAAATCCACAAAAAAATTACAGGATACCCATTTTTTTTTCGCAAAAAAAACTGCCCGTGCCGGCCTTGGACCCGATGAAAATTGAAGTTTGGACGTTCAGGAACGTCAGAAAAATGAGGAACAAGAAAAAAATGGGAGGTGTTTTTGAGATTTTTCAAAATTTTCAAAATCTCTTGAGAAAAATTGATTTTTGGGTTTAATCGCCTGGTTTACATGTAATGAGGGGGTTTTTCGGGGTAAAACAGTTTGATGAATTGCTTTAAATCATTAACAAATACATAAACTACTTACTACAAATAGCCGCTGGCTTTTCAACACTGATAAAAAGATACTTTCAACTTATAATCAACATTTTGAAATTCTGGGCTTCCGTTTAGGCCTATTTCTATCTGACAAGAGATCTTTTTTCATTTCACTTTTTGCATATATCATTGTGCTCTTGTCCATATCTCGATGTATGCAGTTACTTTGCGAGCATTCTGAGCAAGAGAGAGAGCGAAATAATAAATTATCACTTTGCATACGCGTCCTTACTACTTGATGTACAATAGAACTCTGTGGGACAGATTTCAAGTTTTCAGGTAACAGTGCATCAATAAGAAGCATGTCCTCCTGCTTTACTAACACCGCTGATACTTTGGGGCTTTCTTCATTGATTACGCGCACTACATCTTCAGCACATAAAACATTGCCCCCACAACGAAAGACGCGATCACATAAAGCTTTCACAGAACCGCCGATGCCATCAGCAGCACTCTTGCCATGGGCAGCAGCAGTGAAATTCCAGGTAGTATTATTCCAATTTAACTGCTCAGAAAAATGGCGGAACAAAAAAAATCATTTGTTCTTATACTGAGTAACTGGACCATCACTTTGAATATGTACAGTTTTAATATTTTTAATAATCGTGGTAACTATTTTTAAAATAGATAATAAATGCGCCCATACAGCAGCAGCATCGTGTCTCAAGTTATCAGAAACAGATACAAGCGACTTGAATCTCAATTTATTCTCTTTATCCTTGTAGTAGAAACCTCCTGTTTGCAATGAGATTTGTCTTTTCGATGCCCTGAAGTGCGCACTATGAATTTCTTCATTATATTTTGCAATATAATTTTGTGAAAAATCAATAACAAGATAAATTTCATTAGCGGTCAATGAATTTTGTAATAACCTTAGCTGTTGAAATTGCTGATCAGTAATGAAATGATGCAAAAAAAACAACAGGTATCATTCATCGACGCGGGATATCAAATCCCTTAGAGTGTAGAAGACTTTTTCACAAAGTCTAAAAGATGAAATCGCGTCACTAAAATCTAAACAAAATCCTGATAATTTGATTTTTGAAATTGAAGATCGCGAGAGTCGAAACCGTAATATTATATTATTTAATATTCCGGAATCAAGTTTATTTAAGAACATTGTTAGCTCTTGCGATTTGGGTGGCACGGAACCATTGAACATAATAAGATTAGGTAGCAAATCAGATAAAACTAGACCACTTAAAATCCTACTTGACAATAGTGCACGAGCACGTGAGGTATTGAAGAAACGTGATATTATTAAACAACATTTTCCTGAAATTAATATTAAAGCCGATTTAACTATTGATCAAAGAAATTATATCAAACGACTTTATGACGATTTAAACCGTCGTAAAAATGAAGGGGAGAATGATATCTTTATTAAATATGTTAATAATCGGCCCACAATTTGTAAAAATAATGTTAATAAACACAGCACAAAGAAACAAAAAAACTAACAATTTTTTATGAAAATGTGGGTGGTTTAAAAACAAAACTTTATGATCTCATGCAATTTGTTAACAGTTCCTTTTATAATATCATCATATTGATAGAAACATGGCTTGATGAAACAGTTTCAGATGCTGAACTTCAATTTAAAAATTATGCCATTTATAGACTTGATAGATCATTGAAAACTAGTATCAAAATTAGAGGCGGGGGCGTACTTGTTGCCATTCACAATGATATCAAATCACATTTAATTTCAACATGTCATTCAGGTGTTGAGCAATTGTTTGTTTATTTAAGCGACAATTTAATTCTCGGTGCCGTTTATATTCCACCATCATCTAACGAATCTAAATATATAGACCACTGTAACACAATTGATATGTTGATGGAACAATACAGTTGCAAAAACATTATTATCTGTGGTGATTATAACCTACCAAAAGCAAAGTGGTCTTTAGATTCAGATTCTATAGTTGATCCATATAATATGTGTAATTATGCGGACATTATCAGCGAATGTTTTAGCTTTCATGACATGCATCAAGCGAATCGTATTCCAAATAAGCGTGGTGTATTTCTTGATCTGATCTTTTCTAGTTTGGAAATATCCGTTTCTATTGCCAGTGATGTATGGTATAAAGAGTCAATACATCACTTACCGTACGAAATATCACTACAATTATGTAATGCTACCGAAAGGATTGATACTAGCATAACAGAATTCAATTTCAAGCAAGGCAATTACAACGCTATAAACAGTGCTCTGGCAAGTGTTGACTGGAAAATGTTTTTTGATAATGATGTTGAACGATCTAGTGTTAAATTTTATAATTTGTTACATGAATTAATTAATAAATTTGTTCCTGTACGTAAGATGAAACCTAATAGCTATCCCAAATGGTTTAATTCTACTCTTATAAACTTGATACACGAAAAAAAGGAGGCTCATCAATTGTTTAAATCGACAAATAGAAAATCTGATTATGACCGATTTGCAGACCTAAGAACACAGTGTACTCAACTAAATAACTCCTTACATACATCGTACATGAGAAATAAAGAACTTGAGCTACATTCAAATCCGACAAGATTCTGGTCGTTTGTGAACGAGGTACGTGATACAACTGGGCACCCCAGCCATATGTTCTTAAACGAGAAGACAGCTGAAAATGATTTGGAGTGCGTCAATTTATTTGCCGACTACTTTGCGTCAGTGTATTCAAATATTGATTGTGTGGTTCCTGCATTCAACTGTGAAAGTGAAATTAATCTTAATTCGTTCTGTGTTAATTCTGAACTTGTGTTTCAACAAATATCGGATCTCAAGGATAGTTTCGTTGTTGGTCCAGATGGTATTCCAGCCTATTTTCTAAAAAACTGTATATTTTCGCTATGTACGCCTATTACTATGCTGTTTCAATGTTCACTTAATACTGGTATGGTGCCGTCCTTGTGGAAAAATTGTTATGTAACGCCACTGTTTAAATCTGGGAATCGGGAAGATGTGAAAAACTACAGAGGTATTTGCATTCAGTCTACAATCCCCAAAATGCTTGACTCATTCGTAGCTGAGCAGTTGAAATGGGCATGCAGGAATATAGTCGTTGACGAACAACATGGATTCTGCGAGAGACGGTCCACATCGACGAATCTAGTTTTATTTGAAACGTATATCCTCGAAGCTTTTGAGAGCGGCATGCAAGTTGATGCAATATACACAGATTTTGCTAAAGCATTCGATCGTGTCCATCACGGTGTTCTTATTGCTAAACTAACTTCAATGGGTTTTGGGTCTGTTGCCATTAATTGGATCGGAAGTTATATTTCAGGTCGTAGTCAATGCATTAAGATAGGTTCTAATATTTCTAGAGTCGTTGATGTGACATCAGGGGTACCACAGGGATCTCACTGCGGACCAGTTCTGTTTATTTTATTTATTAACGACATCGTTAAAATGTTAAAATTTAGCCATTGTCTGCTTTTTGCTGATGATTTAAAATTGTTTCTCAATATAAAATCTGTTGATGACTGTTTGCTATTACAACATGATATTGCAAGTTTATTAGACTGATGCGAAATTAATAAATTATATTTAAATATAAACAAATGCCATAAGGTCACGTTTACCCGCAATAGGATAATTCATAATTATGAATATTGTATTGGTCAAACTATATTACAAGATACTGAAATTGTGAGGGATTTAGGTGTAATTTTTGACACAAAGCTATCCTTTAATGCGCTCATAACAAATTTAGCATCAAAATGTACAAAGTTACTTGGATTTGTAAGTAGATTTTCTCAGAAATTTTCTGGTGATACAGTAAGAATGTTATATATTACACTTATTAGGCCGCAACTTGAGTACGCATCTATAGTTTGGTCACCACAATATGATACCAGCACCTTAAAACTCGAACGCGTGCAAAACAGATTTTTAAAACTTATGAGTTATAAGTGTGGTTTCGAAGTCGTACAAACGGAATCCCTTAGATGTGTATTTAATTTACCATCTCTTGAGGTTAGAAGAGATGTAGCTGACTTATGTTTTCTGTTTAATATCTGTAATTCTAATATAAACTGCAATGACCTTCTACAGTATTTAAATTTTAATGCGATGCAGCCACACTTACAACGTCATATGAAAACGTTTAGATTAAGTCAACATAGGACTAATTATGGTTTAAATAGTCCCTTAAACCGCTCTATGCGATTATTTAACTCGCTATCTTACAATATTAATTTGTTTGATGGGTCTTTGTGTCTATTTAAAAAAACAGTTGGTCACATTCTCAATTGTAGAGATCATTAATTGTTTAATGTTTGTAATTTAATTAATATTCAAAATGTTTTTCTAAATTTTAATTTAAGAATTATGTTTAGTTATAGGTTCAATACCACCTAGTTGTATTTATCTATTATGTGTACTCTCTTCATAATTGTATTTTTATTGTAAAAGGGTGATTACCGTATATAGAATAATAAAAAAATACATTTTATCCTTTGCTCCTGGCTTTTCAATTTTTTTTGTCACCCACGTCAAGTACCAAGTGAGTTCTGTTGACTGTGTATCAACATTTGATCGATCCCGGCAATCAAGACACTCTCTTCTCATGCACTCTTCCGACACTGGATTGCAACAAAGGTCAGCGATAAATTGCTCTATGGAGTTATTTTTGATAATTTTTCAAATTCTCAGCCGGTCGAGAAGAAGTTGGAAGTTCGTGTGTACACGACAGAGACAAGTATCTCGTGTACTCATACTCCTCTTTATCACCCAAAACGGCTTCAATCGATAGAACAGTGTTCTTGAAATACTATTTTCTGTGGTCTTATTGAACTTCTTATGTAGATTATCTACAGTATCAGTTAAATACCGTTTGCGATGTTTAATTTTGCCCTTAGTTATCGTATCACGGATTCCCGGGACCATTACAGAATTGTCATCACGAAGGTAGAAATCAATAATCAATTGATGTGTTTTCTTTAGATTTTTTGGCTTTTTGTCGAGCTGAAGGTTTTGGTTTTTCTTCTCATAATGTCTACTGACGGAGTAATCATTTTTTTTTCGAATTTTCTTCAAATTCACATCACTTGAAAATATTATACTAAAAAATTTTTTTCCTTATGAGTTTTAATAGCCGACTTAGCTATACGAATCGAGGCCAAAAACTTCTCAAAATATTCCACCTGCCCACGAAGTGTTGCAATTAGTTTCCTTGAATTCTGCAGCATCACATTCTTCTTTTTAAGCATTTCCACGTGATTGTTTTTCCACTCTTTAGATTGTTCCTGTTGCTTTTTAAGTGCTTCAAGTTCTTCTTTTAAAGTTTTATTTTCTTTCCGTAACCGCATTTCTGTTGCCCGAGACGCTTGTGGCACTTGCGTATGCTCTTCACACGTTTGCAGAGATTGCCCAAAAGATGAACTCCGTAGAAGATGTGCATCGACTGTGACGATTTCCAGATCTTCCAGCGGAGTAGACTGCGCAGAATTGGTCCTAGAAGTGGACATTGTACCATGATTTCATCGGGTCACAAAGTTTTCTCCTAGATTGCATTGAACTACTTACCCAAGCGACTTTCTTTGTTTTACTATCCAATAGTCGTTGTCGGCTTTTTCTTTTTTTCCTTGTCTATTGCCTCTTAGTTTTTTTGATAGTGGGAACATCGACTTGGGTCTGACAGTCGAGATGATGCTTCATTGTTCATTCGCGAAATGCGGGGAAAACATACTTTGCAACTTATATTAACGTGCTCGAACTTCGATTGAAAGATAAAAGTCGTCAATAAAATAACAGAACAGTTGCCATGGGGACGGATCCACGTATGATGAAAGATTTAAAGTAATTAATCAAACTGTTTTACTCCGAAAAAACCCCTCATTACATGTAAACCAGGCGATTAAACCCAAAAATCAATTTTTCTCAAGAGATTTTGAAAAATTTGAAAAATCTCAAAAACACCTCCCATTTTTTTCTTGTTCCTCATTTTTCTGACGTTCCTGAACGTCCAAACTTCAATTTTCATCGGGTCCAAGGCCAGCACGGGCAGTTTTTTTTTGCGAAAAAAAAATGGGTATCCTGTAAATTTTTTGTGGATTTACCCATATGTTTCATATATGAATTTTAAATATATTTTCTTTTTTATGTAAATTTTTAATTATTACTCTGCACTATTTAATGTATTTATGTATCTTCAATAACAGGTTAAGTGGAAGAGCAGTAATGGTTGTTTACAACCAACTGAACTTGTTCTCACAAAAAAAATTCTTGTACTATTAACTTTTTTTTCTTTAATAAAGACGGTCCTGGTCTTCGGTATAAAAACATCTACGAAGAAGTAACAAATACATTGTTGGCAGATGAACTGATGTTTCACCGACGCAATGGGCATTTTTGGACTCTAGAGAATCCGCAGGAAGTTGTTCAGAGAAGGCACAATATAAAAAAATGTATTCTACGTTTTTCCGATTAATAAAAGTGATCAAAATTTGTAAGCAAAGTAAGGAACTATTTTTAAGTTTTTCGACTCTCGTGAAAAATTTACTTTTTTAAGTTTAGGTATACTTTGGTTGAGAATATTTCCATAAGTTGAGTGGCGGATTTTTGTTTAAATCAGTGGTGGGGAAACTTTTTTTAAGACGGGCCATTTGTAATAACTAGACAATCGTAGCGGGCCAAAGAATAATGCTTAATCGTGAACTAATTTATGTGTTCTATAAACATATACATATATTATTACATACACTTATTATTTTAATAGTAAAACAGCAAAAGGTAACAAAATTATAAGCACAAAATATAAAATGAATTTAGTGTAGTTCTTGATGTGAAGTATTATCACTTTATTTTCTGGTGTCATTACTGGTTGATGGTGCATTAGAAAAATGAAATTGAGACTATTTCATCAAAATTTCATCATAGTCCGGTTCCATTTGCGAAGCAGAAATTCTTAAAACTGATGAAAGGTGCTCATCTGTAATTCTGTTTCTTAAAGAAGTTTTCCTAAGCTTCATTGTTGAAAAGATTTGTTCGCATATATAAGATGAGCCGAACATTGTCATTATCTTCATTCCATGAGTAATTAGATTTGGGAAATTATCTGGACTTAAATTTTTATAAAATTCTAGTAATGGTACTGTATGAAAAGTTTGTTTCAGGAGAGTATTACAGTTCAGTTCTATTAACTCAAGTTGAAATTTTGCATCAACTTCTTCGTAATTAACATTGAATGGGGTCGCAAAAATACTAAACTCTGGTTCCATTTTTCTAAAGTCCTGAAATCTCCTTTCAAATTCTGTAGATAGTTTTCTCAAATTAATTTCGTATTTTTTAATCTTATTGTTTGATATAGTGAATTTTAAAGATTGTATTCTTGGAAAATGAGAAAAATCAGATTTAGAGATCTGATTAGCAAATAATAATAACTGTAATTTGAAACTTTTCAGGTATTGCCAAATATCGTGAAGAAACTGATTTTTTCCTTGCAATTTGAGATTAAGTTTATTCATGTGTACGAGGAGGTCTGTGAAAAAAGCGAAATCAGAAAGCCACGTTTCGTTTTCTAAGACGTCAAATTGATTATAAATGTCTTTATCAAGAAGAAAATTCACAAAATCGTCTTTTAAATCCCAAATTCTTTCAAATACTTTTCCAGCACTTAACCAACGAACTTTTGAATAATACAGGATATCGGAATGCTCAGCATGTACGGACTCCAAAAACTGTTGAAACTGGCGATGTAATAATCCTCTGGAACGAATCATATTTACTAGTTTTACAACAATATTAAGTATATGGTCAATATCTAAAGCCGATTTACAAAGAGCATCCTGATGTATAAGGCAATGCAAAAAACAACATCATTTTTAAATCTTTCGATTTAATTTTTTTCACCTCTTCACTTAACGATGAGTAGAAGTGGTTTTCATGTTTGCTCTTGAAATGGCGTTGAATGTTATATTATTTTAAAACTGCAACAGTTGTATTGCAAAGTAAGCACACAGGTTTTTCTTTAAATAAAGTAAAGAAATATTTCCACGCCCATTCTTCTTTAAAAACTCGACATTCTGAATCCACTTTTCTTTTTTTAACATCCATTTTAGACGTTACCTACTACGGAGAACAACACACAGAAACGCAATTGACGAAAGCTTACTGCTAACTAATGCTCTTACGCGGGAGTTTGTTGAGGCACTGGGAGTTTGGGGGATTACACAAACAATTACTCGAGTCACAGCGGGTCGCTGCAGATGACTGAATAAGTCGCTAACTAACTGATCTTCGGGCGGCCTCGCTTGTATTTATACCTACCTGCGAGAGTGTCTGGAAGTTTCGAGCGAAGATGAGTCATCTGTTTAGGTCGGATGGATTTGTCCAGAATACTATTGTGTTTTGAATATCGCCGCAGGTAGTTTTTATGCGGGTCGTCACATTACGAAGTAAGAACGCGTTCAAACATTCTCACGACGGCACTCTTAAACGGGCCGGATTAAACCTTTCCGCGGGCCGGACTTGGCCCGCGGGCCGTAGTTTCCCCATCACTGGTTTAAATAATAAGAACTCGAAAAATGTTCATGCTTTTTTTCATGTCATAATTCTGAATCCAATTAATATTTTTTTAATTCCTCAGCCATGAATGCTTATTTAGGAAGTAAGAACATGTGTGCAAAATTTTAAAAATCGGTTCAGTAGTTTTCTCGAAAAGTGTACCTAAAAATCATGTTTTTTTAATGGAAAGCGGCCGAGGAAGTTACCCTCTTAAACATAATTAAATTTATTTAAAATAATCGTGTTACTTTTGCTTTTTTGATTGATTGTACGTAGAAGTAGAATCTCGTTTGTTTATGTGACGTTTTCTTCTTTATTTGCAATACTTGTACGAATTGATAGAATCGGTTCCCCATGCATATTTCCTAGGTTGCGCGGTCAAAAAAATCACACGGTATATGATATTTTAAAGATATCCTTAGTGTTTTGTTTGATATTCGTATATACATTTTAAGGCATCTTGGCAGCTTCAAGAGTGATGTTTGGTACCATTAGACCACCACAAACTATTTGGGTGTGTCATTTTTTAGGATTTGGCATTAATCGTGCAGAAGACGCGGAGGTTGTTCTCAACAAATGTTTGTCAAAACATTTTATATATGACATAACAGTGCCTTTGGGAGGAGCAGGAATATTTGCATTGCCTGGTAAATATGACTTGAGGATCATTTCTATTTAGTTATTCACAAGAACTGATTTTTAATTAAATGCCTTTATGTGTATATTTAAAATGTATTTGTTTTCATTAAGTTCCAACATGGAGAAGACATAGAAAAGTAATATTGCCAGCTTTTAACCAAAAGATACTAGACAAATTCGTAGAAATATTTTCCAATGAAGCTGAACTTTTTGCTGAGCAGCTTAAAAGTAAAACTGGTCAGCAGATTGATATTTTAAATTATATTTACAAATATACATTGAATACCTTTTTTGGTAAGTAATGATAACACAGAAAAATACTTAACCCTTAATTCTTATTTATCTTATTTATATTTAGGTTTAATAAATAATCGATGTAAAATAGAAACATTAAAGTTTAAGCATATTCGGGCATATACAGGGTCCTGCATTTCACCTCCCGCCTTCTATAGCTCAGTTACTAATTAAGTTGTAATTTTGATATTTTGCAGAATAAATTTGCATCCTAGAATGCATTTCAGGAAAATATTTTTGATTATGTATTGTATGATTATGTTTGTACTCAAGAATTATTTTTTCCATGACAAAATATTATTCTTGAGTATAAAAAACTTTAGCTAACAATGCTTTAAACGTTTACATTAATAAAGTCAAAATAGTCTCTTGTCACTTTGTTAAATTTTAATGTCAATAAATTGTTTTTCAAAGCACCTTCGATTTTTATTTAGTAAATAGCTATTGAAATGGTTGATAAATCAACGAATTATTCGAGCATTCGATCTGTGAGGTTGTGTTTTATGAGCGTTCTACTAAAAGTGATTTATAGTGATACGTCCTAAACAGTTTTTAGTAAAAGTGAACTCGTCATGTGCACCTTGTTACCAGCAATATAGTAGATGTATCAGATAAGTACACGCAATCTAATTTCAGTTGTAGTTTGAAATTAATGTCTGGTGAACCTTAATTATAGCTGCAATAGAGGCGAGAATAAAGACACACAAACATATTTCTTGTCCGTCTTGATATCGCTCGGTTTTTCTGCGCACGATTTTTCTGTTTTGTGCACCTTTGTATTCTTTTGTTTACCTTTTGTGGTCCACACTGTTTGTCATTGTTAATCACCCTGATAGGCCCCTGGGTGTTGTGTCCCCGTTGATATCCTTAACACTTGTACTCAAATAATGCCCAATAATCAATAATTCAGGCCTATGCGGCAAGTTAATAGTTGGTGGCAATAAATGTAACAAATGCGGAAAAGTGTGCCACCCTGGCTGCCTGCCACGGCATCAATGCGCATTGACTGATTTAAATGTTAATGGGCTGCTAAAATCTATTACTGAACTGCAAACTTCAGTGAATAAACTGACTACTGAGTGTGAACATCTAAGAAATGAGAATACTGATATACGAACACTGATAAACGAGATGTTACTAATTAGAAAGGATTACGACACCTTGAGAGTAGCCAATTGTGAACTCTCAAATAAATTAGAAGCCCTGGAGTCTAAAGTTGCACAATCTGACTATCGCAACAGTGAAGACATGTTTGAAGAAATAGTCGATCGACAAAATAGAGCCTGCTCAATTATGTTATTTAATGTTGATGAATCACTTGGAACTGATACGGATGTAAACACTGTGAATAGTATAATAAACAGTATATGTAATAACTTGGTGTACCCATCAGGAACAAAACTAGACCATTAAAAATTACATTTAACAATGTGTCTGATGCCAAAGCGGTACTCTACCAGTCTAAACATTTAAGGAGTAAGGCAATTTATAAACACATCAATATAAGGAGTGACAAAACGCCACGCCAAATGGAATATGAAAAGCGAATACGAGGGGAACTGAAAAGGAGACGGGATGATGGTGAGGCGAATCTCAGGATCAAATACGTTAAGGACATCCCCAAAATAGTGTCGGAAAACTAAACACCTCCCAACGAATGGATTTAAATATATACTACCAAAATGTACGAGGTCTTTCATCAAAAACAAATATATTATATAACAATGTATGCGCTAATAATTTTGATATATTTTTTTTTACTGAAACGTGGTTGCATGATGGAATTTGCAATAGTGAAATATTACCCAATAATTATAATGTGTTTAGGTGCGATCGCCAAAATAAACGCGGTGGAGGAGCTATGATAGCAGTGCTTGATCAATTTAAAGCTGAATTAATTTACAGCTCATCTTTTCTTAGTATCGATATTGTTATTATTAAGTTAATAATTAATTTTAAAACTTGTTATTGTGCATGCATCTACATTCCACCCGCGCTGAATGCTGTTGATTATGAACAACTATTTATTTTTTTAGATACAAAACTTAATTTTACAGCTAATACTTTAATATGCGGGGATTTCAATATTCCATCATTACACGCATACCATCATACGAACGGCGGACAAAATACTGTAATGTCATTATTCTCAAACTTTATTGGCTTCAACAATATGTCTCAATACAACAACATTTGCAATATCAACAATCGTATTCTTGATGTAATTATTGCGTCGCCTGATATTGCATTAACAATGTATAACGATCCGGAAATTTTAATTGAACCCAACTTACATCACCCAGTTTTAAATTTCTCAGTTAGTCTGATAGCACAAACTATTCTAAGTTTTTCTCCAAGTAGTGATATTTCACAATTTAATTTTCGTAAAGCTGATCTAAGGTCACTATATTCTGAACTTTCACTTTATAACTGGGACACTGTTCTGAATTCTAGTAATGTGAATGATGCCTGTGATGCTTTGTACTCAACTATAAATGAAGTGCTGGAACGTTGTGTACCTAAAAGTAAATGTATAAATGGTAAGAGGAAAAAAAAGTACCCTCCATGGTTTAGCAAGGAAGCTATACATCTAATACAATGCAAGAATCGCACTCGTAAATTATACCTACTTCACAGGTTTCAACATTTAAGAATGAAGCTATCAAGATTACGCACTGACCTAAAAATTAAAATTAAGGTGGATCATGACAATTACATACAGCGTGCTGAAGAAAATATTACTAGAGATCCTAAGCAAATCTGGTCTTATATGAACTCGCGCAAGAATGAAACCAGAATACCCTGCAAATTGAATGTTGATACTCGAGAATTATCTGATCCAAAAACCATTGTTGATGCGTTTGCCCTTTATTTCGAAAGCGTATATACCAAAACACATACAGCACCATCAACACCGCACTAACAAACAGCTCACAAAAACTAATATTCACACTTTAAATGAATTATCCCATGACTGCATTAGATCAGCTGCTAGAAATAAGCGCCCAAATAACACTGCTGGACCTGACGGCCTTCCTGCATTTTTAATAAAAGACTGTTTAGAAACATTTCTGATTCCTCTGGTATATATCTATAACCTAATTATACACACTGCAACATTTCCAGAAATTTGGAAAATCTCTAGAGTTACCCCTGTTCACAAAGGAAACGATAAGAATAACATTCAAAATTATCGGCCAATTGCCATTATTAATAACTTTTCAAAAATCTTTGAGGCCACTATATTCAATATATTATACAGTCAATTTTCTTGCCAACTATCATCAAATCAACACGGTTTTGTAAAAAAAAAAGATCAACTGTAACAAACTTGATTAATTTCACACAATTCGCTTCGGAAAGCCTTGATAATAACAAACAGATAGATGTAATTTACACAGACTTTCAAAAGGCATTTGACAGCATATGTCATGATGTTATACTCACTAAATTACACGAAGCTGGATTCTCTGATAATATAGTACATTTAATTAACTCTTATCTTGCTGGTAGAAGCCAATTTGTTAAATATATGGATTACTCTTCTCATAAATATGTTGCGACTAGTGGTGTACCGCAAGATTCGAATCTTGGTCGTCTGCTATTTATTATCTTCCTTAATGATATTTCAGATCATATTTCATCGCATGTTTTGCTGTATGCAGATGATATGAAAATATTTAGAGTCATTGAAAGTGATAATGATTGCCAATTACTTCAGGGGGATATAGAATTGGTGCAGCACTGGTGTGATATAAACGCGCTTCAACTCAACCCTGAGAAATGTAAGGCTGTTACCTTTACACGTAAACGAGTGCCAATAGTGTATAACTACGGGTTAAATAATGTACATTTTGATAGATGCCAATTGATAAGAGACTTAGGTGTGACTTTTGATAGCAAATTAACGTTTAACTTTCATATAGACAAAGTTTGTAATGAAGCCATGAAGATGCTAGGTTTCATCTATCGCACATGTAGAAATTTCACCAATGTCAATGTTCTAATTAAGTTGTACTTCGCCTATGTGAGATCTAAACTGGAATTTGCCGCAATTATATGGTCGCCACATTTTATATTACATACTAAGCGCATTGAATCGGTGCAAAAGAAATTTTTAAAATTGTTATGTTTCAAAACTCGCGGCTCATATCCAGACCATACCGTTTCATACACTGACTTATTAAACTTGTTTAACATGAAGTCCCTACAGAGCCGCCGAAATATTGCAATGGTTATGTTCCTCCGACGTGCCTTTCATAATGAGATTGACAACTCTACTTTTATCTCCAGTATAGCCTTAAATGTGCCAAGAATGTCATCACGGCATGCTGTATTGTTTCGTTGTAACATATGCAGGACCACATCTCATCATTATTCGCCTGTGAATACGATCCTCAGGACATATAACCAAATACACTATGCGGTTGATATATTTGGCGACCTTCCTGGTGTGTTTAAGGCCGAGATTCTGGATCTGTTATAACGCACTGTAATTGTTATGTATTTCACTGATATGTTCTTTGTAATATTATTGTTTTTTTTTAGTATTAGTAGTATTATCATTTTCTTTTTGGTTATACTACATTCTTTATTTTAGTTTATAGCATAGTTATAGTATTATGTTTTGTAATTCCCTGTAACTGGATTAATTTCTGTTGGGAGTAAGTAAATAAATAAATAAATAAATAAATAAAACGAGTTTTCTTCAAATCACTTTTAATGCGTTAGGAATTGGGACAGGGTTGTTATTAGGAAATATGTTTGTTTTTTTAATTCCGCATGGAATGATATAAAAATATACCGGGGCTCCAATTTAAAATAAGAAAAATAAAGTGCTTTAAAGTTTGAAATGTTTGACAATAAATTTTGGACACCCTGTATAATTCATATCAATCAAACCTAGTTAACGGGACTATCAGACCTTATTTAATAAGTATCTTGTATGATTTTATTAACATTGCACTATTTTGATTTTTTAATCATTTTTTAAAACAATAGTGCAAAACTGTTTTTTTTTTACTTTTAATTTTTTTTACTGATATCTCTGAATTGATTCCAATAAAATTATAGGAGTATGTAGACAACCATAAAAGGTACACAAATAAGCAATAAAATACTTAGCATGTAATTTAAAAATATATATCATCATGACGTCACGCTATTTTGGGACACCCTGTATAATCAAAAATATTTTTCTGAAATGCATCATAGGATACAAATATATTCTACAAAATATCGAAATACTAACTTAATTAGTAACTGAGCTATAGAAGACGAGAGGTGAGATGCTGGACCCTGTATATCTGGTTGTAATATTTTTATTTGATCTCAAATCCTTTCCAGAAACTGCAATGGGAATCAAAACACAAACTAATCACGCTGAGATTGAACGCGCAGTTAAAAGGTACAAAATATTTTTATCAAGAGCAGGGGCGGCTCGTTATGTAGAGCCAAGGAGCCATGGCACTACCTGTAGACTCAAGCTCAGCAAGAATTTTTAATTAATTCTTAAAACTCTATTTCTCCAGTTTAAATGTTAAACAACGTCTGTATAACTTTAATCAATGGGGAAAATCGCAATGCATTTGTTCCCCAATGTAACGCCTCGGCGCGCCGTTAACGGTGCCAGCTTCCATGTGGCGCACCAAGCGCACGGTATTTCGTTAGGATATTGCGGCTACCGCGGGGTGGGGCGCGGAGAGGTCGCGCTCAGAACTTGCATTTTGTGCTGAACAAGGTCTGGCACATCCGGGCGTACGGCGATGACGCACACTTATTAGACATATTTTACGGCGACATAAATCTAACATTTATTTGCAATAATTTCAAGTTTTGTAATTTCAAATAGACAATTTGCAAAAAGTGCAATTTTTGCATGTGTTAATTAAACGAGAAAATTTTATAATCCGTTCTAGAATTACAGTAAATTTTCCACATTTGGACTTTTGAGTTATCAAATCGGAGATCACGTTTGCCTGTTCTGTAATTAAAAAAAAAGTCTGAAAACGTGAAATTTGATTTTATAAAAAAAATTCTTTGACAACTTTTGACTTGCACTAAATTTGGTACATTTTGTCGTTAGAATCATCAACATCGGCAGTTTAAAAAACCAAAATCGCGATTTTAGAATATTGAAAGTACAAAAAAGTGCAATTTTTGCGCTTTGTGTCAATCTAACGAGACAAATTCGTAATCTTTTTCGAAATTACACTAAATTTTCCATATGTTGTCAATTGAATAATCAAAATTAGACAACGCTTTTTGGAAATTAAAAAAATCAAAATAACAATTTAAAATCTACGAACATTGAAAACATAAAATTTTGAAGTTTTGCCTCCAATTAACGAAAATATTTTTTATAAGTTTTTAAATTGCACTCAATTCATAGATCATCAATCAAATCATAGATCACGTTTGCCCGTTCTACAATAAAAAAAACAAAATTATAATTCAAAATCTTCGAACTTCGAAAACGTGAAATTTTGACGTTTTGCGTTGATTTTACAAAAATATCTCTTGGACAACTTTTAAATTGCACCATTTTTTTTTACATTTTGTCGTTCGAATTATTAAAATCGGATAACGTATTCGGCAAAAAAATCGCGATTTTAAAATAACTTTAAAAAATGCAATTTTACGAGAAAATTCTATTTTTTGTTTTTAAATTGCACTAAATATTGACATTTCATTTATCTAAATCAGACGCAATTCACTGTTCTGCAATTTAAAAAAATCAAAATCGATATTTGAAATCTTCGAACTTTGAAAACGTGAAATTTTATTTTTTACGAAAATATTTTTTAACCAACTTTTAAATTGCACTACATATGGCACATTTTGTCGTTGGAGCCATCAAAATCGGACACCGCGTTCGGCAGTTATGCAATTTAAAAAATCAAAATCGCGATTTCAAAATATTCAAACTTTAAAAAAAGTACAAATTTTGCATTTTGATTTAATTTTAAGATAATGTTTTATAATCCGTTTTAAAATTACACTAAACACGCCATATTTTGACTTTTGAATCATCAAAATCAGACGGGTTTGGCTGGTCTGCAATTTAAAAAAATCAAAATCCCATTTTAAAATTTTCAAACTTTGAAAACGTGAAATTTAGATATTTTGCCTTGATTTGACGAAAATATTACGCAACCAATTTTTAAATTGTACCAAATTTTGCACATTTTAACGTTGGAGTCATCAAAATCGGACAACGCGTTCTGCAGTTATGCAATTTAAAAAAATCAAAATCGTGATTTTAAAATAATCAAATTAAAAAAAAAGTGCAATTTTTGCTTTTTGTGTTAATTTTACGAGAACATTTTGTAATCCGTTTTAAAATTACTCTAAATGCGCCATATTTTTACGTTTGAATCATCAGTCAGGCGTGTTTGGTTCTAATGCAATTTAAAAAAAAAATAAAATTGCACTAAATTTGACACATTTTGACGTTGGAGTAATAAAAATCGGACAGTGCGTTCAGCAGTTATGCAGTTTCATAAATCAAAATCGCGATTTTAAAATATTCAAACTTTAACAAAGTGCAATTTTTGCATATTGATTTAATTTTACGAGAAAGTTTCGAAATACGTTTTAAAATTACACTAAACACGCCATATTTTGACGTTTGAATCAGCAGAATCGGAAAATGCATTCAGTAGTTATGCAATTTCAAAAATCAAAATCGCGATTTTAAAATCTTCGAACTTTGAAAATATGAAGTTTTGACGTTTTACATTGATTTTGCGAAAATCCAACCAACTTTTAAATTACATTAAATTTGGCACATTTTGACGTTGGAATTTTTTTCGAAATCTCGTTAGTTTTTGAATAAATTGACGGTAGAGATTATAAGAACTTGAAAGACTGTCACTTTCATCTTTCATAATTTTGACGTTTCAAGCGTCGGTATCATCTGATCCTGCAAAACATTTGATATACAATTGCGGAAAAATAGAGTAAGACACATCTAGTGCGCGACTTTTCTTTAAAATGTATTCGTGAAAATTGGGCTTCAATGCCCATTCATTAAACGTCAATGACTGATTCACACTAGACAAAAATAAATGTCAGCTTTTTTGTCCGTAATTGAATATGTAAAATATGATTTACACTGTAAGTAAAAATATAAATAACTATTAAACCTTCAAATCGGAGAAAGTAACATGATGGCCACATCATCATTTTATAAATCTGAAAATGACTAATTTACTAACAATGCAAATGCAACTATAAATTGTTTAGTTTTCTTAACAAATGTAGGACACACTGTTTTTCAATAATACTTTGAATTTATAAATATATATTGTATGATAAGTGACTCTACCACTCAAAAAGTTCACGAGCCGCCACTGATCAAGAGTGGAAATGTCGTGGTATTGTTGAAATAAACATTATACACTAAATTGTAAATTGTGATGTGGCCACCATGTTACTTCCTGCGATTTGATGGTATTAGTTATTTGTACTTTCATAATTTATTTTCAATTTAAATGTTATTTTAAATGAACATCGTTTTACTGGTGTGGATGATACTGACGTTTGAAACGTCAAAATGATGAAAAATTCAAATTATAATAGTAATTCGCGAAATCAAAAAGTCGAAAATAGTTGGCAGCCCTTAAAACATAAGGCCGCTGACAGAAGTTCAGTGGCACCAGTAAGAATTGGAATTTCAGTAAGGAAACCCCAGAAATTCAAATAAACCAGCTAGATAATGAATCTTAAATGTATTATTAATAATGATGATCAATTCAGAAAGTAAATGCTAATGTTAAAAATATACAAAACCGGCAGATAAAACACAATAGTATTTTAAGTATGAAGGGCGACAAGTGCGTTAGAACGGTGGAGGGTAACAGTGGAGGGTAACAGGTCAGGAACCGGTTTGATGAACCGATTCTTAGCAAAGAGCGCTCAGGAACCGGTTCGGACAAAAGGAACTGCGGTTCCTCTGCTCTTTAATATGTACTTGGCTTTTTCTTCAAGAGTGAAAATCAGACGCGTACACGTGGAATTTTAAATGAAAATGTGAAAACGTTTAATTAAAGTCAACATTTTTTTTAGGGTCCTAACTGCTTAAAGTCAAAATTAGTCTTTTTTTCTTGACGCTTGTAACTTTAAGTCAAATTTTGACATTCATCTTTTAACTTGAATTAAATATGACATTTTTTTAAGGCTTAACGGGTTTTAGTCAAAATTAATCGTTTTTTTACGTTTGACGATTTTAAGTCAAATTTCGACAATAATTTGCAATTTAGCATATTTTCTAGAGGCTTAACGACTTTAAGTCAAATTTCTACATTAATTTGTTATGAAGTCTTTTAACGTTAATTCAATTTGACAAATTTTCTAGAGGCTTAACTGATTTAAGCCATAATTAGACTTTTCGACTCGTCGACTTTAAGTCAAATTTCTACATTAATTTGTTATAAAGTCTTTTAACGTTTATTCAATTTGACAAATTTTCTAGAGGCTTAACTGATTTAAGCCATAATTAGACTTTTCGACTCGTCGACTTTAAGTCAAATTTCTACATTAAGTTGTCATAAGTCAGTCTTCGAAGTTTAAGTAAATTTAACATTTTTTCCAGAGGCTTAACGAGTTCAAGATCTTTTGACGCTTGTCATTAATTTGTCCTACAGGATTTAAAAAAATACGTGTGTATTTTAATTTACTTTAAGTTTGAAAATGATCAGCTAATGATCGAAACTCGACGCACTGAAAAATAAAGTGTGACATTAAAAAGAAATTATTTTATTTAAAGTTAAATTTGTCACTTTTTCTAGAGACTTAATGGCTTAAAGTCAAAATTAGTATTTTTTCCTTAAGAGCGTTGGGAGTAGTCGAAAGAATATAATTGTGAGAGGTCTAATATCCATCCCGCATAAAATTCGTTTCACGGCGTGGTATATATTAACCGCAAACGAGTGTCTTAGACTCGGAACCCATGCAACTGCTCTTACTTACGGGAAGTATTATTGTCTGTCTCGCTCGTGATTCAGTGGTGTAGATTTGGTCGGGCAATACAACCGCGTGCCCCGATTTCGAGCAATCGCTCTTCGCTCACAGGACTGTTATGTAAACAAATAGCGAGAAAAATAAATAAACATCGCACGACCATCTGTTTCGGGTAGAAAGTCGATCGGCAAGCAATCAAATTGGAAATATGAAATAAATTATGAATGACGATATTATTACATTTTTAGTGAATATATTGTACTTATTACAACTTGAGTAAATCATTTATAAATTTATTGTTGGATAAATTCCATTAACTCGGCTTAACCACAGATTAATGAATACAAAATTTATTTTCGCTTCGTTATTTTTTAAATAATTTTTTTTTAACAAAAGTTCAAATAAATGTTACAAATAACGAAAAAACTGAATATTTTGTATTAGCAAATGTTTTTCACCAATGCCTTAATTTTGGAAAAAAACAAAGTAACAAAGAAAATCATTATAATTTTGTAATGTTTTCTGTGTCATATGAATATATTAGAGTTATATAAAATTTATAATAATTTAGCATATTATAGAGAATACGTTTGCTTTCAAAATTAAAAATTAGTTCACTTGTAAAACACGAAATTCTTAATTTTTTGTGCATACTTTTGGCACGTTGAACGAGTCTTTCACGTTTGTTACCCATTATTACCTTCGATCGTAAACAATTACTACATTTGCATTTACTTTAAAAAAGTACAGTAACAAAGTCAGTAGCAAAATATATCACTAAAGCTCTTCCGTGCGACAGCGTAATTCTCCACTGGTTGAGATCGTCACTGATTTTAATTGGGGTAAAATAATGTATCAAAAACTTAACACATTTCACACGTATATACACGGTAGAAAATAAAATGTTTATAATTCACAGCTGGGTCGTTCTGAAGTATTCAAAGTTTACAAGTATGCCAATTATGGAAACTATTCAGAGCCGTAGTGAATAGAAATTGAGATTTATGGCAGCAGGTAGTCGCCAAGGGTCGCACCAGCAGGTAGTAGGGTTTGCTTTACCGCTTGCTGGAATAATGCGGATAATTGCCTGATGTTGTTGGTACTTTTTAATTATGCATAACGAGAGGATTATTTCCTTGTTTGAAAACTTCGGCGAATTCCCAAAGCTTCGCTCTTTGTGCCTTTCGTACAGTTTTGTAAAAAAATTAGTTTTTGAATATTGGGGAATAAAAGTTTGCTTCTAAAGCTTGTTCGGAATATCTCCTTTTAAAAGTACTAAAGAATTTGATAATTTGCAACTTGGTCTAAACGCGATTTAATGGTTATGTTTTTGGAGAATGTCTATTTTGTCTGTAATTTCACCAAAACATGTTAATGTAATGGATTGATCTTTGTTCAGATTTTGACTTCTCTGATACATGTCGGTCATGGTATTTTGGTAACGTTGATTAAGAATAATAATTTTGAATAAGCTTAACTAATTAATTTTTGCAATATCCATAATTTTGTTCAATTCTGGTTTGTTTAATGAATTACCACGTTATATTCGTAATTTTTGTTTGATATACATACATTTTTTTCATTATAATGATTGATTGAAATAAATATTAATTCTACTAAATAAAACTTAGTAGGCAGAAAGACCTTTGGTCAATAGCCATTTAATAGGCTAACGATAGCATCAAATTAATTACACACTATTGTAAAAATTAAACTGTTAATAAAGAAATGATATACAGTATGTTTTTTTTTATCATGGGCCATAGGATTTTACATGCTAAAAATTATACCTAGTGTTAATGTATATTTTATCATATAATTTTGAAGCAAATTGATTAGTAATATAAATCAATATTATTTTTCTACATGGTGCGCTTAATTAGAACAATTTATACATGTTTTATTTCATTAAAAAGTGCTTTTGCTCGAAACCGGACGATCGGGATACGCTGCAGAAAAGTTGTCAACTACTTAAAATTTATGATAAAATATACATTAACACAAGGTATAATTTTTAGCATGTAAAATCCTATGGCCCACGATAAAAAAATATACTGTATATAAAACTCGGTTTAGGTTCTGAATGCTTAAAATTCTCGACTAGCCTTATTATGTCATTTTCAAAAACATTTGAATGGTTATTTATTATACGAATGTGGTATGTACGTAATTAGTCCCATAAGAAAAAGTTTATTTTCTAAAGGGCCTACTGAGTAATTCCACATGAGTATAATATAACATTTCATCCAATATCATGTTATTTCATTAAATATTAAAATCATGTTTATAACATTTTAACAAGAATTTTAACTCAATCTAAATTATGTCTTCTTCTGAAGGATGTATATATTCCATGGGTTCGAGTTTTTCTCTCACTGGTGGGTAATGAACAACATTACTTGCCTCAAATGACCACAGTAGTTCGCTTATTACACCCGATTTTGGATAAAATAAATTTATTGACAGAAATATATACAGCAACAATTTGTGGAGAGCTGGATATAAAAAAAAATGTTTAAAAATTCGGAATACGAGAAACATACTTTAGAATAGATTCATTTGTCTGTAAATATTTTGAAAACCCCACATAAAAAAAAAAACATTATTTGTGTTTTCTAAGTATAATTTGAAAAAGTAAAATTTAGTTAACGATAACAGATTATACTTGGAAAACACGAATAAAGTTCCAAGATTGGTTTTTATGTGGTTTTTCCTCAATATTTTCAGAGAAATGTCGGTAAAGATAATATTCTTTTACTTTTGAAATAGGGATTTATGTAAGGCAAACTTGATTTGTTTCTCTTTCAGGCGTTCACTAATTAACGTATGAAGATTGTAAGGAAGTATACATAGGTCGCCAACACTAGACTAAAAGAACAAATACAATCGATAACACTGAAAATATACTGGATCTCAAAAGTAATGCAACACCCAGAAATAACAGTGTTTTAAATGTTTTTGTATTAAATGTATGTTCAGTTATCGCGTCAAAACAAACAATTACAATTTGGTGCAGGTTGAACAAAAATTACTTACAAAAATTCAATAATGTGCCCCCCGCATTATTGTTGTATCATTATTGAATTTGCTTTATTTTTCGCATAAATGTAAAAATCGTACATAAAAAATTGATATAAAGCAGTAGAAACGTTATCGCTTTTTTTCATTTTAATGTGAATAAAACGTACGTATTTGTTGCTGACTTAAACCACATCTAGGGAGTGTTGCATTACTTTTGAGCTCCAGTATACATCAAATTTATTTAAATAAGTGTTGTTTCATCAAAAACTTACTAAAACAGGGCGGGAGTGTTATTTTGAATACAAAATATTGTTACATACATTTCAAAATGTAACTTTCTTTTGATTTTGAATAACCTCATATAAATATCTACTTATGATTTATATAGACGCTATTCATTTTCCTTTCGGATACTGTTTATTTATTGATTGATTTAAAAATAAACAGGCCATTCAGTATTCATTAACATCTGCAACAAATTGAAATCACTTCTGCATTTATGCATAATAATAATTAATATTTAAAGATAATTAGAGAACAAGTATCGATCAAACCCCTAATCAAATTAGATCGGCCAGGAATTATGATTTTTAAAGTTATTTTTCCCCCTGACAACATTCAAGTATTATCAACTTTCAATATGATAAACTAATTCAGTTATTTCCGCATTCTTATGGCCCTCAGAAAAGGGTCGGCTACCTGCATCCCAGACGACCAAAAACGCGACAAAAAACGGTTCCGCACGTGCCGGCAAAATGTCGGGTGTCGGGTGCTGACATTTTTATGATGATTATTACAACCGCAAACCCTCCCCGGCGGCCTGCTTTGGTAGACAAAATGTACTGGTCGCCTTTCTTTTAGAATTCATTATACAGGGTGTTTCAAAATTCATGCACCAAAAATTTTCTGCGTACTCCTCGTAGATAAAAAGAAAAAAAAACCCTTATGACAAATCTCGATTTTCCACAAAATAACATGGATTAAACCCCCTCGCAGAAATATTTAAGAGACGCCACTGTTCATCTATCAATGAATACTTTCGTTCGCTTGTATAAAAACACACGGTGCCGATTTTAAGTGTGGACGTATGAATGAATGGTGACCTAATTTTGAGCGGGCTGTTGAAATTTGATCTTAACATAAACAGTACGGTGAGGCTTAATAAAACCGACGCACAAATTTCAAGTTCATCTTATTTATTATGCATTTTTTTTTATTGTTCCTGGCGGCTTCCTACACTTGTGCATTTTTATTGCTGTACAATTATATCCCTTGCAGTCCTATTACTTAAAATCACGGGGGGTAGGTGCTGTAAAATGATATTCCTTTGTTACCCAAGGCCAAGACCCTATATGGAATAACACATTTTTAGAAAGTCCGAAAAAACATGTGTGTTTCCTCGAAGATACAAATCGGTTTTAAAAATTCCAAGGGCGACGATGGGGCTGCACAGTTTGACCAATCAATCCCCTCTACAAATTCACCCCCATCAATTGAAGACGGTGAAAAACCGAAAAAGAATTCAGTTAGTTTCTGCTTGTAAACTGAGTTGGTAATTATGGCGTTAATACCGTTTGATAATCACGAAAATTTGTACTGACTGACACGACATTTACTTCTAAATAACTTGATGGTACATTGACCTAATTTGTGTGCTGCATAAACACTAAAATCTACACCGTTTGTTTATCTAATGACGGCAGTACAAGCTCGAGAGACGAAGACCCGAGACCAGGCGAGCGCGAACGTGTACGGCGGTGTTCTCGCCTTTCTACGCGCGAACGAAACTATTCATTAATGGGGAGCATTGCCGTCTCTTTAATATTTCTGCAAGGGGATTTAATCCATGTTATTTTGTGGAAAATCGAGTTTTGTCATAAGGGTTTTTTTTCTTTTTATCTACAAGGAGTACGCAGAAAATTTTTGGTGCATGAATTTTGAAACACCCTGTATTTAAATGATAATGTATGAATAGTGAAGTGACAGCTTCGGTGTGCGTGATGTGACGTTTAACAAGCACGGACTGCTATATTTAATAACAACGAACAAACGCGCAACTCTTAACCAATAAAAAAAACGTAAACGAAACGCACATGTGTGTTATGATAACACCCGCGTACCTTCCATTTACAAGCTGGCTGTAACATACATTACAACCCGCCCACAGTAGTGGGCGGGTTGTAACGCTACGCTCGTCGTTTTCTAAACTTGGACGCGTGCAAAAAAATGGCTTTATGAACGAGTTTTTTACAGTATTATTTCTATTTTACCCTTCTTGTTCCATTCCTAAATTTAAAAAATCGCCCATACATATTTAGAAAATTGTATAGTGGTTGGTAACACTAATAATTGACATTTCAATTTGAAATTAGTTTGCGATTTCCACACATCACATAACCTCAAAACTATCTCGCCGAGAATTTAGCACAGGTTGACCAGGGATGGGAAAAACGGTTCACTGTCAGGAAAGGTTCCGAACCAGTTCACTCACTGGAGTGAACCGGTTACTTGGAGCGGTTCATGGGTCTTTTCTACAGTTATATACCAGATTATCTGAAATGAGTTCCCGGCTTCCAATTAATTAAAAAAATATATAATATGGGTATTCACAGTGAGGCCGCAACTGCAATATACTTTTTTTTGTATTTTATACTTGACAATATAACAATATGAAGAACTGCCATTGGTAAATATTTGTAAACGGAGAGTGGGCATTAAATATTTACTCCGTTTTTTGCTTCTGATATTTCTAAATCCATTGATTTTTAAATTACAAGTTTTAGTTTTTTCCAGTCATGGCTTCTGCTATTTTAACATTATAATATAATCTTCACATTTTCTCCTCTCTGGTAGCACATCGATAGTAAATATAAATGAAATCTGGTAGATTTTCAAAAATAATCAGGAAAGTAGTAAAATGCACACCCGGTACATCACACTCTTCTTAATTTTTGAATGACAAAAATAATTTCAAAATGGTATAATTTCTTTATTATGAAAGTATAACATATTATTTTATGTTTTTTTTATGCTGTGGGTTAATTATTTTTTTAATTTATTTATTAAGCACCTAAAAGAAATTTCAAATTTAATTAAAGTTAAAAGACTTTATGATAAATTAATGTAGAAATTCGACAAGCATTAAGAAAGTAAAACTAATTTTGATTTAAACCTGGAAAAAATGTCAAATTTGAGTTAAATTAATAGATTTAATGTCAAAATTTGACTTAAAGTCGAAAATCTTCAAGAAAAAAGACTACTTTTAACTTAAAGACGTTAAGCCTCCAGAAAAAATTCAAATTTGCATAGAGTTAAGAATCTTTATGTGCAAATTAATGTCGAAATTTGACTTAAGCCGATAAGCGTAAAAAAAAAGACTAATTTTGACCTTTTGAGCCTCTAAAAAATGTCAAATTTCATTATAGGCAAAAGGCTATGTCCAAATTAATGTTGAAATTTGACTTAAATTCGACAAGCGTTAAGAAAGCAAGACTAATTTTGACATAAACCCTTAAGCCTCTAGAAATGTCAAATTTGAGTTAAATTAAGAGACTTTATGTCAAAATTTGACTTAAAGTCGAAAAATGTTAAGAAAGACTAATTTTAACTTACAGACTTTAAATCTCCAAAAAAATGTCAAATTTGTGTAGAGTTAAGAAGCTTTATGTGCAAATTAATGTCGAAATTTGACTTAAAGTCGATACGCGTCAAAAAAAGACTAATTTTGACCTTAAAGCCTCTAAAAAAATGTAAAAATTTCATTATAGGCAAAAGGCTATGTCCAAATTAATGTCGAAATTTGACTTAAAGTCGATACGCGTCAAAAAGGACTAATTTCGACATTAAGGGCGTTAAGCCTCTATAAAAAATGTCCAATTTAATTAAAGTGAAGAGACTTTAAGTCCAAATTCCTGTCGAAATTTGACTTAAAGTTGAGAAGCGTTAAGAAAGCAAGACTAATTTTGACTTAAACCCTTAATCCTCTAGAAAAAAATATGAAGTTTGGGTAGAATTATGTGCAAATTAATGTCGAAATTTGATTTGAAGTCAACAAACCGCAAGAGAAACAACTAATTTTGACTAAAATTGTTGTTTCTAGAAACAATGTCAAATTGAATTCAAGTTAAAAGACTTTCTGAGAAATTAATGTCGAAATCTGACTGCGTCAACAAGCGTTAAGAGCGTTGGGAGTATCAGAACAGTATATGTGAATGCATGTAATTTGTTAACATGAATTGAAGCTAAATGGTTAAATTTATTCTATTTCGGTTTTCACCGAGTAGAAGATGTTATTGTTTAGTAATGGATCTTCTAACTGTTTTTGACCAATTTCACCTCAGAGTATTTTTTATAATAAGATTAATATTGAAAAAGGTGCCCGATAATAGGCTTATTTTTTTCAACAAAGTTAACGCAGTAAATAAAGTTACAATATTAAAATAAATGAGTCGATGCAAGAGCCCAATATGTACTCTTGAATCTCACATAAGAATGATTTATTTTGATTGGAAAACCAATTTTATTTTTATGTTAACGAGTTTTTTCGCTATTTTTCGAGTGGCGCTTTTTTTGACGCCGAGATTAAAATTGTGCATTGGTTGTAAAAATCGAAACTAGTCAGAATAAAAAATATAAAAAATGGTTCAACCAACCAAGTGGCTATAATTTCGATTATGTAATGTTTGATTATAGGTTAATAAATTCGTGCATTCGTTCATTTCTGGGTGACAGCCCAATTTAAATGACTGTTATTTAATTATTAATGTATTGACAAATAATGTCATTTACGGATGGATATCAACTTAAATTATTTCGTCAATGAAAATTACACTTTAGGTTAACACTATTCCATAACGCATGTTTATGCAATGAATCCTTTAAAACATAATCACTATTATGATGAAACATTGGTTTATTTTGACGGAATGGAGATCTACTATTGGGTCAAACTACAAGATGGCGCAATGAATTATTTCTGCTATGCGTATGGCAACTTTGATTTTAATGTGATTATTCTATTGGTTACAAATTTGAATCATAATGAAAATCTGTATTATAATGAATAACATTAAAATGCAGCTATTGAATTTATAATTAATATAATAAAATCTGGGAGTAGAAAAAAATCTGTTATGATATTGTACTCATATTTATTTTTATTTTATTAATTTATAAATCACACATTGTACATATATTACATTAAAATTACCAACTCTATATTTTAATTTATTTTTATTTTTTGCATTATTTATCAATCCTTTTTTATTGAACAGCAGATATTCTTATTGATAATAATTTTCTTATGAATTTCATTATTGCAATCATTTTCCGACGCATTAAATATCTGTATTGACAAGCAGGTAAAAAGGACCGACCGATTTTAGCACACGCCAGATTTTTGGGTCGCTTTACAACATTGTAAACTTGAGACCCCGCTGAGTGTTGTGGGAAACAAGACCTTTGTGCCATTTTCCTTTGACGTGCCGAAGAAGGCAAGAGGTAGTGGTCGCAAAGAAAGTACCAAATAATGAGGTGTGTAACCATTGTTAATGAAACTCTTTTCAATTCTTGCAACATAAATAATGTCCAGTAACAACAACAACGAAAATGATTAAATAAGCGGCCAACAAGTTTCTTCCTACTAAGCCTCGCGATACAAAAATGTTTAAGGAACATTTATGGACTGGAGAATCAAATATAAATCTGTGATGGGTGGGAAAAACAGGATAAGTCAAGAATTAGCACTTGAAGAAAACGCCGCTTGAAGATTTTGACTAGTTTTAAATACACACCCAGGCTGTGAAAATAGTTCTACAATTTTCTTAATTGGTAATTGTTTTCTGTTTATACAGGGTATTTTTTTTATCGTGGAAAAGTAATTGATTTATTACTAACTAAAATTTGCTTTAAAATTATATGTTGAAATATGCATTAAAACAAGGTATAATTTTTAACATGTAAAATCCTATGGCCCACGATAAAAAAATGTGATTGATTTGTAAAAAAAATATGAAAAAACAATTTTCACAACAAAAAGGATTGACTTATACTATTTGACCCTCTTAGTGACTTATACTAAAAAAACCAAGTAGATAGGTTATTAAAAACGTTGTTTAGGTTTACTTTTATTCAACTGAAGTGTACATTTTAATGACTGCGTTGAAAATAATTCTAAATTAGGTAATAATAAGAAAAAATGATAAGGATTCGATGAAAACCAGGCATAGGGTATGCCTGGTTTTCATCGAATTCTTCAATGTCCGGTAATGTATCTTCAGCGTCAGCAGATGTTTATAAATTGCGATAAAAATCTCGAAAAGGGATTGATATTAGTGGAAGAAGTTCTAATAAATTATTTTTTTTCTCCACAGATATTGGAACCGTGTCTAAATAAGTACCTTTTCCACGTCTTGCTAAATCCAATTTTTTGTTCTCGTTTTCATTACGAGAGTTCTTAAAATATACCGTTGCAGACTCCTTTGTGTAGCGAAACCACTTAGCGTCATGCCATTTAAATGGATTACCCTCGGAGTCCTTTTTCCTCAATACCACGGAGTTCTTATAAAGATCAGAAAATTTTAGGAACATATTATGTGTCGGTTCGTTTACTAAAAATTTCTGTTTTTTTTCCAACACCTCTGACGAGCTGATGTCAGTTATGTGGATGAGATATTTTAATAGCAAGTTTCTTCTTTTGCTTCTCGATTAAAGCATGGTCCACATCGCATTCCATGTGGCTGTGGCCACTCGCCATAAACTTGCAGATGTGTATTTCGTTGCATGGCAGTTAAAAACATAGCAGCTACGTGAGAAACAACATTTTTAACTTCCGGAGGTAAATTAGTCAACTCCTAGAGGAGACATGTGGCAATCTAATTACCTCCTCGTCCGCCTTCGGCTTCATACCACATAAAACATGTCAAACTTCCACTCCCCAATTCGTGCAAAGTTAGGTTAAAGGTCCATAATTGCTTCTTGTAAAACGCAATAGAGGAATTCACGAACGGAGTTGGGAGGCATTGTTGGAGATCAAACGTGTAAACTTTTAAGCTATTTTTTTCTTTTGCTATATTTTTATCCGCATCTTTCTTCAAATAAGCATTATCTGCTTCTAGGTGGTGCTCATCTATTGCCTTTTGTATACTTTCTTTCTCTACATTGTCTTCCGCAACTTTGAGCTGCATCTGCAGGGTATCACACTTATGGCAGGTATCTACTTTAGGCTACTTAAACGCTAGTTTCAGGTTGTGAAATTCTTCATAAATCCGTCTAGAAACCTTCTTTTTCCGGCCTTGGCAATACAAATCATACATAATTTGCAGAGTCAAATGGGGGCCAAGTATTTTTTATCGTTGGTTCTTCTTGTATAATGAGATGCCTCTTTGATCATCGCGAGTAACTCCAGATGTAGAACTGCTTGAATTTATTATTGCTAATGTGACAATCATTTGAGTTTCATCCAATATTTTCATAAAGCAACCCCTACAAACCTTCAGTCTTTCTCCATTAACTTTAAAATGATAACAATGAGTTACATTTCTATATTTTTCTTTTTCAGGATCGTTTGTCCTTTTTCTCTTGGTGGCTGTGGATTTCGAATCTGCACTACTTGAAATAAAAGCAACCCGCTTAGCGCGATTCCCTAGAAGCCAATACTCATTAAATATATTTTCTCTTGTATCTTCCTGAATTCTTTCGGCACACTTTAGCCTTCAGTTAGGTAATTCTTGCATTTTCCGTGCTTTTATATTTTGTTTTTTGAAGTTACATATTGCTGGCCCGTATTTCTTTTCCTCTTTCTCTCAGTCCTCTTTTCTCGTGTATTACTACCGTCTTTATTCCGTTTCTTCTTGTTACTCGTAACACTGCTTTCTGCTTCTCTACTCTCTCTCTGGTTTATGTCAGTAAGTTTGGATACCATTTCCTTCTCACCATTAATACGTTTTCCTATAAGCATTTGCACGTCATCTTCACTATCGTTTGGTTCATAATTCCTATCTTTCACGCAATCATCGTCATCAGAACTAAGATTTTGAAGATAATCAGCTATAACATCAGAACATTGCTGCAAACCACTGATATTTATAACATTTGTGTCTTCACTTTGTTTTGGAATGCACTCGGCAGGATCACCCTCAACTTTGTCTCCAAATATTTTATTATTCGGCTCCTCTTCATCATTTTTATGCATAACCTCCTATCCTACAAAACACAAAAACACGAGATACGTTGCAGTCTTCTTATTTGCGTATTTTTACATACCAAGATCCATCTGGGCAAGATGTGGAATTCTACACGTCCTATTACAATACATCATTCTACTCTTTGAGTTTCAAAACCACCAGCAATTCGCAAAAAAACTTAACAACGCAAAACACTACTTGGTACACGTCAAACGTCAAAACAAAAACGACACTGACAACTTCAACAGCATTTATATATTTCGTGCCCCACCTAGCGTCAAATAGTATGTCTCTTATTATGCAACATTTTGTTACGTTAAACTAGTAAAAGTCGACTTATACCATTTTTCCCTCCAATAATCGTAGCATTTAAAGTTGTACTAAAACTGCCAACCTATTTAAAAGCCTTAACTGAATAATGAGACTTATACTCTTTGAAACACAATGTGGAGCATCACTTTCTGAAATATAATTTGACTTAAACTCATTTTCCCAAATTTTTGACTTATACTGCTTTTCCCACCCATCATAGAAATGAAGGTGAGTGTGGTCGTAGATAAAGTATAGTACATAACGCGAGTTGTAAAGCAATTACGCGCTCGTGAAATTGAGTTACTCGCCGCTACGCGGCTTGTGCGCAATTTTTCACTTGGGCGTAATTTGCTATTTGCAACTCTTGTTACGTAATATACTATTTTTAAATGACACTCCGAAAATGTGAATACTGTCAAGTCGGCTAATGCCGATTTTTAAAAATGTAAGTTGGCACACATGTTAGGAATTGACACACAAAACGTCAGATCTTTCCAAAAGTCACAATTATTCCGTGGTCACAATGGTTTACAGCAACCAGCAAAAAACGTTACTATACCTCATTTAATAACCAGGCGGACTAAACGCGAAAGTCACGTTTACACTATAAAAAGTAACCAGACATGTTTTGGCGGTAAAAATAAAATGGTTTCAATTTCTTTTATCCATAACATTCATTCAACATTTATACCAACACATAAATTAATTCTAGGCATACTTTCTTGATCATATACTCAATGATGTAGTATATAATATCAAAATAGTGATTAAAATAAGTATGAGACCCTCTTAAGAAATTAGGGGCATATTGAAAAGGTCTAGTTGTACATATATTTATTTATATATAAAGTGGATTGAAGTAGTAGCTATATTTTAAAAATACATATAATTCCGTAAAAGGTTTGAAATATAAATACTAGATTGTCGTGAAATAAAATTTTATTAAATTAAATTTGCTATTTAAAAACGTGCAATAACTTACTTAAAATCAATCTTATTCATTAATTTATATAATGTCTAACGGGACGTCATTGGCAGATCATCTCTATCCTTTAATTCGATCAAAATTTAATCCAATGTAGCGATTTCATTTTTAAAGAAAAATCTATGTACAATTTTCCACACGCAGAATTTGTAGATATCTTCGGTCGCTGGACGTCCTTCAAGACGTTTAGGACTTGTTACTGCCCCAATCTCCTTTCACCCCCTAATTGTGTGAAACTCCACAATCCTAAATATAATGTATGTTTATGATTTGATTCCATATTGCAATAACTTGCGCCACACTTACCTAATGAATTATAATTTTGTATACGACGGCAGTAGGTTTTTAAGCCTCTTATATTAAAGCTTTATATAAGATAATTTTGGATTGTTTTTCCTCGAGCGTTAATGCTCTAAAATCCAACCATTTCCGTTTCTTGGGGGCCGAAAATGACACCAAACTTGTGCTGGGTATTTATCCGTAGTTAAAAATAAAATAACTATTTCCACGAAAATCGCGGGATGAGAGGAATCGATTCTTACACTATCAACAGTAGAAATAACTGAGGCGAAACGCGTGAAAACGGTGGGGCACAAGGGTCGGTTAGAGATCAGCTGATCATAACAACGGCCATTACTGTTTTAAGCAATTTGGGCATGTGTAAAAACGGCGCCCGATTGGCCAATCACAACAACGTATTTTAGCGGCTATAATTTGATTTAGTCCGCCTGGTTATTAAATGAGGTATAGTTTAAAGTCATTTCATACCCCCTTAAAGTAGAGCCAAA
This sequence comes from Ocypus olens, assembly GCA_910593695.2. Lineage (NCBI taxonomy): Eukaryota > Metazoa > Arthropoda > Insecta > Coleoptera > Staphylinidae > Ocypus > Ocypus olens. The sequence continues at coordinate 37,825,337 of OU343058.1, forward strand.
ATAGAATTTTTTTCCCGAAATAATCATCAAATTTGGTTGAAAGTTATGTGCGAGAAACCTGAAAATGCACCCATTTTCGTGCCAAATCCTCGTAGGAACTTCGTTCTTTGAGTCCTGCATAGGGAATTGATCACATTTTAATGCCTCGAGTCGACAAAAATTTTCGGACTCCGTAGACATCGTTAAAGTTGGACATGGTTTCCAGAAAAAAACTTTTTTTTCACAGGGAAATATGAAGCGCTCATATTTCCCTAATAACAAAATCGTAGCAACATACCAAATCTTCAATATACGACGCCGACACCGTTCACCAAATTTTTGTTCCCTCCAGTCTTTAAAATCTTCGTACACTTTGGTGTAAGCAGCTTTGGATTTTACCGGAACCAAACATTCACGGTCTTTCGCCGCTTGCGTTTACACATAGTTTGACATTTCACCAATTTTTGAAACAACGCAAAAATCAAACCAGTCAACTATGATATTTACAAACAAGGCCCTTAGCAACGTTACCAATCCGATAAATTCAAAAATTTACAATCCAATATTTTCTCATTTACAGAACAATATATACTCGACTTAAACACAATATATTGCCATTTCTTCTGTTTTGCTGTTCTTACAAAGTATACTCGTTATGAAGAAATTGCAATGTGACGAGTACCTGCTGAACGTTACACAAAATATTGCCAATTCTTCATGACGAGGATACTCGTCACTCAGCTAACTGGTTAATAAGTTAGTTGAATTTTAGAGCTTTGGAAATTGCAATGATCCGCATAATGTGTCTTCCTTATCATGTCGACTGGATCTACCAATTTACGAGTCTATATAAAGAGGAACAAAAATGTATAAAAGTCTTTCGGAATTTCATTATGAAGGTACTTTGTTTTTGGTTTATTTTAAAGTTGTTATTCTGATCCAATTATAATCAACAGGCTGTTGAGGCGAAGATGGCGGATTACAGAAAAGAGGTTGCAGACAAAAATAATGTCATCAATTCCGAAGGTATGTTTAAGAATTATTTAATCAAATTAATTTAGTAATAAATATTAATACGTCTTTACTTACTCATACATGGCGCAAGCAAAAATCACGTTTCTTGCGATTACAGCGCCGTTTATCACGAATAAAAAACAAAGTTACTTATTTTTTTATGGGGAATCCGAATTTGTAATAAAAAATTAGGGTTCTTATTTAAGATTTCAAAACCCAGGGGGTAGGGGTGGGGGTCGACTTTAGTATCAACAGATTTTTTTTAATTCGATGCGTAATTTTCGAGATATTTCAATGTCTTCAGATAAATTGGCCACACTGTTAATACAGGGTCATATAACAGTGCGTCGGGCTTTCCTAGCGCCTTTCCCGTGAAAAAAGAAGTTATTGGTTTAAAAATCTTTATGCCGTAAAATTATTTTCAAACATACAACGTGTCCCAATTTTGCGGTATGACAAAAACAAACATTTTTTTTAAATGGAACACCATGTATTTATTTAATACTCCTTTATATTGTTGTCCTTTTAGTTCTGGATTATGTACAGTGTACAATTTGTTTCTCCAAATATCATACATAAGTAAGCTCAACTTAAAAAAAAATCACATCGAAAATCTCAATGTGGTTAATAAGCAACGTTTTGGTAAGGAGCAATTTGGATTTAGTAATACAGGGTGATCAGAAAAATATGCCAAACTTTGCAAATTTCAAAGCGGTATAACCCATTTTTTTAATTGGAATGCGCGCTATTTTGTCATTGTTCGACAGGTGTTTTTCTTCTCTTCAATTTGATGAGGCATATCCATATCTTATGTCTAAACCCCATAGTTGTTGAGATATTCAATATTTTTCACAAAAGTAACCATTTAATTACATTTGTATGTACTGAAGTAGGCCGTGCTGAGACAAAACAACTGCCAAAAAAATTAGTTTTTGTTCCGATCTAGAAATTGTTATATTGAAATTTGTTACTGTTTAACTATTTATTTTATATTTTGACACAAACACAAATGCATAGTTTTCAATTTTATGCTATGGTTTAACAGCAGACTAAGTTTTCCAATAATAAACTATTCTATAACATATTATCAAATTTTAGGTAAACAGCGATTCGTTTTCTTGGACTTGTTAATTGAACTCTCAGAAAATGGTGAAAATTGGACATTCGAAGAAATAATAGATGAAGTTTCAACATTTATGATTGCGGTAAGTTATGTGATATAAAATTAATATATTTAAATAAATACCATTTAAATATTGTATAGAGTTAGTTATTTGTGTATTAGAAACTCAAAGTTGGCGATTGCCGATTGCTGTAGGTTTTGAGGTTTCTGAGCGAAGCTTAGCGATCTGTTAGCTATTAAAAAACATTTTAAACTTAATTCAAATATTAATAAACTTACAATTTCGTTTTAGAAAGTGAACCTTATTTCGTAAAAAATGCATTTTAAGTTCTTTTTTAAAAACAATTTTTTTAAGAAAAATCTGAGCATTCGTGAACGTATATCGGCATCTTCAGGATTGTGCTTGAATGCTCTTAAGCAATTGCAACAACACATAAAATGTTATTCTTATGAAAAAAGCTTTAGATTATGTTTTAACGTTTTGTTAGCGGTGTTTGGCTTCGACGACCTCCTATAGTTCGGTATTGCATGTCAAATTCTAGGTATCCAGAATCTCAATATTAATTTTTATAATACAAAATTTTTTAAGTATCTTTTAAATTTGGTTAGAACGTGTTTCTATTTCTGATGGTTTCGATTTTTGTCATTATGGCAATTTGGCATTGCAGATTCTTTGAGTAGCTTGAAATCTGTCAAAGTACGAACCTCATACGTTTCTTCTCTTTTTTTTTCCGACACGTACAATGTTATACCAATCAGATGGCAGCATGATTTCTGAATGCTTTGATGCTGCCTCAATAGTAGTAGCACGCATTAAGTCGGTCGAAGTTTTGTTCAAACAGTAACATAACATGGAACCTACCACTAAGTTGTTCTTTTGCCCTGAAAATTTGTCGGAAAATAGTGACAAATGTTTTTCATCCCATAAAAACAAGTACTTTAACGAGTACTTTTACGAAACCATTAACTTGACAAGCAAAAAGACAAGTAGCCTAAATAATGGTTTCGTATCAGATTATCCGTCTGTTTTTATACAATTGACACGTTCCTCGCCCCCTTTTATTGGAATTGCTATCACCACTTACCTCTACTTTAAATTAGAATTATTTATTCATTAACTTTAAACACCACTTTTTAAATAAATTACAGAATTGACCCGATTAACAGTTATCACAATCTTAATATGGGGGAAAAAATATTCAGCGGGAAAGCGACTATTGTATCAAAAAATATTGCTGGCAACAACGCATGACTTTCATAAATAACCTTAAAACAAAAAAACAAAACGATATCCTAACAGCTCCCAGTATTTATACCGGGTGAATATTTCAAAACCGAACATAGGCATTTAATAAATACAAGAAAACGAAATGTAGCCTGAATATATGAATATTCAACCTGTTCGTTAATCTGCAAGCAATGCTTTCTGCAACAAGTAAAGTTCTTTCTAATTTGTTTATAGGCATTTAAAATAGGAAACATGTTTTTTGCATATTCTTGCTCCCCATTTTTACTAACAGGATTTATAATGACACCAATGGAAAGAAGATTTTTTTCTTCATCTAATGATATCCGAACTAGTTAATTTTCAGTTGTAATTCTCCATTATTTTACCAAAATATTCGCAATAAATACAATATGGAAAATCGTACTGAGCCATGACTCGCAAGACAATAAATCGATTCAAACGTCATTCGAGTGACAAACTCAATATGCCGTTGGCGACTATGATTTTGAGATTTCCAATTTTCTTTACTGAAATCAATTGTAGTTTTCTAAAGAATTAAAAAAAAATCTGGTTGAATTTCTGGTAAATGTAAAATTCAGTAAACTTCAGTAGCATCAATCGCATCGTGTTTATGAAAAAATACAAAAATAACATACTAAATACATCTCAATAAATGAAATAAATGGAAGAAGTTACATTACAACATTTATTATTGCTGGAGCGCAGTATCCAATTTGATCAATTTAAATTAAAAAAAAAGAAAGATCAAAATGATACACCTGTTAATAATTATAATTAGAAATCAATAATTAAAGCAAGTGTTCAAATAAACCTTCATTCTGAATTAAACAATACCCCATCCTATTGTAAAACTAATTTCTGACGTTTGCCAACTGTCTATTCGTTATCAACCTGCATTTCTCAAAGAATTAATGTTTGGATGACGGGTTTTGTAAATTTGGCTTTTCAGGTGAACAAAAAGAAGAAATCGCACGGTGTCAAATCAGGAGATTTAGCAGGCCAGTTGATTTCACCTCCTAGTCCAATCCACCGATTTGGAAATGCATTATTCAAATATTCTCTGACGTTTATTCCGAAATGTGCTGGACATCCGTCATGTTGGAACCAGATATCCTTGGACTTGCCACTTCTTCTATTGCAGGGCCAACCTCAGTAATTAACAATTCTAAATAATTTTCTGAATTTAAATTTTCTAAATTTTGGAAAGGACCTATAACATGAGAATTAAAAATGCCTGTCCAAATATTAATTTTTTGAGGATATTGCGTTCTAAGATTTAAATTCAGATGGGGATTCTCATGTACTCAGTATCTATCGTTTTGAACGTTTAATTCATTATTTAATGTAAAGGTACATTCATCCGTAAAGCAAATCGACGAGAGAAAATTGCGATTAACATTAACACATTCTTGAATAATTTCACAAAAGGTTTATCTAGGTTCTTCATCAAACGGCAATAGTTCTTGATGGCATTGAAACTTGCAGGGACGGTAGGCATACTTTCTTAAAATTTTGCAGACCGTTCCTTGCGATTTACCACATTCTAAAGCAATAGATCTTGTACTTAGTCGAGGATTCTCGGATACCAGCCCAATAACAACTTTTTCGTGAATGTTTTCTGTTGCCATTTATTCTGCGATGTTCTAATAAACAACCATAATGAGATAATTTTGAAACTATCAATTAAAGGCGTGTGGTGGTTTAAAAGTATTTATTTACAAGAATGTATATGTACAGAAAATAATTATGACATCCAATTTATTCAATTGTTATTTTATAGGGTACTGATACTACAGATATTACTGGTAGCTTTACTATGTTAATGTTAGGAATGCACCCAGAAATACAGGTAAGACATAGTTTTGATATGTACGTTTTATAAGTTGTAATAACAGGGACGTCATTTCAGCTTTTCTCAGAGGGGGCAAAATTATACCGGGTGACCCAGGGAGCTGTAAAAGCCCCATAACTTATTTGCTATTTGAGATATCGACTTCTAGTTTTCTTGAACTGGTACCCACACTTATTCTACATAGCAATATGTATGTTTTTGTACAGGGTGTCCCAATATACATAACAGAATAAAGTTTTGTTTTTTTAAATGGAACACCCTATATTTTATACTTTATTTTCAACCGTCTTGAGAAGCTGATAAAAATAGTATAAGATAGTATGGGTCTATTATGGACGGTTGGTTAGTTATGGGCAAATTTGTGGCAAAAACATGTACACATTGAAAACATTGCAGAAGCGTGTCTAGCAAAGATAGAATCATTATTTATACACTAGAAAATTTCCCACATCATAAAGAATAATACACATTGGCTTTGGTTCTCTTTTATTCAGAGTGCTATACAGGTTGTCAACATACGCAAAACAATGGATAACTATTTTTTTTTAATGGAACGCCCTATATGTTGCCACCAATCTATGGCATTTTTAATAGGCTTTCCAACGATATACAGTTTGTATAACACAATATTAAGGATTCTTGACATTTAGCAATAAAAACATATTTCTTTTGCCACCTTCTGCTGATTTTTGGATTTTCAGGCAAAACTATGCATTTTCAGGAAAAATTATAAGAGATCAAAGTTGTAGAGCGAAAAATTTCCGATCGACATAGGTCTTTCAACTTTTAAGATAATGCGTGCATTGCCCGCCGGAGCGCGCAAAATCGGGACCGTAAATGCATTTTAGCGTTTTCTTTTCAAATTTTTTATTAATAAACTAGCGCTACCCGGCATGCGTTGCACTGCCACTCAAATATATAGAGATAGAGATTCAATTCGTTTATTGGAGTGCTTTAGGATAAACAATATTTTTAGTTTTTCCGTCTGGTGCGCACACGAATAAATCTGATGGTTTTCCAACACGTGAACAGGCCACATATAGTTGTCCATGTGAGAAGCATGGATTCTCCAAATTTAGTCCACACACTTGTAGCGATTGGCCCTGTGCTTTGTTGATTGTCATTGCAAACGCGAGTCGCACAGGAAACTGTAAACGTTTAAATGGAAATGGCATATCTGTCGGAATCATTGGGATGCGTAGTAATAGTACATCTTCGCCTTTAAATTTTCCATTCAAAATGGTAGCTTGGATGATATTGTTCATCATCTTTTTCACTGAAAGCCTGGTACCGTTGCAAAGTTGTGGTGGATTGATGTTGCGAAGAAGGATTATAGGCACGCCAAGTTTCAATGTTAAAATGTGCGGTGGCATGCCTGGCAAATCAAGTGAATTCAAAAATTCGGTTGGATAGTTGGATAGTTGACAACTTCATCTTGATCCATTACAGTATCCACGGACTTGTACGTTGTAGCTTCACCTGGTATTTCATTTTGAATGCTGTAATTGATCGCATTCACATCGTTATTTTTGGCTGCTAATATAGCACGTGAACTCAGCCACTGATGATTTTTATAATTCTGGGCGATATTTGGGAAAACTTTGCGAACCAATATTTCTGTGGTTGCAGTGATTTCACAGAAGTTTGTAGGCAATGAGATACATTGTGTAGATTTTTCGATTGGCATTTGCCCATTCCCAATATCCAACAATTGTTTTGCGAAACGTTCAGCAAATGCATCATGTTGTAGTTGTACACGCATATTAGTCTTCAAAGTCAATTTTTGTACGTATCGCCATAAAACTGACGATTTGAGACATGCATTAAGTTCATCGGCGGATGTTGAACGTGGTATAACAGGGAGAGTTTGTCGAAAATCGCCAGACAATAAAATGAGTGCGCCACCGAAGAGCTGTTCATTTCTTCTCAAATCTGTTAGTGTACGATGAAGCGCTTCCAATGCTTTTCTATGGGCCATAGTACACTCGTCCCATATAATCAGTTGACATGTTTGGAGTACTTTACCCATTCCAGAATCTTTGCTGATATTGCATGTGGGGGTCTCAGTAATTTGAATATTTAACGGCAATTTAAGTGCTGAATGCGCTGTTCGGCCACCATCCAAAAGAGTTGCAGCAATCCCAGATGAAGCGATTTCCACTGCAATATTTTTTTGAGATCGTATAGTTGCCAAAATTAATGAAATCAGAAAAGTTTTGCCTGTACCACCGGGCGCATCAAGGAAATACAAACCGCCACTGTGGCTTGTAGTTGCATGGATAATTTGGTCATAAGCTATGCGCTGTTCTGGGAGTAATTTCGGAAGATTCGTTTGAACAAATCTATCCAATTCGTCGACATTAAAGTTGTAAATCACTATCTAAAATGTCATTTGTAGTTCGATTGGGCGTAGCTATTCCCAATTGTATAAGTCCTTTATTAGAAATTGCCAAACATATGTCCTCAATCAGAACCAATGCCTCATTTTTACACATTTGGTGTGAATTGAATGTCTGAATGTAGGTACTTCAGAGTAAAGTAACGTCTTTGCAAATGTATCCTCTCCGCACAATGTAAAAAAATGCAGTTAACGTGATTGGCGGTGGTGACAATACTCTTGCGCGAACATTTTCTGTTGTGAAGTACACTCGTTGTCCATTTTCAAGATGCACTGCCAAATGAACAACTGTTGGATGACGTTCATGTATTGGAAATGATAAAATGCCCCATACTGCTTCATTGCTACTAATGTAGCGTCCCAGTTGATATTGGTTGATCTCATTGATGGATGCATTTGCATTTTCTACTCCAAATACTGCGATATCGCTTCCTTTGTTGACATATTTGCAAATATACTTGATAGATTTCACCGAATTGCAATACTCAACATTAATGTGGGCTTTGTATGTTTTCGAGAGTAACGGAGAATACGGTACAACCCAACGATTATCTACGCCAGTGTCATTGTTTCTTACTTTTAAATTGAAAGATTTTCCGCCATCTTCAGTTGATCGTCGACGGTAGAGTGGATATCCATCATTGCCAGTAATAGTCTCAGAAAGTAAGTTTCTGGGTATCGTTTCGTGCATTTTCCATTGGACATGCATGGTGAATTCTTGTTGAGTAAGCCACATGGACCATGAATCATGTTTTTAGTGACTACTTCAAATAATTGTGGATCATTTTCGAGATAACTTCGTCAATTTGATTTGGGGTTATTTTTCCGATCAACCAAATCAATATGTGTGCATGTAGCAAACCTCTTTTTTGCCATTCAATGGAATACATCCAACAGCGTGTCTCTCCAAAAACATTATGCTTGACAATGAAGTCCATTAAAGATTTTAATTTTTGTTTGAACACACGTGTGGAAATATCATGGCGATCCGATGGTGATTGCCTAGTTAACAAAAGTTCTTTTATTTCATCCCACGTTGGATTGCAAGTGAACGTAATAAACTAATCTGGGCGGCCAAATGCACGAACATATGTCATTGCATCTTGAGCGTATTCATGCATGTGCCGTGGACTCCCAGTAAATGTGGCCGGTAAAATGATCATTTTACCCAAGTCATTCGGATTCACATTGCCATCATTAACTACGGCATCACGTAAATGAATGTACTCTTCGGAACGCAACTTGCTTTGATTTAATCGAATGTAGAGAAGTCTTTCGGTTTCGATTTTCGCATACATATCGACAATGTATTGATGGAACAATTGTCGACATTTCAAGATATGATTTTCAGCGTTTCTTCGAATCATCAATCGATATGAATAGAAATTCAATGCACTGACTTTCTTATTTGTTTCCTCATTTGTTTGTGGATTTCTCAATTTTATGTTGAAATGATATCCATCTTCTCCATGGCAAAATAAAATTGGATATTGTAATCCGTCGTATGAGCGATGAGTTTCTGACACTCGTTGAATATGGCCATTCCTCCGATGAAGAATTATATCACGCGTATTAAATTCTTCTCCAACTATAATGACGGCCACTTCATCAATTGTTGGTGCGTTGTATTGTCTTTCGTGGATTGTTGGCCGACTGGTGTTTTGTCTGCTCTAATTACAAGTTTATAGTCATCAGTTGGCATTTGTTCAATTGCACTTCTGAACAGTCGAATTAGTTCGTTGTGTTGATCGAATAAATTTTGTAATGCAGCCACAATTTCTCTTTTAGTACTCGTATTGTACCGACAACGTTGATCTATTTGTTCGTTAGTGTTTCCCATGAAATATATTTGAAGAAATTTGTGATCTGCGTTCGGCAATGGTAGTAGTGATCCTGCACGATGATAGATTTGCCCTTGCACTTTGAATGTTGGCATGTAATTCTCGCGCACTATATTTGTTGCACCAAACGAAGTCATTTGGAAACATGAGTTGTATTTACGTATATTTGCCAAGAAATGTTTCGATTGGCTTGTGTCACCTGATACCAACGTTGATAACGGTTCAGGTGGCATATGTAATTCTGGCAATTTCACTTTTCCACCCGCGCAGCACATTCCAGGTGTTTCTTTGTTAAATTTGAGAGCGTTACAATACATGCATAATTTGTCCATTTTTCCAATAAGCACACTTGGATGAAGACTGTAGTCATATGGAGCATCGTAATGGAATGCACAAAGATTTAAATCGGCGTACAGTGTTCGTCGGGCTTGAGCAGTTCGTTGTCGCCGGATTCTCAGTCGTTCTTCCCGTTGATTTTCTGTTTCAGATGATCGGCCTTGAGCAGTTCGTTGTTGCTGGATTCCCAGTCGTTCATCCCGTTGTACTTCTGTTTCATATGATCGGGCTTGAGCAGTTCGTTGTCGCTGGATTCTCAGTCGTTCTTCGCGTTGATTTTCTGTTTCAGATGATCGGCCTTGAGCAGTGCGTACACGTTCTATTTCCAGTCTTGCTTCCCGGTGCTCATCTGATTCTGAAGCTCGTAACATCTTTCGCTTCTGAGTTTGAGGTGTAGATCGACCAATCGCTTTTCGCTTGGGTGGCATAATTTATTTTACAACAAATGTATTCCTTTTTAATATTTTTTTAAGGGTTCAAAAGTGCTACGACCTGCAGGCGAGTAGACAGCGGTAACAGGAACACTGGCAGAATTCCTCAGCAATGCAACTGACTGAGGTAGAAGTAACCGCAAACGTCACAAATTTACAAATTTAGTTCTGTTTAATGTTATTTTAATTTCAGTTGGTAACGTATATAGATATAGATAGATTATTTTATTATATATGAAAGCAACCGGCTCGTCGCACCAATTTCAGTTGGTAACGCCTGACGTACATTATTCCATCCTCCTAACATTCCCTAATTACAACAAATTCTATTAGTTAGGTTATGTACATTGAAAACCAAGAAATGGTAGACAAACATATTCTATTTTACACAGAAACCTTCCCCCGCATGATTACATTAACCTCTGAAAATTTCATCCAAATCCGTGGAATGGTTTAGGTGTCCATAAACGACAAACAAACAAACAAACATTCATTTTTATATATATAGATTGCACCATACTTTATTTTCCGCACCCTCTAGCGGAAAAACGGGAAATTATATGGAAATTAAAATGGCCCATATCGATTGAAAATGTTCCGCTCTACAACTCTTAATAGTAGCAATTTTTGCCAAAAATGCATAGTTTTCCCTAAAAATGCAAATTGAAAATGTATGTATCAATTTTTGCGTTTTTTAATGTTTTTTTGCATTTTTAGCGAAAACTATGCATTTTGGGCAAAAATTGCTTCTTTTAATAGCTGTAGAGCGGATTATTTTCAATTGATGTAGGTCATTTTAATAATTCTATAATTACCCGTTTTCTGCTAGAGGACATGGAAAATAAAGTATAGTGCAATTAATTAACAAAAAAATTGAGAAAAACGCTAAAATGCAAAAACGGTCACGATTTTGCGCACTCTGACCGGCAATGCACGCATTATTGGAAAAGTCGAAAGACTTATATCGATCGAAAATTTTCGGTTCTACAACTTTGGTCTCTTATTATATTTTCAGAAAATGCATAGTTTTGGCTGAAAATCCAAATATGAGCAGGAGTTGACAAATGAAAAATGTTTTTTTATGGATAAATCTCAAGAATCCTTGATATTTCATTATTTAAATTGTACATCATTGGAAAGCTTATCAAAAATGCCGTGCATTAGTGGCAAGATATATAGGGTGTTCCATTTGACAAAAAATAGTTATCCATTATTTTGCCTATGTTGACACCCTGTATAGCAGTATAAACAAAAAAGAACCAAAGCCGATTTGTATTATTCTTCATGATGTGGAAAATTCTTTAGTGTATAAAAAATGACGCTAGCTTTGCTAGGAACGCTTCTGAAATTTTTTCAATGTGTCCTTGTTTTTGCCACAAATTTGCCCATAACTAACCAATCGTCCATAATAGACCCATACTGTCTTATACTATTTTTATCAGCTTCTTAAGAGGGTTGAAAATAATGTATAAAATATAGGGTGTTCCATTTAAAAAAAAACATGACTTTGTTCTTTTATGTACATTGGGACACCCTGTACAAAAACATACATATTTTTAAGATATGTAGAATAAGCGTGGGTACCAGTTCAAGAAAACTAGAAGTCGATTTCTCAAATATCAAATAAGTTATGGGGGTTTACAGATCCCTGGGTCACCCGGTATATAACTTATCACACATACACACACACGCACGCGCGCGCAGAAAGAGAGAGAGAGAGCGCGAACGGGATGAGAGAGACAGAAGGGGGGTTCTTGTATTAAGTAGTGAAGAGACCAGACATTTGATAAAAAATCTATACATACTCTAGTTCTCTATTAGTTTATACAGGGTGCGTAGAAAGTACCGCACCAAATAAGATTGTATGGAAACGGTTTGACATTTAGATTTGACATTTAGTAGGTGTAAATTAGATATAAATACCCATATTTTAAGATAAGTTTCATTTGTTTTGCAAGACGTCCTTTTTGTCAGAGGCCGCCATGTTGAATTTTTCTAATAACATCATAGGTTTTTTTGGTATTATTTGAAAGGTTATTTAATTAGAAGTACAACGTGGTATAATATTAGCATGTTTATTCTGAAATAACGTCGAAAATAAATAATTGAAAACAAAAATGAATTCAACAAGAAACATTCAACAAGAAACAATAAATTCACAATAGGTGCTCAAATTGTTGTCCATTCACTTCTCGACAATAGAAAAGTCTATCAAGAAAAGCGCCTAGTGAATTATGCAGATATGCCGGAGGAATGTTTGTTATTGCAACTCTAATTCGAGCTTCTAATTCATCTAATGTTGATGGCCTATTTCGATACACAACACTTTTTAAATATCCCCAGAAGAAAAAGTCCATAGGTGTCAGGTCTGGAGACCTAGGTGGCCATTCAATTGCACCCCTCCGTCCGATCCATTGCCCTGTGAAATTATGATTTAGGAGATCTCGAACTTGATGACCGAAATGCGGTGGAGCACCATCTTGTTGAAACCATACATCTGGGTGCAAGACTTGCGGATTTATTGAATTTGGTTTAATCTCCTTTATTTTTGGTACAATTTGGTTTTGCAATAGTTCCAAGTAAACAACAGATCTTAATGTACCACGTAAAAAGAACGGGCCGATGACGTTTCCATCCAATATTCCACACCAAACGTTAAGTTTTTGTGGATATTAGGTGTGAGTTTTCAAGTTGACATGGGGGTTAGTAGGGTGCCAGTATCTACAGTTATGCCTATTTACAGAACCATTTAACATAAATGTAACTTCATCTGAAAAAAACTATGTTTTTGACAAAATTTTGGTCAGCTCCTGTTCTTTCCATCATTATTTCCGCAAATTGTATCCTCCGATTAAAATCCCCTGGTAACAGTTCATGAAGTAAATGTGGTTTGTAGAGACGATACTTAGACCATTTTAATATTGTTCTTATTAATCCTTCAGACACATCATGATCTGCTGCAAGTTGCCTGGTTGAGGTTTGTGATGTTTCACAGACATCCAGTAAAACTTGTAATGAAGTGTCATCATTTGTGGCTATTTTCGGTCTTCCAGGTGTAGGACAATTCTTTACACTTTTTAGTTCTTCAAATCGTTGCACTGTTCGCGTAACTGTAGATCTGCTGATTGGATTTCTATTTGGATTATTAAACACATGGCAAGCTTCAGCATGGGTTCTTCTGCGATCACCAAATACAACAATTATTAATATTTCAATGCGCTCAATTTCGGACAAATTCATTTTCGCTTACCTATCGTAACTTAAGTTTGACACACAAATGTCAAATCTAAATGTCAAAACGGTTCCATATAAACTAATTTGGCGCAATACTTAAGTTTCTTGTTAATATAAGTTTTTGTTTAAATTATTTATTTTTGTCGTTATTTCAGAATAAACATGCTAATATTATACCACGTTGTACTTCTAATTAAATAACCTTTGAAATAATACCAAAAAAAATCTAAGATGGTATTAGAAAAATTCAACATGGCGGCCTCTGACAAAAAGCAAGTCGTGCGAAACAAATGAAACTCATCTTAAAATTTGGGTATTTATATCTAATTTAAACCTACTAAATGTCAAATCTGAATGTCAAACCGTTTCCATATAATCCCATTTGGTGCGATACTTTTTACGCACCCTGTATATGTAATTTATTTATTTAATTTATTAACTGGTTATGCTGTTTTAAGAATACAGATTTATAATTAAACAATTTGTTGAAACAAAAGATATCGTCTTTGTTTGAGTCGACCAAAATCATCAATAACTGCATCGATGGTTATGAGTTTTGCATCTTTTTGGAGGCATGCAGATCACTAAGTCTTTTATCTCCACATCTATTTCTTAGATATGTTTTTACGCGTTTTATGCAGCTAAAAAAACGAAATTCAGTTTTTTCAGTATTTTTAACTTTTAACTCAAAAACAAAAGAATTTAAATAATTTTTTCAAGTAGATTATTAATCAGCATAAAATTCTGCAAAAGTGCCAAATTTAAACATACCATCTATCTCTTCTAATAAGCGAGATCCCTATGGTGAGCCTCGAATTTAAAGCACCCTGTATATTAGACGGGTTTAAACACTTCATAATCCTGTCAGTTGTGCACGAGTTGTTCAAGTTCATGTAACATTAACTTTAACATTATATTTTTACATCCAATTTGAAAAGCGTAACTGCGCTGATGAGAGATAAATCACGAAAAGCATCTGCGTATGGCTATTTACGTGATTTTTATATATTTTATGATTCAGTATTACGAAAATTTCAGGAAACATGTTATGAAGAGGTAATGGAAGTATTGGGTTCGGACCGTCAACTTGAATCCACCGATTTACGAAAGTTATTTTATTTAGAGAAAGTTATAAAAGAGACTTTGAGACTATTTCCAGTAGCTCCAGTAGTACTTCGAAAACTAGATGAAAATATGGAAGTCGGTAAGTATTAATTGACAACTGTTATTTCACCCCCAAATGAGCTTTAAGAGGACACGCCTCAACAGTTCATTTTATTTATTTGGAAATTACTTACTGTTTCAAGAAGCAACATTTTGTAAGATTTATTTTAATAGTTTTCGTAATATTCATGTTTATTAAAAATGGAATCCCCCCCCCCCTAGCTCATGTATTAAATATAAATTCATTTTAAACATTATTCACAAACGGATAAAGACTTAAAAGTGAAATTTTGAATTCCCCTCTGTAAATATATTCTAAAGAGTAGCACGGATTTATTTTTTTTATAATAATGTTTATAAACAATTTCAATACTAATATTTCTGTAATTTAAAAAAAATCCGTCGTACTTTGGGGTAATTTATTTAAAATGTATTATTCAAATAATATTTTTTCATATTTTCAAAACTGTATCCGAAATTTGAATAAAAAGTTCATTTTAATACTCTGCCGTAGTGCGCCCTCTGCGGCGTTCTTGTTTAACGGGCTGTGTATATGAGAGGAGGCGTTCCCAAGGCGGCTTTAGCCACGTTATCTAAATTACACAGTGGTGTTACTAAACATATACCTCTTTCGTGGCAAGAGCGATTAACGACTCATACAAAAACACTTGTATGGAATTGTTGGGTTTCAATAAATATACCGGGTGAATATTCCAAAACCGAACATAGGCATTTAACATGGGAAAAATATTTTTTGCAGATTCCTGCTCCCCGTTTTAACTAAGAGGATTTATAATGACACCAGTCGAAAGAAGATTTGTTTCCTCATCTAATCATATCCGAATTAGTTAATTTTGAGTAGTATTTCTTTATTACTTTATCAAAATATTCGCAATAAATATAATTTGGAAAATCGTACTGAGCCATGACTCGAAAGACAATAAACAGATTAATGGTGTGGCATGGCTTGCCTGAAAACAAGTTATCAGTTTATGATAACTGTCATTAATATTTCTTTGTAAAATACATTTCATCGAGGAAAAACTATTCATAGTAAAAAACGTTTACAAACGGAGTTACCGTAGGGTGCAAGATTTATTTTCCGTGCAGTTTAACGAGAGCTCCATACCCTCAGTGTCGACAATACAACAAATAGTCTTTCAATTAGAAAATTCAGGTTCTTTTAATTCAGGTAAATATTATTCACTTAAAATGATAGCTTGAAAATTATTTCATTGTGGTTGTTTATTAGAATATCGCAGAATAAATGGCAACAGACGAGAAAACATTCACGAAGAAATTGTTAGGCTGGTATCCGGGAATCCTCGACTAAGTACAAGATTTATTGCTTTAGAATGTGGTAAATCGCAAGGAACGGTCTGCAAAATTTTAAGAAAGTTCGCCTACCGTCCGTACAAGTTTCAATGCCATCAATAAATATTGCCGTTTGATGAAGAACCTAGACAAACCTTTTGTGAAATTTTTTCGCAATTTTCTCTCGTCGATTTGCTTACGGATTACCTTTACATTCAATAATGAACCAAACGTTCAAAATGATAGATATTGGACAAATAAGAATCCAGATCTGAATTTAAATCTTAGAACGCAATATCCTCAAAAAATTAATATTTGGACAGGCATTTTTCTTGGACAGGTCCCTTCGAAATTATAGGAAATTTAAATTCAGAAAATTATTCAGAATTGTTGATAACTTAGGTTGGCCCTGCAATGGAAGAAGTGGCACGTCCAAATCGGGATATCAGGTTCCAACACGATGGATAACCGACACATTTCGGACTAAACGTCAGAGAATATTTGAATAATGCATTTCCAAAACGGTAGATTGGACGAGGAGGTGAAATCAACTGGCTTGCTAGATCTCCTGTTTTGGCACCATGCGATTTATTCGTGTAGGGTCACCTGAAAAGCCAAATTTACAAAACTCGTCATCCAAACATTAATTCTTTGAGGAATGCTATATTTAACGAGTGCAGGTTGACAACGAATAGACAGTTGGCAAACATCAGAAATTCGTTTTACAGTAAGTTTGGTATTGTTTAATGCAGGATGAAGATTTATTTGAACATTTGTTTAATTATTAAATTCTAATTATAACTGTCAACAGGTGTATCATTATGATCCTTGTTTTCTAATTTAAATTGATCAAATTGGATACTGCAAAACATTGCGCCCAGTAATAATAAATCTTGTAATGTAACTTCCTCCATTTATTTCATTTGTTAAAATATATTTATGTTATTTTTGTATAAACATTTTTTTCATAAACACGATGCGATCGATGTTAATGAAGTTTACTGAATTTTACATTTACCAGAAATTCAACCAGAGTTTTTTCAATTCTTTAGAAAATTTACAATTGATTTCAGTAAAGAAAATTGGAAATCTTAAAATCAGTCGCCAACGGCATGATGAATTTGTCACTCGATTGACGTTTGAATCTGTTTGTCGTACGAGTCATGGCTCGATACGATTTTCCGAATTGTATGTATTGCGAATATTTTGTTAAAATAATAAAGAATTACAACTGAAAATTAATCAGTTTGGATATTATTATATGAGGAAAAAAATCTTCTTTCGATTGGTGTCATTATAAATCGTCTTAGTTAAAATGGGGAGCAGGAATCTGCAAAAAACAATTTTCCCATGTTAAATGCCTATGTTCGGTTTTGGAATATCATATATGTTCGGTATATCACAAATCTTTATTGCCAATATACAATGTATTTATGATTAAAATTTCTTCTCTTCGGTCCTGACAACTGGCTATCTACCCGAGGGCTTTTCGTCGATTTCTACGTATTTCATTGAAATATTTTAGATTAGCCTGTAATGTACTACAAAATTAATAAATGAAATTAATAATTTGTATCTCGTGCATCAATGCAAAAAATATGTTTAGATTAATTAATATTATTAAAAATTAAAAATTAAAGATTAAAAATTAAAAATTAAAAATTAAAAATTAAAAATTAAAAATTAAAAATTAAAAATTAAAAATTAAAAATTAAAAATTAAAAATTAAAAATTAAAAATTAAAAATTAAAAATTAAAAATTAAAAATTAAAAATTAAAAATTAAAAATTAAAAATTAAAAATTAAAAATTAAAAATTAAAAATTAAAAATTAAAAATTAAAAATTAAAAATTAAAAATTAAAAATTAAAAATTAAAAATTAAAAATTAAAAATTAAAAATTAAAAATTAAAAATTAAAAATTAAAAATTAAAAATTAAAAATTAAAAATTAAAAATTAAAAATTAAAAATTAAAAATTAAAAATTAAAAATTAAAAATTAAAAATTAAAAATCAAAAATCAAAAATCAAAAATCAAAAATCAAAAATTACAAATTACAAATTACAAATTACAAATTACAAATTACAAATTACAAATTACAAATTACAAATTACAAATTACAAATTACAAATTACAAATTACAAATTACAAATTACAAATTACAAATTACAAATTACAAATTACAAATTACAAATTACAAATTACAAATTACAAATTACAAATTACAAATTACAAATTACAAATTACAAATTACAAATTACAAATTACAAATTACAAATTACAAATTACAAATTACAAATTACAAATTACAAATTACAAATTACAAATTACAAATTACAAATTACAAATTACAAATTACAAATTACAAATTACAAATTACAAATTACAAATTACAAATTACAAATTACAAATTACAAATTACAAATTACAAATTACAAATTACAAATTACAAATTACAAATTACAAATTACAAATTACAAATTACAAATTACAAATTACAAATTACAAATTACAAATTACAAATTACAAATTACAAATTACAAATTACAAATTACAAATTACAAATTACAAACTACAAATTAAAAATTAAAAATTAAGTAAGATTAGTTCAAGAATTCTTCAGTTGAGAGATATGTACATATTGCCTAGCAAAACATATTTTAGTTTCTATTTGAATTGTTTACATGGAAGACTGCGAGTTTCTTTAGATGGTTTGTTAAAGAATTTGGCCTATGGTATTTAACTCCTCTGTAGGATTTTGTTAGCCTCAATTTGGACTTGCATAAATTAAATTTGTCACGTTCATCTTCAAGCGAGTGCATCTTATCTAGCATAATCGAATTAGTGTACTTATTCGTTCCCTTAGGCTAACGAATGTTTTATTTTCGAAATCTAATGCTTGTTCAACATTGAACTAACCTTCCATCGGGAGGGACATGATTACTTCTCTCTATGCGTGGTTCCATTATTTATTTTAACTGTCACTCCTGACAGATTTTTTTTCAAGGTTGGATTTTAGAAACGAACGTTTTGTTCTTAAAATATCCCGTTTGTGAAAAAATTGTATATACAGGGTGTCTTCGCTAAACGGTTCGTTAAAAGTTTAAGGGGTTGCCGTTGTATTAAAAATTTGAAAACAAATCCTTGTCATACGATTGAATTAGTTCTCCTCGTGAAATATTTTCAACTTTCTATCACTTCCGGTAGCACCAAATTTGTTATTTTAAATGGAACACCCTATATATTAGTATATTTTTGGATTCCTCTTTTAAATTTCAATATATTTCGTAGGAACGTTTGCACATTTATATTTTGGTTTTCAAGAAAATTAATTATTTCTAAAATTTTGTCCTCAAAAGGGCAACTTTAAATCTGCCTAACTTCTTTGACAGTTTCCATACTTTTATTGCTCCATCTGTTGCAATTGATACAATTTTAGTGGAAGTGGAATGTAATTTTTCTTCAGACATTCGGTCACTGCATTTGCAACATCTTCTCCTCGTGTTTGACCCTTGAGTGGCAATAATCCAAGGAGTTCTTCTTTTTTTGGGACTAAACGCGTAAGGCGTTTTCGTGACCCTCTGAAACTACGACTAAAGTCGTATCGAGTTGAAATTTCGACACCCTATAGAGGGCGCTAAATGAAGAAAATTATTAGATTTTGGATATTAAGTCCCACCCCCAAGGGGTAGGCCACACCCCCTGGAAGTGCGTTTTAAAGTACGCTCGAGATTTGTTTGACGGTTTCTGATAGACAATTGCCGATCGAGTCGATGACTCCCGCCTCTCTAAAACCAGCAGAGCCCTCTGGGAGAATTTTTGAAGATCGAAAAAAAACATCAAAACGCGCCGGATCAGAAGTCGATGGGCGACCGACCGAGAGGGTGGCGGCCTTGTTTTTTAGAAGCTTAAATCGATTTCAAAGATACGCTCGGTGCCCGATTTTTGAATTTTTGACCCAATCAGGACTTTTCGGCGTACTTTCGAGGACGTATTTTTTTCTATGGAAATCGAAGAGATGAAACTTTCAGGGTAGGCGGGGGGTGAGACGGGCCGTGATCCCTAATTTTTTCAGAACCTTCCGACCACCCCCCGCGCGTTATTCGGCCCACGCCGGACATTTTTTCTTTGCTTTTTATTTCTTTCGAAGACGTATTTTTCCATTCATATCGAAGAGTTAACACTTTTAGGGGGGTTCGGTATAAGACAAGCCTTCATCTGTATTTTTTTCAAAATTTTTAAAACACCCCCTACCCTTCCAAAGCGCACCCGGTTTTTTGTTTTTCTTCTTTTAGCGATTTATTTGTTTCTTTTCAAATTGAAAAGCTGAAACTTTCAGGGATGCCAGAGGGTATAACCGGCTTGCATTGGGAATTTTTTCAAAATTTTTAAAACTACCCTTATACTTCATTTGCAACCCCGTGTTCTTTTTTTACTTTCTCCGTTACGAAGTACGAAAAAGTATTGTGATCGTGATTTAAAAAAAAAAATTGTGTGTGAGTGTGTGTGTGTGTGTCTGTCTGTCTGTGCGCGCTGTATCTCAAAATCAAAGAGCAATTGATATGAAACTTTGAACATACGTCTTATTTGATAATTCGAAGAACTGAAAAGCTTTTGGTAAAATTACATACACCGGAAGTGGGTGTTTACCTTAACTGTTTTTTGTTTTTTGCCAATATTTTCTTAAATACGAAAAATATCACAAAAACATTAAAAAAAATATTAAAGACAACAAAGAAATGAGCATTTTTTGCTTGAAAATATTTTTCATAAAATCATTTTTATTCGAGACATTTTTTTAAATTTTTTATTTTTATTTTTGGTTTATATTTATAAAACGATAATAGTTACAGCGAATAATTATATACTCGTAGGTTGATATACTTTACCAAAAGGAGCTGGATTAGTAATACATATTCTGTCAATGCACTATTCAGAATTATATTATAAGGATCCTTGGAAATTTGATCCTGAAAGATTTTCTCCAGAAGAAATAGCTAAAAGGCATAAATATGCGTATCTTTCATTTTCTGCTGGTCCAAGAAATTGCATCGGTAAGATCTGTTTACTACTTTCAAAATGTTTACACGTAGAACCTGAAAATGTATTAGATAATATTTTTAATTTATCAACTAAAAACACATATATTTATACGAGGGTCATTTTTAAAGTAAGAACCGTTATAGTTTAAATATAAATATAACCAACATTTCTTCATCTTTTTAATTTCTCCAATAACTATCATCCTTTCGCTATTTTTCGCTCAACCCGATAATGGTATTTTTCTGATTGTGAGATGAGTTTGATGATCCCCCCGACGTTGAAGTCGGCCGCGAGTCCATGCATTTCGTTTTATGTCCCTGCGTAAGTATTCTTGTAGTGTATACTCATAATGTCACAATGTCAGACAACTTATCGGGAAACATGTGGAAAATCTTATGCAGTTCATCAATGGTGAAGCGCCTGTTTTGCCGAATGTGTGCAACAACAGTTGCTTTCAGTTCGTTCGTTATCACGATTAGACAGCTCATCATGGATAATTGTTCTGTAACCATTATGTAAACGAGGCCACTTTCGGACTTTCCCATCATTCATCACATCTTACCCATACTCTTCAAAGTCGGCAATAGATTTTGCCAGGACGAGAGTTTTTTGCATTTAAAATCTGATTCACAGGGCGTACTGTGCAATCGGCGGGATTAGTAGTGGACATAACTAATCTTAAATTGCCATAAAATATCGTCTACCCCATTTAAAGACTTGAGACTGACCGACAACATAGTCGAGTGTTTAGAGAAGCCATTTGCGGATAGGATCCACAAACGGTTCTTACTTTAAAAATTACCCTCGTAGTTAGAATGTGAAAAATTGGTTTCGTTAATTGTAGAAAATTTACGTATTGAAATTAATATTGTCTGTTTAATGATTAATTTTCCTAATACCACCTATTCAATATGTAACCTAAAGTAAAAACGATTATCTTAGGTTACATATTGAAAGACTTGAATTTTCTTTTTTAGGTATGCAATACGGGATGATGTTATTAAAGACACTTCTTGCCGTTACTCTGAGGAAATATCGAATAGAAACTACTTACAAGAATATTAGCGATATAAGGATAGACCTGGCAATACTCATTAAATCCGTTGAAGGTTTTCCAATAAGATTATACCCGAGAAACTAAAGTTAACTTTAACAGTAATATAATACAATATATTTATCATATCAATTCTATACGGGCTACAGATTCAGTAGTCAATTTAGATAAAATAATGATGTCTAATAGAATTATAATGTAAGTAGTGTAATAAAAGACTATCTAAAACAATGTTATATTACTGGTAGAACTATTTTCTTTTGTAAAATTCTATTTTCGTCGTGGTAAAAGGAACGACTGCATGGGACCTCATAATTTTAAGGGCCTCATTTTTTTACACTCCCTAATTTATGTCTTACAAAGGGAGGATCAGATGTGTGACTCACCGATTTGATCCATCTCGTGTAGGTTATGACTGGGAGTGTAACAGGTGCAAGTACTATGGAGCACTATTCAGCCGTTTTCAAGGAAAAATGTTTTTTTAATGTGTTAATTATTCGTATGTTTATATACCTTTTGCGTTAACGAAAGTGCACCGATATTTTGGCGCAACGGTAAAACCTCCGATTCGTAATCGGGAGGTCTGCGGATCGAACCCCATTGTTGAAGTTGGGTTCATTCATTTTTTTTTTATAGTTTTTATAAATCCAGGTGTATTTACATATCTTAATTTTAGAATCATTTATATTAATTTCATTTTTAGGGGTAAAAGGATTCTTAAACAAATTAAACAGGAGATTGAAAAACAATAATTGTATTTCCAGACTATTTTTTTACAAATCCTTGTTCGATATTATTTTCTGTGTGCTATTGTGCTTTTCGGGCGATGAAGGACTGCGCGAACTAGGATAATTAATTCAGAACAAAATACTTTAAATAAAAATATTGATTTTTCAATCTCCTGTTTACTTTGTTTAACAATTCTTCTCCTAAAAATTAATTAATATAATTTATTCTAAAATTAACATTTTTAAATACTCACGGATAGTGCGTCCTATTACTTGCACCTGTAACACTCCTAGTCATAACCTACACGTGTGCCATCAAATCGGTGAGTCACACATCTGATCCTCCCCTTGTGAGTGTAAGTAAAGTTTCAAAGAAGGGTACAACTTTTTAAGGGGTTTCGTTACAGCTCGGGGATCGTTTTATTTTTACATTATTGTTAGCCCTTAGGCTTATTTATTAATGGCAATAACGATAACAACAACTCAAAATGGGCACTTATTGAGAAGCAGCACGTGCAAGGCCGGCGGAGGCTCTGTGTCGAGTCGCAGCCATGGACACAGTGTTGCCAACCCTACCGATATGTCGGTAGATCTACCGACAATTTATACCTTTCTACGATATTCTAACGATCTACCGATTTTGACTCAGATATACTGACAAATCAACCGGAAATGTTGATTGGTAAAATTTGAATTTACTTTCACATACTTATCACTAGAGAGAGGATTTTATGCAAAATGAATATTTTTGCATATTTACCCCTATAATGCACATTTCGTCTTTTTAATGCATATTTTACATTTTCTTACACGGCACATTGCAACAAGTGCAATTTTCGATTTCGGGCATAATTAACATCTAGTCATTCAAAGAAATACCGGCCAAATATCAGAATAATTGCCAATTCGTCCTGCGATAAACGAGTTACAAATTTTTGAAATTTTTTATTTTCGAACTACTAATACTTGGACATTGGAAAAAAATAGGAAACGTGTAGAAGAAATTTTACATAAATTGAACCTAATTAGGAAAATATCGCTCTTTTAACCAAACTTTGGTTTTTTGAAAATCTACTTGTTTTTAAGCGAGTTAGAAATTTTTAATTTTCGAACTTGGACGTTTAAAAATAAAAAAATTAAAAATAACAGGAAACGTATAGAAAAAAAATTGCAAAAATTAAACCCAATTGACTCTGCTAAAACAACTTTGGTTTTTGAAAATCCATTTATTTTTAAACGAGTTACAATTTTTTTAATTTTTTTATTTTGGAACATCTAATACTTGGACGTTAGAAAAGAAAAAAAAAGAAAAAAAAAATAGGAAACGTGTAGAAGAAATTTTACATAAATTAAACCTAATTATGAAAATATCACTCTTCTAAAATAACTTCGGTTTTTGAAAATCCATTTACTTTTAAACGAGTAACAAATTTTTGAAATGTTTGTTTTGCGAACAACCAATACGTTGGAAAAGAAAATAAAAAAAGGAAACGTTTAGAAGAAATTTTACATTAATTAAACCTAATTAAGAAAACATTACTGATCTAAAAAAAATTTGGTTTTTGAAAATCAATTTATTCTTAAACGAGTTACAAATTTTTGAAATTTTTGATAACTAGTACTTGAACGGTGGAAAAGAAAAATAAAAAGAAACAGAAAAAGAAAAAAAGGAAACCAAGTCTAATTAAAAAAACGCATATTCTTCTAAAATTAATTGGGGTTTTGAAAATAAATCTCTTCTCAAGATAGTTACAGATTTTTGAAGATTTTGATTTCTGAAACGTCCATTCGGACAAAAAAATGAAAACTTGTAAAAATGTTTTTCTTTTCAAAAATGATTCTCGCTCTTCTAAATAAATACCTTTGGTGTTTGAAAATTCAAATGCAGATGTTTCAAATGTTTGATTTTCGAGTTGTCTAACATTTGGACATTCAAAGAGAAAAAATAGGAAACGTGTGTAGAAATAGTTTCACAAAAATTAAACCCAATTAAGAAAATATCACTTTTCTCAAAAAGTTCGGTTCTATCCACTTATTTTTAAACGAATTATTATTTTTTTTAATTTTTAATTTTCGAACAAATAATACTTGTTGAGACTGAGACATTGAGATGTTGGAAAAGAAAATATTATAAAAAAAAAAAAACAGGAAACGTGTAAGAAAAATTTATCAAAAATTAAGTCTAATTAACAAAACATCATTCTTATAAAATAAGTTGAGATTTTGAAAATACACCTCTTTTCAAGAGAGTCGCAAATTTTTGAAATTTTTGATTTTCGAACAACTAATACTTGGACGTTGAAAAATAAAGAAAAATAAAAATATAAAAGACACGTGGGAAATTTTTTACAAAAATTAATTCTAACTAACAAAACTTCAGTCTTCTAAAATAAGTTGTAGTTTTAAAAAACCGTCTCTTTTCAAGAGATTTTTGAAACTTTTGATTTTCGAGATTCGGCCAAAAAATTTGGAAACGTGTAAAAATGTTTTTTTTTCCAAAAATTATTCTCGCACTTCTAAAATACCTTTGGTGTTTAAAAATTCACCAATTTTCAAACGAGTTGCTGACGTTTCTAATGTTTGATTTTCGAGACGACGAACATTCGGATATCGAAAGAGAAAAGGTAGGATCGTGTAGGAAAAAGAAAACAAAAATTATACCTAATTAAGAAAATATCACTCTTCTAATTCTAAAATAACTTGGGTTTTTAAAAATCCATTTATTTTTAAACGAATTGTGAATTTTAAAAAAATTTAATTTTCAAAGCTCGTATAATTGGACGTTGGAAAAGGAAAGAAAATAGGAAACAGAAAGTTCACATATTTTTGTCGGTTTAGTTTGAAATATGCGTAACGCAGCAGAGGTAGAACGAGAAAGAAATAGTTTAGGGCGTCCAGGAAATTCTCATATTTATCAGGTCTCTCCATAAAAAGAAATTTGAAGAAAACAAAATTCTCGCAAAATATGATTTGCGATTTTTGTATAATTCAATATTCGTCGTGGCATGGGCCAGGAAAGTGGTTGTTTCAAAAAGTGATTTGTTAACTGTAGTCTCATTAATAAGACTAGTAATTACAACAAGTATGGCAAATTGTTAAGATTAATAAAAAAATGTTTTTCTTAAAAATGTTTATAAATAAACTTATGTATTTTTTTAATGACATATTTTAATTTATATATTTGCATATAATAATGCATATTTGTTGCATATTTTCGGGGTTTAAATGCATATATATGCACATATTTCAGCATTTCACAATGCATAAAATCCTCTCTCTACTCATCACCAATTCAAACAAAATCGCAAATCCGTAAGTCGGTGAATCCCCTCGTTCTCTGTGCAAGCACAGGTCCCATCGGTACCATACGGATGGGACCGGCGGCCTCGCGTCGAAGAATTTCCCTATCTGGCTATTTTAAAAACTAACGACATCTACCGACATTTCGTTCGAATTTGGACCGACAATTACTAAACACAGGTTGGCAACACTGCATGGACATGCTGTGCTGTGTTGATATTCTTGCGCAGGCGCACTTGTGCGCTAACACGGCCAACCTGACATTGGGACGCTCCCGGCCCATATCTGCTCGGTCTATCCTGACGGGTTCTGGGGTGGGGTCCTTGAAAATGTTGGTTCACCTATAAAGGAATCAGACTTCTCCAGAATCTAATGAACAGAAGAGAAAGCGTTACAACAGGTCTGACCAAATACAATAATTAAAACAATATGATTACAATGTATTGGAGGCGTAGGTCATTAAGGGCCATAGCCTCCCTTACAAAATTAATCCACCAGGGGTATAACATACCTTAGCATAATTATTGAACCGTCATATATCAGCTAGTGTCCCTGAGCTTAGAGCCACAAGTGACTGCTTTAACTCAGGTTAGCCATGACAAATCGACTAACAAGTGTAGAGTTATCACAATCCGATAACTACTTTAACAAGGCTTAGAGTCGCCACCAAAACATGGCGAAACAGATTACAACAAAATCTTATTTCTTTTGAGTCGGCTCAGAGGTTTTGGGACATGGATCTTACAGGAACTCAGAGGTCTTGTAACGTGGCCATTCAAAAACATACAGTCAGCTCAGAGGTTTTGGGACATGGCTCCCTACAGGAACTCAGAGGTCTTGGAACGTGACCACCCAAAACATATAAAAGCTACAAATCGTGTATCGTCCAAATAAGGTACTTCACATTAATCTAAATTCCATCTACAGCGACTCAGAGGTTTTGGGACATGGCTCGCTCCAGGAGCTCAGAGGTCTTGGAACGTGGACGCACAGGAACTACAATTATATCATACAAATTCATTCAATTAACCCATGTTACACGTGATAAAAAATAACTCACTCAGATTGAAACTATATCTGCACAACTCTTTACCAATCACGCTAACACGGTATAAAATGTATACTATACCTCATTTATGTCATCGTCGCACATGTAGCTGTCAAGGAGGTCAATACAATCTTCAGGATGCCACTCCTTGGCCCATAAACGCATTTGATATGAAGCAGCTGCTGTTAATCGTGTAGATTCTGACAAATAACTCACTTTACGAAGCTCGTACCTGTCCTTTTTCAATACCGAAACCACTTTATACGGTCCGATCCAGCCAGATTCAAATTTCCTAGGTTTTAGAGCCTCCCGGGAAAGTAGTACGTAGTCACCAATTGAAAACGACGGTTGCTTGGGCTTATCTTTATTCACACGCTGTCCCTGTCTTTCTGCATTATGAATTTGTTCACAAATTCGCGCCATTTTTCATGATGTATAGGCGACGTCGGGAGTTTGTCTTCAGATGCTTGATCAATTATTCTGGTAATCGAGTGTCACAGCCAAATAATATTTGTAATGGAGTTCGTTGTGTTGTTTTGTGTACCGTCGAGTGGATTGTAAGTTGAATTCGAGAAACCATTTTGTCCCAAGTAGAAGTAACATCAGTAGATTTGCGATGAACTGCATGTATCTTCAACCTGCCCATTAGCTTGATGTACATAGGGCGTAATAAAGTGCCAGTCAATGTTCCATATAGCGATATCACGATGGTTGCGAATAGCTTCTAAAGAAGTTACATTATTAGTAATACGTGCTGGAGTACCAATCAGAAAGATAATATCAGATATGCAATTTGCAATTTCATCAGTTTTTTTTCCTTGAAGTGCATACAAGAAGCATAATTTAGAATAGGCGTCTATTGCTACGAAAATATGAGTACCCGTCTTCAGAGCGCGGAAGGGGTCCAAAACAGTCGATATGAATTGTATTAAATGATATGGGCAATTTTGGGATGGAATAAATGTCATACGGCGTTGATTTCGCTCTGCGTTTATTGGTGAGGCAAGTTAAATGTATTCAATGTATTTATTTACAAATTGTCGCATACGTGGGAACCAGAAGTGTGTGCTTAAGCTAAGAATGGTTTTGTCAATGCCAATATGGGCTTGACCATCGTGATATTCCTTCAATATGGCATATCGTGCGTGTTTTGGTACAAAATACCGAGTAACGTTTTCTGAAATTATAGAACTAATATGGCATAGAGTATTTCCAATGATACAAAACTGGTTATTGTCAATCTCGTTTTTATTTAATTTTTGTTTAATCTCATTGGTCTCACTGTCGCCGCTCTGTTGGACGCTCAGCCAACCTTCTGGCATCCGACTGATATTTTCTTCTTCAATTTCTTTAGCAAATGTAATATGATTTATATTGGCTGAGTTTACAACAGGCGGATTTCTACTTAAATAGTCGACGTAAGCAATTGATGTTCCTGCCCGATGTTCAATAGTAAACTCAAAATCCTGTAGATAGACCAGTGGCGGTTTCAAAGGGGGGGTAATCGGGTAATTACCCCCCCTAAGAATTTTTCGCTTATCAATTTTTATTGTTAAAAATTACCGGTATTCCATATTCCAAACAAATAATATAATATTGGATTATTGATTTTATTTCGTGATTTTTTAATTTGTTGCTAATATTTTCGAATTTCTGGTCAGAAACTTATTTTTGGTGGCAAATTATTTTGCTTCTACCTTTCGATTTTTTGGTCTGCTTTTTTATTTTTAGATCAGGATTCTTGATTCCTTGGCCCATATTTGAGATTTCTGCATTTCCAACTTTTTTTTTATTTTTCTTTATTTTGACCAAAATATTCGATTGGTTTGTAGAAATTTTCGATTTTTTTTGTCTGCAATTTTTATCGTTACGCTCGTTTTCGATGTTTTGTTTAAATTTTCACCGTTTTAGGCTATATTGTAGATTTTTTTATTTTTTGGTCTAAATATTCTTTATTTTGACGAAAAAAATTGATTGGTTTGTAGAAATTTTGGATTTTTTGTCTGCATTTTTTATCTTTACGCCCGAATTTTTGTTGTTTAGTCTAAATTTTCACCTTTTTAGGTTTTTACTTTTTTGGCCTATATTTTGTTTCACTTTTTGATCTTTTGGCCGAAATTTTCTTTATTTCGATTCGTTTGTTAAAAAATTTTTTTTTTTTTTTGGGTACGAATTTTAGATTTTTGGTCTTAATTTTTTATTTCTTGTCCCATATTTTAGATTTTCTTGCGAATTTATTTTTTATTTTTATATATACAAACATCTTTATTCACAGAAATAATATCTACATACATTATGTTAAAAACTTGAAATCCGCTTTCCGTCGGCTGTGAAAGGGCTATCAATTTTTATTTTTGCTATTATTTTCAAATTTCTCTTTGGAACTTATTTTAAGCTAAAAAGAGTTATTTTGGGGCTAAAAATGACAAATTATTTTTCTTTTGCTTGTATTTTCAATTTTTTGGTGTGCATTTTTATTTTTAAACCAAGTTTTTTGATTTTTTTGCCGATAATTTAGATCTTCGGCTGTTTTGTTCCAAATTTTTGATTTTTTGGCCAAAATTTTCGATTTGTCTAGCAAGATAAATGGTTCTTTGTTTCTTCAAAAAAGGAGGGGGGATATTGTATAAGTGGCTCTACCATCAACATGTTCCACGAGCCGCCACTGATTTCATTTAGTAGAAAAGTGCTTAGTCTCAACTTTTAAAGCTAATTAAAGCGAAAATTAAAGAAAAATATTTTCCTATAAAAAAAAAAATATTGGAAAATGATTTTGAACAATAGAGTGATTTTTGAGACTAATTTAAACCCTTTTCTTAGAATATTCTGCATTTTTTATTATTAAGCCTGTATTCCCGATTTGTTTTTTGGCTAAATTTTTTATCATTTGGTCTAAATATTCTTTATTTTTACCTAAATTTTCGATTTCATTGTTAAAATGTTCGACTATTTGGTCCGCATTTTTTATTTCTTCTGACGAATTTTTGGTTTTTAAATTTTTGACCTGTATTTTCGATATTTTTGGTCAAAATATTTTAACTTTTAGCCTAAATATCCCTTATTTAGACCTTTTGCGATTTAATTTTTTAAATTTTCGACTTTTTGGCCCAAATTTTTAGATTTTTGGCCTGTATTTTCGATTCTTTTTGGTCTAAATTTTTGATCTGTTGACCTAAATATTCTTTATTGTGACATAAATTTTCGATTTAATTGTTAAAATTTTTGATTTTTTTGTCCGCATTTTTGATTTTTCGGGCCGAATTTTTAATTCTAGTTCCAAAATTTTGAGTTAATTTTGGTTAAAATATCTATAACCTGAATGATTGATTTATATGCGAGATTTCTTTTTATTTTTTTCGGTATTTTTTTTTTCGAGTTTTGTTTGTTGAAATTTTCGATTTTTTAGCCTGCATTTATTATCTTCAGGCCCGAGTTTTCGATATACTGTCTAAATTTTCGACTTTCTGGCCAACATTACAAATATTTATTATTTTTTAAAATCTTTTGACCTAAATTTTTCTTTATTTTGACCTAACTTTTCGATTTTATTGTTAAAATTTTTGGCTCCCATTTTTGGTTTTTCGTTTAGTCTGCATTTATTATGTTTAGGTCCGAATTTTCCATGTTTTGTCTAAATTTTCGACTTTTTGACCAACATTGTAGATTTTTTGTTAATCTTTTGCCCCAAATTTTTCTTTATTCATTTTTAATTGTCTGTTCAAATGTTTGTTTCCTTGGTCCACTATTTTTATTTCTTTTTAATTTTTGGTATATTTTGCAGTGGCGGTTTCAAAGGGGGGATAATCGGGTAATTACCCCCCTAAGAATTTTTTGCTTATCAATTTTTATTGTTAAAAATTACCGGTATTTCATATTCCAAACAAATAATATAACCGGTAAATTTTTTCAACGCTTTAAAACGGAAAAGGATAGGGAGATTCCACGGAACAGGTGTGGTATATGAGAGCGGAAGCACCAGTTTATTTATCTTTTTTTAAATTACCCCCCCTATACTAGTTGGCTGGAAACGCCCTTGAGATAGACCCACCAACGGCTGACACGCGGAATCAGGTCTCTTTTAAACTGAGAGCTTTTCAGTGAATTACAATCTGTATTTAACGTAAATCGAATTCCGATTAAATAATGTCGAAAATGTTTTAAAGCATACACTACCGCCAGGGTTTCAAGCTCGTACGAGTGATATTTTGATTCAGCGGGCAAAGTGGCTTTACTAAAATATGCAACTACTTTTCTGGTGCCATCGTGGATTTGAATAATGATCGCACCAAAACCTTTGCTATAGTATAATCGCCCAGAGGTGACAGTGACTCATCGCTCCATGTTGCTTGAATTAAGTTACTAGTAAACGTATGTCCATAAAATAATTCGATTCAGTTTAGGCGGGAAATTTAAAAATTCTCGAGCGTGCAAATATTTTCCCGACGAAACTTTGCGAGTGTTTTTTTCGGCAAACGGTAAAGACAACTGGAAATTTGTCATTAAATTTTACCTTTTTAATGGATAGATACAATCAATTCTGCTCTTAAGTAAATCGAAATCGGAGACGGTGAAAACCAGATACAAGCACGTGAATTTTGAGGTTAGAATAGATAGAATGAGAAAAGACATACGTTGCACTTGGCCCTTGAATTTACATATCGACATACGTTTCGTATTTCATTTCGTTTTTCTTAAGTCTGCGAACGAGTATAGATATTTATCCAGACGCGATTATTAGATCAAAAAAGCATGAGTCACTGTCACCTCTGCGCGATTGTACTATACTCGCGTCTGTATGTAGTTCAATGGGTAGAGATGGATTAAAAATTGTGAGAACTGGTTCGTTTGTAATGTTAATGACGTAATTAAAAGCTTCAGTGTGTTTTGGCAACCACTGCCAGTCTGCATCATGTTTTAACAGGGCTGACAAAGTGCGAGTCTTCATTGAAAATTCAGGAATTCAGGAATAAATTTTCCTATCCTATCCCAGGAATTGTCGAACTTCTCTAACATTTGTAGGGGGTTGCATTGTTTTTAGAACATTTGCTTTTGATGGACTCGGCTTAGCTTCACCGTTAGACATAAGGCGACCAAGGTATTCAACTTGTGTTTGGAAAAAAGAGCATTTGTCCATGTTAATAGAAAATCCATTTTTTGAAGGGTCGTTAAGATTTTGCGTAAATTAGTTAAGCCCTCTTCAACGGTAGCGGATGGAATTAGTATATCATCTAGATAAACTAAAGCGATTCCTTGCTGTATTTCTGATTTCAATACGGTATTAATAGCTCTTTGGTAGATTGCGGGGGCATTAGCTAGCCCAAAAGACATTCGTAAATATTCGTATTGGCCATTAGGAGTAACAAATGATAATTTTTCAACCGAATCCGGATGAACTGGTATTTGATGAAAACCAGCAGCCATATCGAGAGTAGTGAAATAGGTACTGCCACTTAAATGGTCTATTTGGTCATCGATTAAAGGGAATTTTGTTCAATGCTCGAAAGTCGACAACAAGTCGTGGTTGGCCATTTCTTTTCTTAACTAGTAGACATGGGCTAGCATAGGGCGAATGTAAGGGTCGAATAATGCAATTATCTATTAAATCCTGTATTATGTTGTTGACAGTCTCGCGTTCGCTGACGGATAATCGGTAGGGACGGTATTTTATTTATTTATCGGATATCAGCCTGATTTTAAATTCACCTGTAGTTATCGGAGTGCGAATAATATTTCCAGTTATGGCCATGCCTCGAAATTCGTGTAAAATTGCTTGTAAATTTTCATCAAAATTGTCTAAGGAAGCGAAGGGAGATTCATATTTCAACATAGCTACGGATTTGTCATAGGTAAGTGACATTCCCGGTAAACTCAAGAAATTAAATCCGAATAGTGCATCACAACAAATTGTATCATTATTAACTACGTGTAATTTATGAAGTAATATGTTTTCGCAGAGTTTGATATTCACAGTAACCGAGTGAGATAACTGGATTAATCCGCCTATTCCAGAGAGCTCGACACATTCAGGAGTCACGGTGGTATGATTCATTTAAAGCGCTTGAGCACCTCCATAAAGTTGGCACCCCCACTTCTTGGGATTTGCATAAAAAGTAGTCTATAATTTAGGACTAATTTAGGACTAATTTGTACCCAAAAAATTAGAATTTGTACCCACGCCGTTTAGCCGGTATACCGCTATGAAAAGTGGGGGTGCTAACTTTAGTAAGGACAGCACCCCCACTGTCTCTGATCAAGTTGAAATATGGACGACTGGCAAAAACTAATTTAAGACTAATTTGTAACGACCGTCATTTTTTTATAAACATTTTTGTTTATTGCAAAATTTGAAAAATTCGTATTACGCTAAGCAGATTCCACCGTTCGTTCACACTACATCTCAAGAACCACTTGAATGACCAATATTGTTTTATAAACAAAATTTGTTTATAAACAAATCGATGTTTTTTTTTATTTTTAAGAGGTGATTTTCGCTGAAATGAAAAACATATCCTCACGGCCAAAGAAATATAAGACAATTTTCAAAATCTCCTTTTCTAAATTTACGACGAATTTGCACCGAACTTACTTTTATACCAAAACAAACTTGTTACAAACAAATTGCCATTTTTGAAAACTGCGCCACGTGTATATCACTTCATCTCATGTAAATCACTTAAGATATTCGACACCAATGAACAGGCTTCAGAATCTTAATATCTGAATTTAAAATTAATTTGTACCCAATTCAGATTTGCGAAAAAATCAATTTCATGTCAGAAAATCGATACTTTTGATAACTGCGCCACGTGGGTATGAAAAAACCGTAATAAATAAATAAACAAAATGTGGAATCTTCATTAACAAATTTATGACTAATTTGTACCCAATTCAGTTTTGTGGAAAAATCAATTTGATGTTAACAAATTCATATTTTTTTGAAAAGCGTCACGTGCCAATGAACAAACTTCAGAATCTCAATCTCTGAATTTAAGACTAATTTGTACCCAAGTCAGTTTTGCCAAAAAAATCAATTTGTTCTCACCAAATTTATACTTTTGATAACTGCGCCACGAGGTTATTAAAACAACGTATGCAAAATAAACACCATGAAGCCATTACAGAATCAATAAACAAAATGTGGAATCTTCATTAACAAATTTATGACTAATTTGTACCCAATTCAGTTTTGTGAAAAAATCAATTTGATGTTAACAAATTCATATTTTTTTGAAAAGCGTCACGTGCCAATGAACAAACTTCAGAATCTCAATCTCTGAATTTAAGACTAATTTGTACCCAAGTCAGTTTTGCAAAATATGCATTTGTTAGCAACAACTTTAGCAACAACAGCGCCGGTGGTTATGAAATTACAGTATGCAAATCAAACACCATTAATATGTTGAGAATAAATAAAATTCAGAATCTTCATAACCGAATTTAAGACTCATTTGTACAGAAGTCAGTTTTTCAACAAAAATTAATTAATTTTGAATAAATTGATACTTTGGGAAATTGCCAATGAAAAGGAACGTGCCAATGAACAAACTTCAGAATATTTATACGGTCGAATCTCGATTTAGTGTCCCTATATTTAGTGGCAGCGTAAAGGAAAATTTCTTCCGTCATAACGCGCGGCGTGCACGTAGCGGTGGCGCGACCGCCCACACCTGCGCGCGCCCCCTGCGCAGTCGCCTAACAGCTGGTCGCTCAGTAGCTCTCAACTTGAGAGTCTCAAGTACGAACGCCGAGTGTATCTCAATTTAAGACTAATTAAATAAGTCTTAAATTTTGTACTCTACTCAGATTTGCAAAATAATCAATTTGTTATCAACAAATAGCTAGTTTTGGGAATGTCGTTAATAGGAATTTGTGAATAACAAATTATTTTTTTTTGCAAAACTGAGTTGGGTACAAATTAGTCTTAAATTCAGTTATGATGGTTCTGCGTTTAATTCGATGAATCTGTAACTCTTAATGGTGTTTTATTTGCATACGGTGTTTCAATAATCACGTGGCGCAGTCATCAAAAGTATCAATTTGTTGACAACAAATTGATTTTTTTGCAAATCTGAGTTGGGTACAAATTAGTCATAAATTCAGTCATAAAGTTTCCGTATTTTGTTTATTGGTTCTGTAATGGCTTCATGGTGTTTGATTTGCATACGGTCCTTTTATTACCACGTGGCGAGGTTATCAAAAGTATCAATTTGTTGACAACAATTTGATTTTTTTGCAAAACTGAGTTGGGTACAAATTAGTCATAAATTCAGAGATTGAGATTCTGAAGTTTGTTCATTTGCACGCGAATTTTTTCCAAAAGTATTAATTTGTTGACAAGAAATTGATTTTTTTGCAAAACTGAGTTGGGTATAAATTAGCCATAAATTCAGTCATGAAGATTCTGAATTTGGTTTATTGGTTCTGTATGTCTAAATGGTGTCTGATTTGCAAACGGTGTTTTCATAATCACATGGCGCAGTTATCAAAAAAATTAATTTGCTGAGAACAAAATGATTTTTTTCGCAAAACTGAGTTAGGTACAAATTAGTCTTAAATTCAGAGATTAAGATTCTGAAGTTTGTTCATTGGTACGCGACGCTTTATCCAAAAATATGAATTTGTTAATAACAAATTGATTTTTTTTTGCAAAACTGAGTTGGGTACAAATTAGTCTTAAATTCAGAGATTGAGATTCTGAAGTTTGTTCATTTGCCCGCGACGTTTTTTCCTAAAGTATCAATTTGTTAACAAATTAATTAATTTTTTTTGCAAAATTGAGTTGGGTACAAATTAGTCTTAAATTCAGTTATGATGGTTCTGCGTTTAATTCGATGAATCTGTAACTCTTAATGGTGTTTTATTTGCATACGGTGTTTCAATAATCACGTGGCGCAGTCATCAAAAGTATCAATATGTTGACAACAAATCTATTTTTTTGCAAATCTGAGTTGGGTAGTCATAAATTCAGTCATAAAGATTCCGTATTTTGTTTATTTGTTCTGTAATGGCTTCATGGTGTTTGATTTGCATACGGTCCTTTTATTGCCCCGTGGCGTGGTTATAAAAAATATCAAGTTGTTGACAACAAACTGATTTTTTTTGCAAAACTGAATTGGGTACAAATTAGTCTTAAATTCAGAGATTGAGATTCTGAAGTTTGTTCATGTACACGCGACCTTTTTTCCAAAAGTATCATTTTGTTGACAACAAATAGATTTTTTTGCAAAACTGAATTGGTTACAAATTAATCTTAAATTCATATATTAAGATTCTGAAGCCTGTTCATTGGTGTCGAATATCTTAAGCGATTTCCATGTGATGCAGTGATATACACGTGGCGCAGTTTTCAAAAATAGCAATTTGTTTATAACAAATTTGTTTTGGTATAAAAGTAAGTTCGGTGCAAATTCATCATAAATTTAGAAAGAGAGATTTTGCAAATTGTCTTATATTTCTTTGGCTGTAAGGATATGTTTTTCATTTCAGCGAAAATCACCTCTTAAAAATGTAAAAAAACATCGATTTGTTTATAAACAAATGATGTTTATAAAACAATATTGGTCATTCAAGTGGTTTTTGAGATGTAGTGTGAACGAACGGTGGAATCTGCTTAGCGTAATACGAATTTTTCAAATTTTGCAATAAACAAAAATGTTTATAAAAAAATGACGGTCGTTACAAATTAGTCTTAAATTAGTTTTTGCCAGTCGTCCATATTTCAACTTGATCAGAGACAGTGGGGGTGCTGTCCTTACTAAAGTTAGCACCCCCACTTTTCATTGCGGTATACCGGCTAAACGGCGTGGGTACAAATTCTAATTTTTTGGGTACAAATTAGTCCTAAATTAGTCCTAAATTATAGACTACTTTTTATGCAAATCCCAAGAAGTGGGGGTGCCAACTTTATGGAGGTCGCTTGAGCTTGTATTGTACAGTCACCTATACCGAAACAAATAATACTGATCAATTGATCCTGGGTGAAAAAGACGTGCATTCTTTCTAATTGTTGAAGTTTTATACGAGCATAATGACCGTAACTTGTACAGTTGTCTGAATTATAATTTACTGCGTCGTATAAAAGCTGACCAAAATTTGCAACGCCCGTGAAATTAACACATACGTCTAGTTTTAAATCAAAACTATTCACTCGCCTCACCTTTGAAACAGCTCGGAATTTTCGTGATTAAATAAGCGTCGCTCCATTCCAACTCCGCCATGATTTATGGGTAACGTCGTCCACCCATCTTTGAGGATCGTCTCGAGTAGATAAAAAAATCAGGTAGGACAGCGGCATCAGTTGTAGAAACATTTGTTTGGATTCCCATTCGATCTAACAAACGCTGGAAAACCATCTCCAGTGAGGATGCCGAGACCGCGCTGAGCTCCTCCATTTTGCAGAACGGTAATTCACACGCGGCACAAGCACAACAATCAACTGGTCTCTCTCTTATTTGTGGAGCCTGAATTCAATCCCACTTCTGATGTTAGCCCAGTGGTTTCCAAACTTGATGTTACTACGCCTCCCTTAAAAATATTTAATCATTTGGCGTCCCCCGCCCCCCTGAAGATTTCATAAAATAAAAACACAAACATTTTTACTCTTATAAAATTTATTCATACAAACTAATGGAAACCGATATTTTATTATTGTTTTTAATGAGATGGATGTGCTTGTCTATTAGCACAAAGTTTATCAAATCTTGGTGTTTGTGACGATATAGCTACTCGTAGCTCTTTTTCTACAACTAAACGAGCTCGATATTTGGATTTCATTGCAGCCAAGGCAGAAAATCCTGTTTTGCATAAATATGATGTTGCGAACGGCAGCAGTATTTTCTAAGCTTTGTTTGACAAAGTGTTATGTTCTGTATGAAGATTCAACCAGAATTGCGGACGGACCCCTCGGTGTGAAAAATTGTCCGTTGTCTAACCTCGTTTTATTGTATTAAATAAACAAGAATTTACTCAACCAGATTTAAATAATCCGCCATGGTTAACTACTGCGGAATTTGTACTAAGGCGGTTACACCGGCTACGCCTTATTTGAGATGTACAGGAGCGTGTAATAAAGACGTACATATTAAATGCACGAATTTAAAAATGAATGATCTGCCTTCTTCAGAAGATGGGTGGGTGTGTAATCGTTGCATCTCAGTTTCCCCAAGTTTATCCACTTCAACAATAACCCAAATAATTGTCAATGAAATTAATAAAGCGAAGATCGAAATTATTCAATCAATTAACTCAAAATTGGAAGAAGTTGAAATTAGACTGCAGAAACTAGAGGCACAGGAATGTTCCAATAAAAAAGAAATTGATTTATTAAAATCAAGTAAATCTAATGGATCAATAGAGTCTGTCATTCAGGAAATGGAAGAGCGACAATTAAGAAAAAAATAATCTAATTCTATACAATGTTCAGGAATCGCAGGCTACTGTTGCTGATGATCGAATTTCACATGACTCTCAGGAACTTCATAAAATATTTAATTCTTTAAATCTATCTATAAGACCAAATAAAATTGTAAGAGTGGGCGCGAAAAAACATAATAATAATAGACCGATAAAAATGATTTTTGATAATGAGTCGGTAGTTAAGGAAGTTTTATCTTCTAATATAAGAAATAATAATCCAAGTACACGCTTTCGGAGGGATAAAACATTCAATCAACGCCAATACTTCAGAAAAATTAAGGAGGAACTAACTACGAGATCGGAGAAGGGTGAATCGGATCTTAGTATTCGGTACCGAAATGACACTCCTTACATTTCCAAAACCAAGCCTCCAAATGAAAGCTCCAAAGACTCTTCAAAAAACTATTAATTTATTTTCAAAACGTAGGCGGCATGCGCACTAAAATGTCAGATATTATGTTAACTGTTAATAGTAGTGATTTTGATGTAATAATTTTAGTTGAAACGTGGTTATACTCTAATATATCCAATTCAATGTTACGCTTTGATAATTACTTAATATATAGATCCGATCGGTCTGAAACGGGTGATAGTCGGGGGGGGGGTGGGGTATTGATTGCAATCAAGAAGTGTTTTCCTTCTTGTTTAATTTTACATAGTAATTTAATCGAACATCTATTTGTTTCGGCAAAGATTGGAATAACCAAATATATGTTTGGTGCTGTCTATATTCCTCCTGGGTCCATGCCTCAAATTTATAGTGATCACTGCTCCATATTGGAAAATTTGGTATATGATAACGATGATCACAAATATCTCATATGTGGTTACTATAATATTCCAAACTTAAAATGGGACGTTAACGGTATTGTTTATAACTCTCTGAAAAATTCAGATACTATTGCTAATATAATATTAGAATCATATTGTTTTCTAAATTTTCATCAAAGTAACTATTTACCGAATGTTCGTAATGTGTTTTTGGACTTAGTCTTCAGCAATATAACGGGTTTAACAGTATCCATAGATGACGCTCCTTTTTCTAAGTCTACGGATCACCATTTTGCTTATAATATCATTATTGACTGTATTAGATATCATCCTCTAAAGACCTATATTAAGAAATTTATGTTCCATATGTCAGATTTCTCAAATTTGAATATGTTTTTCGGTTCTATCGATTGGAACATCCTGTGTGGACTCGATTTAGAAGTAGCTACGGCCCTTTTCTATGATATTGTTCATATGGGCATAAATAGATTCGTACCAATTAAATATATTCCAGTTAAATATGATGAATTTCCTAAATAGGTAAACAAAGAACTTAAAGTCTTAATCATAAAGAAAAAGGAGGCGCATATAAAGTATAAAAGGAGCAGAGATTATGAAGATTATCGGACATTCTGTCAACTTAGGTCAAGTTGCAAACAACTTAATACCATACTTTTTCATCGTTACCTCACTAATGTCGAATCAGTAATAAGTGTGAATCCGAAAAAATTTTGGTCGTATGTGCATGACTTCAACAATGAGGACGATTTACCCAGTGTGATGTACTACAACGATGAGATAGCTAGTGATGGAAGTAGTATTTCGGAACTATTTTCCAAGTATTTTTCATCGGTATATGCTCCTCCTCTGACTTGCAAGGATAATACATCTATTACCAACGAACAAGCACATAACACTAGATTCCACATTGATAGAGAATGGTTACTTAACGCACTCTTAAAACAAAATAATGCTACGGGTCCTGATGCTGTCCCAGGCTGTATTTTAAAGAAATGTGCTTTTACTTTGGTGAATCCAATTTATATCCTATTTTCAAAATCTATTAATGAAGGTATATTACCAGATATCTGGAAGAGAAGTTTCATCCGTCCTATCTTCAAGAATGGTGACAGGAATTTAATTAAAAGTTATCGGGGAGTATGTTTGCAGTCTATCATCCCAAAGCTTCTGGATGAAGCTATTACTCATCAGCTTCTTTGGATGTCCAAGAATATAATCACGGAGAAGCAGCATGGTTTCCTGTCGGGAAGGTCCACGATAACAAACCTGCTGTTTACCGTGATTTTCTGACGAATACCTTAGGTAAGAATCTTCAAGTAGATGTCATATATACTGATTTTGCTAAGGCATTCGACAGAGTCAATCATTCGGTGCTAATACGGAAGTTAAAGGAGCTAGGTTTTCATCCTAGTGTTATTAAATGGATACATTCTTTTCTAGCGAATCGGACTCAGTGTGTTAAAGTCAATAATTTTATGTCGCCTTATTTCGACGTTACTTTCTGGTGTACCCCAAGGGTCGCACTGCGGGCCTATCCTTTTTTTGTTGTTCATTAACGATATTGTGA
Organism: Ocypus olens; assembly: GCA_910593695.2. Lineage (NCBI taxonomy): Eukaryota > Metazoa > Arthropoda > Insecta > Coleoptera > Staphylinidae > Ocypus > Ocypus olens. The sequence continues at coordinate 37,866,219 of OU343058.1, forward strand.
AAGTAGTACAAGGCTCGGAATGTCTACTGTATGCGGATGGCGTTAAGATATTTAAAATTATTAGTAGCCTAGATGATTGTATTACTCTTCAGGAAGACATAGATAGGATAAATAAGTGGTGTTCTGATAATGATTTATTTCTGAATAGGGATAAATGCCAATCTATGTCGTTCTGTAGATCTAATATGCAGATAGATTTTGTATATCGACTTGATGATTCTGGTTTGCTACGCGTAAATAAAATCAAAGATTTAGGCGTCATTTTTGATGTACAGCTTACATTTAAGGCTCATATAAACAAAATAGTCTTAAAAGCCTGTCGTATGTGGGGGTTTGTCTGGCACATTGGACGTAAGTTGAGTCAGGCTTGTGTGGTTACTTTATATTTTACACTGGTGCGAGGTCAATTAGAATATGCTAGTAGCATGGTCTCCGTATACTCAATCGAACATTGATTCGATAGAAAATGTGCAAAAAAAAATTCTGCGATGTATGGAATTCAGAATGGGTATTAATCATATAAATGGTGAATATGAGGGGATAATGAATCACTTAAATGTACAATCACTTGAAACCAGAAGAAAGGTTCTGGACATGTGCTTACTTTTTAAAATAATTAGTGCTGATATTTTCTGTCCTTTAATATTGGAGAAGTTGGATTTTAGACTGTACTTAAATGATAGATCTAGAAGATGCACATCCCTATTTCGGCTAAGATTACACCGCACAAATTTTTCAAGTAACAACACAATTGACCGTTTAATGCGACTAGGTAATGAATTTAATAACGAACAGCGAATTGACTTACTTGGCTCATCATTTTTACAATTTAAGAAGAGTTTACTCCGTGTTACTAGATAAATCTTTTGCCTTGATCAATCTTTGATGTTTGTAGATTTATGTTTTGTCGGATGGATTTTTTCCTTGGTTAAGATCCTAGTTAAATAAGCATGTTTTTGTCAATTATTATATTCTATTTTAGTTTTTATGCTTTTGGCATAGATTTATATATTAATTTTCAATAATACTCTACAATCACATACCTATGTATTATTGTGTCATAGTGTAATAATTGTATTATAAATTTAAGTACCATATTTTAAGTATTGTTTATGTACAAATTGTAAATACTGTAAAAAGGGGTTACCCGTTAATAAAACTATTATTATTATGATTAGAATTGAACCAGAGATACAGTCTAAAATTTATGTTTTGATGTAGTATCACAAGATAATTTAATCAATTTGTTGCGGCGTGGTGTGTTTAATTTTAATAAGCTATCTCACTGGTAAGATATCACCACTCTAGGCGAGTTTTTTATGTGTAGTAATAAAACACTTCGTTGCACTTATTTGTATATTCAGAATATTTACAACATATATACAGCACGGTCGTTTTTAACACAGAAGAAATGATGTTTTTAGTTTAAGTGTCGGAACACGAATGCCTCCTTTTCGATTGCCAAAAAGTATTTTTTGAACACAATTTTTGATACATTATGGGGGAAAACGTTGTGATTGGTCATTCGAATATTGGGGGATGCATTTTAAATTAAGAGTGGGATGGAGTGGTAATAGTAGAGTTTTCCTAGAACCATAATCCATATATTACGCCAATTCTGGCGTAATGGAATTTTAATTATTTCGAATGACCAAACTATACTTCCCCGCTGCGCAAGGAGGACGGACGGCTATTTGAAATTGCTCTACCCTAATAAACTCATAAACATTAAGCTCTGTTGAATAGTTGTTAAGCTCCTTTGGTATGTAAATGTATTTCGTAGTAAAATCGTGTTTACAAATTGAGATGGATTACTAGGGTAGAGCAATAATCATAAAAATAAGGAAATACAAAGAAACGATTTGTAACATGCCGCCCCCATTGAAATGTTATAATTTCAATGAATGTTTAACACTAAATTACAAGAAAATTAAACTATAACTAAAACAAAAAACAAGAACAAAAACATATATACAAGGTATAAACTATCTTTCACTATTCACTTGTCGGTAATAAGCACACTTTCGTTACTGATCTCTTGCATACACCAGATAATGTTTTTATGGACATTACGCGGATGATGTTGTCGGATCCAGGATGAACATCAATAATTCTTCCAAGTTGCCATTTACATGGAGGGAGATTATCATCCTTTAATAAAACCATAGAACCGGGTATAAATTTTTGAGATGGGTGTTTGTTCCATTTTTGTCGCGTTTGTAGTTGTGATAAATATTCACGAGACCATCGTAACCAAAAATGTTGCGTTAATTGTTGTATTAACTGGTACCGAGATAGTCGATTGTCGACTATATCAAGTACGCTCGGATCGGGTAGAGTGTTAAGCGGCTGTCCAATTAAAAAATGTGCCGGAGTTAAGGGGTCCAAGAAGGTTGGATCGCTTGATAAGGGACACAAAGGACGGGAATTTAGCATTGCTTCAATTTGCGTCAACACAGTGTAAAATTCTTCATAGGTCAATTTTACATTACGAATTATTTTAAATAAATGAGTCTTAACTGATTTGACTCCTGCCTCCCATATCCCTCCAAAATGAGGTGACCTTGGGGGAATAAAATGCCATGTAGTGTTTTGATTGCTAAAATAGGAATCAAGTTGATTCTGGGTAAGTTCGTCATTAAGAAACTTGGAAAGTTCGGCAAGTTCTGATTTAGCTCCTACAAAATTAGTGCCATTATCGCTGTAGATGTTTTGTGGAACACCACGTCTCGAACAAAAACGTCTAAAGGCCGCTATAAAGTTTTCTGAAGTTAGATTTGAAACTAGCTCTAAGTGAATGGCCTTTGTGGTAAAACATATAAATAAACAAATATAAGCTTTATACGCGGATGTTCTACGAGCAAGTTTGGATTTTATGAAAAATGGTCCCGCATAATCTACACCACAATTATAAAATGGTGGTGCTGGATTGATTCTAGATGTTGGTAAATTACCCATGAATGGCGTAGTTGATTTTGGTCTAGTTTTAAAGCAACAAACGCAGTCATGGACACATTTCTTACATACATCCAATCCTGAAGGGATCCAATATTTTGTCCTTACAAAATGTAGCAAAGCCTGAGGTCCGCAGTGAAGATTACGTTCATGTTCATGTCTTATTATTAATTTGGAAAGTATATGTTTTGGCGACAAAATAATTGGGTGTTTTTGATTGGTACTGATGTTTCCATTTTCAAGGCGCCCTCCTACTCTTAAAATGCCAGATTCGTCTAACATTGGATTTAAAGATAGTATTTTGGAATTGCTTGGTATAGATTTTAACTTGTTTAAAAGATTAATTTCTGTTGAATATGATTGTAATTGAGCAAGTTTAATTAATTTTAATGCAGCTTTATTAATTTCCTCGACTGAAAGTGCACCTGATAATTTGTTATTTTTAGAAGTGGCGTTGTGTTTAAATCTATAGCAATAGGCTATTATTCTACATAATTTTGTAAAACTAGAATATTTATAGAATATTTCATTATTTACAATGTTTACACCTAAGTTGCATATATTTACATGTTTAATTTCTAAGTCATGACTATTCTCTATCTCAGGCAGATTTGTTGTTTTCATGTCAGCATATTCATTACTAGTTAATAACCAAGATGGGCCACTCCACCAAAGATCACTGGTACTGAGAGTCAAGGAACTCACTCCACGCGTTATCAAATCAGCAGGGTTTTCATGTGTGCGTACGTGGAGCCAATCATTCATATTAGTTGACCTTTGAATCATCGCAACTCTGTTTGCGACAAATGTCTTCCATTTGTTGCATGGACCCTTTATCGAGTGCAACGTGATTGTTGAGTCACACCAGAAATATACATTTTGTATAGTGAAGTCAAAAATGTTTTTAAGTTTTGAAAATAATTTTGATAATAACAATGCTCCGCAAAGTTCTAGTCTTGGAAGTGAAGCCTTTTTTAAGGGCGCTACCCTCGATTTGGCACATACTAATTTAACACACGTTAATCCAGCATCGTCTACAGTTTTTAAATAAACACAGGCTCCATACGCCGCTTCCGACGCATCACAGAAACCATGTAGTTCAATCAGTTTAAAGTTTTTGCACACTACGTGTCTTGGAATGTTAATTTTATCAATGTGATCTAGATCCTTTATAAAATTTCTCCATTTTGAATTTATGTTTAACGGTAATGATTCATCCCAATTTACCTTTTGTTGCCACAACACTTGCATGATTAGTTTTGCTTGAATAATTAACGGGGCAATAAGTCCTAAAGGGTCATATATTTTTGCTATTGTTGATAACATGTTTCTCTTCGTTGTTTCTAAATTTAAGAGACTAAGATTATGATTGTAAGTGAATTTATCTACCCTAGGATCCCAAGATACACCTAAAGATTTATTTATATCTGAATCTGTTAATTGTTCAGTTGTATCATTAACTGAGTCTTGTGAATCATGCATTAATGATGGTTCGTTAGATACCCATTTATGTAATTCGAATCCTGCGTTTTTTAATATGTCTATCACAGAAAATTTAATTATTTTAACTTCCTCTATTGAATTGCCACCCGTCAACATGTCATCTACATAAAAATCGTGTTTGATAATTTTTGAAATTGACGGAGCATTGATTTCATTATCATATGCTAATTGCACAAGAGATCGTATTGCTAGGAATGGCGCCGAAGCAGTGCCGTACGTTACCGTGTTTAATTGATAACATTTTATTGGCAGTTTGGGATTTTCACGCCAAAATATACGCTGTAATGATTTGTGTTCTTCACTGACCCAAATTTGGCGGTACATTTGTTTAATATCTGCAGTAATAACGATAGCATGTTGTCTAAACCTAACTAAAATTGAGAATACATCATTTTGTATTGTAGGCCCTACTCTTTGAATGTCGTTTAATGAATGATTATTTCCTCTTTTAGCCGATCCGTCAAAGACTACTCGTAACTTTGTTGTTTTACTTGATGGTTTAATAACTGGGTGATGTTGCAAATAAAAGGTTAAATTTTTAAGTGGGAATGTCTCTACACACTCCGTCATGTGGCCTAAAGTCTCATAATCTTTCATGAAATTTTTGTATAGGTTAGCTGTTTGGGGATCGCGTGATAACTTATTTTCTAGTGATGAAAACCTTTTTAAAGCCACATTTCTTGAATTACTTAAATTACATGTTGTGTTGTTTAGAGGCATGGTGACTACAAATTTACCATCACTAGAACGTTTTGTTGTATCGACAAAGTTTTGTTCGCATAACAATTCATCATTAGAATATAAATTGTTTTCTATGATTTCCTCAATATTCCAAAATTTTTCAATTTGATCTTTTACTACTTGATTTTCTACTGCTGATATATTACATGATATAGACTGAGAATTTGGTGATGCAATATTACCCGTTACAATCCAACCCAACTTTGATCTTCGTAATACTGGATTATATTTTCCTAACGTTATTTTATCGTTATACAGTAAGTCCCAAAATATGTTTGCTCCTAATAGCATGTCAATTTTACTTGGCTTATTGAAGGAGGGATCGGCTAATTTTATGTGCTGGGGTATTTTTAAATCTTGGATGTTAACGAACGATTGCGGCAAATCGTTTGTGATATTATTTAAAACTAGACAGTTGATATGTGTTTTAAATGTTGTGTGATTTGAATTTATTTGGATCCTAATCCTGTGTTTAATGTTTGCTAATTGTTTCGAAACTCCTGAAATAATAATATTACTAGGTTCGTACTTCAAATCTAATAGGTCTGCAAATTGTTTAGTAATAAAACATGATTGCGATCCTGAGTCTAATAATGCCCTACATTGACGCTGTATTCCTCCATTGTCAATTATCGAAACACATGCCGTTGTTAATAATGTTTGTGATTGCAACGCAACAGTGTGGCAAGTGTTTGATGTTGATGGTCCGGGCTCTGAATTTTGAAAAACTACACCTTCAGGTATCCTTTTAGTTAAATGGAGAAGAGTGTGATGTCTTTGGTAACATATTTTGCAATTTGTGGGGCTTTTACATTGTTTTGTAATGTGGTTTGATCTCAGACAGTTTACACATAATGACGCTGATTGCGCTTTGTTTAACCTTTCTTTAGGTTGCATTTTTAATTTAATCACAATACAAAACAATGTGTTCGCCGGTACAAATACTGCATTTTGGTTTGTTTGTTGTTAAATGGGAGGTAAATATATACTTTGAGTTGTAGGTTTCTTTTTTGAATGTTACGCTTGAATTTATATTACTTGTGTGCTTTTCTAATGACTCTAGTAGATCACAACGTTTTTTAAGAAAATTTGTAAATTTATCAAATGAATATGACTGATCTGAATTGATTAAGGTTTTCCATTCGCGTCTAGTGAATGGGTCGAACTTCATGTTTATTAAATGAATTAAAATGGTTCCCCAGTGATCAACTTCTTCGCCAAGATTTTTTAATGATCGTAAATTACTTGAAACACTATCGTGTAATGCGCGAAGGGATGAAGGGGATTCTTTTGTAATTACTGCAATGTTAAAAAGTGATTCTACGTGTTTATCGATAGCAAAGAGTTTATTTTCAAATCTGTTTTTTAATAGATCCCGTGCCACATCATAATTAGATGCAATTGACTCTAATGATTTAATGGTGTTTAAAGCATCACCTTTCAAGCAAGACCTCAGGTAATGAAATTTTTGCATTGAATCTAATGATGTATTGGTATGTATTAACGAATTAAATGTTTCTGAAAATGCAGACCATTCTTCATATTTACCACTAAATACAGGTAAATTTAATGTTGGTAATTTTACATTTAATGATGAATGAGTATTTGTATTATTAGGAACGTGATTTGCATTATTAACTGAACTTGATTGACTACCTTTAATATTTGATAAGTAAGTATCAATTTCAATTTTTAGTAACAAAAATGTTGATTCAAATTCATCTCGTTCCGCATTATGAATATCAATATTATTGTCATCATTATCATCATTGGGTTCACTTAAACTTTCGATTTCATCCATAACGGAAGTGAAATCATCGTATAATGGCAAAAATTTTGTTAGGCGATGTTCAATTACTTTTAAATTTGTAACAGTAGATTCAGCTTCAAGCAATTTCTTAAATGTATTGCTTGCACGAGTTAAATTTCATTTTAAGACACGACGTTTATTTAACAAGGTTTGAAGATTAGCCATGTTTGACACAAATTAAAGAAAATACTGGTGAATAGGATAAGTTTGAATTGACTTACTACTTGAGGATAAAGAATAGGACCGGCTGCGTTTTGTTTTGTTGACTTGATGCTTCTGCTGCTTCTGCTACTGCGTCTGCTGCTGCTGCTTCCCGCAAGTGGACCTGGTGTCGCTTTCCGGCGGGTGATCTCGGTGAACAGTTCTCCCTCGGTGGCGGTGGACGCCCGCTTTTAACCTCGAGTGATTTGGACTCCTCGGACGATTGATGCTTCCCCTTGGGCACTTTGCCGCGTTGTTTGAGTGATCAGCTCCTCGGAGTTTCAGTTTTGATTGTTGTTTTGATGTTAAGGATTGTCAAATGATCGACTATCCGGTTCGAAGGACCATATGTTGCGGCGTGGTGTGTTTAATTTTAATAAGCTATCTCACTGGTAAGATATCACCACTCTAGGCGAGTTTTTTATGTGTAGTAATAAAACACTTCGTTGCACTTATTTGTATATTCAGAATATTTACAACATATATACAGCACGGTCGTTTTTAACACAGAAGAAATGATGTTTTTAGTTTAAGTGTCGGAACACGAATGCCTCCTTTTCGATTGCCAAAAAGTATTTTTTGAACACAATTTTTGATACATTATGGGGGAAAACGTTGTGATTGGTCATTCGAATATTGGGGGATGCATTTTAAATTAAGAGTGGGATGGAGTGGTAATAGTAGAGTTTTCCTAGAACCATAATCCATATATTACGCCAATTCTGGCGTAATGGAATTTTAATTATTTCGAATGACCAAACTACACTTCCCCGCTGCGCAAGGAGGACGGACGGCTATTTGAAATTGCTCTACCCTAATAAACTCATAAACATTAAGCTCTGTTGAATAGTTGTTAAGCTCCTTTGGTATGGAAATGTATTTCGTAGTAAAATCGTGTTTACAAATTGAGATGGATTACTAGGGTAGAGCAATAATCATAAAAATAAGGAAATACAAAGAAACGATTTGTAACACAATTTTTATTGAATTATCTCTTTTTCAATACTTGTCAATCCAAATTCATCATCTTCTTCGTCGATAAATGGATTCTGTATCCATGCAAACTTTGTAAAATCAAGATCACCAAAATTATTCGAAAATTGAAACAACAAATCATTCAAGTGTTCCACAAAGAGATTTTTGTTTGCTTCTATGTTATCTCGGGTGCATAAATTTAAACGTTGAAACATGTCAATCTTATTTTTTGCAAATTTGATTTCCATAGCTCCACTTTTTAATAAATGCTTTCACTTTGTCTTTTTGTATAAGCAAATGCATTTGCGGTCCTTGCATTGATTTATTAAGAACACTCCATTTTTCAAAAATGTCAACCAAATATGTAAGTTTAACAATAAAATTATCATCCCTAAACATATTGCCGTCTTCATTATGATTTTCCTCGAGAAACATAGCAATTTCTTCTTTGAGTTCAAGTACCCTTTGAATCCCTTTTGCATGAGATAGCCAGCGCACTTCACAATTGTACAGAAGTGACGTGTAATTAGCTCGCATATCTCCACACAGTTTTGCGAACAACCTTGCTTTTAATGGACTGTTTTTTATGTAATTTATAACTTTCGTTACTTTTGCAAAAACATTGTTAAGTTCCTCGCTTATAGTTTTTGATACGAGAGCTGCTCTGTGGAGCATGCAGTGCGTCCAGAGAACCTCAGGTGTTTTCATTTTAACTAGTGTTTGAAGACCAGTTTTGTGTCCCGCCATTGATTGTGCACCGTCAGTACAGAGCCCAATGCAATTATTCCACATTATGACGTTCCCATTAAAAAATCTGTCTATTATTTTGAAAATTTCATTGGATGTGGCTCTGTCAGGAATTGGTTTGCAAAATTAGATATCTTCAATTATATTAGTATCGTCAACATATCGAACATATGCAATTAAATGTGCGTCTTTAGCTACATCAGTAGCTTCATCTACTTGTATGGCGAATTTTGAAGTACGCATTCGAGAAACTAATTGGTCACAAAGATCTTCAGATATATCATCAATTCTTCTGCCAATTGTATTATCAGCAAGTGGTATTTGTCGCAGCTGATTCGCATAAGATTGGCCAAACATTGTTTTGACCATATCAATAGCTGCTGGCAAAACTAAGGTTTCTGCTATTGTGTGGGATTTATTACATTGCGCGATTCTGTACGACGCTAGGTATGATGCTAGTAATGCATTTGATGGAATATGAACAATTTTTTTTGAAATTTTGCTTGTTTTTAGATAACTCATCCAATTTACTTTGAAACAAATCTTGGGGCTTACCAACGTATTCAGAATGAATAGTTTTAAGGTGCCGTTTCAATTTTCCGGGTCTCATACTATCAGCAGCCAAAACATTTGAACACAACAAACACATTGGTTTTTCCACATTATCGTTAATAATATTAGTAAATCCGAACAATAAATAGGATAAGTCCTTTGACTATATACTATTGGACTGCTAGCGCCGCTTCATGAGTGTCTCCAAGCAACGGTAGCGCGGCGGGACCCTAAGGGCCCGTTCAGACGTAGCCAACTACCTACAACTACCTACATTTTGAATAGCCAGATACTTATTTTAACTCTCACTGGGTTAGCAACACTGCTATTGTCATCAGTCTCTGTATGAATGTGAATGGTGCTGGTCGTCGGCGTGTTTTCCTTTTTTCTTAAATTCACAACGTGTGAAAATGTCGACGGAGAAATAATTACCGGGGGACTTCAATACCGAAGATTTCATCACAGAGGTAGAAAAGTGGCCTGCATTATGGAATCTTGCGAGCGAAGAATACTCCAATAAAATATTAAAAAGGAATGCCTGGGAGTCCGTAATACAAAACTTTGTTCCCAGTTTCACTGATATGTCTCCGTCAGAAAAAAACTCATATGGTAAGTAAGCTTAGAATATATTCAATAAAACGAAATAAGTTGATTGTTAGGGACAATCTTTGCACGGGTTGACTTTGCTTTAAAAAGCACACCATATTTTATATACAAGGTGCTGTAAAAATGGCGGATCTTTCGAATTCAAATAAATCTACTGATGGGTTTATTTGAATGGGAAAATCAATTATTTAACATTTGAATTATCGCATTTGAAAATACCAATTGTATATAATATTGACAAGCATGAAAGTATGTATCTCTGCAAAATTTATTTGATGAGGTGGAGTGTAAATAATTAATGTTATGCCGATTTTAAGCAATAAAATAATGTACACCAAAGTCTTCACATCTTCGAAAAAATATAATACCGATTTTTTTTTATTATTTTTCCATACTATCGTATGTAAAGTAATAAATTGAGTTAATTCGCCATTTTTACAACACCCAGTGTATAGTTGCTGGAGGGAAGTAACGGTCGTACATGTTGGGAATAGTAACAAATTTTTTCGAAGAAAAATCCTCATATCGGCGAATCCGACCAAAAATGGCTGTTAATAAGTAATCTATTTATCATAAACCGAGCTTTATTTGCTTCATCAGGGAGACGATGTAAGATTAAAAATAAACTATTGCACATAATAAACTAAACGAGGACATGGACGATGAACAAGTTATACTTTTAAAACTTTCCGTAAAACTTGGATGTGTAATTTTTAAGTCTTTTAACATCAAATAATTACAATTATTAAAATTCATAGTTAAATCGCTTGCCATTGATCTATAGGTAATATTCAAGTCCATACACAAAGTTATTGAAAACCCCATAGTTAATTTCTGGTTGCATATATCAGATTTCTGTTCTGATTTTCAAGAAACTGAGTGTGTTTGAATTATGATTTTATGCAAAAATGTTATACCAAATCTATTATAATAAAGCACAGAGTAAGTTAAAACTTATTTTATTGTTGTTAATACATTGTTAAATCAAAAACTCAAACATGTATACAGTACTGATCCGTAAATCTAAATCTTGTTCATTTGCCATGAAATCGCGCCTTCATTCATAAAGTACTCCATGAGAATGGTCCGGATGCTTTTAGTTGCATTTCCTGCTTGGGAATTGTCAACTGGCATGTCATCTATCAGTCCAGTAACACTAATTGTGTCCTCAAACTTAAACCCATCTCTTTCCCTTACAAAGTTGTGCAAAAGGCAACATGTTTTTATAATAGTTTCTGCTAGGTCCTCATGAACATTCAGTGGATGATGAAAGATTCTCCACTTATTACTCATAATCCCAAAGCAGCATTCAATGTATCGCCTGGCCCGTGTTAGACGATAGTTGAACACTTTCTTTGCAACCGACAAGAATTTTCCTCCAAAAGGTCTCAGAAGGAATTGAGAAAGGCCAAATCCCTCATCACCTATGTCTTTCAGACAGCGGTCTTGGTGGAGGTAGTTTAATTTCATTGATTTGAAGCAATTTGTATAGACTAGAATTCTTAAAGGTTGTTGAATCAGATGATTTTCCTGGTGCACCTACGTCTATGTACACGAATTTATAGTTTGAATCACATGCAGAAAGTAGGATAATTGAAAAAAAAATGTTTGTAATTAAAGTTCAATGATGCAGTCCCTTCGGGCTTGATTACTCGTATATGCTTCCCGTCTATAGCTGCTACGCAATGAGGAAAGTTAGCTCGTCGATAGAAACCTGCAGCACTATCTTCTAGAAGTTCCTGTGTGAGGGGAGGGAAGCACCTTGTTTTAAATACCGACCATATAGCCCCGCAAACTTCACGTACAATATCAGATATTGTTGACAATTGCCCTCATTTACTTATTAACCAATAAAATCGAATAACGTTGATGAGATGATCCAATAAAATTCTAATTACGATGCGTAACAGACCACGCTCTATGTTATGCATGGCAATTAACCCTGGGTGGTATCTAATCAGATAATCTCTCATGTTGGTATTGCCTAGCAACGCGTTGATTCATTTTCCATAGCGTATAAAACGTGAGTTATTGCCGGACTTTTAAGCAGTTTGCTCCTGAATTCGATCTGTTTGTATTTTCGGGTGAAGTGTTAGTGCTTTCATAAGTAATAGTATTCATAGGCATTTCTCAAAATCTTGGTAAGCTCATTTTTATTACAATTATTGTGCCGCAAATTAATACACGTCTGACACTTGGTGTCACTAAATTTAACTTTTCAAATTATGAAGTGTGAACTTTTTATTCGGCCAATTGTCTTCCTGAATCTAACTCGTGACTGATTTTTCCTAGGCAATTATTAGCGTCTGGATCACTCTTGCTTGTTGCTTCTAGAAAATCGGCACTCCTGCTTCGCAGTCGTGCCGATTTTCGTCGCAACAAGCAATCGTGATCCTGCCGCTAATAATTGCCGGCAAAATCATAGGCACTCGTTATATTACTGTTGATAATCCAATACGATACTCAATATGCAAATCGTGCATACTGCAGCCGGATCCAAGATACCTGAAACATATTATTTGTAGAGATTTATAATGTAAATAAAGAAATATGTTATATTTAAACTGTTGGTTACAGCTACTTCATACATGCGAAAGTGGAAAAGTCTCCGCGATTCCTATACAAGGGAACTTGCTAAACAAAAAAAGGAAACTAGGTCAGGTTCTGCAGCAAGTTATAGGAAAAAATATGTTTTTTTGACCAATTACATTTTTTGAATACTGCCTCAAAATCCACGGAAGACAGTCTCGAACTTAGCGATGAGGAGTTGGAAAGTAGCACTATAATGCCAGATAAGCTACAGATGTCAAATAATAGCGGCAAAGGAGGAAACCAAGGGAAAAGAAAAGGAATAAACGAGATCAAGAAGATCAGCTAATCGAAATACTCAAGGCAAAGTATTGCCGACAAGAGGAAGTGGAACATGATGATGATAAGCTGTTTTTACCATCTCTGCATAGTGACCTAAAGACTCTTCCGGACCATATGAAGCTGTCTGTAAAGAGCCAAATGATTGGAGTCCTCTCAACTGCTAAACAGGCTGCAAATGCATATACCAATCCCGTTGTTCAACAGTTTCCCTCGTCATCATTATCGTCTTACCAGATGCCTCAACAACTACCACCAACGACCTACTATAATCAGTCACCATCGCCTATGTTTAACCGTGTTCCTATACCATACACAGAAGAACAACCACATCATATCCACCCTCCTCTTTCTCAGTCCGTCTCTAGCAATGATGAGACAAACTCAAACACGAGTATCCTTTCAAGCGATTTGTTTCAATAAATTACATGTATGTTTAAATTATTTATATTAAAACCACGTTTAAAAATATTAATGTTTATAATTATTAATAATTGTATTCCTACATGAACAATTAATACTGAAATTTATAAAAAAATATAAAATAGAAATGTAATAATTTTATTCCTTGCAATAGACTTGCAGTCCGGAGGGTGTAAAAAGTAACAAAAACCTTATAAAAAGCTGAAGGGAACTACAAAGCATTTTAAATAGTGATTTATTTACCGTTAATGGAACTTGATTTGAAAACTTTATTTAACGTAATTGTTCGGTTTTGGTATACATTTATGGAACAAAAAAAATGTACACCACGTTACCGAATTTGCTATCGTTACCCTTGTTCTCGGTAATCGGTAATGACATGTACGTGGACTCCCTTTGGACCGGCAGATTTAAGTTCCAGTGTTACCGATGCCTGCTCCGCCCCCGGATTACTGCACATTTAACAACGGGTCCGATATTAAGCCTATTCAGCACTTTTCCCAAGAATTGCCGAGCGATGGTGACCAGATGCTTTTCTATGAAATACGTCCGGCACCGTTGCCAATATGGAATTTTTGGAGGGACTACGTGACCGCTACCCCACTCCTCGGGGATGAAGAAATATTTTCACCTCTGTAAAATTGTAATATAGTTCCTAGTATTAAGCAAAACGTTGTACAGATAACAAGTAATATACGTCTAAGTACACAAAAACTGTTTTTCTTCGGGTCGTTACAACTAAGTGTTCCTACAAAACACAAAATCCATCACCAAATATTTACATGGTCCTTCGAACCGGATGATAATCGACGGTTTATTAAAATTTTGACCTGAAGAGAAAACGATTGCTGATCACACCGACGAAGGCGTCCGTGTCCTGTCCAAGAACAGCGTATTGTGAAGTCCCATCCATGTCCTGAACATCGTCGAATCCAGCAGACGTTTTGGAGACAAGAAGTCATCCGTGTCCTGGTGAACATCGACGACGATTAGCGGACGTTCTGGAGGGAAACCAACCTTCGCCACCGTGACCGAAGCGAGAGAGACCAGCAGGCAGTTAAAACAAATAGGGTGAGTCTCCGACACTCCAATCTTAAATCCTACCTGTGTTCTGGCCATCGCTGAATTAAAAGTGTACGTTTTAATTGATTTTAAACTCCGCCGCGAAACTGGTATTTTCAATATTTTGTTGTGGGTAATAAAAATATAAAATGGATTTAAAATTATTAATTCAACAGCGTACTACGCTAAAGGGTAGATTGACGCGAAATAAAAATTCGCTTAGCACAATTGATCGAACCAATGTAGACGTGGAAGATTTGAACAATAGATTAAAACTAATAGAGGGAATGCTGAACAATTTTTTCGATATTCAAAATAATATTGCTATTTTAAATAATCAAGAAGATCACGAGGAAGAGTGTGCTAACTTTGAGGATGCATATTTGTCAACAGTCAATTTAATTAAAAAATTATTACGTGAAAATGCAAATGCCAATTCAGGCAATGGTAATGGTCAAGCAGGTAATCAAAATCAAAATTCAATAAACGACATTATTAATTTGCCAAAACTAAGCATACCGAAATTTTCCGGCAAACTGAACGATTGGTTAGGATTTAAAGATGCTTTTATTTCAATAATTCACGGTAACAACGAACTCAGTTCATTGCAAAAGCAACGGTACCTGATCTCATCATTGGAGGGTGAGGCCGCGAGCCTATTACAGGGAATTAGTTTAGCAGGGGATAATTATGACGAGGCATGGGAATCCATACTCGAAAGGTACGATAACATTAGAAAAATTGTACAGTGCCACATAAAGTCAATCTTAGAAATTGTCGCGGTTAGCAATGAATCGAGCGTAGGTCTAAGAAAGGTGTTAGATACAATTTCGCGTAATGTTAGAGCATTGCGCGCATTGAAACGTCCCGTCGATAACTGGGATGACATATTAGTATCAATTACGCTTTCAAAATTAGATATAAATACTATAAAGGAGTGGGACCGATCACTTAAGCGGAATGAATTACCTACCTTTAAACAAATCACCGAATTTTTAAATCGTAAATGTGACTCGCTGGAGAGTTCAACTCTTAACAACAAAGATAAGTTTAAAAGTAGTAACAACTTTATTCAATATGAAAAAAAATGCTTGTTATGTGACCTGTCTCACCCTTTATATAAATGTGACGTATTTTTAAAAATGACTGTTAATCAACGCATTTCCAAATTAAAAGAACTAAATTTCTGCGCAAAATGTTTGAGGCCCGCTAATCATTCCATAAATAATTGCTACTCTCGTGCATGCACAAAATGCAACAAAAATCATAATTCCTTAGTACACGTTAATCGACAAAATAACATTAATCATAATAATGAAAAACAAGAAAGCTCCACCTCGACACATATATCTACAAGTTATGAGGTGTGTTTGTCAACCGCTTTAATAACTGTGTTTGATCAAGCAGGGAAACAACGCACATGTAGAGCACTACTTGACAACGGCTCCCAATCAAACATAATTTCTAGCGAACTAGTAAATAAGTTGAAACTGCCACGCAATGAAGTAAATGTTAAAATTGGGGGCGTTAACCAATCGGCTACGTCCGTTAATGAAATGGTTAAATTAAAAATAAAATCTAATTATAATAATTACTCAAAGGAATTGGACTGTTTGATTTTGAATAAAGTAACAGATCCTTTGCCACATAACACTTATAAAAGAAATATATTTAAAATCCCCAAAAATATTCAATTAGCGGATCCTCAATTTAATGTATCGAGGCCAATTGATCTTTTAATAGGAGCCGATACATTCTGGCGGACATTGTGCGTGGGACAAATTGACCTAGGTAAGGGGAAGCCGGTAGTGCACAAGACTCATTTTGGGTGGGTGATCGGCGGTGGATTAGCTCCCTATCAAAAACAGTCATGTAATTATTTATTATCTAACCCACTGAATTTCGAACTAGAGCGTTTTTGGGCAATAGAGCATGTAGAAGATGACAAAAGGTGTTTAAATCCGCAAGAGGCCGAATGCGAAAACCATTTCATTCAAAATTTTTCACGCGATCAAGTTACCGGGCGTTTTACGGTTGCCTTACCATTTGCGAATGAAAATACAGTATTAGGAGAATCACGAAATACAGCTCTGAAACGGTTTCTAAATCTAGAAAATAAATTAAATAAAAATCCTGAGCTAAAGGTGAAATATGTGAGTTTCATTAACGAGTACATCGCATTAAATCATATGCAATTAATAACAACTGCTACTGACGAATCTGGCTATTACCTACCTCATCACGCCGTTCACAAAGAATCTAGCGCGACAACAAAACTTAGGGTAGTCTTTGATGCGTCCGCGAAAACTAGCAACGGGGTGTCACTAAATGATACGCTAATGACAGGGCCTATTATTCAAGAAGATTTATTTTCTATTTTGACTAGATTTCGGGCGCACGTATTTGTAATTTCGGCAGACATAATTAAAATGTATCGACAAATACAGGTCGACAATGAGTCGTGCAAATTTCAAAAAATATTTTGGCGTTCCGATCCTAGTCAACCACTCCACGAATATGAGCTGAAAACAGTTACGTACGGTACGGCGCCCGCGTCTTTCTTAGCGATACGATGCTTATTTCAATTAGCCAACGAAGAGGAATCAAATTACCCTCAAGCTTGTCGCATTATCAAATCTGATTTTTATGTTGATGATCTCCTCACGGGATCAGACAATTTAAACGAGTTAGTAAATATAAGAAATGACGTCATCGCGGTACTAAAAAAGGGGGGTTTTCATCTTAACAAATGGAACTCAAATGACACAACTGCTCTTGATAAAATACCGCACGAAACCGCGAGTTCAATGATTAGATTAGATAAAGGTAACGATGCCAAAATTTTAGGCCTTCAGTGGGATTCTAAATTAGACCACTTTTCATTTACAGTTAGAGAACCGGAAAATTCGCGTATAACTAAACGCACCATTTTATCTGAAACCGCGAGTTTATTTGATCCACTCGGATTAATAAATCCTGTGATTGTTACGGCAAAATTATTAATGCAACAGCTATGGAAAGCCAATTTAAGTTGGGACGAAAGTGTTCCCATAAGCATCTTTAGCGCCTGGAAGTCATTTCGTAACACATTGCCGTTATTAAATAATTTAAAAATTGAAAGACAGTTCGTTTGTAATTCTAATTTTGAAATGCATGGGTTTTGCGATGCGAGTGAACGCGCGTATGGAGCGTGCGTTTATGCTCGTTCCAAAAATAGTAATGGGTCGTGGGAAGTTCGATTAATCGCAGCAAAATCCCGCGTAGCCCCTTTAAAGGCACAATCACTCCCAAGGCTTGAGCTGTGTGGAGCATTATTGTTAGCTCGTTTAGTAAAAAATATTGACACATCCCTAACAAGTAAGGCATTGACGTATAGTAAAACATACTGGTGTGATTCGACCATTGTAATTTCTTGGATCAAGGCAAAAAATGCAAATTTCAAAACATTTGTATCCAATAGGGTGTCAGAAATTCGCGAGGTAGCAGATGCGGAAGGGTGGACCCATGTATTATCAAACGACAATCCTGCTGATATATTATCACGCGGTCTTATGCCCGCGGACATAATCAATTTAGACATTTGGTGGAGGGGTCCCCCCTGGCTTACTAAGGATAAAGATTTGTGGCCTACATCAAACCTTTGCCCAAGTGGCGAATTGCCCGAAATTCGCAAGCAGTGCAATATTGCCGCTATGCACCGCGTTAGAACATATAAGTTCGATCAATATATTAAATTTTCAAATCTTGGAAAACTGACCAGAGTCACTGCATACATATTCAGATTTATAAATAATTGTAGGGTAGGACGCCCCGAACGACAGTCAGGGCCAATTGAAAGTATAGATATAAAAAATGCAACTCTTGCGCTAATTAGAATTGTTCAAGGGGAATGTTTTCATACTGAATATGAACAGCTTGAACACGGAAGGGAGATCCATAAAAATAGTAAATTGTTACCATTATCTCCATTTTTTGATAAAGATGACAGATTAATTAGAGTCGGTGGTAGATTAAAAAAGTCGAGTTTAACGTTTAACCAAAAACATCCCATTATTTTACCGGGTACTCACCCGTTCACTGATTTAATAATAAGAGACAACCACATTAAGAACTTACATGCCGGCGTAAACACAACGCTCGCGGCAGTTAGATTAAAGTATTGGCCTATTTCTGCAAAAAATTCTATAAAGAGGATCATAAGGAAATGCGTTGTATGTTTTAGATCAAAACCAGTCATTAGTCACCCATACATGGGTGAGTTGCCAGAAGCTCGTGTCACAATGGAAAAACCATTTTATAACACCGGTGTTGAT
This sequence comes from Ocypus olens, assembly GCA_910593695.2. Classification (NCBI taxonomy): domain Eukaryota; kingdom Metazoa; phylum Arthropoda; class Insecta; order Coleoptera; family Staphylinidae; genus Ocypus; species Ocypus olens. The sequence continues at coordinate 37,884,975 of OU343058.1, forward strand.
TTTTGTGGGCCCTTTTTGATAAAGGAGGGTATCAGAAAACCGAAAGTGTGTAAGGCTTATGCTGCCTTGTTTATATGTTTTGTCACTAAGGCAGTACATTTGGAACTGGTCAGTAACTTATCAACCGAAGCCTTTATTGCGGCCCTTCGCCGATTCATTGCTCGTCGTGGCAAGGTGTGTCACATATATTCAGACAACGCTACAAACTTTATAGGAGCCTCCAACGAACTGGAGGAGCTTACTAGATTAGTTAATACCGAGGAACATAAACATAAATTAATTAACACATTTGCCCCAGATGGCCTTACCTGGCATTTCATTCCCCCTCGGTCACCACATTTTGGGGGACTGTGGGAATCAGGGATAAAAACTGTAAAGTACCATTTACGTAGAGTTATGGGAGAATGCAAGTTAAATTTTGAAGAGTTGAGTACGCTTTTAATTCAGATAGAGGCTATTTTAAATTCGCGCCCTTTAACACCTATGTCCAATGATCCTAACGACCCTAACTACATAACCCCTGGTCATTTCCTTGTCGGAGAATCTCTTCTTTCTGTGCCCGATCCCGATGTATCGGGTATCAAAATCAACAGGCTGTCCAGGTGGCAGCATCTCCAATACCTAAGACAACATTTTTGGAAGCGTTGGACGAAGGAATATTTACTCAGCCGCCAGCAACGACCTAAATGGAAAGTCAAGTCCCCTCAAGAGGAGCTGCCAAAAATTGGGGATCTAGCCGTGGTTCAAGAGGATAATGTTCCACCTATGCTATGGATGGTGGGGCGCATAACGACACTTCATCCGGGGACCGATGGAATCCCAAGAGTGGTGACCATCAAGAATTCCTCTGGAGAGTACAAGCGGGCTGTGGCCCGTATAGCTGTCCTACCCATCCAGTAAATCCAGAAGACTACAGTCTTGCAGGAGGAGGCGGCATGTTCGGTTTTGGTATACATTTATGGAACAAAAAAAATGTACACCACGTTACCGAATTTGCTATCGTTACCCTTGTTCTCGGTAATCGGTAATGACATGTACGTGGACTCCCTTTGGACCGGCAGATTTAAGTTCCAGTGTTACCGATGCCTGCTCCGCCCCCGGATTACTGCACATTTAACAACGGGTCCGATATTAAGCCTATTCAGCACTTTTCCCAAGAATTGCCGAGCGATGGTGACCAGATGCTTTTCTATGAAATACGTCCGGCACCGTTGCCAATATGGAATTTTTGGAGGGACTACGTGACCGCTACCCCACTCCTCGGGGATGAAGAAATATTTTCACCTCTGTAAAATTGTAATATAGTTCCTAGTATTAAGCACAACGTTGTACAGATAACAAGTAATATACGTCTAAGTACACAAAAACTGTTTTTCTTCGGGTCGTTACAACTAAGTGTTCCTACAAAACACAAAATCCATCACCAAATATTTACAGTAATAAACATAACATTGTTATTTAAGCTTTTATTAAATTTATTTTATATTATTTATTTAGTCACATCAAATATTTATTAACAATAAAGTGTACCTAAATAAACAACTTTGAAGGAGTAAGTTTTTTCCCCATTAATTTATGAATTAAAAAAAATAATTTGTGCCACTGTAAAATATATCCCTCGGTATCTATGTGAGCAGTCTAGGTAAACATATAACTATTGCAATAATAATGTAGGCGTTAAATATATCGGAGAAAGTAATATGATGGCCATATAACCATTTTTTAAATAGAATATTACAAAATTTAAAAAATTTAATTAATATAATATACCTTAGTGTTAAAGCTAGTCTCTCATGGTGGAATGGCTCGTCTCATAACTGTGTTCGTTTTGCGAATTTCATTATTAATTCCTGCTAGGACCTCATGAAATGAAGTTTTTGACATGCGAAAATATGAAAAAAACTTCTCATTATCCTGTTGCAAGTCATCAAATAATGTATAAAATAATCCTCGCTGTGGTCTTTCACAGAGTAATGGATGGACCCAGAATGTTTTTTTCTTATTTCTTCTAGCATTCTTTCTTCGAATGAGAAGCATCGTTAAAAGTAAATCACCTTCCACATCTATGTCTACGGCAACATTGTAATGACTGTTTTGTGGAAATATCTGTGTAAAGAAGCGCTTCTAACGGACGTTAGAAGCGCCACTGACGGACGTTAGTAGCGCTACTAACGCTGAACGGTGGCGCGTTCGCAGCGCTGCTAACGTCCGTCGGTGGCGCTTCTAAAAGTGGCCCGTGTGAACGGGCCCTAAATGGTTGCGGTATGTTACTAAATTGGTAGTTCTTTTGTGTCTATGACATATGACTCTATGAGCTCGCATTGCATATTGCGATACCCTGCAATTTATTCACACCTTTGAATATATAAACATTTATATTGTCAAATATTCACACTAGATCAAAATATTGCTATGCGAAAGGCTGCAATACGTCCACGTATATATGCCAACGCGGTTATAATACTCATCAGCTGATGTACACGTCAGTTGACTTTTGACTTATAACCTAAAATTCTGTATTAGATTTCCATCAAATCCGGAACTTCGCAAATTATGGGTTGATTCAAAGTGGACCCGAGTTGCCGAAATATGCTCGCATTTGCATTCTCCACGTTGCTGATGAATACATAGAGAAACTTTTTTTTGCTTTCTGGTTTTTAAATTACGCTCCATTTTCGGCTCCGGGGCGGGACTTATATCGGGCTCCAGCTCGTGGACAACTTTTGGAGCAGTGATCATATGGGAAATGGAGGGGGAATAGCAGTCCATTTGTATATAGTCAAAGGATAAGTCGTATTTCCTTGTCTTGGAAGTTCTTCCTTCCAGTTCCTTGTGGCTTGTATTTCCACTACTTGTGCCAATATCAGAATCTTCATTATTAGTGGATTTTCGCAAGTAATACAACGAGTGTATTAATGATTGTCGAAACACAAATTCATTCGATTTTGAGAAATAAATTATGTTGCTTGGAAACAATACGAGCGCGACAGCGAATGAATCGAATGAATTTGCGACAATCGTTATTTCCACGAGTTGTATTTGTTAAGATTATTTCGTAGGAAATATACATTCATTTTAATAATTTATTGTTTATTGTAAACATGAACATTAAATGTGCAGTTTATAGCATTATCAATTTTAATGTTATCTAAATATAATTCATTTTCTTTTATATTGCCAGATGTTTCAGGATTTTTGGATATTTTTGCATGCTCATTTCTTAGATTTGATTTGAGTTGTAAATATGGTTTTATGGATGTTGTGCTATTATGGCCAGTTACTTTAATTATTTGTTGTTCTCCAATTCCAGATCTTGCCAACTAACTTACTGTTGTAGATCTGTTTGAATGGTTGGACATTTTTACTTTATTTGTATCTAATCCAATTAGTTTTGCTGCAGATTTTGTCCATTTGCTAATTTCATTTATGCCAACTGGCATATTTTTAAACCAAGGACTATTATTGTCTTTATTCCAATGATTATTGACAGTTAGAAATAACCGATCTGTTTTAATGTTATGTCCTCGTTTTGATATAATTTTTTTAAATAGCCGAACTGGACAATTATCAGGATTTTCATTATTTGGGGCAAGCCACTTAGTTTCTGAAATATGTTTGGAACCTCCTTGTGTTGTTTTTGAAAATATAGGGTTATATTCGAGTCTTCCTGTTGGTATTCCGGCATTACTAATTTCATCTTTGAAATATTGAATTAAAGTTCGGGAAGCCTCACCGCCCCGCCAAGCTAATTCCAGTGCTATTATGTGATAGAACTTCCTTTGCAGTCAGTTTGGAGTGTTTTCATCCCAGCACTGATTAATATTTTTTAGTTCTTCGGATGTCAAGGGTACGTAAGACATTTTCCTTTTTTCCGGGATACCTTGTAGTTGTTTTCTTTTTACGTTTTTCGCATTTCTAGCAGCTTGAAATAGTATATCTTTGAATGGATCAAAAGAGCGGTTATATTCGTTATAATATTTTTCTTGAATTAATTTTGCTGTATTATTCCAAATCGTTTTGATTACCATATCCTTGTACTCGCTTCCATCCATTTTTCGCGTATTAAAAGCCCAATCAGTGAGTATATTAACAAGTTGTTCATTTGATGTATTTTCTACAAGGCAGTGATTACGTTCTTTACAAAATTCAGAGAACTGTTTCCAGACGTATTTTTTTGATCGCACGGTATTTTGGGGCGTATGTGCACAGTGTTTTTTATTTCACTTAAACTAAATTCTCCAAACCGTTTTGGATTCATTTTAAATACTTTTACACGTTTATGTGAATGATGACATTGACATTTCGTAAGATCAACGCTACATGCGATGCTTCCACATTGACTGAAACAGCCAATAGCCAAGTGAAATACAAAAACGAAAACACAGGACCCAAAAAACCAATAAAGAGCCGAAGCACGAAATCGAAAACATAGAGTTGTTAGTTATGAATGCACATATTTGAACCAATGAAATAAGTGTATTTTGTGTTGGACGAAATAATCGCTTATATCCTATCAAAAACTTATCCATTTGTCTGGAAATATTAGGAATAATATTATATTATTCTAAAAAAATAAAACTATTAGCTTACTTACTATTATGATCAGTGGGCAATCACGTCAATAACAATAAAAACACAACCTAACACTGCTGAACCAATTAAATATTTGCAGTGACACGAAACAAATTGGTAAACTAAACGTGCATCGATCTTTTCTGGATGCAGGACAGCGGTGATCTTCGTTTGGGAATATGTACCCATCCATCAGGATCTGTGGCACCCAGTGGCGTTAGTGCGCATCTGGCTTTTATTAAGTTGTGTCGGTCGAGTTTGTAAAAGCCCGCAGTCGCGCGCAATTGCTGAGAGTACCTGTTTAAAGCGACATTAGCGCTAGTGTCGCCAAATTAACGACGGCCTTGGTTCAAAAGATTTGACGGGGTCTAGGACGTCTAGGTATATGGATGCTAAGTTACGAAATGTTTAGTTGAACTATGCGCGATAAAGCACGATGGTATTTTCTCTCTCATTTTTTACATAGAAAACTTTAGCAGTAATCTGGAAAATTGTTCACTGTGACTAATTTTCGCGGCTCCCTTTAGACTAGTCCGCGCCTCCCTAGGGAGGCGCGCCTCCCAGTTTGGAAAACGCTGTGTTAGCCCTTAGGCTTTTTTATTAATGGCAATAACGATAACAACAACTCAAAATGGGCATTTTTTGAGAAGCACGTGCAAGACCGGCGGAGGCTCTGTATCGAGTCGCAGCCATGGACATGCCGTGCTGTGTTGATATTCTTGCGCAGGCGCACTAGTGCGCTAACAATTATCTTAAGTATTGTCCTTCCTAGAAGACAAAACTTATCATTAGAAGAACGCCATACTTAAGGAAGAATTGGTGAATTGACATAATGGGCATAATAGGTATTTGTGTATTAAGACCGCAAAGTACGTGTTTGCCGATTGAGATGGGCAATCTATCGAAATCGGCAAACGGGCTTTGCACTCGAAATTACACTCAATATTTTTTCTACGACCGTATTAAAGAAAACCCCAAACATAATTAATGACTGTGTATAACTAAAATATAAATAAAAATACACATTTAAGATAGAAAGATAGCACACACTGACAAATAATTTTTAAACTAGTCATGCTATCGAAATTGCAGAGTTTTCTGTAAATTTTTATCGAATAATAACGCATATTTAACTACTGGATGTTCAAACTTTGAAGACCTCGCGAAGGCTCAGGAAGCATGGTACAACATTTTAGAATGAAGATAAGCTGCTTAGAATTTTTGAAACAACATCGTCACGCATGCACAGTCCCATTACTAATTACCCGGGAAAAGAATGAATTGAATATAATAATATCTAAGACACGGGACACGCTTTTCGCAAATCATCACCTACTTTATTAGCAGTTAAAGGAGTTGATGTGCTCGGCCTTAAAAGATATGGTGGCAGGCGGTCATGCACAGTTGCAGAAAGTTATGTAGGAGATTCTCTACAAAATAAAATCCAAGTTGCAAATCAAATTTTGTACGACGGTGTACCTTCTTCTTCTCAAGTAAGACCTATAAGAGGTTCAGAAGAAGATAATTTACAAATGTTGGAATCAGAGAACATTTCTTTCCATTCATATAATAAGGACAACATAAAGCATTCTATTAATTTAGAAGAAAATAAAAATGTAGCTGCAATCAATTTCAATAATTGCACCGACTGTACATTTAATTTTAATATCAACAAATAGTTTCCCATTGGATCCTTGTATATTCTTTGCAGTTAATAAAAATAGTTCAAAACGACTTTTTTTAATTTAAAACTTTTAACTAGACTAGATCAGTCATGATCAGTCAGAACCGTCATGATTCAGAACAGGCTTGTTATTTTGTATTTCCTAACAACCGAAATTATTCCGAAAAGGTATTCGAATAAATACATACACAGTAAGCATAGCAAAATAGATCGGTACCGCACAAAAATGTGACACTTTTTAAATGTTACGTGTTTTGGCTACAATATTCCGCGATGTATAGCATGAATAACCCTGAATATTATAAGTTGGGAGAACAGGGTGCCTAAATAGAGACCCAGCATTACTCCACTAATTTACGAAAGTGTAATGGATACTATCTATCTTTGCCGTGCGATTTTCTTTTTCCAAATTCTTCGCTTAAAATTATTCCTTCTGGCTCTAAATTTATAGACAGCCTGAGGGACAACATGCGGACGATTAAACCTGCTCAGACTCGTCTCACTACCACCAAATTTGAAGAATTGTACACACGTGTTCATCCGACGCGACGCCGCACACAGGTCGAAATGCTGAATCTAGCTGAACATTTCGCTATAAAGCGTCTTAGTCTAATTAAAATTGTTCGTACTCAAAGAAAATAGTTTATTATAAATATATGTTATTCAATATTAAATAATTCTTCCCTTCTACCCTCCAGCATCCCCCATTTAATTTTTATTCTAGCCGAAACATTGTTCAAACAAATCTAGAAGATAATTTCACCATTAGCATTTTTGTAAATAGTAACTGAAATATAAACACTTGGAAAAAATTGGAAACCTAAAATTTTAGAATACAAAAATTATATTACATCATGTTTTTTTTAATTATAAAATTATTCACAATTCTTTCAGATTGTCGAAGACTGAACCGCGTGGCAAATGCTAGTTCCTCCTGGGAGTAATTTTCCACCAGTGGCTTAATTTTCCGTTTTTTTTTGAGACATCCGTCAATTTAGTAAAAGATTTATACGGACCTCTGGATTTACCACTAGAAGATCCCGGTTGGGGTTCATTTGGTAAACTCTCAGTAGAGAATACTTCCATTTCGTTTAGCCACTTTGAATATTTATTTTCAAAACTTAAAAATGCTCTATTAGAAGTTTGCCATTTCATTGTCAATTTTGACGTAAAATGTGTTATTTTTTGTTTCAACGAATGTGAATTTTCAGTGTCTGATTCAATATCAATCTTCATAATGTCCATCACAAAGAAAGAAACTGCTTAATTGTTTTCTTCTTGCGTTTGGTGAGCGCGCCAAATGTCGAATAATGTTCTCCGGGAAACGGTTACGCTGCCTAAAAAAATCACTGCTTGCAAACGGGCAAAAACAAGCATGTAATACATTGTACATTAAACTAATTAGTTAATATGTATACCAAAAAAAAATCATTGCGGATATCGGCGGATATAATAAACTTTAACCTTATTAAAATATAATGTTGTAAAATTTTACAGTAGGATTCTCTACTAAATTTAAATCATTGTATCTATGTGTTGACTAAATTTAAACAAAAAATAATTAAAACTATGTTGTATACATACTAGTAGAATATATATCCATCGTTAATTTAAATTTTGCACTAAACACAAATGTAAAAAAAAATGTTAAACGTACACGTTCGGAGCGCGTGTAATTCACAACTAAACGACGTAAACGAAGCGTGCACTTTGGGTACCGATAACTACTGGGAAAAGGGTCGGAGGGTTTTATGGCTTTACCTGCGTACCCTCTGGACATTGTACTACTCATATTTAAAGAAAAAAATGGATTTCTAAACAGTTGATTTTCGGCGAAATGTTCAGCTAGATTTAACGTTTCGTCCACTGTGCGCCGTTAAGAATCTCGCACATCCTAACTACGAGGGGCCATTCAAAATTATCCGTCGAAATTCGAAATTTTTCACAATTAGTGTCAATGGTAAGGAGGAGAATATCTCGGTGGATCGTTTGAAATCGAGATATGTATCCAATATTTCGACCACTTCCTTAGAAAATTCTATAAGTTCTTCCATTTCTCCTCCTACACCTAAATCTATTCTTAAGCCAGCTAGGTCTTTCTCTTCCACTTCTCATACTAAACGTGTCACTTTTTCTTGCTCCGTCTCCCCCTCTTTTATTTAGGGGGAGGTAGTGTGGCGTTGCCTGGAGCATGGAATCAAGTAGCATAGCTGTGGCGCGGGAGTGGTTGCGAGGCGACGAGAGAAAAGGGAATCAACAAAGAGCACGAGCGAGATTCACCATATATTACCCCCCGCACTGCACGGCGCAACCAAAATTATTATTATCAAATTGTGATTTGTAAATATCTAAATAAATCCAGATTACAATATAAACAATAAAACCATTTGTTTCTATGTAGAATTCTGAGTCTTGTTGAGACTCGTTGACCTAGGGTCCCATAAGTCCTCTAAACTTCACTATCAAAAAGTATATCGAGAAAATATTTCATAATATCATCAAATCAACTCAGAGTGGTGGATCCTTATCAATTTTATTTATTTTATTATCTAACATAATGCAATTTAACACAATTACATTACCCCTGTTATCTTTATCAAGTTTTAAATATTTACATCAATAATCTACAATAAGGAGTACCTATTTACAATTTATAAGTTATTGACATTACTACGAGTGTTTACTTGTGAACATGAAGTGCTTAATCCTGTTACAGGTGATCAGTCTACCTTTCTTAAGTAAGTTTATTTACAATTCCATTAGTTTAAATGTTTATTATTTCCTAATTTTAGGTGGTTTGCCTAGTCTTTATTCATCACAAATTATAATAAAGTCAAGCAGCGCATTCTCCCAGCATGTAATTCCTAGTGCCGACGAACGTATTACAGCTTGTCTATTGCAATATACCGATCTAAAAAGTAACGAACCGAAATTAGTCGGCATAGATTTAAATGGAATTCAAAAGTTTGTAAGTAAACGTGGTGTAAATTTTGTTCTATGCATTGCAATTGTTAGTTCTTACACGAGTTGTAATATTTGAGATACATTTTTATAGTTTGCTGGCACAACCGAGTGTAGGGTAATTCCATGGTATTTCAACAAAAGGCTTTGTTGCACCAGTTTTTAGTTTCTTTTTATGATTTGCACAGGTATTTATACATGTTTGTAGAGTTCAAAACCAATTTTAGAAACAAAAGGAATGTCCGCAAGAGCTAGAAACATGTACATTTTCGTGATTACAAGCATTTGCGCAAAATGGTATAACTTTCTTTCCAGTTGAGCAAATTTAAAAATTAAAAACTCTTTTTACTCAGATTAAAGTGCTGGTTATTTTGGTTTAACTGTGTGCATTTTAAACTTACATCTCTGCACAAATCTGTCTTAATACTCAGTGCCGTACTTACCCATTTGGAGGTCCTAGGCGCAATAATATTTGAGGCCCTTTACAATTTGTTAACAATAAAATAAATTAATAATTTTATTTCATTCTTAATCAAAAAACAGCAACAACATTTTTGTTAAGAAGAAGAACGATGACTAATATGTAATTTATAATAAAATTAGGTATATGTGTAAAAATATTAACTTATATTGTCTATAAAACATAAAAAATTGATATGTTGTAAAAAACAGTAACAAAAATCGAATAAAAAATATAAATATAAATCATAAAATAACATATAAAAAAATATCACAAAGATCACAACTGAAACCAATAAATTTGGACCTAAATTATTTCAATTATAAATATTTATCTTAAGAAAAGAATGAAAAAACTATAATATATTTTTTAAACGCTAGTTTTATAAAAAAAAATCGTGCATCGTTTTGCAAAATGGTCAATTACGTCGTCGTAATTAATTGGTTAAGTTATCTCAGACTCTATAAATAACAGGGGCGGCTTATTATACAGAGCCAAGGAGCCATGGCACTACCTGTAGTTTCAAGCTCAGCAAGAATTTTTAATTAATTCTTAAAACACTTTTTCGCCAGTTAATAATAATAATAATAATAAAGTTTATTTACGGTAACCACCTTTGTATACATAAAATACAAAATTTATAATAATAAAATAAAGTATGTGAAACATTTCAACTTAATGAGTACATCCATTACAAAGAAACAACATATAAATGGTAGAGATCAAAATTGACATAAAAGTTATATAATGCTTAAGTTATATAATATTAAAATCATGAAAGTAAAGAATACCAAAAATAAATACAAATTTCATTATCTAAATTTCAAGTTTCTTTAAAAACGATTAAATGAATTGTCAAATAAATCAAACCAGTCATGGCAATTAAATTCATTTCCAAGTGTAGTTAGCCAAGTAATCGAATTGTTGTGACCAGATACAGTATTGTGGGTGTTTTGGTAGAAAAGAGTAGTTGATCGAGTCCTTCTATTAGGAGTATGAAACAAAAACATTTTTAAAATATTTGGGGAGTCGATCTTTCCGTGAACCAAACGGTGTAGTAAGCATAAGTCCGCGTCAATGCGACGATCCGCCAGTGTCTTCATGCTTAGGACGTCCAATATTGCCTGGTAATCACCTCGAATATGATGACGACCTAGTTTGAACTCCATGCTTCTTAGGTATTTCTTTTGGACAAGTTCAAGTCGCATAATATTGGTGGTAGTAAATGGAGTCCAAATGGGTGAGTTATATTCTAAAATTGATCTAACAAGAGAGCAAGATAAAACTTTCAAACTTGCAGCATTAATGTCTTTACTTATGGACCACACATACCCCCACATTTTTAATGCAATATTAGTAATATTAGCAATATGGTTGTTGAAAGTGAATCTGGTATCGAAAGTAATGCCCAAGTCTTTCATAGTGGTAACCTGTTTTATGCTAACTGAGTTGATAGTGTAAGTATGCATGATTGGATTATTACAACGATATGTAGACATTGAATAACATTTTGTGACATTCAGAGACAAACGATTTCTGACACACCACATATTTATACGATCCAGGTCAGCCTGAACCTCAGCACAGTCTTCAGGTGTATGGATGACTTTAAAGATCTTTAAGTCATCGGCATACAATGAATAGTTACAGTTTACAATTGATTCAAGTAAATCGTTGATAAATAATAGGAAGAGGATTGGGCCGCAATGAGACCCCTGGGGTACCCCCGAAGTAACTGTAATTGCATTAGATGTAAAGTTACCGATCTTAACAAACTGTACACTGTTATTGAGAAAGGAGGATATCCATAACAAAACTTCGGCACGTAAACCCAACGAACTCAACTTATCCAGCAAAAGAATAATGTCAATTCTATCAAACGCCTTGGTAAAGTCAGTGTAGATAGTGTCTATCTGATACCGACCATCCAAAGCATTCGAGACGAATTCCTTATATTCCAGAAGGTTAGATAGAGTGGACCTTCCAGCAATAAACCCATGCTGGTTGGGAGAAATAATAGACTTAGTACACCAAGCCAACAGATCTGCAACCATTTTATCCAACATTTTAAGGATCGTGGATTGTATACATACGCCCCTGTAGTTTTTCACGTCCGCTCTCGAGCCAGATTTATGTAACGGGATAATGAAGCTATTTTTCCATAACTCCGGTACTACGCCTTGATTCAATGATCTAGCAAACATGATATAAATAGGACGACACAAGGAGTAAATGCAATTTTGCAGGAAATAACTAGATAATTGATCAGCACCGTATGTATGCGATGGTTTTAAGTTAGAAATGGCACTAAACACATCTTGAATATTTAAAACTAGTTTAACATCATGAACCTCAGAGGAACCAGAATAAGGTTGATGGGATGAATTAGATGAAGTGGTGTAGACAGTCCTAAAGTATTCCGAGAATAAATTAACTATATCAAGACCATTATCAGCGGAGATATCATTATAAATCATTTCATTCGGATAACCAGCTTCCTTTTTTAACTCTTTGGCATATTTCCAGAAATAACGCGGGTTCGATTTAATAGATGATTGCACATCATTGAGATACTTGTTGTAGCAGGATTCAGATAAGCTCTTGCAATCCTTCCTAAGTTGCGAAAATAAATGGTAGTCCTCAACCCGACCAGAACGTTTATAGGATGCATGCGCTTCTTTCTTTTTCTTAATTAGTGAAATCAAATGTTTGGACATCCATCTAGGGTAACTTCGTGTAATGCTGCGTATATTTATAAGGAACAAATGTATCAATAACGGTATAAATGATATCGTAGAATTCACTAATCGCGACATCGAAGTCATCAGTCGAAGTCAGGAAATCCCAGTTGATAGAATTGAGGTAAGAGTTAATCAGGTTGAAATCAGCAAAATTATAAAGAAATTGTTTTTCACATGTCACAACGTTGTGGTTAAACTCAATTGAGAGCTTCGCAAAGTACGCATAATGATGTACGGACGTCGGTAGCAGGGGATCGAGGGATTTGTAAATGGATATATTGGCTAGTGAGCTGAAGCATAGGTCGAGAAACGTGCCCCGTGAATTTGGAATAACGTTAATTTGTGCTGCATTTAAAAAGTTGTAACAGTTAGTAATAGCAGATGATTTTGCATCAGGTAGACCTTGGCTGTTGATCATGTTATCCCAATTAATACTCGGTAGATTGAAATCACCAAAAATTGCAATATTATGACAATTATATTTTTCAACCAAACTTTCAATACATACACAATGATCATGGTATTTATCATAATGGGAACTCGGTGGGATGTAAACGCCTCCTACAATATAGGAACAATTATTAATTTTAATTAAAACGAATATGTGTTCCAATAAATTGTCGCTCAAAATAAGTGATGAGTTTAGATGAGCCTTAATTGCAATGAGTATCCCCCCACCTCTAACGCTGCCATCAATACTTCTGTCAGACCTGAAGAGGGAGTAATTATGTAGTTGAAGCTGACTGTTCAAAATATTGCCATAGAGCCATGTTTCCACGATTATAATAATATCAAAATCATTCACATTAACAGCAAGTAAAAAATCTTGAATTTTGGTACGTAACCCGCCACAATTTTGATAATAGATTTTTAGTTTTTTGAGTTATTTGAAGAAGATGCACTAGGAGAATTACGATTATTAATAGACAGGTAAGGAGTACCATTTCTGTAAGCAATGCGCAAATTTAGTTCACCATTTGATCTTCTAGTTAATTCATCCTTCAGTGAGTTATAATAATCCATCTGCTTTTTTGTTCGATCAGGCAGGAAAGTAAATGTTTTATTCGGCGCAGACGCATTACTGCGTAATACATTATTAGCTTGTTCCTTATTCTCAAAAATTATTTTAAGGGGTCTAGGTTTAAGTGCAGACACTTTTTTCCCCAAACGTATAATTTTCACAGGAGCAATGCAGATGTTGCGAGACTGGAGAATATTATTTACTAGAATTGTGTCATGATTATTATTATTATTATTATTTATTATTATTTATTCAAATCACGTTGCCACCATATACAAATAGTCAAAATTAATGTAAAATTGATCCAAAGTAGTGGATGTGAGCGTCCGTTATACAATTGTCAACTAATAAAATAATTAAAATAAGACTACAATTAAGATTTATAAACTAATACAATATAAAGAACAAAGTACAATAAATAAGAACATATTAAAATTTAGAACTACCTAATTTAATAAAGGGTCGGACATACATTGTTTACGTGCTCATTTAGTGTGCTACATATTCTGAGAAGTTATAGAAGCACTTTTTAGCCAGAAATTGTTTAAGCTTTACTTTAAAAGACATTAAATTGTTATTAATTTTTATATCGTGTGGCAGATTATTGAATACCACGGCGCACGAGTACTGAGCAGTTTTTTCGTACATTGCAGTTTTATGTGAGGTAGTTCTTATATCAGAGCAATGACGGGTTTCATAATTATGCGTATCTACATTTTTGATAAATTTGTTATAATTTTTATATACATATAATGCACACTTGTATATGTAAATGGACGTTACTGTGAGTATTTCATTGTCGCTAAATACGTTGCGACATGATTCAGTTTTTCTCAGACTAAAGATCAGTCTGAGAATTCGCTTTTGCGCTATAAATACTCGATTTACATTCGATTTACCCCACACTAAAATATTGTACGAAATGTGTGAGTACGCCAGTACATAGTAAGTGTCCATTAGCGTATTTCTATTAAGTTTTGTTTTTAGTTTTAATACGGCATAATATGCGCTGTTTAACTTTGAGAGCACGTGATCAATTTGCTCACCCCATGTTAGTTTTTCATCAATGTACGTGCCAAGATATTTCACGCATGTAGTTGTGTTTGCAATTCTAATTCCAGGAGGTTTTCTGTTATAAAATTGGATAATTTTGGTTTTGTTGCTATTAAGCAATATATTATTTTTATTACTCCACTCACACATATCTTCGTTTGATTTCTGAATTTTGTTTAGTAGTTCTTCATGGGTATTCGCAGCAACAATAATAACGGTATCGTCGGCAAAATTGATCACGCGTCCCGATGTCATGTATTCATTAATATCGTTTATGAACAGCAAGAATAGGATCGGTCCTAGCGTTGATCCCTGTACAATTCCTCTGCTTAGGGTACATTTCTCCGAGTTACTTTCACCTACTTGCACAATTAATTGTCGGTTTATCAGGAATTATCCTATAAAGTTATTTATATTTCCGCGTATCCCGAACGAATTTAGTTTTTCACGCACAAACTTAATATCGATAGAGTCGAAAGCACGCGAGAAATCGTAAAAAATACCCGCAACACTTTTGCCCTCGTCTATGTCTTTTGAAACTATTTCCACTAGTTCCACGCAGGCAGATTCTGTAGAGCGATTTGATCGAAATCCATGCTGGCCATCATTGAGTAATTGGAAATCTTCTACGTACTTTTCCAGGTGACGAACTATTATCCCTTCTTGAAGTTTTGAGAAGGTGTTTACGATAGATACGGGCCGATAGTTGTTTGCATCCGTTTCTTCAACATTTTTGAAAATAGGAACTATTTTTGCCGTTTTTAGTGCAGATGGAAAAACACCTTCGTTAAATGAAAGATTAAATATATAAGTTAAGGCACTTATAACTTCCCTTGCCACATATTTGAGTATTTTTGCAGTGACTCCATCCTCTCCCGAACTCGTTGTATTTTTTAGGCCCATTATAGCATTAAATAATCCGTTTTCACTGACCGGTGGAAGGAACATAGACTGTGATTGTGGATTTGATGTCGTGCATTCCATTGATATATTTTGACCAAAGTGGTTTTCAATTGTCCTATCTGTTATTGTGGAGAAATGTTGTGCCAAAATATTAGATACTTCTCTGTTATTACCACATACTATTCCGTCTTTATCTGTAATTTTAATATTCTTGCTTAATTTCCCTTTTCCTTGCAGTTCTTCTCTGACAATATCCCATATCTTTTTCCGTTTGCTTGGTGCCGTTGTTAATAGGTGGTCATAGTGTCTTCTTTTAACGTTCTGTATGAGTTTCTTATGGTCCCTTTTCTCCATTTTATACCTATTTTTCATGCCTTCTGTTTGTATTTCCATCATTTGATGGTATGTTAATTTTAGTTTTCGACTGGACTCCATTACGTCGCCATTTAACCACTTCTGATTAGACCTAATGATTTTTTGCCTCTTTATGGGACATGCTAAGTTAAAATGATAATAAAATTCTTCGGTAAACAGTTGAAACGCAGTATCAACATTTCCGGTTTCAATAAATTGCCAGTTAATGTTTTGAAGACCGTCTTTAAACTCATTCAGGTTGTTATCTTTCATTTGTCTTGTATTTCTATATATTGGTTCATTATTATGCTCTTCCTTATATTCAGAGCTTATGTAACCATCCATTATTTGTGCGTGATGATCAGACAGGTGTAGATTGGTGTTTATGCATGCCCAGTTTGCTCGTGGCATATTTGTTACCATATAGTCTATCTGTGTTTGTGAGACTATGCCATTTATATATTGTACTCTGCTGGGCTCATTGAGTTTACATTCTAATTGGAAGGACACCAAAATATCATTGAGAAGCTTTTTATTTGTGCAATTAGAACTAAAGTGATCGATCGATGTTTAGATCGCCACTTAGAATAGTGTATTTATGGAGTTGACTTACCCTAATTAGTAGGTCCGACATTTTATCTAAAAATATATGTATATTACCTGAAGGTGGCCTGTATACGCAGAGAATTGCAATTTTACATCCATTAATTATCAGCGTACACCCCGTACATTCTATTTCAAGCTCAATGCAGAATTCTGAAACATTTAATTTATTATATATGTAGTTTTCATCGCAGAAGATGATACACCCTCCACGCTCATGCTTTTTCCTTGTGAAATCTGCTATTTTTGTGTAGTTTGGGAGATGTACTAAATTAATATTGTTGGTTTTACACCATGTTTCTGTGAGACAGATGACGTTTGGTTTATAATCATTTATTGCAACTCTTATTTCGTCAGTTTTATTTAGCACACTTCTTATGTTCTGATGCATGACTTTGAAGTGGTTGCTATTATAATGGTTATGCGATACGTTATTGTCTTTTACTTTTGTTGGAAGTAAATTTAAAGCGTGTTTGTTTACGAAAAAACTTGTACTCGCTAATATTTATTCCTGTTGGCCATATGTTAGGGTCTGTGATTTTATTAATAAATTCATCTGCTATTCCTATTTTAAAGCATTTATATTTTTCTGTCGATTCCCGATCAACCCGTTCAATAGTTTCTATTTTCAATTCAATATTTCTTATTTTTGTGCTTAGAAAATCCTTCAATTTTTTTTCGGTGTAGACCCATTTATATTTTCCAACATGGTACCATTTTATACCCTGGGGTTTGTATACAAGTTCTTCTTGGTCATTATTTGTCCCAATGCAGATGATTTTATCATTCGTCCCGCTTTTTAAAATATTCGTATCTAATACGGTCTCTTTATTTGTCGATTTAGGAATTCCTGTTTTTATTGGCTTGTTTACATTTTCGTTCATTGGCCTGGTTGTGAGGATTGCACTTTTATTCGAATTTTCCGTAGACTTATTATTTGGTTTTTCTGCATTTGATTTTTTTGGACCTGTCTCGCCGGTTGTATTGTCCACCGTCTGTTGTTTGTAGAGGTAGTTAACATATTCTCCGTTAGCAGTGCCATCTATGTGTTTCGGTATTGAGTTAGTTTTGGTGTTCTGCATTATCAACATATTATTAAGAGTTCTTATTTGTTCTTGTAAGAACATTACGTTATTGTTTAGATTGCTTATTACCATATCTTTTGATTTTAGCAGGCATTTAAGGTATTTTATTTCAATATCAACTGAAGATTGAATGACTGTCTCACCGCTGTTAAATGAAGAGTTCAGGTCATCGCTATCGTCCATTTTGGCATTGTCGTTGGCCTTGTCCTCTTGATAGTCCGTGCAGCACTTAATTGTGTTATTATCCAATATTATCACATTTTTCATGTACTTCAGGCACCCTGGGTGCATTTGTACATGACAGATTTTGCACTTAGGTCCACTTTGTGCTTTGTTATGACACTTTTTACACTTATCACTCGGAATAGTCTCTTTCACACCGACCACATCGGTCGCCGCCATATTAAAAAGATTAACTCTATCTTCAACAACCGATGAGGAGGATTCATTGAGATTATATATAATGGCATTAGAGGCCCTGATGCGCCTTTCTTCCAACTCCGAAATAGTATCCTCTACATATCCGCTAGGAGATGATTGAACTTGACTCAGAACTGTTTCCAAATTAGATTGTTTATTCTCCAGCTGCAGGATACGCGACTCGATATTGTCGAAGCGAGACGAAATGAATGATTTAATTTCATCTTTAAACAGCTCAAACTGCCGAGTAAGTATGTGATTAATTGATTCAATAGTAAGGGGTAAATTTTGAGATGATGAAGTAGGAGGTAATGAAGTTAAGCATTTAGGGCAAGTCCATTTCGCTTTTAGTGTGATAAGCTGCGCAATTTCAGAGTCGTTGAGACCGCTACATTTATTGTGAATATGTTTAGCACAACCACCCCCACATTTTATATACGGGGTATTAGGCGTTACGCCACGATCGCAAATCCCGCAGAAATTAACCATAATTAAAGTATTAATTAATACCTTAATATTTTAGTTAAAGAGAAAATGATAAACGATTAAGGAAAAAAACAATGGACACACTCTTCACACCAGCGCGGCCTACCGCGGTGATTAACAAAAATACACACAAGGAACGAAGGCCACGGATAGGTAAAAACACAATGTAACACCAACAGACTATATATCTACTCAGATAAACAACTGATATTAACGATACTACGAATAACACCAATTAAAATGGATGCACACTCGCACTGCGATCGCAATTCGCTAATCTAATCGCAATTCTTTAGTCTAGAAAGATAAATCGTTCTTTCTTTCAGGAGGGTATATTGCATAAGTCTACCATCAACATGTTCCACGAGCCACCACTCTGGTATTGTAAGTTGAATTATCTCCATACTGGTATTGTCAGTTCAATTATGATGCAATCTTTGGCGTTTATTTTTCTTGGCATTCCTTTTACCTTCTTATTAAAAAAAACACATTTTTAAGATGGGTTTGACCTTCATAATCTGGTCACAAGAAACCAGAAAAGAATAGTGACGCTTCCCTGCTGTTGATATTTTCGCATTTATTTATTTTTTTTGTTGAAGAAACACATTTTTGACATGATTTTGACTTTCAATATCTGGCCACAGGAAACTCATGACTCTGCTTTCCCCCTGTTGATATACTTAGTTAAATTGTGAAGCAATTTTTACCATTTTTTTTTCTTCTTACACCGTCTTGTTAAAAATATATGGTTTTGACCTTTAATTTCTGGCCATAAGAAACATGAAAAAAATCGTAAACTCTGCTTTCCCGGCGTTGATATTGTCCGTTGGGTGTGGGTACAAAACTTTAAAGAGACTGGATCGGCTCTACAAAAAAAAAGATCACCAAGAAGTGCTAAACTCCACAGAATATCATGGCTGTACTCGTTTTAGTTCGCTGAATTCTCTATTTGTTAACACTTAAGATTTCATCCATAAATGCTGCAGATCGTACAACTGAAGCAATTTTTGGCCCTTTTTTCCTACACGGTCTTGTTGAAAAAAATATCATCTCTCAGATGGTTTTGGCCTTTAATATCCAGCCACAAGAAACTAGAAAGAAATCGTGGACTCTTCTTTCCTCCTGTTGATATTCTCAGTTGAATTGTGAAGCAATTTTTGCCATTGTTGAAAAAACATGTAAGAGATGGTTTTCATCTTCAATATATTGCCACAGGAAACTGTAAGAAAATCATAGATTCTGCTTTACCCCTGTTGGTATTGTTAGTTGAATTAGGAAGCAATTTTCCCCATTTATTTTTTTCTTGTAGCGTCTGGTTGAAGAAAAATATTTTTCGGATGCTTTCGACTTTAGAAAAAACTAGGAAGAAATTCGCTTTCTTCGTGTTGATATTGTCAGCTGTGTTGTGACGCGATTTTTCTTCTACTTACACTGTCTTGTTGAGGAAAGATATCTATGAGATTATTTTGACTTTCAATTTCTCGCCACAGTAAACTAGAAAAAAAAGCAGGAAAAAGTCGTAGACTGCTTTTTCCTATTGATATTTTTAGTTAAGTTGTAAAGCAATTTTTCTTCTTATTTTGCCGTCTTGTTGAAGAAAAACATCGAGATGACTTTGACCTTCAATATCTGACCTCAAGAAACTGGAAAAAATCTCCCTGTTGCTATTGTCACTTGAGTTATAAAGCAATTTATAGCTTTTTTCTATTAATATTGTCAGCTGAGTTATGAAGCAACAATTTATGGATTTTTTTTCCTGCACCGTTTTGTTGACGTAAACATCTTCAAGATAATTTTGACCTTCAACATCTAGCTATAAGAAACTTAATAACATAGCAAGGAAACACTGACGATACAAATTCACATTCACCATCGACTTAGCTCGTTCTTCTGATAAAAAAAGGTATTACATGAAGGTCTACTATGATTATTAAAAAAGTTGATTTTTTCGATTTTTTCCATTTACGCGTTTTCTTTGCTGACGCGTCTCTAGCTTCAAATAGACATTTGTGGTTGGACAAGTGCATTTTCTGAAGCGTCTCGAAGGGATCTTTTTATTGATGTATAGAAACCCCGAATCAAACGAGTGGTTTCTTTAGAAAATCCTTGGGTAGTTTTTCAAGTTTTCGTCAAAAATTAAAATTTTCTAATTTTAAAACCATGTACGATTTGGATTCTTTGTTTAGCCGCTACAAAGTCTGAAAAAATCGATGTTCATGGCGACTTGCATTTTTCCTACATTAAATTTTTTAACGCCAATCGATTTAGCTCGTTCTTCTGATAAAAAAATATTACATGAAGGTATACGATGATTATTAAAAAAAGTTGATATTTTCGATTTTTTTCATTTTCGCGTTTTATTTGCTGACGCGTCACGGGCTTCAAATAGACATTTGTTCTTGCGAAAGTAAATTTTCTGAAGCGTCTTGAAGGGATCTTTCCAGTGATGTATACAAACCCCGAATCGAACGAGTGGTTTCTTCAGTAAATCATTTTAAATGAAAAAAAAAGTCCCTTATATGTATTCTTTCCAAGTTTTAGTCAAAAATTAAAATTTTAATTTTAATTGAATCCGACTAATTTTCACCCGAGGAGCAGAGATTTGAAAACCGCGTTCGATTTGGATTCTTCGTTTAGCCGCTACGGCCGTTCAAAGTCTGAAAAAATCGACTTTTTTCAAAAATTTCCATAATGTTCATGGTCAGGGGCGACTCGTTATTTAGAGCTAAGGATCCATGGCATTACCTGTAGTTTTAAGCTCATCGAGAACTTTTAATTTATTCTTAAAAACCTTTTCGCCAGTTACTTTGGCCTAGGAAGATAAATCGTTCTTTCTTTCTTAAAAAAGGAAGGGGGAGGGGGTATATTGTATAAGTGGCTCTACCATCAACATGTTCCACGAGCCGCCACTGATAAGTTTGCCAAATTAGATAATTTGTTCTAATTGAAATTATTTCTTAAATAGTTTTGTATCATTTTTAGTGCAGAGAATGGACTTTCTCCACTAGCATTTGATATATGCATTGTCAACAATATTTTTAATTCTGTTTTAAAATTGGAAAATGTTGATCTTAAATCCTTATTAATAGTAGAGTACATATCAATTACACTTACAATATTTTCTTCAGCATATGCTAAGAATTGTACTATTTGATCCTTAAATGTTTCTATATCAATATTATTTTTTATAATTATGCTAGCCATACAGGAACTAAACTCGTTTTCCGGTAGAGAATTGATGAAATTGTTCGACGAAAATTTGAACTCGCCCATTTAATTCTGCATTTAATGTGTCACAAATAACATTTAATGTGTTTGCAACAAATGAATTTTTGCCTTATAAAATTACATCGTTTCACACTTCATCAAACATAATTGTCGGCTTCTTTATTCGGCTCTGTTTATCCCTAAATTGTGTTAAAAGTTTAGTTTCATCTACTATCATTTGAAAATTATTTCAGATTTCTAAGACATAACTATTCAAAGATTTTAAAAGCTTGGTGCCCATGTATATATTTATACTAGGATCCTGATTAACTGGTAGCATTTATTCTGGATAAAATTTGGCTCCAAAGTGTTGTCAATAATGCTGTTTCGTAGTTATCAAATTGATATGCCAGCTTTGATACCTTTAAACGACAAATAGGATTTTAGTTAAGTGATTTTTAAATATGAATCAAAGTTTCCCTAATTTGATTATAGCCTTTTTTCAAAGCTAGTATTGCATCTGCTCTAGCTGACCACATCGTATCGTTGGCGAGCTTTAAAACCAGTGACACATCTTCCAGTTTGTTCCATCTTTTAGTTGAAGCAGAGAAAAATGTAAATACATTTTGAACAAAATAAAAATAACGAACTGCAGCAGGAGAAGATTCTGTTGCACAGTTTCTTGGAAATGAGCAATTGAATTTTGTATGGAAACTGTAGAATTATGAACACCTACAGAAGGATTCTGAAGCATTTTGCTTACAACATTTACTCTATTCAAATTGTTACCGGCGCTCTATCGTGACCGCCGCTCTTTGCTAAATCAGCTAATTTACGCTACATCATAACTCGCGCGATAGTAGTAATATTATAATTCTTTCATTAAACAATCGGAACAACGAGCCCTTATCCTTTTTCTACATTTCTCCGCGAAACTCATTTGCATATTTTATTACACATCGTAAATTCGCCGCTTCATCAATTCTTTCCAAATGCGTTAAGTTTGTAGAAACATGGATTATTCTATTCATAGTACCTCATCTGGCATCATAAAATGTGTAAGCTGAATTTTCCAGGATTAAGCAAACGTGCCGTTCACAAAAGGGCACCCGCTTTGAGCGAACAATAGAAGAGGTACATCGGTACCAATTATGTTAATCCTGGAAAGTTCGAAAACTCATAAAGATTTATTTTCTCTTCCCGTATGTTTTTTTGTTAAATTGTTATTTTTCAAATTGTTTATGTTTTTTTTCTTCTCATCACACATGGCCACATGAGGAACATGTATTGTCAAGCAATACAACACCATTGAACAATCAGTTCACATTTCATTTTTTTATATTTTATTTTTTGTATATTGTGTAAATTAGGACGTCACGGTTCCCGCACAACATAGGGACAATTAACAATTATCAGAAACACAAGACAACAAATTATTTATCATGGACAAAATTAATTCGACAGCCTAAACAGGTACTCCTAGTGCCCTCGCGGTGCAGAACCGTGAAACACAAGTTCACGGGGACCAATCAGGGACCTCGTTGGCAACGCGACAACCCCGGACACTGAGGGTAGGGGATTGTTTACTTAAACTGTGACACCCCAAAACAGTTAACAGTCTACAGTCGAGATTCAACAGTTAACACCGAACAGTTAAAGTCGCAAAAGTCTACAGTGAACGTCGTGGGCTGAGCTAGCTGATAGTTACGCGTGGGTATCAGGTTAATTCCATAAGAATTTTCACCAAACTTTTACAATTGGTTTCCAAAACCATATCAATTACCGCCCAACCGTAACAATTGACGCTCAACTAGTGGTTTATAAACTCACGGCCCAGTAGTAGTAAATTAATTGCTACCTAGATAAATTTATTTCTCAATTTCAAGGAAAATTTTTATCCTCACAAATTCAATTTTAAATTATTTTAAAAAAAAATAAAACCACGACCTTCGCCTTGTCAAAGTACTCTTTGTATGCATATTTGTGTATGTTTTATTTCAGAAAAGTGCAGTGTAGTGAAGTGTTATTTTTAAATTTATTTTTTCCGCTTGCACAAAGAGTATTTTTCTGGTAACAAAACACTTTTAAGGTCTTTTAAGTTTCACGACAGCATTTTTTTTTAATATGTATTCACCGGTTGTTTAACAAACAACCCACGCCTATCTGTTACTTTCAAGTTTGGTACTGAATTAATTTTCACAATCAAGTTTTTAAATTTAAATTGGCATTTTAAATTTTTACGTATTCAGTTCAAATACAATTTGATTTTTTTTTCCTCATGATATTCATTCAACTTTCAAAATATTCAATTTCAGTCATAATTTAAACTTTACATTAACAAATTTGAAGCAATAGGTCTTTTATTTTTTTTATATACTTTAAAATTTGTTAAAAATCAATCAACTATTCGCTCATACAGTCTCAGACGGGGCCGTCAATTAAATTAATTCAAATCGCTGTCGTTCTTGTACATAATAGACACTTGTTTGCGCTTTCCTCAGTTTTTCACGTTCGTAAATAAGACAATGCATTCGCAATCATCTTGGCACGAAAGGAGCGCAAGTCCCAGCAACTTTTCAGACTCGACCATATTCATGCATGATTTTATGCCCACGCCATTACCGCGAACTTCCCTTTCGCGACAATCAGCGAACAACCACACCACACGGTCACAAGCAAGGCCTAGAACAATTCACCGTGATCACGGCGATACACCGCAACAACCTAGAACGAGAATGACTCACTACCAAGAGGTGGAAGTAATGGTTCACAACCCGCCACACCCGTCCGCAGTACAAGAAATCTTATCTCGACCCGCATCACGTGCCAGCGCAGATAGACATGAGGAGCGCGAATTTCGCGAAGCACCCCACCGCGATATAATCTACGCCGAAGATCGCCGCTACTCGCCATACCCACCTCAGGAGGAAATAGCGTTCATCCGAGCTCCTACAAGAAGTCCGGCACGAGAACACATAATCGACACACGCCCGTTACGACATGAGCCGACGACTTATCCCCACCACCCACCACATCATGAATATTATCGCGATGCATACTATAGGGAACAGGAAGAACACCGACGTAGTCAAGAAGCCGCTCGTCTAGAGCAACGCGACCAGCATTTTCTTCAGCTGATACAGAACATCCAGAGGACTACCCCGCAGACGACAATCCCCGAAAAGTTTGACAGACGTAATCCCCGAGCATTTCTAAACATGCTAGAGGAGGAATTTCGCGCCCTAAACCTAACAGATCGCGAAAAAAATCGGTGGACACTAGCGCGCATGGAAAAGGAGCTTGCAAAGGAATATAGTTCCTACTTCTATGAGGACGAGCCGTGGGAAATGGCAAAGGAGGCACTCTGCAATGCTGTGGACCCATTAATAATTCGACTGGACGAGACCATCGAATTACTGACCAAATCACAAGGTGATACGCCTGCAGGGCCATTCGCAACCAGGAAGCAGTACCTATTTCGTCGTTACGGTGCGGATTACGAAGAGGAATATAAATTGCTCATTTTGTGGAGATTGGCTTCAGACAGCCTGAAGAAGGAGTTCGTCGTGTGCCCAAATTCCGTAGAAGAATTCATCCACAAAGCGATCCGTTCGACGTATTCAGCTACAAACGAAATATTTAAACCGACCATCAGCAGTAAACCGACTCACACACACACCACGAATTCTTCACGACCCACGCGTTTTCATAATTCAAATAATTCACCGCAAAATCCACAGGCCCAAGAGCATAATTATTATGAACGCAACGCACCGAGGAACAATGACTACCGCCCCCGCAACCACCTGGAGCAACCACAGTATCCAAAATTCCGGCGGAACAATTATTATAATGCAAATAATCACCGCGAAAAGCAAGACCAACGCCCACAATCTCCACGACACCGGAACAATCGAAGAACACCGGAACATACATCCGACCAAAACCGGAATAACAACGGTCGTTACAGCCCCACTCATAATGCCACAAACGGCCAACAGCAAGCAGCACAAGGTCGAAACCACGAGTCGACAAGACCAAAGTCACCGCAACAACCTACGAGACCGAGGAACACACCGCCTCCTTGTCGCATTTGCAAGAGTGGAAACCATTGGCACAGCGAATGCCCACAACGGCCGGGAAACGCGACATCGGAAGGCCCACAACGTCCGCAGTAAGGTCTTCCGTACAACGATCCACTACAAGGAAACGACACCGCTTTTTACACAGGAACAGCCCATATTGCCCCCTGAATATAAATGAACACTTTAGTGCGTCCCTACATAAACACTCACACAGTGCGACCCTCAACAAAACATACAGTGCGATCCCGAACACCGCGACTGCCGCGATACTCTCGAATCGTGCCTTCGTCAATGATGACATCATCCCGACGCCTCCACCAGAAGCGAACCCGGCAGAAACACCATTTTCTGCAGTGACACAAACATCCACAGCCTCTCTGGCGCTCCTACCTATTGTTATTAACAGCAGGACGTATACGTGTCTATTGGACCTAGGAGCCTCCCAGAATTTCACCTGACCCGAGCTCGTCACAAACATGAAGCCCGTCAACCTGACCACGAATCTAGCTGGAAAAAATTCCACCGCCGACATCACCGGCATTACCACGTTGCAGTTCAATCTGGGAAATGTAAGATACTCCGAAGAATTATTGGTGATGCCAGAACTACGGTACGACGTTATTTTAGGATTATGTTTCTTTAAAAAACACGACGCTGTCGTGGACTGTCGTAAAGGATGTGTACATCTCGGTACCGGCTTACGACAAACCGTTTACTGGACCGCACACCAGCCACCGCCGCAACCAGATACTACAATTTCACTAGACCATGGATTTACCGGGAGGAATGAAAAGGACTTCACGGATCTCATTCAACGGTTTGCGAAAACATTTGAAACTCACGACCAATTCACTGACAGGCCGCATTGTACGGAACATCGCATCCAGCTCGTGCATGAAGAACCTATCAGACTACGCCCTTACCGAGTAAACCCTACTAAGAAGCAGGAAATCGACCATCAGGTAGCCGATTTACTAGCACAGGGAATTATCGAGCCATCCACAAGCCCGTATTCGTCGCCTATCGTGATGGTACAGAAGAAAGACGGTGATAATCGGTTTTGCATCGATTATAGACGGCTGAACGAGGTTACTGTCTCAGAACCAACCCCAATGCCAATCATACAAGAGGCCCTTCGAGATCTAGGCGATGCACATATATTTTCGACCTTAGATCTAAAAAGTGGATATTGGCAGATTCCGATGGAAGACAGCTCAAAGAAGTACACAGCGTTCAGCACAGCAGACGGAGGACATTATCAGTTTCGTGTCATGCCCTTCGGTTTAAAGAACGCGCCCGCCACATTTCAGCGCATGATGTCGCAAGAAATATTATCCGGTATGCTCCATGAGTATACAATGGTTTATCTGGATGATATTATTGTGTACTCACAAACCCCAGAAGACCATATCCGACACTTGGCCCTCGTGCTCGAGCGGCTGGATCAATATAATTTACGATTGGGCCAAGGAAAGTGGCAAGAGCACACTCGAATATCTAGGACACCTCGTCGACGTTGATGTGACACGACCGTTAGAAAAACATATCGTCTAAATTCAAAGATACCCAGTACCGAAAACACGCCGTCAGTTACGCAAATACCTCGTTTTGTGTAACTGGATTCGACAGTACGTGGATCACTTTGCTGAGATAGTCGCCCCCTTGAATGAGTTAACTGCGACAACAAAACCCTTCAAATGGACACCATATGCCACGGAAGCAATGAAACGACTTCGAGAAGCGATTAATAAGCCATTACAATTACATCGACCCATTTCTGGACTTCCATTCACCGTACAGACGGATGCCTCTCAACAAGGTATTGCGGCCGTTTTGTACCAGACCGGCGAAAATGGAGAACGTCGTGTAATAAGTTTTGACTCAGCAAAATTTAATGATACGCAAAAACGCTATCATGTCAACGAACAAGAGTGTTTTGCACTCATTTGGGCACTGCAGAGATACAGACCATTATTAGAAGGACGCCATTTCCTCGCCCGTACCGATTCAAAAGCACTTACTTGGTTGGCAAACTTCAAGGATACGCGTTCGAAATTAACGAAATGGGCCATCTTACTGCAGTCGTTTGATTTTAAAATCGAACATTGCCCTGGACGGGAAAACGAGCTGCCTGACCTCCTCTCAAGAGAACCTGATAGACAACCCGCAGTTGTAATCGGAGACCTCGAAGACATTTTGCCACCCACGCTTAACGTAATTGAAATTACCCTCGTAGAAGTAATCATGGACGCCCAGGAACATGACGAGGAAACACAACGACAGCTGCAAATTTTAACAGACAATCAACACCCGGAATTTCAGGAATACGACAGGTTATTGGAAATGGTGGATGGATATCTGTATAACCGTGCCCAAGGCGACAGAGAACGGACTCTCTACGTTCCTCAAGAGGCTCGTCTTCGTGTAATGCATGAATTACACGACAACTCCATCCATCCCGGACGCGATGAGACTCTCCGGTCAATAAACACAAAATACTGGTGGCCCGAATTACCCACGGAAGTGAAACACTACGTCAGAGGATGCCTAATCTGTGTTGCCACAAAAAGAGGAAAACCGCAGAAGCACGCACCTCTCAAGGCGAGGATACCAACTGCCCCCTTCAGTACAATCGCAGTCGACCTCGTTGGCCCGTTGCCCGGTGCTGCCACCAGAAGGAAACATGTATTAGTCATCACAGACCTTTTTACTAAATGGACAGAAGCATTCATTATGGGACAAGCACGAGCCGCGGGAATATTAAAAATAATGGAAGAGCAAGTTTTTCTACGTTTTGGCTATCCGAATATAATCATATCGGATAACGGCCCACAATTCACCAGCAATAAATGGAAAAACACTTGCCGTAGATGGGGAATTAATACATTTTATACACCGGTATATCACCCCCAAGCAAACCCCACCGAACGTAGAAATCAGGAACTAAAGAAGTGCCTCAGGATCCGCATGCAAGACCAACCAGAGACGCAGTGGACCCAACACATTCCAAAGATCCTGTTCCAACTACGCACACGTGCTAATGCAGCTACTGGATTCACCCCAGGACGTGCATTACTTGGTTATGATCTCCCGCGCCCCGGCGAGAGAAATCTAGCGCAAGAACCCCCTCGAATAACCGCAGATCAAAGGGAAGAGCGCCTACGGCAGATTCAAGAACGTCAAGAGCGATACGTTCGACGTTACGACCGTCCCACAGAACCACCACAATATATACCCGGATAAGAAGTGGTAATTCGCTACCATCCACCTGCAAATGTGCCACACGCTTTTGCAGCCAAATGGATCGGACCGTATGTTGTAAGGAATATCTTTTCTGGCCGCGTATATGATGTAGAACGCAATGGAAAGATTGTACGCGTCCATCAAGACGACATATGGCCCGCACCATATCAAGAACGTCAACAAGCCGCACCTCTACCACCGCCACAACCCACTATTACAGATGACAACCAGTAGGAAGCAACAACAGTGCAACTATGTGTAATATATTACAACAAACTGTACGAAGACAGTTACACTGCACCGCTGCTGCTTCGCGCGATGTGTTATTTTGTTTTTCGTTAATTCTTTTCGCGTGCGCCATACTAAAGAGACTCCTTAGTGCTTAGTTAATGTTAGAGACACCCATAGTGCCTAGCTCCATCAAAGTGCGCGTTTATATTGGTTGGTTCCGCAGCCAGCTCCCCGCGAAAGAATAGGACTTGTAAATAATAACACCACCGATCCTGCTGTTCGCTAGCAGGCCAACCCCAACAAGAATATGCCAATCTAAATTCTGCATCATCACACCAAACATTCGACACATTCAATCAAGATTATCGATCAAGATTATCAGTTGCTTCACCCCACGGCATAGGGGTACCATCGAGTATACGTCGTACGCTGATATGTGGCCACACCACATTACAACAGCTGGATATAATCAAAGGCAAACGTCCCGAACAAAAATACAGCGTGGGGACAGGCAGCCATCCAGTGAGCTACAACGGGCAGCTAGATCCCCATTGTGGCGCCCATTCACACACCTAGCATTCTTCAGAAGAGGAGGCCCACCAGAGCACGAAACACAATGACTTCAAACTGCTAGCATCCACATGCCACTCGTGAGCAAGCTATGTCTTCAACAGAAGACATCACACCGCAGGAAGAGTCAACCATGTATATGGCTGAACACAGTCCAAAGGGGTCTCAAAGACTCACACTGAAACAGAGAGCAGATCTCCAAGTTGCGGACATCCCCACAAATATGTTTCTTTAATTTTCTCTATTTCTCATATGTTTCAAAGCAAACTTCACTCATTTTACGGGGCCGATTGTTACCGGCGCTCTATCGTGACCGCCGCTCTTTGCTAAATCAGCTAATTTACGCTACATCATAACTCGTGCGATAGTAGTAATATTATAATTCTTTCATTAAACAATCGGAACAACGAGCCCTTATCCTTTTTCTACATTTCTCCGCGAAACTCATTTGCATATTTTATTACACATCGTAAATTCGCCGCTTCATCAATTCTTTCCAAATGCGTTAAGTTTGTAGAAACATGGATTATTCTATTCATAGTACCTCATCTGGCATCATAAAATGTGTAAGCTGTTGTAAAACAGATTGTAGAATTTTCCAGGATTAAGCAAACGTGCCGTTCACAAAAGGGCACCCGCTTTGAGCGAACAATAGAAGAGGTACATCGGTACCAATTATGTTAATCCTGGAAAGTTCGAAAACTCATAAAGATTTATTTTCTCTTCCCGTATGTTTTTTTGTTAAATTGTTATTTTTCAAATTGTTTATGTTTTTTTTCTTCTCATCACACATGGCCACACGAGGAACATGTATTGTCAAGCAATACAACACCATTGAACAATCAGTTCACATTTCATTTTTTTATTTATTTTTTCTTGTATATTGTGTAAATTAGGACGTCACGGTTCCCGCACAACATAGGGACAATTAACAATTATCAGAAACACAAGACAACAAATTATTTATCATGGACAAAATTAATTCGACAGCCTAAACAGGTACTCCTAGTGCCCTCGCGGTGCAGAACCGTGAAACACAAGTTCACGGGGACCAATCAGGGACCTCGTTGGCAACGCGACAACCCCGGACACTGAGGGTAGGGGATTGTTTACTTAAACTGTGACACCCCAAAACAGTTAACAGTCTACAGTCGAGATTCAACAGTTAACACCGAACAGTTAAAGTCGCAAAAGTCTACAGTGAACGTCGTGGGCTGAGCTAGCTGATAGTTACGCGTGGGTATCAGGTTAATTCCATAAGAATTTTCACCAAACTTTTACAATTGGTTTCCAAAACCATATCAATTACCGCCCAACCGTAACAATATTATGAAACCAAATTATAATCGAACAAAGATATGCATAACTTTTTATTTTCAAAGCCTATGACTTTGCCTCATGTTTTGTATTTCTGTCGTTATCTTCCTTTTCAAATATTTCAAGTAGTGCATCATAAATTTCTCCGAGCAAAGTAATTTCGGCGCCCTTCGAGTATGGCACCCCGATGCGGCGCATCTTTTGCTTACCGTGCAACGACGCGATTTCTGCGGCACCCGAATATTGAGAAGGTGAAGAAAGGCACTGTTGTCAATGTGGTAATAAATCATCTTATACAAGTCGTATATACGCCTGTATCTATGCCTGTCATATATAGAGAATATATCAAATTCAAGCATGAGCGAACTGTAAGATACAGCATGATCAGGATAAGCCTTATATTTGCAGAAATATAAATACCTCAGAAATCACCTTTGTACTCTCTCGAGCATATTGATGTAAACGTTGTAACCGGGTGCCCAAACACTTGCGCAATAATTAAATTTACTGACAATAAATGCCTCGTAAAGTAACTTTGCAGTTCTGATCTGTTTAAAATCGCAACAGTTCCATATTGTAAAACCCAACACCTTAAAAGAGTCGTTTGCAGTTTACGTATATGAGCGTTAAAGGTCAATTTTTGATCAAAGAGGACTCCTAGGTCAGAAAATTGAGTATCTCTAACCACAACCGTATTAGTCTGTAATTATAGCATTCTTTATTATGTTCTCTGGTGAATGACAAGACACATTTGGAGGCATTTATTTTCAGACCATTCCTAGTAATCAGCCATTTTGCAGTAAAACACAATCAGCAGCGCTATCAACAGTACTGTATAATTTAACATCATCAACATATATCAAAAATTTACAATCTAGAACAGTCGATAACTCATTAATGTACAATAGAAACAAAAAAGGCCCAAATTAGATCCCTGAGATACACCGAAATTATACTTTTTCCGCTTGAAATTGAAAATCTACCTTCGAAGGGACTTTATTGCAGCCCATTGTGCGCTCGGATTTTTATTAGGGTAATGGGAAGAGACTGGCGTCCAGAGCCGGCTTCGCAGTACGTGCGAAAATTAGAAACATACATTATCAGAAAAATACATATATTGCATCAAGTCAAATATATACACAATAAAATTCATTACATTCCAATTTTAATCATACATATAAAAGAGTGCAGTATTACAATAAATAAATAAATATGACAAAAATTACATAAAGAAACAAATATTACTCCGCACAACTTTAAACATCACTTTCACTTTCAGTTTCACTTCATTAATATTGAAACATACAGTTGGTTCCTGAAGCGTCGTATAATCGTTTTCAATTTTAATAACACGACTGATGCAGTTCTTCCACGTGGTAGTTGGAATGTTGTTAAATTCTTGTTGGATCATTTTAATTGTTTCTTCGCTCATTTTGGGATTTGTATTATTTTTCCGCAAATTACTTTTTACTGTTGACCATACAAGCTCAATTGGATTTAATATACAGTAGTAAGGAGGAAGTCGCAACACTTGGTGGCCAAATTCTTCTGCCATCTTATCAACTACATATTCCTTTTTTAAATTTCGTGCTTTGATAATTGTCAACAAATCTTTTTTTTTCGAATTAGAGAAAAAATTAGATTATTCTGAATGCAAAACTCAGCTGTACCATTTTTCTTAGAAGCCATGGTAGGAATTCTGTTCAGTTGCCTTGAGTGGTATGCTGCATTATCCATCACAATAACTGTATTATTTCCAATATTAGTTAATAATTGATTTCGGAACCAAGTTTCGAATAGTTCAGCATTCATGTCCTGATGATAATCTAAAGAGCTTGAGGCAACATTTCGCTGATAACAATAAAGCATTTGGCACAAAACCTGTATCTCCTCCCGCATGTAGAATTAGAATTCTTTTTCCTCTATTACATGGAGTGTTAAGGTAACACTTATTAGATTTGTCGATCCATCCCTTAGAAACGACGTCGTGAGTATCGAACCACGTTTCATCCAAATAAATGATCGACCTCCCTGCATTCCGATATTCCTTATTTTTTTCTAAATACTCATATCGGTGTTTTTGCAATCATGGTGATTCCATTATTGCAATTCGTTTGTCTAGCGTTTTGTATCTAAAACCTTGACTGAGGAGATATTCATGCAGGGTTGTTCGTTTGTATGGAAACTCATCTCCCAGCTTTTCTAAAATAAATTCAATTGTTGGAACTTTACCTGATTTATACGAGTCGTAGATAGTATTTTTAATCCTCTTAGCGGTGGCATCATCTATTTTCACAAATTTTGAACTTCTTCGACGTCTCCTTTCCAATGGTCCTTTTCTGACTATTTTCCACACTGTTGAATATGGAATTCCAGTTAGAACCGAAATTCTCCGCTATGCAGATTGATGGTTCTCGCTTATAAGAGTATTATACATGTGTACCACCACTCTCTTAATATCCGTTGAAAGAAATATGTGTTTTGCTGACGTCTGATTTTCATCTTCTATTGTTCATGTATCCATTTGATCGCCGTTATTTGGAAATTCGTCAAAATTAATTTGAAAAGAGTTTCTATTGATAGATTGAAGGGAATCTGTAGATTGTTGATAGAAATCTTCAACATACATTCCGGAGAAGCCTCTCTCCTCACATGGTTGGGGATCATCGAAATAAGTTTCATCATAAATAGATGAAATTGATTTTGCTGTTTCACTTAATGACGTTGCCATCGTGCACTTAAACCTTTCACAAGATAATAATTGTACCGTTGCAAAGAAAAATATTACACCAATTCAAACACATCTCGGATAATATCTAGTTTCTTTTAATTATTGTAGTAAAATGTAATAAGTATAATAAAACCATTTTAGATGATTTTAGTTCATGTAACATAGAAATGGGGGCAAATATGCAATTAGCGAAGCCGACTCTGGACGTCCGCAGACGGCCAGTCTCTTCTCATGACCCTAATAAAAATCCGAGCGCACGATGGGCTGCAATAAAGTCCCTTCGAAGGTAGATTTTCAATTTCAAGCGGAGAAAATATAACAGTAAATACCCTAGACTGATAAAACTTGGAACCAACAAAAAATTACCTGTCACTGAGATATAAATGTATTACTGATACAATGTTAGACGCTAAGTTATATTTCTGCAAGTAGGATAACAGTATAGAATGGGTCATACAATCAAACGTGCCGCACAATAAATGGCTTTTGGTCTTTAACACGAATAAAAAAAAAACCGGGAACTTGATCAGGACTCATGCTGAACTTAGCTGTACACTTCCTTAGATAAGTCAATACGATCTCAGGGTCAAGACTAAAATTACCCATAACTTCACTGACACTATGCGAATCACAATCGTTAATATCACTAGCATCATCACCATCACCATCACCATCACCATCACCATAAGAACTGCTAAAAGATACTGCAAAGCCCTGTAGAATATCCTTAGGATTATCGAGTGTTTTTCCGTCGTACTTCAGGATACCAGGAATTCTAGATGTTTTCTTCTTAGTATGTATATACGACCAAAACGCCCTTGGGTCAGATGATAAATTCCTTTCCGTGTTTTCAATATAGTGGGCAAAAGCACGAGAAGTTCAGGGTATAAGCATCGCAACTTTTTTTGGTTTATCTATGCAACCTATTCTTACGTTTTAATAAACTAATGACTTCGCTGTTAAACCATACAGGGTAGTGGCTTCTTTTCATTTTAGTTTTCATCCGTGGTATGTGCTTATCAAAAAATAAATTGTAAAGAATTCCATAAAACAAATCACAAGCTTCATCAACATTCTTCGCGGCACAGACATCAGACCATTCAATCTGCAGCATGTTTTCATATAAACCTGGAATATCACCCTTCTTAAAGTTAACTGAAGCTTGACCATCAGCTGTTGTAGAAAACTGTACATAGTGCGACAACGTAAGCTCAATTATTAAGGCTGGGTGATGGCCGTCCACACCACTTAGTACTTCTTCTGAGTTGGCAACATTGCAATGAGAACCGCACAGAGCCACAACTAAATCGAGTAATCTATTATTCTTGTTGAGAATACCATTGCATTGCTGAAGATCACTTATCGAAATAAAATCCAATAGTAGGTCTAATGGCTTGCATGAGTTACCCGAAAGTGCAACTTATACAAACCCCGGGAGATTACCGACGAGAAGTTAGCCATAACTTTCCAGGCACGGATTTTGGCGCCTCCACCATCACCCGAATATGTTCACTCTCGATAAATTACCTTTTTGGACCTGGCTACAGTAGATTTAATTGCAAAAACATAATCAATGATACCCAAGAAATAATTTATAACTGTGTGTTTGCAATTTTTGTAAACATTGCTGACGTATTAAATGTCAATTTTCAAACACATATAATAAATTGTTGGGCCTCCGATAGAAATGAATTTTCCAGCCACAAACATACTACAAAATATGTTATTCAATTTGGAATTGTCAAAAGACCGAGAAAATTGAATATCAACCCTTGGAGAATTTTTAAAATAACCGCTGTCTCCAATCTGACGGACGATTTTCAAACACATACTGTGTATATCAGCCAAATGGAATAAATTCGATAATAAATAAATGGGGCCGTGTTCGAAAAAACGCTCGGATACGTCGATTGGTATTTTTAGTTGTGCATTTTTTTCAACGAAAAATTTTTATACAGGGTGCGTCATGTAACAGAGGCCAATACCAACTTTCTTATTTTAAATGCAACACCCTGTATATTATTCAATTTTTGGATTCTTCCGAAAATTCTAGATATATTTCATGTACCATGTCCTATACCTATCCTCAACTGTTTAGGAAACAAACACACACACACAGGTACATTTTTTTCCGAAATTGTTGAAATGGCATCTAGGGACCCCAAAACGGATATTTCCGTAAAATAAAAAATTGAAAAAATTTTCACGATCACAATACTTTCTCGTACCTTGTAACGGAGAAAGTCAAAAAGAATATTATTTGATTACAGAAATTCGCTACAATTCTCTCAAAAACTAATAAGTAAAAAAACAGTTGAAGATAGGTATAGGACATGGTACATGAAATATGTCTAGAATTTTCTGAAGAATCCAAAAATTTAATAATATATAGGGTGTTGCATTTAAAATAAGAAAGTTGATATTGGCCTCTGTTATATGACACACCCTGTATAAAAAGTTTTTGTTGAAAAAAATGCGCAACTAAAAATACCAATCGACGTATCTGAGCGTTTTTTCGAACATGCCCCCATTTATTTATTATCGAATTTATTCCATTTGGTTGATACACACTGTATAATAAATTGTTGGGCCCCCGATGGAAATGAATTTCCCGGCCACAAACATGCTACGAAGTATGTTAGTCAATTTGGAATTGTGAAAAGACCGAGAAAATTGAATATCAATAATAATTTGTTCTTTCTACATTTATTGGGTTTGCTTTTCTTGTTTCGGTTTTTTGTTCTTCGTTCTTGTTTTCTTGTTGTGTTTTTTTGGTTGTTATTTATTCATTTGTTCGTTTCCCACATTTATTACGTTTGCAATTTCTTCTTTGGTTTTTTTATTGTTCGTTCTTGTTTGTTTCTTGTTTTTTTGTTTATTATTATTTTTTTGTTGCTTCTATTATAATTTGTTTGCTTCTTTAGTGTAATTTTGTTTTCGTTTTTTGTCTGAGTTTAAGTTTTGTTTCAGTTTCGTTTTGTATACGTTTATTGTATACATAATGATTGAGGATTTAGCTGCGTTTTTTACTGGGAAAATTTCAAGCCGCCACGTGGGGCGCCTGAAATTTTCAAATCCTATAATCGGGAAAGCTAGTTCTTATTTTTTTAATGATAATTCATGTCGACACCGCAGAAAAATACATTCCGCTATTATGCGAAACATACAACAAATTCGCCGATTGATGCAAAAGTACACCTTAGATAGGGATAATAATTTTAACGAAGCGCGTGATTACTAACAAGTTGAGTCAATTGTTGAAATTCCGAAATTTAATGCGGCTAAAACCAACGATCCTGATAACACAAAAAAACAGTGCCCCCGTTCCTCAAATTGAGCCCAACCCAAGTTTTGAGGAACAGAATGAATCCCTTCATTATACACCTGATGTCGATTTTATATTTACAAATGAAAATATCGAGCAAAATGAAAGTGACACTACTCTTGAAGTCTCGAAAGAATCACCAAAAATTAACGCTGCAATTGAAATGCCCTGTGACAAAGACTTCATCGAAAGGCTGCCGAAAGGCACACAAAATATATTTCCAAATATTATTCCAGGCATAAAATATATATGCATTGAAGGATACTTCTCAATAATTGAGTCGCAAGATCTAGCAATTTACGATAGAACGCAGTTAAAGTTTGATCCGTCAGTCTGCACGTTTGTTGTAAAAGAACTTTTACAAAAAGTTGGCAATACGTGTATCGTCAACATTAAATCATGCAATTATACAAAAAAGACTATATGCATTTACGCAAGATGAGCGTTAAAAGGATGTAAAAAATTTAAAATAGAGTCCACAAGGGGCAGTGGCTCGATGGTCTTTAAAGTTACATATTCATATTCATATTCATTTATTGATGCCACAACTGTAAAGTTTTACATACGTCATAAAAAATTGTAGATGTAGTGTCATCAGCATACATTATTAAATTGGTGATACCGTGTGGAAGGTCATTCACATACAATAAAAACAGCAAGGGCCCAAGAATAGACCCTTGAGGCACCCCACAGTGAATCAATGTTTCTCCAGACATATTATTATTAAATACAAGCACAGGTATTAATTTTTCTCATGGGCCACACTATACGAGGCATGTTAGCGGCGTTGAAAGAGTTCTACTAGGACGCAGATTAAAAATGAGTACCGCGTTAGATGTCAGAAGTTCTGATATTAATAAATTTAATAACAAATTAATGAGATCCACAAAGAGCAAAATCAAGTCAGAATCTGTTTACCGAAAAATAAAAACGGAAGCAATTGCCTACATTAATGCAACAAACCAATATGCATTATGTTAAGAAAGTTATTGTACCATTCCAAGTGTTTGTCTTCAGCAAAGAACAGCTTGCCATCCTAAAATATGCTGAAAAGTCTGGTCCCTTACCAAATCTTTATATTGACGCTACTGGATCTGTAATCAGAAAACCTATTGAAAATTGTAAACGTGTTCTGTACTATTGCGGGGTAATTAAGACAACCTCACGAAGGATTTTACCAATTTTTGAAATGATTTCATCTCTGCATGATAAAGACGCAATATTACACGTTTTTATAAAGAAGTGCTGGCTTCCCTATATAATATAGATTCTTTTATAGTAACTACGGATATTATCAGGTGCCTTTTTATTATTTCATCTTCAAAATTTGAAAATAAATTAGTAGAGAAGGCGAAAAATGATTTGCTTATATAATAATAATAATAATAATAATAATAATATTAGTCTTTATTTCCTCAAATAAAACAATACAATAATAACAATAAACAGTATATACAGTGCGAGTCTCTAACTTGGAATAAATTCAGTAAATCAAACAAAGTTTATTTTTCGGAAATATGCTCGGACACGTCGATTAGTATTTTAAATTGCGCTCTTTCTGTTGTAATAAAATTTTATACAGCGTGTCCCAAATTTGAGATATGACGTCATCGACTATTTTTTTAAATATCAACCCTAATTTTTTTATCACTATTTTTAAAGAGTATATCAAGTTACACATGTGTGCCAAATTTCAAATTTTTATTTCCTGTCATTTAGAAGATATTTAACAAACAGTATCAAATTTGAAAAATGAATTCAACTCAATAGTCTTTCTTCAATAAATGCTCAAAATGTTGTCCATTTTCTAACTGACAATACCCTAAACGGAACTGAAACTCATTTTGAACATTTCTAATTACTTCGGGGGAAATTAGTCTACACTCCTGTCTTATTCGTTCTTTCAACTCCTCAAGATTTGGCGGTTTGGTCTTAAAAACTTTGCTTTTCAAGTACCCCCATAAGAAAAAGTCCATAGGTGTTCAATCCGGAGACCTGAGTGGCCATTCAACTGGTCCTCTTCTGCCAATCCATCTTCGTGGAAATACATTATCCAGGTACTCACGGACACGCCTTGCAAAATGAGGAGGCGCACCGTCCTGTTGAAACCAGATGTTTCTATTCGGGATGTCAGCTTCTACAGGGCAAGGAAACAAAATAGCCAAACTCGGAATTAGCTCTTCCTCCAAGAATTGTAAATATCCCGCTCCATTGAGATTATTTGGAAAGAAAATTGGTCCTAAAATTCGATCACCAACAATCCCTGCCCAAGCATTAACTTTTTCTGGGTATTGAGTGTGGCCTTCCCTCATCCAGTGTGGGTTCTTATCTGCCCAATAACGGCAATTTTGACGATTTACGTCACCATTTAACATAAACGTTGATTCATCGGAAAACAATATATTTTCTATTTTTAGAACATTTCTATCTAGTAGATCCATCATTTTTTCACAAAACTGAAGTCTTCTATCCGGATCATCTTCGGTGAGTTCCTGGAGGATTGTCATTTTATAAGGATGAAATGTTTGCTCTCTAAGGATTCTTGACACTGAAGACTGGCTAATTTTGAGTTCCCTAGCCATCTGCCTAGAGGAGACATGATGATTTTCCTGAACAGAGAGAAGTACATCAATTTTGACCTCTTCACTCAGCGCATTCTGACGATGATTATTCGTTTTTCTTAAATGCCCATTTTCCCGAAACTGACTTTCAATCTTGCTTACGGTACTTTGAGATATGGCTGGTAAGTCAGGATACTTCTCTCTAAATAAATAAATAACTTCATTTTGTGTTCTTGTCCTATCTCCATAGCCAATCATCATTAAAATTTCGATTTTGTGGGTTTCAGTTAAGTACGGCATGTTAGTATAATTTTTCGACCAACGGTGAACAACAGTCAACACAACAATGGAACGACTAATACTCTCCTCACTCGAATATGCGTGGAATGCGATGCTACACTTCTTACTTGTTTTTATAACTAAACGTCAAAATGATAAACGTCAGTTTGAAAAAAAAATGACAAACCAGCACGTTTTGGCATTCCACTTTTAAAATGCATAAAAATTCGATTAAGGTGACTTGATTTCTTCATTCTACAAATTTGATAATGTTTGTTAAATATCTTCTAAATGACAGGAAATAAACGTTTGAAATTTGGCACACATGTGTAACTTGATATACTCTTTAAAAATAGTGATAAAAAAATTAGGGTTGCTATTAAAAAAAATAGTCGATGACGTCATATCTCAAATTTGGGACACGCTGTATAAAATTTTATTACAACAAAAAGAGCGCAATTTAAAATACTAATCGACGTGTCCGAGCATATTTCCGAAAAATAAACTTTGTTTGATTTACTGAATTTATTCCAAGTTAGAGACTCGCACTGTATGCAAAAAGACATATCGAGGAAAAAGGCGGAGTTCAGCATTTGTGTACAGACACTGCTGGTCTACCACTCAAACCTAGTAATAAATAATACGTGCACAAACATGTATACATATATAATCAAATTGTAGCTTTAATTGTAGTCTTGAATTTGTTAAAATTGCAATATTTAAATGTTTCGTACACCGAGTTAAATGCAGAGTATATTTGAAATGAGAAGGACCGTTTATACAAATATGTTCTATGTTTTGGGGGAGATATTCTACCTCTGAACCTAGTGTTTAAATTGTGTATGTCATCGCGGAATGTTATTTTATTGTATAGATAGGCCGGCGTTTTTAAATTTATTATTTTGTAATAAAGACACATAGACTGCAACTTCTTCCTCTTATCCGTATTGAGCCAGTTAGCATCAGAAAGCTTATGTGAAATATTGTCATATTTATTGTCATAAATAAACCGTAGACATGAATTTTGTACCTTTTGAATTCTTGAATAGGGAGGGTAATAGTGTGGAACACGATTCTCAAGAAGAAGAACTGGTTTCGTTTTTGGTACGGAAAAAGTGAAACTGACACCTTTCATAAAAACAATAAATTTTACCTGAAAATTTCGTGATATATTAAATGATGTGCAAGATGAGATTCTATTTGAACTGCATTGCGAAACTTCAAATAGTTATTATTGCGAAACATTTAGTCAGCACATATTAAAAAAGTACATCCCTTACCTTCCTTTGTGGAGTGGTGTTTGAGGAGAGAGATCTAGTAATGCAATCATTGAAAATTGGTTTCGCTTGATAAAAAATTATATTTTCAACAAGACTTTGCATCACAAATGTTCCCGCTTTATAAGAAAAGTGAGAAAATATGTCATATCCTCATATAGGAAGCATGTCTACGATATTCCCAGAGAAAGGTGCTCAACAAAAAGGAAACTTGAAAATCCTGAGGAATCATAGGCCAAGCGGAAAAAGAACACTCACTCATATTTCAAAAAAGAAACAGTAAAAAGGTATTTCAAAGATCAAAATGCTGAACGTGACGTACATAATACGGCTTTTCAAATCGGTGAAGACTTCTACAAAAATAGCTCTCAGCTCGAAATACCTCATACTTCCAA
This sequence comes from Ocypus olens, assembly GCA_910593695.2. Taxonomy (NCBI): domain Eukaryota; kingdom Metazoa; phylum Arthropoda; class Insecta; order Coleoptera; family Staphylinidae; genus Ocypus; species Ocypus olens. The sequence continues at coordinate 37,926,539 of OU343058.1, forward strand.
ATATTATGTAGTAAGTATGTATCAAAACTAATTTTTGTATTATATAAGCTACCATATCTTAAATGAACACCCTAAAAAGACTGACATGTGGTTGGATAATTTTGTAATAGATTATATATTAAAGATTTTTCAAAATACAATCCTAACATTAAAATATTTTTACAAAATGACACAAGTTCTATCTTTCGAGAAAATTACTGATCTCCATTTTATTATGCCCATTTTCAACCAAAACCACTGGATGCTAATTTATCGCAATTCCGATGAATTGCGGCTTTTTGACCCGGCTTCCATGAAAAGTCACAAAAATAATTTGTATTTGAACAAATTGAAAATAATATGTTCAGAACAAATTAAATTGGTGAATATCACCTACCCTGTGCAGTGTGACTGTTGGAATTGCGGAGTATACATATTGTATTACGCAGAATACATTATCCGGAAAATTCCAATGTCGGATAAGTTTAATGCCAAAGAATATAGATTGTATTTAAAAAGTACCATCCTTCACAACTCAACAATGACGATAAATAATTGCCGGAAATGTAGTGGACAGACAGATGAAGTTAAATGTAACCAGTGTTCCTACTTCCACCACAAGGCCTGCACATTTCAAAAAAATGACATTAGCCTGGATTATATCTGCGACGTGTGCGATTGCAATAAATAGTTTCTTTTTTATTTTATACATGTACAATAATCATTTTCTATAACTCCCACTTTGTATTATTGTTTTCAGTTGTAAAAAGTGATAATTTAACTGACATGACAGAAGTTGTCACTTTGTACAACTCGTTATACAAAGTGACAACTGCTGTCGTACGTCATAAAATTTATTTAAGTCCAAATATGCTTTTTAAGATTCTGAATTGACTAACATATTCGTTAAAACATTTGTGACGAGAAATTTCCTTTCTATCGGAGGCCAAACAATTAATTTTACGTGTTTGAAATTTAACCGACCGGAGAACAGCGGTTATTTAAAAAAAATCTACAAACCTTGATATCCGATTTTCACGACTAACATACTTCGTAGTATATTTGTGGCTGAAAAATTCATTTCCATCGGGGGCCCAACAATTTATTATATGTGTTTAAAAATCATCCGTCCTGAGTAGAGACAGTGGTTATTTTAAAAATTCACCAAGGGTTGATATTCAATTTTCTTGGTCTTTTGACAATTCCAAATTGAATAACATACTTCGTAGCATGTTTCTGGTCGGAAAATTCATTTCCATCGGGGGCCCAACAATTTATTATATGCATTTGAAAATTGACATTTAATACGTCAGCAATGTTTACAAAAATTGCAAACACACAGTTAGAAATTATTTATTGGGTATCATTGATAATGTTTTTGCAATTAAATCTACTGTGGCCAGGTCCAAAAAGGTAATTTATCGAGAGTGATCATAATTCGGGTGATGGTAGAGGCGCCAAAATCCGTGGCTGGAAAGTTATGGCTAACTTCTCGTCGGTCGGGAGATTAAAATCACCGCAAAATAATGAATGTTCAGTGCAGAAGTTTTCCTCAACGTAGTTAAATAAAATTGTGTACGACTCAGCAGGCGTATTAGGTCGAATATATACGCAAATAACAGTGTATTTTATATGTGATAGAATGAGGGTAACAGCAACTACGTTATTACATGTAATTTTTAGGATGCAATCGGCTTACAAGGGCGATTATCAAATTTTGGAAGAGGCGTATGTGGCTTTAGCTTAAGAAACTTTACAACCAAAGATCCAACAAATTTTACAATTAAAATCGATTATGAAGACTCCCAATCAACAAAATCTCTCGATCTGAACTTTGGAGCATATTGCAGTGGTAATTGAAAAATATCTTGAAATTTTCTCAATTGTGATAATGGTAATTTTTATTTCAGGGCTCACCGATGAACCGCCTCTGAGCAATTCAACAAAAAGCCTTCGATTTAGTGACTCAGCGGTGATAATGTGTTCACATCCAAATGAAAAACGATATGCCTGCATGCTGTACAATCCAAAGGGTGAATTAGTGGCACGGGGAACTCAGGATTGTAATTACGATATTCAGCATATTTCCATGAATGATATTGGTACATGGAAATGTAGTCTTTCTTTGATTTATTCTATGAAACACTTTGACAGTTTTACAACTGTTAAGTTGAAAGGTTAGTTGATTATATTGTCAATATTTATCTGATTTTAGAATTCAGTTATGTAGTTATAAATTTTAACATATTCAGCACACTTAATTATTATTGTATTTCATTTAAGACGTTTCTCGTAAATTTCTTTCTTACCTACTACCTGATTCTAGTAAAAAGGCATTGTTATAAATCTGTAATAGTTAGTTTATGCTCTGAATGGTCAATAGAACTATATAAAGTCTACCATGTCTGTAGCGCAAACAGGACTGGTATCATATTTAAAAAATTACATTATTATTATTTGTTTTGAACGAATTTAATATTTGACATAAGTGTTTTTGCGGCGTTTTCAATAGCGTATTAAAAAAAAAACATAATAAACTTCAAATATGACTTACTTGCACACTTTCCAATATAAGGTAAGTCGCTAAGGATGCGATGAATAAATTACTTTCCAAGTAAGTCGAAACTAATGGATGCTTATAGTATGTTGTTTGCTTGCATAAATGTTTGTACAAACTTAGATGTTTTTTAACACTTGTTTTGCCGTCCATTTGATCGTCCGCATAATTATCACCGTTATTTCTTCCGTGCTATTCGTTTTGCAAGAGGGTAAGTGCCGCCTCGACAATCGATGCGTTTTTGATGGTCAGCATATACACAATCCTGAAGTTAATAACAAAAATTAAGAAAATATATTTTTTGTATTTATCGAGAAAGGGTTAAACTATTTGTCTATAGAATTTTATTTTTTTTAAATGTGTGACAAATTGTATAATTTATTATCAAAGTTACCAATATTTCAATCGATATCTGAGCCTTTTCTCTGCAAAGAATCAAAAATCTATCACTACATAAAAATAGTTTAATCCTTTGAAAACAATATGACATAATAAAAATTATCATTTGTTATCAAATAAAGTCGCGAGGGCGTAAGAGCTACACCTCTGCAAACACGAATTTGCTGCATTTTTTGCATAAAAACATATACATAAAAGAACGTTGACATATAAAAATCGATAGAATTTTAGGCCCAGGTTAGTAGCGATTATTAGTTTCTGTTCTCGGTTATTAGCACGCTCCGAAAATACCCATAGTTTCGGGATATAAAATAAAAACTGTTTGTAGTGGGTTGTTCGGTGGTTGGGGGAGTAGAACTCCGTATTCGATGTAAAATATACGATCTATTTACACACACATAAATATATATACAAGTAACACACAAGAAAATAAAAGGGTAGTTGTAAACAAACGTTGCACGGGCGTCGTGCCGTGCGGTTTAGAGAATGCTTTGTAGCCTGGGTATCACTTTTGATTCGAAACTTACTTTCAACAGTCATATTAGTATCATCACCAAAAAGGCACTGCAAATATGGGGGTATGTGTGGTCAATTGGGAAGTATATGAATAACATATGCTTCAAAACCCTATACTGCTCTCTAGTTCGTACCATATTGAAATACATCTCAACTATATGGTCACCATTCCCCACTATTAACATCGAACGTCTTGAGCATATCCAAAAGAAATTGCTACGGTGTATCGAGTACAAATTAGGACGTGTTCACATCCAAGGAGACTATACAGTCATATTATCTACCCTCAATAGGAAATCACTAACGGAACGTAGGGTTGACGCGTACCTATTTATTCTATACCGGCTAGTTAACGGTTATATGGACGCACCAAATATATTACAGTCTTTATCGTCATGTTGCTTACAAAAGGACACGTTCACCTACTATTTTTTATCTGGATACACATACCACAGTATTCGGTTATAACAACTCACCAACAAGACTAATGCAGCTTGGAAATGTCGCCAATAGTTCCGAATGGTTCAACCTGTGCAATCATTCCCCTGGCTCTTTTAAACGCTGCTTGAAAAATAGAATCTAGGATTTTTTTGATATATCTTGCTCCATTTGTTCATTGTTACATAATGTTTAATTCCTCAATGTTTAATATGTTCAATATATTTATAATAATAATAATAATAACAATAATAATAAACTGTCTTTATTAAAGAAAAAAAAAGTTAATAGTACAAGATAATATTTTTGTGAGAACAGGCGAAGTTCAGTTGGTTGTAAACAACCATTACTGCTCTTCCACTTAACCTGTTATTGAAGTTACATAAATACATTAAATAGTGCAAAGTAATAATTAAAAAATTAACATAAAAGAGAAAATATATTCAAAATTCATACATGAAACATATATAAGTAAAATAAAAAGGAAAGGAAAACATAGAACATTAAGCTTGTAAAATAACAGTAGAAACTTCAAAACTCCTGCCTTAACAGGATCCTAGACATTGCAAACTTAAACCCTAAAACGGATAGTGTTTTTAAGTGTGAGGGAACTTTGTTATAAAGCTTGTAAATGTTAAAGGTAAAAGACCTTTCAAAAAATGAGGTATGATGTTTTGGCGGCAAAATCGTTCCACGAAACCTCACATTAACATTATGAACATCCGAACGAAATGTGATCCTATTGTAAAGATAAGGAGGGGTGCGCGATTGAACAATTTTATTATAGAGAACACAACAATGTAAAACTCAGACATGTTTAGCCAGTTTAACTGGTTAAGCTTTCCAGAAATGTGGTCATATTTTCGTATACCAAAAAATAATCTAATGCAAGAGTTTTGTATCTTTTGGATTCAGTTTTTAGTAACGCAATCAACTCAGGCATTATACACCACATCAGCGAAGTTAAAATGACTGAATACTAAGGTTTCACATAGAAGCCGTTTGGTTTCTAACGTTAATATTCCCCTATTAGAGTATATCATTTTTAGATTGATGTAAGCCCGAGAAATGCATTTGTTAATATGCAATTTAAAACGTAGTTTATTATCAATAATAAGGCCTAAATTACATGCGGAATCAACGACTGGCAGGATTTCATCATCTATTTTTATTTGTAATTGCGTTTTGGCAGCACCGATAATATGTTGCGGTCCAAACAGCATGACCGAGGATTTTGAGCCATTTATTAATAAAGAATGAGAACGTGATGTCTCCACGAGTTTAGATATATCGGAATTAATATTACTACAGGCTGTGTCAATATCTTGAATTTTAAAGGAATATAACAACTGTGTATCGTCCGCGTACAGATTAGCCGAACAGTGTTCTAGTACATCGGTTAAAAAGGAGGTATATATACAAAATAAAATTGGACCTAAAATAGAGCCTTGAGGAACACCAGCACTGACGTTAACTATATTTGATGTTATATTATCAATCCGTACCATATGGGTTCTTCCTTTAAGAAAACTTGCAATTAAAGATATAGTTTCAGTTTGGAATCCTATGTAATGGAGCTTGGACAGCAATATGTCATGGTTTATGATGTCGAAAGCTTTACTATAATCAAGTAATATCATAGAAGTTACATATCCTTTGTCAGTTGCCAAAATAATGTCATCAGTAATATTTGTGGTGCAACTGTACTTGGGTCTAAAAGCTGACTATGTAGGAGGCAGAAGTCGATTCTCCTCGAGATATTCTACTATCTGATCTTTTAAGACACGTTCTAATATTTTAGAGATAGTTGGTAGAATTCAAATAGGCCTGAGGTCTTTGAAGCTTTCTGGACTTTCTATTTTTGGAATGGGTGTTATAGTACCTAGTTTCCATATATCTGGAAATATTGATTGTTCCAGGCAGCAATTAACAATATGTGTAATATATGGGATAATATGAGGACAACACAGTCTGCTCATTGAAATAGTTATACCATCAGAGCGTTCAGCATTTGATTTCAATTGAGATATAATTTTGCATATGTCACCAACTGTTACTAGTTTAAATACTAACATATTGTTCACATTAGGATGAATATTCGTGTTGTAGAATTTAGTCAAGTTGTCATTGGAACTACATTTGATAGAACTTATGAGGTAATTGTTATAGGCATTGACATCTCTTAGATTATTTAATATGATCGTTCTTTTTGTTGAGATAATATCATTGGTTTTGAAACATTTCCAAATATGTTTACTATTGCAGAATTTACTGTGTTTCGCATGTGTTTATAAATAAGAAAATCTGCTGGAAGTTTCGTAATTTTAAATTGTTTCTAACTACAGTCACGCAATTTCATCATTTCCTTAAGTGTGGTTGTCATCCATGGAGCACGCTTCTTTGTTATTCTGGAGGTTGTTACTGGAGCATGTTGATCATATAATTCAAACAAACAACTGTTCAAGCAGCTAATTTTATCATCAATGCATTTGAAATATAAAACATTGTCAAACGGCAAGTGACATAAATCCTGCTTAAATGCTAGATTATCAATATGAATAAGTTTATGGTAGGTAACAAATTCAACTCTACGAGTACTTGTAAATGCAAGTTTACAATAAATAAGGTCGTGGTCAGCAATATCATGGATTTTAATTACACCCGACTCGATACATTTACTTTTGTTTGACATGATAATACAATCAATCACTGACATTGAGCGAGCACTAACTCGAGTTGTGTAACATATAGGTCCGGTGGTGGGTGGGTTTCTTCAATTTACAAACACTTTTACAGGTTCACTTGCCTTTAATGTATACTCATCGATCGCTAATGGCATACTGTTCATGCCTGCGCGGAAACGATTTATTGGCTGATTGCTCACGCAAAAACATAGCATTCGAACCAATTTTAGGCGCGCAGATTTATTATTTTCCGAACACTACATTCCTCTCGGCTTAATTTCGAATAACCTAATTAATAACAATGTACATAAATAAGGGCGCTTAAAATTTTACTTGTAGCCTTTCCGGCGGCTGACGACGGCGTTGGGGACGCTGCGGCGTACAGCAACCTTCCCCAGGCTCGATATCAGCGGATATGGATTCAGCAAAATCCGTAACGGAATTTTTAGAAATTTCCTCGACATTGTCTTCTGGTTGTACCTTTGCTGTATCCACCTCCGCTTCCTCAACATCACTATTATTACTGTTATTCTCCCTACATTCACTCATCTCCCCGACCTCGCACGAATCACTCACATTAGGCCCGCGATCGTTTTTGTCCACATCTTCACTCCCGTCACTTTCATTTAAAATCATTTGATTTATGTGGCGTTTCCACAATAAATCACTATTTACGATTTTGACATGAAAAATAACTCTTCCTAATTTTCTCTCAATTACCCCATTCACCCATCTTGGTTTTATATTCCGATAATCCCGGACCAATACCTTTTGTCCCACCTGGAAATTCACTTTCCGCTGCCCCTTAAAATTTCGACTATTACGGACCTGTACCTTTTTTAAATTATCCTTAATTTCGTTTAGAGTTTTATTTTTACGGTAATTACCTTCATTCGGTTTCAAAAAATCTAGTCTGGTTCGTAATGGTCGACCATACATGATTCGGGCTGGTGTTTCTCCCGTGGAACAATGTTCGGTATTTCGGTATGTTAACAAAAATCTATTTATAGACCATTGAAAATTACTAACAATTTTATTTGTAGAATCTTTAGATTCTTTTAGTAAAAATTGTTTTATTGATTTTACACTATTTTCGGCAAATCCGTTTGATGGAGCATGATGTGGTGGGGAAGTTAAAAATTTTATTTATTCATTTCCAAAAAATTTCTAAACTCCTGTGAAGTGAATTGCGTACCATTATCGGACACCAAAAGTTTCGGAATCCCAAATCGGGCAAAGGTTTCCCGTAATTTATTAATGGTATTTTGTGTGGTTATATTATGCATTAAAAAAACCTCCATCCACTTTGAAAATGCATCAGTAATGGCTAATATGTGCTTCCCTTGAAAAGGGCCTAAAAAATCCATATGGATTCTTTCCCAAACATTATTTGCGATCGGCCAGCTTTGTAAGGGTACCTTTTCCGGTACTGTACGGAATTCCTGACAAATTTCACAATTTTTGCACATTTTTTTCAATATCTGCGTTTAACGACGGCCACCATACATGTGAACGAGCGAGCGACTTTGACTTAACGATTCCTTGGTGGGTATTGTGCAACTCTTTTAGTATACTACTACGAAAGGTTTCTGGAATGACGATGCGATATCCCCATAACAAAACTTGATTTTCGATTGTAAGTTCATTTCTACGAGTAAAATAAGCTTTTAATTCTGGTTCCGGCCTTTGTGGCCAACCCTCCATCAAGAACCTTTTTACTTTCGTGATCGCCCTATCTTTAAGAGATTCTATTTTGATTTGTTCAAAATCCATTGTCATATTAGCATCATTTAAATACTTGATATAATTTACATTATTGATGTCCTCCTGGTCCTCCGTACTGCCGATTGGCATACGCGATAGAAAATCGGCACAATTTTTACTCGATTTCACGTATTTTATTTTAAAATTAAATCCGCTCAGAAATAACGCATACCTTTGTAACCTATTTGCGGCTAATGCTGGAATGCCACGTTTTGATCCAAAAATTGCGACTAAGGGCTGGTGATCGGTATGTAAATTAAATTCGCGGCCATATACGAATTGATAAAATTTCTTTACCCCATACACAATCGCCAGTGCCTCCTTTTCTATTTGAGAATAATTTTTCTCCGCGTCTGTCAACGTTCGCGATGAAAATGCAATCGGTTTCTCGAACCCTGACTTCGAGACTTGCGATAATATAGCCCCGACTCCAAAATTCGATGCGTCCACTGTCAAATTCAGTGGAAGATCGGGGTTATAGTGCGCTAATACGTTATCTGACATTAAAATTTGTTTAATTCTAATAAAAGATGTTTGACAACTTTTTGTCCAGCACCACGCTTCCCCTTTTTTAATTAATTGATATAATGGATGTAGTATATCCGGCATTTTCGGTACAAATCTATGATAATAATTTATTGTTCCTAAGAATGATCGTAATTGTGTGACGTTTTGAGGCGGAGGCATATTTTTTATTGCCTCCGTTGGCTCCGGAGATTTGTGCAACCCCCCTTTATCTATAATAAATCCTAAGTATGCCAAGGAGTCTTGAAAGAATGAACATTTGTCCGTTTTAATTGTTAATCCCCATTCTTCCAAAATATTTAACACCGCATGCAATCTATTCATATGCTCCTGCCTAGTTGGAGCAGTAATTAAAATATCGTCCAAAAATACACAAATCCCTTCAAAATGACCCAATAACCTATCCATTATGCGTTGGAACTGCGCCGGGGCGCAATTTATCCCAAATGGCAGTCGGTTGTAGATGAATGTCCCGAGATGCGTCGAAATGGCTGTTAATTTACGGGAATCGTCATCCAACATAACCTGCTGATACGCATGTCTTAAGTCTATTTTTGAAAATTGTTGACCTCGCTGTAATTTTGCAAATAAGTCATCAATTCGAGGTAAGGGATAACGGTCAATATCTATGTGAGGGTTTAACGTGACCTTGTAATCACCACAGATTCTGACTGTGTTATCACTCTTTATCAGGGGTACAATCGGGGTGCCCCATTCCGCATATTTAACGGGCGAGATAATGCCTTCATCGGTTAACCTACTAAGTTCATCTTCTACTTTTTTTTTCATTGCGTATGGCAATGCCCTGGGCTTGTGAAATTTCGCATCTGCATTTTCTTTTAATTTTATTTTTAATTTTATTTTCTTTAAAGTACCTGATTGATTAGAAAACCCCTTTGGAAATTTTTTTTCCAACTCCCGGATCATATTATCGCTTCCTTCCATAAAATTTATTTCCCTGAACCCTAAATTAAATTCTTCCAGGAAATCGCGTCCTAACAAAGGTGGGCCACCCCCCTTGATAACATAAATATTTAATAATTTTTTCACGTTATTATACGTTATTTTAACCGCGGCCTTCCCCATCGGTAAAATCTTTCCACCCGTATAATTAACCAAATTCATTTTAGTTTCCGACAATGGTACATTTTTAAATAACTTATCCCATAATTTTTTTGAAACTACGCTAGCTGCCGCACCTGAATCAAGCTCCATTTGACAAGGATGATCGTTTATTAACACATTAACCAAAATTGGATTGCCGTTATCAGCATTTAACGAAAACAACGAGTATTCATTTTGATGATTATTTTGACGGTCAATAAAATTGATTTTTTTATTCTTACACACCTTGCTCAAATGTCCGCGCTTATTGCAATCATTACAAGTGTACTCACGATACCGACATTGTGACGCCGTGTGATTACTTCTTCCGCAGCGATAGCACTCTCCCCTGGACGGTCCGCTTCCGCTGGTCCCGGCCTGTGGCGTCTGCCGCTGCACGATGCTGCTATTGCGCTTCCCCTTCTCCGCTCTACATTAAAAGCAAGTGAACCTGTAAAAGTGTTTGTAAATTGAAGAAACCCACCCACCACCGGACCTATATGTTACATTGGCGACGAGGTCAAGGACGTATCGACGCAACGAGCAAGAAATGTAACATATAGGTCCGGTGGTGGGTGGGTTTCTTCAATTTACAAACACTTTTACAGGTTCACTTGCCTTTAATGTATACTCATCGATCGCTAATGGCATACTGTTTATGCCTGCGCGGAAACGATTTATTGGCTGATTGCTCACGCAAAAACATAGCATTCGAACCAATTTTAGGCGCGCAGATTTATTATTTTCCGAACACTACAAGTTGGATGTTCGATGATTTGTTCTAGTCCATAAGTGTTTAAAAACTCAAAAAACCTAGAAGTACAATTTGAATTGATATCAAGCATATTTATGTTTAGATCTCCCAAACAGATTAGGTCATCACACTAAGGTAATATATAACTAACAACATTCTCCATAGTCTCCAAAAATGAGCCAACATTAGTATTAGGGGGTCTGTAGAGCACACCAACGCAGTATGTTTCTTTATTAAGCTTACACTTAATCCACATCTGCTCAAGGCAAGTCATGTTTGCGTTCACTATAGGTACAAAGTGTAAGTTGTTTCTGATATACATGCCGACGCCACCACCGCGACCACCACCCCTATCTTTACGCAAGAAACTGTATTCGTCAATTTCAAATCGAGTATTATCAAAGTCAGTAGTCAGCCATGTTTCTGTTAAAGCAATGAAGTCAAAGTCTAAGGATAAGATATGGGTTTTGAAGTTACTAAAATTACAACTAAGAGAGCGAACATTAAGGTGACAAAAACTGATACTATTCACATATAAATTTTAATTATAATAATAAACAACTTAAAGACGCTATGCGCATAACATGCAAGTGCTCGCTTCCTAGATACTTATTGAATGTAAATAAATAAAAGATAAATCAAATTTAGTAGGACAATAAACATACGAAAAACCATATAAATGTTTGTAAAGTATGAATGCATGGATGAAAAATTGGATTGAAAGAGAAAAAAAAAAACAAGTTTTATTAATTTCACTAAGATTTAAATTGATAATTACGCATGCATGAAGTTTCGGAAAAGAACATATTATTAGAGTCCGTTCTTCAAATGCTGATTTAATTCATTCGCGATGGTGATGATCTTGCTTGAGTCTTTTTCGTTCCCTCCTGGACGAGATATAAAAATTTTCCCATTCCATGACCACGCATTGTTACCTCCCAGTTTTTCTCGAGCAGATTTTAGTAAGTTATATCTTGTTGGTGTCAGAGCATTAGTTATTAGTTATAACGATTCCTGAGTTTTTGAGACGATAACGTTGTTTTAAGATGTTATTTGCCGACTCACTCGAAAAGACATTAGCGAGAATCGCGCGATTTTTCACACCCTTTCCGCCAATACGGTAGTAATGTTGTATGTTTATATCTTCAGGCGTGTGTAGTTTTGTCGAGAATAACTCTTTAAGTTCGGCATTTAAATTTTTATTTGGTTGTTCCTTTAATCCCAAAATGCATATATTCTTATTGCGTTCGGTTTGTTCGAATTGATCGATTTGCTTTTTTAGTAAATAGTTATCATTTTCTAAAGATGATATCCGTGCGTTTAATTTGCCCTCCAGCTCGGTGTTGGCCTTCACAATTACTTTTTCGATTATATTTGATAGTAATATATCTTCTTTAAAAATTTCAATGACTGCCTCTTTTATTATGGTTTTTAGGTCAAGTAGCTGATCCCGCGTGAATGGCATTGTGAAAGGACAAAATAACGTAACAGTGTACTTAGTTAAAACGGTAGCGAAGTTAATAATTTGAAATATTTACTTTAGATTACAGAAAAACTGATTTAAAGCGGAACACTCACATATACGACTACTCGCACCGCATGTGTCAATAATGTAATATGTTCAGTATGTTCTGTACTTTTAATATCTATGTACTGGATGATTCATAACTTCATATATTTTATTCTATACTGTAACTTCTGTTTTACATATTTTATTCGTTGATCGGATACGCATCTCGCTGTTATTAATACATATTAGCCATTATATTATCCTATATTGCATTTATTTATTTACTCTGTATTATTTATGTAAAAAGCGTTTGCCGTAAATAAATTATTATTATTATTATTATTATTAAGACTGTGTTCAGTGCTTGAGAGTAAAGACTTGGATTTAGACTGCATTCAGTACTGAGAGAAAAAGTTGCGACTGTATTCAGTACAAGACACTGACGTTCTTGTCTGGTGCGGGGTTTAAATAGGGGTGGCGATTCGTCTTTGGGGGGAATCGGTCAAGAGCGTCTCGAATACCGGGAGGGCTAGGTGCGTGCGGTATGACCGGGCGGTGAACGCGGTACGAGGGAGAAGGCATTCGAGTGCTCGTTGGCTTCTGTCTCTTTCTTCAGGGTCCATCAACGGACCATCTTGGGACGTTACATCATCCCCCTATGGATCAGGCGTGAAGGATGAAGGGCTGGATCATAACTAATAACTGGTCCTTCCTTGGTCGCTCTCGTTTCCTCCTAGGGCGGATTGGTTCTGGAAGGGCTGTTTCCAGATCATCAGTTTGGTCTCCCTGGTATGGCGTGAGGGTTAAGGCATGGAATATGCCTAAGGAGAGGTCTGGTTGCTCTGGAGATGCTATCTCGAAGCTGGTTGGAGAGATGACCCGGATGATCCTGTATGGTCCATCTCGACGTGGGGCGAGCTTTGAAGAGTATTGCTCCCGAGCGTTGCTAAGTGCGTGGGTAGCTACCCAGACTAAGTCAGCTAGCTGGTACTGAGGGCAGGGTCGGCGATGCTGGTCGGCGTATTTCTTCCTGGTCTCGGCAGTGTCGATGAGGGTTTCTTTTACCTCGTCCAGAGTTTGTAATAACCTGTGTAGATAGAGCGTGATTTCTTCTACGAAGTTCTCTGCATCAATGACCTATCGTAGGTCTCTGTTGATGTCGTCTGGGCTTCTGAGTTCCCGCCCAAAGCTTAGGTAGGCGGGTGAGTATCCGGTGCTGGAGATGAGCGCCGTGTTCATCGAGAAATGAATGGAAGGCAGTTTCTCTGCCCAACACGTGTGGTCTCGGCCCACGAGGATTCCTAGATGGTACGCAGGAGTGTATCGGTGTCGTATACCGAAGACGTAGGTCACATGTTGCAGGACGGCACCAATGAACTGCGGTCCGTTGTCACTTACAACCTTTCTGGGAAATCCGTAACGGAGGAAGATCTCGTTGATGAGAACTTTTGCACAGCATTCTGCTGTGGCCTTGACAAGGGCGAAGAGCTCAATCCATTTGGTAGTTAGATCTTCTACGATGAGGATGGTCGTCTCACCATCTCGGGATGCTGGAAGTGGTCCAAACAAATCGAAGGCAATCGTCTCAAAACGCTGGTTGTGAGGAGTAGTTTGCAGCAGTCTTGCTGGCTTGCTGTTCGAGGGCTTGTAGCGCTGACGGAACACATTTCCTGATGTGATCGGCTACATCCTTCCTCATTCCCGTTCAATAGTAACGTTTCCGGATCCGGTGAAGGGTTCTTTTCACACCGTAGTGGCCTGCTTGTACATCGTGGAAAGCGTGGAGTATCCTTGTTACTTCCTCCTTCGGTACAACTTGCTGGGCTTCTTCGGAGTGGCCTTCCGGATCATAGCAGTGGAGGACTTCTTGGAAGAGGACGTATCCTTCGTTACATAGGTATTCTCGGTTCCAGTTGGGTCTTCTAGGCTTCGGATGATGGGGAATAGTTTTTCACCCGCTTCCTGTGTTTTTCTGTTGATCCTTCCTGACAGGGTGCCGAGCTGTACCTCGACGTGGGAGATTGTTGTCGGAATATCCTCGGTGATCGGTCTAGATAGGGCGTCAGCTATGTGGTTAAATTTCCCCGGTAGGTAGTCAATGGTGAGGTTGTACGGTTGTAGAAGGAGTGCCCAACGAGCGAGACGACTTTGGTGACTTCAGGCTCATGAGCCATTTCAGGGCCTGGTGGTCGGTGCTGACTGTGATCGGACATCCCTCAATATACCCTCGGAACTTGGCGAGAGCCCTTCGCGTTCGGTTGTCGAGCAGTTCCTCTCGGCTTGATTGAGGAGCCTACTGGCGTATTCGACGGGGTGTTCCTCGTGTCTTTCTCCCCCTGGATGAGAACTGCTCCTAATGCTTAATCACTCGCATCTGTTCGTATTATGAATGGCCGGCTGCTGTCTGCTGGCTGGAGGACGGGTGCTTCACATAAGAGTTCCCTCAGGCGGGTGAAGGCTGTTTCTTCCTCGTTAGCCCATTTCCACGGTGTCTTTTTCTTGGTGAGGTCCGTGCCACGTCTGCGAAGTTGGGCATGAACCTCCGATACCATGAACATGCTTGTATAAAGGAGAGGACTTCCTTCCGGTTCCTAGGGGCCTGTCTTTCTCTGATTGCTTGTGTCTTCGCGGGGTCGGTACGGATTCCTTCCGGGGTAATGAGGTGTCCGAGGTATCGGACCTGGGTACAGCAGAACTGCGTCTTCTCGCGATTGATCTTCAGTCATGACTTTGCGAAGATCCTGGAGATGCTGCTCATACGTGGCTGATGAAAGGATGAGGTCATACAGGTATACGAGCAGCTGGACTCCAGGTAGTTCACGTACAAAACGATCCATCAGACGTTGGAACATGGCCGGGGCGTTTCGTAGGCCGAACGGCATCCTTTTAAAACAGTAGGATCTAAAGGATGACACGAAGCCGGTCTTCGGCTGATCCTCCAGGGCTACAGGAATTTGCCAGTACCCACTCCTCAGGTCAATCGTGGAGATCCAAGAGGGTATGGTGATGGCGTGGAGGAGATCATTGATCTGTGGCAAAGGATATGTGTAGGCGATCGTGATTGCGTTTAATTTTAGGAAGTCGATACATAGTCGTACTCCGCAATCCTTTTTGGGGGCCAGGACGATTGGTGCAGCCCAGGGCAAGCTGGTTTCCTGGATAATACTATCTCTCAGGAGATTTTCCTATTCTTCAATTTCCAATTTCAGCAGTTGTTTACGGGGTTCAGTTAGCCGGTACGGAGGTGAACCGATGGGACGGCTGTTTCCGGTGTTTATGGAGTGCTCCGCCATCGGTGTTGCCTCTGTCAAAGGTCCGAATAGGTCATCGAAGTCGTCGAGGAGGTTTTCTAACTCAGGCTTCGGTGCAGCGTCTTCGTCTCTGATGGCGTTATACTGAACGCGCCGGTTCTCGATTGCTTGTGGCTCGTCGTGGTTTCCTTCGACCATGTTGAGGTGCGGGCTGTGTTCTGTGACAGCGCGGGCGTTCTCTTCAGCGTCGGGTGAAATTCTTATTCCCTTGACAACGGGTAGTCGTGCATCGTTTTCCTTAATGGTGGGTGATTGTGTGTCGTTTCTCTTAACGACGTGTAATCGTTTATCGTTTTCTTTAACAACATGTGATTGTGTATCGTTTTCTCTATCACCGGGGTCGTTCTCTTCGGCGTATGGTTGAACGTTGATATCTTCGATAGAACTGAGGTGAACGCTGTTTATGCGGCACCTGGTTTTGGTTGGGGGGTGTTCAAACAACTCTAAGGAGCGTACCTCGTAGGTGTACAGGTTTTTGTTCACCGTATACTCGGCGAAGAGGTCGTCGATAAACTGGGGTGAATAATTGGCCTCGAGAGCGGCTTCGAAATCCCCACTGATTGGTGACATCGCCGGAGGTACTCTGTAGTACCCTTCTGGTACTTCAGTCTCCATTAGGATTGGTGATAATATACGGGGCACGATAAAGTGGTCAAACTGTGTATCCCCACTGGACGTAGAAATCTTTTGTCTTGCCAGCCGGAGGCGAAGTTGGGCATGCACCTCCGATACCATGAATATGCTTGTATAAAGGAGAGGACTTCCTTCCGGTTCCTAGGGGCCTGTCTCTCTTTCATTGCTTGTGTCTTCGCGGGTTGCGTCGCTTGCGATTTTGCTTTGCACGTGATGTCATTCAGCGGGCGGGAGACATAGAAAAGTGTATCGTGTTTCTATCATAATATTTTTTTAGTAAGACGGAACGGAGAATGATGACTAACCGAGTCGCAAAACGCGCGCGAATTAGAGCCCGTAGAATACGTCCCTGATATTTAGTTGAAGCTAGACAGCGATACAAAATAGATAAGGAGAGAAGATCGAACGAACATTCCTACTTTGGTCGTCCCCCGTACCCATCTACTTCTGGTCTGGCGCGAGGCACGATAAATACAATTAATTACAAATTAGAAACAACTTTACTTGTTGCAGAAAGCATTAGATAAATACAAGAAAACGAAATGTAGCCTGAATATACAGCGTGGAAACTTTAACTGGAATAAAATTCATAACTTCGATTTAGGCGATTTTTGCAAAAAATCCCGAAACACGCTAAGTATTGTTTTTTCTTGCCCTCATTTCTATGTATATGCTGCTTGTTTATCTGTTCCCGGAAGAGCCCAGCCACCTCCGACTTTTTTTTTTCAAATGGAAAGGTATGTCAAGTGACACCTCGTTTGAAAGGTCTCTTCGCAAGTAATACAACACACTATTTATTTCTTGAATATTTACAAATCCCACGTGATAAAAAAAAGAAAACCACTTTTATAACTTGAATACTATTTAATGCAACAAATGTTCAAAATGGGCACCGTTTCTTTCTTGGCAAAGT
Source organism: Ocypus olens (assembly GCA_910593695.2). Lineage (NCBI taxonomy): Eukaryota > Metazoa > Arthropoda > Insecta > Coleoptera > Staphylinidae > Ocypus > Ocypus olens. Next base: position 37,943,626 of record OU343058.1, read on the forward strand.
GCAAATCGATGATAACATGCATCTCTAATGTTTTGTTACATTTCTGGTGTGACTTGCCGTATTTCATGCCTAATACGTTGCTTAAGGTCCTCAATGTCGTTTGGTTTGGTTACATAGATCTTACTCTTGAGATATCCCCACAAAAAAAAGTCAAGGGGACTAAGATCCGGAGATCTCGCCGGCCATTAAATGTGACCCCTTCTTCCAATCCATCTATTGGGAAAAACTTCGTCTAAATATCTACGAACGATCACAGCATAATGGGGTGGAGCTCCGTCCTGTTGATACCATATTCGTTCATCAGGTAAATCTGGATCTTATGGATTTGGAAATAAAGTGGCTAACGCTGGCATGAGGTCGTCTTGAAGAAACGTAAGATATGTTGCTCCATTAAGGTTACCATCGAAGAATACTGGTCCTACAATCTGATCACCTATTATTCCAGCCCATACATTGACTTTTTGCGGGAACTGAGTATGAGTTTCTCGCATCCAATGAGGGTTATGATCAGCCCAATAACGACAATTTTGATGATTAACGTCACCATGTAAGGTAAAAGTACTTTCGTCGGAAAAAAGAATTGATGCTAATGAAATCTGGTTATTGTCGATCATGTTCATCATTTGCTCGCAAAATTCGATTCGGCGGTCCGGGTCATCCTCCGTTAATTCTTGGAGTGCCTGCATCTTGTAAGGATGCAGCTTGGCTGATCTAAGGATTTTCAGGACAGTAGTATGACTAATCTCGTTGTCACGGGCCAGTTGCCTGGCTGGAATCACTGGATTTTCTTGAAGAGTTAATAATACGTTTAGCCTGGTATCTGCTTGAACAGTGGGATTTCGCTGTCTGGGCACAACCCTGACATGACCCAAATTGTTGTATTGTGTCTCAATTTTGCTTATGGTACCTTGGCTAATGGGTGATAAATCCGGATGCTCTTCTCGAAATAACTGAGCAACCTCAAGCTGACTTCGTCTTCTGTTACCATAACCGATCATCATCAGAATCTCGATTCGGAGATTTTCGGTTAAATACTGCATTTTAGAAATCACTTCGACAACTTGACGAGCGTATATGACTGCTTCGGTGACTATTATTATCACTAGTAACTAAGCAACGCAGTTTCAAAGCATCAAAACACATGTCAAAAACATACAACTTTACGCCGAAACATGTTCAACGTAAAAGTGGTTTTCTTTTTTTCATCACGTGGGATTTGTAAATATTCAAGAAATAAATAGTGTGTTGTATTACTTGCAAAGAGACCTTTCAAACGAGGTGTCACTTGACATACCTTTCCATTTGAAAAAAAAAAGTCGGAGGTGGCTGGGCTCTTCCGGGAACAGATAAACAAGCAGCATATACATAGAAATGAGGGCAAGAAAAAACAATACTTAGCGTGTTTCGGGATTTTTTGCAAAAATCGCCTATATCGAAGTTATGAATTTTATTCCAGTTAAAGTTTCCACACTGTATGAATATTCAACCTGTTCGTTAATCTGCAAGCAAAATATTAAGTCTTACTAAGGCCATAAACAAATAACTTATTGAAACAACTACTTCCCTGGCTAGTGCCACGCCGGATATTGAATAATACAAAAGAAATTTGCATGTTATTATTAGTACTACTAGATAATAACATATGTACTTTCTCTAATTACCTCAAAATCAGGTATAAAACCCGTTCAAACCTTCCATAATCTCCTCAGTCGTTTACGACGTCTTCACGTTCACGATCACCTCCACGTAAGTGTATTTTATTATTTAACATTCAATTTAAATGTGAAGCTGCACTGATGAGAGATAAATCCCGAAACGCGTCTGCAGATGGCCAATTACTTAATTTTCATATATTTTTTAATTCAGTGGTATTTTTAGTTATTATCAAATTTGTTTCATCTAGTAACACTAGATAAGTTTAGCACTGTGTGTCCTTGTCAAAATGTTTTCTGTTTTTTTCATTTTAATAATAACATTTACAGTTTAAAGTTTCACATTTCATTTTAGAATAATTTTCTAAGTTAGTCTTGTATGTAGAAATAAACGATCTTAAACCAATGTTATTATCTAGTAGTACTAATAATAACATGCAAATTTCTTTTGTATTATTCAATATCCGGCGTGGCACTAGCCAGGGAAGTAGTTGTTTCAATAAGTTATTTGTTTATAGTCTTAGTAAGACTTAATATTTTGCTTGCAGATTAACGAACAGGTTGAATATTCATATATTCAGGCTGCATTTCGTTTTCTTGTATTTATACAATTAATTACGTCACGAGTTGTGTGTCGCCGTCATGCTTTAGTGAAATCATCTCTCGTAGATATTTTCCGGGTCGGTGAAAATTTAATCGTCCGTTTTTTAACCTTTATGATACTAGTAGCGAACTTCTTAATACGTATTATCGAACATTTTCAGTATGTAACGCATTGGAGCATTCCAATTCTCCTATGAATTATCGTTAACGGAAATACAAGTACATTTTGATGTCGACATCTATCATGTTCTGCCAGTACTGCCTATCGCAACAACTATCAAATTTTATCAAAAATCGTTTAATAATGAACAGAAACTGTTAAATAGTAAATCTATTTCTTTAATAGTTTTTGATATAAAAATAAGTCCGCAAGATGAAAGTTAAGAATAACAAGGGGATGAACTAATTTCTTGTACATATTTTCGCCACGCTTAGAAGAGTATAAATACTCAAAAAGTTATATTTATTCAAATATTTCCTGTGCACATTATGAAACATATTGTGAGCCCGCAATATGTATTTTCAGTTATTTTTGCGCTACCATTCTATATTGCTATGCTTACTGTGTGTGTATTTAGTCACGTACGAATGGCTTTCCCAGACTAATTTCGGTTGCTAGGAAACTCACAAAATAACAAGCCTGTTCTGAGTCATGCCAGTCCTAGTACCGTTATGGGCTAGATAAAAGAGCAGCGATTCTTAATTATAAAAGTCATTTTGAACCATTTTTTTACTATTTTTATAACTATTTTAAATCGGTAGCGCAAAAAATACTATACAACACAAGGTTCGTTAAGTGCATTCAAACATGCCATGCCAGTCCTAGTACCGTTATGGGCTAGATAAAAGAGCAGCGATTCTTAATTATAAAAGTCATTTTGAACCATTTTTTTACTATTTTTATAACTATTTTAAATCGGTAGCGCAAAAAATACTATACAACACAAGGTTCGTTAAGTGCATTCAAACAGGTCTCGAAAATTACAAATACTCGGCCCTACGGGCCTCGTATTTTAAAAATTTTCTCGACCTGTTAGAGAGCACGTACCGAACTTGTGTCGTAATATACTATTTCCTTCATTTTATCAAAGGCTCAAGCCTAGTAAAAAAAAAGAGAAAGAAAAGGTTTAGATATGTTTAGCAGTACAACATGTGGAGAATATTCCTTTTCAGGGAATTAGTCCGATTAAAATTGACGTAGTTACAGTTAATCTACAATCGCATTAAAAGTAGGCACTTTTTGCAACAATTTTCGTTACAAAAATGCCTTTTTAGAACACTAGTGCTTTTTTATGTTTTTATGGCACGGAAATGTCAAATTGTTTTTAAGGCACAGAAATGTCAAATTTGACACATGAACCTATTACAACACAAAATTTCAACGAAAAACATAAATTTTTATTAAATCATTACAAATAATTATTAAACTCTATAATATGAACGAAATGGCAGATTTAAAAACTCTGAAGATATAATTTAATGCAAGTAGAAGCAATTACAATACAGCGAAATATTTGCAAGTATGCGTAAGAGAAGGGGGTGCGATTCATTTAAGAGAGTCGCTCTCGGAAAGTGGTATAGCATCTTCTGATGATGTTTAATTCACTTTAAATTGAGATATAACCTTCTTGCTAGTATCCGAAACTTTATGTATGCTTTAAAAATAAATCGTTAATTCTAGAGGTAGTAGATAATGCCAAAGTCGATACTGAACCAAATGTAAGATTTTGTAAGCGCATTTGCTCTTATTCGAAATCAGCCATTTATTTTAGAACAGAAATCACATGCGTCCTGTGCGAGGTTATGTTTGTAAATAAAATGCGCCCTCTTGTTGTTATTCTTCTGACGTACGCATGTGGTAATTTTGTCGACGGCAGCGCTCAACAAGTAATCGCTTGTCATTACGAACCACTTTCATTGTTGCCATATCTTTTATATGCATGTATCCGCGTTGAATACTAATGGCTTGTGATATTGCAAATAATATTATATTATTATGTTTTAAGTTTTACCTCACATTTTCATAGAAAGATCATATATGAATCCTATTTTAAGAAAAAAAAAAACTGGCTAGTGGATCATGTGTCATGGTGGCAGTTAACGTGTTAATATATTAAAGAAATATTTTTTTTGTTTTTGTCTTCAGATAATCCAAATCTGAGAAGCAGTGGTCACCGCGAAATCTGTTTTTTTTTTATTGGCCTTCAGGAGGATGGTCGTATCTTTGTTTTGTTGTTCATATTTTTCTTATGATATGTATGTTACATTGATGAAAATACATGCTGCCACATAGCTCAACTCAATTTTCAACAAGTCTTATATTTTATGCAAAAAAATCCCAAAAACCACCTACTTTTATACTTCCTGACGAGACAAATTACGATGTCATCCGTAATAAGTTTATCTATTTATATAGTTACTGGTAATACCTTTTATACAAATTACTTAAATTTATAAATTAATTATAACCTAAATCTAATAACTAATATAACCTAATCTAACAATTCAATAATTCTTAACATTAATCATTTAATTTCCTTTAAATAGAGAACGTTTAAGGTTATTAAAAGAAAGTTAGCAAAGTTGTTAAAATTATAATTGCTAGTCATTCAGCATTTAATCGTAATAGTGGAGCCTAGAGGTTTCATCGAAATGGTAATGTAAAAATTAAGTTATTAAACCAGATCATTACAACTGCGAAATAAAAAAAACATTAATTTGAATGCCTTTTAGTAATGATGTCAATATGGTCCCGAAATGTTAGTTTTGTATCAAAGTAGACGCCTAGATCTTTAATAACTTCCACTATTTCCAATGACTGTAGTCATCTAACTAAAAAGATTTTTGTTTACCCTTATCATTGTTTGATTTTTTTAAATATAAACTTAATTTTGTTGGCCAACCGGATCTAGTGATTATTTTTTATATGACAGAGTCCCCAAGAAAAATGTATACACACTTTAAGGAACGAAAACTATTTATTATGTGTTTGTTTTACATTTAAATACTGATCACACTTGTAGTACTGTCTTCAGTGATGACTGTAGATGTTCAAAATGGCCACCGTTGATGGCCAGACAACCAAAAGAACAATGAGCTGTCAATTTTTCAATAGAGATCGCTGCAAAACTTTCCACTTTACAACTTTCAGATTTTGGCGTACATATGTACTGCGAATATCTACTTCACCTGCACATTGTGTAGCAGATTTCTGTGGAGAAGTAACAAATCTTTCCTATTAGAGAGTCATCGAGGCAGGACTTGTAGCTGTACGCGCTCTTCCCGATATTCATTTATGAGTATCATAAATCGTTACATGCGCTTCAAACTTGTCAATAATACTTTTAATTGTGAGGCGAGCTGGGGTTTCTGTTTTAAACTTCCGATACCGCCTTCAGCGTCATTACCAGACCTGGTAAACCACTTCAAAATGATATTGAGAGAGATTTCAGGAGAACATTATGTTACCGTCTCCAAAATAATTCCAATGATAAGTTCTTGAATTGAAAAATGCGGAACAAATTTAAATTTAATTATTAAAATAAAACGGTTTGGGCAAATTGAACATAATAACCGTATGGCTTTGGCTGCCCTATTAGATCCCAGATTTAAAAATCTCCATTTTCAAGACCGAAACGCCTCTAAGAATAAAATGCAATTGATTTATGGTGCAAATCGAAATACTTTAAACTTTGATTTGTGAATGAAGTAATATTTGCCGCAATATACTATCGCTAGTGGGCAATACATAATCCAAATTTTAAAATCTGTTTTTAAAATGTTTGGTTTTTGTTTGAAATCGTTGGAATTCTGACAAGTATTTAAAGTTTTGAATAATTAAGTTTGACAAATAATTTCACGGATTCAAATCATTTACGGTTTACCTACCGATAGTGTGAATAACTAGCAGTTAGAGATTTTAATAGAAAGTTAAACTTATATACTGCGATAATTGCAATTTAAATTTGTTTTTAGATAATCCAAAAGTTGATGTCTGGTATAAAGAAGAAAACATGTATGGCATGATTGGCTGTAAATATAATAACCCCGATGCAAATCCACCAGATGTATGTTTAATGATCAACCCGGAGCATACTGTATATACCATTTCTAATAAATCAGCTTCTACTGGCAGGTATACTTCCCTTGGTACAAACTTGAAAAAACTTACTTGTCAGATCGAGGTAAGAATTCATTTTAAATTTATTAAGCCTACGATTACATTGAATTCTTAACAATTTTTATAAGCAACTTAATGATGCCACAAAAATATTATTTTATATCAGCGCTGTCCAACTTCTCTTAGCCAGAGGGCCATTTTTTCTTTAGCAAATATTTCGCGGGCCGAAAAGGATTGGTAAATAAAAAGGCAGTTAATGTCAACTCAAAAGTTATTTTATTTATACGAAAAAAATAAAGTCTAAGACAATAACATTTATTTTGACAATAAAGTTTATATTTTTGAATAATAAATATTGCATTATATTTATTAATAATAATAATAAATTGTCTTTATTGCGAGAGAAAAAAAAAAGTACAAGAAATATCATGGCAGAGTAGGCGAAGTTCAGTGAGGTAGTAACCTCTTACTGCTCTTCCACTTAACCTACTAATTTACTAAACTATAAGTAAAGCTAAATTAAATTACATTAAATGTACATTTAGTACATTTAGTAGAGTAGTATCATTATTTTATTGCAACTTCTTTTGTAATCATTACAACTTTGCAACTATTACAGATTATTTCTAAATATAAGTGCACGCAAATGTTAAAATTGTTAAAATGAAATATCACATAGTAACGGACAAAACAATGTTATTCTTAACAATAATACATAACAAGAAATAATAAAAAACAAAATAAAATTAGAATATTATTAAGCCCAAGCTATTTAATGGGAGCATTGTGGCCATAGTTGTTAAGCAACAATGTCTTTTATGTTCATATCAATATATGTTGTGGCAACTCTAATTATATTTTCAAGAGTGGAGTCATTTAAGCTGTTTCTAAATTTTGGTTTTATATATTCCATCTCAGAGAATGCGCGCTCGCAGATATATGTATAGCCTATTCGGTAGAAAATTAATACTCATCTTTAAATCATCAAATTGATAGATTATTCTATTAAAATCTTCAATAAGCATATCTAACTTAGGTAAAAAAATGTCAAAATTTACTTCTATGTTACAGGCCTTCATTTCTTCATACATCTCTTTGCAACATTCAAAATGAAATAACTTATTTTCCTGCAAATTAAACTTCCACAATTTTAATTTATTTCTGAATCCTGTTACATGTTTATAAAGACAACACACATCTTGATCTTTTCCTTGCAATTTATTAAAAATATTTAAACAATTCGTAATGTCTGTTAGGAAAGCAAGTGAACAAAGAAAATTTTCTGTCAAATCTTTATCGATGCCATCTTCCTTTAAAAAAAGATGAATTTCTTTTCTAAGTGTAAAAAATCTCTTCAGGCATTTTCCCGTACTTAACCAGCGAATATTACTATGTAAAAGCAAATTACCAAACTCAGCTTGCAGTTCGTCCAAAAAAGTTTTAAATTTTCGATGTATAAGAGCAGGGGCGGCTCGTTATATAGAGCCAATGAGCCATGGCACTACCTGTAGTTTTAAGCTAAGCAAGATTTTATAATTCATTCTTAAAACACTTTTTCGCCAGTTACTTTGGTCTAGGAAGACAAATCGTTCTTTCTTTCTTAAAAAGTGGTGATCTAGCCATCATGTTACTTTCTCCGATTTGATGGCATAATAGTTATTTTTCATTATCTATTTCAATTTAAATTATATTCTAAATGTACATCGAGCATTATGCAGAATCGGATGTTTGAAACGTCAAAATTTTGGAAGGCGAAAATAACAAATTATACTTTAAATTCTAATCATCTTTATCGTCAGTCACAATTGTTTTTTTCCAGAAATTTTTTTAATGACCTCAAATCGGATATTTTCGTAAAGAATATTAAAAAATTCTCACGATCACAAAAATTCACTAATAAAAATCAATAATTCAGGTTAAAAAATCTAAAATATAAGGCAAAAAATAAAAATAAAAAAAATAAATCAAAAATTTTGGCCAAAATAAAGAATATTTGGGCCAAAATAAAGAAAGTTTAAATATTGTTTTCCCATCAGAACACCTACAGACCGGTTTCGACCTTTCAGGTATCATCAGTGTAGTTAGTAGCAAAAATGGCGGAATCTATTGCCTGAATGTTGTACTGGAAAAAAAAAAGAAAATTTAGGCCGATAAATCAAAAATTTGGAACAAAAAAATCGAAAATACAGATATAAAATTTAGGCCAAAAATCAAACATCTTGGTCTGAAAATGAAAAATGCAAAACAAAAAAAAAATGAAAATTTCAACTAAAAAAAAAATAATTTTCCATTTTCAGCCCTAAAATTAACTTAAAATAAGATCAAAATAAGTTTACGACTAGAAATTCGAAAATAATGGAAAAAAAAATTAAAAAAAATCGCTTATAAAAAGCAATCATTCCGGATAAATAATCTAAACTAAAGAGCAAAATTTCAAAATCTTCGACCAAAAAACTCGATAATACCAGAAAAATCAAAATTCTCGTATATAATTCAATAATAAAGTTTAACATATAGGACAAAAAAATAAGACCTAAAATCAAAAATTGTCGCCTTAAAAAATGAGGACCAAATCGCAAATTTTAAAAAATAAATAAAAAATGGTGATGTGGCCATCATGCTACTTTCTCCGACTTTATGGTATCATAGCCAATTTTATTTACATTTTCATGGTTTATTTTCAATTGAAATCATATTTTAAATGTACATCGAGCGTTGCGTAAACTCGGATGAAACTGACGTTTAAAACGTCAAAATTATGAAAGATGGAAAAATTATACTTCAAATTCAAAAACTCGGTTTACTCAAAAACTAACGAGATTTCGAAAAAAACTTATTCTTTATAAGTTGTTCATTTTGTCATTCTCTACAATTATTATTTAAATAAATTTGCTGTAACTATTATCGTTTCATAATTATAAACAAAAATTTTAAAAAAAATTATAATTTTTTTTCTTGAATAGCAATGATTTTATGAAAAATATTTTTAAGTAAAAGATGTTCATTTCTTTGTTGTCTTCAATGTTTGTTTAAATATTTTTGTGATATTTTTAATATTTAAGAAAATATTGGCAAAAAACAAAAAACGGTTAAGGTAAACACCCACTTCCGGTGAACGAAATTTTACCAAAAGCTTTTCAGTTCTTCAGATTATCAAATAAGACGGATGTTCAAAGTTTCATATCAATTGCTTTATTAGTTTTTGAGATACAGCGCACACAGACAGACACACACACGCACACACACACACACACACACACACACGCACACACACACACACACAGACAGCACACACACACACACACAGACACAAAAAAAAAATTCCAGAAATTGTTGAAATGGCATCTAGGGACCCCAAAACGGATATTTCCGTAAAAAAAAAATTTGAAAAAAAAATCACGATCACAATACTTTCTCGTACTTCGTAAAGGAGAAAGTAAACATTTTCCAGAAATTGTTAAAATGGCACCTAGGGACCCCAAAACGGATATTTCCGTAAAAAAAATGTTTGAAAAAAAAATTACGATCACAATACTTCCTCGTACTTCGTAACGCAGAAAGTAAAAATAGTAGAAATTGTTTAAAAATTCTGAAATAACTCTATACAACTGTCAAATGATTATATTTTAAGAATATAATCAACTTCCTAAATTTAAAAATGGTGATGTGGCCATCATGTTACTTTCTCCGTTTTGATGGTAACATAGACATTTATATTTACGTTTTCATGGTTTATTTCAATTGAAAACATATTTTAAATGTACATCGAGCGTTGCGTAAACTCGGATGAAACTGACGTTTAAAACGTCAAAATTATGAAAGATGGAAAAATTACACTTCAAATTAAAAAAACTCAGTTTACTCAAAAACTAACGAGATTTCGAAAAAACCTATTCTTTATAAGTTGTTCATTTTGGCATTATCTACAATTATTATTCATATAAATTTGCCGTAACTCTTATCGTTTCATAATTATAAACCAAAAATTTAAAAAAAATAATAAATTTTTTTCTCGAATAGCAATGATTTTATGAAAAATATTTTTAAGCAAAAGATGTTCATTTCTTTGTTGTCTTCAATGTTTGTTTAAATGTTTTTGTGATATTTTTCATATTTAAGAAAATATTGGCAAAAAACAAAAAATAGTTAAGGTAAACACCCACTTCCGGTGTACGAAATTTTACCAAAAGCTTTTCAGTTCTTCAGATTATCAAATAAGACGTATGTTCAAAGTTTCATATCAATTGCTCTCTTAGTTTTTGAGATACAGCGCACACAGCAGACACACACACACACACACAGACACAATTTTTTTTTTACAGAAGTTGTTGAAATTGCATCTAGAGGCCCCAAAACGGATATTTCCGTAAAAAAAAATTTTGAAAAAAAAAATCACGATCACAATACTTTCTCGTACTTCGTAAGGGAGAAAGTAAAAATTAGGTAAAAATATAGGAAATATAGGCCAAAGGATCAAAAATTTAGACCAAAGAAATTGAAATTACAGGTAAAAATCTAAAGTACATATAGGCCAAAAAATCAAAAATCAACAATATAGGCTACAAAGTCGAAAATCTAGGCAAAACAGAAAATTCGAGCCTAAAGATAAAAAATGCGGACTAAAAACTCGAAAATCTCAACAAACAAATCAGAAAATTTTGGCCAAAATAAATAATGTTCAGGCAAAAAAATCGTAAATACAGGCCAAAGATCTAAAATACGGGCCAAAAATGAAGAATACTGGTCTAGAAATAAAAAATGCAGACCAAAAAAAAAATGAAAAGAAAAATAATTCAGAATTTTTAGCCCTAAAAATAACTGTCCAACTCAAAATAAGTTTCCGACCAGAAACTAAAAAATAGTGGCCAAAGAATTAAAAAAAATAGCCCGTAAAAAACAATAATTTAGTGCTCTCAGCACCCCAAATTAGTCCCAAAAATAATTCAATAGTTCAAAATAATTTTCCGATTTGTTTTAAATTTAAAAACATTTTAAAATCGTATCATATTGTCGTTTGAAACGTCGAAATTATAAAAAATTAAAATGACAGCTTAATATGTCTAATCATCTTTATCAAAGTTTATTCGAAAACTCGTATTAAAGGATCGGATGAAACTGACGTTTGAAACGTCAACATTATGAAAGATGCAAATGACTATACTTCAAATTCTAATCTTCTTTACCGTCAGTTTCCTCAAAAACTAAAGATATCGAAAACAACTTATTCTTTATAAGTTGTTCATTTCGCTATTCTCTACAAATATTATACGTATAATTTTGTATGTAACAGTGGTCGTTTCATAATTATAAACCAAAAGTGAAAAAAAAATTAATACATTTTTTTCTCGAATAAAAATGATTTTATGAAAATTATTTTCAAACAAAAGATGTTCCTTTCTTTGTTGTCTTCAATTTAAATGGTTTTTGATATTTTTCATATTTAAAAAATTATTGGAAAAAAACAAAAAACAGTTAAGATAAACACCCACTTCGGTGTACAAAATTTTACCAAACGGATTGCCAAATAAGACTTATGTTCAAAGTTTCATGTTAATTGCTCTATTAGTTTTTGAGATACAACGCCCACAGCAGACACACACAAACACACAGCCACACAAACACAATTTTTTTTTTCAGTAATCTTTGAAATGATTTTAAGGGACCTCAAACGGGATATTTCCGTAAAAGAAATTTTTGAAAAAAATTTCACGATCACAATACCTTCTAGTACTTCGTAACGGAGAAAGTAAGAAGGAGGGGGGGGGGGGGGTATACTGTATAAGTGGCTCTACCATCAACATGTTACACGAGCCGCCACTGTGTAAGAGAATAATTTCCGCCACGAATTAAATTTGTTATTTTGCAAACCTTGTTCATTACGTCTTAGTTTTAGTGAAAGACCACATAATGCCTCCTGATGCACAATACAATGGAACATTCGACAATTTATTCCTTCTTTTTGTAAGTCCTACGAGCCAAGTATTTTTGCCCGTCATAGCTCTGGCGCCGTCAGTTACAATGGCGGTGCACTTGTCAAATCCGCCATACGGAGCTATTGCACATTTTAATTCGTAATAAATATCTTCACCTCTTGTTGTTCCGTGTAATGATCGTAATTTTAAAAGTTCTTCTGAATAATCATAGTTTTCATTTACGGTTCTTATAAAAATAAGGATTTGACTTGTGTCGGAAATGTCTGTACTTTCGTCCAATGCTACGGAAAAACAGCAGCACTTATTGATTAGGTTTTGTAATTTATTAGTGACATGTATACTGATCTCGTTTACACGTCGACTTACAGTTCGATGAGAAAGAGAAACTGTTTGAATTTTTTTTTGCCATTTCGTTATTATTAAAAGCTTGAGCCATTTTTATGGCACATTTTTTAATTAATTCTCCATCTGAAAAAGGCTTTTTTGCTTTTGAAATTTCTAAGCAAACTTCAAATGATGCAGCTACTGATGCTTCTTGAGAATTTGTTACTTGGGTAAAATAATTCGTTTGATAGTTCTGCTGTTTTTTCACCAATAACTTGGTGCCAAATCGTCGTAGGAACTTCGTTTTTTGAGTCCTGCATAGGAAATTGATCAATTCTTAATGTCTTTATGGTGGATCGAGTCGACAAAATTTTTCCAACCGCCGCACACAGGTCGAAATGCTGAATCTAGCTGAACATTTCGCTATAAAATAATTAAAATTGTTCGTAGTCAAAGAAAATAGTTTATTATAAATATATGTTATTCAATATTAAATAATTCTTCCCTTCTACCCTCCAGCATCCCCCATTTAATTTTTATTCTAGCCGAAAAATCGTTCAAACAAATCTAGAAGATAATTTCACCATTAGCATTTTTGTAAATAGTAACTGAAATATAAACACTTGGAAAAAATTGGAAACTTAAAATTTTAGAAAACACAAATTATATTACATCATGTTTTTTTTAATTATAAAATTATTCACAATTCTTCCAGATTGTCGAAGACTGAACCGCGTGGCAAATGCTAGTTCCTCCTGGGAGTAATTTTCCACTAGTGGCTTAATTTTCCGTTTTTTTGAGACATCCGTCAATTTAGTAAAAGATTTATACGGACCTCTGGATTTACCACTAGAAGATCCAGGTTGGGGTTCATTTGGTAAACTCTCAGTAGAGAATACTTCCATTTCGTTTAGCCACTTTGAATATTTATTTTCAAAACTTGAAAATGCTCTATTAGAAGTTTGCCATTTCATTGTCAATTTTGACGTAAAATGTGTTATTTTTTGTTTCAACGAATGTAAATTTTCAGTGTCCGATTCAATATCAATCTTCATAATGTCCATCACAAAGAAAGAAACTGCTTTATTTTTTTCTTCTTGCGTTTGGTGAGCGCGCCAAATGTCGAATAATGTTCTCCGGGAAACGGTTACGCTGCCTAAAAAAATCACTGTTTGCAAACGGGCAAAAACAAGCATGTAATATTACTTGTACATTAAACTAATAAGTTAATATGTATACCAAAAAAAAATCATTGCGGATATCGGCGGATATAATAAACTTTAACCTTATTAAAATATAATGTTGTAAAATATTACAGTAGGATTCTCTACTAAATTTAAATCATTGTATCTATGTGTTGACTAAATTTAAACAAAACCTAATTAAAACTATGTTGTATACATACCAGTAGAATATATATCCATCGTTAATTTAAATTTTGCACTAAACACAAATGTAAAAAAATGTTAAACGTACACGTTCGGAGCGCGTGTAATTCACAACTAAACGACGTAAATTAAGCGTGCACTTTGGGTACCGATAACTACTGGGTAAAGGGTCGGAGGGTTTTATGGCTTTACCTGCGTGCCCTCTGGACATTGTACTACTCATATTTAAAGAAAAAATGGATTTCTAAATAGTTGATTTTCGGCGAAATGTTCAGCTAGATTTAACGTTTCGTCCACTGTGCGCCGTATACATCGTCAAAGTTGGACATGGTTTCCTGAAAAAAAAACTTTTTTTTCACAGGGGTGCTAGAGGAGGGCGAAAGGGTTTACGCTTAAGTTCGCAGGCATGATTTTAAAGAAGACACTTTAAAGTTTTTCGCCCTCAAAGATTCATCAAAATCGATTGAAAATACGCCGAGTTTAGCGGTTTGAAAATGGTCAAAATTTAACGAATTTCAAGAGTATTTATAGAACTCAATGGAATTGAGTATTAAGTATTAGGCTCTTAAAATGCTTGATAATGACTAGGCTTTTAAAGTAATGCGCATATCAGATGAGACTTCACCGCCTACGAAATTATGCTTCTCTAATCTCTGGCGAAAGCTCTGTCTATGATTATAAATGATTGTGCCACACATACACACCGGCAAAATGCAGACACCACGATATCTATTATAAATGCAAATTTTTGTTTTACATTTGTACCTATTTTTACGATATTTTTATATAGCTACCTACGATATGTTGATAGAATTAAAAATATTGAAAATCATCGCATTGCAAGTTATTGTTAATTTATTCTAAACAATCCACAAAAAATGGTACTTATGTATTATGCTATGCAAACATACATTTAATAGAAACAATTTCTGCTAATAACCAAAAACTTCGTATAAAGTCTGATATTATTGATTATATTTTTTTAGTTTCCGTTGCCAATTCTACCAGAAGAGAAAGGAATATGGAAGTGTGTAGTCGGATCAACTGGTGGGTTCATAAATACAGATGAAGCAAATACCCTCATAGCATTAAAAGATCAAGTTCAATATGCCAAACTGAACAAACAGTTTGAAATAAAATGTTTCGTACCGTATTCAGCGGAAACGTGTATAATTACATCACCAAATGGAACAGTTTATTATGGTGGAAGCGTTGAAAAATTCCATTTGGGAGAATGTGGTACGAAAATTGATGAGTTTCCGTCTTCACAAATTGGTACCTGGACGTGCAGATTTTCACGTGCTGATAATGCTATTGACGATATTATAAAAGTAGAGGTAAGACACATAGATTCTCCAACTAAAGCGGTCTTATAAGGAAACAATTGTTGATTTCCATAGATAAACGCGATCAATTTTTAAACCACTTTTCGAATTATATAGAGAGTATTTTAATTAGTATGAATTTAATTCTAGAAGAAAAAATCCAAATTGTCAAATTATCTTTGTCATTCTCAATGAGAAATAGGAAATTTATTTACCACCCATAAATTCGATGTGTTATAAATACTTTTGTGAAAAATATGTGTTTATCCGAAAGATCACAAAGGAATACAATATGAAACATGGGATATTATTATTTGTCATAGTATTACAGAACTGTTGCAATGCAATTTGAGAAATCTTTAGTTTTTACGGAAAACTGATTAAGGTCAGAAAAGCAATGCACTATTTCGCGACCACTACTTCTTGCCTTCTTCGGCACGACAAAGTAAGATGGTACAATGGCCTTGTTTATCACAACACTCAGCGGGGTCTCAAAATTGGATGGTAAAATCTTCGGTTCCAGATTGGGTCTGTCGCATTTTCAAGCGTGTGCAGGTATAAAAATTCTCGACGTTTCACCTTTTCAGAGCATTTTCAAGGGGATTTTAAAAATAATTCATTGACAGAAGAATACATACCAACAATTTAACATGTATATATAAAAAGAGTATAAAATCGTGGAATAAGAGAAAACATTGTTTATTATTTAAAGTCATTCAGGTACCCATTTTGGTTTACAGCAGAGCTAATTAATTTGATAAGGCAAAAGAGAATTGCCCACAAGAAATATAGGGAATGTCAGACTCCTGTCATTTAACAAAACGTCAAATGTTTACGTAGAAAATGTATGAGTACCTTAGAAATCTGTTATATGATCGATATGTCTATTCAATAAATATAGGCATAACAAATAACCAAAAAAATGGTGATGTGGCCATCATGTTACTTTCTCCGACTTGATGGTATCATGTATATTTACGTTTTCATGGTTTATTTTCAATTGAAATCATATTTTAAATGTACTTCGAGCGTTGCGTAAACTCGGGTGAAACTGACGTTTAAAACGTCAAAATTATGAAAGATGGAAAAATTATACTTCAAATTAAAAAACTCGGTTTACTCAAAAACTAATGAGATTTAAAAAAAAAACTTATTCTTTAGAAGTTGTTCATTTTGGTATTCTCTACAATTATTATTAACATAAATTTGCTGTAACTATTAACGTTTCATAATTATAAAGCAAATATTCAAAAAAAATTAATAATTTTTTTTCTCGAATAGCAATGATTTTATGAAATATATTTTTAAGCAAAAGATGTTCATTTCTTTGTTGCCTTCAATGTTTGTTTAAATTTTTTTGTGATATTTTTCATATTTAAGAAAATATTGGCAAAAAACAAAAAACAGTTAAGGTAAACACCCACTTCCGGTGTACGAAATTTTACCAAAAGCTTTTCAGTTCTTCGGATTATCAAATAAGACGTATGTTCAAAGTTTCATATCAATTGCTCTGTTAGTTTTTGAGATACAGCGCACACAGACAGACACACACACACACACAGACACACACACACACACACACACACACACACACACACACACACACACACACACACACACACACACACACACACACACACACACACACACCACACACACACACACACACACACACACACACACACACACACACACACACACACACAGACACAGACACACACACACACACAGACACACATTTTTTTTTCCAGAAATTGTTGAAATGACATCTAGGGACCCCAAAACGGATATTTCCGCAAAAAAAAAATTTTGAAAAAAAAATCACGATCACAATACTTTCTCGTACTTCGTAACGGAGAAAGTAAAAAGAATCTGAAATTTTGTCAAAGCTGCCAAGTTCTGTTTCTGAATTTCCAGATTTTATGTGTTAGAATTACAAAAATGGACCACAACAGTAGTGACAAACATTTGCATACTCAAACTTTTAGTTGTCCCTCTGACGTAGTTGAGAAATATTCCTAGCTATATCTAATCTAAAATGAAGCAATAGTACTGGTCCTATCGGAATAAGTGCAATACGTTTTTTCTTTTAGGAAATCGCGATGTCAAAGGCCTTTTTTTGCTTCTCGCCTTAAAAAATTACTAACTCCTCCCTTCGAATAAATAATCAAGTAATCAAGGTAAACATTTCAATACTCAATTCAAGGTAAACCAAGGCAGGAGTTTAAATTTTGAAAGTGAGGAGCAAAAAAAGGCATCAAAGGTTGGAGCTCCAATTTTTAAGGCAAGGAGCAAAAAATATTAATTCTAATTTGTTTCAACATTATCCAAGTCCTATAAAAAAAGTAAGCTGCAGATAATCTACGTTAATAATTGGAAAAATAAGAAAGATTTTGACTCCCTTTATGACATAAAAATTTACATTTCGTGCTCGGATTTTGGATACACCGATTTATCAGTTTCGATTTTTACGAGCATGAGAATTTTTTTCAGGTAAAACTACTAAAGGATTTTTATTTCTAAAATTATTAATACTGCCGTAGCTAACTATTTTATGGAATCAAAGGCAATGCATGTTTTAATTCCCTTATTGTAAATATAAAATTTGGTCAAACGATTACCGCAGCTATCATTTTTGATAAAAAAATTGGTGATGTGGCCATCATGTTACTTTCTCCGACTTGATGGTATCATAGCCATTTATATTTACGTTTTCATGGTTTATTTTCAATTGAAATTATATTTTAAATGTACATCGTACATTTCGTGTAAACTCGGATGAAACTGACGTTTAAAACGTCAAAATTATGAAAGATGGAGAAATTATACTTCAAATTCAAAAACTTAGTTTACTCAAAAACTAAAGGGATTTAAAAAAAAATATTCTTTATAAGTTGTTAATTTTAGCATTCTCTACAATTATTATTCCGCAATGCCGTTTCGGTTGTTTTAGGGTTTCATATTTTTTCGATATTTTCACACCTCGAATCATTTTATTTTGAACATTCATTGCTCAGTTAAAAAGTGGTGCATTTTCAAGAGCAAAAATCAATTCGCAATAATAAAACCTTCTTAGTTAATTTAATTTCCATTAACTTTCGCTTAGTTTACTCAACGCTTCAAATATTTTTTTACACACTTGAAAATTTGAATTTTCTTAAAAACCAAAATTATTTTTTATACAATATAGCCATCTCAGTTGTTTTTAATTTTTGCATAATTTTATTTCAGTTTTTCATTATTATGTTTTTATTTTCCTAATCCACGCTTCAACAATTTAAATCAAAGTTCACCTAAAAATGTGTGCATTTTAGAAAAAATGATTTTTAACGAATAAAGATGAAATTGTTGTTTTTAATTTTAGCATTGTTGCATATCAGTGTTTTATTTTAATTTTTCTCCCTCGACGCCCCCACAATATAAATCTATTTTATTTTAAACAATTATAACTCTCTTAAAAATTTAATATTTTCAAAAACCATAATGATTTTGTTAGTTTATAACTCAGCTGCTTCTAATGTTTGCATAATTATATTTCGGGCTTTCATATATTTTGTTGATTTTTTTATATTTTTTCCTAAACATTCATAATTAGATACAGAAAATTAACTCTGAATTCATAGAATTCTTTTTTGACTCTGAGACTTTTCACAAAAAATATTTTTGATAGTTCCGGATAGTTCTGATTGGTGTTTTCCATAGTTATTTATGAGTTCTATCCATAATTATTATGAAATATTTGAATTAAACAAATATTAAGTGAGTAATATGAATTTGAATGTTTTGAATTTCCATCTAGGAATTTTTTTATGTCTGGAAATCAACAAAACTCTATAGTACTAACCCAAATACATCTTAAAACTATTTCAGAACTATTTGATTACAATGTTGGGGTGCGGTGTCAAGTTGGCACCCTTTTTTTAACACGTTGACCGTTTTGTCAGTCACCTGCGACTGACACTGAAGTATTCCAATGGGGCCGCGTCAGTCACCGATGACTGACAGTAAGTGCCTACTTTAAACTTACTATTTAGCACTGTCAGTCACGAAAATGAAAACTCATTTTATAAAATAAAACTTAAAAACAAAGAAAACTTCTTTTTGACATTTTACAAAAAAACTTGTTGGCAGCCAATGTGCTAAAAAAAATCCCGACAGCTCAATTTTATAGAGTTTTATCATAACTCTTCACCAACAGATAATTATCATATTTCATATTCCAATAGTAATTTCCGTCGACTACTAACTGGACTGATGAGATCTCATAAATCGAATCTTAATCTAATTTCAATTTCCAAAAGAATCCATCCTTAAAATGTTTTATAATCATATCTAGTATACGCCAAAAAATTTAAATTTTTTTGGTGCATAAATAATTAAGTTTTTCAAACAGCCGGTGAAAACATTATAGTTGATTTTAACGGTGACGTCCTAACGGTAAAAATCGACCAAAATTAAAGCCTTGGGAAACCCCCGGTGTATTAGTTATTCACTTGTTCCTAAACGGAAGGTATCTACAATGAACTAAGGGTTCTGATTTTATAGAGAGCTGGATATGACTCGTCTTGTTCGAGAAAGACCAAAAATATCATCACTTTCCGTATTATATTTAAGAAATAATAATATTGCACGTACTACAAAACACTATGTACGTTGCGCCATCTAGCATGTTTTATTGAGTGATATTTCCGGCAGATAGCCAATCTAATTCCGCTAAAATTCCGCCAGAAAATATGAGAATTTAAATAAAGTACGAAATAAATCGTTAATCTGTCGCCATTGATGCATCGTTTTTAAAATATTTTCTACTGAAAATTTTTATGTGAGTTATAAATAAATTAGAAACAACCTTACTTGTGTGAGTTATGAATTTTTGAAAATTAATATTTGTAGTTTTGAAGACTACAGAAAAATCTAAAAAATGGTGATGTGGCCATCATGTTACTTTCTCCGACGTGATGGTATCATAGCCATTAATATTTACGTTTTCAAGGTTTATTTTCAATTCATATTTTAAATGTACATCAAGGGTTGTGTAAACTCGGATGAAACTGACGTTTAAAACGTCAAAATTATGAAAGATGGAAAAATTATACTTCAAATTCAAAAACTCAGTTTACTCAAAAACTAAAGGGGTTTCGAAAAAAAACTTATTCCTTATAAGTTATTCATTTTAGCATTCTCTACAATTATTATTAACTTAAATTTGCTGCAACTATTATCGTTTTATAATTATAAACCAAAAATTTAAAAAAAATTATAAATTTTTTTCTCGAATAAAAATGATTTCATGAAAAATGTTTTCAAGTTTGTTTAAATATTTTTGTGATATTTTTCATATTTAAGAAAATATTGGCAAAAAACAAAAAAAACAGTTAAGGTAAACGCCCACTTCGGGTGTACGAAATTTTACCAAAAGCTTTTCAGTTCTTCAGATTATCAAATAAGACGGATATTCAAAGTTTCATATCAATTGCTCTATTAGTTTTTGAGATACAGCGCACACACCCAGCCACACACATAGCCACACACATTCACAAACAGACACAATTTTTTTTTTCCAGAAATTGTTGAAATGGCATCTAAGGACCCCAAAACGGATATTTCCGTAAAAAAAATTTTTGAGAAAAAAATCACGATCACAATACTTTCTCGTACTACGTAACGGAGAAAATAAAAATGGTGGGTTCAAAATCCGCGCAGCGTAGAGGAATATATTTTTTATGAGGATATTGTTTGGTTTTCTAATTATTAATACGGATTATGGTGAATTGGTTGCTGCGGCTAAATATGAGAGTTTGTTAATTAAAAGAAAAAATCGAAATTACTCTATGCCGCCCTCCGATTTCGGATGCAACATTATTGCGTCCGAAATCTGAACTCGACATGGAGCAATGCATTTTTTTATCAGTTATTAAAGAGATTTAAGGTTATTTCTATTCTTTATTAATATATATTATGCCTAATCGATTACCGTCACTAACATTTTGTGGGAGTTGCGAACTTTGAAAAAATCAAAATGATTATTTCGTTGTGTCCAAATTCCAAACGCAGCGTGGAGAATAGTATATTCTGTAACGAGGTTAGAATGGAAATTCGATGCGAGTGGAATATTCCGAGCGCGAGGAACCACAAGCATCTGAATTTCCATTCTTACCGAGTAGCAGACTATACTTTCTCCTCGACCCGATAAAATAGACTAATAAAATAATGAACACAAAGAACTTACGTTTTATTATCACGTTTGTGGTTATGTTTATAGTATTTTGACAATTGTGATATCCAAGGCTAATTGTTTTATTCGAAACGATGTGAGAATATGAATTCTATACCTTGTTATGGAATGAATTACATGTAAAACGCATAAGCGCATAGTGTTTTGTTCCATAACAAGAGTGAGAATGTGTACGTTCTATAATCAAAATTGATTTCAGAATGCTTAAATTTTATGGTGGTCGTGGAGAAATAACTTTATGCCGCCCTCCGATTTCGGACGCAATTTGTTTATTAATCATCAAACGGATTTAACGATTTTTACTTTTTCTAATTGTTAATGTTGATTATTGCTAATCGATAATGTTACCCTTACTAACTTTAATATATATGTCGTGTGTTGTTGTTAGAAATAAGGTTAGGAATACATTCGTTATCGACTGCCATTGAAAACCTTTAATGGCGAATTTTGAAAAAAAAAATTATCAGTGCATCGGGTAGCTGAAATTGCTTTATTGTTATTAAAATAAGGTTAGAACTACTTTGGCTTTGGATTTTTAAAAAGTCAAATTGTAAATATGGAGCATTCGTAATTGAATGCCATAGTTAACCTTTTATTGGAGCTGGCGAACTTTGAAAAAAAAATATCTGTTTATTATTGTTAAAAATAAAGTTAGGAGTACTTTGGCTTTGGTTTTCTACATTTCATTAATTATAAATTCGGCTTACTTTTAATGGGAGCTACCGAACTTCGGAAAAAATCGAAATTAATATATCGGTGCATTAAACAGTGGCGGCTCGTGAAACATATTGATGGTAGAGCTTATACAAAATATTATCTTAAAATAATTAAAAATTGCAAAAATACAAAATGCGAGATTACATAATGTACAATTTTCTTTTTCGGGTACACGGATCAGATGTTTTTGAAATATTTTAACGTAATCGCATTGCTAAAGATCGTACCTAACATAAAAGTTAAAAATATTTTGATCCCTCACTCAAAACATCCCCATTTCACCCTTAATATACAAAATACGAGACTATATGATGAACAAAATTATTTTTTTCGGACACACGGAGCAGATGTTTTTGAAATATTCTATCCTAATCGCATTGCTAAGGCCGTATCTAACATCAGTGACGGCTCGTGGAACATGTTGACGGTAGAGCCACTTATAAAAAAAAAGAAGGATCTATCTTCCTAGACAAAAGTAAATGTTTTAAGAGTTAAGGCTCTTGGAGCGTACCTCTAAATTCATTTAAAACATTATTCACAAACGGATAAAGACTTAAAAGTGAAATTTTGAATTCACCTCTATAAATATATTCTAAAGGGTAGCGCGGATTTATTTTTTTTATAATAATGTTTATAAACAATTTTAATACTAATATTGCTGTAATTTAGAAAAAAAAATCCGTCGTACCCTGGGGTAATTTATTTAAAATTTATTATTTAAATAATATTTTTTCATATTTTCGAAACTGTATCCGAAATTTGAATAATAAGTTATTCATTTTAATACTCTTTCGTGGTGCGCCCTCTGCGGCTTTCTTGTTTAACAGGCTGTATATATAAGAGGAGGCGTTCCCAAGGCGGTTTCTCGCTGTAACTTAGCCGCGTTATCTAAATTACACAGTGGTGTTACTAAACATATACCTCTTTCGTGACAAGAGGGATTAACGACTCATACAAAAACAGTATGAAATTATTATATAAAATGTATTTATGATTAAAATTTCTTCTCTCTGGTCCTGACAACCGGCTATCTACCCGACGGTTTTTCGTCGATTTCCGCGTATTTCATTAAAATATTTTAGATGAACCTGTAATGTACTACAAAATTAAGAAATGCAATTAATACTTTGTATCTCGTGCATTAATGCAAAAAATATGTTTAGATTATGGCAGTGACGGACAGATTGAGTCAATTAGATTATGATAATTTCATGGGCCTACTGTAGCAGGTCATATTTTGACTGAAAACCCGACAATTTAACACAATAAAATTAATAAAATACAAAAAAAATTAAAAATTAAAAATTAAAAATTTAAAATTAAAAATTAAAAATTAAAAATTAAAAATTAAAAATTAAAAATTAAAAATTAAAAATTAAAAATTAAAAATTAAAAATTAAAAATTAAAAATTAAAAATTAAAAATTAAAAATTAAAAATTAAAAATTAAAAATTAAAAATTAAAAATTAAAAATTAAAAATTAAAAATTAAAAATTAAAAATTAAAAATTAAAAATTAAAAATTAAAAATTAAAAATTAAAAATTAAAAATTAAAAATTAAAAATTAAAAATTAAAAATTAAAAATTAAAAATTAAAAATTAAAAATTAAAAATTAAAAATTAAAAATTAAAAATTAAAAATTAAAAATTAAAAATTAAAAATTAAAAATTAAAAATTAAAAATTAAAAATTAAAAATTAAAAATTAAAATTTAAAAATTAAAAATTAAAAATTAAAATTTAAAAATTAAAAATTAAAAATTAAAAATTAAAAATTAAAAATTAAAAATTAAAAATTAAAAATTAAAAATTAAAAATTAAAAATTAAAAATTAAAAATTAAAAATTAAAAATTAAAAATTTAAAATTTAAAATTTAAAATTTAAAATTTAAAATTAAAAATTAAAAATTAAAAATTAAAAATTAAAAATTAAAAATTAAAAATTAAAAATTAAAAATTAAAAATTAAAAATTAAAAATTAAAAATTAAAAATTAAAAATTAAAAATTAAAAATTAAAAATTAAAAATTAAAAATTAAAAATTAAAAATTAAAAATTAAAAATTAAAAATTAAAAATTAAAAATTAAAAATTAAAAATTTCAATATATTTTGTAGGAACGTTTATGCAAATCTATTTTAGTTTTCAAGAAAATTAATTATTTCTGAAATTCTGTCCTCAAAAGGGCAACTTTAAATCTGCCTGTAACTTCTTTGACAGTTTCCAATTATATTGCTCATAGAGGCATCCTCTAGGTACAATCAGAGATATACATCAAATTTATATCTTATTCTTACGAGAAGTTTCAGGCAGATTTCAAGATGCATTTTCGAGGTTAAAATTTTAAAAAACTAAAAGAGATAAGTGTACAAAAGTTCCCACAAAATATGTTGCAATTTAAACGAAGAATCCAAAATTATAATAATATATAGGGTGTTCCATTTAAAATAACTAATTTGGTGCTAGAGAGTTGAAAATATTTCACATGAGGAGAACTGATTTAATCTTGTGTTGAGCTACAATCCCGTAAACTTTTAAGAAACGGTTTAGCGTGGACACCTTGATATACAATCTACTATTATTGTTCACTTTGAAAAGTAGGCCGTGATGGTATCACATGTAGACGCCAATAATAGGTGCGTTCGGCTATTCGGAGCGGTGTTGGAGTGGAGTTGGAGCAGAGTGTGATCACGTGACACCACGGAGTGAAGGGCGTCAATTGTAATACGCGAACGCTTTAGTACGTATTACGACCGGGAAAATTTAGAATTTCAAAGAATTACTTAAAAATGGAGCGACAAGCAAGAACAATGGCTATAATTACCTTTGCAAACACTATGTTCTTTAATGATGATTCATCAGATGATGAATTGGAATCAACAATTGAAAAGGTGGATAATTTTTCAGAGTACACTGTCCCTATGATGGACGACAAACAGTTTCAAATGCATTTTCGTTTAAATCCAAGTACGTTTGAAGACCTTTTAGCAAAATTGCATAAAGTGTACAAATACCAGAGTGTGGGATACCCAAGAATTAAATTGGAAAAAGAATTAATGGTAACATTATGGTGCCTCAGCAATTTAGAAAGTTTTCGGTACGTAACAGCCTGTTAATTGTACAAAATAACTATTTTACTGATAATTGGGTTTTAGTTCAGTGTCAGATAGGTTTGGCATAAGCAAATCCACATGTTGGGAAACATTATATCGAACATGCAAATTGTTGTTGGATGTAAATAAGGAATTTAGAATTATTTCGTGGCCAAATCGAAGCCGACAAGCTGTTATAGCTGACGCTTTTAGCAAAGATGGTTTTACAGGTAGCGGTAGCAACCATTGCCTAATTATTAAGTAAGGAAAAATTGTAATATTTTTTTAAGGCATAATTGGATGTATCGACGGGAGTCATATACCAATAAAAAAAACCCAAAATGATCATACTTCCTATATAAATAGAAAAGGATTTCATTCCGTATTACTGCAAGGAATATGTGACCATAAATTGTTGTTCATTGATGTCTATGCCGGGCAACCAGGTTCCATACATGACAACACACTTTTCAAAAAATCAGATGTGTATGCGGGAATAATTTCACAAGAATTATCATTCTATGATGGTAATTATCTAGTTGGCGATTTGGCATACCAACTATCCATTAATTTAATGGTAGGATTTAAAGATTTTGGGAATTTATCTGTATTACAGAAAAGATTTAATAAGTATTTAAGTAGGTCACGGGTAAAAATAGAAAATGCATTTGCACTTTTAAAATCAAGATTTAGAAGACTTAAATTTTTGGAAACGGTAAGATTAGATTTAATAGCATTATTAATAGTGGCCGCTTGTATTTTGCATAATGTATGCATTTTGAATGGAGATCTACTAGATGATATAAATTTAAATGAAGAAATGGCAGAAGAAAGATTCCAAAATCCACTAAATTTAATTGACATGGAAGAAGGCATAGAAAGAAATGACGCCTTACAAAAAAGAAATAATATTATGAATTCTTTACTTGGTTAATAAATAATGACAATGATTTTGCAAACGTTTTTATTAAACTATTAAATAAAATAGAAATATTGTTTTATTATAGGAAATGCCTAACGATTTGAACTAAAAAAATATTCTAAGCACAAAAAAAACTAAAATTTATATTTATAAAATACATAAATGAAATATGAAAAAAGAAACAATAATCAGTCTTTAATTTAACAAAAACAAAAAATAATATAGTTAGTTCCATATAATCTACATTTTATCAAGCATTCTCTCAAATAATTCATTAAATTTGTCCAACCTAGCCATTTTTTCTCTATGTCGTAGTTGGGCAGCACTTATCGACGACTTTATTTTTTTGGTAAAAGAGCTCTCTTGGATCGTAGTTGGGGTGAAGTCAGGTTTGATACCATTTTATTCCGGTTCAATTTCTTGCAAATTAGCAGTTTTTAAACCGGATAGGTTGCTGCATGTTGCAACCGGGTTTATTTCCGGTTTGTTATGCATAATTTTGTTTATGACTTGAAAGTACTCCCAATGTCTTCGTTTGGCACCTGAAGTGTTATTATGCTCATACACACTCTTATACGTTCTTTTTAAAGATTTCCATTTCGTTTCTATATTTTGAGGAGTAAATGTTTTTTTTAACTGTTCTGTCATGTTGATAGATATTTTTTGCCAAACATTTTTTTTAATGATGTTTCAAAATTCTCCTTATTTTCACCAATTTTATTTATTAAATATAAAATGGTGTCATTCGTCCATATTTTTGTTTGCTCTTCATATGATTTTTGGATTATGCCATCTTTTTCATTGTGATCTTGATACATTAATTGAAATTCTTCCATTATTGTATTACTCAAATTAACGTAAATGTATTGGTCAGCTGCAATAAAATATTTAATAACAGTCACACATAACTAACCTCACTTGTCTTGTAATATGAAACTTACTCTCTTTATCTCGTAACAAAATCTGGTTATCATTGGTTATCGCGTTATCTTTGCCGAAAATAACGTCGTGGGTTTCAGACGAAACTGACATCTTTTCAGGTAGTTATTTATCACAATTTATAATTACTTTTCCAAATGCACGATGCATCGAACAAAAACAAACCATTTGCGCATGCCTGCATCGAGCACCCTCTTCCCGAGGTGGTGCTAAAGGAGTCAACTCTATTCACTCCGTCCGGTAATAAACGAACGCTATGGAGTGAGCTCCTTTAACTCCAAAAGCAATAGCCGAACGCCGAAGGTACATTAG
This sequence comes from Ocypus olens, assembly GCA_910593695.2. Lineage (NCBI taxonomy): Eukaryota > Metazoa > Arthropoda > Insecta > Coleoptera > Staphylinidae > Ocypus > Ocypus olens. The sequence continues at coordinate 37,971,185 of OU343058.1, forward strand.
GAGTTAAAAGAGTGAACGGAGTAACCTTCCCGAACGCACCTAATGTAGAATACTTCAATTTGTTTTCAAATTTATTGGTGGGAATAGAGTAAATTTTTCAAAACATAGGCAATACGAAACACGATGTAAAGCAGCAGCAATGTTTCGTTTTCAGAACAAATTTGATACAATTAAATTAAATAGGAATAATCATTACTACCAAAATCAGGGACAGCTTAATATAACAGGAGGGGTGATCTTGTTATTTTATTATTCATACTCATCAAGGAATTTTCGTATAAAAGTAATTTAAAATGAAAATTTTTTGCATATTTTTTTTTATTATAGAATTCCAGAGATACAGAGATATGAAGTAACAAAATGGTAAAACTTTTAAAATACTTTTTCCTTAGTCACATGTCACTGGAATGAATAGACTCTAGAAAAGCTAGAAATCACGTATTAGATAAATCAATTTCCCTAACTTCTCTTCTGAAATACAAATTAAATATGTTCTTTTTTTATTTAAAAAACGATTAAATTTAAGAAAAATCACTTGATATGTTTCACTTATTAAATTATTAATTCCGACTACTTTCGGCTGCAAGCCATTTTCAAGGAATGTACATATCAAGTTATTTTTCTTACATTTAATCGTTTTTTAAATATTAAATCATGTTTTGTCAAGTGATCAATGAGAATCAAGTTTAAAACTAAATATGGTTATTTTTTAAGTAAAAAAGAGTAAGGTATACCGTCATTAACGCACTCATATGGGTTCGTTAATGGCTCGCCGAGTGCTTTAATAATTTATTTTTTCAAGGTTGGCACCGTTGAAATTCAGAGCCGTCAACCTGTGCTAAATTTTCAGAGAGATAGTTTTGAGGTTATGTGATGTGTGGAAATCGCAATCTAATTTCAAATTGAAATGTCAATTATTAGTGCTACCAACCGCCATACAATTTTCTAAATATTTATGGTCGATTTTTTAATTTAGAAATGGAATAAAAGGGCCAAAATAGAAAAATACTGCAAAAACCTCGTTCATAAGGCCTTTTTTGCACTTATCGAACTCGTTTTTTAATATAGTATATGGGTATTGAAAAAATATGAGGCCACCATCATTACTTTCTCCGATTTATCTATAGTATTGTTTTTTCGAGATATTTTTCATATTTATCTATTTTATACAAAAACTGGTGAGATTTCTAATTATTTATAAATCGTTAATTTTGGCGTTTTCTACAATTGTTTATTAAAATTTCATGCAACTAGTACAATTTCATAATTGTACCAAAACAAAATGTTATAATTTTTTGTTTATTCGGAAATTAAGGATTTAATTAAAATATTTATTAATTTGTTCATTTTTACTTTATGTTCAACTTTTGTTAAAATATTTTTGTAATATTTTTCATATTTAGAAAAATATTGGAAATAACAAAAAACTTCCTTAAAAAAATTATACGTCAATTTTGCAAAAAATAACAAGAATAGTGAATTCATAATCGAAGCCAACACTACGGAAATACTCGGAACAAGCGCGCTTGGAGCTGAGATTTTTCGATAATGAATTTACACAAATCTCTCGTCACTTCAGATAAGACGGTCCCTCCCTTTTACAAACATACACAAGATTCTAATAGTCAGTCAAGTCAAATAAGTATAATAGTGCTGAGCGCCAAAATTTCATTCAAGTGGTTGGTCCACTCTTGACGACCACATCCTTGTCTCGCTACATTAATATCACATATGGTGCTCTTCTAGGGGTGTCGCGGGTTAGATGCAAGATCAAGGGGTTGGTTTGTTTACATTTCTATTTCTTCGTCGGTATCCAATGCCCTTAATTAAAAATTCTTGCTGAGCTTCAAACTACAGGCTCTATATAACAAGCCGCCCTTGGCATTAAATACCAGTATTGGTATGACCTTGAATAGCAAGCACAAGGTCGTATGAAGAGAATCTTCAAAGGCATTCTCACTTTTCATAATTTATTATTTGCACTTTGCAAAACATAATAATTATAATGAGGTATTGTCCCTTTGAGTACATTTACGTACATTTAGAGTTGAAAGCTGCAGTACCGTTGTCACGTATAAATACTGTTATATGATGCGTCATTGAAAACCCTACAAATTTTGTATGAAACTTTTTTTTTTCAAAATACGTATTTTTGGAAATGTCCAAATTGTTTTTCCGCAATTTTTATTACCTTTCCAAAGGTTGCCAATAAAAATTCATTTGTAACCATGTTTCTAAAGTGCCTGAAAGTTTAGTTGATTAACTCTGTATTTGAAATTTTCGTCGAACAGAATTCTGACATTCCCTATATTTCTTATGAGCAATTCGTTATTGCTTAATAAAATTAATAAGCTCTGCTGTAAACCAAAATGGGTACCTGGACGACATTATATGTTTAGTGGGTACAAAGATTTGAAAGATATTATATAATACATTAACCATGATGTCAACAGACCCACACAATATTTTTCGCCAATCCACAGAAAGTATGTTGTTATCAATAGCAGTATAATTGATTCGTGAAAAATCATAAATAAATTCATTGAATTGAAACAATTTCAACTCAAACAAATGCCGGAACTTATCCCAAAATATTTTTCTATTTCACGATTTTATACTCTTTTTATACTTACATATCAAATTATTGCTATGTATTTTTCTGTCAATGAATTGAAACCCCCTTGAAAATGGTCTGAAAAGGCAAAACTGTTTTTATACCTGCCCGGAAATGCGACCGACCCCATCTGGAACCGAAGATTTCACAGGACCGGGACATTCCATCCACATGGAATTTTAATTGTGGGATGGTTTGTTGGGGTAAGTGATAGGACCTCTTCAAAATGTCTACAATTTATTCAAGGCGGGTGCTGTTTGCGGTGTTTGTTTACTATCATCAATTATGGAAACTATTCAGAGCCGTAGTGAATAGAAATTGAGATTTATGGGGAACCGATTTCCAGGCGACCAGCAGGTAGTCGCCAAGGGTCGTACCAGCAGGTAGTAGGGTTTGCTTTACCGCTTGCTGGAATAATGCGGATAATTGCCTCATGTTGTTGGTACTTTTTAATTATGCATAACGAGAGGATTATTTCCTTGTTTGAAAACTTCGGCGGATTCCCAAAGCTTCGCTCTTTGTGCCTTTCGTACAGGTATGTAAAAAAATTAGTTTTTGAATATTGGGGAATAAAAGTTTGCTTCTAAAGCTTGTTCGGAATATCTCCTTTCAAAACTACTAAAGAATTTGATAATTTGCAACTTGGTCTAAACGCGATTTAATGGTTATGTTTTTGGAGAATGTCTATTTTGTCTGTAATTTCACCAAAACCTGTTAATGTAATGGATTGATCTTTGTTCAGATTTTGACTTCTCTGATACATGTCGGTCATGGTATTTTGGTAACGTTGATTAAGAATAATAATTTTGAATAAGGTTAACTAATTAATTTTTGCAATGTCCATAATTTTGTTCAATTCTGGTTTGTTTAATGAATTACCACGTTATATTCGTAATTTTTGTTTGATATACATACATATTTTTCATTATATTGATTGATTGAAATAAATATTAATTCTACTAAATAAAACTTGGTAGGCAGAAAGACCTTTGGTCAATAGCCATTAATTAGGCTGACGATAGCATCAAATTAATTACACACTATTGTAAAAATTAAACTGTTAATAAAGATATGATATACAGTATGTTTTTTTTTTATCGTGGGCCATAGGATTTTACATGCTAAAAATTATACCTTGTGTTATTATATATTGTATCATACAATTTTGAAGCAAATTTTAGTTAGTAATATAAATCAATTATTTTTCTATATGGTGCGCTTAATTAGAACAATTTAAACATGTTTTATTTCATTAAATAGTGCTTTTGCTCGAAACCGGACGATCGGGATACGCTGCAGAAAAGTTGTCAACTATTTAAAATTTATGATAAAATATACATTAACACAAGGTATAATTTTTAGCATGTAAAATCCTATGGCCCACGATAAAAAAATATACTGTATATAAAACTCATAAAATTATGTTTATAACATTTTTTTTCTCAAAATCAAGTTAGTTGTCACTTATCAACAATCTGTCAGTATAAAGAATAAATAAATGAAACAAGGAATACTTTCAATTTAAATCAAATAAATAATAAACAATATCAAAGAAATTTAGGAGATTATAATTTTAGCCCATGAAGAAGACGTTGATGATCCTAGACAACCCCAATTACCCCAATTACCTCAACATCCCCAACCTCCTCAACTTCAACTTCCCCAACTACCTCAACATCCCCAACCTCCGCAACTTCAACTTCCCCAACCAGTACAGCATCCCCAACAACCTCAACAACCCCAACCTCCACAACCTCCACAACCTCAACTTCCCCAAGTTATCGGCCAGGTTTTTCGCCCCTGGGAGTAATTTTTTTTTTAATTCTGTCGGGGCTAACTTCCATTTAGGGGCAACAATTTTGATTATTGGGCAACTAATGATGATCTGATTAGGCAATACGTTGATTTAATATCAGTTTCGCCAGTTAACTGAAGTTGTCCAACATTCAGAAAATTGAGAAGGGTGTTTATTGGGACACTAATAATTAAAGCTTAAATAACAAGAACGGCAATATCAAAGGGTTTGATCTTTTCATACAATTAGCTCTTTTTTACTATTGAATAATTTTAAACTGGATATCATAAATGTTTTTATTCGGATATTCGGAATTTGTATGTCCAATTTTTTTATGTATAATCTGCATTTATATTATTCGTACTTTTTCTTAATCAATCAATGGATGATAATTAAAAATATCTACGTGTAACATTTATAATCACACAAGTTTTCTCGCTACCTAAAAAAGTAAGAGCACAATTAAATTACATCGACTAAAAAAAACAAAGAAGGAAAAGAACAAAGAAATTCAAGTGTCCCCCTAATAAATTCAGACCGTTAATAACAAGCTACGATAGTAATAATAATAGTACCGCGAAAACTTAAAGAATGTTATTAATTTAAACAGTAACTATGAAAATCTATTTTCAAATATTTGTAGGGCTGGCAACCTTGGCTTTTATATTTTCCAGATGTTCCCATTCTTCACCCTTAGTACCTGCGTTCGACCTTCCCTTTAAATTTTAAATGGAATTAGTTTAAATGAATGCAACACAACTCAATATCCGCTCCAAACTAACAATAAGAGATGCTAAATAAAACTGACTCATATTTAATTCATATTATCTCCTACAAAAAAATTACTTTTAAATGTAATATAGATCAATGAGATTATATTTATTCAGCAGGTTAGTTTACTTTCAGTAAAATAAGAATAAAAATATAATCATAACAAGAACAGTAGATAAATAATTTTTACACAGTTGGAAGGGCAAAATATACTGGATCTCAAAAGTAATGTAACACCCAGAAATAACAATGTTTTAAATGTGTTTGTATTAAATGTATGTTCAGTTATCGCGTCAGAACAAACAATTACAATTTGGTGCGGGTTGAACAAAAATTACTGACAAAAATTCAATAATGTGCCCCCCGCATTATTGTTGTATCATTATTAAATTTGCTTTATTTTTCGCATAAATGTAAAAATCGTACACAAAAAATTGATATAAAGCAGTAGAAACGTTATCGCTTTTTTTCATTTTAATGTGAATAAATCGTACGTATTTGTTGCTGACTTAAACCACATCTAGGGAGTGTTGCATTACTTTTGAGCTCCAGTATACATCAAATTTATTTAAATAAGTGTTGTTTCATCAAAAACTTACTAAAACAGAGCGGGAGTGTTATTTTGAATGTTACATACATTTCAAAATGTAACTTTCTTTTGATTTTGAATAACCTGAAATAAATATCTACTTATGATTTATATAGACGCTATTCATTTTCTTTCCGGATACTGTTTATTTATTGATTGATTTAAAAATAAACAGGCCATTCAGTATTCATTAACATCTGCAACAAATTGAAATCACTTCTGCATTTATGCATAATAATAATTAATATTTAAAAATAATTAGGGAACAAGTATCGATCAAACCCCTAATCAAATTAGATCGGCCAGGAATTAAGATTTTTAAAGTTATTTTTCTCCCTGGCAACATTCAAGTATTATCTACTTTCAATATGATAATATATAAACTAATTCAGCTACTTCCGCATTCTTATGGCCCTCAGAAAAGGGTCGGCTACCTGCATCCCAGACGACCAGAAACGCGACAAAAAACGGTTCCGCACGTGCCGGCAAAATGTCGGGTGTCGGGTGCTGACATTTTTATGATGATTATTACAACCGCAAACCCTCCCCGGCGGCCTGCTTTGATAGACAAAATGAAATGGTCGCGTAAGTGATAATCACCACTGGCTCATAAAAATGTCAGGGCAATTGCCGATCGGCACGAGGCCCCCGACGACATTTCATACTTTACGGTCAAGGCCATGCAGCCCCTTTTTCGGGTATGGCGAAGCGCAGGTAGTCCCAAAAAAAGGGATGTATCACAATACGTCGAGTATTTCTGTTACGAATTAGAACTCATAGGCGGAAAAAATTAACCATATGTCATAGATTTTGAAATTATTTTTAATAAAATAAAGTGCATTTTCAATTTCGTTCGATTTAGAAAAAATAGTAACTTGTAAAATATGTCATAGATGAAAACAATCATTTTGAATGGACATTTATTCACTTTAATTTAACAACATTTATCGTTTATAGAAACTTTTTTTTTCGATTCATTAAACTCATCGACATATTGAAACGCTCAATACTTATTAAAATTAATATTTTAAAAATTGAAATAAAGAATACTATCTTTGTTAATATCACACTTATTTATCATATAGTAATTATATTTTGAACTATGTACTGATCACTTTCAAACTTGAAGTAAATAGAGAAACAAGTATTTATATTATATCAAATTAGATAATGAAGAAAAAACGAAGTGGAACTGCTCATTAATTATGGAAAACTTAAGATTATGCTTCACTTTTTCAAGTAAGCAATTTGCGAATGAGAAATTGGTTTGATTCAATAAGGGAAGATATATTTCTAATTCTAATTTGTCTTAATGTTTCTGTAATATTTTTCATATTTAAAAAATTATGGAAAAGAAACTAAAAACAGTTAAGGCAAACACCCAGTTTCGGTGTACGAAATTTTACTAAAAGCTGTTTTATTTTTGGGATTATCAAATAAGACTTATGTTCAAAGTTTCATGTTATTTCCTGTATTAGTTTTTGATATACAACTCACATATTGTAATGTAGTTTATTGGTGCTAATATATAATAATATTTACACAGGTCTCTTAAATCTAGGTAAGTCAAGTTATAAATAAAAGAAGCTACATTAATCATTGATCAGCCATATTAAAATTAATATTAATTTGCGCTTATGCTAGACACAAAAAGTTCATAAAAGAATAAATAGTACATACACAAATAGGCTTATAACATATATATCTAAAATTAACATTTAAAAATCATTGTAAAATATCTATAAGTAAAACTTAAAAATCATTGTAAAATATGTATAAATAAAAGTTGACATTTACAAATATGTTAATAAAATATACAAATAAATAAAATCTCACATTTACAATTATGTCGATAAAATTATATAAATAAAATAAAATTGGATAAAATAGACATACAAACATTTTAAAAATCATTCATTGATTTGCACCTGACCTTACATAGATATCATAAGGTCAAATCAAGGTCACTACCGTATGTTCCCCTCCAAACCGTTTATTTTTTATCTAAAACATTTTTCTTAATCATTGATAGTTTTAGAGAAAATCGATTTAATCCACCCTGAATTGTGTATCTTACCCGTTGCGGCGTTAGGTAATAAAACGGTTTTTTTTTACATTCTCCTTTAAAAAGAAATTATACCACTATTACACGATGAATTATTGAACATTAACTTTGAACATTTTATGTTATTGTGACTTATGTGACTTTTCCTGTTACTTTTAGTGTATAGTGTATATTTTTTTTTTCTTTGAACATTTAATTTTTGTGCCGTGTAAATATTTCTGTCTTGTAAATAATAGCGATTGTTATCGCGCCAATCTGCTTTTTTATGCCTCTTATCCCTTTCTTTGCATTCTGTGGTAATCTCATCACGATACCGGCTCCGTAAGCTAGCCGGAGGTCAACGAGGTGCGGCTCGCCCATTCTATGAAAATGTTTTTCCTAGAGAAAATAGTTTTGCATATAACCATATCATTACTTTTCTTTACTTTCTATACTAAGGGGAAATCGAGAAAATTTAAACTATTATGAAAATAGGTGGTGTCCTGGAATTTTTGAAATAAAAACCCCTGTTAGCTATCATTACCATTGTAATGTTTTAATTGCAAATTTAGAAAAAAACGTTATTAATACATACATTTAAACAAAAGGCATGTTGTTTAAACTGATTTTTCACGCATAATTACTTGTCAGATAATATAATAATTTAATTTAAATTATTTCTTACAATTGATAACCTTATTAAATTAAATTACCGAGTAACAGCAATTACATCTTATGGTTTGTTTTTTCATCGTATTGTGCTCTTGGCTCACCCTAGGCCAGGACTACCTGCACCGGGTAGCCCGTAAAGTATCAAATGTCGTCGGGTGGCACGTGTCGGTCATAAATTTCAATTTCTTCACGGTTTGGTCTTGAAAAGGATCACTAATGGTTGGTAGTAAACAAACCGCAAGTTGGACCCTTTGTTGCTGCCGCTGTGGATGAAACGTCCTAGTCGCGATTTCACTACCCAATAAATTTGAATCCCCGCTGAGTGTTGTGGTAAACAAGATCTTTGTACCATCTTCTCTTGTCGTGTCGAAGAAGGCAAAAGTTTACGGTCCGCTGCCACACTCATCAACACCCTCTTAGTACGCTCTGTCCGCCCTCCCACATTTGATGGAATTGTCAAAAATGGCTTTCGTAATCCTAATCTCTGTTCATCTATTTGTAATGTCATTATTCAAACACAGTAAACCTATATTTACAGACCAATGAAGACCCAATCAAAATTGCAATAAATTATTACAACAAATTAATATTTTCGCAAAATTAATCCAGAACGTAAATCATTACTAGAGAGTCTACTTTTGAATCAATTTTATTTATCATAGGCGCGCACTAAAGGAAAACACGTCGGCTGACTAAACGCGATCTCAACGCGGATCTCAACGTCAGTAAGTTGAACACTTAATTTCTGTATTATCGATCGTGGAACACATACCGTCGATTAGCAAACATAACAAAACTGATTAAAAAGTAAACTCTCTGGGTATTACATCTTTCCTATTATTATTTATTTATTTTCTTTATCTTTGTCCTCCTTTCTTACAAAATAATATTACCGATATTACAAAATATCAAATATATATACTCAAAATTAAAATGAGATGCGAAAATCCATCCAAACATGACTTTGGTAAGTTTACATTCATATACCTACCAACAGGTAAAAGTGGCCGAAGGACGAAGTGGTTTTCCTGAAGTAGAAGTAACAAACGGAGGATCAGCAGAGTTGAAGTGTAAATTCGACTCCCCAATATATTTTTGTTCATTTATTGACCCACTTGGAAACAGCTACAATGTTCACCCAAATAAAACAACCACCGATGTCCAATACATCGGCGAAGGATTGGAGAATGGAGATTGTGGTATCAAAATTAAGCGCATTCAAAGTAATCAAGACGGCGAATGGAGATGTGTTGCAACCAATTCAGAAAATTCTGTGGGTATTTTGGAATGGAAAACACGCGTGGTCGTAGATACAGGTTACACTGATAATTAAATTATATTATTTATTGTTTAATTATTTATGTTTACAGGTCTCGTAACAACTGCTTCGACCATAGGTATACCGGTCGGTATCATGACTGGCGCAGTAATTCTATTAGGCTTTGCTCTGTTTAAACGCTTTAGGAATGCCAAGAAAGTTAAACATAGAACAAGTGATGAAAGTACAACAAACCTGCCAATTACAGCAAATATAAATCTAGTCACGTATAATACATAGTGATTTATTATTATGTCTAAATAGCATATATGCATCTGGTAGTTCAGCTGCCAATCTATTAATATTACGAGTTATTACTCACCTGACATATATTTTGTACATATATTGTAATGCTTTATGTTCTGATGGTATCAGATTTTGTAGGAGATTATCAATAAAAGTGAAATTCTAATAATGCAATCAAAAACAGGCGAGTAAAACAATGAGTTGTTCAATCAATGTGTTGGACAATATATTATTCAACAGGCAATTGTTTGAACGTTAATTCGTTGGTTTAGTTAGAAGTCATCCTATATTGCCATTGCCGGCCAATTTTATACAAATTCGCATATTGCCATTACCGTCCATTTTAGTTGTTAAGTTAAATATCACAATATTTCAATATAAAATGTTATTCAATCTTTTTCGTGGTTTTTCAAGGGAAATTGCTGGTGTACTATTAAAAGTTTAATTACTCTCAGCAAATTAAATGTGAATTGCTGCCTCTTACTGATATAAATGAATCGCTTATTTTTAAAAGGGACTAAGTCATATTTTGGCCATTTTGAGATTTTACATGTTTTTCATTAAACATTCCAAACCACACTGTTCTGTTATAAAAGGACGTATATCCTGCTAACGTTTATAGGTGTACCCGAACGAGTTTGTATAGGTTTATTTTTAAAAGGGTCTAAGCACTGTGACTTAGTTCCTTTTCAAATTACGGGCATGGCGTGGCGCTGGGGTCCTGCTATGGAAGATTGACAGTTATTGTAATCTCTAAAAGGTAGTGTGCTGTGTATATAATAAACTGAAGAAGTAATAAGTAATGTCCAGTAGTGAAGAAAGTAGTGATATTGTGGAAGCAGAACCTGGAGTCGTGGAAGTTTGTGATTTTGTTAATGGATTTGTAAAACACCATTCCTCTCTAGCGTTACCAAATAAAGCAAGAAATGTATCTTTGCCTAAAGAAAAGGCATACATTGGTGACAAAATTCCTATCCTTGAAACAAAAGTAGAACATATGCGCCGCTTACTTCAATGGATAGAACACAAACCATTTTACCAAGATATTATAGAAAACTGGAAAATCAAAACACGAAACCAACATTAACATGTCTGTAATAACTCTTGTAATTTGCATTAAAGCCTAAAAAATATGTTTTTGTAGTTTTATTTTTAAAAGGACTTAAGTCAATCTTTTTTTTAATTAGGATATCTCAGTTGAGAATGCATTAAAAAATATGAAAGCAACAGTATCTGATAGAGTTATCCTCATATTATCCACTATGAAACATAAGTTGCGACAAAAAAAGTTAATTCACAAGTTATGCAGTTTTTTTTTATTTTCTCCAAACTATAAAAAATGACTTAGTACCTTTTAAAAATAAGTGATTCAAATAGACTATATAACTAGTATCCAAGTTTTCAAATTTACAAAAATTGATACTATAAAAAGAAACAAATTATAACAAACACACATACACTAACGCATAATGCTTTCGCTCCTTAAGATATGCTGTGCATCCCAACCCTTACTTTCCTTACTTTAATAAGCTAGACATGTATAGCGTATAGTGTATTCATCGCTCTTTTGCTAAGCAATAAAAATCGAACTTGAATACCCTCAATAAAATTATAACCATTATACAACATTGCGGCTACCGGCACTACGGGTGACCAGCGCGGGGGGGTAGTTGGACCGGGACGGCAATGGGAAAATCCTGTATGCATTTCCAATCATTTTTGGGAATGTATTTCTGTGAATTGGTAATTAGCTTTTAATGTTCCTTTTATAAATGAAGAACAGGTCGTTTTGCTTCGTTTAAGATTCATCATTTTATCAGCAATTGTGTTAGTGCATATTTCGGCCTTAGTTTTCTAATTGTTTCTTACTGTGCCTACTTTACTTACGAGTTTATATTCTCACGGATTTTGTTTATTTTTTGTTTGTGACGACTACCTATTTTTTGATAAAATATGTGGCGACCCTGGGATAATTGTTTCATCATGAACCAAAATTAATTTATTGAAAGCGCCATTGAAGCAGATAATAGCAACACTAGAATTTCAGTAAAGAGCCAAGGTATGTATTTAAAAATATCATATACCGGGTGATTCAGTTTGGTGTTCCACCCCCTTCTAACTTTTTTATTTTAAAAGTAAAGTATAACAAAATATATGTTTTTAAACGGCAGGAAATTCTCTATTTAATGGTGTCATCGTTTTGAAAATACGAAGTAGCGAGCACTTTTATACATCCGAATTTCTATAACTACTTCATTAAGGTGTTAACAAATATGTAATATTAGAATAAAAAATAAAACATTTAACATAATTTTAACTTAAGGAGAGTGTAGTAAAAACAGTATAGCATCAAGACGTTAGTATGGTAAGCATTGTCCAGACACACGTATTCCTTCGATGAAAATGTTCCCCAAATTAATCCAAAATCTTTTTAAAGGTAGGTCATTTAAGAATTACTATTTTTATTACACTCTCTTTAAGTTAAAATTATGTCTACTTTTTCTAAATTCTACTATAAACTAGTGATGAGCGTTATTTTCACTAACTGATACTTTGTAACCGTTACTGTGAAATAATAACGGTAACTGTTATTGAAAAATCCCACTAACGGTTATTTTCCTCGGCGGTTATTTTATAATTTTATTATGTTAACTGAATTTATTTTATCCTATAATGTTAACATGCCAATAACTCCTTAGCAACGATTTTTTTTAATTTAATTTTATTTTTCAAACTGTTCTCTCGTAATGAAAAACCTTCAAACCGTTACTTATATCGTAAATTACTATTAAGTTAGTATTAATTCATAACAGGTATATATTTCTGCGGATATCTGAACTACATAAGCTTATTCATCATCATACGTTTCATGATTAATATTAAAATATAATGTTTGAGTTTAACCAGTAGAAATAATTCAACATTTAATTACAACACACTAAGCATGGCCCACCATTAATGTTCACCTCTGCCTATAATGATAAAAAAAAATCGCGAAATTTGCGATTTCAGATTTTCAGTAGCACACAACCAGTTTCGTTTTATCCACTCACACATACTCACGCGCCCGCTGAAACTACTACTTGGCCCAAAAGGGTCGGTCCAGAAGGGGGGAAACCGTCTAGATTTTAAAACAACTCCCCGAAAACAGAGCAAATCGTTATTTTGAAGATGAGCTTTTTCATAGACATAGAAAAACATTTGCAACATACTTTACTCAAAATACATTCCACTTTACGTTTCCGCAATAATCTAGAAATGCTTCTTCACTAATTTTGAAATAATCACAATTTCAAAAGGTGTTACGATGTTTACTAACCGTGATCATAGTTTAAAATCACTGATATTAAAAAGTAGCAATCACAGGTAGCAACGTGATTCAAAAGTAGCAGTTTTGCCTATCTCTATATTTAAAAGTGTTATCGTGTATTAATTTATTTCTATACATAATCATTTGTGTAATTTCGATTATATTTCACCGTCGACAATAACTGAGGACCGATTTGGACCTACATTAGTCTCACATCAGCACACTACGATCGTCGTTGATGGAGAAATAGAATTCGACTATGCCCTTATAAACCAATCAAGTAACCGTTAGAAAAGAAAAAAACAATTAGGGCGACATCTATCGCCGAAAATGTTACAACGTTCTGCAATTATAATATATCGGCGATAGATGTCGCCCTAATTGTTTTTTCTTTTCTAACGGTTACTTGATTGGTTTATAAGTGGCCAAAATTCAGAAAATTTGGTATATTTTAAATTGATTAATGGTGTATTTGAAAAAATATAAATAAATATTTATATGCAGGTAGTGCCATGGCTCCTTGGCTCTATATAACGAGCCTCCCCTGCATACGGTTCAGGATTTCTTCTTCGACTACTCTTCAGATTTTTCAATTTTATTTAAATGATCTGATAATAAGAGATCAAATTTAGCCAGCATTTCTGCTGCCTTTAAAAAAAATCGTTATTTCTCATATAGAGATTGGAACTACTTCGTCTAAAAGCAAAACAATGACTTGTTAAAAAGTGCACAATAGCAATCATTATTTCTACAATAGCCCTCCATCGTTTTTTCTCGAATTCAAATTGTTGTTGTTGTTTTTTGTCTATGATTTTTATTTATTTAAACGGATTTTTAACTCTCACCATTTTTGGAGACACTTAATATACTTTGCACTGTTCTCATGTTTTACAAATTGGTTAGCACAATGGCGTAAATCTTTAAAACCCGTAGTTATAATTTTAATATTTCCTTTTCTAAATAATTTACATAGGAAACAAAATCCGCAGCTTTGTCTTTCGCTTCGCCGGTTTCGCCGCCCCTCTAATCGCCGCCCACGTGCCATGCACGCTCTAGCCCTCCGGTAGGATCGGCCCTGCCTTACACTTTATCCTAAGTGTTAAGTAAATATGTTATTACAATTTTTAATAGTACAAATATACGTTTGATCAGGGCGTGCTTTGCATCCGAAGACCTATGTTTATGCCAAAAGTGTGAGGTTTCGCTGAAAATAAAAACAAATATTAAAAGATACGTTTATTTCACTCACAACCTTTGAAAATTGTGCGAAGGGAGTCATGCGAAGGGTCGGGATCGCAGGTATATTTTGAGCCGGCAGAAGAAGAAACAGTAAACCAAACCATTTGGCGTCTTTGTCGTCCCGGTCCAACTACCCCCCGCGCTGGTCACCCGCAGTGCCGGTAGCCGTAAGGTTGTATAATGATTATATTTTTATTGAGGGTATTCAAGTTCGATTTTAATTGCTCAGCAAAAGAGCGATGAATACACTATAACATCCCTGGTTTTAAATATCTGTTTTTTAAAATTATTTTACAATGTTAATAAGACCTAATAGTATATTATTATTATACAAGTTTATTAAGAGGGCCTATTGTGGCAGTACTCTGTTAGAATGGGTGCCGCAATAGCTCTGATCACAGAAGTATACTAAATTTATTGCGCACCTCCAGAAATAAGAGTAGTTTTTAAGGATGTGACAAAAAAACACTATTTCCAAGTATAAACCTATTCTAGCATAAAACTTAAAGGTTATGTTTCCTCTTCTCTCCCGATGTGTTGCCAACAGGGTCCTTTTGGGCCGCAGACTCTGGCTTTAATAACATTTATCCGTCATCCGGCCCGATATATTTCAAAAATAAACCGATTCATTATAAATTTGGTTTGGTTATTTATCTGTCAGACTCCATATATTGTTGATCTTCCTGAATTCATTCTATGAAGAGTGTTGTTCATGAACTTTTAATTTCGGTTCGCATATAATGAATCGAACTTTTGGCGCGCACAACCCCGAATCGACTGTGTTCGCGCCAAATCCAGCCGTTCCCATTAATCCATTTATTTCATAGACCGCAATGGAAGCGTCAGCAGCCGGCCAGATAAGTGCAACGTCGCAGCTCGGATTTCCGCGGGCTTCCTTTGATCCGACGCGGAAAAACCCTACAAGCGACGGATCGACAGCGGACCATGTGAGGAACACAAATCATGCACGCGAACACTGTACACAAATGCGCGCCGCGGCTTTCGGTGCAAGTGTGTATGAAGCATAACAGCCTTATGTAACATTTAATCCCCGGTATGTACATCCGTATCTTTCGCACTGTCCTCCCAAGATATGTTGAACGTCCGAACTGAGTAGACGTGCGTGTGTGAAAGTCGTGCTGTATGCTAGTTTATATTAAGGTGAAGTGGGGTAAGTGCACCCCAGTTTTTAGTAAGTTTTACTTTTAACCTATACAGGGTGTTTCAGAGTTCTGGGAACGGTCAATCACGTGCTTATTTTTCAAAATTTCGAAAAATGTTTTATACAAAAGTTGTGTATAATAGTGAGCTGCACGTCCTAAAAATATTCAAATTTATACAGGGTGTCTTATAACAAAGTTACAGACCAAACTTTTGTTTTTCTAAATGAAACACCCTGTATTTTTTGTCATTTTTGAATTATAAGGAGCAAATAAAGGTGAGTTACTTCAATACTCACTATACCTATTGTTTGCCGTTTTCGAAATATTTGAAGATTTCTTGAAATGCATGGTCTGAGCGATATTTTATTTTTGACCCAGTGATTGACGTTGAACGATTAAAATCGGAAGTCCATTATTATTATTATTATTATTATTATTATTATTTCAGGATGTTTGCTATTTTAATTAACCTAATCTAATCGAATGCAGCGAAATCCGCAAACTTTCACCACCTCAAGGGCGGTTTGTTTCTGATGGACGCCCGAGTTTGATCGTAAACACGTATATACACACATGTTAACACACATACCACCCCTTTCAATTACATACATTTATGTCCAAATCGTATCCGTATTTTCATTTTATTTTCGATTGATGACGATCATCCGGTCGAATATAAATCAAGAGGCGAGAGATAAGAATCGCAATTATTTCTGACAATGATGAAAATAATATGTGTGTGGGTATGTGTTATATGTTTATGTGTTTTTAAATACTGGACGAGAGCACACTGGATGCTATAGTTTCCACACCCAAGTTTTATCTACGTTGCGTTTTATTCATGAAATTGGATCGGAGCGCTGAAATTGCTTACCCGTGGAAGATGACCAAAACATTAAAAACCGGGGTCATGTTGCTTTCCTTCGCGGTCTTTTGCAACTCGGTCAGTGGAGGTGGACTGTCCGGGAAAAGGGTAAGATGGAACTCCTGCACAAAAAATCCGATCGCACCTGGTAACACGTATTGTGGTTTAGAGACCGTTCATCGACATGTTGGAAAATTGTCCAATCCAGAAAACCTATCTGAGCACCATCAAGAACGTAAAGATAAGATATCCGGAAAACAGTTTGTTAATTGATTACGACATAGTGACTTCAAAAAAATCATTGAGCCAGTTACGGGTAAGAAAAAAATATATATTATCAAAAATTATTGTGTTGCTTTTTTGTTTAGTTCACGTGGGAAATCATCAGATGCGCAAGCAAGGAGAATCCGGATACTTGTTTGACCATAAATACCATAAGATTGCCCGATTTCTGCAGAATGGTCAATGCGGAAGGAGAGTGCTGGTCGCCAATGTTGGACTGCATGACACCCAGACTTGCGTGTCCCATTGAGAAGGTAAGTTACGCCGAAATTTTATTCGTTTAAACCGAATTAGTAACATGAAACTGATTTGTTTGCTTTTAAAGAGTTTAATGTGATCTACAGCACAAAATAACTACGATTTTAATACTAAGCTCTTCGAAATCACTTGGACTATTTCTATGTGAATTTCTTCGCTTTTTTATTAACTGTATTGTTTTAATGGAACAAATTGCCATTTGCCGATGATTTGTCTTACACTTTATTTTTTCCTATAGGGTTTGAACGCAGGGAAAAATTGTTCCGTCAACGTCGCCGCTTTCAGACTATTTCCGTTGGGAAACGCCTACTGGAAATTCCGTTGCACCGTTTATGAAGGAAAGAAAAAGATCAGGATGTGTATTGACATAGCTTGTTACTCGAAAGAACACTAACTCTTGCAAATTTGAAATCAACTTGGAGCCTTGGACAGCATTCTATACTAGGGCTGGGAATCGAATACGAATAATTCGAATATTCGAATACGAATAAATCTACAAAATAATTATTTGAATAATAGAGTATACGAATTATTCGTATAATATTCGAATAATATTCGAATTATTCGAATATTCGAATTATTCAAATATTTGAATTATTTGAATATTCGAATACTCGAATGTTCGAATATTGGAATATATTCGAAAAGATTTGTATTGTAATTTTAGAATTCAAATAATTCAAATAACCAACACGGCAAGAAAGTAAAAAACAACTTTATATCCGACTTTATAAAGACTTGATTCTTCTGCTATTTAGAATCAATAAACCATATTGTAATTGACTAGTCAAAGAAATGAAGTAAAATTGCCGTGTCATAGTGACAATTTCTGTCAGAGAAAATCAGGATTTATTAATTAGCTCTATTTATTGCCTTGATCTGCTATAAACTTTAGGGCTCGTCAATAAAAACCTAGATTATGTACACACAAGTATAAATTCATTTAAACTAAACTATAAAATAATAAGTAGGTATATTTAAAGTAGACATTAATTTAAATTTAGGTATTATTATTATTATTATTCGAATACAAATGACTCCACAGAAATTCTAATAGTAATAAAACATGGTTATTTGTCCATCACGTTATTTTCCCCGCCGTTTTTGTTTTTTTTTTATTAATGAAAAGATGGGGTTAACAAGAGAGAAAAAATTACCAATAATAAGTTTCAATAAGTTATTTGTTTATAGTCTTAGTAAGACTTAATTTTTTGCTTGCAGATTAACGAACAGCTTGAATATTCATATATTCAGGCTACATTTCGTTTTCTTGTATTTAAATAATAAATTTGTTCAGATTGTCATGTTTTGCATTTTTCTTAAAAACAAAACGAATTGCGAAAAAAGAATTACACATTATGCAGGCTAATAAGAAAGACGTTTAGATAATTTAATCTCTAATTTATTATTACTAGCAATAGGATAGATTTGTTAACTTCATTTAGAATTATTATATCAACGTGAATAGTCAACATGAACAAACATCACTTTCTTGATATATTATATAATATACTGTTTCATTTTCGCATTTTTCTTTCTACCAATAAAATTCTTTATTAACATTTTGTTTAATTATAATTAAAAACATATTAGAAATTATCGTTTTATCACAAACATGATAAGTTTACAAAAAAATATATTTAAGAACTAATTTGATTACAAATTAGATTTTAAACATTAAAAGACTTTTATTTTTCTCTTACTTTTACCTTTCAAAACAATTGAAGACAATGTTGTTTTTGGCACTTTTTACATATATCTCAAATTCCATTGGATTTGCGGAAAAAATGAGGATTCAATTTATGGGAAATTCAATTCTAAAGATATTTGTATTCTTATCTTTTCTCATCAAAGTAATATTTTTTGAAATAATAAAAAAAAAAACAAGAAACACTTAGAGTGTACACACATTACCGTGTAAAGTAAAGTCAAAATGATATAGAAATAATTTATATGAAAATTAGTTTGAAACACATTTGTATTCTTATATTTTTCTCATAAAAGTAATAAATTAAAAACATTTGTTAAAAACAAAAAAAAGAGCGTGCCGACATACTGCATCTCTCACAAAAAATGGTATAGATGTAATTTATAAGAAATTTAATTCTTATCACATATGTATTCTATTCTTATGTTTTGCTTATAAAACTAATAATTTTTGAGATATTTGTAAAAAAAATTAAGTGTACATTACCGCGTGTCCTAAAAAAATGCTATGGACATAATTTATAGGAAATTTAATTATAAACATAATTGTAATCTTGAGATATTTTCAAATATATCAAGTTACAACTCTTATGAGAAAAACATAAAAAAACAAATATGTTAATTATTAAATTTCCTATAAATTATGTTTATTTATTTTTCCAATAAAAATGTGCCTTATTAATATTAAACTTGAATAAGGTAAAGTCCAGATTTAAATAGAAAATTAGAATTTTAATTTAATTTTCGTTTTTTCCAAATTACAATAAAACAGCCAAATAAAATATCTTCAAATCACTGCCTATTTGTAGCTCAAAAAAGTGTGTTTGCGGTGTTTGTTATCTAATGCTATAAAAAATACTCATTTAAATTCATTTATTGTAAGTTTAATATTATAAACAGGAAATATAATTAACATTAAAGGTAAACACACCAAAAAACATAAATTTAAATTATAAATTACAGCTGAGGAAACAAATCTTTTCAACATTCTCTGATTTCAGGCAGGAACGTTTAGCTGTAACAATGTTACCTGCTTTAGAGAAAGCCCTTTCTGAGGGCGTTGATGTAATAATAATAATAATAATAATAAATGCTTTATTCAAAAAAGGGACCATACATGATACAAACATAACATAACAATAATTAAACTTATGTCAAGTAAAGCCGCAAATTGAATACGTCATAAGAAAAAATAAAGTGATAGTATAAACTATTGCAGTTATACTATAGCTAACTGAGTATACGTATTTTACATTCATTAAACAAAAAAATTCTAATTTTTTAATTCTCTTTTAAATTCATTTATGTCGGTTATGTTTTTCAAATAATCTGGCATTCTATTAAATATTCGCAAGGATGCGTATGCAGCAGATTTCTCAGTTAAAGTGAGTCTATGTTTGGGGTATGCATAATTTTTCACATTCCTTGTGTTGTAGACGTGACCTACGTTGAGTTGATTAAACTTATTCTTATGCTTGTAATTAAACAATAACATTTCGTACACATAAATACTGTAAAACGTCATTATACCCGCACTTGTGAATTTTCCGCGACAGCTTTCTGAATAATTTAAATTGAGTATAATTCGTACAGCTCGTTTTTGAATGATAAATATATTATTTGCACGACTCGAGGATCCATAATGAATTATACCGTATCTCATTAAACTCTCGAAATTCGACCGGTATGTTGTTGTTAGAGTATTAGTGTCTAACACTTGCTTTAAAATCCTTAGGGAATAACATGTTGAGTTTAACTTTGAAGATAACTCATCACAATGTAAGAACCAATTTAAATTGCTATCAATTGTCATTCCCAGAAATTTTGATTTGCATTGAACTTGTAAAATGTTATCGTTTACTTCCAATTGTTCTAATTTATTAGTTTTGTTTTTAGTTTTGAATAAGATCATATTGGTTTTGTTATTATTCATTAGTAGTTTATTCATTATCATCCAGTCCTCTGTGTTTTTTAATACTTCCTTCGATCTGTGAGTCACTTCATCCTCACTAGAACCCGATATAAGAAGAGTGGTGTCATCAGCATATGTTGTAATATGGATGTTTAGATCTCTAACTATTTTAGGAAAATCATTAATATAAATAACAAATAAAATAGGCCCCAAAATACTACCTTGAGGCACCCCTATATTAATTGTTTTTGCTTTAGAAATATTATATATGTAGCCGGAATGCAGAGATAACGATTGGCATATTTCGACAGTTTCGGATACTCTGTCTCGTTATTTTTCCACCATTGTAAGGGACATAATTTTTTTGATATGGCATACTCCGAAAAGTATAATTCTATTTCACTATCAGCTACCGGTTCATCGGGGAACAAAATATCTAAGGCTGTTTTTTTTTGCATGGTTTCAACTTCGTGTGATGAATCCACATCATCTTTTAAAAGATCGTTGAAATTTTTTTTTTGTTTTGAGTAGTGATCCCAAAAATGTTTCTTTGTTTTTAAATCGGGTATCCATAAATGTAGTTATATCAAATATGTCAATCGGCGATGTACCTGTAATTGACGTATTAAAAATTGATTTGAATCTAGCATGAAACTCATGAAGAATTTCATTTCTTATTTTTTTATATCTTCTGGTTCTCTGTCCTTTGAATTTAAAATAAAATTGTCCATCAGAGATTGTAAAATGGGCAGCCCCATTGAAATTGTTGGCTGAGATTCTGCGGATAATAAAGTCGTAACTATTTCAAAAGGTTCCAAAATTTGTATAATGTTTTCAATGGTATTCCATTCGTCCTCAGTTAACATTAACTACCCTGCCTGAGTTTTTGTAGTTACTGATCTGTCCGACAAAACGCTAATTAATGCTTCACGTTATTATTCGAAGGTGCGCCTTAACAATGTAGAGTTCCAGCGAGTTTTTACTGATTGAATAAGTTTGTGTTTGTTCAAACCGAATTGGTGTTGTTTATGAGTTAGAGCACTTGTTGCAATGTTTGGATGTTTAAAATGACCAACAATACTGCTACATTTCTTTATTGTTGAATTTCCGTCTAATATTTTATTTAAGATTCATTGTAAAGAATGTGCACAGCAGCAAACTGAATCGCAAGGTAGTTTTCGAATTGTTCCAACAATATTTGCAGCATTATCATGTGTAACAGCTACACACTGATTTTTTTATGCCCCATTCCAGTAAGATGCTTTCAATTTTCTCTTGTAAATTTATTACTGTGTGTCGTTCCTCCATTATTTCAGAGGTGATGTTTCGAGACACATGATCCCAATTTGAATTTAAGTAATGAGCAGTTATTGTGATATATGATTGGTTGGCTCGTGAGCCCCAGCAATCAGTTGTAAGAGCAGTATGTGTAATATTGTTAAATTCTTCCATAATTTTTTGCTTCTGGATCTCGTTGAGAGCATCGATGCGTAATTGAATTGTCTTTCTTACGGGAATTTGATATGAAGGCGCAATAGCAGATAATTAACTTTTGAAACCTCTATTTTCCACAAATGATACTGGCAATGTATCAACACAAATCATCTTTGTGATTAATTGAGTAATGAAAAAATATATATAATTTTCGGGTGAAGATGTTTAGAAGAAGTTGAAGCTTGTGATCTGGAACTTCCTTGGCTAGCAGCATCGGATTAATTTTCATTATCGGCAGAGGTACAACAAGGAAATTAAAATTATATTCAGCACCGAGTTGAACAGTGTTACATTACAGCCGAATGTGAAGAGAGCACCGATATAGCCGAAGCTTGTGAATCTTGTCAATCATTCCAACATAGTGGAGATCTAGTAGCGTTAATTATAGACGCTTAGATGCTTCCAGATATATACAATTCCATACATCCAAGCTGTTTGGGTGTGTGATGGAGGAGTGGGCTGAAGGGGTGCGCTAGATTTTGATTTAGAAATAATTTTGATTGAGAATTTATACGTACGTACTGACGACGTTTCTTTTGAGGATTTTTAATTTTTCCGCACACCGCGTTTTCATTTTTTTTTGTACTAATTCCGTAAATATGCAAAATAGGCCAAAAGGTGACGAACGAAAGTTACAGATAATGGGAAAATAAACAACCTTTGTTGGTACAATTTTTCATAAACTAATTTTCGAGAAATAAAAATTAAAAATTAAAAAAAATTGACATTATTTACTTATTATTATGAAACTACAGGAGTTACATGAAATTTATATAAGAAATAATTGTAAAGAATTAAAAATTGAGTACCTAACTAAAGAATAATCTTTTTGCATAAACCTCATAGTTTTCCAAAAAAATACAGGGAAAGTATGTGCAATATAAACATTAAAGCCCCCGAGGGCTTTAATTCATAAATTAATACTACTTCATTGCTTTATCCAGCTCTAAATTATTTATTTCTGTTAAAATCATCGGCTTATCCTGAGAAAACGTGGCAATTAGGCTATCTTGAGCATCTAAATAATAATAAAACAGGTACGTACCTGATTTTATTTAAATGTTTAGATTTTATATAATTCCATAAATTAAACAAATTATATTTTTTTAATTCAGTGGTATTTTTAGTTATTATCAAATTTGTTTCATCTAGTAACACTAGATAAGTTTAGCACTGTGTGTCCTTGTCAAAATGGTTTCTGGTTTTTTCATTTTACTAATAACATTTACAGTTTAAAGTTTCACATTTCACAAGTCTTAGTAAGACTTAATTTTTTTGCTTGCAGATTAACGAACAGGTTGAATATTCATATATTCAGGCTACATTTCGTTTTCTTGTATTTATTCCATAAATTGCTAGTTGTTCCTTTTATTTCTGTATTATAGTTGCAAAATTTACATTGGGCACGATTATTATTTCTTTCAAAATGATTCTATATTTTTGATCGAGAAGCCATTCCCGTGTCACTTTGTTCATGTTGCTGCACACTGCACTAAATGTTACTGACTAATAAATGATTTCATTTCAATTAGGTAATACTTCTTCGAAACCGTTTAATCGACTTATAATTCTGTAATTCCCCAATTAATAATTGCGTACACGAACGATATTCTTGATCTACTTTAAAATCGTGAGTGGTTTAATAAAATCAATCACTTTTTGTAATACTGATTCTAATACAAAACAAATAGCATTTCATCTTAAAACATATTTCGATCTTATTTTAAAGTGTTCGAATATGCAGCAATAATGTTTTAGTTTGTTTCGGTTCATTACTGGGGAATTCATTTCTAAATTGGTAGTGAACATTTTGCATGGGACTGCACTTGTGTTTGAATGTGAAATTTTATCAGGCGTTTTGTGATACATGTTCATTCAAACAAACTGATGGTAAAGTAAATAAAATATATTTATATACTAATTTTCAACTCTGTGTTTAAAAATTCACCTTGAATTAAATGAAATGGGCTTGTTGGTAAGTTTAATTGAGATTTGTAGGTGAGTTTTATCCAAAAAAATCCCACGTGGGTTTCTTTGGGTGGGTAAAATAGGAACAACCCTGAAAAAAATACAAAATTAACTTATTAAAGTTGAGTAGATGATATTAGCCGCTACGGGGCCAGGAAGTATTCCCGGAAGTCTTCCCGGAAGTCAAAATGGCGGCGCGCGGGAAATTTAAAATACAAGTGGCGGGAAATTCAAATCTGAGCTTGGAAGTTCTACAGTGTTGCGAAATGGGCATCCAACGTCCAGGAAACACATAAGGCTTTACCTCAAAACGGCAACGCTGTGGCGCTTTAAGTTCGAGATGTAGGCGGGAAATTCAAATCTGAGCTTGGAAGTTCTACAGTGTTGCCGAAAGGGCATCCAACGTCTAGGAATTACATCAGGTTTACCTCAAACCGACAACACTGCAAGTTCAATAGGCGGGAAATTCAAAATCCGAGCTTGCAAGTTCTACAGTGTTGCCGAAAATGCCCTCAATTTCCGGGAATTCCATCCGGCTTCACCCCAGAACGGCAACACCGCAGTGCTTTAAGTTCAAGTTAGTGGCGGGAAATTCAAAAATTTTAAGGTGGGGTTAAAGTTTTACAGGAGTGCCAACTGTCCGCTAAAGTTCAGTACCAACACAATCATACCTTGTACCTTGTCAAGATACAACGACATCTACAGTGCTGTTTGCGGATGACACGACTATGAAAAGCACCGGAATGAATCAACCCCAAGTAATGCAGACTAATATTAACGCAGTAAGCCGGGCATCACACTGGTTCGCTGCCAACAAGCTCTCTGTAAATCCAGATAAAACCAATACTATCACTTTCTCCTTAAAAAGAAATAACTCGGTATGTAGTGCAAAATTTCTCGGAGTGAATATCGATTCAAAATTATTATGGCATAATCACGAAAGAAGTATCTCAAGCAAACTGAATAAATCAATTTACTTACTGCGGCAATTAAAGAACTGTCTTCCTAGGGATGCGCTGAAGACAGTATATTTTCCATTATGCCAAAGTCACATCACGTATGGCCTACTAATCTGGGGACATTCTAGTATTACTACCCAAATATTTGCACTTCAACGACGTGCTGTAAGAATTATTGCATCAGTGGGTTAAAGAGAAGACTGTCGTCATGCATTTAGGCAATTTAAGCTATTAACTGTACCTTGTCTATAGCTATGGAGTGTCTTGTATATGTACGTAATAATCTAATATTTTATCAAACACATAACCAAATCCATACATATAATACCAGATCAGGCAATTGTATCCGGCCAGACTATTTTCGTTTAAGTAAGTCGCAGAATGGTATCCGCTATTACGGCCCTAAATTGTATAACATGCTACCTGATTGTATACAACAACTGCCTGCGAAGGTTTTTAGTAAATTAATTAAGAACTATTTTATAGATAAGAGTTTTTATAGTTTAGAAGAGATACTAGCAAGTAAATTTTCGGGACTTTCACCTATCTAGGTATATGACTTTAGTGATCATTGTCTACTTTAATATGCTTACCGTATAACTTTTAATCCTTTAATATAATGTGTCCTGTGTTTTAAAGATTTTATATAGTGATTTCTAATTTTAGTATAATTAAGTACGTTCTTGTTAAATTAAATTAAATTTTTTTTAACGTTTTTTTTTAAATTGCAATGTATTTATTAGGATTAAGCTGATTCATCTAAATGTTTATATACTCTCCTAATTATTTGACATGTGTAAAGATATTTTATCTAGTAACACTAATAAAGTAAAGTAAAGTAAAGTAAAGTAGATTTTTGAAAATTTTTATGCGGTCGGTGTGTAAAATAGAAAAAAGTTGAACCAATTTAGGAGACCCAAAATAAATATAAAAACAATTGCTATCGACTTGAAACTTTCCAAAATTACTCAAAATTCATTCCAAATTGATTTCTTAAAAAAAAAACTATATTCGCTCCATTTCTAGGTTTTTGAAAATTTTTATGCGGCCGGTGTGTAAAATAGAAAAAAGTTGAACCAATTTAGGAGACTCAAAATAAAGATGAAAACAATTGCTATCGACTTGAAACTTTCCAAAATTACTCAAAATTCATTTGAAATTGATTACTTAAAAAACTATATTTGCGCCATTTCTAGATTTTTGGATTTTTTCTCAGTGTGCAAAATTGTAAAAAATTGAACTAATTTAAGAGACTCAAAATAAAGATGAAAACAATTGCTATCGACTTGGAACTTTTCAAAATTACTCAAAATTCATTCCAAATTGGGTTCTTAAAAAAACTGTATTCGCACCATTTCTAGATTTTTGGAAATTTTGATGTGGTCGCAGTGTAAAATTGAAAAAAAAATTGAACGAATTTTGGAGACTCAAATTAAATATAAAAATAATTGTTATCGACTTGAAACTTACTAAAATTTCCAAAATTCATTCCAAATTGATTTAAAAAAAACTGTACTCGCACCAATTCTAGATTTTTGTAAATTTTGATGTGATCAGAGTGTAAAAAATAGAACCAATTTTGGACAAGCGACAATGGCATAACAATTAAATAAAATACCAAAAAGCACTATTTGGCTATGGCCAGGTTTGGTGGTTAACATACGGTATATTAAGTTGTTGGGGGGGCTCAAGTCCGATAACCACCACCTGGTTGCGCGCCTGTGTGGTTTGACAAATGTAGTTGGCTAACAGGTACAATAATTAGAAATACATTATTTTGTTGACCTGCATAATGTTTTCAAATAGCAATGAGTCAAAAATAGGACGTTCTATTGATAAGCATTCCAAAAGTAAAGATTATATATCATCAAATCGTAAATTTCATATGCTAGGTAAACAAAATATAGTTAATGTTTTAAGTACGGCTCGGAAAATTGAAATCAAAACATAACAACGTGAAGGAAAATAGGGAGATTTTAAAAAGATGTGTGGATAATATTCAATCTGTGCCTCACCAAACCAAAACCTAACGAGCCGCCACTGGTTCGACCCCATCTTATATTCAATGCAGCGTAAGAATTTCTTCTGAACTGCTTCCAGGCGAGAAATGTTGACGAGTGAATGTGGAGTCCATATAGTTGAGGCATATTCGAGGTGGTAGCGGACTAGAGAGCAATATAGTGTTTTAAGACATTCGACATTAAAACTTTTTCCAATCTGCCATACATATCCCCATATTTGTAAGGCCTTCTTACAAATGTTTACGATATGAGTCGTAAATGATAGTTTGCAATCAAACGTAATACCTAGGTCCTTGATGGCTTCAACCTTAACTAATCTTGTGGAATTGATGGAATAAGTAAAATCAATACGATTTTGACATCTTGTTATTGACATAGAACAACATTTATCGACATTAAGATATAATCTGTTTTTAATGCACCATTCGTTTAAGTTGGAGATATCTTCCTGGATTAATAAGCAGTCATTGTACGTGTCAACTTTTCTGAAAATTTTTAGATCATCGGCGTATAATAAATAGTTACAGTGCTTAATTGTATCTTGCAGGTCGTTTATGAAAAGAATAAAAAGAATAGGTCCACAATGGGAGCCTTGTGGCACACCAGAAGTTACAGTAATGGGATCTGAAATAAAGTTATCTATACGGACATGTTGTATGCGATCTATGAGAAATGAAGATAACCATCTTAGAGTACTGAGGCAGAGGCCGTAGGAACCTAGTTTATCCAGCAAGATACCGCAGTCAACCCTATCGAACGCCTTGGAAAAATCCGTATAGACTGTGTCAATTTGGCAACGGGAGTCCAAGGCATTCGATATGTATTGCTTATACTCTAATAAGTTAGAGGTAGTAGAGAGATTGGTTACAATCCCATGTTGGTTATCGCATATTATTCGTTTAGAGAACCATGCTAACTGATCTGCCACTAATTTATCTAGTATCTTTGGAATAACGGACTGTTTTACTATACCTCTATAATTTAGGACTAGATGTCTAGGGCCAGATTTATGTATTGGGGTGACGAAGCATGTTTTCCATTTAGTCGGCATAATTCCAAGTAGCAAAGACTTAGAGAATAAGTTGTGAATTGGACGACATAGCGAGTAAATACAACGTTGGAGAAAGTAACTAGACACTTGATCAGGCCCATGGGCGTGAGATGGCTTGAGACTAATGATTACATTAAATACCTCTTCTATCGAAACTGTCAGATGACTATCTAGACTAATATTGGAGCGAGAGTGTAACTCAGGTATAGCCGTTAATGTGGTGTATACGGAAGAGAAGAAGTTAGAGAATAAGTTGACAATATCTGATCCATTGCTAGCATTCATAGTATCATAGCTCATCTGGCTTGGATAGCCATCTTCCTTTTTTAGTTGTTTAGCATACTGCCAGAAGAATTTTGGATCAGATTTGAGTGAAGACTCTACTTTAGACAGATGATTATTGTAACACGTTTTGCTTAGTTTCTTACATTCATCGCGAAAATATGCAAATGAACAATAGTCACTATATAGCCCATGTTGTTTATACTTTGAGTGGGCTGCTCTTTTTAGGCGAATTAAATGAATTAATT
Organism: Ocypus olens; assembly: GCA_910593695.2. NCBI lineage: Eukaryota > Metazoa > Arthropoda > Insecta > Coleoptera > Staphylinidae > Ocypus > Ocypus olens. Next base: position 37,999,993 of record OU343058.1, read on the forward strand.
CACTTGACATCCATTGAGGAAAAGATGATTTGTTGTGATAGATATATTTGAAAGGAACGAATCGATCAATTGCTTCATGGATGATATCGTAAAATTTATCGAGACCAGCTTCAATATTTGAGGATAGGTTTATGAAATCCCAACTGATGGAATTGAAATACTTGTTTATTACTTCATAGTTTGCCAACTTAAAAAGGTATTTTTTCTCTGTGGTAACCATATTAATTGCACCACCAATGGGAACCTCTATGCTGTAAGCATAGTGATGTGAACTTGTTGGGAGGAGATTTTCATCAGCAAGGGATACGGTAACATTAGATGTATTAGAAAAGCAAAGATCTAAGTATACACCACGCGAGTTGGGTATCTTATTTATTTGAGTACCATTCAAAAAGTTAAAACAGTTTAATAAAGTGTGCATAGCTGGATTGTATTGAGAACATGCTGCATTATCTGGCTTATATTGTGGGAGGTTATAATCTCCACAAATTATAAAATTGTTACATTTAGTATGTTCAACGATCTCTTCAATACTATTACAGTGACTTGCATATTTTTCAATAGACGAACACGGTTTTATTTAAACTCCACCAATAATGCAACTTATGTCTTTTGTTTTTAATAAAATAAATAATTCCTCTAATGAATTATTACTGGATATATGGGATGATATTAAATGTTTTTTTACGGCGATCAAAATCCCATTGTTTGATGTTTTCCCTAGTCTTATGGCTTTTATTGGTTTTACATTTAATTTGCGTAACTCGAATATGTTGTTAACATTAATGATATCATCTTTTATTCGATCCTCGGTGGCGTGAGAAGTTGGCTCGTTAAAATTAAAGAGAATTAAATTTGTTAAACGGTTTCGCCTGTCTTCTATTTCTTCAATGATATTTTCACAAGTCTCACCGGACATTATTTTGATTTGAGATAGCTCGGATAAATAATCTGAGTGCTTATTTTCGAGATCTATGATACGAGATTCGATGTTATCAAATCGGCTACTTATAGAGTTTTTAATTTCCTCTTTAAATAAGTTAAATTGTTCGATTATTAGTGTGTATAAAGAATCAATCGTAAGTGGTGGATTTAATAGTGGGCCTGAGGAATTACATTTTGGGCAAATCCATTTCGTCTTAGATGCAATTATAGAAGCAATTTGATTATCATTGAGACCACTGCATTTACTATGTATACAGTGCGAGTCTCCAACTTGGAATAAATTCAGTAAATCAAAGAATGTTTATTCTTCGGAAATATGCTCAGACGCATCGATTAGTATTTTAAATTGCGCTCTTTATGATGTAATAAAATTTTATACAGCGTGTCCCAAATTTGAGATATGACGTCATTGACTATTTTTTTTAATAGCAACCCTAATTTTTTTATCACTATTCTTAAAGAGTATATCAAGTTACACATATGTGCCAAATTTCAATTTTTTTTTCCCTGTCATTTAGAAGATATTTAACAAACATTATCAAATTTGTAGAATGAAGAAATCAAGTCACCTTAATCGATTTTTTATGCATTTTAAAAGTGGAATGCCAAAACGTGCTGGTTTGTCATTTTTTTTTCAAACTGACGTTTATCATTTTGACGTTTAGTTATAAAAACAAGTAAGAAGTGTAGCATCGCATTCCACGCATATTCGAGTGAGGAGAGTATTAGTCGTTCCATTGTTGTGTTGACTGTTGTTCACCGTTGGTCGAAAAATTATACTAACATGCCGTACTTAACTGAAACCCACAAAATCGAAATTTTAATGATGATTGGCTATGGAGATAGGACAAGAACACAAAATGAAGTTATTTATTTATTTAGAGAGAAGTATCCTGACTTACCAGCCATATCTCAAAGTACCGTAAGCAAGATTGAAAGTCAGTTTCGGGAAAATGGGCATTTAAGAAAAACGAATAATCATCGTCAGAATGCGCTGAGTGAAGAGGTCAAAATTGATGTACTTCTCTCTGTTCAGGAAAATCATCATGTCTCCTCTAGGCAGATGGCTAGGGAACTCAAAATTAGCCAGTCTTCAGTGTCAAGAATCCTTAGAGAGCAAACATTTCATCCTTATAAAATGACAATCCTCCAGGAACTCACCGAAGATGATCCGGATAGAAGACTTCAGTTTTGCGAAAAAATGATGGATCTACTAGATAGAAATGTTCTAAAAATAGAAAATATATTGTTTTCCGATGAATCAACGTTTATGTTAAATGGTGAGGTAAATCGTCAAAATTGCCGTTATTGGGCAGACAAGAACCCACACTGGATGAGGGAAGGCCACACTCAATATCCAGAAAAAGTTAATGTTTGGGCAGGGATTGTTTGGTGATCGAATTTTAGGACCAATTTTCTTTCCAAATAATCTCAATGGAGCGGGATATTTACAATTCTTGGAGGAAGAGCTAATTCCGAGTTTGGCTATTTTGTTTCCTTGCCCTGTAGAAGCTGACGTCCCGAATAGAAACATCTGGTTTCAACAGGACGGTGCGCCTCCTTATTTTGTAAGGCGTGTCCGTGAGTACCTGGATAATGTATTTTCACGAAGATGGATTGGCAGAAGAGGACCAGTTGAATGGCCACCCAGGTCTCCGGATTTAACACCTATGGACTTTTTCTTATGGGGGTACTTGAAAAGCAAAGTTTTTAAAACCAAACCGCCAAATCTTGAGGAGTTGAAAGAACGAATAAGACAGGAGTGTAGACTAATTTCCCCCGAAGTAATTAGAAATGTTCAAAACGAGTTTCAGTTCCGTTTAGGGTATTGTCAGTTAGAAAATGGACAACATTTTGAGCATTTATTGAAGAAAGACTATTAAGTTGAATTCATTTTTCAAATTTGATACTGTTTGTTAAATATCTTCTAAATGACAGGAAATAAAAATTTGAAATTTGGCACACATGTGTAACTTGATATACTCTTTAAAAATAGTGATAAAAAAATTAGGGTTGCTATTAAAAAAAATAGTCGATGACGTCATATCTCAAATTTGGGACACGCTGTATAAAATTTTATTACAACAAAAAGAGCGCAATTTAAAATACTAATCGACGTGTCCGAGCGTATTTTCGAAAAATAAACTTTGTTTGATTTACTGAATTTATTCCAAGTTAGAGACTCGCACTGTATGTTTGGAACATTTTCCATGACACTTTAGAAAAGGTGTATTTGGAGTGACTCCACGATCACACACGCCGCACGAGTTAACCATACTTGATTATAATTTATAATTAATAACAGAGGGTAATGTACATAAAACAACAGGGGACACCCACTTCACCTCACAGGGTCGTTTGTGAGGACTTGAAAAACGCACAAGATAGACCACGGAAAATAATAAGGATTATAGGAAATGTGATGAATAAGATTGAAACGAATTGGATTTAATTGATAGGTACATATAAAATAATCAGTTCAATGACCGACGATAAATAATTTTTTCGCGAGACAAGGTCGCAGCATCGGCACACACGGCGGAAAATTACCAGAAATAGAATATCAAATACACATATTCTCATTTAAGGTAACTAATTGATATTCACTCACCGTGTATACAAGATATATCGTATTCACCACAGGAATTTACACAATTATTTGATAAGTAGTTTCCACTAAAATACAGTTTAAATACGGAGGACATGTGGCTTGTGTTCTACACTCGAAAATAAGCACGTGATTGACCGTTCTCAGAACTCTGAAACACCTTGTATATATATAGTTCTTATTCGTTAAATTATCTCAACAAATACCACAGGCGGTTATAATTTGGGCAGGATAAATTTTATTTTAAAAAAGCTCGTCATTTCATCGCAAATTTCTTGAATGAATTAAGATTAGGCAATTTTTCGATATCAATTCATTCTCGAAATTTGTGTTGATTCAATGGCTCGTGCAAACAAACAAATAAAATTTATCAGACCAAATTCTAACCTCTTGTGGTATTACCCCCCGATAAATTTGCACTTACTGTCTTTCATTTGCTTCCATTTGTTCCAGATTTAACAGTTCATTAGAAATTTTACTATGTAAACACCAATGTTAAAATTAAAGCTGTGGCGATCCCGCCCGGGCGAGCGAAAGACGTTCGCCACTACGGTGACTTACCACCAGCGGCACTCGCTACGCACGATCCCCCACCAAAGGAAAAGGGCCGCCCGCAACCTGGACAGAGGGCGCGCCCTACGCTCGCACGACGGTTGTGGCCGCCCGACTCACTTAAATAGGATATGTGCCCCCTCATCTCATCACTTCGATCAGTACAGTCGGTAAGATAGTCTGACAAGCCAGCTCACCAAGGCACGCAACACGATCTCGCCAAGGCACGTATCTAAACACACGAGCTCACCAAGGCACGTGAATCAAAGCAAGCTCACCAAGGCACGCTACGACAAACTCCCCACGGCATCCGATGCTACGCATTCTGGTCCGGCAGCATTAGACCCGGAGCACATCACGCCGGAGTCGACGCCACGTTAGTAGAAGAGTACTACGCTACTGGGTGAACCACCCGAGGTTATTATCACCAATCCCATCGACACCACGGAGGCGAGGCCCAGAGCGAACCCGAGGACCAACAAGGACGCACGCCATCCCGAGGCCCGTGTCACCGCTGTCACCATCGCCGACGAGGACCCCCACGTATAGGACACCACGACGACTGAACCTGACCGAGGTCCTGTACACCGGAGTGAACCCGACGACCGTGCACCCACAGGACCCGCGCCTATTTTCAATCCGCGGCAGCGCCCGTGGAATCCGCGTCGCGATACTGACACCGCGCTAACCTTAATTACCTGTACCTGTATATATTCGTATTCTGTACATAAACTGTTACGACGACATCGAATTCTCTTGGATCTAACGAACTACGCAACGCAACCCCCACTAAAGCCACCTCCAAATGTGACGTTTAATTTAACATGGTTTTGTTTAATTTTAACGGCAAAATGTTAAAATTTTAACCAATTTGTTTGTACAGAATAAGGCAGTGGTGTTAATAGTATATTACATAACTAGAGTTGTAAGTAACAAATTACGCGCAAGTGAAAGATATTGCGTACGAGCCACGTAGCGGCGAGTAACGTAATTTCACGAGCGCGTAATTGCGTTACAACTCACGTTATGTACTATACTTTACCTTCGACCTTACATTTATTCGCTTAAACTAAAGACATATTGAAACTGAATCTTGTCAGGGTGACGTTTAAATTTGTATTCAATTAGCCGGTAATGGCAACGTAGGACGACTACCAACCAAACAAACGAATTACCGTTCGAACAATTTTCCGCCGAATAAGATATTGTCCAATACATTGATTGAACAAATTTAAGGATACCGATCGTTGTACCATTGTATTTATATATCTAGTATGCCAACGCAATGTAAATTTTTGATGCTAAAAATTGGGTTTCGAAATACACCAAGAGAGTGCGTAAGCATTCACACATTGAAAAACTTGAGTTGCGTGTGATATGTGATGCATACTTGAAAATTAATTCTCGTTTTAGAATGAATTTTTGAATTATCGATCGGTATGGGAAATCGAGGCCACCGTCTGAGCCGAAACTCTTCTGTGCACGCGTATCTGTAATGTAAACAAACATCGAGAAACATAAATAAACACCGCACCGCATAATATATTTTAACATAATGACGATAGCGGCAGTAATATTGAAAATATTCTTCATTCAGATAAACTACAATATTGAAATGTATGTAGATAGAATTCATTAGATGAAAGAAAAAAACAATATTTACTTTCTCCGTATAAAGTACGCAAAAGTATTGTGATCGTGAAAATATTTAAAAAAACAGTAAAAAATTTCCTCTTTGATATCACTAGAAAAATTGTTTGGGTGCTGAACTGAATATATTTTGGTAAATTTTCGTTCACCGGAAGTGGGCATTTATATATCTTTTTTTCTGACATTTTTTTTATATACAGGGTGTAGAATTGGTTTACGCACCATAGGGATTTCCATGTTAAATTCTTAACGTTCAAATATTGGCTCCCCAAATGATTTTAGAGAAAAAGCGTAAATATGTTTCTGGTAGAGAAAAAACACTCTACACAACCGTCTCCTTACTCATTTTTTTTACTTTCCATAGAAGGGGGAAATCGAGGAAATTAAAACTACTATTTTAGCAAAAATAGGTGGTGCCCTTGAATTTCTGAAACAATAAACCGTTGAACGTTAGCAGTTACGTTGATGTTTTAATCACAAATTTAGGGGTATTTTAAGTAATTCTGAATTAATATTATGGATTTGTTGAATGAAATGATCCTAATTCGAACTATTCTGCTAATAGTGCACGTGCAGTAAACCACACTACTGTTAACAGAATGGTCCGCAAATTTCGAAACGTTCAACGGATTTTTGTTCCAAAATCATTTGGGGAGCCAATATTTGAACATTGAGAATTTAACATGGAAATCCCTATGGTGCGTAAACCAATTCTACACCCTGCATGAAAAATACCAGAAAATCATTTTGAGAAATACAGAAAGTTTCAAAAAAAAAATTGAAATCTCTCATTATAAATAGTTTTTGTAAACTTTTTGGTTTATGAAAAAAATTTATAAATTTACTACGGCATTTTCAGGATAAGCTACAGCAGGTCTTAAGTTTTTTGTCAATAATTATTAAATCATAAATGTTACATCAAATTTAGTTAGATATAGATAATACCAAAATGAACAATTTAGAATAAGAATATTTCGAAATCTTACGAGTTTTTGAAAAAAATAATGAAAAGGGAAAATATCACCATAAACCCTGCTATAATTATATTTTATTTACCCCTTTTGTTCTATAATAAGCGATATGCCCATGGTGAGGCTCGAATTTAAAATACCCTTTATACAATAATTAAAAGTTTTTAACTGCCCTTCTACGTAAAGTTAAGATTATCGTTTAACCATGAGTAACTTAATACCGAGTTTACGGTTAAACTTGGTTCAAGGAACTATTGAACAACTGGTCCTGCTGTTATTAGCTTTCAATGAAATTTTGTTTTCCATTTTGAACATTACAAATAAGCAATTATTTAATTTTTTTAAAGATTATAACTTCCACATTTGGAAGTTTTGATAATATAAACGCTTTTTATGATATTTTTCATATTTATCGTTTTTTCTCAAAAACTAGTGAGAAGTTCAAAAAGAACATGTTTTATAAATTATTATTTTTGACATTATCTATAGATAGTGATAATTCTAATTTCATGTAACTCTCGTAGTTTCATTATGAACAAAATATTACAAATATTTGCAATTATTTCATTTTTTCCCAAAATTAAATAAAATTTGAACCATATTTGTTAGAAGTACCCGGACCAACATACCGCCAGACTAACAAACAGAAATGTGTGGAAAATGGTCTCGAAAATGCACATTTTCGTTGAAAGTTAGACTAAAAATGGTTTTTAACTTTTGAAACTGTATATAAAAACTTATTGTACATAATTTTACCTACTCTCACTTTGTAATTAATAAATTAAACAGTTTGCATCAGTCGCAATTGACTCAATATGTAATAATGCAATGTAATGTCAAAATTTAACCATTCAACGTAGCTCAAAACGGACATAAAAAACATTTTCACGATCACAATACTTTTCCGTACTTCGTACAGAGAAAATAATGACAAAAATTGAAAATTTCCTTTCTTTTGAGATATTTTCAACTGATTAATATTCCGCGTTATAATACATACATTTACCCTATTTAACCAACTTTGTATGATAACCGAAATCGCCGGAGTACCTTTCTAAAAACGATAAGTCTGCAACTCACTAAATTCCGTTTGATATAGGGTTTTTCAAAAGTAAGTCGTGTATTGAAATATTGATATTTGTATCAATCATTGAGAAATTTGAAAATTAAAAATGCCTTTATGTGAAGAAAGAAATGGAGTTATGGATACATTTTAAGTTGCCTTTGAAGAATGCGCCATACTGTGGTGTGGCCAATCTCCAAATGGCCAGCTACTTTATTGACACTAGATGTTCCATATTTGTTTTTATTTGCTAAATTTTTCGTTTCTTATTAAACTTCAGCAATCTATTGCAACAGAGGGTCTGAGTCCTGATTTTTTTTATCCATAACAGAACCACTTTCTTCAAATTTTGCTACCAGAATAGCTCTCAAAGTGCATGGCCTAAAGCCCTGCACAGGCCGTCTCTCAAAGACTCGGCCCGGCAGTGAATATTCAAAGGCCCGGCCCGAAGAAATAAATTGTTTTGTCGGCCCGGCCCGCTAGTGAAAATGAATTATTCTGTTTTGAAATATTTTATAAAAAATCATATCTCATAAAGTTTTAAAGTGGCCATACTTTTAAAAAACGAAAAATTCTCAGCAAGGATCAGGGCATAACATATATTATTTTTAAGAAAATTGAAATATGAGTAATTTATTATTCTTTGAGATATAATTTATTTATTAAAAACTAACTATAGCACGAATAAAATTATTATTATTATTTAAATATTGTTTTTATTGTTTTGGAATTTTTTTTTAAACTTTTAACATTCAAGCATAAAAAAGTATAGAATAACTTTTTTCGTATCAATAACGGTTTACGATATTTTTGAGCCCAAAATAAGTGTACTAAAAGTTTATATTGTTATAACTTTTGACACAATAATTTTCTGAGCCTCTAATAAAGACAAAAAGCCATGTCCTGATACCCTTTATAATAAAGGTATGTGAAATTCGCTAAAATCCCTGATGTACCCCCAAAAAGTGTGCATTTATGAATGGCATGATTAAATATTTATATAAAATAAAAATGGTCTATTTAATTTTATTTAGAAAGAATTCATGCATCCGAAAATATAATCAAGATCAGCGGGTGTAGTGGAACACGAAACATTATAAAATAGTATCGTTAAACACACCGAGTAGTTATAAAAAAATAAACAAACCCAGAGCATTTATCAACAGTAAATCTCTCAAGGCTGTACTACCGAAAATGTAAATTAGGACGCATGTTATTAGTCATTCTCCACAAAAACAAATAATTTCATATTAAATTCAGGCAACTCAATAGGCATATTATTTTCATAGCCATCTATGAGGGCATAGTAAAATCAATTTAATAGCTATTTTATATCGCAGCGGCAGCGCCTCATACGGAGGCTTCCAAAGTAGGGTCCCACAGGCTTCCAAAACTTGCCTCTTTTTCTCTAAGCGTTGCACTACTAGATATGTATATACAATGGTTGTACTCACTCTGAAGTGTTAATCTACTAAGATACCATTGCCATGGAAGTACCAATAAGGCATGGCATGAAGTTTATTGTGTCAGTTATTGTGTTAACTAATAAGTTGTAATCTGACGTTTAAATGTCACTGTCACTTTTGATATTTAAAGACGAACAGACGAATGCAGAGGGACTCGGGGACGTGAATTGTAATTGGCTAATAAGTATATAATATAGCGAGGTACATAAGTGGTAATAGTACATGTTACACATTTATGTACAACATTTAACATTTATATATGCTCTATATATTCGTAATCGGTCGCTTATGATTGGTGGAAACAATTCGGTAATTCATCAATTACAAAGTGGGAGTAGGTAAAATAAATTACAGAATAGACCTGATTAACAGTTATCACAATCTTGATATGGGGGAAAAATATTCAGCGGGAAAGCAACAATTGCATCAAAAAATATTGCTGGCAACAACGCATGACTTTCATAAACAACTTTAAAACAAACAAAAAACAAAACGATATCCTAACAGTTCCCAGTATTTATATGTATAAATGTGCAATATATGTCCACAAAAATAAGCAGAAATACGAAACAAATAATAGTACACACACGTACAATACACGGCATGGCCCAGATATTAGAACTGCTAAACATAACACAATAATGTACGAGAAAACAACACGATACTGCAGTATACTCATTTATAATAAATTGCCTGCAGATATCAAAGAATTAAACAACATCAAAGTATTTAAAAAAACATGTTAAACACTTTCTCGTACAAAATTGTTTTTACAAAACTACATAGTTATAACGGACTTCGAAACGACCTAAATAACGCGAAACTAATATTCCTGTACTTTTACTTTTAATTTTAATCTAAGCTTTTAATGTATTTACTATAATAATTTAATATTTTATCTACTTTTAATGTGTCAACTGTTTTTATGTTTTTATATTTTTTATAAATTAATCTGACGCTTACATCCACCGCAACGTAACTTGAAGTACCTTATATTGTAATATGGTGGCGAAAGTGAAGAATGAATAAATAAATAAATAAAACAAAATGACTTGGTGCTTAACTAAATCGAGCCAACAAAAATGTCATCGTAACATGGCCTCCCTTACTAAAAGCTGATCGTTATCTTGAAACATGTTTATAACTTGATGTTTTACACTTCATAACCTTCATAACCTTATTGATCCATTGAAGTTTGGACCCACAATCAGTGCCTCTTAACAGAACGTAGCTACTAGTCGTACTGTGGGCGAAAACCGTGCTGCTAGAAGAGTTTACCATATTCAAGAATAATTCAAGACATATTTTGTAAACAATCCTTTGTAACTAGAGCTATTTTTATCAGAATATTATTATAGGATTACTCAATTCTATCCATGATTTAATTTGAAGTACATTACATTAAAGCACTTCGATTCTTCGGCTACTTAATCCCAAATACGCCGTTGAACATCTTTGAAAGGGTAATGTTAACATCGTTGGTTTCACAAACATTCTCTTTCTTGAATTAAAAGAATACATTTGTGGGTATCTATGATTTGAATCATGAGTGATTTCATTTTCAACAAAACTGATAATACTTCACTTACTCTTAAAAAAATGGCCGTCTGACTATGAATGTTTATTGTAATAACGAAGTGGAACAAACTTTCTGTTCGCATTTTTTTTAATCTCCATTTGTGTCTTATGGTAAATTTGAAACTTAACTAACACTAAGACAGAAATTAGGGGAAGTAAAAAAATGAGGCGCTTAAAATTGTGAGTTCCAAGGCAGTCGTTCCTCTTACCACGAAAAAAAGAATTATACAAAAGAAATTTGGGTAAAAATAGTTTTACCACTAATACAACATTGTTTTAGATAGTCTTTTATTACAGTACGTACACTATTATTCTCTATTGGACATTATTATTTTATCTAAATTGACTACTGAATCTGTAGCCCGTATAGAATTGATATGATAAATATATTGTATTATATTACTGTTAAAGTTAACTTTAGTTTCTCGGATATAATCTTATTGGAAAACCTTCAACGGATTTAATGAGTATTGCCTGGTCTACCCTTATATCGCTAATACTCTTGTAAGTAGTTTCTATTCGATATTTCCTCAGAATAACGGCAAGAAGTGTCTTCAATGACATCATACCATATTGCATACCTAAAAAAGAAAATTGAAGTCTTTCAATATGTAACCTAAAATAATCGTTTTTACTTTAGGTTACATATTGAATAGGTGGTGTTAGGAAAATTATTCATTAAACAGACAACATTAATTTCAATACGTAAATTTTTTACAATTGATGAAACCAATTTTTCACATTCTAACTATACACATGTGTGTTTCATTGATAAATTAAAAATAGTATCTTATAATACATTTTCAGCTTCTACATGTAAACATTTTGAAAGTAATAAACAGATCTTACCGATACAATTTCTTGGGCCAGCAGAAAATGGAAGATACGCATATTTATGCCTTTTAGCTATTTCTTCTGGAGAAAATCTTTCAGGATCAAATTTCCAAGGATCCTTATAATATAATTCTGAATAGTGCATTGACAGAATATGTATTATTAATCCAGCTCCTTTTGGTAAAGTATATCCACCTACGAGTATATAATTACAACTTAATTATAACATTTAGAGAAGTGACTCTCCACACAAACAGTGAGCAAATATCGATGTTTTTATAGGGAAGTTCGATAACTGTCAGAGGTTGGCGCATCCTCAATCTCTTTTTTCGAGACAGACTAATTGGTGAAACTAAGGACCGGTCCGACCTATTAGATCTCATCAGCTTAGTATAGACCAGGGGTCGGCAAAGTGTGGCTCTTTTGGTGTGAGCTTATGGATCTTCAGAAATATATTGAATCATAAAAAAAATCACAAAGAAAAGGAACAGAAATAAAAAAAATAATAAAAGTCTAAAGTCGCACAGGAACAGTTATGAGTCACTGAAAAAAAATGTGTGATCAGCCACGTGTTTGCTTGAAATTGGTCGACGAATCATCTACATACCTCTGCCAAGATGTAATATGAATTTCTGCTAAATTGTTATGTTATAACATTTGTTATATCAAAAATAGTTTAATAATGAGATTTTTTATGTTACAGTTTTTGCTCATTGTTAAACTATTTATGGTAACATTTTAGTTGTCGCGATTGGCAGTACTTAAACGTAACATGTGTCGACATCAAAATGTAAAATGTCCGTTAATTCATAGGATAATGGGAACAATGCGTTGCATACTGAATATGTTCGATAATGCATATTGGGAAGTTCGGCACCAGTACCACTAAGGTTAAAAAAATAGAGGCGTAATATTGTTTACTTTTTACCAGCGTGGAAAACGTTGGAACTCGGTGACAGAATGGCCGGTGAAATTTTAGACAAAACAACATACACGGAGGAAAGGTTGTAATTTATTATATTATCACTTTGTTTGCAAAACGAATATCACGGAAGAAACAGCGAGAGTATAATGTATGTTTTATTCGCGGCGAAAAAGAGCCGCTTCAGTCGGCGTGTTAATTCGGTGTAGATTTTTAATTAGCGTCGATCGATGCCTGACACGAGGAACGAGAAACAAATGTAAACATAACCTTAAATTTCGATCAACATTTGGGCAAGTAAGTTGCATTATTCTATAAGCTTAAATTGGTTACAACTTACATGCATGTAAGCACTAGTCACAATATTAATAAATCATAACACGCGGACTAAAAAAATAACTTTACGAACATTGACAAAAATTTACCCGTGTTTAAACAAATTTTGATATTTCAGAATTTCATCCTTTAAAATCATTAACTTTGGCGCATAATTAACCGTAAATGAAGCCAGCTGTTGGGAATTTGATAAGATACCTAGTTCACATTCTTGTGTGTGTCATTTAGTGTGTTATTTTTGTCAACGGTCTTAGTGGTGTTTATATTCCGTAAGTTATGCCAAACAAATTCACCAAAAATTAAATCGATGCCACTTGTCATTGCGTAATACAATTGTTTGTGCCAGAAAACAAAGTTTTGTTAAAGAAATATAAAGTTAGAAAAAAAATTCCTGTCAAAAATATATACGAAATATAATACAAATATAAAACAAGAGACATAGTTTTTATGCCCAATACGATAAAATTATTAGAGACAACAGTTAAACAACTGAAATTTCTTGTTGTGACTAAAATTTTTGGCAAGATTGTACTGTATACGCATATATATTAAATAATAATTGAAAACATTAGTTTACTTTATGTAGAACAGTAACTGCGAATTTAAGGTTTTGGTCCAAGGACAATGCAAGCAAGATGAGGAATCTTTACCTGAGAGTAATAGGTCATTCCGATTCCCTTTGATCTAACAGTATTGACTAATGGACAATAATTGAATCGTTCATTAATGAAAAACAAGGTTGCAATGTCTAGGATCTTAAGGCATGAGTTTTGAAGTTTCTACTGTTATTTTACAAGCTTAATGTTTTATGTTTTCCTTTCCAATTTATTTTACTTATACCGGGTGTCCACTCTCAAAGTCGAACATAGGAAATTAACATGTGTATTTAATTATTAGGCTTTTGACAATTATTTATAAGCTAACAATATATAAATATTAAGTAATAAGGGCTTCATATGATTTTTATTAAAAACAGCAGTAAGGAAAAACAAATTAAAGTAAATATTCAAATAACCCCCCATTTTGAGCTAAGCAATACCCTAGTCTGTTGTAAAAGCTATTTCGTACATTGGCTAACTGCCTATTAGTAATTAACGCACATTCAGTAACTATTGGTTCTCTCAGAGAATTAATATCTGGGTGGTGTCTTTTGTAAATTTTGCTTTTAACGTGTCCCCACGAGAAGAAGTCGCAAGGTGACAAATCTGGAGATCTGGCTGGCCATTTTATAGTACCATCTCTACCAATCCTATGATTTGGAAATTAATTATTTAAAAATAATTTAACATCTAAACCAAAATGCGCAGGGCAGCCGTCTTGTTGGAACCAAATCTCCTGATTTTCTCTTGCAACTTCTTCCATTGCAGGTCCTACCTTTGTGACTAAAAGATCTAAATAAGTTTTTGAATTTAGGTTTCCTTTAATTTCAAATGGACCGATAATATGATTAAAAATCCCAGCCCAGATATTAAGTTTTTGAGGATACAGAGTTCTGGTTTAAATATTTAACTTAGGGTTTTCCTGTGCCCAATGCCGTGTGTTTTGAACATTGGGTTCATTATTAAGGGCAAAAGTACACTCGTCTGTGAAGCAAATCGATGATAGAAAGTGTCCATCATTGTTAGCGCGCTCTTGCATTTCATAACAAAATGTACTCCTGCTGTTTTCGTCAACATGAAAAATCTCTTGATGACATGGTGGTTTATAGGGATGATATTTATATTTCTTTAATATGTTCCATACCCGCGACTTACATAAACCACTTTCAAGATAAATTTGTCTCAGGTCTGCATTTATCATCGACAAAACATGCTCTTCTGTGCGATCAATTGTTTGCCGATTTCCTATGATATGATTGTAATTTTAGAACTCTTCAATAATAATAATAGTAATAATCAAAATAATAATAATAATAATACTCATCACCCCTACTTTCTGATTCTGGCTAAATATTTGCGAGTCTTTCAAATTTTTGTACATATTTTTGTATAGTACTTGCAGATGGTATAGGTCTCATATTAAACTTAACGGCAAACAAATCTCGAGCTCTACGTAAACTATCACCACTATAATAGGTTTTTACCATAAAAAACTCTTTCTTCATTAGTATAATTATTCATTTTTTCGTAAATAAACCGTAACATAATATTAAACGTCAAAATGCGATAGCATTTTAAAAGCAAAGCAACTCATATTTTAAAAACTATCAAATATTAAATTAGTATTTTACGGTAAAAAATCAATTTTTTAAATCTTGTTATTAGTGTCGTTGGATGCGCAATAATTTTCACTTTCTGTTGATACCATTAGCTCTTCTGTAAAATAAGATGGCGAGCAGGAATCTACAAAAACTTCTAGTACCATGTTAAAACCCTATGTTCGCGTTTGAGAACGAACACACGGTATATGTTTCATATATGAATTTTGAATATATTTTCTTTTTTATGTTAATTTTTAATTATTACTCAGCACTATTTAATGTATTTATGTAACTTCAATAACAGATTAAGTGGAAGAGCAGTAATGGTTGTTTACAACCAACTGAACTTCGCCTGTTATCACAAAAATATTATCTTGTACTATTAACTTTCTTTCTTTAATAAAGACAGTTTATTATTATTATTAAAAATCGTTTATTAATGAAACCAGGTTTATTAATGCAAAATATTTTACTAAAAGTGTTCAAAAATTTTAATTATATTTTTATACATTGCAGTGTAATTTGAATAATTTGAATCTAGTATCCGACGTTAATCGAGACGTGTTGTCGATATTGTCTTTAGTGGTAATGATGACACGTTCCATAAAAGTACCAGGTACCTCGGAGATTGAGTAAAAATATTACACTCGTTGGTAGGGTGCTAGGGGTGTCTTTTACTTCGTATTGTTTGTGTCCAAGTCTATGGTAGTATGTGCACCAAGTTTGGTTGAAATTGTTTATATTTTTAAATGCCCAAGCCCACTTCCGTCTCCAGGGGTACCAAGTTTCGTTGAAATTGACAATATTTTCACATACCTCAATCAATCACTTACTACGCCACTATCTCATTCATTTACAATATTTGCCATCTTTTTGATTCAACAATCACATTTGTCTAATTTTTAATATTCAGTATATATTTTAACTAATTAATTAATAATTTATCAAATGTACGAATTGTTCATAAGTTGAATATTTATTTCAAGAACGGCTCTAAGGCCTAAATAATGGTAATGCAATATTTAAGGAACCCTTATTACCGTATATAATAATGTAATTGGTACTTGGCACCAACTCCGTTGGATTTAACCGAAAATTCGCATTTAACGTTATAATATGACCACATGATTGGGAATGCGCATACAGGATTCAGGAAAGCTCACGTCTTATAATTAAAACACATATCTTTTTATCCGTCTTGTTTTTTCCAATAATTTTTACATATTCTGCTGGAGCTATCTCTAAGCTATATAATCACTTAAAATTGAGTAAAAAATATTGACGTGGGGGGCTAGGGTGAAAAATGGTTTTGTAATTTTTTAGGGGGTGTGGGGTGGAGCTAGCTTCAAAATTGCTGGAGCTAGGTTTGAGGAATCTAAATCTATAAAAAAAGTTTAAAAATCAAAAGTGGGGGGCAAACGTCAACTTGTCCCCGCCAAATTTCAAACCCCCATAACTTTTTTACCTTTTTGGAGCTAGCTCTAATTTTTGTGGAGCTAGCTGGAGCTAGCCAAAGGCTTTCTGGAGCAACAGTTTTTTTCCTAAAAATCGAAAGTGGGGGGCCAAGTTGACGGACCCTTTGAAATTGAATTGATTGACACAAAACAAAGATATGTGGAGCTCCAAATTTGAGAAATTTTCTCCATAACCGGAAAACCTGGAGAAAGGAAAATACAAACTGACACAACAGCGCAGACTGATTGCCGTGAGCAATCCACCGAATACAGACAGTGTAATTTACGGAATAGCATTCCGGACTCATACAACGAGTTACACAAATTTGCATTTGGTGTTCGATAAAATTTTGTATTAAAAAAACCACGTTAATAGGAAATACTTTCAAAATGGAAACTCTTAACTTATTAAAGTTGTATCAAATTTAAACAATTTAAATATGAATATTTAACTTGTTCGTAAATCTGCAAAAAATAAGTCCAATAAGATTTTTTTGTAGATATACTAACATAATTCGTCTTTATAAAATGTATTTAATACATCAGCTAGGGGAGGGATTCCATTTTTAATAAAATTGAATATTACGGAAACTATTAGAATAAATCTTACAAGAAGTTGCTTCTTGAAACAGCAAGTAATTTCCAAATAAATAAAATTAAGAACTGTTGAGGCGTGTCCTCTTTAAGCTCATTAAGGGGTGAAATAACAGTTGTCAATGAATACTTACCGACTTCCATATCTTCATCTAGTTTTCTGAGTATTACTGGAGCCGCTGGAAATAGTCTCAAAGTCTCTTTTATAACTTTCTCTAAATAAACTAACTTTCGTAAATCAGTGTAGTTAAGTTGACGATCCGAACCCAATACTTCCATTACCTCTTCATAACATGTTTGCTGAAATTAACCATTAACATCTTTAAGCTAATACTTGAATAATAAACTAGCAACTTTACTACTACATAGTGGTAGTAATACGAGCACATTTGTTTATTATTTCACTTAGTGCAGATAATGATCTGATAAAATTAGTAATAAATAACACATTAAAATTGAATAAAATGAAGACTAGAAGGCTGAAAGACCTCTGGCCAATTGGCTATTGAGGTCATTTATAAAAGTGTCTCAATTAATGAATAGGAGTTGGATTAAAATAACAACCAAGTGTAGTATTATTATATTAAATAAATTAAAATATCAAAATCCAACACATCAAAATAATAATAATAATAATAATAATCGTTTATTGCCCTCCTTAGAGGAATACAATGGGCCAGCGACCTAAGTCTTTCAGCCAGATTTAACAAAAAATATAAATTGTTTACATGGTATATTATACAAACAAAATAGTATAGACGCATATGTATTCTAAAAAAAAAAAAACCTATATATCAAAAGTACAGGTTTTTATTGCCTCTTTGACAGTTGTTCTACATGCTCATATATGGTCAGTTGTGGGTGTTTGAATTTCGAAACAGGCCTAGCTCGCTTGATGATTAAATTTTGAATACAATTTATGGATTCCGTGGTATTGGCAAACTTTTTAGCTAGCCGCAAAGCTCGCTGCGAGAAAGGGATGATTTTAGTTTTTTCGTACAAAAGATCATTTGACGGATTATGCAAAGGATTACGTGGGTGTCTAATTCTTGTGAGAGTACGAAGGCAGGAACGTTCAATAACGTCCAGTGTATCTTTTACTGATTGTCTCGCATTTATAATTAAAAGAGAGCCGTAATCCATTATCGGCCTACATAACATCTTATAGATGTTAACAGCTGTATGGGTGCTTATCCCTTGATTGCGGTCATCAAAATATTAAAACTTGAAATGTAAAATCTATTTCCGAATATTACCTGATCGGCATATAATTAGTAACTAGTAAAGATCTGTAGAAAGAAATTATTTTGTTTATAATTGGAAAACCGACTTAGGATTTAAATAATAATTAACAAGTGAGGTTGTCTCAAGTTGTACAAATTCATACTGTAGGTTATTATTAAAACTTATAAAACGTACATATCAAAACTATGCCTTACCTGTATTTCTGGGTGCATTCCTAACATTAACATAATAAAGCTACCAGTAATATCTGTAGTATCAGTACCCTATAAAATAATAACAATATAATAATAATAACAATATAACCAACATCCTCCTATATAACTTAACCAATGTCCCAAAATTCGAATTAAGATCGCAACAATTAATAAACAAATTTGCTCGTAACGCAAATCACGAAATATTGAACAAAATAATGCTGCAGAGAGATAGAAATATGCATCATGCATATAAATTTCCGGAAAAAACAATTTTCGAAATGATCAAAGAGTGCACGAGAGAGTAGTTATAAGCATTAACTAACAAGTCTCTTTAATATCTTAAAAACACCATGTAATGTAATTTAACATTTATAACATAACTATTTTAAGAACAATGTAACTAACAACAAATGTAGCTAGTGTTAATAGGCTGAAAGACTTCGGTCGATGGCCATTTGTAGCTCTTAGGAGTTTCAATAAACTGTATTTATTTTATTTATTATTTAACAATATAATAATTCATTATTTAAATACTGTGTATTGAAAATATAATAATTACTTAAGTATCGAGGGCGGCAAGTGCGTTATATTTGTGTGTTATTTTTCAAGGTTGACACCGTTGAAATTCAGAGCGGTCAACCTGTGCTTAATTTTCGGCGAGTTTTGAGGTTGTGTGATGTGTGGAAATCGCAAACTAATTTCAAATTGAAATGTCAATTATTAGTGTTACCAACCACTATACAATTTTCTAAATATGTATGGCCGATTTTTTAATTTAGAAATGGAATAAAAGGGGTAAAATAGAAAAAAATACTGTAAAAATGATAAATCTTTATTGATGTTAGTAATAGATCACAAAGGTCAATTAGCAATATTAAATATAACTCTAGTGTATAAGGATTTACAAACAAAATTTAGATAATAAATAAATGACATTTAAAATTAGCACAGTTAATACGTAGTAAGTCATATTTTGTTCATATAAATAACATAATAAGATGTTTACGCAACAGAAACATTTACATATTAAAAGGTGTTTACAAATTCACAGACAAAGTGAACAGGATTTTATAAAATCGAATTAGGTAAAATTTCTTGTAAATTATTTAAAAAATGCACAATTTAGGAAGTGACCTAAGGTTAATTAAGCACTATGTGATATTTGTTATAATAACTGTCTAGACGAATGTTTCAGGGAAAATCAGTTCAGGTATTAAGGCATTTCAAAGTTATCTTTTAAAATTTCATCGATATTATGAAATACTTTTTGCAACAGATATGTTTTTATTTTGATTTTGAATTGTTTATCGTTTAGTGATCTGATAGACTCGGGGAGTTTATTGTACACTTTTGGACCATAGTAATTCATTCCGTTTCTAGATTTCGATAGACGACAGCGATCTAGATTTATATTCGTATTGTTTCGGGTTTCATAAGCATGTATTGTGTTCTTTAAGGAATAATTATTGATATTTTTGTGGACGTATATTAAACATTATAATATGTACTGGGGTGGTAGTGTTAGTATCCCTAGGTTTCTAAATGCTTCTTTACAGTTTTGTCTGTATGTCAAGCCAGACAATATTCTTATTGCTCTCCTCTGTAGACTAAATAAGCGAGTTGTTATAGCTGAGTGACCCCATGTTATTATACCGTAACTTAGATAAGACTCACATATGGCTAAATATATGGATCTTAGACTAGATTTGTGGATACAATTTGCTAGTTATCGTAGTAGAAATATATTACGAGATATTTTGGATGCCATCTCATCCCCGTGCGTACTCCAGGTGAGTTTGCTATCCAAATGAAATCCAAAAAATTTCAAATTTAATTGAATATTAGCCGAACTTTTCAGAGAAAAAGTTAGATGAGTTGTCTTTTCACTATTTATTGTAAGCTTATTTGTAGCAAACCACCTGGATGTACGGTTTACACTAGTTTTATTTTGATCTAGAGCTGATTGTAATATTAGGGATTTATTCATAACAGTTGTATCGTCAGCATAAAGGAAAAAATTACTATCAGTGATTGAGTATGGTAAGTCATTTATATAAATCAAAAACATAAGTGGCCCTAAGATGGACCCTTGTGGTACATAATACATCAGGTCCATATCGTCCGATGATTTTTGATTTAATTGTGTAATTTGTGTTCTTCCCGTTAGATATGAGTTTATGAGCCTACAGCTGAAAATTATAAAAATATAGTTTCCGAATGTCGTTCCGCAGTCGAACGCTCTGCTAAGATCCAGAAATGAGGTGGTGGTGTACATCCCTGCCTCAAATCCTTGAAGAACCTCTTCGACCAATGCGTTAACAGCATCCACATTAGAGAGGCCGGCACGAAATCCATTAGTTATTGGATATTAACTTTTACGTTTCCAGGAAATCTATTATTTGCTGGTCTAGAACTTTCTCAAATACTTTTGATAAGATTGGTAATATATAATATAATTTTAAAGATTTCGGAAATACGTTATTACGAATGCATACATTTATAAGTTTCGTTAATGGAAGCACAATGACATCAATAAACATCAATAAACAATAAACATCTCGACTTTGTGAATTTTTAAGATTTTTTACTATATCTTTTACCTGGATAAAGGTGGTTTCTTTAAATGAAAAGTATCGCGGGCACTTTGCCAGAGAGGATTTCGCCATTTCGTCATCAGGGGTCTTCGTTTGTTTCAGGTAAATTTTTTTTCTAAATTTTTTTTATTTTAAATTTAAATTTTTAATTTTTAAATTATGAGAATAAATGTTGTAGAGAGGTCTTTTTTGGAAAGAATAGAATAGTTTTAAATTGTCCAGGATGTACAGGAGAGGCTGTGCGAATTTTTATCCTCTAATTTCTAAAGAAGGCCCTTAAGACCATTGGGACGATCAAATTTACTCAATCCCTGCTAGGTCATAGCTGCCACGTTGCCTAAACAGGACATCACCATCGGCAGTACAGAAGGGGGTGCAAGACGATAAAACATGCTTTTAAATCGTTTTAGGCAGTTTAAAAAAGGGAAAAATCAGTGTTTCAAAAAGTATGCACTTTATGTAAGAATTTTGTAGATATTTTCGATTGTTTCAATAGTTATTAAAAAATATGACTTTTGAATTTAATTACATTTTTCCGTTTTCCAGCCCCGCTGAGAAGTTTCAAGAATGTCGAGCTAAAAAATAACGAATCACCGTAAATTGTAGAGAAGACGGTCCTGCATAAGTAGAGTGTTTTACCGGGTTCTGGATACCTCCACACTCCACACCCCCCCACCACTCCAAGATGGCCGCCGCCCCGCCCACAAAATGGCCGCCGCCCCGCCCACAAAATGGCCGCATAATCACCAAAATGGCCGCCTAATCACCAAAATGGTCGCCTAATCACCAAAATGGCCGCCTAATCACCAAAATGGCCGCCTCAAAATGGCCGCCTAATCACCAAAATGACCGCCTAATCACCAAAATGGCCGCCTAATCACCAAAATGGCCGCCTAATCACCAAAATGGCCGCCACCTGGTGACGGAAAGTTGAACTACACGAGCGATGAATTCCCTCCACACTCCACACCCCCCACCACCACTCCAAGATGGCCGCCTAATCACCAAAATGGCCGCCACCTGGTGACGGAAAGTTGAACTACACGATTACAGATTCCATTTCCCACGGGCGTCACCTGGTGGCGGAAAGCTGAACTATGTACCAATGGTTGCAGATTTTTTTTTTTTTTTTATGTGAATAAATGGTTGCAGAATAAGTGAACACTTACAAGAATTTTATTTTTATGCATGGAAAAATACCACATTTTATAAATCACAAGTTCAACAATTGCATAAGTTATTTAAACAAGAAATGAAAAAGGACTGTGCGACACTTGTGTGACTAACTGCATTAAGTGTGCGACACCTGTGCGACACTTGCCTTTGAATAGCTGTCTCTTGTTCCTAGGGTTATATGTTATAAATAGTCGTGCTTTCCAATTCAGAAACATTTGAACATATAAGTACGAAGTAATAATAACGACATCATGGGAATTGAGTTCCACAATAAAAACTCTGAGGGAAATGGTTATAGAAATAAAGTTATTACGAAAAATCGCTATCAAATTGAAGCCGAAACTCATAAACAATTTGAAGCTGAACCTCATTTACAAATTATCAATGAGTATGATAAACAACAGCAGTATAAGTCGTCTCATATAGCAAGCAATACAAAACGGGACATTAATGATGAGTCTGACAAACGTCGTTATAAATTAAAACAACCTCATATTAAAACACTAACAGTTGCACCTGATAAAAAACAGAAAATTAGCATTCATTATACTACAAGACCTTTAATAAATAAAGATGAACACGAGCTGATTGCGTCTACAAAAAGAAGAAGATGTGTGGAATGTTATAAGCACACGGCTTTGAAGCATGGAAGACATAAGGCTAGAAATCTCACTAAGAATGTGCGATTGTGCTGTTTACAATGCGATAAGCATTATTGTAGATCGTGTTTTGAAGCCACACATTCAAAGATGTGCAGTTTAAGCAATAATCTGATAAATCAAGATATTAATAAAATGACTCCTAATAAACCACAACAATCAATTGGCTTGGAGGAATTAACAGATAATTATTCAAAATTTATCAAATGATGAAGAAGAAAATAAATTAGGTCGAGTAAGAAAAAATTAAATGAAACAAAGCAGCTAGTTTAAAAAAAACTTGTATTAAAATATAAATTGAAAGTCGATTTTGTTTCATGAAATGACATAATTCATACACGTAATAGTAGACTATTAACAAGATAAAATCTGTAATATATTAATTTAATAAATATATAACAAAAATCTGAAATTATTTTCCTTTAAGAATTTACTTATTTTCCAACGCTATAATTTGGTATTAATTAGCACATAAAGTCAGGGTTAATCATGTTTCGCTCTTATCAACGTCCGGCGTGTTAACAAAATTTCTAGGTTTAGCGGAAATAAATTCCAATTGAGATTTATGAATTACTGGTAATTTACTTATTAATTATCATAAATTTTTAGGGAAGGGCTAACTCGAGACCGATTTTAACCCGCTCGGAGCGCCCTTGTTTATAGATAATTTGATTGCTTCCCAACGAGTCATCAATTTGACATCAGCTCGTTTATCCACATTGTCCATTGTTTTGTCGAAAACAAAATTGTTCATCAATTTAAAAAAAAAAAATAATGTTTTTTAGCTGCTTGGCACATGGTTGTATTTAAATCTTTCTTTTTTTTCATTTAGACCCGTGTGTCAACACATTTTCGACCAAAAACGATAAAACATTGTGTGTTTTACAATGCAAGCTCCTATAAGGGTATTCCAAATCAAGTTCCGAAATTTAGTCTATTGGAATCGTTCAATTGAATCTATGTATTGGTATGGGAAAACGTCCTTCCTCACTAATAATAATTTAAATTCATCATCTGACTTCAAACAATTTTAAAATTTCAACTAATTGATCCCGACTTATATTTTTTTTGCTAATTTGTCTATTAAACTAGCCATAAATTTAAAGCTGCCCAAGAACTGTAATTTAAAATTGCGGGTATGTTTAATAGACAAATTAGCAAAAAAAAATATAAGTCGGGATCAATTAGTTGAAATTTTAAAATTGTTAGAAGTCAGATGATGAATTTAAATTATTATTAGTGAGGAAGGACGTTTTCCCATACCAATACATAGATTCAATTGAACGATTCCAATAGACTAAATTTCGGAACTTGATTTGGAATACCCTTATAGGAGCTTGCATTGTAAAACACACAATGTTTTATCGTTTTTGGTCGAAAATGTGTTGACACACGGGTCTAAATGAAAAAAAAGAAAGATTTAAATACAACCATGTGCCAAGCAGCTAAAAAACATTATTTTTTTTTTTTAATTGATGAACAATTTTGTTTTCGACAAAACAATGGACAATGTGGATAAACGAGCTGATGTCAAATTGATGACTCGTTGGGAAGCAATCAAATTATCTATAAACAAGGGCGCTCCGAGCGGGTTAAAATCGGTCTCGAGTTAGCCCTTCCCTAAAAATTTATGATAATTAATAAGTAAATTACCAGTAATTCATAAATCTCAATTGGAATTTATTTCCGCTAAACCTAGAAATTTTGTTAACACGCCGGACGTTGATAAGAGCGAAACATGATTAACCCTGACTTTATGTGCTAATTAATACCAAATTATAGCGTTGGAAAATAAGTAAATTCTTAAAGGAAAATAATTTCAGATTTTTGTTATATATTTATTAAATTAATATATTACAGATTTTATCTTGTTAATAGTCTACTATTACGTGTATGAATTATGTCATTTCATGAAACAAAATCGACTTTCAATTTATATTTTAATACAAGTTTTTTTTAAACTAGCTGCTTTGTTTCATTTAATTTTTTCTTACTCGACCTAATTTATTTTCTTCTTCATCATTTGATAAATTTTGAATAATTATCTGTTAATTCCTCCAAGCCAATTGATTGTTGTGGTTTATTAGGAGTCATTTTATTAATATCTTGATTTATCAGATTATTGCTTAAACTGCACATCTTTGAATGTGTGGCTTCAAAACACGATCTACAATAATGCTTATCGCATTGTAAACAGCACAATCGCACATTCTTAGTGAGATTTCTAGCCTTATGTCTTCCATGCTTCAAAGCCGTGTGCTTATAACATTCCACACATCTTCTTCTTTTTGTAGACGCAATCAGCTCGTGTTCATCTTTATTTATTAAAGGTCTTGTAGTATAATGAATGCTAATTTTCTGTTTTTTATCAGGTGCAACTGTTAGTGTTTTAATATGAGGTTGTTTTAATTTATAACGACGTTTGTCAGACTCATCATTAATGTCCCGTTTTGTATTGCTTGCTATATGAGACGACTTATACTGCTGTTGTTTATCATACTCATTGATAATTTGTAAATGAGGTTCAGCTTCAAATTGTTTATGAGTTTCGGCTTCAATTTGATAGCGATTTTTCGTAATAACTTTATTTCTATAACCATTTCCCTCAGAGTTTTTATTGTGGAACTCAATTCCCATGAAGCGTTATTATTACTTCGTACTTATATGTTCAAATGTTTCTGAATTGGAAAGCACGACTATTTATAACATATAACCCTAGGAACAAGAGACAGCTATTCAAAGGCAAGTGTCGCACAGGTGTCGCACACTTAATGCAGTTAGTCACACAAGTGTCGCACAGTCCTTTTTCATTTCTTGTTTAAATAACTTATGCAATTGTTGAACTTGTGATTTATAAAATGTGGTATTTTTCCATGCATAAAAATAAAATTCTTGTAAGTGTTCACTTATTCTGCAACCATTTATTCACATAAAAAAAAAAAAATCTGCAACCATTGGTACATAGTTCAGCTTTCCGCCACCAGGTGACGCCCGTGGGAAATGGAATCTGTAATCGTGTAGTTCAACTTTCCGTCACCAGGTGGCGGCCATTTTGGTGATTAGGCGGCCATCTTGGAGTGGTGGTGGGGGGTGTGGAGTGTGGAGGGAATTCATCGCTCGTGTAGTTCAACTTTCCGTCACCAGGTGGCGGCCATTTTGGTGATTAGGCGGCCATTTTGGTGATTAGGCGGCCATTTTGGTGATTAGGCGGCCATTTTGGTGATTAGGCGGCCATTTTGGTGATTAGGCGGTCATTTTGGTGATTAGGCGGCCATTTTGAGGCGGCCATTTTGGTGATTAGGCGGCCATTTTGGTGATTAGGCGACCATTTTGGTGATTAGGCGGCCATTTTGGTGATTAGGCGGCCATTTTGTGGGCGGGGCGGCGGCCATCTTGGAGTGGTGGGGGGGTGTGGAGTGTGGAGGTATCCAGAACCCGGTAAAACACTCTACTTGCATATAACAGTTTTCATTTTGCATTTTTAATTTTATATTTTTAATTTTATATTTTATATTTTATATTTTATATTTTATATTTTATATTTTATATTTTATATTTTATATTTTATATTTTATATTTTATATTTTATATTTTATATTTTATATTTTATATTTTATATTTTATATTTTATATTTTATATTTTATATTTTATATTTTATATTTTATATTTTATATTTTATATTTTATATTTTATATTTTATATTTTATATTTTATATTTTATATTTTATATTTTATATTTTATAAGTAGATAAGCTATGACAGTTCGGGGCCAAATTCCCATAAGAATTTACACAGGGGTCTCAATTTACTTTTTCATCCCCTAAATTTCATCCCCTAAATAATTATCATTTTCATCCCCTAAATTATTATTTTCATCCCCTAAATTTCCTCAACCCCAAGGGCCTTAACCAATCCAGCCGCCCTAAGCCCGCGACCCCAGGGTCCTTAACCTCAGGGGCCAGCCAACCAACCCCCAGTCAGCCACCTTAACCCCCCAGGGACCAGCCAACCGCCCACAACCTTAGGAGGACCAGCCCCGCGACCTCAGGAGCCAACCGTATGCAACCATATTTACATATTTAACGGAAAAAGGGGAATAATATATTACTTATTATATTAATTATATATTATTATATTAATTTATAATAATCTTATTTTCACCGATTATCTTCCATTATTAAATTCTTTGTGTGCGCCTACAATTAACACCTAATTATTAATTTCTTTTTATTAAATATATTTTTTTTTATTCCCGACTGAGATTTGAACCGTGGTCTAGTGCGAAGTTCAGTTTACGAGTCGGCGCCTTTAGCAATAAGCCAACAAGCTAACTGAGTAGGATTAATGTAAATGTTGTATAGTTGTCGTGCGTGTTGAGGTAAGGTGATAACGATAACAGGAAATAACAATTGATATAAATATTTGTGTGTGATTGAATGCTCGAATATTTAAGATTATTTATCAATTGTATATTAGGTTGGCTAAATCAGAGCAAAATCGCGGACTGAGCGATTTAAAATTTGATTCTCGAAATTCTTCCAAGATTGTAAATTAACCTTTTAAATCTTATTATTTCTTCTACTTACTTATGCCCGTTACACAAAATAAAACAAAAATATTAATAATGATTATAAAGCGTTAATAAAATAAAAAGCAGCAATCACCCACAATTTTTTATTATGCCAAATAAATATCTAAATTAAATAATTAATTAATACTTAAAATAAAATATAAATTTATAAGTAAATAACTGATAATTAAATATAAATCTATAAGTAAATAACTAATAAATAATAATTAAAATTAAACATAAATATATTATTAAATAACTATTCATCATGCATAATTGTATAATGACCCCAGGGGAGCGTCTCAAATTTTGAATTGCATAATAAATGCCGCTTATTGTCGCGCGGGCTGAGGGCTATTTTAGCCTGCGCAACAGATGAGACTTGGTGTTTATTTGACTGAATTAAATTTTGGTGAACGTGTGTTTCCTCACCCGTTGTTAGACAATTATAGTAATCCTCAAAGGTGAGGCGATTTTTTACGATATGCCTCTTTACACCTTTGGCCTTTTTATCTTTATCCTTTCCATCCACTCTAAATGCGTACATCTTTGAGCGAAGCCCCAAAAACTCCGTCATAATTTCACCGGCATTTTCATCTTTCATCATACCGAGGACCTTTTTATTTATACGAGGAATATTATAAATATTGTCAACTGGGTAATCACTAGTATCAAAATATTCTTGGGCATCACGTTTTATTACTTCATATAAATTAGAGCATTCAACCTCGTAAATGAGTGAGTCTGTGTCTGTGTAACAAACTCGCGCCTTACCACCAAACTGGCCTCTCATATAAGAGTAGTGGAAATCATAAATTTTCAATTTCGAAATGTCGAGTATGCACATTCCTACATATATAGGCTTATTAAAATAAACTTCAGTTTTGTTTAATTCAATGGCTACTAAATTTTCATCAAATATTATACTAGACTTACAATTTGGTTTCGCGACCAACGCCTCAGCACCATATCGTCCAACCCATTTAGTCACTAATTTCACATTAGAATGTTTACGAATATTCTCCATCGTCTTACCAAATACGGCGTTGTTCATAAGTTTAAATAGATTTTTCTCAATATCATTTACAGCTGCAGTCCTTAACTGCGTGTTCAAATCAATATATGATTTAAGCCAATCAGATTGTTTAAATTTAAGGATACGATGAATTTTGGTTAATTTTAAACCGTTTTCTAACACCTGTTGCAAGTTACGGTAATGGATTACATACCGCTCCTTATTATAAAGTGTAGCCAATAATTTTTTCTCGCGAGAATTTGGTGGTGCTAAATGTTCTGGGCAAAATGGAAGATCGGCATGAGCATCATGAATGGATTCTGGGTACTCTAAATCTACTTCTAAAATGTAACCTTCAAGATTATCTGCAGGTACATTATAATTACAGTTATTTATATCCCCCTCAAGCCATTTAAATTCCCCATAAGGTAAATACTGAGACATGGCCCACCCATACTGATTATTTATGTCATTATACATTAAAAATGTTGAAGGTTTTTCTGAATCATAATTTTGAGTAAATTTATTATTAGCTTTCGCGTACCTTTTAGAACATTGATTTAGACCGCCCCGGATGCCCCGCTCAATAAACATTATCATATCAATATCGCTCATTAATTCTAACTTGATTTGTGTATACTTGAGCATACAATCCCACGTATATCCAGGCAAAGTGTAATAATTGGCTGGATCTAAGCCATATGTTTTTAAACAGCTAGCACGAAACTGTTCAAACACATCGGCTAACAGCAATACATCCGTTTTCAAATATAAATCACTGTACTCCCCCCAAATTTCGACAGTCAAAACTTTGCCATACATTACAAGCGTGTGCATACTCATCATCAGAAATATCTGAATCGTTTAATTTATTGTAAAATTGCAATTTGTTGGGTAAAGCACAATGATTTAATTTCCCCCACGAATCAATAAAATCATAAGGGAATACTCCTTTTCGTGTTAATAAATTTAATTTAGAATCATCTAAATTTGTAAATTGAGACTTTAAAATTGGGTACTCTGATAAATATGAAGCTAATTTTTCTAACCCTGACGTCAAAAATCTAAATGAATCAATAAATCTGAATTTAACTAAATTCTCATCAATATTTTTTGTGAATGATATATAACGTTCTTTATTGACAGGCAGTAAATCAACACGGCCCTCGAAATCTTTAGCCAAATTTTTAATTATAAAATGTGAATCGTATCCTGATAAGTTATGAAATACGACTGGAATTATGCGACTGTCCTGATAATTAATATTACATTCCTCATGTGCAGAACCTCGGTACTTACCGGTAAGATGACAATGATCGCGCACTCTAACATCACTAAGTTCAAAAGATTGCTCACATATGTGACACAGCGGAATGGATGGAAATTCAAATTCTTGCGCAGGCGTAAGAGGCTCCATCGGTAGAGGGCAAAGAAACACCGTTTCAACATCGTCTGCAAATTGTTTCATTTCCCGGGCAAACCATTGTTGGCAATCCTCACCGCAATAACTCCGGTAAAAAGATAAAGTCTCATCATATGAGCATTTTACATAATAAGCAATAGAATGCGGGACATGTGTTTGATATTGATTATTGTCAGATGTGGGTTGCAGAATACATTCTAAATCAGCGTAGACGACAAACGGTGTGGGCTCTTTGTTTCTAAAATTTTTAAATGAAACCGTGTCGCCCGAATTTGGTAGACGAATCTTGCAATCATTCATTTTAATACAATCTTCAGTATGCGCATCTAATTTAATTTGCGAATGAAAGTAATGTAGACACCGGTCGCAGAAATATTTTCGCCCATCATGCCCACTCAGCTGACTTGATACAAGGCGGCTCAGATTTTTAATCCACACATAATGGAAACGTGGTTTAAAATCACTACTACCATCCGCGGCGGCAACATCCTCTTCATCGGCATACTCATCTTGGATTAGCAGTAGGTTAACGTGGCGCTCTTGTTTATTCTTGGTTAAGAAAGTAGGAACGACATTGAACTTCTTCCTACTCTGCTTCTCCAAGATGTACACGTTGATGGAGATGTTATTCTGCGACTCGAACCTCGGGATCTGCTTGATTGTCATCGGTATGACGATATTTTTCAAGTCCAACACGGTGGAGTAGTGTGGGTATGAAGTAGTGCGGTCGTTGTGGTGGATATCGGGCTGAAGAGCTGACGTCACCGACCAAGCAAAGCATGCGTCGTCGTTATTTTTTACGTTTACACATGCATGCTTTAATTTAATGGGTCGGGGTAGCTCGATGTATGATGAGCCGAGTTGAGGTGTAAATTTGTTGATGTTTACCCCGAGATTGATAATGGAAGATAAACTCCAACCAGAATCTCTTTCCTGAAATTAAATCATATCCATATACAATCTAATTGCATTTAAATGATATTAATTATAAAATTTTGTGAAACCTTTTAAATTAATTTTAGAACAGAAAATACATACTTGCAACTCATCCAATTGTGTAAGAATGGAGCCTTGAATGTTGTCCTTGAACCACACTGCCAGATCCGTATCCCGGTAAATAGGGTAATTCTTCGTGGTGATGTGTTTGAATTCCCGCAATTCAACACCCCCCTTCACAATAACGAACTCACCACAGAATGATACATTAACTTTCAATGCGGCCTCCTTTTTTAGTATATTGCATACGCGCCGCCGAAACAAGTCTGTGCAGTCATCAAGAAATGTGGCTGGTTCTTTATGTGATAAATTAACAATTATGGCGGTGCGGAGCCTGTTTGCAAAGGCTGATTGTTGATCCAACCATTTCACGCGCATGCTGGCATAATTTTGACGATTAGGATGTGTGGGCGCATATCCTGATCCGAGGGCTCCTCGCTGTGATTTCATGATCGTCCTCATTTCATCACACTGGCTGATGCAGGATAAAATATGCTGTTTTTGTCCCACTGATTTTACACCCTTCAAAGCCGCCCGCAGCACGCGAATTTGTCGGCCGCACTCCTTGATTGCGACCTCCAACACCGCCGGATTATTTGTGGCTTCTTGAAGACGCTCGCGGATTTCTTCTACAAGTTTGGTGAAGTTTTTCAGCGCCATTTTCTCTGCAAGCACAAATAACTGTTGTAGGAGAACAAGACAAACCGTTGGGTATTAGAGAGAGCTCTGTCTGACTACTATGATGACTTGGCATAGAAAGAAGAGTCAGGCCCCAGAGATTTATTTTTTTATACTAAATTAACCTCGCATGGAATTGTGGGTAATTTAAAACCTTTTCATTATTATTATTAATTTGGATACCCTTGGAATTATATATAGGTATAATGTATCATAGGAAACTTTGTATTATTATTAATATGTGATGGGATATGATTAATAATCAATAGGATTAGATCTCATAATTAGCAAAGCTTATGGTTATTGTTTACCTAACAAGATGTAAAGCTCTTTATACACCTGAGTACCCCGCAAGGAGTTATGAGTATTTTACTAAATTTGTTTGGCCGGGCATTTAATTGTAATACCAGCGCTCGTGGTAATGCTGCACGGGCCCGAGCAAATATCCAAAAAAGGCGCAAAATACCAGTCCTACCCCTGTACTTTCTAGTCTGAGACTGCTTGCTGACGGTTTCCGAAAACAAGCAGGACGGGGCGCGGCCTTTTGAATAAATACAGTACAAGCCGCAAAATGAATGATTGCAGCGCCACCTATTTATTTCCGATAAACCCAGAAATTTTGTTAACACGCTAGAAGTTGACAAGAGCAAACGATGTTTAATCCTGACTTTATGTGCTAATTAATAACAAATTTTACCGTTGGAAAATAAGGCAATTCTTAATGAAAATAATTTCAAATTTTTTTAACTTCTTTATTAAATTAATATATTACAGATTATATCTTGTTAATAGCGTACTATTATGTGTATGAATTATGCTGCGAACATCAGACAGATACTTGAGGGGTATTGTTTGGTAGAACTTGTTCTCTTAAATTCCTCGTAAAAATCAACCATTATTTCATTTCCTGGAACAAAATCGACTTTCAATTTATATTTTAATACAAGTTTTTAAACTAGCTGTTTTGTTCGTTCAATTTTTCTTACTCGATCTAATAAATTTTCTTCCTCATGACTAACATTCCCTTCATCATTTGATAAATTTGAATAATTATCTGCTAATTGCTCCAAGCCAATTGATTGTTGAGGTTTATCAGGAGTAATTTTATCAATATCTTGATTTATCAGATTATTGCTTAAACTGCACATCTTCGAATGTTTGACTTCAAAACACGATCTACAATAATGCTTATCGCATTGTAAACAGTACAATCGTACATTCTTAGTGAGATTTCTAACCTTATGTCTTCCATGTTTCAAAGCCGTGTGCTTATAACATCCCACATATCTCCTTCTTTTTGTAGACGTAATCAGCTCGTGTTCATCTTTATTTATTGAATGTCTTGTAATATAATGAACGCTAATTTTCTGTTTTTTTATCAGGTACAACCTCTTGTGTTTTAATATGAGTTTGTTTTAATTTATAACGATGTTTGTCAGACTCATCATTAATGTTCCGTTTTGTATCGCTTGCTATATGAGATAACTTATACTGCTGTTGTTTATCATACTCATTGATAATTTGTAAATGAGGTTCAGCTTCAACTAGTTTATGAGTTTCGGCTTCAATTTGATAGCGATTTTTCATAATAACTTTATTTCCATGACCATTTCCCTCAGAGTTTTTGTTGTGAAACACAATTCCCATGATGCCGTTGTTATTACTTTATACTTATAAGTTCAACTGTTTTTAAATTAGAAAGCACGGCTATTTATAACATATAAGCCTAGGAATAGGGAGGCAGATTTTAATACACAGGTGTCGCACAGGGTGTCGCACTCCAAGTCACTATATCAACCGAAATACATATTTTTGCAAAAACGATAGATGCTATGCCTGAAATTGAATATTTTCCATATAGAGAGAACGCTGAAATTATAAGTCCTGAGGAGGCGAAAGAGCATTCAGTTTTCATATTCGATGATGTCGCTTGTGACAAGCAAGACAAAATCCGAGAATATTTCAGTATGGGTAGACATAATAATATAGATTCCTTCCATCTTTGTCAGACTTATACTAGAATTCCTAAACATTTAATACGAGATAATGCTAATTTTATAATTTTATTTAAACAAGATGTTCTCAACTTGAAGCATGTGTACGCTGATCACGTGAGCAGTGATATGACCTTTGAGACATTTAAGTCTTTATGTGTAGAGTGCTGGAAAGAAAAATTCGGTTTCATTACTATTGATAAAGACTCGGAGGAAGGTAGATATCGGAAAGGTCTTGACCAGTATATAATACTGAAGTAATCAGAGTTTGTAGTAGTGCTAAAACAGCTGTGCAAAGATGCAGACCTGTTTTTAATAACTGCTACCTGTCTTGGAATAACAGCTATCTGATTTGGAATAACTGCTACCTGTCTTGCAATAACAGCTACCTGTCTTGGAATAACAGCTACCTGTCTTGGAATAACAGCTACCTGTCTTGGAATAACAGCTACCTGATTTGGAATAACTGCTACCTGTCATGCAATAACAGCCACCTGATTTAGAATAACTGCTACCTGTCTTGGAATAACAGACCTGTCTCCGGAGAAATGGCTGATGTTAAAAGAAAAATATTATCAATTCAAAAGGCTATTAGGAATAAAGTATTAGCTCTGAAATTAAACCGTAATGAAAATGATGAGAGGTTAGAAAAATTGTACAAACCAATCACGGAGCCTTTAAAATCAATCATAAAAACTCAAGAAGAGGTGAATTTATCATTGATGAAGCCGGAATTAATACCCGCCTCTACGCCTAACGGGCGGTATCAGCGGTATTATTAATGCGGTATTAATGATAAATTCACCTCTTCTTGAGTTTTTATGATTGATTTTAAAGGCTCCGTGATTGGTTTGTACAATTTTTCTAACCTCTCATCATTTTCATTACGGTTTAATTTCAGAGCTAATACTTTATTCCTAATAGCCTTTTGAATTGATAATATTTTTCTTTTAACATCAGCCATTTCTCCGGAGACAGGTCTGTTATTCCAAGACAGGTAGCAGTTATTCTAAATCAGGTGGCTGTTATTGCATGACAGGTAGCAGTTATTCCAAATCAGGTAGCTGTTATTCCAAGACAGGTAGCTGTTATTCCAAGACAGGTAGCTGTTATTCCAAGACAGGTAGCTGTTATTGCAAGACAGGTAGCAGTTATTCCAAATCAGATAGCTGTTATTCCAAGACAGGTAGCAGTTATTAAAAACAGGTCACAGGTCTGCATCTTTGCACAGCTGTTTTAGCACTACTACAAACTCTGATTACTTCAGTATTATATACTGGTCAAGACCTTTCCGATATCTACCTTCCTCCGAGTCTTTATCAATAGTAATGAAACCGAATTTTTCTTTCCAGCACTCTACACATAAAGACTTAAATGTCTCAAAGGTCATATCACTGCTCACGTGATCAGCGTACACATGCTTCAAGTTGAGAACATCTTGTTTAAATAAAATTATAAAATTAGCATTATCTCGTATTAAATGTTTAGGAATTCTAGTATAAGTCTGACAAAGATGGAAGGAATCTATATTATTATGTCTACCCATACTGAAATATTCTCGGATTTTGTCTTGCTTGTCACAAGCGACATCATCGAATATGAAAACTGAATGCTCTTTCGCCTCCTCAGGACTTATAATTTCAGCGTTCTCTCTATATGGAAAATATTCAATTTCAGGCATAGCATCTATCGTTTTTGCAAAAATATGTATTTCGGTTGATATAGTGACTTGGAGTGCGACACCCTGTGCGACACCTGTGTATTAAAATCTGCCTCCCTATTCCTAGGCTTATATGTTATAAATAGCCGTGCTTTCTAATTTAAAAACAGTTGAACTTATAAGTATAAAGTAATAACAACGGCATCATGGGAATTGTGTTTCACAACAAAAACTCTGAGGGAAATGGTCATGGAAATAAAGTTATTATGAAAAATCGCTATCAAATTGAAGCCGAAACTCATAAACTAGTTGAAGCTGAACCTCATTTACAAATTATCAATGAGTATGATAAACAACAGCAGTATAAGTTATCTCATATAGCAAGCGATACAAAACGGAACATTAATGATGAGTCTGACAAACATCGTTATAAATTAAAACAAACTCATATTAAAACACAAGAGGTTGTACCTGATAAAAAAACAGAAAATTAGCGTTCATTATATTACAAGACATTCAATAAATAAAGATGAACACGAGCTGATTACGTCTACAAAAAGAAGGAGATATGTGGGATGTTATAAGCACACGGCTTTGAAACATGGAAGACATAAGGTTAGAAATCTCACTAAGAATGTACGATTGTACTGTTTACAATGCGATAAGCATTATTGTAGATCGTGTTTTGAAGTCAAACATTCGAAGATGTGCAGTTTAAGCAATAATCTGATAAATCAAGATATTGATAAAATTACTCCTGATAAACCTCAACAATCAATTGGCTTGGAGCAATTAGCAGATAATTATTCAAATTTATCAAATGATGAAGGGAATGTTAGTCATGAGGAAGAAAATTTATTAGATCGAGTAAGAAAAATTGAACGAACAAAACAGCTAGTTTAAAAACTTGTATTAAAATATAAATTGAAAGTCGATTTTGTTCCAGGAAATGAAATAATGGTTGATTTTTACGAGGAATTTAAGAGAACAAGTTCTACCAAACAATACCCCTCAAGTATCTGTCTGATGTTCGCAGCATAATTCATACACATAATAGTACGCTATTAACAAGATATAATCTGTAATATATTAATTTAATAAAGAAGTTAAAAAAATTTGAAATTATTTTCATTAAGAATTGCCTTATTTTCCAACGGTAAAATTTGTTATTAATTAGCACATAAAGTCAGGATTAAACATCGTTTGCTCTTGTCAACTTCTAGCGTGTTAACAAAATTTCTGGGTTTATCGGAAATAAATAGGTGGCGCTGCAATCATTCATTTTGCGGCTTGTACTGTATTTATTCAAAAGGCCGCGCCCCGTCCTGCTTGTTTTCGGAAACCGTCAGCAAGCAGTCTCAGACTAGAAAGTACAGGGGTAGGACTGGTATTTTGCGCCTTTTTTGGATATTTGCTCGGGCCCGTGCAGCATTACCACGAGCGCTGGTATTACAATTAAATGCCCGGCCAAACAAATTTAGTAAAATACTCATAACTCCTTGCGGGGTACTCAGGTGTATAAAGAGCTTTACATCTTGTTAGGTAAACAATAACCATAAGCTTTGCTAATTATGAGATCTAATCCTATTGATTATTAATCATATCCCATCACATATTAATAATAATACAAAGTTTCCTATGATACATTATACCTATATATAATTCCAAGGGTATCCAAATTAATAATAATAATGAAAAGGTTTTAAATTACCCACAATTCCATGCGAGGTTAATTTAGTATAAAAAAATAAATCTCTGGGGCCTGACTCTTCTTTCTATGCCAAGTCATCATAGTAGTCAGACAGAGCTCTCTCTAATACCCAACGGTTTGTCTTGTTCTCCTACAACAGTTATTTGTGCTTGCAGAGAAAATGGCGCTGAAAAACTTCACCAAACTTGTAGAAGAAATCCGCGAGCGTCTTCAAGAAGCCACAAATAATCCGGCGGTGTTGGAGGTCGCAATCAAGGAGTGCGGCCGACAAATTCGCGTGCTGCGGGCGGCTTTGAAGGGTGTAAAATCAGTGGGACAAAAACAGCATATTTTATCCTGCATCAGCCAGTGTGATGAAATGAGGACGATCATGAAATCACAGCGAGGAGCCCTCGGATCAGGATATGCGCCCACACATCCTAATCGTCAAAATTATGCCAGCATGCGCGTGAAATGGTTGGATCAACAATCAGCCTTTGCAAACAGGCTCCGCACCGCCATAATTGTTAATTTATCACATAAAGAACCAGCCACATTTCTTGATGACTGCACAGACTTGTTTCGGCGGCGCGTATGCAATATACTAAAAAAGGAGGCCGCATTGAAAGTTAATGTATCATTCTGTGGTGAGTTCGTTATTGTGAAGGGGGGTGTTGAATTGCGGGAATTCAAACACATCACCACGAAGAATTACCCTATTTACCGGGATACGGATCTGGCAGTGTGGTTCAAGGACAACATTCAAGGCTCCATTCTTACACAATTGGATGAGTTGCAAGTATGTATTTTCTGTTCTAAAATTAATTTAAAAGGTTTCACAAAATTTTATAATTAATATCATTTAAATGCAATTAGATTGTATATGGATATGATTTAATTTCAGGAAAGAGATTCTGGTTGGAGTTTATCTTCCATTATCAATCTCGGGGTAAACATCAACAAATTTACACCTCAACTCGGCTCATCATACATCGAGCTACCCCGACCCATTAAATTAAAGCATGCATGTGTAAACGTAAAAAATAACGACGACGCATGCTTTGCTTGGTCGGTGACGTCAGCTCTTCAGCCCGATATCCACCACAACGACCGCACTACTTCATACCCACACTACTCCACCGTGTTGGACTTGAAAAATATCGTCATACCGATGACAATCAAGCAGATCCCGAGGTTCGAGTCGCAGAATAACATCTCCATCAACGTGTACATCTTGGAGAAGCAGAGTAGGAAGAAGTTCAATGTCGTTCCTACTTTCTTAACCAAGAATAAACAAGAGCGCCACGTTAACCTACTGCTAATCCAAGATGAGTATGCCGATGAAGAGGATGTTGCCGCCGCGGATGGTAGTAGTGATTTTAAACCACGTTTCCATTATGTGTGGATTAAAAATCTGAGCCGCCTTGTATCAAGTCAGCTGAGTGGGCATGATGGGCGAAAATATTTCTGCGACCGGTGTCTACATTACTTTCATTCGCAAATTAAATTAGATGCGCATACTGAAGATTGTATTAAAATGAATGATTGCAAGATTCGTCTACCAAATTCGGGCGACACGGTTTCATTTAAAAATTTTAGAAACAAAGAGCCCACACCGTTTGTCGTCTACGCTGATTTAGAATGTATTCTGCAACCCACATCTGACAATAATCAATATCAAACACATGTCCCGCATTCTATTGCTTATTATGTAAAATGCTCATATGATGAGACTTTATCTTTTTACCGGAGTTATTGCGGTGAGGATTGCCAACAATGGTTTGCCCGGGAAATGAAACAATTTGCAGACGATGTTGAAACGGTGTTTCTTTGCCCTCTACCGATGGAGCCTCTTACGCCTGCGCAAGAATTTGAATTTCCATCCATTCCGCTGTGTCACATATGTGAGCAATCTTTTGAACTTAGTGATGTTAGAGTGCGCGATCATTGTCATCTTACCGGTAAGTACCGAGGTTCTGCACATGAGGAATGTAATATTAATTATCAGGACAGTCGCATAATTCCAGTCGTATTTCATAACTTATCAGGATACGATTCACATTTTATAATTAAAAATTTGGCTAAAGATTTCGAGGGCCGTGTTGATTTACTGCCTGTCAATAAAGAACGTTATATATCATTCACAAAAAATATTGATGAGAATTTAGTTAAATTCAGATTTATTGATTCATTTAGATTTTTGACGTCAGGGTTAGAAAAATTAGCTTCATATTTATCAGAGTACCCAATTTTAAAGTCTCAATTTACAAATTTAGATGATTCTAAATTAAATTTATTAACACGAAAAGGAGTATTCCCTTATGATTTTATTGATTCGTGGGGGAAATTAAATCATTGTGCTTTACCCAACAAATTGCAATTTTACAATAAATTAAACGATTCAGATATTTCTGATGATGAGTATGCACACGCTTGTAATGTATGGCAAAGTTTTGACTGTCGAAATTTGGGGGGAGTACAGTGATTTATATTTGAAAACGGATGTATTGCTGTTAGCCGATGTGTTTGAACAGTTTCGTGCTAGCTGTTTAAAAACATATGGCTTAGATCCAGCCAATTATTACACTTTGCCTGGATATACGTGGGATTGTATGCTCAAGTATACACAAATCAAGTTAGAATTAATGAGCGATATTGATATGATAATGTTTATTGAGCGGGGCATCCGGGGCGGTCTAAATCAATGTTCTAAAAGGTACGCGAAAGCTAATAATAAATTTACTCAAAATTATGATTCAGAAAAACCTTCAACATTTTTAATGTATAATGACATAAATAATCAGTATGGGTGGGCCATGTCTCAGTATTTACCTTATGGGGAATTTAAATGGCTTGAGGGGGATATAAATAACTGTAATTATAATGTACCTGCAGATAATCTTGAAGGTTACATTTTAGAAGTAGATTTAGAGTACCCAGAATCCATTCATGATGCTCATGCCGATCTTCCATTTTGCCCAGAACATTTAGCACCACCAAATTCTCGCGAGAAAAAATTATTGGCTACACTTTATAATAAGGAGCGGTATGTAATCCATTACCGTAACTTGCAACAGGTGTTAGAAAACGGTTTAAAATTAACCAAAATTCATCGTATCCTTAAATTTAAACAATCTGATTGGCTTAAATCATATATTGATTTGAACACGCAGTTAAGGACTGCAGCTGTAAATGATATTGAGAAAAATCTATTTAAACTTATGAACAACGCCGTATTTGGTAAGACGATGGAGAATATTCGTAAACATTCTAATGTGAAATTAGTGACTAAATGGGTTGGACGATATGGTGCTGAGGCGTTGGTCGCGAAACCAAATTGTAAGTCTAGTATAATATTTGATGAAAATTTAGTAGCCATTGAATTAAACAAAACTGAAGTTTATTTTAATAAGCCTATATATGTAGGAATGTGCATACTCGACATTTCGAAATTGAAAATTTATGATTTCCACTACTCTTATATGAGAGGCCAGTTTGGTGGTAAGGCGCGAGTTTGTTACACAGACACAGACTCACTCATTTACGAGGTTGAATGCTCTAATTTATATGAAGTAATAAAACGTGATGCCCAAGAATATTTTGATACTAGTGATTACCCAGTTGACAATATTTATAATATTCCTCGTATAAATAAAAAGGTCCTCGGTATGATGAAAGATGAAAATGCCGGTGAAATTATGACGGAGTTTTTGGGGCTTCGCTCAAAGATGTACGCATTTAGAGTGGATGGAAAGGATAAAGATAAAAAGGCCAAAGGTGTAAAGAGGCATATCGTAAAAAATCGCCTCACCTTTGAGGATTACTATAATTGTCTAACAACGGGTGAGGAAACACACGTTCACCAAAATTTAATTCAGTCAAATAAACACCAAGTCTCATCTGTTGCGCAGGCTAAAATAGCCCTCAGCCCGCGCGACAATAAGCGGCATTTATTATGCAATTCAAAATTTGAGACGCTCCCCTGGGGTCATTATACAATTATGCATGATGAATAGTTATTTAATAATATATTTATGTTTAATTTTAATTATTATTTATTAGTTATTTACTTATAGATTTATATTTAATTATCAGTTATTTACTTATAAATTTATATTTTATTTTAAGTATTAATTAATTATTTAATTTAGATATTTATTTGGCATAATAAAAAATTGTGGGTGATTGCTGCTTTTTATTTTATTAACGCTTTATAATCATTATTAATATTTTTGTTTTATTTTGTGTAACGGGCATAAGTAAGTAGAAGAAATAATAAGATTTAAAAGGTTAATTTACAATCTTGGAAGAATTTCGAGAATCAAATTTTAAATCGCTCAGTCCGCGATTTTGCTCTGATTTAGCCAACCTAATATACAATTGATAAATAATCTTAAATATTCGAGCATTCAATCACACACAAATATTTATATCAATTGTTATTTCCTGTTATCGTTATCACCTTACCTCAACACGCACGACAACTATAATCCTACTCAGTTAGCTTGTTGGCTTATTGCTAAAGGCGCCGACTCGTAAACTGAACTTCGCACTAGACCACGGTTCAAATCTCAGTCGGGAATAAAAAAAAATATATTTAATAAAAAGAAATTAATAATTAGGTGTTAATTGTAGGCGCACACAAAGAATTTAATAATGGAAGATAATCGGTGAAAATAAGATTATTATAAATTAATATAATAATATATAATTAATATAATAAGTAATATATTATTCCCCTTTTTCCGTTAAATATGTAAATATGGTTGCATACGGTTGGCTCCTGAGGTCGCGGGGCTGGTCCTCCTAAGGTTGTGGGCGGTTGGCTGGTCCCTGGGGGGTTAAGGTGGCTGACTGGGGGTTGGTTGGCTGGCCCCTGAGGTTAAGGACCCTGGGGTCGCGGGCTTAGGGCGGCTGGATTGGTTAAGGCCCTTGGGGTTGAGGAAATTTAGGGGATGAAAATAATAATTTAGGGGATGAAAATGATAATTATTTAGGGGATGAAATTTAGGGGATGAAAAAGTAAATTGAGACCCCTGTGTAAATTCTTATGGGAATTTGGCCCCGAACTGTCATAGCTTATCTACTTTTATATTTTATATTTTATATTTTATATTTTATATTTTATATTTTATATTTTATATTTTATATTTTATATTTTATATTTTATATTTTATATTTTATATTTTATATTTTATATTTTATATTTTATATTTTATATTTTATATTTTATATTTTATATTTTATATTTTATATTTTATATTTTATATTTTATATTTTATATTTTATATTTTATATTTTATATTTTATATTTTATATTTTATATTTTATATTTTATATTTTATATTTTATATTTTATATTTTATATTTTATATTTTATATTTTATATTTTATATTTTATATTTTATATTTTATATTTTATATTTTATATTTTATATTTTATATTTTATATTTTATATTTTATATTTTATATTTTATATTTTATATTTTATATTTTATATTTTATATTTTATATTTTATATTTTATATTTTATATTTTATATTTTATATTTTATATTTTATATTTTATATTTTATATTTTATATTTTATATTTTATATTTTATATTTTATATTTTATATTTTATATTTTATATTTTATATTTTATATTTTATATTTTATATTTTATATTTTATATTTTATATTTTATATTTTATATTTTATATTTTATATTTTATATTTTATATTTTATATTTTATATTTTATATTTTATATTTTATATTTTATATTTTATATTTTATATTTTATATTTTATATTTTATATTTTATATTTTATATTTTATATTTTATATTTTATATTTTATATTTTATATTTTATATTTTATATTTTATATTTTATATTTTATATTTTATATTTTATATTTTATATTTTATATTTTATATTTTATATTTTATATTTTATATTTTATATTTTATATTTTATATTTTATATTTTATATTTTATATTTTATATTTTATATTTTATATTTTATATTTTATATTTTATATTTTATATTTTATATTTTATATTTTATATTTTATATTTTATATTTTATATTTTATATTTTATATTTTATATTTTATATTTTATATTTTATATTTTATATTTTATATTTTATATTTTATATTTTATATTTTATATTTTATATTTTATATTTTATATTTTATATTTTATATTTTATATTTTATATTTTTTTATTTTTTTTGAAAACCAGTTGTATACTCTGCGATCCCTAAAAGTTTAAGCTTTTCGGCTTGAAAAGAAAATAAGTCCTTAAAAAAGAAATACGAACCCAGGAGCAGCAAATGGAGCGTAGGGGTGGTCCCAAACATTTTGACATAAATAGAGATGAAAGCTCGTTGTGCCCTTCGCAACTTAAAAAATTTCAGCTCTTTAATTTGAATAGGAAAAAACACGTCCCTGAAAGAAACTTGAAAACAGGTAGAAACAATGTGGTCAATATTTGAAAAATCGTATCTCGTTAAGGGAGCATCAAATCAAAAAATGTTCCAACATAAATATTGTAGGGGAATGCTTTGTAAATATCCTGCAGCTTTGACAGACTCTTTAAAGTTAAAACTAAAGGCATAAAGACTTCTGAAAAATAATCTCGAATCGCTCACTTTCAAGGCCGGGGGAGACGGGGCCCCCCAGAGTTGAAATACTTGTCACGTTGTGCCCCTTCAGGCGAAAGGTATCTTTGGTGAAAATTTCATCCGAATCCGTGTCATGCGATTTTCACTCAAATTTCCGATGGTTTACTCATGAAAAATGAAAAATTTGGTGCCTTGACACATAAAAAAATCATAACTCGCGAACGATTAGAAAAATAAAAAAATAATGAGAATATCTGTTGTAGAGGGGTCTTTTGTGGAGAGGATAAAATAGTTTTAAATTGTCTAGGATGTACCCGGAAGGTCGGGCCTAATTTTCTTGTATAATTTGCTCACTCTATGACAATTGATAGACACCAAATCGCCCAAAAGCGCCACCTCTCCCATCCGTGCAGAAGGGGGTGAAAAAATAAAAAAAAAACATTATTTTAAATCGTTTCGCTCAAACCCCGCTAAGCAACTTCGAGAATGTAATCTGGTGGTAACCCCAGTTTCTGAATCTGACATCTGTCAAATGTGACAATGCACTATCAATGCATTTCTTAATTTGCTGTTTGGAGACCACTCGGACGTTAACAGGAAGAAGCTTATTTTTTTTCAACTTTGGGCCTCTACAAATTATTTGGTAAGCGTCTGAGAAGCATATACACATTACAAACCGACATACAAACAGAATTTAGGGCGATACTGATTGGGATTGTTTCGGTCTTTGGCACCCCGCTGCGGCCAATGCGGCTGACGGGGCGACCGAAATAATACCAAACTTTGGTGGTCTGCTTCAAATGGAACTCTTAATGATTTCCCAAAGTTTCATTGTTCTAACCCTCCTGGAAATATTTTTTTTCGAAATTGATTTTCCGGGGAAATATTTTCAACGTTCAAAAACGACAATAATTCAAATATTTTAAAAATTCAAAGTTTGTTTTACGTACACACAATACCGCAATGATAATCCGTCGTTGGATTCGTGATTTAAAAAGGAATAGAAAAATTCATTTTGAAACGATCGAAAATATTTACCGGCAAAATGAATAAAAGTTTAATTAATTTTTAAAATTAGGAGGGGTCGGATCGAAAAATTTTATTTGGATTTTCTGTAGGGCTTGAGGGCTTTCCGGTGGTGTAATCAGATGTTCGATCGGACAAAAAAATGTTGTGCCCCGC
Organism: Ocypus olens; assembly: GCA_910593695.2. Taxonomy (NCBI): domain Eukaryota; kingdom Metazoa; phylum Arthropoda; class Insecta; order Coleoptera; family Staphylinidae; genus Ocypus; species Ocypus olens. The sequence goes on from OU343058.1 coordinate 38,044,860, forward strand.
TGGTCAATTTCGGTTGCCTGTTTCGTATACGTCATATCTCGAAAACTAAAAATCGGATCGAAAATCTTTAGTGGGATCTTTGATACGGATTAAATCGACGACTGACATGCCGTCGTCAGATTTTTAATTTTAGAAAAAAAAAATCGTAAAATTCTTCGAAAAATTGCCCGAAACAATCGAAAATCGTATAAGGGTTCCCTGTTTCTAATCTCAATAGTTTTCTTGTATTCGGCGATTAACATATCAGGAATAATTATTATAATCTGAAAGATAATTGGATTCTACTTGAGAATACGTTACTAAATACAGGGTGTGCCATTTGAAAAAACGAAGTTATTCAACTTTATAATTTGGGTTTTTCTACCGCATTTTTTTTATCACCCTGTATAATTTTTTGTATGAAATCATGGTTGGCTCTATAGTTCGAACCTTCAAGCAAATAATTAAAATGATTTTAATCGTTCAACGTCAATCACTGGGGCAAAATTAAAATTTCACCCAGACCATGTATTTCAACAAATCTTCAAATATTTCGAAAACGGCAAACAATAGGTATAGGGAGTATTGAAGTAACTCACCTTTATTTGCTCCATGTAATTCAACAATGACAAAAAATACAGGGTATTCCATTTAGAAAAACATAAGTTTGGTCTGTAACTTTGTTATGAGACACCCTGTATAAATTTAAATATTTTTAGGGCGTGCAACTCACAATTATACACAACTTTTGTATAAAACATTTTTCGAACTTTTGAAAAATAAGCACGTGATTGACCGTTCCCAGAGCTCTGAAAGTAGTGGTTCAGGTTATTAGGTTCTATATCGCATGATTTATCATATTTATTATTGTTTCTATGAGTATTAACTATTGTCCATAAAGCTTTAACACTGTTTGGGATGTTATTAATGTATGATTCATTCACTGATATTTTTGCGATTTTTATAGCCTCTTTGTATTTTTTTAGATTCATATCATAATTCGGTTTCAAATTGTTGTTGTGTTTATAAGCATCTTTTAATAAGTTTAATGTTTCTCTCATTTTCCGTAGACTGTCATTGTACCATTTTATTGAAGATTTATTTGTATTAGATATTTTCTTTTCAGGGAAAACAGTTATATAATATTGATTTAGAATATCCATAAAAAAATCGAAACGGTCTTCAGGAGGGTAAGATGTATCCTCAATGAAACTCCAGTCAGTCGATTCAAGCAATGCATAGAATTGATTTGTACCCGTTTGTGTAATCGGCCGTACTTTTTTTTATCGGTGTTATAGTACCATTAATTTTAACATTGAAATGAATCCCAACGTGATCCGAGAAACCAGAATCATATGCCTGAACAGAGATATATTTAGGGTCTATGTTTGTAAATACATTATCGAGACAGTTATTCTCTCTAGTATTAAAATGTACAGTGCTTAACAAACCGTAACTAGTCAGTAAACCACAAAAATGTAGTGCTTTTGGATCCCGAGTATTAAATAACATGTTAAAATCTCTCCCAAGTATTATTTGATATTTAGTGTTAATGGTTTCTAGCATTATTGTTATTACTTGCATAAAAATATTAAAATCTCCCTGTGGGGATCTGTATATACATATAATAATTATGCCGTGTTTTGATAGAAACAATGCAGATATATCGCAGTGTTTTTCTTGCGACAGGTTATTTATGTCTTCTAAGTTCTAAATGAGTAATTTATCACGACGAGAATGCTGCATTGTCCCCCCGTGTTCATACACGTGACGTGCAAAGTAGGAAACTACTCTATAATTTTCAATTTTGATAAAATCAATTTCTCTTTTCTTTAACCAGTGTTCACTTAGACACATAAGATCAAAGTCAACACCATTGCTTATTATAAAGGATTCAAATTCGTTAACTTTATTCCTAACACACTGAGTATTTAAAAAATACCCATTTAACTCGGAGTTGTTATGTTTGTAGTCAGAGTTTTTGTTGGTTTCGGCCTGGCCTTTTAAAAATATAACGACCGACTATAATACCTTCCGGCCAGTTTGCTGAATTTGTGATTATGTCATGATATTTAAAATCGGTACCGATTTCATAAGCATTTTTTGTTGAATTTATGATCACTTGTTCGCATACGAAATCTGGAGTCTTGATTATATTTTGTATATGTTCCTTTATATCTTCAAGTGATGATTCTTGGCTCACGCGCTTCACAAATATCCATGTCTTCTTGGACTCCGCTTGTATTTTTGTTGATTGCGGCTTGGCAGTTCCCATATTGTTATTTGGTTTTTTGATCCCAGTGGTCCTTTCAGCTTCCTTCACAATATCTGTGTTTTGCTTGCCTAAGTAGTTTATTGGATTATTTGTTGCTGTAGGATTTTTATTTTTATTTCTATCAGTCGGGGCAGTTGATGGAATATTCGCCGTTGTTCTAGTTTCGATATTATAATTTAAAACAGCCGGCTTGGAATTCTCGTCAGTTTTTTTCTTAATTATTTTCGACTGGCTCTTTTTACCTGCTGGACTATTAGCGTCTCGTCGATATGGGGTTATTGACCGATTTGGATTATCCACTACGTGCTTTGTTTGTTCACCTTGATGGGATCCATGTTCGGAACTATTTATTGCAGAAATTTTAGTGGTTATTCACATCGTTGTTCAGAGATAGCAGTTCCTTATAAGGTATAATAATAATAATAGATTTATTTGTTTACAATCATAACATAACTAGTACATACTTTGTTATTAACAATATATATAAATAAATAAATGGAGATTACTAACCAATTCTCTTTTCTCGAAGCTTGAAGCTTGAAGGGAGTAATGAGAATTGCTTTATTCTATATACAGGGTCTTCATTTCAAAAGGAGCCACCCTGAATAACTTTGGATCTGAAGTAGTTACGGTTTCAAAAAAAATACGTCAATTTTGTTTTCGAGGGGGAACTTCAAAAACACCGTTTTTATAATTTTATCTTTCACCCCCTCACCCCAAGCCACCCCATCTTTATAATTTCAAATGGCACCCCCTATTGTGCAATACCTCATTTTAAAGGGCATAAAAAATACTACCCAGCAAAGCAAAAATAATTGAAATCGGTTCATTTGTTTTAGAGAGAGAGGGTATTCATTTCAAAATAAGCCACCCTGAATAACCCTGGTTCTGAAGTAGTCACGGTTACAGGAAAAAAAATGTCAATTTTGTTTTTGAGGTGGAACTTGAAAACACTGTTTTTAGAATTTTATCTTTCACCCCCTCACCCTCTCACCCCCAGCCACCCCATCTTTATAATTTCAAATGGCATCCCCTTTTGTGCGACACCTCATTTTAAAGGGCATACAAAATACTGTCCAGCAAATAAAAATTAATTTAAATCAGTTCATTTGTTTCAGAGATATTCATATCAAAATATGCCACACCAAAGATTGTGTGGCTGGGGGTGAAAGAAAAAATTATAGAAACAGTGTTTTTCAAGTTCCGCCCTCTAAAATAAAATTGACGTATTTTTGCTTAAAACCGTAACTACTTCAGATTCAAAGTTATTCAGGGTGGCTTGTTTTGAAACAAAGACCCTCTCTTTCTAAAACAAATGAACTGATTACAAATATTTTTTATTTGCTGGATGGAAAATATTTTGTATTGCCTTTAAAATGAGGTATCGCACAATAGAGAGTGCCATTTGAAATTTTAAAGTAGGGATGGTTGGAGGTGAGGGGGTGAAAGATAGAATTCTAAGAACAGTGTTTTTTTAAGTTCCCCCTTAAAAACAAAATTGACTTTTTTTTTTAACCGTAACTACTTCACAACCAGAGTTATTCAAGGTGACGTATTTTGAATTAAATACCCTCTCTAAAACAAATGAACTGATTCCAATTATTTTTGCATTTCTGGATAGTATTTTTAAGCTCTTTAAAATAAGGTATCGCACGATGGGGCATGCTATTTGAAATTATAAAGATGGGGTGGCTGGGGGTGAGTACCCTCTCTCTTTAAAACAAATGAACTGATATCAATTATTTTTGCTTTGCTGGATAGTATTTTTTATGCCCTTTAAAATGAGGTATCGCACAATAGGGGGTGCCATTTGAAATTATAAAGATGGGGTGGCTGGGGGTGAAGGGGTGAAGGGGTGAAGGGGTGAAGGGGTGAAAGATAAAATTCTAAAAACAGTGTTTTTTAAGTTCCCCCTCGAAAACAAAATTGACGTATTTTTTCTTAAAACCGTAACTACTTCAGATCCAAAGTTATTCAGGGTGACTCCTTTTGAAATGAAGACCCTGTATATATATACACATACACATATACATATATGAATATATACATACACATCACATTAAAATTAGTTTAACTTGACAAAAATAAACTAGATAAATTTCTTTTATCTACACCTACACTAAAATTGACCCATTAAAATAAAAGTTATCGTATGTAAAGTGCCGCATTAAATAAATCGTGCGCAAATAAATACAAATCGTGTGCAAAAATCCAATGCAATTTAAATGGGACTTTCATTACTAAACGATTTGTGGTAGGCAACGGAATCAATAGCAACTGTCATGTCATACGTCAAATCGGTCATACAGGTAATATTTTCTTTAATTAATTTTATATAACTGTATTTTTGTAGGTACTATTTGTATAGTTTGTATAATTGTGTTTATATAATACCTACGACGGAAATGGAGAGTGACGAAGAAATGTGTACACCTCCCGAAGTGGCCAAGGCGGTCGATAACAATCATCAAACATCAAACATCAAACTTATTACCTGCCAAATCTAGGAAATTATATACGAACACTTATAACGTTTTCTTGGATTGGTGTAGTAAGAAGAAAGTAACAAAATATACAGAAAATGTGTGGCATATTTTTCTGAAATATTCAAAAACTTCAAAGCATCAACCCTATGGTCACACTATTGGATGCTTAAAGCCACTTTTAATATAAATAAGAACATTGATATAAGCAAATTCAATAAACTGATTACATTTTTAAAACGTACATAAGAAAATTATACACCCAAAAAATCTAAAATATTCACTTTTCAAGAAGTGGAGAAATTTATTAATGAAGCTCCTGATGATATATTTCTGTTGATGAAGGTTACAAAAAAAAATGTATTCATTATATTTACAAACATATTTGTTTAGGTTGTAGTAATATTTGGAATATCGGGTGCATGCCGTCGGCAAGAATTGTACGATATTTTACTGGATGATATTCAAGATGTAGGAACTGCTATAATTATAACCATTAAAGAATGCAAAAATAAAATTCCTAGGACTTTTACAGTTATTGATAGCAAGGATAATACTCCAAGTTTTATACAAATTTACCGAAAATATGCTTTGCTACGACCACCCGTAACAGACCATAAAAGATTTTTTGTCTTCTATAGAAATAATAAATCAATTCGGCAAAATACAATCTCTGATAGCCACATTTTTAAATCTACAACATCCTAATACTTATACAGGACACTGCTTCAGACGATCATCTGCTTCCCTATTAGCAGACTCAGGTGCTGATATTTCTGCAATTAAACGCCACGGAGGATGGAAATCCACTACCGTTGCAGAATCATACGTGGAAAATTCATTAGAAAATAAAAAAGAAACAACAAAGAAAATTTTTGAAACTAATACAGAAGCTCAACCGTCTACGTCTCATAATTCCTCTGTATATACTCAAAAGAAGTACTAATTCATGGAGAAGAAAAAAATCATCCTAATATTATAATTAGTAATATTAATAATTGTAATAATTTAACAATCAATATTAATGTGTCAAATACTAAAATATCAAATAAAATATCTACTTGTTTAAATTTTAGTATAGGTGTAGATAAAATATTGTATGAAACACGTGTGTGAAGTACTTCACACACTTGTGTCATAAATAACTATTTTTTAATTATTTTCTTTTTATTCATCTCTTCCCAAAATAGCAGCTATTTCGTTAGACTCAACAGTTTTCAAACATTTTTTAAGTTTATATTTATATTCATTAAAATTATTTATATTATTTAAGCTAGTTATATTGATTAAGTAGTTGTATACTTTTACAACAAAATACAAGAAACTTGTTTTACCTATCGCCTTTTTAACTTGCTTATGGTATGACACATTATTATCTGCAATACGTGTTAAATAATTATGGGTGTTTGGAAACAATATAGTAGGATTTGTTCTATTTTTAAATATGTATTTTGCAATTGAAATAAAGTATAATTTGTTTAGATCTGGAACCCCTGAATCTTTGAAGATTTGTTTACTGGGGTATCGATATGGTTTATTACAAATGATTTTTAAAATTAGTTTTTGTGTGGTTATTATCTGTTGGCGATGTGTTTTTAAGCATCCACCCCATACTAATATACCATAAGAAAGTAAAGATTGAACATATCCATAATATATTGTTTTTCTTGAGTTTTCCTGCGTAATAGGTTTTAGTTTGTTAAATAGATATATGAAGCTTCTAATTTTTTTAGTAATATAAGAGGTATGGTCATTCCATTTGAGATGTTCATCAATTATTACACCTAGATACTTTATTGTTTTAACTCTTCCAATTTTGTTGTACATTGTGTGTCGTGTATTGTTATTTGATTTAAGTTCGGTAAATTGTTTTTATACGATGTGAAGGTTATAAATTTTGTTTTGTCTAAGTTTAGACTGAGTAAGTTAGAATCGAATTTCTGTTTTAAGGTCCTTACATCATTTATCGCTTTTTCAAATACCTCTGGCCAATTATTTTCTGTAATATATATTATAGTATCGTCTGCAAAGGAGGTTAAAGATGGATTGCTTTCATTAATTCCATCTGATTTAAGTATGTCATTTAGGTAGAGAATAAAGAATAGAGGTCCTAGTACGCTACCTTGTGGGACCCCCATTTTCATTGTCAAATAATCACTTATAGCATTATTAATCATAACATATTGCGTTCTGTCCTTTAAGTAGCTTTTTATTAGATCAAATGATATTCCTCGTATACCGTAAAGATCTAATTTATCCAGTAATATTTCATGGCTTACTGTATCAAATGCCTTTGCCAAGTCCAACGAGATGGCCAGGGAAGGTTTAGTTCGGTCAATTGATTCATATACCTTTGTCATTAAATGTGCCAAAGTATCTTCCGTGCTAAATCCTTCCCGAAAACCAAATTGATTTGAAGTTAGTATATTGTGTTTCGATACAAAAGCATGGATTTGAAGTCTAATTATTTTTTCAAATATTTTTGAGATACATAAGGTTAGTGCTATTGGCCTATAATTTTTTGTTTCGTCTTTATTACCTTTTTTGTAAATCGGATGTATAACACTCTGTTTTAGTGCATCTGGATAGCAACCTTGTTCAAAACATTTATTTAATAGTTCAGTTAACGGATTTGCTATAATTTCAGAAATGTCTTTAAGTATTTCCCCTGTTATGCCATATAACCCCGAGCCTTTGTTTAATTTCAGAGACTTTATTGCATTGATTAAATCTACGTCAATGACTGGATTCCAAAATAATGTATGGGGGTTTCTTATGAAATTGTGTCTGTAGTCATTATCCGAGACTATTATTTTTTGAGCCATATTTTGTCCAATGTTAGAAAAGTATTCATTGAATTCATTTGCCATTTCATGATCATTTGATATTTTCTGATTATTTGAGTTGATTAAGTACTTTGGAACTACTTTATCTTCATTTATGTTAGTAGATTGTTTAATGACTTTCCAGAGCTGTCCGTTATTTTTGCAATTATTGAATTTATTATTATAGTAAATGTTTTTAGTTTCGCGAATCAGATTCGTTACAGAATTTCTAATTTTTTTGTAATTACTAAATAGTTCGGGGTCGTCACTGCTTCTTAGATAAATTCTGTGTACTTGATCTCTGTGTTCAATTTGTTTAATTACATGACTTGTAATCCAAGGCTTACGACATTTTTTCTTTTTTACAGTTTTTATATACGTTGCCTTAGAAATGTTTGTTTTTAGAATGTGTATGAGTTCGTTGAATGCTTCATTTAAATTTAAAGTTGATATAAAGTCCCAGTTATTTTTTACTAAGTTAGTCTTCAATTTTGTATAGTCTATTATTTTCAGTTTATATGCAGTATTTTTTACGTGTGGGCATTTATTTATTTCAGTTAGGTTGATACTTAATGTTACTGGACAGTGATCTGTGATTTTACTATGAATTATTTGGGAAAGTATTTTATTGCTGTTCAAGTTGGATTTTAGATAGAAATGATCTATGAAAGATTTTTGGTTTCCATTTATGCGTGTGTACTTAGTTATACAGGGCTGAAAATTGAACTCGCACAATGTATTAATATATTCATTAACAAGTCTATCGTTCTGCAAATCAGTATTAATGTTGGCATCTCCTACAAATATTTCGAATTGAGTTTTACAATATCTATTTAAATATTGTTGCAGCGAGTTAATAAAATCCTGAGTTGCATATGTATGTGGTCTATAGACTGAGGTAATGGCAATATTTTTTTTACCTATTTCTATATTACTTCTCATAAATTTGAAGCCACTTATATCTATAATTTCATTTTTACATACAACCTCAGATTTTACATAGATTATTACTCCGTCGTTTTGGTTTAAAGAACTTTCATTACTATATAATGTATAACCCTCTATATTAAAATATTTGGTGTCATAACATTTCCAGGTTTCTGTTAACAGTAAGATATGTAAATAAGTTTGAAGTTCATCAAAGTTTTTGGAGATACTCCGAATATTTGTTTGAAAAATATTGAAACCCTGTGAGAATTGTGTGAATTTATTTATGTTTGTTTGGCACTCTTTTAAATTGTATGCATCTTTTTCTACTATTTTGGGAAATTCAACATTATCATAAAACATATATAAAAGTAATGTGGATGCTTAAGAGGATAGTACAGTTTACTAAATGATATCACACTCCGCAAATATTTCTATAATGTTACGTGCTTATAATATATTGTAAAAGTGAAATAATAGCGAAATAAAGTTTTTGCAATAACGTTTATCCCTAATTAATGAGTTTAAGTCGTAAATTCTTAAGTATAAATTTGTTGAGTTTTATTATTATGTGCGGCAAAGATTTTGCCTCCATTTGTCCAAACGTTTCGTTTCCCAAATTTGTTTATTGCCTCCCGCACTAATGAAACTCGCTTATGAGTGAGATCTTCTTGAATTATAATATTAGTTCCCTTCAACTTATTTTTATTTGCGTATATATTTGATTTGTCTTTATAGTTCACACACTTGAGAAGCACAGGGCGCGGTTTACCTTGATATTGTTTTCCCATCCTGAAGCATCCGTGTATTTTTTCTTGTCCTATATCGATATTTAATTTTGTTTTTATGATGTTCAGCGTGTTGACTGCCGTATTTTCTTTCTCTTCTTCCGGAATTCCAAAAATGCATAAATTGTTGTGTTTATGCTGTTGCTCCAGTGAGTCAATTTTACGTTCCAATTCGCTTATCGTGGACTTTTTTTCTTCCTTTAATGTCGAGATTTCTTTCTTCATATCAGTTATTTCTTTTTCGAGTGCTGCGAAGGTCGATTTTAATTTCGAGGCGACTAAATCCGCAAACACTTCCAATGTATCCTTTTGTTTAAATACCTGGGTTATTATTTCGATGATTTCTTCTTTTTGCGCTCTTGTAAATCCCATTTTTTTTTATTAATGGAATCGTCACACGGATAGATGTATGTGGGTTCACTGTTTTACTATTTTATGTAATTAATCTTCGTATATTCTTTCGTTTAATGCGGAGCGAAGATAGATACGTCTACTCTCTGCCAGACATGGGCTAATAATCCCATATAATATATTTCCAGTAATTTGAGACTGACCTTTAGGACGTCGATTTTGTCCCTTAGATCCTCAATACATTCATCTTGGAGTTGAATGATACGTTGAAGATAGCTCACCTCATTGTCGCATTGACCTTCTCTCGAAAGTTGTTTTTCGGGCATAACTTCTTGTGAGGTTAAATTGTTACAGCAGCGGATGTCTCCTTTAGCGTCCACATTTGCACCAAATATTTTTAGTAAACAGTTCGGGTGATAGTGTTTGGAGCACTCACAACATGTTACATAAGTTTTTACAATCACAGAACATGATTTGCACACTATTAATTCACTTTTATTATTCGGAGGCGCATCTTGATTGTTCATGTTCAAAGGCCTTATGAACAACTCGTTCATAAGACCTTTTTTCGCACTTGTCCATTAGAAAACTAATGATTAGACGCGTGCGAAAAAATCGCTTTCATTGAACTCGGTTTTTAATATACTATAAATGACTGTCAAGTTGGCTAATGCGCTCTGGTGTACTATGGTTTTTTATTTAAAAAAATTTAAGTTGGCACAAATGTTAGGAATTGACATACAAAATCTTTTTAAAAGTTACAATTATTCCGTGGTCACAATGGTTTACAGCAACCAGCAAAAAACGTTACTACAACTCATTTAATAACCAGGCGGACTAATGTCCGAAAGTCACATTTACGCTATAAAAAGTTACCAGAAAAGTAACCAGACATGTTTTGGCGGTAAAAATGAAATTATTTCAAATTCGTTTACCCATAACATTCATTCAACAATTATATCAACGCATAAATTGATTCTTAGCAAACTTTCTTGTTTATTTAGTCAATGATTTAGTATGTAATATTAAAATATTCATTAAAATAAGTACGAGACCCTCTTAAGAATTTAGGGGCGGACTGAAAAACTCAAGTTGTACTCATATTTGTCGCAGCGTGGGGTGTGAAAACTGCCCTCGACGACCTCCAGCTAGCTCTTGGAGTCGGTGTAGCTATGAAGAACAGCACAAGAAACACACAAGGATGGGGCGCAGGTAAAAAAAGCGGGATAAGAAGAATCGATTCTTACACTATCAACGGGAGAAATAACTGGCTGAAAACACAATAACTAAGAAGAAACACGTGGAACCGGTGAGAGACAAGTAACGGTGACAGATCAGCTGATCATAACAACGGCCATTGCTGTTTTAAGTGATTTGGGCCTGTGTAGAAACGGCGCCAGTTTAGCCAATCACAACGACGTATTTTCGCGGCTATAATTTGATTTAGTCCGCCTGGTTATTAAATGAGGTATAGTTGAAAGTTATTTCCGAAATGGAACTAAAGTGGATGGAAATTGAGTGTATTCATACGACGCACCTTTGGCTGAGTTTCAGCAAGAATTTCCTAACGTTCCCATTATTTATGATGAATTTAAAAATACCTTATCATGATCTGTTGTCTCCGTAAATCAGGAAGTGGTAGACCAGTCAAACGTACTCAGGATGCTATTAACACAGCCCAAGAAATTTTAGAAGATGAACCTACGATTTCTCCGCGTCGTTTTTCACAGCAAATGCATTTATCGGTAAGTAACATAACCTCAATATATGTTACCAACCAAAAAAAAACATAGCACACTTGAGTTTTTTTTTTAATGAACATACTTTACAAGGGAGCCATGAGCCGTAAGTTGATCAAACCGCCCGGAGAGCAAAGTTTGTAACTTAAAGAAAATGACCGATCGGGCAAAAAGAAATTATCTTCTCTTCACGAATTTTAATCCGTTCGCAAGTTTCTAATTATCTTTCCACATTTAAAATATAGTTATTTATGTAATAAGTACTTATCAAGGGCTTCATATTATAGGGGCGTATGAACCAAATTTTCAAAATCCAGATTTTGCGCATATCGTTGTCTTTATACAACGGTGTATCACCGTTACTTTATGTTGAGACCTGTATTATTTTATGTTTGACTTACGAACGTATTATAGAGGCGTACGGTCGGTCATACGCCCCGATCTCAAGTATGTTAGCGGGCGTATGAGCCAAACTTAATCTAACTTCGAAATGCCACGGGTGTGTCCGTGTATGTTAAACCTTTCAATCACCGCGAATTATTTGGTTCCATTATTATTAGTAACACTTTAGTTAAGTTCGTAAGTGGCATGAAGATTGATAGAAGTAAATTGGGTATAGAACAAGATAATTTTTCAATTGACTGTTATTTTAGGTTATGAAAGTTTGCGTGTATAATCCATAACTATCAGATTTATAATAGTATATTGTACAACGAGCATATAATGATGGCTATTAATCACGAGAACGATGTTTGCGAAACGAGCCGTAGGCAAGTGGAGCAAATCGTTTGAGTGATTAATAGCCATTATATGCGCGTTGTACACTATACTTTGTTCACGAAAATGAAAATCAAAATTAAAATCAAAATCAAAATAAAAAAAAACAAAATCAAAATTAAAATCGAAATTAAAGTTGTAATTGCAATTACAATTGAAAAAAAAATAAAATCAGTATTAAAGAGGGTAAACAAAATATTATCATAAATCGCGTTCTATGAATTAAAGCGCGAATTAGCGTGTTTAATAAGCATATTAAACACGCAAATGCGTGTGCGTGTTTAATAAGCATATTAAACACGCAAATGCGTGTTTAAGAAATTTATTGTTAAATGTATCCCATCAATGCTACCCGTAGAATTAAATAATGCGCACATTATAACATTTTCGCCCTTTTTTAATCAATTTAGCACTTCGGAGAGAGTTCGATGAAAATTTAATTATCATAAGTCAGTTGATAGAGATGAAATAGATCATAACGTGGATGCGTCTGTCGCCAGTGGGAATGAATTCATACCAAATTCAACCCAAACATTGGAATACTTGGTAGAAAAAGAGGAAAGGCTAGGTATGTACCGAATCTAATAATTAGAAAATAAGGAATCAAATTTATTACTTATTCTCAGAACGTATCCAAAGAAAACGAAAGAGACCTGAGCAGTGGCACCAAAAAAGAAATAGTGGGCAGCAATATGTGATTAAAAAAAATGTTGCAGTTCACAGACGAATAAGGAAGAAGAAGTCTTGTTATAATAATTGTGTGTACAAGTGTTCAAACCAGATCGACATGGTTGGAAGACAAACTATTTTTGATGACTTTTGGCAACGGCGATTTTCAAAGGCAAAGGGATTATATTGCAGCAATGGTGGAATGCCATGCAAGTGTAAAACATTCTAGAAGAAAATTCTCCCACGAATACCAGAAGCATAGAGTTTGTAAAAAAAATATTTCTAACCACATTGGACGTTTCTGAACAAAATGATGGGGATGGAAACAGGTCGTTATTTTACCAATGTGTCATCTCCAGACGAGGCGGCCCGTTGGTGTAGTGGGTACAGGCGAGCGCTTGTGCCGATTGCATCTCGTGCAGTGTGGGTTCAAATCTCATCCCATCGCTCGGGTCCATGGTTGTTGTATACGTCTGACATTATTCATTTGTTCGTTTGTTCAATTACTCATCCCAAATTAAAATATATAAATAATAACCTGGTCGTGACTGAATGGCGAAAAAAAGTCAACTCAAGACAGTGTAAAGCATTCAACAATAGAATTATCTGATAATGTCATTCGATTGACCGTAGAACTCATAGACACATTTCCCACAGTGCCAGCTCACTGGTGTAGGAAGGAATCGAAAAAGTGTACTTAGATAGCGTTTTGCATAAGGAAACATTATACCTGGAATTTTGTAACGAGAAGCACATGAAACCAGTGAGCAAAACGCTTTATAACGAGATGTTCGTAAAGAAAAACCTAGGGTTTTACCAATCAATGTTGGTGTTATACAGTTGATCAGACCAGGGAAGATCATAGAAAAGAAAAGAAGAGCATTATAAACTTCATAGAAAAAGAAAAGATGCTGCGAATTTAGTTAAAAATGAAGCTGTTAACAGAGCAAGAGGAGATAAACCTTTCGCTACCCTCAATTTTGATATGGAGGCGGTGTTATACTGCCCTCTATTCTACGCCAAACCAATATTTTATAAACGGAAGTCAGCTTTACTATTTACGAAGTGGCAAATAAAAACGGTACTTGTTTTTATGGGATGAATGTGCAGGAAAACAGGGGGCCAATTAAATTGCAACATGTTTATCAATATACATAGAAAGTTTAGTGCTTAATGTAAAACATTTGTCGCTATTTTCCGACAATTTCAATTTTTCAGGGCAAAACCACAACATAGTGGTTTCATGTTATATTACTGTTTGAACAAAACTTCGCTCTACTCAATGCGTGCTACTACCATTGAGGCAGCATCAAAGCATGCAGAAATCATGCTGCCATCTGATTGGTATAACATTGTACGTCTCGGAAAAAAAATGAAGAGAATCGTATGAGGTTCGTACTTTGACAGATTTTAAGCTACTCAAAGAATCTGCAATGCCAAATTGCCATATTGACAAAAATCGAAACCATCAGAATTAGAAACACGTTCTAAGCAAATCTAAAAGACACTTCAAATATTTTGTATTATAAAAATTAATATTGGGATTCTGGATACCTAGAATTTGACATACAATACCGAACTAGAGGAGATCGTCGAAGCCAAACACCGCTAATAAAACGTTAAAACATAATCTGAAGCTTTTTTCATAAGAATAACATTTTATGCGTTGTTGCAATTGCTTAAGAGCGTTCAAGCACAATCCTGAAGATTCCGATATACGTTCACGAATGCTCAGATTTTTCTTTAAAAAAGAACTTAAAACGCCTTTTTTACGAAAGAAGGTTAACTTTCTAAAACGAAATTGTAATTGTTTATTAATATTTGAATTAAGTTTAAAATGTAATTTAATAGCTAAGTTTCCTCAGAAACCTCAAAACCTCGAGCAATCGGCAATCGCCAACTTTGAGTTTCTAATACACAAATAACTAACTCTATACAATATTTAAATGGTATTTATTTAAGTATATTAATTTTATATCACATAACTTACCGCAATCACAAATGTTGAAACTTCATCTATTATTTCTTTGAATGTCCAATTTTCACCATTTTCTGAGAGTTCAATTAACAAGTCCAAGAAAACGAATCGCTGTTTACCTAAAATTTGATAATATGTTATAGAATAGTTTATTATTGGAATCGTCCTTAAAACTTATTGTACTGTTTACCATAAAATTAAAAACTATGCATTTGTGTTTGTGTTAAAGGATACAATAAATAGTTAAACACTAACATATTTCAATATAACAATTTCTAGTACTTTCAAGTAGGGACTAAAAACGAAAAAAAAATTGTTTGGTTCTGATCGGAACGAAAACGAATTTTTTTTGGCAGTTGTTTTATCTCAGTGTGGCCTACTTCAGTACATAGAAATGTAATGAAATGGTTACTTTTGTGAAAAAATATTGAATATCTCAACAACTATGGGGTTTAGACATAAGATATGCCCATCAAATTGAAGAGAACAAAAATACCTGTCGTATAATGACATAAAATAGGGGGCATTCTATTTAAAAAAAAAATGGGTTATACCGCTTTGAAATTTGCAAAGTTTGGCATATTTTTCTGATTACGCTATATTACTAAATTCAAATTTCTCATTACCAAAACGTTGCTTATTAACCACACTGAGGTTTTCGATGTGATTTTTGTTTTAAGTTCAGCTTGCTTATGCATGATATTTGGAGAAACAAATTGTAAATTGTACACTACATAATCCAGAACCAACAGGATAACAATATAGAGGTTGGAAAATGTCATCAAAAAACTTGAATAAGCACAGGGTGTTCCATTTAAAAAAATGTTTGTTTTTGTTATACCGCAAAATTGGGACACGTTGTATGTTTGAAAATAATTTTACGGTATAAAGATTTTTAAACCAATAACTTTTTGTACGAAACATTTTTTTTTCACCGGAAAGGCGCTAGGAAAGCCCGACGCACTGTTACATGACCCTATATACACAGAGTGGCCAATTTATCTGAAGACATTGAAATATCCCGAAAACTACGCATCGAATAAAAATAAATCTGTTGATACTAAAGTCGACCCCCCACCCCTACCCCCTGGGGTTTGAAATCCTTAATAGGAACGCTCATTTTCTATTACAAATTCGGATTCCCCATAAAAAAATAAGTAACTTTTTTTTGATTCGTGATAGATGACGCTGTATTCGCAAGAAACGTGATTTTTGCGAATATCTCCAGAAATTACACATCATCGCCATCGGGTTGCTTGCGCCATGTGTGAGTAAGAAAGTATTAATATTTATTACTAAATTAATTTGATTAAATGATTTTTTAAACATACCTTCGGAATTGATGACATTATTTTTGTCTGCAGCCTCTTTTCTGTAATCCGCTATCTTCGCCTCAACAGCCTGTTGATAATAATTGGATCAGAATGACAACTTTAAAATAAACCAAAAACAATTTACCTTCATAATGAAATTCCGAAGGACTTCTATACATTTTCGTTCCTCTTTATATAGACTCGTAAATTTATAGATCCAGTTGACATGATAAGGAAGATACATTATGCGGATCATTACAATTTCCATACCTCTAAAATTCAACTAACTTATTAACCAGTTAGCTGTGTGACGAGTATCCTCGTCATGAAGAATTGGCAATATTTTGTATAATGTTGAGCAGGTACTTGTAATATTGCAATTTCTTCATAACGAGTATACTTTGTAAGAACAGCAAAAAAGAAGAAATGGCAATATATTGTGTTTATGTCGAGTAGATACTCGTTATGAAACAAAATATTTCAATCTTTCATGACGAGTATACCCGTCAAACACAGCTAACTGGTTAAATATTATTATAGAACAATACAAAATATAGATGTCATTGTTTTTATAACTGATTATGGCATGACGTATAATACATGATTTTCCACTATATTTTCGGCAATTTTGAATAGTGCAAAAATGCAACGCAACCGTAAGATGGCGCTTTATTTTGAAAACTGTATACCTTGCATACAATCTGAATCTAATATTGTTAATCGCTACTTATGTGTTGTATTGTTCAAATAGCCATTTAATGTTTCAAGGTTGTTTCCACATGTGCGATGGAGTTCCAGTTTATCGTATTATATATCACGACGTTTGCTAAATCTAAAGATATGGTAGCTAGATATTTCATTGATAGTAGTTTTTTTGTATAGAATAATGTTAAAAAATCCCGGTTTCTGACCTAACGCCGCAACGTGTAAAACCTATTTAATATGGATCCGTAACGTCTATGGATAATGAAAACATAGATTAGACCGCGGAAAAGTCTGGGGAAAACTTTTGAGGTTCTATCAAAGATGAAAAATTCAGGATGGATTATATCGCTTTTCTCTGACACTATCAATGATACAAAAAGATGTTTCAGATAAAAGCTGAACGGTTTAGAGTAGTAATTAAAGCAGTTAAAGGTGTAGCAACAGCTTTGTTCTTTTTGAATAGGATAAAATGTGTTTTATTTTTATTTATAGTACGACTAACCCACTCCTTTATGAGCCAGCGACGGTACAGCTGTAAAGTAAATACTGCTCTCCACAGTAAGAAAGGCTGAAGCCGGGGTTCCTCAGGGGTCTTGCCTCTCCCCGACCCTCTACAACATCTATGTGAGCGACATGCCGGATTTTCCCCCCTGCACGGTCGCCCAATACGCAGACGATACGGCTCTCCTGTACCAAGGTCGCATCCGAAAAGAGAAAAACACCAGAATCAACCTTCGCGATTACATGGAGAATACGCTCCAATCAGCTATCGATTCGTTCGAGGAATGGGCCGACAAGTGGCGCATCGCGATCAATCCGAACAAGAGCGTAGCCGTGCACTTCACACGGCGCCAACGCCCCAAATCCCCGATCCCCCCCTTGAAATTTACATTCGGTGAGTCCCCGGTAGCCCTCAAAGATCACGTCCGGTACCTGGGGTGCACTCTTGACCAGCAACTAAACTGGTCTAAGCACATTAATACCGCCATCGACAAAGCTAAAGCTACACTGCACGACCTGTTTCCAATAATAAACCATAAGTCCAGGTTATCCATCAAGAACCGGGTTAACCTCTACAAACTAATCATGAGACCTCAGATGCTCTACGCATCACTAGCCTTCGGTTACTGTTCTCCAACCACGCTCAAAAGGATCCAAACCCGTCAAAACGCTATGCTGAGGCAGGTGCTAAGAGCACCCCTATACATGCGCAACTCACAGCTGCACAGAGACACAAAAACGCCCAGTGTCTTGGATCATATCAAAGAGCTCTCCAGTAAATTTTTCGAAAGGCTGGATAACGACTCTCCATCGGGAATTTCCTTCCCACGGTACGATTGGCCGTCCAGGTGTAGCAAAGCCGAACACCTAACCCCCAGAGACATCCTAAGGTATAACACCCCCTGTCCCCCCACTGCCCTCACAGTCCACGAGGGTGGCTGGGTTCGGACCACCGGTAGCTACTCGCTTCTCTGAGATCCAACATCTCGACACGCTAGAACAGGCCTCCGGTCAGACTAGCCCTAGCACCGAGCATATGAGGAGAGGTTTTAGTTGGTAGGCGCGATCCCGGCGAATCCAACACTACCCCACTATAGGGGTGTCTACGAAGATCTCCTCTACTCACATAAAAAAAAGTATTTTCAATCGATTTTGATAAATCTTTGAGGGCGAAAAACTTTGTGTCTTCTTTAAAGTCATGTATGCGAACTAAAGCATAGGGTGCTCTATTAAAGACATACGTTTGGTTTTACTCTATTTATTCGTTCGTGTACAACTTTTACAAGACTACTACGCAGAAAATATGTGCCGAATCCCTATTTATGCATTTGCGGGGGCAGGGGGAGGACAATGGTGGCAACAAAGCTTGGGGGTGCATCGAGTGCATCCCGTGCGGTCGAAAGATTCGTTACCCACCAATCGCTGCTTTTTTTTAAACACCCATAACTTTGTGCCAAATCGTCGTAGAAACTTCGTTTTTTGAGTCCTGCGCAGGTAATTGAACACACTTCAATGCCCTTTTGGTGGATCGAGTCGACACATTTTTCCAACTCGGTACACGTTGCCAAAGTTTTTTCCCAAAAACGTGTTTTTTTTTTGTTCGGGGGTCGAAGGGTTCGAGAAGGGATCATTCCAATACGAGTTTACCCCTTGGCAGTAGTAGAGCCAAAATGAGATTTTTTCCCGAAATAACCATCAAATTTGGTTGAAAAGTCACTAAGTTATGTGCGAAAAACCTCAAAATGCACACCCATAACTTGGTGCCAAATCATCATAAGAACTTCGTTCTTTAAGTCCTGCATAGAGAATTTATCAAATCTTAATGCCTTTATGGTGGATCGAGTTCACAAAATTTTTCCAACTCCGTGTATATTGTCAAAGTTGGACATGGTTTCCTGATTTTTCTTTACAAGGGTTGCAAGAGGGGGTTACGTTTAAGTTCGCATGCATGACTTTAAAGAAGACACATTTAAAGTTTTTCGCCCTCAAAGATTCATCAAATACGATTGAAAATAGGCCGAGTTATGGCGGTTTGAAAATGATCGAAATTTCACGAATTTCAATTGTTTCATTTTTTTCCCTTCAGTATATTTCAATTTATATCTCTTAATTCATGAACTATTACAGCAAGCAAGAACATGCTACTACTGGATTTGGTGAAATCGGTATTATTCGGTGGGTTAGTTGTTTTAAATCGGCTGTTAGCTACATTTATAAAATATTCGTTTATTCGGTCTGGGTTTATGGTTTTATCTATTTCAGAAACGCGACTTTTGGTGCCTCTTACTTCCTTAATAGCCGACCATGATATTTTACATTTATTTGATGCACATGTAATTTTGTTGCTGTAGTAGTTGGTTGCTCTTGTCAATTTTTAAATGCACAATGTTTTAAGAGTGGTAACTACATTGGTAGGCGTTTGGATATTATCTCAATCGGGTGAATTAATATTTTAAACTGTTAGGAATTATTACTTTAGTGTTGCCTTTATTAATTGAAATACGGCAAGTTCATTCAAACCTTTTTCTACGTCCGTTATAAAATGTAGATTTTTTTTCATTAATTTGCGCTCATAAAATATGTGATTCTCGAAGCCTTCAAAAAGCGTGAAAAAAAGTGCCATAACACTCTTCTGCGTGAAAAAAGTGCCGTAACGATTCATTTTTTAACGCAACTAAAAAATTGTTGCGCAAGACCCCGCTAGTTCCGCCGATAAACTTCAAACATTCGTTTCAGATGAAGAAAACTTGATGATTATTATTATTTTCTTCATTTAAAAGAAGTATTACTTATAAATATTGATTAAGGTTTTATCGAATTTATTTAAAGTTACCGACGCACAGTGGGACGGATGACTATTCTAGCGCGACAAAAGTCAAATGGGCCGTTTTTTTCAATAAAAGTAAGATCCTATGTTTTTTCGGCTACTGATTTCCAATGTGAGTGTACTTTTTTAATTTGCGCCCATCTAAAGGCTATAATTCGGAAAATACACCTAAAAATTTACATTTTTTTTATGAAGGTTTTCAAATAATAATAACTTAAATTTTATTTAGCAAAATAATGTAACCATAATAAATTTAAACTTTTAAGTCATGCCCGGATTTTATTCATCTTAATTTAATTTAATTTATAAATCTTAATTTTTATTTTATAATTCAACAAAGAAATTTTTCCTCAAATCTAGATTTATTTTGAAGGTTAAAGTCTCTCAAAATAAAACTAACTTCTGTAGCTAAAAAGTGTTTACTTTCAATGTTTTAAGTCGTTTTTTTTTTAATGGAAGCACACAAAGGATCGCCTCGGCATCGATCGAATACGGAGAGTTACAGATTAGTGTCCAAGTGACATTTAGGAGGACACTATTCAAGGGAGGGTGGAATATATAAAAGGGCATTAATTTTGTAAATTTACGAAATTACGCTATCATAATTTGTTGAGAAGTTATAGCCGAAAAACAAAACTATAGCTGATTTGTTAAGGGGTGAGTTAAGGGGTGATACATGGGTTTTAGTAGCAAAAAAAAAATATGTATCAAATATTTTGGGCCCCTCTACAAATCCACTAAGTTTCATTAAAATCGGAGTGGAACACATGGGTTACTTCCCTTGCTGGTACATAACTTTGCAAGTTATCGTAAGTTATCGCAAGTTATCGCAGCTAGAACATGCTAAGAATCATGTGAAAATGTCTGAAGAAAAATAACCTGAAACCCATTTTTCCGCAAAATTCGGCAATTTTGTTGTACAAGCCAAAATATTTCCAAATTTATAATAAAATTAACGATGAAATCAAAAAATTATAACGACAAATAAGAACAACTTTAAAAATACTTATGACTGAAAGAACACTTGTTATCATGTACTAATTGCACAAAAAAAATCCCAATTATTTATATGCACATTTACTAATTGTTTTCTGCATTTGAATATGTACAAATACGCTCCTTCATATCAACGCGTAAGTATTCGGCAAGGTAAGTATAGTCATTGTCGCATTTCACAGCAAGTGTATCTGCGACAGGTGACTTCTAACGGTTATTTTGATTGAAGAACACTTCAAGAAAAAGATTTTCAGCTTTTATTTTTTTTTTGGGAGTACAAATTTTTTGACTTTTGTCGCGCTAGAATAGTCATCCGTCCCACTGTGCGACGTAGAAAACAAAGTGTATGAAACTCGAGAGTAAAGTTATATTGGCTATCTAGAAATCTCCAACCCAGAGTACATTTTGATAATTGTTTTAAAAATACTTTTTTGCCCGATCGGTCATTTTCTTTAATTTACAAGCTTTGCTCTCCGGGCAGTTCGATCAACTTACGGCCCATGGCTCCGTTAAAAATATGTTCATTAAAAAAAACCTCATGTGCCATGATTTTTTATTTTTTTTTAAATTTAAATTGGAAACACATATTAAGGTTATGTTACTTATGTTATGTTCCAACCGATAAATTCATTTGCTGTGAGAAACGACGCGGAGAGTCCCTCACCACATCGTAGGTTCATCTTCCAAAGTTTCTTGGGCTGTGCTAATAGCATCCTGAGTACGTTTAACTGGTCTACCACTTCCTGGTTTACGCAGACATATCAGATCATGATAAGGTATTTTTAAATTCATCATAAATAATGGGAATGTTAGGAAATTCTTCCTGAAACTCAGCCAAAGGTGCTTCGAATGAATACACCCAACTTCTGTCTACTTTAGTCCCATTTCGGAAATGACTTTCAACTAGTAACGTTTTTTGCTGGTTGCTGTATAATCCGTCAACCTCAAGTGGACCAGTTGCGCAGTGGCAAATAGATGGGCGTAGTGCGTTCATTTAGGACATTCAATGACAAAAATTATCATCTGTGTGCGTTCTCTGCGGGTGGCACACACGTGTCTGGCGGCAAGCGTGCGAGCCTTTGACTGTATACTTAGCCCGATATAAGTCCCGCCCCGGAGCCGAAAATCGAGCGTAATTTAAAAACCAGAAAGCAAAAAAAAAAAATTTTTTGATGTATTCATCAGCAACGTGGAGAATGCAAATGCGAGCATATTTCGGCAACTCGGGTCCACTTTCCTGCCTGTTCTTTACAAGCAAAGCAACCCATAATTTGCGAAGTTCCAGATTTGATGGAAATCTAATACAGAATTTTAGGTTATAAGTCAACTGACGAGTATTATAACCGCGTTGGCATATGTACGTGGACGTATTGCAGCCATTCGCATAGCAATATTTTGACAAAGTGTGAATATTTGACAATATTCATGTTTATATATTCAAAGGTGTAAATAAATTGCAGGGTATCACAATATGCAATGTGAGCTCATAGAGTCATATGTCATAGACACAAAATAACCACCAATTTAGTAACATACCTTAACCATTTAGGTTCCCGCCGCGCCACCGTTACTTGCAGACAAACATGAAGTTGGCGCTAGCAGTCCATAAGTATATAGTCAAAGGTGCGAGCCGAATGTCGACTTTCTCTAGACTGGTAATAAACCGCCCAATTTTTGTCTCCGATTATACTCGGGGTAGTCAGTTTGAAGCTGATGGATAATAAACCATTGTGACCACGGAATAATTGTGACTTTTAGAAAGATCTGACGATTTGTGTGTCACTTCCTAACATGTGTGCCAACTTAATTTTTTTTAAATAAAAAATCATGGCACACCAGAGCGCATTACCCGACTTGACAGAATTCGTATTTTCGGAGTGTCATTTAAAAATAGTACCCTGCGTTCAACATTGTTTGATAGGCAGTTGAATTTGGCGCGTTGTTTTTCATATTGCAATGTTGGTACCTTGCGTGCGAGAGTGTCAAATCGATCATTAGCGCCCGCAGAATTAACTGTCAGTGCGATCGTGTGTGCGTGTGCTTTATAAATCTGTTGTTTCTGATTGAAACAATATTGAGTGATATTGCCTTAGTTACGATATGTCATAACATACTTATATTTCCCTAGGGAAATATGAAGTGCTCATATTTCCCTAGGGAAATATAGACATCAAACAATTGTCATTAGGAGCTTCTCGCAAGAATTGTTTTAATTGCCCTCGGGACAACACCTTCGATTTCTTATGAAGGTATCCTTTATGGATTTTACAGCTTTGGATTTTACGGGAACATTCACGGTCCTTCGTCGCTTGCGTTAACACATAGTTTGACATTTCACCAATTTATGAAACAACGCAAATACCAAAACAAGTCAACCATGATATTTACAAACAAGGCCCTTAGCAACGTTACGAATCCGATAAATTCAAAAATGTACAATCCAATATTTTCCCATTTACAGAACAATATTCTGTCAATCAGAAAAAAAAACTATTGATTACAACACGGGAAATATGAATACATTTCTCTTGGTTGTCTATATATCCCTCTGGCTCCGCCCTCGGGATGTAACTAGCCAACCTCGGGAAATATACTATTCATATTTCCCTAGTTGTAATAATAGCTATAGCTTTACGTTTACCTTTTATACCATCTCATCTTACTGCAAATATTTTATTGGTAAGTTAAAAAATAACCACATTAACACATGCAAATCTTAATTATGAAATGTGATTTTAGGTTAAGAATGCCGTTCGAAGATCACCACAACAGGTTTATCCTTGAAGCATATTTTCGAACAGGGACACGCAACGCAGAAGGAAGTTGGAATTATTCCTATCAAAATTGCGAGGAACAATTTCATGAGCAGTTTGTGCAACATGTTCGCCGTATTATTACCAGATTCCATGAAACCAGCAGCGTTTCCAAAGGAAAATCTACAGGCCTACCTACTGTCCTTACGGAAGCAGTCGTTGCATTTATTCAACAAAGACTAGATGTGAGTCCGAAGAAATCGCTCCGATGTTTGTCTGCTCAGACAAATTTATCGCACGGTACATGTCAGAAGGCTTGCAAAAAATTTTTACATTTACATCCGTACAAGGTAACTGCAACTCAACAGTTGCTGCCGCCTAATTATCCTCACCGAGTGCAGTATTGCAATTGGTTTAACGAGTTCCTGAATGATGACGATTTGTTAGATTTAACGTTCTACAGTGACGAAGCTTGGTTTCACCTTAGCGGCTATGTGTACTCGCAAAACCATAGAGTGTGGGCTGCAGAAAACCCCCATATATTTGTTGAGGTTCCGTTACATCCTCAGAAGGTTGGTCTATGGCTGGCAATGTCCCGACGGAGAATCTATGGCCCTATTTGTTTTTAATGACAATATTAACGCAGCTCGATATCGGGAATTACTCTTGAATCCTTCTTTCGAACAACTTCATGATGATGAATTGCAGCAAGGATACTTTCAGCAGGACGGAGCTACTGCGCACACTGCAAATACAACGTTAAATCACCGGCGATTTGACACCGCTGAACTATTTTATGTTCGGATATTTAAAAAATAAAGTGTATACTGATCGATTCCACACTTTACAAGAACTGCGCAATACAATGACAGAAGCGGTGCACAATGTTACACCTGAAATTCTACAAAATGTCTCCAACAACATGAAACGCCGGGTAAATTTGTGTTTGGATCAAAATGGGCAACACTTTGAACATCTGTTATAGTTTAGTTCCATATAAATTCCCTAATAGTCCTGCCACTGGTAAGTACCAACATTAAAAGTTTTTTTTGGAGCGGGAAATTCAAACAGCTATCAAACAATAACGAACACAATGTATATTACGTAACAAGAGTTGTAAATAGCAAATTACGCGCAAGTGAAAAAAATGCGCACAAGCCGCGTAGCGGCTACGAACGCAATTTTACGATCGCGTAATTGCTTTACAACTCGCGTTATGTATTGGACAAAAAATCGTTTAAGCTACCGGTCTTGCGTTAATAACTATTACCCTCCACCGTTATAACGCACTTGTCGCCCTTGATACTTAAAATACTATTGTGTGTTTTATCTGCCGGTTTTGTATATTTTTAACATTAGCGCTTACTTTCTGAACCGATCATCATTATTAATAATACATTTAAGATTCAATATCTACCTGTTTTATTTGAATTTCAGGGGTTTCCTTGCCGAAATTCCCATTCTTAGTGATGCCACTGAACTTCTGTCAGCTGACTTATGTTTTAAGGGCTGCCAACTATTTTCGACTTTTTGATCTCGCGGATTACTGTTATAATTTTAATCATTTTGACGTTTCAAATGTCAGTATAATCCAAACCAGCAAAACGATGTTCATTTAAAATAACATTTAAATAAATTATGAAAGCGTAAATATAAATGATACCATCAAATCGCAGGAAGTAACATCATGGCCACATCACAATTTACAATTTAGGGTATAATGTTTATTTCAACAATACCACGACTTTTCCACTCTTGATACAAATATTTCGTACCTTTTAATTGCGTGTTCAATCTCAGCGTAATTAGTTTGTATTTTGATTCCCATTGCAGTTGCTGGAAAGGATTTGACATCAAATAAAAATATTACAACCAGATATACAGTGCGCACCTAAACTATGGAATATAGTAAGTAAAATCGAAATAAAATATTTTTGGAAAAAATCCTCGAACAGGTCGATTTTCTTTTATAAGAATACACATTTTTGCATGAAAGTCAATTTTCAGCCGTCATTTGTTTGTAAGTAATGAAAATACATTTTGTTTTTATATTATATTTTCCATACTTTAGGCGCCTACTGTACATGCCCGAATATGCTTAAACTTTAATGTTTCTATTTTAGATCGATTATTTATTAAACCTAAATATAAATAAGAATAAGGGTTCGGTATTTTTTTGTGTTATCATTACTTACCAAAAAAGGTATTCAATGTATATTTGTAAATATAATCTAGAATATCAATCTGCTGACCAGTTTTACTTTTAAGCTGCTCAGCAAAAAGTTCTGCTTCATTGGAAAATATTTCTACGAATTTGTCTAGTATCTGTTGGTTAAAAGCTGGCAATATTACTTTTCTATGTCTTCTCCATATTGGAACTTAATGAAAACAAATACATTTTAAATATACACATAAAGGCATTTAATTAAATATCAGTTCTTGTGAATAACTAAATAGAAATGATCCTCAAGTCATACTTACCAGGCAATGCAAATATTCCTGCTCCTCCCAAAGGCACTGTTATGTCATATATAAAATGTTTTGACAAACATTTGTTGAGAACAACCTCCGCGTCTTCTGCACGATTAATGCCAAAAAATAAAAAATGACACGCCCAAATAGTTCGTGGTGGTCTAATGGTACCAAACATCACTCTTGAAGCTGCCATGATGCCTTAAAATGTATATACGAATATCAAACAAAACACTTAGGATATCTTTAAAATATCATATATCGGGTGTGTGTAAATTGGCGGATAATCTACACGTGATGATATTCTTCCAGAGATTCTAAGCGATATATTTTAATTCTAAAATATTGTACCATACTTCCTGAGCTTTCACGAGGTTTGAAGGGTTTGAACATCCAGTCATTAAATATGGGTTATTATTAAATATTAATTTACAGAAAACCCTACAATTTCGGTAGTTTTAAAATGAATTGTCAGTGTGTGCCATCGTTCTATCTCAAACGTGTATTTTTAACACTTCTTAATTAAATTAGAAACAACCTTACTTGTTGCAGAAAGCATTAAATAAACATTTCGTAGTATTGAATTTACTTCTTAATTAACTTATTTTCATGAAAAGTAGAGCTGGCAATGCCGACGCCCGCAGGGCCGATCCTATCGGAGGGCTAGAGCGTGCATGGCACGTGGGCGGCGATTCGAGGGGCGGCGAAACCGGCAAAGCCCACATAAGACAAAGCTGCGCATTTTGTTTCCTATGTAAATTATTTGGAAAAGGAAATATTAAAATTATAACTACGGGTTTTAAAGACTTACGCCATTGTGCTGACCAATTTTTAAAACATGAGAACAGTGCAAAGTATATTAAGTGTCTCCAAAAATGGTGGGAGTTAAAAATTCGTTTGAATAAATAGAAATCATAGACAAAGAGCAACAACAACAATTTGAATTCGAAAAAAAAACGATGAAGGGCCATTGTAGAAAGAATGATTGCTATTGTGCACTTTTTAACAAGTCAATATCTTCCTTTTAGAGGAAGTAGTTCCAATCTCTATAAGAGAAATAACGATTTTTTTAAAGGCAGCAGAAATGCTAGCTAAATCTGACCCCTTTATGTCAGATCATTTAAATAAAATTGAAAAATCTAAAGAGAACACAAAACATGAGTTTATTCAAATTTCATATTTTGCAATAAAAACCAAAAGTTTTGTATTTCAACTGGGAAATCCAGGGTTTCAGTTTGACTAGGTCGATTTTTGAATACGGTGTGTGCTATCCTATCCTTCATACAGTTTAACATTAAACAGGGTTTTTATGACTAAATTTGCACGACTTTTCTATCTTCATACCCGAGAAAATTTTATTTTTGGCCACCTCTCGCTCATTAAAATTTGATCAAAATGAAAAATCCATCTCTGGTTTATATTGACGTGGTGTTAAACAAAAAAAGGTTAAGAAATCCTGCACTGTGTGCAGGGGAGGCTCGTTATATAGAACCAAGGAGCCATGGCACTACCTGCATATAAATATTTCTTTATATATATTTTTTTAAATACACCATTAATCAATTTAAAATACACCAAATTTTCTGAATTTTGGCCCCTTATAAACCAATCAAGTAATCGTCAGGATATAAAAACAAGTAGGGCGACATCTATCGCCGATATATTATAATTTCAGAACGTTATAACATTTTCGGCGATAGATGTCGCACTAATTGTTTTTCTATCCTAACGGTTACTTGACTGGTTTATAAGGGCAGAGTCGAATTCCGTTTCTCCATCTCCCCGGCGGTTGACCAAGGTCAAGGTTCGGTCTCTTTCCGCTCTACTCAGAGGAGAGTTTTTAGTTGGTATACTCGTGCCCTTCAGGGGAGGACTCCAACACTACCCCACTATAGGGGTGTCTATAAAAGATCTTCTCTCCTCTCTTCAAAAAAAAAAAAAAAAAAAAACGTTTCTCCATCAACGACTACCATATTGTGCTGATGTAAGACTAATGTAGGTCCAAATCGGTCTTTAGTTATTGTCGACGGTTAAATATAATCGAAATTACACAAATGATTATGTATACTAAAAATTAATACACGATAACACTTTTAAATATAATTAGAGATGGGAAAAACTGCTACTTTTGAATCACGTTGCTACCTATGATTGCTACTTTTTAATATCAGTGATTTTAAACAGTGACCACGGTTAGTAAACATCGTAACACCTTTTGAAATTGTAATTATTTCAAAATTAGCGAAGAAGCTTTTCTAGACTGTTGCGGAAACGTAAAGTGGAATGTATTTTGAGTAAAGTATGTTGCAAATGTTTTTCTATGTCTCTGAAAAAGCTCATCTTCAAAATAACGACTTGTTCTGTTTTCGGGGAGTTGTTTCTAGATGAGAAGCATTTAAAGATTTTTGCAGAATCGTAAAATGAATTTTTAGTCATTTTGTAAAGTTTCAATTCAAGTACTTGAATAGTAATGTTTTTTTATTTGTGTTTTGCCTCTGAAAAAAACGCATATTTAGATTAATGATTTGCTCTGTTCTCGAGGGATTATTATTAAATGAAATAATTAACGTCGAATCGTCCAGTATATTTTGAGTTTGAGAGAATTGTTATATTTTTTTAGTTCGCAAAATTTGTTATTTGAAAATTGTTATAGTGCTGGTTTCATGGTATTATTTCAAAAATTATAATAAAGGAATATTTAGTTGTTCGCACCGAATATTAAAGTTAAATGAATTTTAAATACATTTAGGAAGTTCAGTATTTGTTTTTATTTTTATTTTTTCAGTTCATGAAAATCGTAATTTGAACATGAGAGCAGAGAAAAATGGAGTATAAAGTAATTAATAAAGCGTTTTAGATTTAGACAAAATACGTTTCCCATTGTTTTTAAACTTTTATTTCTTCAAATTTCTTCAGCCATAGAGAATTTTAGATTAGAATAAATTTGGTAGAGTGGATGGTAGGTGGGTGCTATTTTACGTGGTGAGTGGGCCATATCTTGTTGCCCACGCACCTAGTTTTTCACCAATGAATAAATTAATCAAAAGATGATAAAAACTTGATTTTGATCATTTATAAGCAGAATAGTGCCAAATTTACGATTTTCATAAAAATTTCTATAAAATGAAAAGGTTAGAAAATCAAGATTTTCAAGTGTAGTCGTTATACGTTTTAAAAATCGAATCCTCAATGTTTGGTTTTTCAAAACGTATAGCGACCAAACGTGTTAAACACTGCAAATCTTGTTTTTAACCTTTTTTTCTAGTTTTAGAGAATTTCTTTTGATCATTGAAACGTCAAAATTGAGACATTTGTGTGCTAAAATTTTTGCAGAAGGTGTTTGTCGATTTTTTAAAATAGCACTTCTAAATGTGTTGGACAATTTTAATAATGCAAGCTTTAAAATGTGAAAAAATCATTCAAGAAAAATATAAATGATTTTTGCATTTTTGTTGGATAGTTTTTGCCGGTGATTTTTTCGAGGTTTATAACTTGAAAAACGTGTTGGATGATCGCAATTGATTGAAAACTAAAATATCCTCAAAAAATTGTTGAGAAAATTGTTTGTAAAATGTGTAAAAAAATGTCCAAAAACAAGGTTTCTGAGTCTAGAAGTTTAGAAACGTATATTAAGTAACTTTTTAAAGGTTTATAATACCCAAACGTGTCAGGTGATCTCGATTATTTAAAAACCAAAATGTGGCAAAATTTACGTTCTTCGAAAAATGGTTAAGAAAATTTTCTATAAAATTGATGCAAAATGTCACAAAATTAGGATTTTCGCTAACAATCACAGTTTGGGTATCAATTACAATTTTACGTGGCAATCACGTTTTAAGTAGCAAACACTGTTTAATTAGCAGTCATAATTTGGCTAACAGTCGCAATCACAGTCACGGTGAAATTCAGTAACGACCTACGATTATTTACAATCAGTGAAAAATCACAGGTACGTGAAATATCACCCATCCTTAAATATAATGAATTTATCAACAATTATCAGCCACAAAACATTCAATTATCAATAAGTAAACTTGCCGAGGTCAGGGGCGGCTCGTTATATAAAGCCAAGAAAACCCTGCAGTTTCAAGCTTAGTAAGAATTTTTAATTAACTCTTAATACACTTTTTTCGCCAGTTATTTTGGTCTAGGAAGATAAATCGTTCTTTCTTTCTTAAAAAATGGTGATGTGGCCATCATGTTACTTTCTCCGACTTGATGGTATCATTTATATTTACGCTTCCATGGTTTATTTTCAATTTAAATCATATTTTAAGTGTGCATCGAACGTTTCGTAGACTCGGATAAAACTGACGTTTAAAACGTCAAAATTATGAAAGATGGAAACGTACTTCAAATTAAAAAACTCAGTTTACTCAAAAACTAAAGAGATTTCGAAAAAAACTTATTCTTCATAAATTGTTCATTTTGGCATTCTCTACAATTATTATTACCATAAGTTTGCTGTAACTATTAGCGTTTCATAATTGTATACCAAAAATGAAAAAAAAAGAAAATAATTTTTTTTCTCGAATAACAATGATTTTATGAAAAATATTTTCAAACAAAATAATTGAATTTCTTTATTGTCTTCAATATCGGTTTAAATATTTTTGTGATATTTTTCATATTTAAGAAAATATTGGCAAAAAACAAAAAACAGTTAAGGTAAACACCCACTTCCGGTGTACGAAATTTTACCAAAAGCTTTTCAGTTCTTCGGATTATCAAATAAAACTTATGTTCAAAGTTTCATTTCAATTAGTCTATTAGTTTTTGAGATATAGCACGCACAGACACACACACACACACACAGACACACACACACACACACACACACACAGACACAAAAAAAAAATTTCAGAAATTGTTGAAATGGCATCTAGGGACCCCAAAACGGATATTTCCGTAAAAAAAATTTTTGAAAAAAAAATCACGATCACAATACTTTCTCGTACTTCGTAACGGAGAAAGTAAAAAATGATGGGGGGGGAGGATATATTATATAAGTGGCTCTACCATCAACATGTTCCGTTGACATTGTGTCAACTTGAATGTAAATAATTAAAATTTAAAACCGTAATAGCTAGATACCCCATCAGGGGTGCTATTATTGAAAAGTAGTCGACATGTGTCGCATGCGAGAAGAGTCGATTACAAATGTTGTGCGCGACACTAAAACGGTACTTTTGAACACCCATTGAGATTTACGCTTGAAGGCTTGAAGAGTTACGAGCATGTGGTGTGGGTCGTTTGGCAGCATGGCAATTTCATTGATGCCAATATAAAATTTTATCATGTTGGGTACTTTAGAAAATGAATATAAAAATTAAATATCAATAATTTTTGTATTTGTTCATAATTTATATACACTCAGATGCAAAAAAACCGGGTCATTGGGTTATTTTTGCAAAAAACGCGGGTAATTTTTTGTTCTAGTACTTTGAATAAAACTTTTAGTGTTTTACAATCCAAGAGACCATCAGGTTGTAGAAAAAAACAACATACTGTACTTATTAATTTATTTAAT
Source organism: Ocypus olens (assembly GCA_910593695.2). Taxonomy (NCBI): domain Eukaryota; kingdom Metazoa; phylum Arthropoda; class Insecta; order Coleoptera; family Staphylinidae; genus Ocypus; species Ocypus olens. The sequence continues at coordinate 38,076,748 of OU343058.1, forward strand.
GAACATTAATACGTATACATGAAAGCAAATGCATTTCTGCAAAATAAACTTAAGAGGGATTAATAATGAAAATTTCTGTTAAATATGATTTCAATACTTCGTATTGCCTCCTCGAGTTCTAACTATTGCCTATATACGACGACCCATGCCATCTGTGCATAATGTCGAATGAGCAATAAGTAGCGAAGAATACATACCTTTCAATTTTATTTTCGCTTATTAATGTTCATTAAATAAACTGATAAGTACCATATGTTGTTTCTACATTCTGATGGTCTCTTTGTTTGTAAAACACTAAATGTTTTATTCAAAGTACTAAAACAAACAATTTCCCGCGTTTTTTGCAAAAATTACCCAATGACCCGGTTTTTTTTGCATCTGATTGTAATTTCTGATGGGGGTGCGTCTGCGCGTTTGAAAAAAAAGCTTCCCACGATGTTTTTATGGATATTGCATCTATAAAACATTTATTTCTTCGCATCTGTACTTTCACTAATCACCTAAATTCAGGTATAAAATCAGTCCAACCCTTCTATAATCTCCACATTTGTTTACGACTCCTTCACGTTCACGGTCACCCTTCACGTAAGTGTATTTTATTCTTTTACCTACTCCCACTTCGTAATTGATGAATTACCGAACTGTTTTCACCAATCGTAAGCGACCCATTACGAATATATAGAGCATATATGTTAAATGTTGTACATACATGTGTAACATGTACTATTACCGCTTATGCACCTCGGTATATTATATACTTAGCCAATTACAATTAACGTCCGCCGAGTCCCCTGCATTCGTCTGTTCATCTTTAAATATTAAAAGTGACAGTGACATTTAAACGTCAGATTGCAACTTATTGGTTAAAAGAATAACCGACACAATAAACTCCACGCTATGCCTTATTGGTACTTCCATCGCAATGGTATCTTATTAGATTAACATTTCAGAGTGAGTACAACGATCCGTATCCCTAAATTTGCACAATAAATGTATTGGACAATATATTATTCGACGGAAAATTTTCGAACGATAATTCGTTTGTTTAGTTGGTAGTCGTCCTACATAGCCATTACCGGACAATTGCATGCAAATTTAAACGTCACCCTGACAAGATTCAAGTCTTTAACACTAGGTATAATGCCATCCCAGTGGAAAACTACTTATATTATTCCAATATATAAAGCAGGCTTGAGACAACTCATAGAAAACTACCGTGGTGTAACCATTCAATCAGTCATACCTAAAATGCTGGACGAGATAGTGGCTGGTCAGTTAATGTGGTTCTCAAAACATTTTTTATCAAGGAATCAACATGGCTTTATACCTGGCCGGTCCACAGCCTCGAATCTTTTGGAATATAAACAGTTTTTATCAAATGCCTTGGAAACGCGTAATCAAATTGATACAATCTACACCGATTTTTCCAAGGCGTTCGATAGAATTGATTGTAATATATTAATTAATAAACTGGAAACTTATGGTTTTAATAGCAATACTTTAAAATGGCTCTCCTCTTTTTTAACAAACCGTTGGCAATATGTCCGAATTAAAAATTACATATCAGACCCAATAAATGTAACTTCTGGTGTATCTCAAGGGTCACACTGTGGACCAGTCTTATTTATTTTATTTATTAACGATATTCAAGACATCATTAAAAACAGTGAGTTTCTCTTGTACGCCGACGATCTAAAGATATTTAAAACAATTGTTACCCATAATGACTGTCAGAAGATGCAGGAAGATATCGATCGTTTAAACGAGTGGTGCTCTAATAATAATTTAATATTAAATGTGAAGAAATGCTTTTCAATGTCTACATCTAGAAGCAAAAAACAAATTGACTTTACATATTCCATTGGATCATATAACCTTATAAAAGTAGATACTGTAAAAGATTTAGGTGTTACTTTCGACTCCAAGTTTACATTTAACTCTCATACAGGGTCTTCATTTCAAAAGGAGCCACCCTGAATAACTTTGGATCTGAAGTAGTTACGGTTTTAAGAAAAAATACGTCAATTTTGTTTTCGAGGGGGAACTTAAAAAACACTGTTTTTAGAATTTTATCTTTCACCCCCTCACCCCCAGCCACCCCATCTTTGAAATTTTTAATGGCACCCCCTATTGTGCGATACCTTATTTTAAAGGGCATAAAAAATACTATCCAGAAATGCAAAAATAATTCGAATCAGTTCATTTGTTTTAGAGAGGTTATTCAATTCAAAACACGCCACCCTGAATAACTCTGGTTCTGAAGTAGTCACGGTTTCAAAAAAAAAAACGTAAATTTTGTTTTTGAGGGGGAACTTAAAAAACACCGTTCTTAGAATTCTATCTTTCACCCCCTCACCCCCAACCATCACAACTTTAAAATTTCAAATAGCACTTTCTATTCTGCGATACCTCATTTTAAAGGCAATACAAAATATCCATCCAGCAAATGAAAAATATTTGTAATCAGTTCATTTGTTTTAGAAAAAGAGGGTCTTTGTTTCAAAACAAGCCACCCTGAATAACTTTGGATTTGAAGTAGTTACGGTTTTAAGCAAAAATACGTCAATTTTATTTTAGAGGGTGGAACTTGAAAAACACTGTTTATATAATTTTTTCTTTCACCCCCAGCCACACAATATTTGGTGTGGCATATTTTGATATGAATATCTCTGAAACAAATGAACTGATTTAAATTAATTTTGATTTGCTGGACAGTATTTTGTATGCCCTTTAAAATGATATGTCGCACAAAAGGGGATGCCATTTGAAATTTTAAAGATGGGGTGGCTGGGGGTGAGGGGGTGAAAGATAAAATTCTAAAAACAGTGTTTTCAAGTTCCGCCTCAAAAACTAAATTGACATATTTTTTCCTGTAACCTTGACTACTTCAGAGCCAGGGTTATTCAGGGTGGCTTATTTTGAAATGAATACCCTCTCTCTCTAAAACAAATGAACCGATTTCAATTATTTTTGCGTTGCTGGATAGCATTTTTTATGCCCTTTACAATGAGGTATCGCACAATAGGGGGTGCCATTAAAAATTTCAAAGATGGGGTGGCTGGGGGTGAGGGGGTGAAAGATAAAATTCTAAAAACAGTGTTTTTTAAGTTCCCCCTCGAAAACAAAATTGACGTATTTTTTCTTAAAACCGTAACTACTTCAGATCCAAAGTTATTCGGGGTGGCTCCTTTTGAAATGAAGACCCTGTATATTAAATATTAGTAGGAAAGCACTGCGAATGTGGGGGTATGTTTGGAACATTAGTAAGAATTTAAATGCTCTTTTTAAATACGCCTCAGTCGTATGGACACCATACACTCATACAAACATAAACAGATTGGAAATGGTCCAAAAGAAATTCTTAAGATGTATGGAATATAAGATTGGGTGGGAACATATACCTGGAGAATACGAGGCGATCATGGACAATTTCAAGATAATCAAGCTCGAGGACCGTAGAAAAATATTGGATTTATGTTTTCTGCAGAAGGTTATAAATGGAACAATGGATTCCCCGAATCTAGTGGACCAACTCACCCTCCATGTCCCTCAGCGAAGCACACGATCCAACATCGTATTTCACGTCAATACTTATAGAACCGAATCGGGCCAACATAATTCCCTAGCCCGCTAGATGGACCTGGCCAACGAATATTATAAATATCACTGGTTTGACCTATTCAACAGTGCAACCGCAGGTTTTAAACACAAATTGTTTGTTCATTTATAAAACCACTACCATAATACGCACATGTTGTTCAAATTTATGTTGTATTTTTTATTTTTTTTTTGTTTAAGTAATCTATTTGAATTGTTGTTAATTCCATGTAAAAGGTGTTATACCGTGAATAAACATATTATTATATTATTAAGATTCAGTTTCAATATGTCTTTAGTTAAAGCGAATAAATGTAAGGTCGAAGGTAAAGCATAGTACACAACGCGAGTTGTAACGCAATTACGCGCTCGTGAAATTACGTTACTCGCCGCTACGCGGCTCGTACGCAATATCTTTCACTTGCGCGTAATTTGCTACTTACAACTCTAGTTATGTAATATACTATAACATTCAATTCAAATGCGAAGCTGCACTGATGAGAGATAAATCTTGAAACGCGTCTGCAGATGGCTATTTACTTAATTTTTACATATTTTAGGGTTCAGTTTTATAATTTAAAATTTTCAAATTCAATTTAGTGTTATTTTTTCAAGTTAGTCCTGTGGGTAGAAATAAGGGATCTTAAACCAATGTTATTTCACTAAGTACTTAGTACTAGTAATAACGCAAATTTCTTTTGTATCATTCAATATCCGGCGTGGCACTAGCCAGGGAAGTAGTTGTTTCAATAAGTTATTTGTTTATAGTCTTAGTAACACTTTATTTTGCTTGCAGAGTTACGAACAGGTTGAATATTTATATATTCAGGCTATATTTCGTTTTTTGAATTTATTTAATACTTTCTGCAACAAGTAAGGTTGTTTCTATGTTATTTATAAAACGCAGGTTTACTGGGGTTTATTGGCCCTTTTTGACTGTTCGCTTTTATTGTTAAACTGGGGAAATTGTGAGTGTGAACACTGTACATTTCGATGCCAGACAGACGGCTCTTTTTGGGGACTTAAAAATGCGTCACCAGTCCACTCCATTCGGTTGACGAATTTGGAGCGTATAAACGGTAAACATCAACTCTGCTTCTTTGCAAAATAAGTATCGAGTTGTGGGCAAACAATGGCAGAAACCAAAAAAATATATATCTAGTGAACATAGGACATGTTTAATTACCTTTATGGGAAGCCGGATTTGCGGAATGGAAAATTTTCCAATGAATTTACTTGTGAATAGTGGTTGTTAGTGAACTCGGAATCCTAACAATTTCAAATACACAATTATATGTAAATAACAAGATATTGATGACATTATATAAATAGGTTTAAAATTAAAATTCACTTGGTTTGTTTCACGATTAAATTGATTTATTTTCAACTAGTTTCGGCTTAGTGCCATTTTCAAGAATGATGTACAAAAAAAATTATTGTGGATTATATACAATAGGTGACGGCTTTCAGGTAATAAGGGCATTTCATATCGGGGAATTCCACATTATATAAACTTTTATTTGGTTAAATGGTTTAAGATTGTGATTTAAAGTTTATTTTAAGGATAGATAGGACATTACAATATCAATCAGAGTTTATCAACTAATAATCAGTAACCATTAATTAAGGAAAACATTTTTCTTCTCCCACAACAGTAATTTAGCAATAACATACTGCATTCATGAAAAGTATATTCGTCATTGCAAACAGTGATATACAATAAAATCCACGTAACTTACTGATAACTAACCACTGACTATTAAGAAAAATTAAAAATGGTTATATTATTTTGTGTATAAATTTTATAATGCACTAATTAAATCTTCCCTGTTCTTGTTTTAGGTTAGGATAACCATTCGACATAACCGTCTCGACTACTTTAGGGCAGTAGAGACGTGTCGATCGAAATATTTCGCATGCGACATGGTGTCACGCGTTCAATAATACCGATTCATGCAAAGTGATCAACATTTGCCGATATCTCGTATGCGACACCGTGTCGAACGATTCAAAAATAGCACCTCAGGGCAACATCTATTATCTTAACATTGGATAATTTCCTTGACTGAATGGAGAAATCCACAGACAATAAGAAACCATAAACTAGCGATAATTATAACAATATCATTGATAAACATTGAAATATTGTTTCCCCGTGCGACAACCGAGCACCAGTTTCAATCTTATTAGATCTCATCAGGTCAATATAGACGCTGACAGAGAAACGGTTTTCCACTATGAAGTTGTAACCCCAAGTATTCGTAATAGATAGATACACCATTAAGGCGACTTCTATTGTCGTAACGTTGCACAAATTATTTAATTGAAACAATATTGAAAAAAAAACCGTAAATGCAAAAAATCGCGAATATTTCGTTTTGTAGCAAAAAGTTACGTACTTTTTGGTGTCTTATTACTAAAATAGTAAACACGCAACCCCCAAGAGATGCACTTGAGGGGGCGGCCAAGGGAACAGGATCGGCCCTGGATGCCCGCTTATGTCACTTTTGACACGAGAAATTCATTCAAACTTACTAGTTCCAAGTTTGTGTCCATTCTGCTTTCCTTGTTATTATCGGTTTGTATTAGTTCCCGTGTGTCAAAATGGACTTCTCTCGACCCTATTTACTCATAATCAGTTTTACCTTGCATATATATACATGTGTAAATAAACCCCGCTTTATCATTATTACTCCTCTACTCCGACCCAACCCACATAATTAATCATGAGATTATGGAAAAAACAGGACAGCTCATGAATGCTATGTTGCCAAATGTACATTTCCTTAAAAATTGCTCCTGATGGCCTGTGAGGCACGAAACAACACTTTTGCATCGACATTTTGTTTTCAGAATTTTAGGAAGAATATCGCCACGTGTAGATTATCCGCCAATTTATACACACCCGATATAATAAAATGAGAAACACTATACTTTTCATCTTCTACAATTTAAGAGACTCTAAGAGACTGCAATAAACAAATCATCTACCGAAACAAATATAAGTATAGACTAAATGAAGTGTAATAATTCTAAGTATGCAATAATATTAAATTATATATAATTGAAAATATCATAAGAGATGTTCAAAAGTCCACCTAATTTGTAGCTTTCTTCTATTAATCTTCTGTCGATGGATATGACTTTCGATATTTTATTTTTCACATTACCTTATTAGAAAAAATCTAAAACAGACAGATCGTGTGATATAGGAGCCCACGAGATTGGTGCGTTTCTTCCTACCCCGTCAACATATAAGCAGGAGCTCCATCATGTTAAAACCATCTTAATCTAGCCCTCAATGATAAACTTAAATTAAGATATCTTGAAGAAAATAAAGATAATCATTGGCTTTTAAAATTTTTTGATCCGAATCCATGCATTTAACTCAAACTATATTTGTGGCGTTCTCTGAACAACTTTCTGTGGATTCATTGTGTCTGTGAAACATCAGTTCATCTGCCCACAATGTATTTGTTACTTCTTCGCAGATGTTTTTATACCGAAGACCAGGGCCGGATTTAGACTTGATGAGGCCCTAAGCTATTTGAGATACGCGACCCTTTATTAGTCCAGATATTATATGTCAGTGGCAAATATAATTTTCAGATACCTAGAGGGTTAAACTGAAATACAATTAAGAAGTAAATAGATAGTGAAATAATAAATCTTTAACTTAACATTTTTATTCATAACAAACTTAAAAATACAAACTCTGGTAAAAAGAAATAAAAGTTCTTTTAAAAAGCACAATGTACAAAGGTTTATTATCTAATATCTTGAAACATGTTAAAAGGATTAAGGAACTATATTAAACTAAAGTATTTTCTTTCTTGCATTTACCAGAGCAAAGACACTGATGCCATCATCAAATGATAAACTGCGTAGTTTGTCTATGCACAAAAGACAAAAGACTGAGGAAACATAATTAAGGAGTTTGCTGCTAGAAGGGTGCAGCTCCATATTTAGACCGTTTTGGGTGCAAATGTATGCCATATTAAAAAGAAATTGGCGGATTGACTGGTGCAAGAACGATGCCGATCTGATAATAAATAAAGGAATGATACATCTTTATGGATCTGCCTCCTCAGTCATTTGGTGCAAGAAGGGTGCAGCTTCGGACTTGCATCCTTTTTGCACCAAACGATTGTGAATGTTCGGTGATTTTCGTGGAATGCAAGGTCGTCTTCTGTCGGCACTGGGCCGGCAGGGCAGCTGATTTGTTTTGACTTGTTAGTCGCTATCATGACTGCGTGGCGTGCGTTTTCACGTGGTTTAATTGTTCGGCAACGTCGTATAAAAATGAGTGAAACCGAGTCAGATCCGTTTAGCGCTAGTAAGTTAAAATATGGGCCTACAAGCTCTGATGAAAGTTGTTCAAATAGTGATGTCACAGGACCTTCAACTAGGAGGAAGCATCCAAAGAAGAAACGTACCTCTGTGCAAAAACAACACATTGAACCTGTTGTCAACATGGAGCCCACGGAAGAGCCCACAGTTGTTTCTGTAACCAAAAATAAAACGACCGACCCCACTGTCTGGAAAAGAAATGTGAAAAAAGCTATTGCAGAAGGGAAAATGTATACGAACTGGAAAGGAGTACAGAAGGGACCCAGATCAACTGGATCGAACTGCAACTGCAGGTACAAGTGTTTTGAGAATATGGACGAAGAAACAAGAAAAGTTGTCTTACAAAAGTTTAACAAAATAGGCAACAGAGATTTGCAAAATACCTATTTGGGAGGGTTGATTAAAACTACTACTATTCAAAGAACTCGAAAAAAGACAAATGAAAGGCAAGACCGTACTTATTCCCACAAATACTTTATAAGGCTGGGCAACCTATCCAAACGAGTTTGTAGACATGCTTTTGGTTCAATCCACGGCATATCAAGGAAATGTGTAGATCTCATTGCCCAAAATTTTCGTGACAGAGGTATTTGCAGTACCACCTAGTAACAAAGGAAAGCATGCAAATAGACCCAACCGAAAATCTAACGAAATACTCAAAAATGTGAACATGCACATCCAGAGCTTTCCAAGGCGTGAATCGCGTTAAAGTAGAAACAAATCCCGTCGATTCTATTTATCTCCAGATCTAAATGTAAAGAAGATGCATCAACTCTATTTGGAACTTTACGAACCGGAAAGTGTTAGCAATCCTAAATATAAACCCAAAGTTCCCTATGACTTCTACTATCGATACTTCAAACAAAACTTCAACTACAGCTTTGGCTCACCTCGCTCAGATACGTGCAAAACATGTGATATCTTACATAACAAACTCATAGATGTGACCCTCGACGAAAATGAAAGAAAAGTTTTAGCAGCGGAAAAGAAGTTGCATGAAACTAAGGCCGATTTATTTTTCAAGGAGTTGAAGGAGAAAACCACATTGTGCAAGAATAGCAACGAAGTGGAGGTTCTGACCTTTGACTTCCAGCAAAACCTTCGACTTCCAAAAATTCCTGCAGGGAAGCTTTCTACAAACGCCAGTTGTGGACATACAACTTCTGCGTCCATTCTGGTAAGACAAATCAAGCACACTTTTACATGTATGATGAAACTACGGCTCGAGGAATTGTCATTTTTGTACCACTACATACAAAATATACTCCCTAAAAATGTTAAAGTTTTATGCCTTTTCTCCGATAACGCTGAAGCGCAAAACAAAAACTCAGTAATGATTCAGTTTTTGTATTTGCTGGTGAGAACTAGGTCTACTGACAAGATAGAGCACCGCTTTCCTGAGCCAGGACATAGCTTTCTTCCTTATGATCGCTGCTTTGGAGTTATTGAGAACTTTTTAAGGAAGAAGGGCTACGTTTTTAGCCCCCAACAATATGCGGATTTTGTTAAACAATCATCCAAACAGTATATTTCCATTCTGGTAAAACAAAATATGATCCTGAACTTTCGTGGTCACTATGAACGACATTTTAAAAAGTTATCTCAAATGCAGAAAAGCAAAGATTCCAGATTTCGAAATACCGAATTTTCCAGCACAGCAATGAACATTTGGATGGTATTAAAGTCAGTATATCTACTGGTCTTCCGAATTTTCACTTATTTCAAATCTTGAGAGACCTTGATAGCGACCTCTCAGTTTCTTCTGATATCCCAGTCTATTGCAATCCTATACCTGTCAAAAAAACCAAATATGCAGATGTAATGCAGTTGGCAACACGATTCGTTCCTATGGACCAAATGACTTTTTTTCTATGGACTAAATGGCTTTTTATACCCGCCTCACAAGTGATTCAGCCATGGCAGAGAACCAGAAACCCGAATCATCTGGAACGGATGATGACGACCAGGTAGATGAATGAGGGATGTGTTTGCCCGTGTGTTTAATGTTTTATTTTTTTTCTGAATGCTATTTTTTTGACACCAACCTTTTCTAAAAAAGTTTCTTTTTACTGATTTCTTCGTATTTGTGTAGTAGGCAAACCATAGTCGTTTGATTGTTGTAACCGAATAAAAGAGTTTTTGCTGGGAATTTGTTTTTTTTTTTTCAACAATGGTGGTAAGGAAGCATTATTTCACGTGTTTGGTGCAAGAAAGATGCAGGTCACACATTTTTTCAATTTTTTTTTTATTTTTTCAAAAATTATCTACTTCAAAATAGTCTCAAATATTGACTAAATCTGTTTGTCATCGATTGATATTTTGTCTTTTATTAAAAAACAGTTTTTTTCAATTTTCCAACAATTACCCAGGCCCGACAAGAGGGGGGGGTTGACGGGGAAAATACCCGGGGCCCCTGGGTTCTAGGGGCCCCGGAGAAAAAAAAATCTATCATGATTTCAATTAGTAGGAACTATGTTCCTCCTTTTGTAGTGCGTGTGTCACACACATACGGTGTGTGTGGGGTACGTCTGGAGTGTCCGTTGCCAAGATTGCTTTCGGAACCCCCGTTGCGAAAAAGTCTACACGACACAAACGCATCTTGCAGTAATGGTAAGCACATGTGGCAATCTTTTGTTTGTCAAGAGTCAAGTGCTTGCTATCACTGGTCTGGCGCCAGCGCCTTAAGGCCCTTAAGGCATGCGTGTGCGCCGACTAGGGAACCGTGTGCGGGAGACGGTTATTTTCACGCGAGTTCATCCAAATCAATCCACTGGCAATATTTTCCCCTTGTGCATGTCATAGTTTAAATTTGTGTGGTGTTCATGCAGCAGAATCTTGTCATGAGGTTGTAACGTTTTTTGGTACGGTACAAAAATTATACAATATTTTTAGCAGTAGCCCTCAAAGATGGGAAATATTAAAAAATAATACTGGACGTTCATTGCACTCTATGTCAAATACACGTTGGTCTGCTAGAATTGAATGTATTAAACCAATTGCTGAAAATATTCCTGCAATTAAAAGTGCCATAGATTCTGTTCTAGAATTAAACTTAACATGGGAAATTCGTTCAGATCTGAACGGAATAAAAAAATATATGGAATCGTTTGAATTCTTAGTAATGGCTAAAATTTGGTACACAGTCCTTCAAGCTATAAATTATAGAAATATTGTTTTACAAGCTCGTGATGCGACAATTGATGTAGAAGTAGCGAATTTGTCAAGTCTTCTTGATGAATTACAAACAATAAGAGATAGTTGGGAAACTCTCTTCAATGAATGTAAATTGTTTGGTTCATCTTTAGAGATAAATACAGATTTTGAAATAAAAAGTAGTAAAAGGAAAAAACGGGGGAACGAATTAGAAATGACACCAAGTGACGAATTCAGAACAAATGTTTTCAATGTTTTCTTAGATTGTATTATTGGAAATATTGCAAGAAGATTTAATGCGGCTAAAGAAATTGATTCGTTATTCAATGTATTATGGTTATTTCATAACCTTAATGATAAAGAAATACAAAAGAAGTCCGAAAAATTACAAAAAGTATATGAAAATGATTTTGACCATAATCTTGGTGAAGAAATACTCCATTTAAAATCAATTTATGATGCCAATATACAAAACAAATCTCTCTCGCCCATTGAGTTACTAAACATTATTAAAAAAATGAAACTGGATGTATTGTTTCCCAACATAATAATAGCAATAAGATTATTTTGTACGATCCCTGTAACCGTTGCTGAAGCAGAACGATCCTTTAGTGTTTTAAAAAGGATAAAAGATGTTTTGAGATCCACAATGTCACAACACCGATTGAATGATTTAGGAATGTTGTCGATTGAATCTGAAATGGCTAAGAAAATTGATTTTCAAGACGTAATTAATTTGTTTGCTAGGCGCAAGGTTCGGAAAGCAACATTCTAAAAAATAATTTGTTTTTTGTACTTTTTTTGTAATTTTAGTTGTAAACGTTTTCATTTTTGTAAGAGAATTATTGATGAATAAATTGTTCCAATAACAATTAGGATATTTTTCGGTTTCCCGCTTCATTTATAAATAGCCCAAAGTCCGAGGGGAATTTTTTTTTCACGCTCTTGGCAGGGGCCCCCACAAGAAGTATATCCCCGGGCCCCAAAAGTTCTCTCGGCGGCCCTGCAATTACCAAATATGGGGCTGCAACCTTCTTGTAGGAAACTCCTCAATTTATCTTGAGTCATCGTTCTAAATTCATTGTTTATCATCTTCAGCTGTATATATATTTTTATATTTTTGGGGCCTCCCTAGGAAGTGGAGGCCCTAAGCTATAGCTAGTGTAGCTTATACGTACTGCCGAATACATAATACCATTCTCTTAAAAGACCGATAAATATATTTGACAAAAATGATACAAATTAAGGTGTAACAAACAATTGAAATTCTCTTTATATTGTCATTGTTTAATAGATAACCATTATTTTTTAAGATAGAATATACAATTTATAATAACTATTTTTTTATAAATAAATATGTCAAGTGCATTTTATTATAGAAAAAATGTCTTTCTAATGAACCCGGACTATCCGAAACGGCAATAGCCAGGGAAGTAGTTGTTTGAATAATAATTTTATTTTTTCGTCTTTGTATAACTTAATTTTGCAGAATTACGAATGGATTGAGTATTTATATATTCAGGCAATTTTTAATTAAATTTATTTATTGCATACTCCACACTTATTGTTAGTTGCGCTACACTCTTAAGACAACCAGATATTCAAATTTGATAACGAAAAACTTGGAACATAACAAGTGTTAAGGCAACTATCTATGTTAATTATTTTATGAAAATAATTCTTTCTTCATACTTTGTAGGAGAAAGTGGAAATAGCGTTCCAGGTAACAAGCAATCAAGCAATTAAGAACCTAATCAATTAATTGTATAAGTTTGAATTACTTTTTCAAATATGAATCGTTCTTTTCGTGATAATATTTATGTTTGTATGACATATTCGAAACTTTAACAAATTATTTTTTTAATTTAATTTTAAATAGAAATAATAATATATTAATGGTTGTGGATTCACTTTTAATTTGAAAATTATTGGTGCATGATTAAAACTATAACCACTATAGCGTGTGATTGATTTACCACGCAACATAGGGAGTAACATAAGAAAACAGTTTTTTTTTAATTGCTGGTTCTCTGTTTAACCTAAAAGTAATCTTGTACCACCGTTGGATAGATTCATTTATTGCGCTTCCTATGATACCATACAATTATTATTTAACGCTGTTTTGCCATCTGTATGAAGCTGTAACGGGGTTACTACAGCGGCAGTTTTACAGTGAAAATCATGCATTTTCATATTCCTTTTTCTCTGAAACCGTTCATTCGATTAACTTGCAATTTTGTGAGAGCATAAAGCGAGATCGGGCCGCGGCAGTTCCACCATTCTCGACCCCTTATAGTGCGAATAAAATGTGCAAATAGTATCACTTTGTTCATAAATAAGTCTAGTTTCAAAAAATGAATTTAAAAAAATAATGATTTTTTTCCAATTTTCTTAAGGAGGTCACTTCCTCAAAAATGAACAAAATTATCGTTTTTTCTATCGTCGATACCAATTCGACACTCAATTCCGCGTATTAAAAAAAATATTTTACGTTTTCCCGATTAATAAAAGTGATCGGAATTTGTAAGCAAACTGAGGGACTATTTTTAGGTTTTTTGACCTTCCTGAAAAATTTATTTTTTTAAGTTTAGGTACACTTTTCTTCAAAACTATAAAAGCTCACGACTTTTTTTTTTATTTTAAATGTGGTATCGATACCCACGAATATAGCTGAGATTATTTCCATATGTCGAGTGGCGGATTTTTTTTTTAATAAAAAGAAATATTCATGTTTTTTATCATATCATAATTCTGCATCCAATTAATATTTTTTTAATATCCTCTGCCATAAATGCTTAAAATATTCTTATTTTTGAGGTAAGAACATGTATGCAAAATTTCAGAAAAATCGGCCAAGTAGTTTTCTCGAAAAGTGTACCTAAAAATCACGTTTTTTTTAATGGAAAACGGCTGAGGAATTGACCCCCATAAACATAATTAAATTTATTTAAAATAATGGTGTTACTTTTCCTTCTTTGATTAATTGTACGTAAAAGTAGAATCCGTTTGTTTATTTGACATTTACTTCGGTGTCAATTTATTTGCAATACTTATACGAATTGAAAGAATCGGTTCCCCATGCATATTTCCTATATTGCGAGGTCAAAAAATCACACGGTATAGTATTTGAGGGTGATATTAACAAATAAATTATTATTTATTTCGATTGTAATATATTTAATATTCTTAGTTTTTTAATTTCAAAACTTACTTTCTGTACTTTGTAGCGAATACGCGGCATGTCCAATGAAGGGCAGCATCCTTTCAATTAGAGGGACTTTCGCAGCCAGTTTGTAGAGATGCTGTCTGCTTAACTTCCATTTGATGAAGTAAAAAAGCATGGTCACGACACATACTGTTAATAAGGCTGTTGATAAGAACCTTATTTCCATATTTCCAAAATCTGAAATACAAACTGAAGCTGTAATAACTTCTTGCAACAACCATGTTAACGACTTATTTTCTTCTAGGCGCAGCAATTTGGAATTTCAGCTTGTAACCTCTTTCATTCTGAAGAGCTTTCAAACAGCATAGTGTAATGATCCAGGTACATATTCCACCATAAGATCGAATAAAAATTAGTCACATCAAGGCATGAACAAAAAGTCGTATTTCTTTTCATAGCTCACGAAGAGCTTCAAATTTCAAGTTTGACTTTGACAGTGTCAATAATTATTAAAAATTTAGGAACTAAGAAAAGACATGCGGCTTTTTGTTCATACCTTTCTTTGGCTATTTTTTAGGTCCAATGCAACACAACATAACCTATGTTCCAAAACGGAGATCAACAGTGTGCAGTTGTTTTATGTATTATTTGTACGTTGCAGTGTGAATAGCTGAAAGTAGTGTATAATATTTAAAAATAAATTTAATTTTGATTTTTTTATGTCTAAACTATATCTGACGATGAACCGCACAAAGCTTCGAAGCCATTTGAAGCATCTGAGAGCGATTATGTCTGAGCCCAAAATCAGATTCGGACTCAACATCATTCAGAAACTGTGGAAAAAATACATATAAGTTTATAATGAGAAAAAAAGTCAAACTAAATCCAAAAACCAAACCGTCTAATAAATATATCTAATATACAGCCGCACCTCGATCCAGAAACCAACTTAGGTGCGGATCATAACCAAGATAGAGAAGTAAACTTAGACGCAGAGGATAACTCAGGTCCAGAACCAAACTCAGATCCGAAATTGAACGATAATCCACAACAGAAAATTACCTTCTTCATCAAATTAGGATATAAAAAATTACCAAATTTTTCAGCCGAATCAGGAGTAAATCCAGAAGTAGCTGCATTATTGGCGATTGGTAAACCAGGAGATTTCTTTGAGGCCATAGTCGGAACAGAGTGATCAATATGATTTGTAATCAACAATAGAATAGAATAGAATGATATATTTGTGACTACAATTTACATTGTTTACACATGTTGAGGCAAATAACTCATTTTCAATGATTTCCTTTAGCAATTGCTATAATGTCTCTAACGTAACTGTTAATGTATATTTACTCAAGTAAACTAATTTAATAATAATGTACTATTACCATGTTCATTTAAAATAATAAAATAATTTCAAAATTTTACCAATTTAGTCGTAGAAAAAGTATAGTATGCAATTCGTGTTATAAACTTCTCTAGACACTCGTTATTAAACACTCGCTCCGCTCGTGCCTAATTAACTCTAAACTATTAACTCTAGAATAAAGTGCCGTTTATCACACTTGTTGCATAATATACTATTAATTAACAATATTTAATCATTAATACTGGCAACATTGAGTATAGGAAAGATCATTATAATATAACTAACACTAACTACAAAAGTTATTAGAAAAAAATCTATATATATATGAGTAATTCCACGAATATTGACAAGATTCGCGCTGGGTAGGTTCCCCGATATCGCTCGAATTTCATGATCTTGAAGGAGGTGATGGAAAAGGGCGTTATCCCAATTTTTGGCCCTTGGCGCCCCCCCCCACTCCGGAGATATAATTTTTTCATTTTTTTTAAATTGCTGTTTTTGTCATTTTGAAATATCTGTATCTCCGGAAGTTTAGGTCCAAATCGGACCTGTGAGGGCTAATTTTTTTCGTTGAACGATCTACTTTTTGATCAAACTGGTCCGTAATGTCCCCGGCTAAGTCCGATTACTGAGCATGTTGATTTATGAAACCTTATAAATGGAAAATTAGCCCTGGTTTATAGATGCACGAAACAACCGGACTTAGCCGGGGATACTCCAAACCCATTTTATCAAAAAGTAGACCGTTCAAGGGAAAAAATGAGTCCCTACCGGTCCGATTTGGACCTAAACTTCCGGAGATACAGATATTTCAAAGTGGTCATTTTTGTTAAAATCGTGTTTTTCTTGATTTTCTACCCCCCGTATCTCGGGTCTACCATTCCCAAATGCTCTCAAAATTGGAGGGAGTTTTCTTTTACTCCAAAACAAGAATCTCAAACAGGTTTCATCTGTGGTTCTTAGGTATAATCGATGCACCGAATTTAAAAAAAAAGGACCTTTTTATATTAAAAAAACAGACAAAAAAAGGACTTACACGTATACACACACGCGCGCATACACACAGATACATACACACATTTATATTTTTGCCAGACACCAAAGGGAGTATTAAAAGCAATCGATGCAGAAAAAATTAATTTATTTATTGATCAAATTTATTACATAAAGCATCAAATTCTAAGCATTTATAATAAACGGTCTCAAAATTGGAGGGAGTTTTCTTTCACTCCAAAACAAGAATCTCAAACAGATTTCGTCTTTGGTTCTTAGGTATAATCGATGCACCGAATTTTTACAAAAAGGACCTTTTTATATTTAAAAAAACAGACAAAAAAAGGACTTACACGTATACACACACGCGCGCACACATACACCACACGCGCGTGCGCGCGCACACACACAAAACAAATAGAATTATTTTTAAACCGCATATAAGGCATTTGAATAGCCCGCCGCCTTCCTCATTGAATTAAGCGGGTTGTCTACCCATAGGAATACTGTCTGTTAGTTTAGGTTAGTAACCTGATCATATAGTATTATATTGTCGCGATTGTTTTAGATTGTCATCACTTTATCATACGTCCATCACGACGTTAAATATGCCGTGTTTGTGTAAGTAAGTCGACGCGTGAAGAAAAATGGAAAGTTGCGACGTTGGTGCGTTAAAAAAACCGATTGTCATTTAAATACATATACGCGTAATCATGGTTTGGAAAAAATAACGAGATGCAGTCAAACTGATATTGAACTTTTACAAATGCGTATGACTCAATCAAAACAACTTAAAGGTTCTATTTGCCATCATCATAAATGCTACTTTTTAAGTTATTATTTAAATCTACAACGAAAATGCTGCAATCCCGATGACACACATAAAGTGGTAGTGAGAAACTGATCTACGAGAAATAACAAAGACATTGAGTGGTCAGTATTTCATCATATCCAACAAACGATTGGTTCCCGGTGATAAATTGTGCAGAAATTGCGAAGTACGCGTGAAATCTTTGACTGCAAATGACAATGCGCTGGTTCCCATGCCATCGAGAAAGCGCAAACATTCCGGAGCGTACGACGAATTGGAGCAGGAGGATTCCGATGGTATAATGAATAATTTGGCCTCTCAAAGTAGCAATTTCTCCCATCAATCGTTGAGTCAACCTCTCAGTCAAGATAAGCGGGCAATTGACGATATCTTGAAAGCGGTCAATTTAAGTCTGTTTGGGCGTACGTGTTTTCCTCCTGGTTCTTAAGGATCCGTCCGTAATTTTCGTTTTGTGGTAAATTAAACAACGAAGTTGAGTTTAACTCGTCTATTCACACACACTCCAACAATTTACAATATATACAATCTCTGTGCAACTGAGCACTTTCAGTGATAAAATGAAACTCTGGTCAACTCAAAATATTTACAATTAAAGAAAACTACAAACTAAGTGGGGGCGACGGGTGGCGACATGCACATTTCGCCGAGGGGCGCAGGGAACACCTTTACTAGCGCGGGTGGTAACCCTAGACCCAGAGGTCTAGGTAGAGAAAAAAAAACCTTATGTAAATAAGGGTAGCGGAACTTGCATCGCAGATGGATAATTGCTGAAATTTCCCTTAATACCTGTCTATTGTGAACATTTCTGGAATTTACACGTTTGTAGACAATAAGCTCATAAATCGAAGAAATATATAATCTCCAGAAATGTAAATATGGCAATAAACTAATAGAGCACCTTTAGAAATAATAAAATTGCTGGAAATACAGTAATGGCTAATGAAAACATAAAATAAGTAAGAATTTATAATGCGATTACAAACATGCCGCCCGCCTTGAAAGGACCTAGTCTTTCAATTGATAATACGTAAAAGTAACAATGTCATATATATATATATATATATATATATATATATATATGTGGTATATAAAAGTAATAATCATTATTCAAACATAGTAAATTATAAGCCAATGGGGTTAGCTACTTCTTCGGTGGAGTCAATAGGTAACGCGCACAGGTTCATCACCGAACGTTTTAACACACTAGTCGAGGTTTTCACGGTCACTACGCGCACTTTACCATCAGCGCCAGGATGTATGGCTTGGACTCGGCCAAGGCGCCATTGGGTCGTTAGGGAGTTTTCTTCCTTCAGGAGTACTAGTTCACCAACACGGATAGCTTTGGAGGAGTCGCGTTTCCATTTGGAACGCTGCTGCAATTCGGCCAAATACTCTTTTGACCACCTCTTCCAGAAGTGTTGGGTAAGCTGCTGGATCCTCTGGAATCTGGAGAGCCTCGCCGAGGGTATGTCAACAACGTTTTCATCAGGAGGCCCAGTCAATGGCCTTCCAATCAAGAAGTGAGCCGGTGTCAATGGGGCGAAATCATTAGGGTCATTGGACATAGGTGTCAAAGGGCGGGAGTTTAGGATAACCTCTACTTGTATTAAATGAGTACTTAATTCTTCAAAGGTAAGCGAAGCATCACCAACCACGCGCTTCAATATTGTTTTGACAGATTTTACCATAGTCCGCCAAAGTGAGGAGAACGAGGGGGTGTAAAATGCCAGCTGATTTCGAGATTACTAACACAATCGATTAAAGTGTCTTTATTTTTATCAGATTTAATAAAATTTTCCAATTCATTCAATTCGTTGCGAGCCCCAATGAAATTCTTCCCATTATCGGAGTGAATATGACGAGGTTTTCCGCGTCTACCGCAAAATCGGCGCAGTGAAGCAATACATGCCTCAGTCGTCAGATCGGATACTAATTCTAAATAAATAAATAAATAAATAAATAATCATCTTTATTCCTATTAAAATATACAGTAATACATACTTAAAATAAAAACAGCGTCAATAGAAAATTAATTAAACTTAAGTGTGGAAAAGTCATCTAAGTTATATGGCTCAATTTTTAGCAGCAAATCAACTAGCCTTCTTTTGAAAATATTAAAATTTGTTTTTATGTCCTTCGGCAAGAAATTATAAAATTTAATACTTCTGTATTCTGGACTTTTTTCCGTAAATGTATATTTATGAATAGGGTATACAAAATTGATTTTATGTCGTGTATTGTGATCGTGCAAGTTTTTGTTATTGTAAAATAAATTGTTTTGTTTCCAAACGAATAACAAACTTTCTAAGATATATATAGCAAATATTGTGAGAAGACCATTAGCAGAAGATAGCTTTCTACATGAAACTGTAGGTTTGAGACCTAACATAGCTCGAAGTGCTCGCTTTTGAATGACGAAAATTTTATTAATCTGTGGCGAACTGCCCCAATGAATTACACCATATCTAATGCGGCTTTCAAAGTTGGCATAGTAGGCCATTTTTAAGATTTCGAAACAGACACACTCCTTTAATGAACGGAGCATGAAGCAAGATTTACTTAATTTTTTGGAAATGTGAATTATATGATCGTTCCATTTTAACTTGTCATCTATTAATATACCAAGAAATTTTGCGGAGTGTGTTACTTGTAATTTATAATCACCAAAGTGTAAACTGGTTGGTGTAGTGATAAGTTCATTTTTTTTAAATAAGATACAATTTGTTTTGCTCTTGTTTACAACTAATCTGTTAACTTCAAACCAATTAAATATTTGTTTTAGTGCTTTAGTCCCGTTTTGACACAAATTAGTCATATCAGTACCTGTAATGACCATATTTGTGTCGTCAGCATAGTTAATAATTATTAAATTAGTGGTGTTATTAAGAGTAAATAAATCATTAATATAAATGTTAAATAAAAGGGGGCCTAAAATGCTTCCCTGCGGTACACCAATGACAATATCCAGTACTTTTGATTGTGCCACGAGGCCGCCATCTTGTTTTGTCTCCACGATTTGTTTTCTGCCGGTTAAGTAAGATGTTAACCATGTGAGTACAATACCTATAAATCCGATTTGATAAAGTTTCGATAGCAATATTTTGTGATCGATACAGTCAAAAGCTTTAGATAAGTCAATCAGTACCCCGCATGATGATTGGTCTTCTTCCATGGATGAATATATAAATTTTGTAAAATTATATAATGCTGTACTACAATTTTTATTAGATGTGAAACCGTGTTGGTACTCTGACATTATATCGTATTTGCATAAAAATGATTTAATTTGTTTGATTATAACATACTCATATATCTTTGAGAAAACGGATATAAGACTTATGGGTCTGTAATCTTCCTCATTTTCTAGGTCTCCATGTTTAAATAAAGGCATTACTTTAACGATCTTTAATTGCTCCGGAAAAATTCCGTGAACTAGTGACTCGTTTATTAAAAAACATAGGTGATTTACAATACTGTCCATGCATTTTTTAATAACAAACGATAATACTCCATCGATTCCGCAACTTCTTTTTGTAGGCATGTTTCGAATAATATCTTCTAATTCGTTAGGAGTTGTGGGATGTAAAAATAAAGTACTATCAATTTTCTGAATATTGACATCATTAACAGGGCGTGGGGTTTTCAACAGCTTAGTAGCTGCATTTATGAAGTGTTCATTGAAACGATTTGGATCAATAGTAGATCCTATTTTAGACGAAGTTCGGTCATTAGCTGTTGTTATGTCTTTGATAACCGACCATGAGACTTTACTTTTATTTGTTGCAAGTGCTATTTTCTTGCTATAGTAGTTGTTCTTATCATATTTTAAGTGAACATTATATAATTGTTTATAGTGTTTTAAAGTCGGTATATACATTGGCGAGTGTTTCGATATAATTTCGTACAGATTTACTAATCGTTTATATTCTTTCGTTTCATCAGACATTGGAATTTCCACTTTATTACTTGCAGTTTTCATCAATTTCAATGGAAAACAAGTATTGAAGTGCTGCAGGAATATTTTCATAAACAAATCAAACTGACTGTTCACATTTTTACAGTTATACATACATGACCATTGCTCTACATTGTTTAGACGCTTTTGAAATAAAATTATATGTTTTTCAGAGAAAATGCGTGAAATAATTTGGGCATTATTAGTTTTAAGGGTCTCAGAAAAACTTACAATTTGCGCGTGATGATCGGAGAAGCCAGTATTTACTACTCGACAATTAACTACATCTTGGTGATTTGTTATGACATTGTCAATACAAGAGTTACTGCCTTTAAACATTCTGGTGTATTCATTTATAAGTAAAATGTTGCCATAAGAATCCAATAGTGATTTAAACTCATGGACTGCTTTATTTTCTCGGAGTATATTGATATTAAAATCTCCGGATATGAAATATCGGTTATTATTTGATATTAAGATTAAAAATAATATTTCCAATTTCTCGAAAAATATGTTAATATCTGCACTGGGAGATCTATATATAGTTACAAATGTTACTTTTTCCTTTTGGAGTGTACCGCCTTGGTTGAAAAGCACACAAAAATGCATAAATAAGCTTTGGTGACCTTAGCGCCGCGACCCTTCCTATCCTTACAAATAAAGGCCCAGCATAATCTATGCCACAGGTCTGAAATGGCGCGGAGGGTGTTATACGTCCCACTGGTAAATCGCCCATTATATGCATTGGCTTGATAGGATTGCATTTAAAACAGTTGATGCATTTTCGCACAATATTTTTACACGTATTGCGGCCCGACAGTGGCCAATATCTAGTTCTTATACTTGCTAAGAGAGCTTGCGGACCACAATGGAGTTGAACTATATGTTCTCTTTCAAGAATCAATCTTGTTAAATTTTGTTTATTATGTAATATAATTGGATGCCGTTTATTGAAATCATAGTTTGCGTTGTTTAGGCGTCCACCGACTCGTAACACGCCTTTATCATCAAGAAAAGGATTAAGCGCCAAAATTTAACTTCGCTTATTTAGCGGCCTATTGTTTTTTATATCATTGATATCTTGCGAAAAATGTTCGGCTTGAGATAGTCTAACTAATGCAGTGGTAGAATGCTTTAGCTCATTAACAGTCAAAGTACCTGATTGTTTACAATTATTTGTCCCCTTACAGTTTGATATAAATCTAAAACAATAGCTTATTACCCGTACTAACTTATTGAATTTAGAGTACCTTGCCAAAAGATCAAATTCTAATTCTTTGGCAATGGAGAGAGAGCATGTTAGTATTTTACGCTCCTCAGTTTCACAATTTTCTAAATTTAATTCAACTGATGGCCATTTATCTGAATTGCACATTAAATGGTTAAGACCTGACCACCATAATTTATTATTGACTAAATCTTTAGAATCAATGGCTCGTGTAATCAGATCCGCAGGATCGTCATGTGTTCTCACATGTAACCATTTTCCACTCTGCGTGAGGTTTTGTATTTCAGAAACCCGGTTCGCCACAAAGGTTTTCCACCTATTACTCTGGGCCTTGAGCCAGCACAAAACAATGGTTGAGTCGCACCAATAATATTCATTATTAAATTTAATTTCTAAAGCATTGCGAACCTTATCAATTAATTGAGATAATAACAGGGCCCCACACAGTTCTAGGCGTGGTATTGAAATTTGTTTTAAAGGGGCAACCTTTGATTTAGCACAAAGTAAATGAATTTCTATGTCTCCGTTTATATTTGTTGACTTTATGTACATACATGCCCCATATGCTACTTGAGAGGCATCACAGAATCCATGTAGTTCAATGTTGTTATATGAATCGCATATGCTTCGCCTGTTTGCCTTGATTTGATCTAGATTATCTAAATTATGAACAAAATTTAACCAGCGTGTGTGTATTTCGGTAGGTAGTGACTCATCCCAATCGATTTTGAGTTGCCATAATGACTGCATAATTCATTTGGCAGCAATTATAAGAGGAGCTAATAGACCTAATGGATCAAACAATTGACCAATGAATGAAAGGATTGAACGCTTCGTTATACCCGCGCCTTTGAATGCTTTATTTTGATATCGAAAAGAGTCTGACCTTTAATCCCAAAGCAGCCCCAAGGTTTTGATCTCTAATGAATCTGAAATTGCTAATGAATTATTCGCGTCGTTTTTTGCTGAGTGCGGTATAACTAATATGTTATTCGACAACCACTTGCGCAATTCAAAGCCCGCACTAGCTAGAATATCTGTTATTTGATTTCGTAATTGCACGAGTTCTTCAAGATTATCACCCCCTGTCATCGACGTAAAAATCATTTTCAATGACATAACTAGCATGCGGAAAGTCTGATTGATTGTCAATAGCTAGTTGCTTTAAAGAGCGGATGGCCAGGAATGATGCTGATGCGGTACCATATGTTACCGTATTTAATTCGTATTCCTTAATCGTTTCATTATTCGATTGTCGCCATAAGATACGCTGTAGGGACCTGTTATTGGGGTCAACCAAAACTTGGCGGTACATTTTCGTGATATCGGCAGTTAATGCGTATTTAAATCGTCTAAATCGTAACAGAATTGAAAATAGATCACGCTGTATAGTAGGCCCTACCATTTGAGTTGAATTAAGCGATAATTATGAGTCTGATTGCGCTGATCCGTCAAACACTACACGGAGTTTAGTGCTACTACTTTCTTCCTTAAACACGGGATGATGAGGCAAATAGAATGTTAATTTTGGTTGCGACTGCACTGGATTAATTTCACTCATGTGTCCTAATTGCTCATATTCCTGCATGAACGCAATGTATGAATCGCGAAGTGCTGGATTTTTAGAAAATTTTCTCTCTAATGAGTAAAATCTATTTAATGCTGCATGTCGTGAGCTTCCTAATTCATTTACATTTTCGCGTAATGGTAATGTGACAATAAATTGGCCGTCTTCATCTCGTTTTGTCGTTTCAATGAAATTATTTTCACAGGCAATTTCTTCGCGGGTATAGGGCGAAGAGTTAACAATTTCCTCGAGTTCCCAGAATTTCGACATTTCAAAATCCCTTTTTACTGATAAGTTGGAAGATACACTTAATTGATTATGATAAAGCGGAACTGGCCCTGCAATAACCCAACCCAGTTTAGTTTTATGCAGTGTCGAAAGATTTTTGTCTAGCTCAATCTGACCCACACAAAGCAGCTTCCAAAATATATGTGACCCAATGAGCATATCAATTTCGCCGTTTTTATTAAAGGTGGGATCAGCAAGCCTAATATTTTTGGGAATTTTAAGTAAAGATGTGTCGAATTAAAACTGGGGTAGTCGGTCAGTTATTTTATCCAAAATTAAGCATGATAGTTTCGCTTGATATGATGAATTATTGGATTTAAAGTTAACGGTTGTTTTGTGTTTTACATGAGAAATGCCTTGATTGACTCCTGTGATTGACATGTTTATATCATCGCGTGATGCGTTTATTAGTCTGCACATTTTTGCAGAAATAAAATTTGATTGCGATCCCGAATCTAGTAATGCACGGCAATTATGAGATCGGCCATGGCTATCAATTAATTTGACGCATGCGGTTGACAAAAGTGTATGAGTACTGTTACAAACTGAGTTATTTGATGTTGATGGTTCATTTATAGTTGAATTTATTTTTAAATTTGTATCTAGATGTAATAAAGAATGGTGTCTTTTTTGGCAAATTTTGCAGGTAAATGTGCTTCTACATTGTTTATTACTGTGGCCTTTAAATAAACAATTAGAGCAGAGATTAAGTTCTCGAACCTTAGATAGTCTATCATTCGGTAAAAGTTCATTGAATTTGCTGCATGAATTAATTGAATGCGAACCATTACACATTTGACAAAAAAAACCTAGAATTTAGTTTATTGATTGAGATATTCGATGATTTATGTTGTCTAGTAATTGTATTATGTTTGTGTTGCCATTTTTCTGGGCGTAAAGTTTCTAATAAATCACATTTACACTTAAAAAAATCGAATAAAGATACAAGATTTGGTAGCTGATTTGATTTATTTTCCTGCTCCCATTCGCGACGTGTTGCAAAGTCTAATTTAGTGCTTATTAAAAATATGATGATTGCATCCCAAGACCAAGTATCAATAGGTAATCCCATAGATCTTAAGGCCCTTAAGTTACTTTTAAACCCATCTAATAAAATTCTTAATGACCCTTGCGCTTCTTTTGCAACGGCAGGTATGTCCCAAATTGATTTTAGATGTTTATTCACTATAAGTCGTTTGTTTTCAAAGCGATCAGTTAATAATGACCACGCGATTTCATAATTTTCGGAAGTTATAGCTAAGGATTGAATTGTGTTGGCAGCTTCGCCACTCAAACAAGATTTTAAATAATGGAATTTTTGAATATTGTCTACTGAATGATTGTTATGAATTAATGATTGGAACATTTCCGAAAATTGGGTCCACTGATAATATTGACCATTAAAATTGGGTAGTGTTAAAACGGGCAACTTTACATTAAGAGGAGAAGCAGTAGTTACATCATTTGAACGAGCTGACACACTTGGTTCTGGAATTGTATCTTCTAAAAATGTTTCGTACTTTGAAATTGCCTCATTGTAAGCGATTTCAAAGTTTTCGCGCTCTTTATTATGGGTTTCCATGTTATCTTCGTCAAGTGTCTCAACTTTATCCATGATTCGATTAAATGCATCCAATAATGGCTCGATTTCATTGAGGCGCACTCTGAGTTTATTATATATTGTTTCAGTTACTCTAGCAATATTTGTATTGTTATAAAAAGTATTAGCACGCGTTAGAGTAGATTTTACTTTGCTACGTTTGCAAATAAGTGATTTTAATTCCTTTTCGGACATTATTCAAATACAAGTGGAAGCGGTAAAAAGATATAGGAAGGAAAAAGCTAGTGACAAGTTAAAAAATAACATGTTTTACAAATTATTATTTTTGACATTATCTATAGATAGTGATAATTCTAATTTCATGTAACTCTCGTAGTTTCATGATTATGAACAAAATATTACAAATATTTGTAATTATTTCATTTTTTTCCAAAATTAAATAAAATTTGAACCATATTTGTTAGAAGTATCCGGACCAACATACTGGCAGACTAACAAACAGAAATGTGTGGAAAATGGTCTCGAAAATGCACATTTTCGTTGAAAGTTAGACTAAAAATGGTTTTTAACTTTTGAAACTGTATATAAAAACTTATTGTACATAAATTTTACCTACTCTCACTTTGTAATTAATAAATTAAACAGTTTCCATCAATATGTAATAATGCAATGTAATGTAAAAATTCAACCATTCAACGTAGCTCAAAACGGACATAAAAAAACGAAAACATTTTCACGATCACAATACCTTTCCGTACTTCGTACAGAGAAAATAATGACAAAAATTGAAAATTTCCTTTCTTTTGAGAAATTTTCAACTGATTATTATTCCGCGTTATAATACATACATTTACCCTATTTAACCAACTTTCTATGATAACCGTAATCGCCGGAGTACCTCTCTAAAAACGATAAGCCTGCAGCTCACTAAATTCCCTTTTATATAGGGTTTTTCAAAAGTAAGTCGTGTATTGAAATACTGATATTTGTATCAATCATTGAGAAATTTGAAAATTAAAAATGCCTATATGTGAAGAAAGAAATAGAGTTATGGATACATTTTAAGTTGCCTTTGAAGAATTGGTGTTACCAATCTCCAAATGGCCTGCTATTTTATTGACACTAGATGTTCCATATTTGTTTTTATTTGCTAAATTTTGCGTTTCTTATAAAACTTCAGCAACTACAACATCTGTTGTAACAGGGGGTCTTCCTGATTTCTTTTTATCCATAACAGAACCACTTTCTTCAAATTTTGCTACCAGCTTTTGAACGGCCTGTGCAGGGCTAAAGCCCTGCACAGGCCGTCTTTTAAAGACCCGGCCCGAAAGTGAATATTCAAAGGCCTGGCCCGGCCCGAAGAAATAAAATGTTTTGTCGGCCCGGCCCGCTAGTGAATATTCAAAGCTCGGCCTGGCCCGGTTCTTTATTTTTTTTTTCTATTATTTAAAATTTATAATAAAACAAATGAATTATTCTGTTTTGAAATATTTTATAAAAAATCATATCTCAAAAATCTTTTGAAAAAAGAAGAAAGGATCAGGGCAAAACATATATTATTTTTAAGAAAATTAAAATATGAGTAATTGATTATTCTTTGAGATATATTTTATTCATTAAATACTAACTATCTAAATATTTTTTTTTGTTTTGGATTTTTTTTTAAACTTTAAACATTCAAGTATAAAAAAAGTATAGAATAAATTTTTCGTATCCGTAACGGTTTACGATATTTTTGAGTCCAAAATAAGTGTACTGAAAGTTTATATTGTTATAATTTTTGACACAATAATTTTCTGAGTCTCTAGTAAAGACCAAAAGCCATGTCTTGATAGCCTTTATAATATATGTAAAATTCGCTAAAATCCCTGATTTACCCCCAAAAAGTGTGCATTTATTTATGGCATGATTTAACATTTATATTAAATAAAAATAGTCCATTTAATTTTATTTAGAAAGAATTCATGCATCCGAAAATATAATCAAGATCAGCGGGTGTAGTGGAACACGAAACATTATAAAAAAGTATCGTAAAACACACCGAGTAGGTATAAAAAAAATAAACAAACCCAGAGCATTTATCAACAGTAAATCTCTCAACGCTGTGCGACCGAAAATGTAAATTAGGACGCGTGTTATTAGTCATTCTCCACAAAAACAAATAATTTCATATTAAATTCAGGCAACTCAGTAGGCATATTATTTTCATAGCAATCTATGAGGGCATAGTAAAATCAATTTAATTGCTATTTTATATCGCAGCGGTTGCGCCTCATACGGAGGCTTCCAAAGTAGGGGTCCACAGGCTTCCAAAACTTGCCTCTTTTTCTCCCATTAGCGTTGCACTACTAGATATGTATATACAATGGTAATATGCTTACGAGACGCTCGGATAACAATAGGTGTCGTGAGCCACGTGTACACATTTGGCTGTCATAAATGGTCTTTTCTAATAGCATAGGTACATACCTACATAACTGGCGCCTGAAAAGTCCCTAGATCGAACATTCATTTTAGGGACTTTTGGCCACGTTTTCGGCATTTCGAACCATTGTGCGCCAGTTTGACAATGAAAAGATCTCTTAAAATCGAGAACAAAATAGCGGGTTGTCATTTGAAAACAAAATGGATGACATCATTACTCAAAAACAAATGACGACTGAAAATCGACTTTTATCAAAAAATGTTTATTTTGATCAAAGAAAATCGACCTGTTTATTTTTTCCAAAAATATTTTATTTCAGTTTAACTGAATCTATTCTATACTTTAGGCGTATACTGTATAAAGACACACACCATCCCCCTTCAATTACATACCTTTATGTCCGAACCGTATCCGCGTTATCATTTTGTTTTCGTTTAATGGTGATCATCCGGTCGAATATAAATCAAGAGGCGAGAGATAAGGATCGCAATTATTTCTGACGATGATGAGAATAATACAATGTGTGTGGGTGTGTGTTATATTTTTATGTGTTTTTAAATACTGGATGAGAGCACACTGGATCCTATAGTTTTCACGCTCACCACTTACCTACCTGGCGTTTTCATCACGAAATTGAGAAGATGACAAGGAAATTAAAAACCGGGATCATGTTGCTTTCCTTCGCGGTCTTTTGCAACTCGGCCAGTGGAGATGGACTGTCCGGGAAAAAGGTAAGATCGAATGTTTTTATTTTGATCGAAAAAAAAACCTTCCATATTATACACGTACACACAATCCGATCACACCAGGTAACACCTGTTTTGGTTTAGAGGCTGTTCGTCGACAGGTTGGAAAATTGTCCAATCCAGAAAACCTATCTGAGCACTATCAAGAACGTAAAGATAAGATATCCAGAAAATAGTATGTTAATTGATTACGACATCGTGAGTTCAAAGGAATCAGTGAGCCAGTTACGAGTAAGGAAAAAAAAAATATATATATATATATTACCGAAAATTATTGTTTTGTTTTTTGTTTAGTTCACGTGGGAAATCATCAGATGTGCAAGCAAAGAGAATCCGGATACTTGTTTGACCATAAATACCATAAGATTGCCCGATTTCTGCAGAATGCTCAATGCTGAAGGAGAGTGCTGGTCGTCAATGTTGGACTGCATGACACCCAGAGTTACGTGTCCCGTCAAAAAGGTGAGTTACGCCGGACTTTGATTCGTTTGAACTAAATTAGTTACATGAAACTAATTTGTTTGCTTTTAAAGAGTTTGATGTGATCTACAGCAGAAAATAACTACGATTTTAATAGTAAGCTCTTCGAAATCACTTTGATTTAGAAGCGAATTTATTCGCTTTTTTATCAACTGTATTTTTCTAATGGAATAGATTGCCATTTGCCGATGATTTGTCTTACACTTTATTTTTTTGCCATAGGGTTTAAACGCAGGGAAAAATTGTTCCATCAACCTCACCGCTTTCAGACTATTTCCGTTGGGAAACGCCTACTGGAAATTCCGTTGCACCGTTTATGAAGGAAAGAAAAATATCAGAGCCTGTATTGACATTGCTTGTTACTCGAAAGAACACTAACTCTTGCAATTTTGAAATCAAGTTGCAGCCTTGGCCATTATTCTATACACCATGCTTACACAAATAAAGAATTCAATAAAAAAGTTAATAATATTAATTAAAATTGAAAACCCTTATTTGTTGCGGAAGCATTAAATACAGACGAAAAATGCCTGAATATACTCGTATATTCAACTTTTTCGTAACTCTGTCTTAGTAAGATCTTCATTTTGCAGAATTGCGAACAGTTTGATTAGTAATTTTTCCAAGTTGTGAAATAGTGATTTTATGTGAAATAGTGAAATAATGAATTAAGCTCATCACTCCTTGACCAGCTACTGATTGCTATGCTGTCGTACTGGAGTTATATACCGGGTGTGGCACTTAAGACGCCTCGGACCATAGCTCCTTTACGATAAAAGCTATCGAAAAAAATCTAAGAGCAAAGTGGTGCATAGTTACCGTCGCTATGTTTTAAAAATATTTCTAATCATCAGTGGCGTGCCGTACTCCAGTGGCGTACCAAACTTATGTTTTTTTAAATGGAATGCCCTATTTTTTATTGCAGATTTGGAAAGTGCTCGACGAGTACTTATTTTTTTATCTTACATGTTATACCCTTCACTTTAGCGGTTTCGCTGTTATAACCCCTTCTTTCAAAATTGCGCCCCATTTTTGAGATTTTTTTGTAGAGAAACTAATTGACGTCGGCGCCTAAATTTTGAATTGAGGTACAGGTTAAGACCTCGTATACCTTCACATAATTTTTTTTCGGGTAATTTATGGCAAAAAAATAATTTTTGATTGATCTTCGCATGTTGTCATTTTTTCCGAAAATTTCAAATGGCACCCCCCTAAAAAAATTACGGCGTTGTACAGCCAAAACTCTAAATTTTTCATTGGTGTAAAAAAAATTACACATTGCATAACAAAATTTCGGAGAAAAAAGGAATTTCATCGCAAATGTCGGGAAACGTTTTCCGTTCCCAAGTGTGCCATGAGAAAACAAAAGATTGGTAATTGTCAAAGTAAATTATTAGACGCCAGTAGCAGCCATAAGTCATTTTTGATAAACGTTCTAAAAATGTTCCGAACTCAAGAGGAAATGTTGACATGATATTTATTCTTGGAGAATGTAACAAGAATTGTTTCTTGGCATCACGAGTGTACGCTGCGAGATATCCGCACAGGGCACATCCAAATGAACGTGCGTTTCAAAAAGTGTTGGAGAGATTTACTACTACGGGAAGTGTGAAACGGCCAAGGAGAGTTAGAAAGAAGGCAGTTATTACCGAAAATAATGAACTGCGGTATATCACCAGAAGTTGCGGTTATGCCTCCAGCAGGAAGGTCGTCATTTCGAACATTTAGTTTAAGTTGTTAAATTTTCTTTATCTGCATTTTTCATATCATGTTGAATAAATAGGTACATACTATTATGTTGACCGTATTTGTGTATTTGTTTTGGTACTTTGACAATTACCAATCTTTTGTTTTCTCATGGCACACTTGGGAACGGAAAACGTTTCCCGACATTTGCGATGAAATTCCTTTTTTCTCCGAAATTTTGTTATGCAATGTGTAATTTTTTTTACACCAATGAAAAATTTAGAGTTTTGGCTGTACAACGCCGTAATTTTTTTAGGGGGGTGCCATTTGAAATTTTCGGAAAAAATGACAACATACGAAGATCAATCAAAAATTATTTTTTTTCCATAAATTACCCGAAAAAAAATTATGTGAAGGTATACGAGGTCTTAACCTGTACCTCAATTCAAAATTTAGGCGCCGGCGTCATGTAGTTTCTCTACAAAAAAATCTCAAAAATGGGGCGCAATTTTGAAAGAAGGGGTTATAACAACGAAACCGCTAAAGTGAAGGGTATAACATGTTAGATAAAAAAATAAGTACTCGTCGAGCACTTTCCAAATCTGCAATAAAAAATAGGGCATTCCATTTAAAAAAACATAAGTTTGGTACGCCACTGGAGTACGGCACGCCACTGATGATTAGAAATATTTTTAAAACATAGCGACGGTAACTATGCACCACTTTGTTCTTAGATTTTTTTCGATAGCTTTTATCGTAAAGGAGCTATGGTCCGAGGCGTCTTAAGTGCCACACCCGGTATAGTACCAACGTAATAAAATCGATAATATAATAATGATTTAAGCAAAGTAATTTCCTTCTGAAATTATATCCACATGCAAGGTAGTATGTCAACGGAAACACTTATTATCAAATGAAAATATTTAATATATGTAATGGTTATTTAATTTAAAAAGCGTCGAGAAAAACGTCGCCACCGTTGAATGGCGAACTTGGCTAAACTCTGCCAATGGGCCCGTTCATCAGACAAAACAGTTGGGGAATATCCTGATGAACGCACTGTTGATCGTGAACAAGTTCATTCAACCGTCCCCATTTTCACATCGTACAAAGTAGACCGATTGATGTTGAAATTAAGCGTTGGAGTTGTCGAAGTTATGGAGATTACCTAGTCTTGAATTAATATAAATAGTTATTTTTCGCGGATTGATATGAAATGTAAAATTTTTCGGACTGCTTTTAGGCCGTGAAATATCACTTTTGCGAACTAGGCTTTAAAAATGCTTATTTATGCCTAGGCTGTAAAAGTAATGAGCCAGTGAGGTGAGACTACGTCATGTTATTTCGCCAATCAGATGAGACGCCGCGTCGACCAATAGAAGCCGCCCGGAAATTTGTTTGACATTACAATGTATTTTTCACTTAATTGAGAGTTGCCTTCAAATTTCCCGTGCCAAAAAGGCTAAAAACTGGTTCCCCGAAGTTTTAATAATACCACGCGTGTTTTCCCCGACCTCCATGCGAGTCCCTAACTTATCCACGCACCAAAATCGAGTCGCTGTACGGTGGCGAAATTTGTTTGCCGCGACCGGCTTCTAGTGGCCCGGCATTTGACGTTTAAACGTCTTCGACCGGCGCACTTATTTCCTGGCACCGTAAAACGAGAGACTTTCCTTCATATATTGCCTGTGGAAGAAGCCCAATAACGGCTTCTGCGAAGTATTAACAACCCCGCGTAAGTTTTCTCCGAGCACCGTGTGTTTGCCTAACTTTCCCACGTAATTGAACCCGAGCAGCGATCGGAAAAATGATCAAGAAGGATTTGGAGGCTACGTATTATGTAAGTTTTATTTCGATTTAATCATTGAACAATAATAATATGAACATAATCAAAACTTCAGCCGCGATCGTAAATCTGTCACTTTATTGCCTTGTTAAACAAATAACTATTGTTTGAAAAACAAAATATTTACACTTTGTAGATGACAAAAATAATTAATTGCATTTTTGAAAAGTTTTTTTATCGAGGATATTTCACATTAATGAAGGCGCTGCAAAGACGGGAGTTTATAATGCATCGCCGCGTCGCATTTGGAGGTATCAAAATGAGTGGGCCACGATTTCGTTTTGTTCTCAATTGAATCTCAGACATTAGCTGTCACTTCTATCAGTCATTTTAGTTGTTGTCACAAAAATTGTTTGCCTAAGTAAAGAAGATAAATACCCGTTTTCACCAACTATTCCTAAACAAATACTTTGTTAGATAGTACCTAAGCTAAGAAATTCCTAAACTAGTACTTTAGATCAATTCGGTTTCACCATGGCAATCGGTTCCTTGATAAGCAATTCCTACTAAGGTACTGTTTTTTTAGGGAAATTTTAGTTGTCATATTGGTGAAACTGCGGGTGTGTGCTTCGCTAAATAGAGTGAAGTTCGCACAAGTGATTTTTTACTACTTCATTGAAGTAACATAACGTCACTTGTTTATTACTCGTGTTAATATTTTCAATGATTGATTTATTTATGGAATTATTATTTTAAACTAGCGTCACCATCAATCGCGAAGAAGAGCGAAGAAGAATTATAGCTAGGACATAATCAAATTAAAGGTAGACATTGAAAAGAAAAAGAATTGAATTAATGGCGCCAGAAAGTGCGCGCCCATGTATTAGAGAAGGAGTTTTTCAGAAACATTGAGAAGCAAGACAACTTTTTTTGCATTTAAATATGAATTAATTATTCTGACCCCAAATTCGGGTACGTCGGTCATCTTTTTTATCTGAATCTGAATCAAATAGATTAAAATGTACAATAATACGAAACAAAATCCATTAGAATTGGTGTGGCCCCGCGTAACAGACCAACGTAATCTGATTTGGATTATTAAAAAATCCGTTGATTATTAAAAAAGTTATGAATTTTTGAAGCAATAATTGCTCGCTAAGGCGATCATGAATTTCAAAAATTAGAAATTTTTTTTTTAACTGATGATACATGCTTTTATTAATAACAATACACTTTTTACTTTCTTTAGCTTTCATAAGTTTGTTATTTAGTTGAAATCTGTTGATTATTAAAAAAAGTCATGAATTTTTGAACCAATAATTGCTCATTAAGGCGGTCATGAATTTCAAAAATTAGAAAAAAAATATTTTAACTGGTGATACATGCTTTTATTAATAAAAATACACTTTTTACATTCTTTAGCTTTCATAATTTTGTTATTTAGTTGAAATCCGTTGATTATTAAAAAAGTTATGAATTTTTGAAGCAATAATTGCTCGTTAAAGCGATCATGAATTTCAAAAATTAAAAAAAAAACAAATTTAACTGGCGATACATGTCTTTATTAGTAACAATACACTTCGTACATTCTTTATCTTTAATCATTTTCTTATTTAGTTCAAATCCGTTGGTTATTAAAAAAGTTATGAATTTTTGAAGCAATAATTGCATGTTTAAGTGATCATGAATTTCCAAAATTCTGAAAAAAATATTTTAACTGGCGATCCATGTTTTTTATTAATAACAATACACTTTTTCCTTCTTTAGCTTTCACCATTTTGTTATTTAGTTCAAATCCGTTGATTATTAAAAAAGTTATGAATTCTTGAAGCAATAATTGCACGTTAAAGCGATCATGAATTTAAAAAAAAAAATATTTCAACTGGCGATACATGTTTTTATTAGTAACAATACACTTCTTACATTCTTTAGATTTAATAATTTTGTTATTTAGATCAAATCCGTTAATTATTAAAAAGTTATGAATTTTTGAAGCAATCATTGCACGTTAAGGCGATCATGAACTTGAAAAATTCGAAGAAAAAAAAAATTTAACTGGTGATACATGTTTTTTATAAATAACAGTACACTTCTTACATTGTTTGGCTTTAATAATTTTGTTATTTAGTTCAAATGCGTTAATTATTGAAGAAGTTATGAATTTTTAAATTTCACAGGGATGTATTAATTGTCCGTTAAAGTGAGCTTGAAGTTCAAAAATAAAACAAAAATATATAGACTGGTAATACATTTTATTAATAATACCAGCTAAAATCTTACATTCAGTTCAAATACACTAATTAACAAAAAAAAATGAATTTTTGAAGTTAATGCGGACGTAACCCGACTAGGATTTTCAAAAATTGCAAAAAATATTTAGACAAGTGATACATTTTATTATTAACAACAGCCAACTTCTCGCACTCTTTTTCGCTTTAAAAATATTCTTATTTCGTTAAAATTCGTGAATTCATAAAAAAAACATATGAATTTTTGAAGTTGATGCGGAGGCAACTCGACCAGGATTTTCAAAGATTGCAAAAAAATATTTATATTGGTGTTGCATTTTTTATTAACAACGGCCAACTTCTCGCACTCTTTCG
This sequence comes from Ocypus olens, assembly GCA_910593695.2. Lineage (NCBI taxonomy): Eukaryota > Metazoa > Arthropoda > Insecta > Coleoptera > Staphylinidae > Ocypus > Ocypus olens. The sequence continues at coordinate 38,112,533 of OU343058.1, forward strand.
CTTTAAAAATATTCTTATTTTGTTAAAATTCGTGAATTAATGAAAAACATATGAATTTTTGAAGTTAATGCGGACGCAACCCGACCAAGATTTTCAAAAATTGCAAAAAATATTTAGACAAGTGATACATTTTTTTATTAACAACAGCCAACTTCTCGCACTCTTTCGCTTTAAAAATATTCTTATTTCGTTAAAATTTGTGAATTAATAAAAAAAAAACATATGAATTTTTTAAGTTGATGCGGACACAACTCGACCAGGATTTTCAAAAATTGCAAAAAAATATTTATACTGGTGTTGCATTTTTTATTAACAACGGCCAACTTCTCGCACTCTTTCGCTTTAAAAATATTCTTATTTCGTTAAAATTCGTAAATTAATAAAAAAGATATGAATTTTTGAAGTTGATGCGGACGCAACCCGACTAGGATTTTCAAAAATTGCAAAAAAAATATTTAGACAGGTGGTGCATTTCTATATTAACAACAGCCAACTTCTAGCACTCTTTCGCTTTAAAAATATTCGTATTTCGTTAAAATTCGTTAGTTAATAAAAAATATATGAATTTTTGAAGTTGATGCGGACGCAACCCGACCTGGATTTTCAAAAATTGCAAAAAAATATTTAGACAAGTGATACATTTTTTTATTAACAACAGCCAACTTCTCGCACTCTTTCGCTTTAAAAATATTATTATTTCGTTAAAATTCGTGAATTAATAAAAAAACATATGAATATTTGAATTTGATGCGGACGCAACCCGACCAAGATTTTCAAAAATTGCAAAAAAATATTTATACAGGTGTTACATTTTTTATTAACAACGGCCAACTTCTCGCACTCTTTCGCTTTAAAAATATTCTTATTTCGTTAAAATTCGTTAATTAATAAAAAAGATATGAATTTTTGAAGTTGGTGTGGACGCAACCTGACCAGGATTTTCAAAAATTGCAAAAAAATATTTAGACAAGTGATACATTTTTTTATTAACAGCCAACTTCTCGCACTCTTTCACTTTATAAATATTGCATGTAGGCCTCAATGGGCCCTTTATACATCCTCCCATCTGAGTCCGTATTCCCCGGTGCCGTCCAGCCAACCCAATGGCATTGGCAAACGCCAGGACTGCACCAAGAGGGACTTTATGGATGTCTGATGATTTTCTTATTGTAGAGATGGCTGAATACTTCAAGAGTACATGTTCGGGTCTTCTCCTTAGCTTCACACCCTCTATAGATGGGCTTGGGATAGAGGCTCATTCTGTTTCTTAGATTGCAGTAGAAGACCCACGATTTTTCGTAGGTTCCCCCTGGACAGTTGCAAGCAGTATCTGGCAATCTTGGGGTTCATCAAGATGAAATATTTTACTACCCTGCAGCCAGGCTTGTCATTTCATCGATCTTCGTGATGTTCAGTCGATGTGTGTTTTAATAAGGATATTATGTCTGACAGAGAGGGGCTAGTTGGATTCCGGCCCGAAATTAGGGCGCCTGGAAGCTCTTCTTGGCAGTTCATTTTTACCCAGCACAAGGTTACCTAATTATCATTTGCCACTCTCTCTAGGCCCGCGCAACATTCCAACGTTAGTGCTGATGTGATTTTGTAGCTTGTAATTGCATTGTAACAAAGGAAAATAAATAAATAAATAATATTGCTGCTCTAGAGTCGCTGATGATAGGCACAATTTTCCCTTTGCTATTTCTATCAGCAATTTCTTTGGCTGCATGTAATATACCCACGAGTTCCGCCTTAGTGGGGGTACTCATTGCACCAAGTGCAGCAATCCTTTTCAGGGATAGGTTTTTACAGTATATACCAATCCCGGCCCCTGTTTTCGTTAACGATGCGTTTGATGTTATTAAGTTTGCTACCTTCGCCTGAGTTTACTGCTTTAGGCTTACTTGGAGCTTCCTTTTAAATATCTATTTTCGAGAGTTTGTGTCCACCGGCATCTTAATTGCGATCTTCCTCTTTAAAAATATGTTCAGTGCTCGCCTCTTCCATTGTTTACGAGCTACACTTGTAGCCTGGCGGCCGCTGCTGCTCGCTCTTTAATGTGTATGTCTAGCGGGGGCGGACACAGCAGGGTTTTTATTGCAGTTGTTGGTGTCCAATCACGTTCAAATGGGCATTTTTTGGACATGGTTTAGAAGCCTGACAGCTGTCACACCAACATAAATAAACCGACTAGAAATTTTAGGTTAGAAACAAATTCTTAATCCCTGGGTTGCCTTTTATCGGGTACCTAGCGATAAGTAATGCCTAAACCATTTAGGAAAGTGTTTAGAACTGGTGAAAACCAAATTGACGGTAAGAAGTTCCTATCTTTATTTAGGAAATGCTTATATTTTAGTAATGGTTGGTGAAAACGGCCAAAAATATTCATTAAACATTTGTTTCACTATGAAAATCGATCTGCACGAAAGATTGTGAACAAATACCCACAAAAGGGTTGGTCGGATACAAGTATTCAGTGATTAATAATTAAACTCAGAACTTACGGTAACAATAATCACAAACAAATAATAATATTTATTCACAATCACTATAATAATATGCATATTTTTAATCTCCAAAAAATTTAGATTTTAGAGATTCCCTCTTCGAGGTGGGTAATATTCTATTACTAACGTCTATTTCGAGGTACAGAAACATTTTGCGAACCTCTATTTCGAAGTACAGAAACAGTCAATTGTCAGTTTATATAAACGACAAATTGACATCAATCATGCGCACGGTTTCTTCAACGAATCTACTCTGAAGTGAATTTTACAATTCAGTTTAATTATGGATTACCACGTCATAACGGTCGCAACTATCCTCTTCATTAAGTACTTCTTATTTATAAGTGGATATTAATGATTTCGTCGCTGTTACTTCAATAGGTCGTATGTAAAAAAAAATGGATTTTGAGTTACGACGGCCAAAGTGACCAAAATTATCGTTTCTATATACTAGCAAAACCTCTCAAGTCAAAAGCTAGAGAGAAATAGAATATAAAATAAAATGCGTACTTGCAATATTTCCTATAGCGCCATCTCTCTTCATTTGGTTGATGCAATTACTCGTATGTCAAGCGCTGGTTTGTTTACAAGTGTTTACCTCGTGTTTATGTGGGTTTTAATTAAGGTTTCAATATAACAAATTCATCGTTGTTATAGGTAAGTTGCAGTTTGTTTTAAATACTAATTTTGCGTGTAAAAAAGTACTAGAATATCTTCATAAATACATTAAAACTATGAATCAACAAATCTAACCTAAAAATACAAAATAAAAATTCTGCAAAGTTGACCTGCTCTTCACTTTTGCTTTCTAAACTAATTTTAATTATAATAAGTGCACATTTTGTTATTAACATAACATGATTTCTAAAAAACTTAGCTTCCTAGGGCTTCATACTAAATTTGATGTTGACATACGATATATTGCTTTGTTTAATATTATATCAATAGATGACATACGACAATTTGCACCTGTTTTTTTTTCAGTTTATCTAGCAACGCCATGTTTTCTGAAGATGGGAGAGGCAGTCGTTTATTGCTACAAGCGATTAAGCAGCAAAATAGTAGCAATTTGACAGAGGAGACAGTAGAGATGGCACCTGAAAATACTTCTACGACTGCAGACATAGAAGAAAGCAATGAAATATTAGAGTGGGAACAATTGGGAAGTGAGAGCATTGTTCCTGCTACCAATGACAATATTGTTCCTGATACCAATGACAATACTTCTTTAAAAAAAATTAAAGTAGCTACTCCTGCCGAATCATTAAACAAACACCAAGAATTAGATTTTGAAGAATCTTCAGGTGAAGAATTTTTTGAGGATTATACATCAGATAATGAGAGCATACAAGATTTTTCAACATCTGCAACTGTTGGTCGTCAAAGTGAAAAAAGAAGAAGTAAGGGACAAGCTAATCCAAAAATGTGGAAGAAAACTAAAAATGCGGATTTAAGACTGCATGGCAAATCCTACATTGGATTAAAAAAAAATGTAGATAGAAAATACTGCCAAACAGCAACTAAGCAAGAGCGATCTATAGGAATAAAATGTCCTGATCATACAGTGAAACAAGGCAAGGGTGGACCACGTCAAAATTTTAAATGTTCAGAAATAACAGAAGATCAGAGAAAATATATATTTACTTCTTTTTGGAACTTGGCATCTTGGGATGCTAAAAAAGAATTTGTTAGAGGACAAGTTTTACCAACTGTTCCAAAACATAGAAAGGATTCTGCACAAACAAGTAATAAAAAAGTTACTTTCAGATATTTTTTAATAGTTAGTGATATAGAGGAGGAATTACTTCAAGAAACAAAAGTCAATAAATCTGTATGTAAGAAAATGTTTTTGGCTACACTTGGCATTGGCGAAAAGACGGTGCAAAATTGGGTTTGTACGCCGCAGGAACATGAAGAGGTTTTAAAAGAAGAAACTGCACATGTCAAAGCAATAGAAGATTTTTTTACTGGTTTATCCAAAGTAGAGTCCCACTATGCTAGGAAGTCAACATCAAAGTTATATTTGGAACCTGTGTGGGACAGTTACAGGCATGTATACAGGGTATATCAAGAAAAATGTGGCGAAGAAAATAAAACAGCTGCTTCGTGGACAATATTTTTTAAAGTTTTTAAAAAGAACAACTTAGACATTTGGTGCCCAAAAAAAAGACCAATGCAATACTTGCTCATTATTTAAAAATGGGTCAGAAACTGCAGAAAATTATCAATCACACATAGATAAAAAACAGCAAGCGCGTGATGAGAAGGAAACAGATAAGAGTGATAAAAATATCTTATGTTACGCGGTGGATCTCCAAGCAGTATTGCTTGCACCAAGGTTAAATGCATCGGCCAATTACTACAAAACCAAATTGAAGGTCCATAATTGGACGTTCTTTAATATGGATATTAAGCAGGTAATTTGTTACGTGTGGAATGAGACAGATGGAGGTCTCGAAAGTGACGTGTTTACCTCCATAGCTACAAAATTTCTAAATAAAGAAATAATTGCGTACAACCCCTCAAAAATTGTTATTTGGAGCGATGGCTGCAGCTACCAAAACAGAAATGAAAAGTTGTCGAATGCCCTTCTGGATTTATCAATAAAATACTCTATCACAATACAACAAAAATATCTAGAAGTAGGGCACACACAAATGGAGGTGGACTCGGTCTACAGTTGCATCGAAAGAAAACTGGGACGAAGGAGGGAAGTGTACCTGCCAAGCGACTATTTACACATAATATCAGGAGCAAGGCAGAGTCCATCGCCATACGAAGCTGTAGCATTGTCATTTTCTGACTTCAACCAATTTGAAGCTACTTATTATAGCAGCATACGGCCTGGGAAAAAATCTGGTGATCCTGTCGTAACCGACATTTGAGCGCTACAGTACACTTCAGAAGGTGTGATTCAATTCAAGCTAAAATTTTCTGATGAGTGGAAAGACCTGCCACATCGTCAAAAGCGGATGGTAACTGATCAAGTTAGGCCTCCTTTATATAACGGACCTCTGCCCATTGAGGGGTCAAAATATAACCATCTACAGGAATTGAAGGAACTAATTCCACGTGACTGCCGATAGTTCTATGAAAACTTAATTCACAACTAGTCTTGTTGTGAATTAACTTTTCTTAGAACAAAAACTTTTTTTTTGTAAATCTATGTTCTAAATGTTCTAAATCTATGTTCTAAGTAGGTATTTAATAAAGAAAAATTAATGTACTATCTTATCTTGATTCTTTTTCCTACTCCTGTAGTTTTAGTATTATATACAATAAGTCGTATGTCAATAATTACAACCAAATGATAGTATTAATATGTCGTATGTGAAAGTATCTCTGCCAGCTTATTAATATTAAATTTTTATAATAGTGTGCTCCAAAACGTGTTTGAAGTTTTATTTTTTGCCGATTTTAGTTTATTGAAAGAAGTTACGGCATAAAAGTTAAACAGTTTTTTTTACTTTCTGAAAAACAAGTTTTTTTGACATACGACCTATTGAAGTAACTCTTACACAAAACGAATTTACGCATATCTTAGGTTGGCAACATCCCAACAACCCATCAAGTGTCAAAACCATAACCTCATAATAAATGCGCCTTCACAACAACTCGCGGACAGTAACGAGGACGAGAACGGAGGCGAAAATATAGCAAGCTTCTCGTTCCCGTAAGCAGAAATTAGTTATTAGTTATGTCAACATGCGAATCATTTAACTTTTCGTTCCCGGGCCCGGATTGTTGTGAAGCGACCTCAAGGTCATTGTTCTCGTGCACATATTCCAATTCAAATGCAATAGTGATAGTGCAACGGCAACGAGTGATTTTGACGACTGAACGCGTTTACTGGGTCGCTATAAAAAAATAAATCAAATTATATAAATCTTATTAAGTAGATGGGCTTAATAATAAAATATTGATGTAATTTTATAGGGCTAAGCATTAATCTGTATCGAACTATTCAATGCTGAATTCCTCTGTGAAAATAAAATTCTAATCTAGTTGAGCGAGAGTTATTCAGTTTTTTAGCCTGGCTATACACAGTCGAGTGCATTAAGCGGTTAAAGAAAATGTAGGTTAACAAGTTCAAAAAAGTTTTAAATCCGTCAAAGTACGACGAAATTATAACCTCCGCCTGTAATGAAGTTCGATAGAATTGTTTTCTGCCAAATACGGAAGTCCATGACAGGATACATATGCCCTTTAACGCGTTAATATGAAATATGCTTACATGAAATACGCTCTTAGGAATAGACCTGCCGATAGTAAGAAAGAAACATTTAAAACCAGTGAAGCACATCAAGTGAAATAAATAAATGAAAACGCGGTATTCGAGATATCAAACAAGTTTCACAGCAATCCTTTTGAGAACGTTATAAATGTGGACAAACACGATAAGGTTTACTGGAGGCCATGCCTTCCGGTCACTAAACCGGGGAGGCTAAACCTGTACTCTCGGCTCAGACATACATTTTATGTTTTTGCAGCTGGTTTTAGTCAGTTTTTTTTTTAAAGCGCTGACAGTTTTTTGAAGGGCGAGAGTTCTGATCTTGCCTTTGGGCCGATCGAACCATTAACGTTGCGATTTGTCTCCCAGTTCAATGGCCAGAAGGCACTCCATCCGGCAAATCTTATTGTGTATGCCCACTTTAATAGGTAATTATAAAATATTCTATGTAACTGTATTATTTTAAATAATATCACTTTTTATTCATACACAGATATACATTGTTTAGTAATATTTAATCACAAAAGATGTCCCATGATTAATTGTATGGTTCAAATTTGTGTAAACATATGACACCGATATGTGCGTTGTGGATATCTTGTGTTATAGCTCTGCGGCGTAGTTGACCTAATTTCTAGTAGCACATCTATTTCATATAATTGTACTTTAATGCGACTTATGTGTTACATTATAATTATTTTCTCCAGGTTTTGCAAAATCACAAAAGGGTGTTAGTAGACTATTGCCTAGAATAGATAGTTCTGAAATCTCTTGAAAATTAAATGTCCACATATCAACCGAGTAAAATTGCATTTCCAAAATCACTTCTTTTAAATCGATACTTGACTGCTAAAATTAAAAATAATTGATTCAAGTGCTGTCGACTGTCGACTGTCGACCGAGAGCGCTTAAGGGTAGGGTACCCATTAAATTAGCCGCTCAAGAAATCGAATATATCGTTGTAAATATAAACTTTTTCGAAAAGTTTATTTTGATAACATATTATATAAAGATCGATTATTATTTCTGTGTTTAAGTTTTGGTTTAATCGTTGTTATTAACAAAGTTAGCAACATTTTACTTTAAACAGACAAACTGCAGAACCAAGTAAGTAACAACAGTGAAATTTGACTTGTAGCCAACCAATACATACATCTAGGCAATGAAATAATTTGAAGGCAAAATCATAGTTAATAAAAAAATTATGAACGAATTAGAAGACAAGTGCATATTAAAATGATGTTTTTTGTGTCTATTTCCATTAGTATTGGTCAAAACTTGATAAAATTTTCTTACTGTCTAGACAGGAACATAATTGACATATGTGCAAAATTTCAAAATAATCCTGTGGCAACTTTTTAAGATAGTCAATCAGAAAGAAATAAAAAAGTAATGTAGATATTTCTTGCAGCGAGTCTATTGCTCTTCATCCTAGTACGGGCATTCGGCCACTTGAGCGTGATGGTAGTGTGCGCGGGGATTAGGGGATACGTTATGATAGGGGAGTTTATTTAGCGCGACGTTCAAATCGTTCCTCTGTGCTAGATTTCGTATGCCATATGCATATTCACCTGCATGCCCAATAACATCGCATGTTATTCACATTTCTGCGTCACTCGCAACGGCGGCGCTTACTCATATTAGTGTATCGAGTTACAACTGCACTAAAAAAATAAACAAGGGACCGGAGGGCAGGGTACCTGCGACGATTACGATTTATAAGATGTACATACTAGTAATGCGTTCAATAAAATTTATAAATTAATTACGTCATGAATATTTTTGATAAATAGAAGTTGTTGATCGCCTCATCATTGCAGAGTACAAAACTAACTTGAAAAGTATACAAGCTAATAAGAATAGTCACATAATCGGGAAATTCCAGATATTTATTAGTAAATAATTTAAGACCGATACAGTGACGGCTCGCGGGGTGACTCATGGTACGGCCGAGGTAGCAATACAGATAGGTAGGGTCGGTTGCAAAGACGGCTGGCGGCGTGATCTATTTGTATTACCATCTGTGCTACCTCGGCCGTACCAGAGTCACCCCGCGAGCCGTCACTGGCCCGATAAGTTATAGAGTATTAATTGGAAATTGTTTTTTTGTTTTGTTTGTTTTTGTTTAACGTTCGGCTGTTTATTATCTATTCCACAATTTTTTTTTATAGAAAACATTTTTATGTCTGCTTTTTAAACAGTATTTACCCACTGGTATCCCACTATATTGCCAATTAAATACCGGTACCCCCAGCACAGTGGTCCAGCTACCCTAAAAAGCTGGCCAAAATCCCAAATGAACTTACATTCGTGCAGAAATTGGTATATAGGGATTTTTGACGTCGCTGACTACAAGTCCTAATTCAAAATTACTATAAACACAACGGCAGATCCAATATGGCGGCAAAATGGCGGACTTTTCAAAAGCCTTTGATCGTGTTTCTCACTCTATTTTGATTAATAAATTGCAGAAATTGGGCTTCGGTACTGCTATTACCAAATGGATTAGTAGTTATCTGGCTGATAGGGTACAATTCGTAAAAATTAACAACTTTACTTCAAATGCAATCAATGTTACATCTGGTGTTCCGCAGGGTTCCCATTGTGGACCCATTTTATTTTTATTGTTCGTAAATGATCTTAACAAATACATCAAACATTGTAGATTTCTACTATTCGCTGATGATCTAAAATTGTTTCGTTCAATTAAAAGTAGTAAGGACATCTCTTATTTACAAGATGACTTAAACAATATATATTCATGGTGCTGTGATAACGAACTTTACCTTAATGAAAGCAAATGTTCATCTTTATCTTTCGGAAGAGGACGAATTAGTGATAACTTCTATGTAATCAATGGAACTCAACTGTCCTCAGTAACTTATATTAAAGATCTAGGTGTTATTTTTGATCGCTCCCTCACATTTTCTAAGCACATTGATTCGGTATGTTGCAAAGCATTGCAAACACTGGGATTTATTAATCGCTTCGCGAAAAATTTCTCTAATTCCACGCAGAAACTATTATTCATTTCCTTGGTGCGTTCTCAATTAGAGTATGCATCATGTATCTGGTCGCCGATATATACCAATCGCATTTATCAGCTAGAACGTGTGCAAAACAAATTCCTATTATATATGTCTTATAGGAGTGGAATTAGCAGAGTGGATTACAGTCGAAGTAATATGTTATTGACACTCAAGTTAGTGTCCCTACGCGACCGTCGTTACTACGCGGATTTATGTATTTTATACAAAATCGTGAATGGGTTAATAAATTGCAGTGAGTTGCTTGCTACACTAAATTTTAATATTTCGCCCATAACAAGAAATAATGTAATTTTTCGTGAAAAGTTCCATAGGAGTAATTACGGACGGAATAATCCGCTATGTCGCATGATGAGAATGTGTAATATTATTTGTACCTCGCCAAATTTCATTTTATTTGGTACATCTTATGCGGTTTTTAAGCGTAATTTAAAATTGATGAACTTATCAATTTTGGATTATCACTAGAATAGTTGTTTTATTTTGTATAATTTTCATGATTTTAGTATCTTTAGTATGTATTAATATATTTATTCATGTACATTCTCGCGCTTCTACTTTTAGTATGAGTATCTTATTTTAAATTATAATTTAATTGTATGTATTTTATTTTGTAAAAAGGTTATACCGTGAAATAAATATTATTTATTTATTATTATAATATGTGGAAATTACATAAAAAATTGATGAAAATTAGTATGTGGGGGTTTTCGAAGTCGCAAATTACAAATCTAAAGTTAAAATTATTCTAAACAAAATAGCGGATCCAATATGGCGGCAACATATGTGGAAATGATATAAAAAGTGATGAAAATTAGTATATGGGGGTTTTCGAGGTCGCAGATTACGAATCTAAAGTCAAAATGAATTTAAACAAAATTGATGATCCATTTTTCATTCAGCAAGTTTTTCAATTTTTTTAAACTTCAAATAACTCCTATAGTAAACAATTTAGTGTTAAGTGTGATATTTCATTAATTTTGGGAGGTGAAAAGCTACTCAAAAATGAAATAAAAAATGATGATTATTGTGGGTGTCTTAATAATGAAACGTCGTATTTTAGAAATAAAATTATTTTTTGGAAGAGCTTAATATTGTAAGAAACATAATGCAATATAATTTTCCACATAGGCCTTCTGTATGCTTTGTACACAAATATGAAAAATGTATATACGCAAGCCGTATTATTATGCATTCAAAGCACTCACTACATCTTACGATTTTAACGGCTCATCATAGACTATGGGGTACGACTTTATTTTAATTATTAATATTTTATAATGCTATCCACGTTTATCTTTCAAACTACCTTAGTTTTGAAGCTTCTTTTCGACTTTGCAATTTAGGATTTTGGCCAGATTTTGAGTGCAGCTGGACCACTCTGCAGTGGCGTAATTGTAATGAGGCAGAGGAGGGAACTGCTTGCGAACCCCGGGTCTAGAGGGACCCTGGCCTGATTCGGGGTATAATATATTGAATTTCAATGCAGATGAGGTTATGTTATGTCGGCGAGGTTTTACTTTGCACACATTTTGTATTTTTTAATTGATTATTAATTGGCTTGTAACTCAGGTACGATATTTTATTGCTAAGTCTCGTCTATAATAATTGTCGTAAATATGCTGTTCTCTAATTGGAAATTTGAGTCATAAAAAGGGACATAATAGAGTGAATAACGTGTCTTTGTAATTGCCTAAAGGAAATTAATTTGACTTTGCAGCAACACGAAGACAAAGTTCTTACAGAAATTGCTTTAGGAATTCTACATTAACATTTTAACAAATTAATCTTAAGCAATATGTCCAATCAAAATCATTTGAACTTTGCAGTAACTAAAATGGCTAGCTGACCAAAAATACACTTTTTCCAAAATTGCTCTACAAATTTTACATTGATTTCAATAGATGATTGGAATTTTGACATAGTGATATAAAAGAGCCGACAACAGAACTTTGGGTTAGAATATGCTCTATTTTCATCACTATTGTATTTAAACTTCCGGCTAGATTCGCCACATTCAACATAGTAACAGAGAAAGATTACGCAGAGTTCAGAAGCCTTTACATACATTAATTTTATAAGGTAGAAAGTAAAAAGAAATAAGGCATCAGTTTTAAAAACGTTTTAAACATTACAACCTATAATATAGGGCAATATTTTTAAGACTAAAACGAAATAATATAATTTAAAGGACTGAAGGACTCGATCGATGGCCCTTTCTAGCATATATATGTTTTGTATGTATTCTATGTTGGAATAAAGTTCATGTATGTAATATAATTTTAAAAATGTCCATGTGGCCATCATGTTACTTTCTTTATTTGAGAGTATAAAATGGGTTTTTCGGATGTTTTGCATTTTCGTGGATTTTTTTCAAGTCTGATTTCGAACAAAAATTATTCATTATCTCAAAAAAGTCAAAATTTTTCCATTCAAAATGTTTTCTCGAAAATCAAAGAGTTTACGAAATTCATCCATCAACAAAAGATTGTTATCTTAAATAGATGAATAATCATTTTTGTAATAGAGAGAGACAATACACTTATTGAGACACTTTTACAAATGACCTCAACAGGCAATTTAAAAATGTCTATTAGATTTTGAGACACAGTGCCCATAAAATGACAAACTTAAAGATAGGTCGACACAGCACACGGACATACAGACCATTTCCCAAAAAAATAATTGTTTTCGGGAGCCTCAAAATGAATATTTTCATGAACATTTTCAATCTCGAAAACAATACTGTACAGCGAAAGTTAAAATATGTTTAACATTTTAAATGATGTACAAGTCTATACTTTTAGAATAGTAGAACACCAATTTGGAATTTAATTTGGAAACTAATATTACTATAAGACATAAAGTAAAATAACCTTTTAACAACAACGAAAAGGTGTAAAACTTACTATCTTAAGTTTTCATTAATCCTACGTTTCCAGTCTTGAAGCAAATTATTTTGGCAAATAATTTGACTTAATGATTCGTAAATTCAAAAATGTTTTGAAGAATTGGAAGCATTAGTACCGGTGCGATCAATAAATATATTTTTGCCAGAAAATGCGCATTACTTATATAATTGGCCCATACAACAGATATGGTTTCAAACTACATTATAAAATCTATTGGTAGCTTTTGGAGATTTGTTGTATGACAATAATGAAAATTTCAAGTTATAATCCCCAAGAGATTATTTCTTGGGAATTACTTGCTTACGATTATGTCGCCCTTCAATTGTGTTTGGACGACGCTCGCTAGACCGTGAAATGGTTGGGTTGGGCGGGGTTTGGTGTAAACGCTACAGCAGTAGTTTTTTTTTATAACTTCTCACCCGCCACCAGCGATGCGAAAAAAAAAATAACCACAATACATATTCTAATACGGTTCTCACGCTCGCGATGTAGCGGGGTGCAGATGTATAATAGCCTCTCTCTTTTAGAATCGCAGGCGCAACCTTGAATGTATTATAGCATTTTCGGCTTAGTTGCACTCGGTGCGCATGAAGTGCGCGCTGAAACTAGACCAGTGCAACCGAGTGCAACACCATATGGTCCCGTGCTGTTGACAAGCCGAACACGTTTGTGCATTTTTCGGGCGTTTCCATCAACGGAAATGGCGGGCGTTATAGTAATAATTTTAAAAGTCAACGAAGAGTTGTTTGAACTTACTGGTTTCGATGACGAAATGTGCATGAAACTAACAAGTGAGTACATTTGTAAATAATGTTTTAAGGTTATTATTCTCTGTTTATATTTTAGATGATGATACATTTACAGTTAAATATGTAAAGCAATTGTTCAAAAGGGAAAACATTTATCTGCCTGAAGATATTTATCAAATCCACAGAATAATCAATGATGAGTAAATATCAATAAAGCAATAAGTACGCTTGTAATTAATTACACTTATATTTCAGAGAAATAGAAATTTATAACACTAGAACCCTGACACTTCAAGAACTATTGCCTTCAAGTTCAATGTCTGCAACGCCATCATGCTCAATGGCTGCAACACCGTCTTCCATGCTGTCTTGTTCAATGTCTGCCACGCCCTCTTGCTCCATGTCCATCACAGGTACCCCAAAGAGCACGCAAGGTAATTAATTAATATACTATTAGAATAGAATATTGTTGTAATTTTAAACAAACGTTGAATCAAACAAGCAGTTTGTTTATGAAACAAAAATTCAAGTAACTTTATTAATGTCACATTTTATTTACAAATAGTGATAAAATGTGATAATCATATTTCAGAGTGGAGTGTTGGCGCAACAAGACTATTGTTGGACAAATACGATTTGTACATGACTCAAATTGGACCCATGAAGAAATTTAAAATCAAAAAATTAATGTGGAACAAAATATCATCAGATATTAATGAAATTATGAGTACCAATATTTCTGCAATGCAAACTGAAAATAGGTATAAAACTGTCTTAAAAAGAAAAAAAAATGCCATTGATAACAATGCCACATCGGGGGCTTCAAGGAAAGAAATCCCATTTGAAGAAGAATTGAACAAAATTGCTGCTGCTGACGACAGCATTGAACCCGAAGTATTAAGATCAGCAAATAATGTTCATATATTGAAACGTAAGAGGAATGACAGTGACAAAGAGAATGCACCAAAGATGAGAGAGAAAAAATCAATTCAAGACATACTTCTACAAATCCATAACGACAAAGAGGAGAATAGAGAGAGGAGGCACAAGGAAAAACTGGAATTAATTAAATCCATTTTTAAAAAAGACTGACATTTATTTCTTTCATAATACATAATTACTCATTTAAATTAAAAAAACTTATCTGCTAGAGCATTTCGTTTTATTTCCCCCAACTTTTTTGATTTATCTTCTTTATCATGTAAAAGAATGAATGTTTCGTTTTCATCATTACAATGTAACATTTCATCTTCCCTTAAATCATCATTATTTAAAATACATAAATTATGTAAAACACAGCAGGCAATAATAAATTTAGAAATTTTATTAACTTCATGCATATGGACCTGCAATAGTTGCCGAAATCTACTTTTAAAAATACCAAATAGTATATTCTGTAACAAGGTTAGAATGGAAATTCGATGCGAGTGGAATATTTCGAGCGCGAGCCGTTAGGCGAGCGCGAGGAACCACGAGCATCTGAATTTCCATTCTTACCGAGTATCAGACTATACTTTCTCCTCGACCAGATAAAATAGACTAATCAAATAATGAACACAAAGAACTTACGTTTTATTATCACGTTTGTGGTTATGTTTATAGTATTTTGACAATTGTGAAATCCAAGGCTAATTGTTTTATTCGAAACGATGTGAGAATATTCATTCTATCCCTTGTTATGGAATGAATTACATGCAAAACGCATAAGCGCATAGTGTTTTGTTCCATAACAAGAGTGAGAATGTGTAAGTTCTATAATCAAAATTGATTTCAGAATGCTTAAATTCTACGGTGGTCGTGGAGAAAGTATTTTCTATCAGCACCCTAGTAGCACAAATCTTTTTATTGTAAATGCGTTGCCTATCGGACAATTCTCCATAATCTTTGTATGGTGTTAAGCACCATTCCCTCAACGGGTATGCATTATCACCTATTATGTGATAATTATTTCCACATATGTTTGGTAAGTCCTTTTCAATGTCTGAGAGTTTAAAAACACGAGCATCATGAATTTTACCAGGAACACCAGTAAAAACGTCTGTGAATGTTTTATTGTAGCTACATATAGCCTGAAGTGTTAACGCTGGTAAATCATGACGATTTGTGTAGGTAGATTTAATTTTGTGAGCTGGTGTCACTATATTGATGGATGTGCCATCAATGCAGCCCAAAATTCCTGGAAATCCAGAAACCTACAATAAAGTTAGAAATTTTGTTTGAAACAAGTATTGCAATTTATTATCAAATTACTTTTTCAAAATTATTTGACATTTCTTCTTTATCTTCAGGTAATCTTGGGAATTTAATATATTTTGGGGGAATATGCACTAAATAATCGATCACTTTTTCAATTATTACATGAACAGTGCTAATTGATACATCAAATTGTAGTGCAACAGCCCTTAAAGATATTTTGTTGCAAGCGAACCTTAAAATTATATTATTATAAATTACATAATTTAAAATGCTATCTACCTACCACAAGAAGGCATAAATATGTTTCTCCGGTGAACTTTTCGGACTGCCTCTTGGCCATGTATGATAGTTTTGGTAAAATTCTGACTGACGATAATCTTTGATCAACCTAGTCGCAGTGAATAAACCAATTCGAAAATGTTTTCGAAACTAAAATTACTTTTGAGTTAGTTACATTTATAATGTGTGGATACTATATAATTATTATTACTTTATAAATAAAAATTTTCCTAACCTCACACTCGTTAAATTCTTGTATTAGATCCAAAAAGGAATTTATTTTCGGAATTCTTTTAGTCATTTTCGCCGCATATAAGAACATTTCATCCTCATCTGACGATGATGATTCCAAAAAATCCATTACTATTTCCAAATTCTTGTATCTTTCAATGTCAACTTCACCTTGTGTGTCCGCCATATTTGCACTATCTGCAGCACGAGCCTCAAGACCTCGTGCGCTAAAACCTGCACTCAGTGCGAGCTGGGTGCATATTTGAACGTAAGCCGAACGCTCGGCACCGAGTCAGCGCGAACTGAAAATCTAACCCGAACACTCGGAACTTTCTTTGTGCAGTCTAGTGCAAGCAAGTGCAAGTAAGCCGAAAACGCTATTAGATATACGGAAATAGCACTGAGTTAATTTACCCTCGCTGTAAGCTGGGTTGCCTATAGTCATACCAATTTGATTTAATCCCTCTCTCGCGGGCGTTTACCGTACTTTTGATGGATACCCTACCGTTAACATGAAAATTGGCAGTATATTACCTAAAAACTAGCGATAGTTATCAATATGAAATTAGGGTCTGTAATGAATAAATACAGGGTTTAACAATCGAACAGTGAATAATGTATATAATAAAAATCTTATTAACTAGTCACAATAAAATATTAATAATGCATTATTAAATAATTAGGAGTGTTGACTGAATTGATTTAAATTAACTCGATTTCATTATAGTTATGGTCTAACATTGCAAAGTTCCCGAGGGAAAATTAATTGTAAAATACACCCCCCCCCCCCCCCCCGTTTTAAAGATAGGTTGAAATTGGAAGAAAATACCAGAAAAGGAAGTAATATATCAAATAGGTGGAACTAGTATAGTAGCTGAGCTAGTGAAGTTGAATTCTTTCAGCTTTACTATCGACTAATGAGGTAATTTACCAGCGGCTAGTAAATTCACCTTATGGAATGAATATTGCAATTATACTAGCTTACAACAAATATAATAATCAGTAGTTCCACCTATTTCACATTAGATAATAATAATAATCGAAATGATCGATTAATCAAAATAAAATTATCGATTAATCGATTAATGAAAAATCAAATTATCGATTAATTGAATATTTCTCGAGTAATAATCAAAACATCAAAGTCAGCATCGTGAATACTGTTTTTCAATCTAATTAATGTAAATTGGAAGCTGTAATCAATTCGACTGAATTAGGACATTATCACATATAACATCTGTAGTGCTTCAAATATTACGGATCATTTTTTGAGAGTGCTTTGCGTTCATAATCACGAGGCACGAGACGAAGACGAGAACCGATTACAATGGTAAAAATGCACGAGCAAAAAATTATCCAGCACGCGGGATATTCGGCTATCGCACAATTTTAAATTAATGTAACAGACGTAATATGATAATGTCGCAATGCTTTTTGATTATTGATTTGGAATCAGTTTAAAATAGTCTTGGCTTTGACAGAAGTTAAAATTAGGACTTCTGCGTATACTCAGCAATGTTCATATTGTGTTCATCAGCAACTTATGATACTGTTGATAGCGAATTTAAGGGATACAAAATTCAAGCATTTCCCAAGCATTGGAAAATATATCCAGACAAATAAACAATAATTTGCTTTAACCCAAGCAAAATTCTTGAAATTTAAGTTGCTGAGAAGGGAAAAATTCAATAGAAAATTTGAAGATTTTGGTAAGATTGAAAATATTGTACTATCTTTTTCAAATGTGTTTCAATAACATATCAACATAGAAGGAATTGTAAGTCAAATCTCTACAATAGTTGATGCAAATCAGAATTGATAGAAATGGAAATAAAATTTATTTGTATTTGAAATACAAAAATTGTTTTAGGAAATACACTTAAGAAAAATACCCAATCTTGACAAATGTCTTGCTTTGGCTGGATTTATTTGGCGGAATCCTCATTTTCTGACGAGTATTCCAGAATTAAAAATAAGAAATTCTTTAACTAATAACTATTTAACTATCCGATCAGTGTCTATAAATATCTCTTTTATCGGATGATCCCGCCTTTGAAAATATTGCCAAAATGAAAGGCCAACGATCTCATTAGTATTAGTCTTATGTAAATATTTATAATGTTCCCAATTTTCTTTGTTTTTCTTATTATAAGTTCGTTTAGTCCGATAATTCAAATACATCTATTATTCAAAGGATCTAAAAAATAAATAATCTATTGATAGATTATTAAAATAATCATTAACAATAATGAATCAATTTATTATTCTCTGGACACTGGCGTCAAAATTCTGTAATTTTGATAATAATAATCTTTATTCCAATAAAAATAGACAATATTTAGAAACACGCACTTAATATGGAGATATTAATTCATATTAATAAATTATTATAAATAATTGTCACAGTATGTTAATATAAGCTCGGCATCATAAAAATGAGATTTAACCGATAGACTACAATTGTTTTTCATTGATATGCATTGCTGGTGCAGACTTTTCTTCGCAGAAAGTATAAACACCGGTGTATTTATTTATATTCATATGATTTATAACTCTATTGACATACCAAAGTGTACATTTCACACATGGTTCTTATTACTTTTTTGTCGATTAAGCAACATTAAAGTCTACGGCGGCGGCGGCGGCCAAATCATGGGTTTCTTTATAAACGGACGTTTTTTTCTCGGATGAAACTCGAAAACTTGTTATACGCTTCCATTAGTATTTATACCCACATATTTACAGCTTACCAATTTAATAAATGTAATGAATAAAGTGGATATAATGGCTTAATGTTAATATAACATATTGGACGGTTATTAAAATAATCAAATAATCAAATGATCGATTAATCAAATAATCGATTGATCGATTCATCAATTTATCGATTAATCGATTAATCAATTTATCGATTAATCAAATTATCGATTAATCGATCAATCCAATTATCGATTAATCGATTAATCAGATGATCGATTAATCGATTATTTTTTAGAATTAATCGGACTGTCGATTAATCGATTAATCGATTATTTATCGATTAATCGATTATTTTGCACAGCCCTATCCACAACTAATAACTAATTTCCGGTAACGGGAGCGTGAAGCTTGGTATATTTTCGTTCTCATTCCCGGGTTGTTGAGAAGCTACCTTTAATGTTATACACCCGATACGAAATCCTGCAATTAGGTTATCAGTACAAACAACTTAGATAGGTTCTGCAAACAATAGGAAATAATAACAATGAAGTTAGCTAGAATAGTCACTTAAAATACCAACAGAAAAAACGTTATAGAAATTATTTACTGCCAACTCGATTTATAATTAAGATTAACTACATTTATTTATTTATATGGTACACTTTCTACAATCAAAATATGCATAAAAATAAACAGTGTGAAAAAGGAAATAATCAAATAATAATAATCATCGTTAAGCAATGCATTAAAATATAAACTGCATGTATTACTAATAGACTTTATTGTTCTTAAAGCCTACATTGATAGAACCATACTATTGTTTATCAATTGTATCAGTGTCAAATTACCAAACAGAATTTAGTATTTAAAAATGTCCGATAGTGAAATAGAGTGTATGGAGGCAATAAAATCAGATAGTATTAGTGTACCTATGTTAAAGTAATTACCGGTTTTCTTCAACCCAAAACGAGAATCGTTTGGAAAATCACATGAATGACACAATTAACTATAAAATTCGATTCACCTTCCAATTGTAAAAAAAAATCTCTAGACTAAAGAAAATATTATTATTATTAAATTATTAAATTACTTACTTATTGACTCTCTGCTGAACTATTTTCTAAATTATCTAGTTTGTTAGTTTGTTGTCAATTTATAGCAAATATTTAATTGAGTAATAATTATATTGTGAGAGTGTAAAGTCTGGAACTATCAACAGTAATTGCACAAGAGCAATTTATCAGACTATATCCCAACAAAAATATTACAACAAAATAGAATGACATTTACTGTCATCGCGGACGTGTAGTGCCGGTTTGAATTTTACATTTTTAAACGGTTTAAACAAAATTTGAAAAACAGAAACGTACTTCTCTTGCACTAACTTAGCACTGGTATTCCATTTTACATTTTCTTTACAGTACGTACCGTTCGCGTTTCGCACGTTATGTGCCCTGTTTTCCAATATTGTAGAAATGACTTCCCGAGTACAGGTCATGTTAGTGACTCCGCCCAAACTTTTTGGTTGGGCCTCTTTCCCTTTTTCTTAAATTACTTCAAGAGAAACACTTCCAATGCGGAGTTTTCACTAATTTTAATAGCGTTCTACCCGCAAACTGACGTTTGACATTGAACATTGTTTTTCTTGAAACCAATCATGTGCCGAAACATAATGCGAGTAGAGAACTAATCACAAAGCCGCATTCGAACTCTCCATGATATGTTTCCTGAAAACAGAAGTTATATAGAATCTGATTGGTTCTAATTCATTTGAATTTCGGCATGCTACGTTTGGCGGGATATAGTCGCAATAATTTTTTTTTTTTTATTAAACATGTCTGAAAAAAATACTTGAACGCATCAATTTTTATACATATTTTACTGTAATTGTCACCTAAGGATCGTCTTTTGTTTTTGAGATTGACGTAAGCGAAATTTTTTTTAAACGAAAACCCTATTTTTTAATGCTGAATTCGGAAAGAGCGTGAAATTCTAAATACGCTAAAAGTATGATGCTGTATTTTGAAATATTCGAGATAATTTCTTTTAAAGTTTTAAAACCAAAAACCTAATAACAATCAAGTTCCAAGTTAAAAAAAAAACAAGTAGCCATGTAACACTTGCCGGTAAAATTGTGATAGTTCTTCATCAGCTTGTTTATCTGTTTTTATTGTGTGGTTTTTACGTAATTAACTAAATAATGGTGCGATTGAAAAAGAGAGATTTGAAATTTAAATATGGAGGGGATGTGGCGACCGTACTAGAACACAACAAGAGGTTTGTGATCTAGTCAATAACAGGTATCCTATCACAAGAGTGACAGTTTCCAAAATAGGATGAAAGTTTTCTCGACGTCCGCGGTCGCACAATTATCATCCATACACCGGCGCGCGTAATTTTAAACGCAATAAAACAAAGTCCTGGATACCATGCATTTATGAAAAACCTTGATATCTCGCTTATTAGTGTATATATTTAAAATCCGCTTTTTACGCTTTTTCTAGAATTAATTTTCGGAGGGCACACAGATATTAGATTAAATTTATTTTTGTTTGTAACAAAAATAAAATCAAAAAAACAAAATAATGGGAAAAGTGAAAACTCTGTGCCCTCCGGAATTAAAATTAGAATATATTATATTCTAATAAATTTTATTCTAATATCACTATTAACTAAGATATGAATTAAATAAGTATTTTAATATTATAATCCGTTCTAGTCTACCACCAATCGGCGAAACCCACGGAAACAGACGAACGTCGGCACGCCAAGTGAGCGTTATTTGGCTGGATGTTTATCTGTTTAAGATAAGATATATAAACAGGAACACGCGTTCTTTGATTATAGTGTACGGATAAGTGTTCAATGCCTATTATTGATTTAGATGAAAATTTTAATACAGTTCGGCCATTCCATAAATAAATGCACAATTTTTAGGGGTACATCAGGGATTTTAGCGAATTTAACATGTATTATAAAGGCAATTAAGACATGGCTTTTGGTCTTTACTAGAAGTTGAAAAAATTATTGTGTTAAAAGTTATAACAATATAAACTTTCAGGGATGAAAATAAAGAACGTGATCGAAAAAATCAAACAGACCATTACTAGTACTTAGAACCAACAATCACACAAATCAAGTCAAAGTCTTATCTATTGCATCAAGTAAATGGAGTATACGAAAACTGGTGACCACTTTTGAAATCTCATTTTCATTGGCCCGAAAGTGCATATCCTTAATGTAGAAAAAAATGCAAAACGACATTCCTGCGGGCGGAAACCTTTGGATGCATCAACTATCGAAAATATCAAAACCTTATAAAAGTGATGAAATTAGTTGAGCCAGGTAAAAGCGATGGCAAGAATATTAAAAGAAAAGACTAGTTATGTGTAATTTTAAACAGCATTAATTGTATTTAAAGAGCAGTATACCAAAGTAAATATCAGATTTTCGATATTCGCGTAGCACAATGTAAAAGAGTCTAATCAATTTATATAGCATAGTTTCCCGATTTATCGCTATATAATGTTTATCGGGTAAAAGGGGGGATCTGTTATACTGTTACATAAACTACATTTTTGACTTCATTTCGGGTTAATAAACAATTTAAAAGTTTTCGCACACCGCGCTCCGTACCATTACACCAATGTGCTCCTCACAGCAATGCGGCGCTCGGGTAAAAAAACATATCTCAAAAAGTTTTAAAGTTCCCATAATTTTGAAAACAGAACAATTCTAAGTAATAAACAGGGTATAAGATATTTATGTTTTAGAAAATTATAATATGAGTATTTGATTATTTTTTGATATATTTTATTTATACTAAAACAACTATGTAAATGAAGTTTTTATGTTTTGGAAAAATTATTATTTTAAACTTTGAACATTTAAGCATAAAAAGTATAGAATAGCTTTTTTGTATCGGTGACGGTTCACGATATTTTTGAGTTCAATAAAAAAGTGTACTAAAAGTTTACATTATTATAACTTTTAACACAATAATTTTGTGAACATGTAGTAAGGTCCATAAGCCATGTCTTAATAGCCTTTATAATATACCGGGTGACCCAGCGATCTGTAAAAGCCCCATAATTTATTTGCTATTTGAGATATCGACTTCTAGTTTTCTTGAACTGGTACCCACACTTATTCTGCATATTTTAAAAATATGTATATTTTTGTACAGGGTGTCCCAATATACATAACAGACCAAAGTTATGTTTTTTTAAATGGAACACCCTATATTTTATACTTTATTTTCAACCCTCTTGAGAAGCTGATAAAAATAGTATAGGATTGTATGGGTCTGTTATGGACGGTAGGTTAGTTATGGGCAAATTTGTGGCAAAAACAAGGACACATTGAAAAAGTTGCAGAAGCGCTCCTAGCAATGCTAGCGTCGTTTTTTATACACTAAAGAATTTTCCACATCATGAAGAATAATACAAATCGGCTTTGGTTCTTTTTTGTTCATAATGTTATGCAGGGTGTCAACATGCGCAAAATAATGGATAACTATTTTTTTTCAAATGGAACACCCTATATATCTTGCCACCAATGCATGGAATTTTTAATAAGCTTTTTAATGATGTACAATTTGTATAATGAAATATTGAGGATTCTTAAGATTTATCCATAAAAACATTTTTCTTTTGTCACCTCCTGCTCATTTTTGGATTTTCAGCCAAAACTATGCATTTTCTGAAAAAATAATTTGAGACCAAAGTTGTAGAGTGGAAAATTTGCGATCGATATAGGTCTTTCGACTTTTCCAATAATGCGTGCATTGCCCGCCAGAGTGCGGAAAATCGTGACCGTATATGCATTTTAAAGTTTTTCTCAAATTTTTTGTTAATTAATTGCACTATACCTTATTTTCCACGTCCTCTAGCAGAAAAACGGGTTATTATAGAATTATTTAAATGACCTACATCGATTGAAAATATTCCGCTCTACAACTCTTAGAAGAAGCAATTTTTGCCCAAAATGCATAGTTTTCGCTAAAAATGCAAAAAACCATTGAAAAACGCAAAAATTGATATATACATTTTCAATTTGCGTTTTTAGGGAAAACTATGCATTTTTGGCAAAAATTGCTTCTATTAAGAGTTGTAGAGAGGAACATTTTCAATCGATATGGGCCATTTTAATTTCCCTATAATTTCCCGTTTTCCGCTAGAGGGTGCGGAAAATAAAGTATAATGCAATTTATTAATAAAAAATTTGAAAAGAAAACGCTAAAATGCATATATGGTCACGATTTTGCGCGCTCTGGCTGGCAATGCACGCATTATATTAAAAGTGAAAAGACCTATATCCATCGAAAATTTGTCGCTCTACAACTTTGGTCTCTTATAATTTTTCCTGAAAATGCATAGTTTTGGCTGAAAATCCAAAAATGAGCAGAAGGTGACAAAAGAAATATGTTTTTATTGATAGATCTCAAGAATCCTTAATATTTTGTTATACAAACTGTATATCATTATAAAGCTTATTAAAAATGCCATAGATTGATGGCAACTTATATAGGGTGTTCCATTTAAAAAAAAATAGTTATCCATTGTTTTGCGTATGTTGACACCCTGTATAGCACTATGAATAAAAGAGAACCAAAGCCGATGTGAATTATTCTTTATGATGTGGGAAATTTTCTAGTGTATAAATAATGATGCTATCTTTGCCAGGAACGCTTCTGCAATGTTTTCAATGTGCACATGTTTTTGCCACAAATTTGCCCATAACTAACCAACGGTCCATAATAGACCCATACTATCTTATACTATTTTTATCAGCTTCTTAAGAGGGTTGAAAATAAAGTATAAAATATAGGGTGTTCCATTTAAAAAAACATAACTTTGGTCTGTTATGTATATTGAGACACCCTGTACAAAAACATACATATTTTTAAAATATGTAGAAGAAGTGTGAGTACCAGTTCAAGAAAACTAGAAGTCGATATCTCAAATAGCAAATCAGTTATGGGGCTTTTACAGATCGCTGGGTCACCCGGTATGTGAAATTCGCTAAAATCCCTGATAAACCCCCAAAAGTGTGCACTTATTTATGGAATAGCCGAGTTCCATTTAATGTTTTATTGTTCTAATATATTTAATTGTAAGGAACTTTCTATTTACTACAGGTAGCGGAAAGGTGGAATCCTTCCGCAACAACAATAACCGCTGCAATTATTATTTCAACCCAATAATACATTTAATTTATAACTTGTTTTGTTTTGTATTTTATAAACTGAAATAATGGTCGAATATACAAAAATACATGTTAACAAATTGCTGTAAGTCGAAAACAATAAATAAATCAGTCTATTGTTATGCTTCCTAGAAAATAGATTAGGCGAATCTGGACAAAAAGGTTTGTTTTCAGCAATAATTAACGCAATTCCATGAAAATGAGATTTTCGGATTAGTACCCTGAGCAAATGAGTCTGTTATTCAAAACAGGGTTATTTATTTGCATGAATAAACTACCTGTAACCCCCTCTATTACCACCCACTGTGCGGGAACGTTGAGTTCCCATTTATATTCATCTAGTAAAGACATTTTTAAAGTAATTGTTAACCGATCGCCAAAGCGCAAAGTTTTGTGCAGTGAAGTTTTAACTTATTACGTTTTTAAAAGTGTTTAGTTAGCTAAATATGGGAAATAGAAAAAACAGTTGTAAAAGACTATCTTCAAGAGCTCGTACTAAAATATTGAATAATGGCCGGTAAGTTAAATATTTATTTATTATTTTACTTTTTCTTCAATGATTTTGACCCCCTGATCTCGAAAATAACATCCATTCTTTTCCATCACGTAACTCTTTTTTACAAACCATGTGCTTGTTATAATGTGGAAATATTCATTGCCAAATTGGATATTGATGTTTGTAGCAAAATGGTATTAGAAAGAGATTATCAAATATTCTACAATATGATCGAAAACTTTTCTTCTTTAGAGTCACATGTGCTATTATATTAATATTAATAACATAGAAAAAATATACAATACTAAAAGTGAGTCAAAATTTTATAAGCGGTGACACTAAAATCCCAAAGTGTCGCCGAGAAAAATTATTAATAAACCTATATTATTGATAATATCATTGATATCATTTATTATTATTACAGCTAGTATAATGGATAATTATGATGAAAAGTGCCGCGGCGCGTCAGACCGGTGCCGCGCTCTGCGAAAAGTGCTGTAAGTTTTGGCACAATTGCGGTCCATTTTTTCTTTAATTGGAAATCAAAAGGAAATTGAATTTACTTTCGTTTGCTTTTTACTAGATGTTTCTATCAGACGGGGAACATAATTTGTTTTCAATTTAGATGTTATTATTGCATTCAAAATAAGTCATTTGTTATAAATATGTAAAAATAGAAATAGCATAATGAAATTTCATCCTTTCCACGTAAAAGTCCAGTTATAATTAATAGTTTTCGAGATATTATTTTTTTAATAAAAGAAGACGTTGAAATATAATTGTTTATATTTAATTTTTTTTCAAAAAACTGGTTTAGTCCTTCTATTCTATCCATTTAGTAGTTTTAATTTAGCTATACTTTTTTTTGCCGGCACTTTGAGATTTTAGTGTCACCGCTTATAACATTTTGGCTCAAGTACTAAGGGCAGTTTTTGTACAAAACGTAGAAGATATTAATTTGGTTAAAAATAAAATGACATATTATATTTTTGGAAATATACCTTCATTATTATTTTATGCAGCAAATGTACATTGTGTATACAAGTTATTATTACTTTCACCGAACGAAAGTTCTTAATTATGAAAAATATTACAAAAACATTTAAACAAATATTGAAGAAAACGAAAAAATACACTTCTTTTCTTTGAAACTATTTTTCATAAAATTCTTGTTTAAAAAAATATTACATTTATTTTCATTATCACTTTATAACTGTGAAACGATAATAGTTAGATCAAATTAATATAAATAATAATTGTGGAGAAATCCAAAATGAACAACTTATAAAGAATGAATTTTATTCAAAATCCCTTTAGTTTTTGAATCAACTAATTATTAGCTTTGACTATACAATCATGGACTACTAGTTGCCCCGTCCCGCTTGCCCCTTCGCCCATAAGGTTATGTATCCAACATGAAGTTGGTTTAGGACCCGCCCCGTGTGGCAAATTGCGGGAAATTTAAAGGATATATGAATGTAAGAAATAAAAATGAAAGAAATCGTATTTTAAATAATTAATATATTCATATCTTATTTATTTTTATTTCTATGTTTATGGAAAGCTTTATAACTATAAAATAGCGTTATTGTCTACCTATATAATTTACGTACAGCGTTTAGATTAGAAAGTATAGTTACACATACCCGTAAAACTGCAGGCTGCAGTTAATTACATCACTATTCTTGCAGTATTTCTTAGATGTGCATCCTTCTACAAAACAATGTAGTACCATTTTTACAATGATTTGATTTACGTAATGTCAGAAATTTTCTCTCAACCGCCGCTTGTCCACACGGCGTCGCCACAGGTCTTGGCTTCCAACGTGAAGTTGGGGTTAACAGTCCATATAATTATATAGTCAAAAATTATTAGTATTTGAAGTACAATTTGATAATTTTCACGTTTTAAAGGTCAGTATTGTCCGATCCTGCAAACCGCATGATGTACATTTCGAATATGATATCAATTGCAAATAAACCGTTATTGAAGTATAATTTCATAAGTTGTATCCGATCTTGTTGCAAACCGCATTATGTACATTTAAAATATGATTTAAATTCAAAATAAACAATTATAGTATAAATATAAATAACTAATATAGCAACAAGTCGGTGAAAGTAACATGATGGCCACATCACCATTTGATGTGTTTTGTATTTTGTAAAAAATGGTGATCATGTTACTTTCACCCATTTGATACTATATTGGTTATTTATATTTATACTATAATTGTTTATTTTGAATTTAAATAATATTTTAAATGTACATAATGCGGTTTGCAACAAGATCGGATACAACTTATGAAATTATACTTCAAATACGAATAATCACTTTACTCAAAAACTAAAGGAATTTAGAAAAAATCGCATTCTTTATAAGTTGTTCATTTTGCCATTCTCCACAATTAATAATTATAAAATTTTCTAACTATTATAGTTTCATAATTATAAACCAATAATGAAAATATTTGTAATAATAAAAAGAAGGATTTATGAAAAATATGTTCAAACAAAAAATGTTTATTTCTTCGTTCTCTTCAATATTGGTTTAAATGTTTTTGTAATAATTTTCATAATTAAGAAATTATTGCAAGAAACCAAAAACAGTTCAAATAAACCCCTACTTCCGGTGTACGAAATTTTACCAAAAAATTCAAGTTCTTCGGACTGTGAAATAAGGCTTATGTTAAAAGTATGCCAATTCTTGTTTAAGTTTTTGAGATACAGTGCGCATGGACACATACACACAGACACAATTGTTTTCCACAAATCTTTGAAATGGCATCTAGGGACCTCAAACCAGATATTTCCGTTAAAAAATTTCACGATCACTGTATTTTCACGAACTTTTGTTCGGTGAAAGCAAAAAACCTGACGTAATACATAAAACATGTTTTTGTAGATCTGTGTTATTAATCCGCGTAAAATCCTACAAATGTTCTAAATTTAAATGTACCCGGTTGTCGGGATATAGCTAAACTCGGCGGTCTGCGCAGAGTTTAGCTATTTTATCCCTGGATTTATTATAATCAAATATTTCCTCTACGCTGGCAATCTACTATTACACATAGTGGATGTATACTAGTAGAGCGCTTGAGCCGATTCTAGATATCCTCCACACTCCACCCCCCACCACAAAATGGCCGCCTAATCACCAAAATGGCCGCCTAATCACCAAAATGGCCGCCTAATCACCAAAATGGCCGCCTAATCACCAAAATGGCCGCCTAATCACCAAAATGGCCGCCTAATCACCAAAATGGCCGCCTCAAAATGGCCGCCTAATCACCAAAATGGCCGCCTAATCACCAAAATGGCCGCCTAATCACCAAAATGGCCGCCACCTGGTGGCGGAAAGTTGAACTACCCGATTACAGATTCCATTTCCCACGGGCGTCACCTGGTGGCGGAAAGCCGAACTATGTAACAATAGTTGCAGATTTCATTTTTTTTCTCGGGCGTCACCTGGTGGCGGAAAGCTGAACTATGTACCAATGGTTGCAGATTTTTTTTATGTGAATAAATGGTTGCAGAATAAGTGAACACTTACAAAAATTTTATTTTATGCATGGAAAAATATCACATTTTATAAATCACAAGTTCAACAATTGCATAAGTTATTTAAACAAGAAATTAAAAATTTACACAATATTTCACAAGTGACACCTGATGATGAAAGCTGAACTATGTAAATCAAAACAAAATATATCAAACACTGGATAAATATTTATGTAAATAGAAAAACAATATTTATTTTTACATTTTTCATATTTATTCGTTCAATAGTCAAACATAAAATGTAGGTGTGTGTGCAAGGTTGAAATAATTTATTTTAAACAAAATAGACATTTTTACAAGTGTCAGAAATAATTTATTTTCATTTACAAGTTCCGATACATTTATTAAGTATTATTTCGATTTTTTTATTTTCACCTTTACATTTCGCATATTTATTTTTTCAATGATATAGCACGCATGTAGCATCGTTACATCGTGGCTATCATCGGCAAGCTCCATTACTGCTGAAATGTGGTGATCATCGCCATCCGCGTAAAAATCCTTTAAAGTAAAATATATTATTTAGCAACAATATATTAATAATGTACATGAATTATCGACAATAATTAATAAATATATTTACTCACTCTAATTGCAGCTTCCACATCACTGGCCTTACTAGACATCACGTATTTTTTAATATAAAGCAAGTGCAGTTTGTAAAAGTAAACTGTGAACTGTATGTTGACATAATTCTACATTAGTATTTATTGTATTATTTTGGAAAGTCACGTTAGCTTAATTGGGGAAAATTACTCGAAATATTTGAGTCAGTAACGATTGTCATTATACCACATTCCTAAATGATCACTTTATCATAATAAATATATTACGGATGATTAACATTTTCGAAAACCAATTTACAATGGAAAATACCACAACAATGATGACGTCAGAGCACATTACCATTTCAATAAATATATAATTAAAATTTGTTGGAAGTAAAAGCAGCATTAATGGAAAACGTCAGTTGCTCGAAACTTAAACATAAATTGCCCCGCTCGTGTTACCTACAGTTAGTTCCGCAGTTATTATTATTATTAATTATCAGCATATATGATTTACATGTCAAGGTAAGTGCAATATTATTTTCAATAATCTACATTATTTTAATATTTTATTTCTAATAATCTTATACATTATCCTAATTTTATGTATTATTACTGGTGTTTGAAGTGCAACAATTATTTTTCGAAAGTAGATTGCAGGGACAGCGACAAAAGCTAGTTTAAAATGTTCAATGCAAAATATATGGTGGCCAATGATGGAATATTCGCTACAATTAAAACGAAAAGTGAATAATTCCAGGTTATAGTTCTGTTGTTTATAAATTATGGGTGCTTATTAAATATGATAATGTTTATCAAATTAAATATCATAATGTTTGTTATACGAAAGAGGTAGCGCTTGGATCTTGGCAGTAGCCTACATCTATTGATTAAAGTATCCCAAATATCGATGGATCTAACTATATTGTTTTGCCAGGTAAATATTTATAAGTATATTTGTTACCACGTAATTATCGTAACTTTGAATACATATTATTTGCATTATTTATTTTGTTTGAAACACAAATTAAGATTAAAAAGCCTACCTAAATATTAAAAACAATGAAGAGATGTGCCTGGCCAAGAGCATCACCACTGCTGTCCTCCATTCTATAGTTGAATACCAAGACCGCGTGCCACAGTATCTGCACTCTACTCAACCGCAAATTACTAGCCCAAGAACAAATAATTCATTCGAACTGTAATATTAATTATCAAATTTAGACTTGTGTGGGTATGATTTACACTTAATGATTCATGATAATGTAGATATAGACATTATTCCATAAAATAGGAAAAAATATTTCTTTGTCGAAATCAAGTAAAGTCGACGAGTACATCAATAATAATAATAATAATGTATAATTCCCGCAATACTAAATTACGACTCTTGAACAATTTAAATTGATTGCTATCTCAATGGGAAGTTAATAAACAAAAAATCTAAGTTGCGATTAATTAGTTTCGAAATTTTACAAAATAAGATGAATTTAAATGGTTTTTGAGAAAGTGTTTTTTTTTTCTCTATGGATATATGGATTCGATTAGACGACTCCAAGAAATGAAATTTCCAGCTAAAACAATTGTTGTTCGACCCCCCCGCAAACACCGACATTTCCGTCACTGACTAACAGCATGTTTAAAATATGTCCTCAATTCAATTGTAAAAATTTAAATTATTATTCAAAATCTTCCTTTTGTAAGGCACATACTTTGCTAACGGAACATTTCAAAACCAAAACTATTTACTCTTCCTCAATTTAATTTAAGTTTTAGGTTCGGTCAATCATCATATTTTGTTTTTGCCTATCCATAATAATAACAATTTCATCTTTTTTTTTTGTAATAAAATTTTTATATTATTAATTTACATAGCTATTTTCTTTTGTTGGCAAATATTTTTTTTATTGTTTTCTTCTTCTTGAATTTTTTATATATTGCTCACTGAACGCCATATTTTTAGTTATAAATGTAGCGCTAATATTTTATATTTCCCTACAATTGGAATTATTTTTAACCGATATTTTGTGAAGTATTCCGCTTAGTGTGTGCTAAAATATATTCATAACTGTCATATTTGGATGCAATATAAGGATTTTAAGTGGGTTCGCGAGAACGAAATCTCTATTTTAAACGTTGCTAATATACCCGACGACTCGTCAATGGGAAATATATCATGGATGTTGACATTGTAAGCATAATGCGTTTACATATTTAGGTCGGAAAACATGGTACCACCCAGGTGAAAATTCAAAAAAATTCATAAATATTTTAAAAAAAGATCAATAAGAAAAAACAAAAAGAAAACGTCCTCCATTATAGAAATTTGTCACTTTGTTGAAAATAAACAAAATTCACAGAGTAATTGGTTCTAAACAATCTGAATTTCTTTACAAAAAAAATACTGATTTAAATACAACCATACATTAGAGTGCTTAAGTTCCATTTGTTATTTACGCGGATGTTGAGGGCATTTTAAAACCTCTAGAGTGAAACATCATTCAAAAACATAACACATATACACCCGCCATACAGTGGGACGGATGAGTATTCTAGCGCGACAAGCGTAAAAAAAAAATGATACTCGCAAAAGACGAAATAAATGTTGAAAATCTCTTTCTACAACACTCCTTCAATCATAATGACATTTAAGTCACCTGTCGCAGATACTCTTGCTGTGAAAAGCGACAATGACTATACTCATCTTGCTTGAATACTTAAGCGTTGGTATGCCGTGCATATTCAAATGCAGAAAACAGTAAGTAAAAGTTCATATAAACAATTGCGATTTTTTTGTGCAATAAGTACATGATAACAATTGTCCTTTAAGTGATAAGTATTTTTTTGTCATTATAATTTTTTATTTCATCGTTAATTTTATTCTAAATTTGGATATTTTTTTGTGATGTACAAAACAAATCCCGGATTTTGTCGAAAAACGGCTTTCATGTCATCTTTCTCGAGACATTTTCACATAATTCTCAGCATGTTCGAACTGCGGTAACTTGCAATAACTTGAGATATATTACAAAATAAACGATTAAATCCAAAAATTATAACGACAAATAAAAAACAGCTAAAAAAAATAATTATCACTTAAAAGACAATCGTTATCATGTACTTATTGCACAAAAAAAAAATCTCAATTGTTTATATGCGCATTTACTAACTGTTTTCTTCATTTGAATATGTACGTAGAAAGAAATTTCCAACATTTATTTCGTCTTTTGCGGGTATCATTTTTTTTTTACTTGTATCGCGCTAGAATAGTCATCCGTCCCACTGTGCGCCATACAGTTTCGTGTATAAAGTTAAATGCTCTTATGTTGAGTCACTAAATAAATTTTAAATTTACACCGATGAAAACTGTGTTAAAGTGTTTGTGGATCGAATCACTGTCGACGCCTACAGAATTTACGACAATCGTTTGAGACATATAATACCCATGAACAAATTATCCATCGACACTAGAATTGTTATATACACAGTGGGCCAAGAAAACGGTACAAATTATAAATATTCATATTTTCAGTAATAATAAACGCATTAAATATTGTTTTAAAAATCAAAATATTTACACTTTATGGATTGCAAAAAATGATTATTTACATTTTTTGGAAAGTTTTATTATATAGGATAATATAATAAAATCACGTTAATGAAGGCTCTGCAAAAATGGAGGTTTATAATGCACCGCCGCGTCGCATGTGTATGTATCAAAATTAGGAGGCCATGATTTGTTCTTTTCTAATGAATCTGTCACAAAGATACAAATACAAATACCCACAAAAGGGTTGGTCGGTTACAAGTATTCTGTGATTAATAAGTACACTCAGATTTCACTGTAACCATAATAATAATAATAATAATAATAGGCCTTTATTTTTATAACCTGTACATACAAACCAAAATTCAAAAATTATACATAAGTAATACAGGAATTTACAGGTTATGAAAACCACAAGGTGCCAGTTCAGGATTCGAAATTAGAAATTTCCCTGTTCTTACACTGGGGCCTCGATTATATAAATAATCAATTCTTATAAATAAAATCATTTTATAATCTAATTTAATAATGAAAATATTTAAAATTAAACATAATTTTCTTTACTACCCTTCTAGCAAGAATGAATAATATTTATTTTTAAAAAACTTTAATGTTTAGACTTTTAAACTGATGAGGAACTGAATTATAAATTGGGGCAATATTGTAAGAGAAAGACTTTTTCATCACAAACAATTAAGAGGAACACCCCGTACAGTACGAATTCCTGAAAGGATAGAAGTTCAGTCAAGAAGATGCTCCGGACACATGTTTAAGTACTATTTCTTTAGAGAAAAAATACTTCGTCTTATCTATAAAAATTAGGCTTCTCAGTGTTGTATTCATTATTAAAAAAATATTAATACCTCACGAAGATATACAAGTAAAAAACTTCTTGTACCGTTTTTTTTGCCCTTGGTGTATATTACCGAATTTTATTCCTTTTTTCATAACTTGAACGAGTATGATTCACACTTTATTTTATTAAAGAACTCAAATGTGATAGTGAAGACATTGATATTATTCCGCAAATTATGAAAAAATATATATCTTTCAAGAAATCGGTTAAAGTCGATAAGTACATTAATAAAAAAAAGGTATGAAACATACCCGCAATTTTAAATTACAGTTCTTGGGCAGCTTTAAATTTATGGCTAGTTTAATAGACAAATCAGCAAAAAATATAAGTCGGGATCAATTAGTTGAAATTTTAAAATTGTTTGAAGTCAGATGATGAATTTAAATTATTAGTGAGGAAGGACGTTTTCCCATACCAATACATAGATTCAATTGAACGATTCCAATAGACTAAATTTCGGAACTTGATTTGGAATACCCTTATACCCTTATAGGAGCTTGCATTGTAAAACACACAATGTTTTATCGTTTTTGGTCGAAAATGTGTTGACACCCGGGTCTAAATGAAAAAAAAAAGAAAGATTTAAATACAACCATGTGCCAAGCAGCTAAAAAACATTATTTTTTTTAAATTGATGAACAATTTTGTTTTCGACAAAACAATGGACAATGTGGATAAACGAGCTGATGTCAAATTGATGACTCGTTGGGAGGCAATCAAATTATCTATAAACAAGGGCGCTCCGAGCGGGTTAAAATCGGTCTCGAGTTAGCCCTTCCCTAAAAATTTATGATAATTAATAAGTAAATTACCAGTAATTCATAAATCTCAATTGGAATTTATTTCCGCTAAACCCAGAAATTTTGTTAACACGCCGGACGTTGATAAGAGCGAAACATGATTAATCCTGACTTTATGTGCTAATTAATACCAAATTATAGCGTTGGAAAATAAGTAAATTCGTAAAGGAAAATAATTTCAGATTTTTGTTATATATTTATTAAATTAATATATTACAGATTTTATCTTGTTAATAGTCTACTATTACGTGTATGAATTATGTCATTTCATGAAACAAAATCGACTTTCAATTTATATTTTAATACAAGTTTTTTTAAACTAGCTGCTTTGTTTCATTTAATTTTTTCTTACTCTACCTAATTTATTTTCTTCTTCATCATTTGATAAATTTTGAATAATTATCTGTTAATTCCTCCAAGCCAATTGATTGTTGTGGTTTATTAGGAGT
This sequence comes from Ocypus olens, assembly GCA_910593695.2. Lineage (NCBI taxonomy): Eukaryota > Metazoa > Arthropoda > Insecta > Coleoptera > Staphylinidae > Ocypus > Ocypus olens. The sequence continues at coordinate 38,147,845 of OU343058.1, forward strand.
CATTTTATCAATATCTTGATTTATCAGATTATTGCTTAAACTGCACATCTTTGAATGTGTGGCTTCAAAACACGATCTACAATAATGCTTATCGCATTGTAAACAGCACAATCGCACATTCTTAGTGAGATTTCTAGCCTTATGTCTTCCATGCTTCAAAGCCGTGTGCTTATAACATTCCACACATCTTCTTCTTTTTGTAGACGCAATCAGCTCGTGTTCATCTTTATTTATTAAAGGTCTTGTAGTATAATGAATGCTAATTTTCTGTTTTTTATCAGGTACAACTTTTAGTGTTTTAATATGAGGTTGTTTTAATTTATAACGACGTTTGTCAGACTCATCATTAATGTTCCGTTTTGTATTGCTTGCTATACGAGACGACTTATACTGCTGTTGTTTATCATACTCATTGATAATTTGTAAATGAGGTTCAGCTTCAAATTGTTTATGAGTTTCGGCTTCAATTTGATAGCGATTTTTCGTAATAACTTTATTTCTATAACCATTTCCCTCAGAGTTTTTATTGTGGAACTCAATACCCATTTGGCAAAAAAAAAAACGGTACAAGAAGTTTTTTACTTGTATATCTTCGTGAGGTATTAATATTTTTTTAATAATTAATACAACACTGAGAAGCCTAATTTTTATAGATAAGACGAAGTATTTTTTCTCTAAAGAAATAGTACTTAAACATGTGTCCGGAGCATCTTCTTGACTGAACTTCTATCCTTTCAGGAATTCGTACTGTACGGGGTGTTTCTCTTAATTGTTTGTGATGAAAAAGTCTTTCTCTTACAATATTGCCCCAATTTATAATTCAGTTCCTCATCAGTTTAAAAGTCTAAACATTAAAGTTTTTTAAAAATAAATATTATTCATTCTTGCTAGAAGGGTAGTAAAGAAAATTATGTTTAATTTTAAATATTTTCATTATTAAATTAGATTATAAAATGATTTTATTTATAAGAATTGATTATTTATATAATCGAGGCCCCAGTGTAAGAACAGGGAAATTTCTAATTTCGAATCCTGAACTGGCACCTTGTGGTTTTCATAACCTGTAAATTCCTGTATTACTTATGTATAATTTTTGAATTTTGGTTTGTATGTACAGGTTATAAAAATAAAGGCCTATTATTATTATTATTATTATTATGGTTACAGTGAAATCTGAGTGTACTTATTAATCACAGAATACTTGTAACCGACCAACCCTTTTGTGGGTATTTGTATTTGTATCTTTGTGACAGATTCATTAGAAAAGAACAAATCATGGCCTCCTAATTTTGATACATACACATGCGACGCGGCGGTGCATTATAAACCTCCATTTTTGCAGAGCCTTCATTAACGTGATTTTATTATATTATCCTATATAATAAAACTTTCCAAAAAATGTAAATAATCATTTTTTGCAATCCATAAAGTGTAAATATTTTGATTTTTAAAACAATATTTAATGCGTTTATTATTACTGAAAATATGAATATTTATAATTTGTACCGTTTTCTTGGCCCACTGTGTATATAACAATTCTAGTGTCGATGGATAATTTGTTCATGGGTATTATATGTCTCAAACGATTGTCGTAAATTCTGTAGGCGTCGACAGTGATTCGATCCACAAACACTTTAACACAGTTTTCATCGGTGTAAATTTAAAATTTATTTAGTGACTCAACATAAGAGCATTTAACTTTATACACGAAACTGTATGGCGCACAGTGGGACGGATGACTATTCTAGCGCGATACAAGTAAAAAAAAAATGATACCCGCAAAAGACGAAATAAATGTTGGAAATTTCTTTCTACGTACATATTCAAATGAAGAAAACAGTTAGTAAATGCGCATATAAACAATTGAGATTTTTTTTTTGTGCAATAAGTACATGATAACGATTGTCTTTTAAGTGATAATTATTTTTTTTAGCTGTTTTTTATTTGTCGTTATAATTTTTGGATTTAATCGTTTATTTTGTAATATATCTCAAGTTATTGCAAGTTACCGCAGTTCGAACATGCTGAGAATTATGTGAAAATGTCTCGAGAAAGATGACATGAAAGCCGTTTTTCGACAAAATCCGGGATTTGTTTTGTACATCACAAAAAAATATCCAAATTTAGAATAAAATTAACGATGAAATAAAAAATTATAATGACAAAAAAATACTTATCACTTAAAGGACAATTGTTATCATGTACTTATTGCACAAAAAAATCGCAATTGTTTATATGAACTTTTACTTACTGTTTTCTGCATTTGAATATGCACGGCATACCAACGCTTAAGTATTCAAGCAAGATGAGTATAGTCATTGTCGCTTTTCACAGCAAGAGTATCTGCGACAGGTGACTTAAATGTCATTATGATTGAAGAAGTGTTGTAGAAAGAGATTTTCAACATTTATTTCGTCTTTTGCGAGTATCATTTTTTTTTTACGCTTGTCGCGCTAGAATACTCATCCGTCCCACTGTATGGCGGGTGTATATGTGTTATGTTTTTGAATGATGTTTCACTCTAGAGGTTTTAAAATGCCCTCAACATCCGCGTAAATAACAAATGGAACTTAAGCACTCTAATGTATGGTTGTATTTAAATCAGTATTTTTTTTGTAAAGAAATTCAGATTGTTTAGAACCAATTACTCTGTGAATTTTGTTTATTTTCAACAAAGTGACAAATTTCTATAATGGAGGACGTTTTCTTTTTGTTTTTTCTTATTGATCTTTTTTTAAAATATTTATGAATTTTTTTGAATTTTCACCTGGGTGGTACCATGTTTTCCGACCTAAATATGTAAACGCATTATGCTTACAATGTCAACATCCATGATATATTTCCCATTGACGAGTCGTCGGGTATATTAGCAACGTTTAAAATAGAGATTTCGTTCTCGCGAACCCACTTAAAATCCTTATATTGCATCCAAATATGACAGTTATGAATATATTTTAGCACACACTAAGCGGAATACTTCACAAAATATCGGTTAAAAATAATTCCAATTGTAGGGAAACATAAAATATTAGCGCTACATTTATAACTAAAAATATGGCGTTCAGTGAGCAATATATAAAAATTCAAGAAGAAGAAAACAATAAAAAAAATATTTGCCAACGAAAGAAAATAGCTATGTAAATTAATAATATAAAAATTTTATTACAAAAAAAAAAGATGAAATTGTTATTATTATGGATAGGCAAAAACAAAATATGATGATTGACCGAACCTAAAACTTAAATTAAATTGAGGAAGAGTAAATAGTTTTGGTTTTGAAATGTTCCGTTAGCAAAGTATGTGCCTTACAAAAGGAAGATTTTGAATAATAATTTAAATTTTTACAATTGAATTGAGCACATATTTTAAACATGCTGTTAGTCAGTGACGGAAATGTCGGTGTTTGCGGGGGGGTCGAACAACAATTGTTTTAGCTGGAAATTTCATTTCTTGGAGTCGTCTAATCGAATCCATATATACATCGAGAAAAAAAAAACACTTTCTCAAAAACCATTTAAATTCATCTGATTTGTAAAATTTCGAAACTAATTAATCGCAACTTAGATTTTTTGTTTATTAACTTCCCATTGAGATAGCAATCAATTTAAATTGTTCAAGAGTCGTAATTTAGTATTGCGGGAATTATACATTATTATTATTATTATTGATGTACTTGTCGACTTTACTTGATTTCGACAAAGAAATATTTTTTCCTATTTTATGGAATAATGTCTATATCTACATTATCATGAATCATTAAGTGTAAATCATACCCACACAAGTCTAAATTTGATAATTAATATTACAGTTCGAATGAATTATTTGTTCTTGGGCTAGTAATTTGCGGTTGAGTAGAGTGCAGATACTGTGGCACGCGGTCTTGGTATTCAACTATAGAATGGAGGACAGCAGTGGTGATGCTCTTGGCCAGGCACATCTCTTCATTGTTTTTAATATTTAGGTAGGCTTTTTAATCTTAATTTGTGTTTCAAACAAAATAAATAATGCAAATAATATGTATTCAAAGTTACGATAATTACGTGGTAACAAATATACTTATAAATATTTACCTGGCAAAACAATATAGTTAGATCCATCGATATTTGGGATACTTTAATCAATAGATGTAGGCTACTGCCAAGATCCAAGCGCTACCTCTTTCGTATAACAAACATTATGATATTTAATTTGATAAACATTATCATATTTAATAAGCACCCATAATTTATAAACAACAGAACTATAACCTGGAATTATTCACTTTTCGTTTTAATTGTAGCGAATATTCCATCATTGGCCACCATATATTTTGCATTGAACATTTTAAACTAGCTTTTGTCGCTGTCCCTGCAATCTACTTTCGAAAAATAATTGTTGCACTTCAAACACCAGTAATAATACATAAAATTAGGATAATGTATAAGATTATTAGAAATAAAATATTAAAATAATGTAGATTATTGAAAATAATATTGCACTTACCTTGACATGTAAATCATATATGCTGATAATTAATAATAATAATAACTGCGGAACTAACTGTAGGTAACACGAGCGGGGCAATTTATGTTTAAGTTTCGAGCAACTGACGTTTTCCATTAATGCTGCTTTTACTTCCAACAAATTTTAATTATATATTTATTGAAATGGTAATGTGCTCTGACGTCATCATTGTTGTGGTATTTTCCATTGTAAATTGGTTTTCGAAAATGTTAATCATCCGTAATATATTTATTATGATAAAGTGATCATTTAGGAATGTGGTATAATGACAATCGTTACTGACTCAAATATTTCGAGTAATTTTCCCCAATTAAGCTAACGTGACTTTCCAAAATAATACAATAAATACTAATGTAGAATTATGTCAACATACAGTTCACAGTTTACTTTTACAAACTGCACTTTATATTAAAAAATACGTGATGTCTAGTAAGGCCGGTGATGTGGAAGCTGCAATTAGAGTGAGTAAATATATTTATTAATTATTGTCGATAATTCATGTACATTATTAATATATTGTTGCTAAATAATATATTTTACTTTAAAGGATTTTTACGCGGATGGCGATGATCACCACATTTCAGCAGTAATGGAGCTTGCCGATGATAGCCACGATGTAACGATGCTACATGCGTGCTATATCATTGAAAAAATAAATATGCGAAATGTAAAGGTGAAAATAAAAAAATCGAAATAATACTTAATAAATGTATCGGAACTTGTAAATGAAAATAAATTATTTCTGACACTTGTAAAAATTTCTATTTTGTTTAAAATAAATTATTTCAACCTTGCACACACACCTACATTTTATGTTTGACTATTGAACGAATAAATATGAAAAATGTAAAAATAAATATTGTTTTTCTATTTACATAAATATTTATCCAGTGTTTGATATATTTTGTTTTGATTTACATAGTTCAGCTTTCATCATCAGGTGTCACTTGTGAAATATTGTGTAAATTTTTCATTTCTTGTTTAAATAACTTATGCAATTGTTGAACTTGTGATTTATAAAATGTGATATTTTTCCATGCATAAAATAAAATTTTTGTAAGTGTTCACTTATTCTGCAACCATTTATTCACATAAAAAAAAAATCTGCAACCATTGGTACATAGTTCAGCTTTCCGCCACCAGGTGACGCCCGAGAAAAAAAATGAAATCTGCAACTATTGTTACATAGTTCGGCTTTCCGCCACCAGGTGACGCCCGTGGGAAATGGAATCTGTAATCGGGTAGTTCAACTTTCCGCCACCAGGTGGCGGCCATTTTGGTGATTAGGCGGCCATTTTGGTGATTAGGCGGCCATTTTGAGGCGGCCATTTTGGTGATTAGGCGGCCATTTTGGTGATTAGGCGGCCATTTTGGTGATTAGGCGGCCATTTTGGTGATTAGGCGGCCATTTTGTGGTGGGGGGTGGAGTGTGGAGGATATCTAGAATCGGCTCAAGCGCTCTACTTATACTGTTCAAATAAAATAATGTTTAATATATTTCAGGATGAAAAAATGTAAGAGGCATGATCCTATTGTTGAAAAATTCCAACGTTCAATTGCTAGTACGAGTACTTCAGTTATAGACCAGGAAACAGCCAACAATTCTAGTATATTTCCGCATGTTGAAACACCCCAAACTTTAATTGCTAGTACTAGTACTGCAGTTGAAGCCCAAAAAGCAGATAACATTCTTATAAAAACATCTTCAAATAATTTCATGGATCTATCGAATTTGGGTAGGCGCATTGTTGACATTGGTTTTGTGTTTCAACAAATTTTAAATGGTGAAACACATTCTCCTTTCGATTGTTCGTTCATTAATATGGAAATTGTCAATGAAGAACGTAGAGGAATGAATTGCATTTTTACAATGAAGTGCAAAATGTGTAAGATTACTAATAAAATATGTACAGATAGACCGGAGTCCGATGCCAATACCAATATTGCAGTTGCATTAGGGTCAATATCAACTGGAATTGGTTATTCTCAATTAAAGGAATTGAATTCAGTTATGAATATTCCTTCAATGGCCAGTAAAACATTTAGCTATTACATTGGCATTGCTTCGGATGTAATTCATAAAACGACATGGAATTCTATGCAAGAGGCCGCCCGTGAAGAAAGAAGATTAGCTGAAGACAATGGTGATGTGGATATTCACGGTATTCCATACATTACCGTCATAACAGATGGAGCTTGGAGTAAACGATCTTATAACATTAATTACAATGCTTCGTCAGGAGTGGTAAGGATAATTGATCATTCTTTTATAAATATAATTTATCATATTTTTTCAGGCGTGTATTCTAGGTTATCGCACTAAGAAAGTGATATTTATGGGAGTCCGAAACAAATATTGTAGCGTATGCGAACGGCCTGGCGTAAGTGGAATTACTCCAAAACAACACAAATGCTTCAAAAATTGGAGTGGTACATCAACAAGCATGGAAGCTGATATCATCTTAGAAGGCTTTACACGCAGTATGGACATGTATGGTGTAAAATATCTAAAATTAGTAGCAGATGGAGACAGCAGCGTCTACCGAAAAATTATTCAAAATAAGCCATACGGCCTACAAAGCGTCGAAAAAATTGAATGTAAAAATCACATGCTGAGGAATTTTTGCAAGAAGCTAAGAGAATTGTGTGGTAAGTTATTATATCTTAACCAAGCTGTAAGAAAATAAGACGAATTGCCGTTTTCTATGCACTATTTTATTTTTACTTGTTTTGAAAATGACTCGCTGACGAGTCGAAACTAGTCACCGTAAAAATAAAATAGTTATTATACAAAAGTTATTCTTGTTATTTTATTAGATAGTTAAAATGTATCACAAAGTAACCGCCTCCACCACAAAGTACAAATTGTAAGACATTTATTGTTTTGTTTTAATGCAGAGCGAAGACGCAGCAATTCAAAAAATTTGCCTGTATCTCCATATCTTCGAAATGTTGTGCGAAACAACATCAAGCGATTTAGATCAGCAATAATGGGCGCGATAAGATATCGAAATTCTGAAAATAATGACACGCAGAAGAAAATATTACTCCTGCAAAACGATATTCAAAATATGCCATCACATATATTTGGCGAACACAAGGAATGCCAAGCAATTCAATATTTCAAATGCGTAAAAAAAACGGAAATTAATCATATACCAGGAATGGAAGAATGTGGATTAACGATTGATGTTATGAACTGCCTAAACAGATTGTCCATTAATGCATCCAGCCTGCTTCGGAATATGGATACAAATGATGCAGAGCATTTCAATTCAATTGTTTGCAAGTTTGTTGGCGGTAAAAGAATTAATTTTACAAAACGTGGACAATATCAAACCCGCTGTGAAGTAGCAGTATTATCTTTTAATTCTGAAGGCATGTTCTACGACATACTATATAATTCATTATCAGATATATGTGAACCAGGATTATATACCTAGAAGTATATAATAGAAAGTAAAAATAAAAGATTTGAATATAAAGCTAAACCTATCGAGAAAAGAAAAAACGAAAAATGGAACCCATCAGAACAACCGATGAAGATTATGGCCCCGATGCACAAATTGAAGATATGCCAGAAGAAGAATATACTATAAAAAAGATGTATTTCTTGAACGACTTGGAAACTATGTAGATGTAATAGAAGTCCAAACTCGAGGTCAAAGCTCAAATCCAAAGTGGTTTGAAGAACGATCCTTAAGATTAACCGCATCTCGGTTTGGAGAAATCATTAAAATGCGAAAAACTACAAAGCGCGGAAAAAAAGTAGAAAATATTTTGTACAAAACGTTTTTTGGTAATGAAAAGACTTCATATGGTGTATATTGTGAACAAGCGGCAATTAAACAATTCGAAGCACAATATTCTTTAAAAGTATATCCGTGTGGTCTTTTCATTTCTAAAGAATACCCATACCTGGCACCAGATGGATTAGGGGATCCAAATTGGATCGTGGAAATTAAATGCCCTTATAAAGCAAAGCGTGCGACACCAAGGGATGCTATAACGAATAAATTAATACCATATGTGTCGATGGCGAACGATGACACCATTAAATTAAATAGGTGTCATCAATACTATTATCAAATTCAGGGGCAGCTAAATATAACAGAAAGGGAGATCTGTTATTTTGTCATTTATACTCCTACAGGAATTCTTGTCGAAAAGGTAAACTAATCAATACTGCTAAAATCAAAATTAATAGGCTTATTCGATATTTTTTATTTTAGATTACCAGAGATACAGATTTGTGGACAAATAAAATGCTGCCTGCTCTAAAAGAATTTTATTTAAACAACATGTTACCGGAATTAATAGATCCTAGAAAAACACGAAATTTACCTGTTAGGGATTAGTTTTTAATTCCTTTTTGACTCCTTTTATATGTACACATTGAATTTTAAAACATTTTATTAGAAAAATTAATTTGTAATCAAGAATTGACATAAAATATTAAATATTAGTACTAATTTTGTATTATTTTCGTTATTTATTTTAGTTTATTTTCACGTTTATTTATTATGGCGCAATTATTAAGGGCAGATTTTCGAGCTAAATAAACAGACAGTTGTCAAATTTTCAATTCAATTAACCGTTTCTCTATATTTTATAGTTTCCGCGACCCCCACAGTGAACACGGAAAAAACTAACCTGTATATAATTGTCCTTTTTGCATTTGTAACATCATGATGTTAAATTCAAATTTAAAATAAAAAGGGAAGAATAATGAATTCGTTGCCGACACCCAATGTTTCTACTGTAATTGAATTAACAAGCATACCAAGCGATGAGTGTTTTTCGTAAATGAAAATAAATAAATCAGTCGTCACTTCAGATAAGACGGGGCGCTCTCTGTTACACTCATATGCAAGATTCAACGTAGTCAGTCAACTCAAGTAATTATTACAGTGCTGTGGGCGGATATCTAATCTATGCGACTGGTCCACTATAGCCGAACCTAGGGCCTTTGCGGGTCAGAGTAGTAAGTAAGGGGAACGATTGTTGACATTATAATTTCTTCCACGCTCCCCAACGCTCTTGGGAAGGGTACCCATAAAATTGGCATACAAATAAATTGAATATATTTATGCAAATACAAAATATTTTTCATAGTTATTTATTATAATGTATTTTTTTAAAGTAAGTGAATATTTTCAGCTTTTAATTTTTGTTAATTTGTTATTATTAACAAAGTTTGCAACATTTCACGAGAGACCAATAGACTGAAGAATGAATTTAGTCAGGAAGTTTAAATTTGCTATATAACCGACCAATACATGTATCCTTCTATTGAAACAGTTTACAGGTAATACTTTGACGCATTAAGAAACTGTGGTTAAAGTGAAAATTGAATAAAAAAATAGTGTTTTTTGTGTCTGTTGTCGTTATTTATGCTCGGAAAACGATAATATTACTTCAATCGATGGACACGAACACAATAGATATCGCTGGTCGATAGTCCCTTGCGAAAGCCCAACTGAGCAGCATGCAGTATATTCTCCCTTTCACAAAAACTTATTACTTGATTAAATATAATTTTTACTTTCTCCGTTACGAAGTATTGTGATGGTGATTTTTTTTCCAAAATTTTTTTTTACGGAAATATCCGTTTTGGGGTCCCTAGATGCCATTTCAACAATTTCTGGAAAAAAAATTGTGTCTGTGTGTGTGTGTGTGTGTGTGTGTGTGTGTGTGTGATGGTGTTTCTGTCTGTGTGTGTGTGTGTGTGTGTGATGGTGTTTCTGTCTGTGTGTGTGTGTGTGTGTGTGTGTGTGTGATGGTGTTTCTGTCTGTGTGTGTGTGTGTGTGTGTATTTCTAACCATTTGTCCTTACAATAACTCGCGCAAAAATTAAAAATATGGAACTAATTGTTATAAAATTGGACTAATGAGAAATGACTGTGATATTATACTAAAACCTGATATATGGCCTGAAGGCATTGTAATTAAAGAATTTAATTTTATTAGTTACAATGTTTTCGTTCAGAAAACAGCGGAAAATCCAACGTTAATAGAAATAAATACAAGAAAACGAAATGTAGCCTGAATATATGAATATTAAACCTGTTCGTTAATCTTTTTGCTTGCAGATTAACGAACAGGTTGAATATTCATATATTCAGGCTACATTTCCTTTTCTTGTATTTATCTAATGCTTTCTGCAACAAGTAAAGTTGTTTCTAATTTGTAAATAAAAATAATCCAATTAAAATTAATAATAATATAGACTTGTCCATATTTCATATAAACATTCAAAGTTTATGGAACAAGAGGAGTGAGTTTGCTCTAATAATTTAAAAAATTAATTTTAATGAAAAATCAGTTTTATGTTTAAGTGAAACATGGTAATCTACTGATGAATGTGATATATTAGTTCAACCTACTTTTAAAATTGCGACATTCTTCAATAGATCAATAAAAAACACGGTGGTGTACTGATAATGTGTTCTACCGATATTAAATATAAAAGCAGAATTTGTCGTCAGAATTAAATTGTGAAATTGCTGCTGTGGAACTGATCGGTTTCAATGTATTAATTGTTACCATACACTGTGTACATAATAATAAATTCGATTAAATCGATTCTTTCATTAAATATTAGTAAATGAAAAATTATGTGTTATAGCAGGAAACGTAACTATGTTGTATTTAATTATTATATTAATAATGTAAATCTAGAACGCGTTGTCAATTTTAAAGATCTGGGTATTCTCTTTGGTCATTCAATGAGCATATAGATCACATAATTGGCAACAGTTATAAATTATTGGGTTTCTTGTTAAGAAACACTAAACCGTTCAAATCAATTCAGCCAATAATCAATTTCTATAATGCTTATATCCGCAGTCGCCTAGAATATTGCTCCATAATATGGAATCCCATGTATAACCAACGTATCAAGGACGTCGAGAAGGTTCAACGAAAACTTTAAAATCGTACTACAGGAAGTATTGCATATATTCGGAACAAGGTTATCCATCCCACATTTTGGAGCAAGAATTTCAAATTACCTCCCTTCAAACTAGGCGCACAATGGCACAAATTATATTTATATATAAGTTAATTCATAACAAAATTGATGATTCTGTGTTATTATCGAAATTAAACTTCCAAGTTCCTCGCCAGAATAGCAGAACTAAGCATACATTTTATACATCTGCTGCAAGAACTAATTCTCATTTGAATTCACCAATACTATCTATGTGTAACGTAGTTAACTCTTATTGTAAAAATATAGATTTATTTAGCATTGATAGTAAACAGCGACTGGCGAGTGAATTGTCTAGTTATATCTAAACTTATCAAACCTAGATCATAACTTAATTTTAAGCAACGTGTTCATTTATTTAATAATAATAACGCATTGAAATGTATCAGGCTATATTTATGTTCGTATTGTGTATTATATTTATTGTTTCGTACTATTTTTTTCATTGTACATGTTTCATTAACCCTGCAATTGGCCTATAAAATTACTGTTGGGTTTATATATAAATAAATAAATAAATAAAAAATAAAAATGAGACTGGTGCAACTGTTACGGTGAATGGATTGCGCTATCGAGCTATGATTAATGATTTTTAATGGCCAGAATTGGAAGATATTGATGTGGACGACGTTTATTTCCAACAAGACGGCATTACGTGCCACACAAGCAACGAAACAATCGCAATTTTGAAAGGAAAGTTTCCTGGCCGTATTATTTAGCGAAGAGGTGATCACAACTGGCCCCCGAGATCTTGTCACTTGATACCTTTAGACTTTTTTCTTTGGGGCCACTTGAAAGATAAGGTCTATGCCAATGCTTCACAATCAATTCAAGACCTAAAAAATGGAATTCGAGAAGTTATCGAGGATATACAGCCGCATATGTGCGAATTGGTCATGGAAAATTTCATGAAAAGGATATGGTGCTGCAACCGTAGTCGTGGCGGCCATTTGACTGATATCGTTTTCCATCGTTAATGGCATACCTTTCTCTTTACCATGAAATAAATATACATTGATTTCTCTTAAAATATAGTCTTTTTTTTAATATCAAAATGAAACCTCTTATTGGAAAACTCTTTATATATATATATATACCGGGTGACCCAGGGTTCTGTAAAAGCCCCATAACTTATTTGCTTTTTGAGATATCGACTTCTAGTTTTCTTGAACTGGTACCCACACTTATTCTGCATATTTTAAAAATATGTATGTTTTTGTACAGGGTGTCCCAATATACATAACAGATCAAAGTTATGTTTTTTTTAAATGGAACACCCTATATTTTATACTTTATTTTCAACCCTCTTGAGAAGCTGATAAAAATAGTATAGGATAGTATAGGTCTATTATGGACGATTGGTTAGTTATGGGCAAACTTGTGGCAAAAACAAGGACACTTGAAAAAATTGCAGAAGCGCTCCTAGCAAAGCTAGCGTCATTTTTTATACACTAAAGAATTTTCCACATCATGAAGAATAATACAAATCGGCTTCGGTTCTTTTTTGTTCATACTGCTATACAGGGTGTCAACATACGCAAAATATTGGATAACTATTTTTTTTCAAATGGAACACCCTATATATCTTGCCACCAATGCATGGAATTTTTAATAAGCTTTCCAATGATGTACAATTTGTATAATGAAATATTAAGGATTCTTGAGATTTATCCATAAAAATATTTTTGTTTTGTCACCTCCTGCTCATTTTTGGATTTTCAGCCAAAACTATGCGTTTTCTGAAAAAATTATAAGAGACCAAAGTTGTAAAGCGGAAAATTTTCGATCGACATGGGTCTTTCAACTTTTCCAATAATGCGTGTATTGTCCGCCAGAGTGCACAAAATCGCGACCGTATATGCATTTTAGCGTTTTTCTCAATTTTTTTGTTAATGAATTGCACTATACTTTATTTTCCACGCCCTCTAGCAGAAAAACGGATAATTATAGAATTATTTAAATGACCTACATCGATTGAAAATATTCCGCTCTACAACTCTTAAAAGAAGCAATTTTTGCCCAAAATGCATAGTTTCCGCTAAAAATGCAAAAAACCATTAAAACACGCAAAAATTGATACATACATTTTCAATTTGCATTTTCAGGGAAAACTATGCATTTTTGGCAAAAATTGCTTCTATTAAGAATTGTAGAGCGGAACATTGTCAATCGACATGGGCCATTTTAATTTCCTTATAATTTCCCGTTTTTCCGCTAGAGGGTGCGGAAAATAAAGTAAGTGCAATTTATTAATAAAAAATTTGAAAAGATGACGCTAAAATGCATATACGGTCACGATTTTGCGCGCTTTGGCGGGCAATGCACGCATTATCTTAAAAGTTGAAACACCTATATCAATCGGAAATTTTTCGCTCTACAACTTTGGTCTCTTATAATTTTTCCTGAAAATGCATAGTTTTGGCTGAAAATCCAAAAATCAGCAGAAGGTGGCAAAAGAAATATGTTTTTATTGATAAATCTCAAGAATCCTTAATATTTTGTTATACAAACTGTATATCATTAGAAAGCTTATTAAAAATGCCATAGATTGGTGGCAACTTATATAGGGTGTTCCATTTGAAAAAAAATAGTTATCCATTGTTTTGCGTATGTTGACACCCTGTATAGCACTATAAATAAAAGAGAACCAAAGCCGATGTGTATTTTTCTTTATGATGTGGGAAATTTTCTAGTGTATAAATAATAATGCTATCTTTGCTAGGAACACTTCTGCAATGTTTTCAATGTGTACATGTTTTTGCCATAAATTTGCCCATAACTAACCAACCGTCCATAATAGACCCATAGTATCTTATACTATTTTTATCAGCTTCTCAAGAGGGTTGAAAATAAAGTATAAAATATAGGGTGTTCCATTTAAAAAAACATAACTTTGATCTGTTATGTATATTGGGACACCCTGTACAAAAACATACATATTTTTAAAATATGTAGAATAAGTGTAGGTACCAGTTCAAGAAAACTAGAAGTCGATATCTCAAATAGCAAATAAGTTATGGGGCTTTTACAGATCGCTGGGTCACCCGGTATATATATATATACAGTGTGCCCACGGATGGAGTTGACGAAAGGAAGAAAAAACTTTATTATTAATTTTACGGCAAAAAGTCATTCTTTATAAAAAAATCTGCTTGTTGAAAAAAATTGTTTGTCATCAAAAAAATTGAGATCAGATGTACAAGGTGTTAATAATTAAGAAAACAAGAAAATGCTTCAAGAGATAAGAACCATTATTTTTTATTTTATACAGAATGTTTAGTAAACAAAGTTGTTTATTAGCTAAAATGTAGCCAGGGCCGATCCTGTACCCTTGGCCGCCCGCGTGCAAATGATGAGTTGGCCGCCCCCGCAAGTGCATTTCTTGGGGGTTGCGTGTTTACTATTTTAGTAATAAGACACCAAAAAGTAACTTATTATCAAGAATAGGTATAATTTCAATTACATATAATACATAACTTTTTGCTACAAAACGAAATATTCGCGATTTTTTGCATTTACGGTTTTTTTAAATATTGTTTCAATTAAATAATTTGTGCAACGTTACGACAATAGAAGTCGCCCTAATGGTCTATCTATCTATTACGAATACTTGGGGTTACAACTCTATAGTGAAAAACCGTTTCTCTGTCAGCGCCTATATTGACCTGATGAGATCTAATAAGATTGAAACTGGTGCTCGGTTGTCGCACGGGGAAACAATATTTCAATGTTTATCAATGATATTGTTATAATTGTCGCTATTTTATGGTTTCTTATTGTCTGTGGATTTCTCCACTCAGTAAAGGAAATTGTCGAATGTTAAGATAATAGATGTTGCCCTGATGGTGTATCTAGCTTTTACGGTTTGAAATTTTAATTATTTACATTCAAGTTGACACAGTGCCAACATGCTGATGGTAGAGCCACTTATACAATATACCCTCCCCCCATCATTTTTTTTTTGAAGAAAGAAAGGACGATTTATCTTCCTAGACCAAAATAACTGGCGAAAAAGTGTTTTAAGAGTTAATTCTAAACTTGAAACTGCAGGTTCTTCTTGGCTCTATATAACGCCCCTGTCTTCAGCACTAAACTTATTGACAATTGAATAGTTTTGTGGCTGATAATTGTTGATAAATTCATTATACCGAGTGTTTGGGATAAGGGGCGAACATAGGAATTTAACATGTAAAATTAAATATGTGTAATTATTTGCTCCCCTATTCATTTTAGAGAAAAATCGTAAAGGAATATTTTTTAGAGAATTAAAAACTGTAAATGTATCATCCATTTAATTTACGTTTGTACCAGCATACACCTCAGAAATAATAAAAATAAGTTTAACAATTTACCATTTAATAAAAACCCTTGCCATGACTTTGACAAATGTCATGTTTCATGTTATAGTGAAAATAATAATATTGCAAGTCAGATATCAATTCTAGTTATTACGATGAACAATAATCTGAGTTATTACAATGAAGAGAGGTTATTCATTATTAAAACATTTTACAGTGGCGTCAGTTTACGCAGAGTTCGTGACTTATTTTCGGTTACATTTAACAATCGACCAATTCCGTCTGTATCAACAATTTCCAAATTTGTGAAAAAGTTCGAAAATACAGCAAGTGTAGCGGCAGATAATTCAAAAGGTATTTCAATAGTCCAATTTGGTAAGGGTTTACTTTAGGGTAAATCGGGAAAAATCGGGAAGTGGGCTGTTTTTTTATTTCTTCTTAATTCTTTGTAGACGTAGTTTTTTGAGCCGAGTCCAAAAATGTATATCTTAACTTTGAGAAACATAAGGGGAAGAAGTTGTGCCCCCTTAAAGTTTCTCTCGTATCGGACGTACAACTCGCTCAAAACCTGCTTTTCTGGGTAGATTTTGGTAAACCAACAACCACAATCAATTTATAATGATGTAAACTTACGATTTGAGTAGTAAAAATGCGAATTTTATATCTTTTTCTTTACATTAATATTTCATTTTAAGGTTATGTGCAGTTCATTGAACCGCAGAAACTGACGGACATGCAAACTGAACACTCTATTTAGTTATCTGTGATTATTAGGGTTGCCAACTGGTCACATCATAATCGGAAAACCAATCTAATTCTCACGGAAAATATGTGAATACATAAAGTACGATATAAATAAAAATAATTATATTTCTGAAATTAACTATATTAATAATAAAACAAATGTGTATGTTAAGAGGTTAAACAGTTAACATTTACATTTAAATTACCATGTCCTTAATTTCTAGTTGATTTTCACACAGTCCCAATAAGTTCACTGATTTTTTTGAAACCTCTTGTATTTACGTTCTAGTAATTGCTACTGTTATTTCCATTTGTGTGCTATAGTGCTATTAGGGTGTTTAAAGTGAAAGTATGTGCTAACATGACAAAGAATCCCGCTTCCTATGCATTCATGACAGCTTCGCCATCACCTAATCTACTGCGGGTAAAACTACTACCCGGTCTCAAGGGGGAGGACCTTGACGCAACCAGGCAACCGAGCCTGCGTAACTGCTTCCTATGCATTCATGACGGCTTCGCCTTCACCTAATCCGTTGCAGATAAAACTACTGGCCGGTCTAAGGGGGGACCTTAACCTCACCCTAATCTAAGCATGAGCAAGCGAGGCGGCTGTGGTCGATGGCTTCACTTCGCTTCGCTCCGCCATCGACTACAGCAAGCCACCGTAACTGCTTCCTATGCATTCATGACGGCTTCGCCTTCACCTTATCCGTTGCAGGTAAAACTACTGGCCGGTCTAAGGGGGCACCTTAACCTCACCTTAATCTAAGCATAAGCAAGCAAGCCGGCTGTGGTCGATGGCTTCGCTTCGCTCCGCCATCGACCACAGCAAGCCACCGTAACTGCTTCCTATGCATTCATGACGGCTTCGCCTTCACCTTATCCGCTGCAGGTAAAACTACTGGCCGGTCTAAGGGGGCACCTTAACCTCACCCTAATCTAAGCATAAGCAAGCAAGCCGGCTGTGGTCGATGGCTTCGCTTCGCTCCGCCATCGACCACAGCAAGCCACCGTAACTGCTTCCTATGCATTCATGACGGCTTCGCCTTCACCTAATCCATTGCAGGTAAAACTACTGGCCAGTCTAAGGGGGGACCTTAAACTCACCCTAATCTTAGCATAAGCAAGCGAGGCGGCTGTGGTCGATGGCGGAGCGAAGCGAACTGCTTCCTATGCATTCATGTCCGCTTCGCCTTCACCTAATCCATTGCAGGTAAAACTACTGGCCGGTCTAAGGGGGGACCTTAAACTCACCCTAATCTAAGCATAAGCAAGCGAGGCGGCTGTGGTCGATGGCTTCGCTTCGCTCCGCCATCGACCACAGCAAGCCACCGTAACTGCTTCCTATGCATTCATGACGGCTTCGCCTTCACCTTATCCGCTGCAGGTAAAACTACTGGCCGGTCTAAGGGGGCACCTTAACCTCACCCTAATCTAAGCATAAGCAAGCAAGCCAGCTGTGGTCGATGGCTTCGCTTCGCTCCGCCATCGACCACAGCAAGCCACCGTAATTGCTTCCTATGCATTCATGACGGCTTCGCCTTCACCTAATCCATTGCAGGTAAAACTACTGGCCGGTCTAAGGGAGGACCTTAACCTCACCCTAATCTTAGCATAAGCAAGCGAGGCGGCTGTGGTCGATCGCTTCACTTCGCTTCGCTCCGCCATCGACTACAGCAAGCCACCGTAACTGCTTCCTATGCATTCATGACGGCTTCGCCTTCACCTTATCCGCTGCAGGTAAAACTACTGGCCGGTCTAAGGGGGCACCTTAACCTCACCCTAATCTAAGCATAAGCAAGCAAGCCAGCTGTGGTCGATGGCTTCGCTTCGCTCCGCCATCGACCACAGCAAGCCACCGTAATTGCTTCCTATGCATTCATGACGGCTTCGCCTTCACCTAATCCATTGCAGGTAAAACTACTGGCCGGTCTAAGGGAGGACCTTAACCTCACCCTAATCTAAGCATAAGCAAGCAAGCCGGCTGTGGTCGATGGCTTCGCTTCGCTCCGCCATCGACCACAGCAAGCCACCGTAATTGCTTCCTATGCATTCATGACGGCTTCGCCTTCACCTAATCCATTGCAGGTAAAACTACTGGCCGGTCTAAGGGGGGACCTTAAACTCACCCTAATCTTAGCATAAGCAAGCGAGGCGGCTGTGGTCGATGGCTTCACTTCGCTTCGCTCCGCCATCGACTACAGCAAGCCACCGTAACTGCTTCCTATGCATTCATGACGGCTTCGCCTTCACTTTGTCCGTTGCAGGTTAAACTACTGGCCGGTCTAAGGGGGCATCTTAACCTCACCCTAATCTAAGCATAAACAAGCGAGCCAGCGTAACTACTTCCTATATTCGCTTCGCTCCGCCATCAACCACAGTGAGCCACCGTAACTACTTCCTATGCATTCATGACAGCTTCACCTTCACCTAATCCGCTGCGGGTAAAACTACCAGTCGGTCTAAAGCGGAGGGGCTTAACCTCACCCTAACTTAAGCATAAGCGACCGGTCTCGCTCTGCTCCGCCATTGACCACATGGAGCCCGTATAACTACTTCCTATGTATTAATGACGGGGCTTCACCATCACCTAATCAACTGCGTGTAAAACTACTATCTGGTCTAAAGGGGGGCAAATGTAACCTCACCCTAACCTAAGGATAAGCACCTACCATTTACAACCATTAACTGGTAGGTAATGATGAATTAAACTTATCGCCCAGGTTTGTTCACTATTTTATTCACAACCGTACGTTTTTTGTTAAAGCATTAAAGTCAAATCAAATTAAATAAACGTTAGTTCATGAAATGCGAGCTGTTTGTTTTAAAACCAACTTATAGCAACCATGCAAATACATATTACGGATAGCTATACTGAATATTTTTACTAATTACTAATATATAACTATAAAATCAAATATTGTATGCACCATGGGAGATATTCTTGTTCTTCACCCTGGGTTGACTTACAAACCCCGGGCCAGAGGACCTCCATATCTCCCTTAATGCATAAATATCTATTACATTGCCATTTAATCATTGACTAAAGTCCCTAATTTTTACCAGATGAATTTGTGTCGTTAGGATCCAGGTTAAAGATACATGCGTGTGTTTATGTTTGGTAGGGGCACCTTTTCCCAAAAAAAATAGAAACACCCACAAAAGTGGGGCACAAATAAAGAAATTGTAAATAGATTTACAACAGAACAATTTAAAATTCGTATCAATTGTTAATGCACATAAGTAATCTAGGGTTAACGCAATGATAGTTCACAGAAAACTTTATAGAGTGTTTATTTCGACACGCCACTCCTTCAGTTGCGGTGGGACGATGAACTAATGAAAATACGCATTTTTAACATGACCTTAAAATGTGAATTTTCATGAAGAATAGGATATAAAACTCGCACTTTCACCACTTAAATCGTAAGTTAAAATCATTATTAGTCGATTGTAGTTGTTAGTTTACAAGTTATTTTACACAGAAACTCGTAGTTTGTGCGAGTTGTCCGTCGAAAATGGAAACTTTAAGGGGGCATAACTTTTCCCCCTTACGTTTCCGCGGGTTAAAACGTACATTTCTGAACTCGGCTCAAAAAACTATGTCTTCAAAACAAATTTCAGCCCCCGGGTCGATTTACCCTAAAGTAAACACCAGCCTCCAATTTTAACAAATATTATTTCAAAAACATTAACATTGCAGGCAAACAGAAAAGAAGAAGCAACGATGAATTGGAAGAAAGAGTTTTGGGGTTGATAAATGCTGATCCAACAACTAGCATACGATGCATTGCTCGTGAGTGCAGCGTGTCTACTTTCTCAGTGTATAAGATTCTGAATAAGCATGGGTATTATCCCTACAAACATCAATGCCATCAGGAGATATTGCTAGTGGATGAAGAAAGCAGGCGTGTATTCTGCGAGATAATGCAGGATCGATCAAACATAGACAGAAACTTTTTGCAGTCTATCTGTTTTATGGATGAATGCACGTTCACACTTAACAATGAGCCCAACACTCAGAACACGCGATACTGGACCCAAGAAAATCCGCGGATATGCCTTAGAACTAGAACCCAGTTCCCGCAAAAAAATCAATATTTGGGCTGGTATTTTTAAAAATAATATTATTGGGCCGTTTGAAATATGTGGAAATTTAAATTCGAATTCTTATTTAGACCTTTTAATCAACCAGGTTGGCCCTGCGTTAGAAGAAGTTGCACGTGACAATCAGGAGATATGGTATCAGCATGATGGATGTCCAGCCCATTATGGTTTAAATGTAAGGGAATATTTAAATGCTAATTTTCCCAATTGCTGGATTGGTCGCGGTGGCACTATCAACTGGCCACCATGATCTCCTGATTTAGCACCATGTGATTTCTTTTTGTGGGGTCACTTGAAAAACAAAATTTACAAAAAACACCATCCAAATATTGAATCTTTGCGGGAAGCAATTTTTGCGGAATGCACATTGATTACAGATAGGCAGTTGGCTAATGTTAGACATGCATTTTATAACCGATTGGGTTATTGTTTACACCAGAACGGAGAACTTTTTGAGTACTTGCTCTAAAATTTCCCGTTGACCGCTGGTTACGGTAAAACCAAAAATATATCACGAACTGTGTGTAATCTGACATCACTTTAATTCAATTCATCGTTGCTTCTTCTGTTCCGTTTGCCTATAATTTTAATATGTTTGAAATAATATTTGTTGAAATTGGACTATTGAAATACCTTTTGAATCATCTGCCGCTACACTTGCTGTATTTTCGAACTTTTTCACAAATTTGGAAATTGTTGATACAGACGGAATTGGTCGATTGTTAAATGTAACCGAAAATAAGTCACGAACTCTGTGTAAACTGACGCCACTGTAAATATTTTGATAATAAATAATACCCTCTCTCCATTGGAATAACTCATATTATTGTTCATAGTAATAACAATGCGTGAATTGATATTTGGACGTGGATGGAACTGCGGGTTAAGGAGATTGAATGATTCGGGAAATTGGCGTCGGCTACGAGGCCATCTGCCATAATCATTGTATTGTAATATATCAGAAATTAAATGAATAACTGAATAATGAAAGACAAATGCAATGTCCATGGTCCCGAGCGAATATTCCGCGACCCCGAAATCGTTCGCCCGGGCTGGGATTCGAACCCTCGCGGCACGCGGTGCAACCGGCATAAGCGCTCGCTTGTACCCACTACACCAACGGGCCGCCCGAATTAATGTTTGACTAGTAAAATTATTCTCACCATAACATGACATTTGTCAAAGTCATGGCAAGGGTTTTTATTAAATGGTAAATTGTTAAACTTATTTTTATTATTTCTGAGGTGTATGCTGGTACAAACGTAAATTAAATGGATGATACATTTACAGTTTTTAATTCTCTAAAAAATATTCCTTTACGATTTTTCTCTAAAATGAATAGGGGAGCAAATAATTACACATATTTAATTTTACATGTTAAATCCCTATGTTCGCCCCTTATCCCAAACACTCGGTATATAAAGATTCACGTACCTGTGATTTTTCACTGATAGTAAAAAATCACAGGTCGTTACTAAATTTCACCGTGACTGTGATTGCGACTGTTAGCCAAAGAGATTGCTACTTCAAACGTGATTGCTACGTAAAAATATAATTAATACTCAAACTGTGATTGTTAGCGAAAATCCTATTTTTTATATTTTTCACCAATTTTATAGAACATTTTCTTAACCATTTTTCAAAGCCCGTAAATTTTGGCACATTTTGGTTTTCAAATAATCGAGATCACCTGACACATTTGGGTATTGTAAATCTTTAAAAAATTACTTAATATACGTTTACCTACGACAACTTGGATATATGCTCATTCCATGCTTGTTAGTGATTAGTATATGTAGTGCATTGCTCACGCATTTCATTCTCGCATCGATTATCTGTGCTAGAATATATTCCAACACAGTACTGTCACGCGTGAAGTCTAACCTTCAATGTGTCAAAATGACGGAGTAGATTTAAAGATGTTTGCTTCGCCGCTTCTACATACATAGGGCGTTAGCTGTAGTACCTCGGCAAATTTATTGTTTTCGATGTTTGTCTCCATACTATTTATATATACTTTTAAACACTAAGAATGTATAAACTCGAGAAATGATATGAACCCTAAATAATGTTGCGGCTGGCGGCTTGGTTTTTGACTGACATTTGTTTCCGCGGTAACGTTAAGCAGGTGCCTCTGATAAAAGTTATCACTTACGAATTGTCCGCTCTCGGTTATTAATTATCTTAACTATCACAATGAAGCTCAACAACGTTGTCGTAGGTAAAGCATAGTGTACAACTCGCATGGAATGACTATTTCTCGCTCTTATGAATTGCAGCATTCGCCTTTCGGCTCATGCTGCAAACTTCATACTCGCGAGAAATGTATGTCATTCCATGCTCGTTATACAATAGTTATTTATGCAACAAGTGAGTAAAGTAATACTTTTTTTCACGAGTAGGAAAGATTGCCGCATGAGCCGAAGGCGAGTGCGGCAATTCCTACAAGTGAAAAAAAGTTGCTTTACTCTCGAGTTTCATACAAATTTTTTTCTACGTCCGTAACTTTAAATAAATTTATAAATTTGATAAAACCTTAATCAATTTTTATAAGTAATAATACTTGTTTTAAATAAAGAAAATTATAATAATCATCAAGTGTTCTTGACCGGAAACGAATGTTTGACATTCATCGGCGGAACTCGCGGCGTGTTGCGAAGTGTTCATGACACACTTTGCGCGAACAATTTTTTAGTTGCGTTAAAAAATGAACCGCTACGGCACTTTTTTTCACGCAAAAGAGTGAAAAAATGAACCGTTATGGCACTTTTTTTCACGCTACTTGAAGGGTTCAGGAATCACATATTTTATGAACGCAGATTAATGAAAAAAACTGTACATTTTATAACGGACGTAGAAAATATACTATTCTAAACTTCTGGACTCAGAAACCTTGTTTTTGGATATTTTTTTACACATTTTACTACATTTTTTGTAGATATTTTAGTTTTCAATCAATGGAGATCATCCAACGTGTTTGCAAGTTATAAACTTCGAAAAAATCACCGGCAAAAACTATCTAATAACAAAAAAAATTATATAAAAATAATTTATATTTATCTTGAATGATTTTTCTTCACATTTTTTCACTTTTGCAAGCTTTAATTGCATTATTAAAATTGTCCAACATATTTGGAAGTGCTATTTTCAAAAATCGACAAACACCTTTTGCAAAAATTTAACGCACAAATGTCTCGATTTTGACGTTTTAATGATCAAAAAAATTCTCTAAAACGAGAAAAAAGGGTTAAAAAACAAGATTTGCAGTGTTTAACACGTTTGGTTGCTATACGTTTTAAGGAACCAAACATTGAGGATTCGATTTTTAAAACGTATAACGACTAGACTTGAAAATCTTGATTTTCTAATCTTTTCTTTGCAGAGAATTTTTTTGAAAATCGTAAATTTGGCACTATTCTGCTTATGAATGATCATAATCAAGATTTTATAGATATTTTATTAACCTTTTCTATTTTTTTTTTATTTTGACTTGAAATCGAATGATCAAAATCAACATTTTATCTTTTGATTAATGTATTCATTGGTGAAAAACTAGGTACGTGGGCAACAAGATATGGCCCACTCACCACGTAAAATAGCACCCACCCACCATTCACTCTACCAACCTAAAATTCTGTATGGTTGAAGAAATGTGAAGAAATGAAAGTTTAAAAATAATGCGAAACGTATTTTGTAAACCTAAAACGCTTTATTAATTACTTTACACTCCATTTTTCTCTGCTCTCATGTTCAAATTACTATTTTCATTAACTGAAAAAATAAAAGCAAATGCTGAACTTCCCAAACGTACTCAAAATTCATTTAACTTTAATATTCGGTGCGAACAACTAGATATTCCTTTATTATAATTTTTGAAATAATACCACAGAACCAGCACTATAACAATTTTCAAATTACAAATTTCACGAACTAAAAAAAAATATACCGTGTGATTGGTCATACATCTGAACATAGGGAAATAGCATGGGAAATCACGTTTTTGGAAATTCTTGCTCACCAAATTTATGTACAAGCATAAAAGTGGTGTCACTTGAAACATCCCATTTGTGGTAATTTGTTGATGCCAAATACTTGCACGTTGATGCCTTTTTTTGAGGATAAACTGGTATTTTAAATAATAACATTTGTACTCGTAAAAATAAATTAAGGCTGTGAAACGTCAATGTCAATAGCCACGACGAATAGACACTACAAAATAGAGTTTTACAAGAAAACGATGATTTATTCCTACAACGAATGAGTATTTATTGCAACAAGGAACTTATGTAAATACATAAACATAAAATAAAATTAAACAAATAATAAATAATAATATAATAATAAACAATTAACTCATTTCAAAACAACATACATTATAACAGATATTCAAACAATCCTCCGTTTTCAACTAAACAATACCCTAGTCTATTGTAGAAATAATTTTTAACATTTGCTAACTGTCTATTCGTGATAAGTGCACATTCTGCTGTTATTGCAGCCCTCAAAGAATTTAGGTTTGGATGGCATCTTTGGTAAATTTTAGTTTTAAGATGACCCCACAAAAAGAAGTCGCACGGTGCCAAAACAGGAGATCTCGCGGGCCAGTGAATTGCTCCACAACGACCAATCCAACGATTTTGAAATGCTTGGATTAAATAAGTTCTGCGTTCTGGTAGACAATTTTATTCTTGGATTTTCTTGAGACCAAAATCTGGTATTTTGAATATTGGGTTCATTGTTTAGAGTAAATGTTGATTCATCCGTAAAACAAATAGATGAAAGAAAGTTACGATCCTGGTTTGATCTTTCTTGCATTTCTTAGCAGAATATACGTCGACCTTCTTCATGAAGTGGTAAAACTTCCTGGTGGCATTGTACTTTATACGGATGGTAATTATGTTTCTTTAGTATTTGTAATACTGATGCATGATTTATATTGCACTCGCGAGCAATGGTTTTGGCACTCAAATTGGAATTTATATTGATTAGTCCCAGAACTCTTTCTTCCAAATCTGAATTGTTTTGACTAGAGCGATTGCCTGAAAAATCTTACTTTAAATACCGGCGATTAAATACAAAACTGTTTGTAATTACTATTACCTACCACACATAAAATTGTATGGTCCCAATTGTTGGAATTGGCCTGGCTTCAAATTTTACAGAAAATATGTCCCTAACTCTCCGTAAACTGTTGCCGGCATATAACGTTTTAATGATGAAAACTTTCTCTTCGTTCGTATAAACCAAATTCATTTTGTAATATTAATTACTTAATTGTCAAATCTGATAAATTTTCAATTGCCAATAAGCGCGGAAACATGAAAATCTAAATATTTTGTTTTGACGTTTCACATCCTACATTTATTTTTTTGAGTACAAATTTTATTAATTAAAATACTATTTCATCCTCAAATAATGCATCAATGTGCAAATATTTTGCATCAACCAATTCCCACAAATAGGATCTTTCCAATGGTGCCACTTTTATGCTTGTACTTGAATTTGGTGAGCAGGAATTTCCAAAAACGTGATTTCCCATGCTATTTCCCTATGTTTAGATGTATGACCAACCACACGGTATAAAAATTCTCTCAAATTTCAAAATATACTGGACGATTCTACGTTAATTATTTCATTTCAAAATAATCCCTCGAGAACAGATCAAATCATCATTCTAAATATGCGCTTTCTCAGAAGCAAAACACAAATTAAAAAGAAAACGATTATCAAGTATTAGAATTGAAACTTTACAAAATGACTTAAAATTCATTCCATTTTACGATTCTGCAAAAATCTTTAAATGCTTCTCGTCTAGATTTTAAAACAACTCCCCGAGAACAGAGCAAATCGTTATTTTGAAGATGAGCTTTTTCAGAGACATAGAAAAACATTTGCAACATACTTTACTTAAAATACATTCCACTTTACGTTTCCGCAACAGTCACTAATTTTGAAATAATCACAATTTCAAAAGGTGGTACGATGTTTACTAACCGTGATCGCGGTTTAAAATCACTGATATTAAAAAGTGGCAATCACAGGTAGCAACGTGATTCAAAAGTAGCAGTTTTGACTATCTCTAATTATATTTAAAAGTGTTATCGTGTATTAATTTATTTCTATACATCATTTGTGTAATTTAGATAATATTTCACCGTCGACAATAACTGAGACCTACATTAGTCTCACATCAGTACATTACGATCGTCGTTGATGGAGAAACAGAATTCGACTATGCCCTTATAAACCAATCAAGTAACTGTTAGAATAGAAAAACAATTAGGGCGACATCTATCGCCGAAAATGTTACAACGTTCTGAAATTATAATATATCGGCGATAGTCGCCCTAATTGTTTTTCTATCCTGACGGTTACTTGATTGGTTTATAAGGGGCTCTATATAACGAGCGTCCCCTGCATACAGTGCAGGATTTCTTCTTCGACTTCTCTTTGGATTTTTCAATTTTATTTAAATGATCTGACAATAAGGGGTCAAATTCAGCTAGCATTTCTGCTGCCTTTAAAAAATCGTTAATTCTTCTATAGAGATTGGAACTACTTCGTCTAAAAGCAAGACATTGACCATTGTTAAAAAGTGCACAATAGCAATTATTCTTTCTACAATAGCCCTCCATCGTTTTTTCTCGAATTCAAATTGTTGTTGGTATGATTTTTATTTATTTAAACGGATTTTTAGCTCCCGCCATTTTTGGAGACACTTAATATACTTTGCACTGTTCTCATGTTTTACAAATTGGTCAGCACAATGACGTAAGTCTTTAAAACCCGTAGTTATAATTTTAATATTTCTTTTTCTAAATAATTTACATAGGAAACAAAATCCGCAGCTTTGTCTTTCGTTTCGCGGGCTTCGCCGGTTTCGCCGCCCTTCTAATCACCGCCCACGTGCCATGCACGCTCTAGCCCTCCGGTAGGATCGGCCTTGAATGTAGCATAAACACAAATTTTCAAATAAAAATTATAATTTTTACCATTTACAGTAATTGCTAATAATGAAGATGGCTCATCTACATTATTAGCATTAGGGTCAGTTGTAAATAACCCTAAATTATCTTTAAGGAATGCTGGATGTAAGCAAAAGTACATTACAAGTTATTTTTAAGGAAACGAAAATTCGAGCTTTTAAATCAAAGCTGCTGTAACATCAATAGAAGAAGTCAACGTTACAAAAAAGTTAACGTATGGTTAATTATCTTTGGTAGAATCATTGGACCATATTTTATAGAGAACAATTTAAACCAGTTTATTAAAAATATTATATTTTGCTTTAGTTCGAAGTAGACTGGAATACGCTTCAATTATCTGGTATCCGCATTATGCGAACGGATCCTTGTTAATTGAACGAGTTCAGAAGCGTTTTCTGAAATTTCTGAGCTATAAAGTTAATGGTATGTATCCTGATCAATCGGTTGATTATACATACTTACTTCAACTACATAACTGTGTATCCTTGTCTGAACGAAGAGACCAAGCTAGCGGATCATTTATGATTAAATTAATATCCAACCTGGTGGACTCACCGGAATTACTTTCCATGGTTCATTTTAATATTCCGCGGCTCACTTCACGTCAACATGTAACTTTCTTTTCGCCCACTGCTAACACCAACATTCTGTTGAGAGCGCCGATTGCCCATATGAGTCGAAATGCTAATATAATATGTTTAATAAATTGTTTGTTAACATTGCGGATAATTTAGGCGATACAAATCATACTGACCAGCAGTATAGTTATACAGAAAACCATAAATCATTTTTCATGTCTCCCGTCACAGAATCTGAACTTCGGAATTCTATCCTAAGCATGAAAAATATAAACAGCTCAGGTGCTGATGATATTCCCATGCATTTAATAATGGCAAGTCTAGAATGTATAATAACTCCACTATTACATATCGTAAATAAATCTATCGAATGTGGAATTTTTCCAGAAGCTTTTAAAACAGCACTTATTACACCAATATATAAGAATGGCGATCCTAATATACTTAAACATTATCGCCCAATTAGTGTCCTCATATCTTTCTCAAAAATATTGGAACAATTAGTCTATACTCGTTTATTCAATTTCTTTAGAACCTGCAACTTAATCAACAACTGTCAGCATGGCTTTTTACCAGGCAGAAGTATTGAAACTGCTCTCTATGAGTGCACAAATAATATATTATTGGCGCTGGAAAGCAAAGATATTACCTGCGGTATGTTTCTTGACCTATCAAAAGCTTTTGATAGCATTGATCATACCATACTCCTTAATAAGTTAGAACGCTATGGAGTTAGGGGCAGCGCTCTCTCCTGGTTCAAATCATATTTAACAAATCGCCAACAAATAGTTAAACTCAATGTTGACGGAGTGGAGGTGAGGTCGAATAGTGAGATGGTCATACGAGGCATACCGCAGAGTAGTATCTTGGGACCACTGCTATTCATTATATATATGAATGACATTGGCACTCAAATACAAAATTGCGAACACACAATTATAACATACGCCGATGACACCACAATCATCATTAGAGGCTCTGACTACCCTGTAATTAAACAGGAATGTGAAAAATATTTCACTATACTCGATCAGTGGTTTAAAACAAATAAGCTCTCATTAAATGCTAATAAAACAAAATGCGTCATTTTTAAAACTAATAAAAGTATTCCCACGCCAAATTTTATTGAAATAAATAATATTAAATTTTCAACTGATTCATGTGTTAAACTGTTGGGGGTGGAGTTAGATGAATATCTCTCTTTCGATCAACATATTAACACACTTTGTAACAAACTTAGTGGTATATGTTACGCCTTTAGAAAACTGAAAAGCATGTTGGACATGGATTCATTGAGAACAATGTATTTCAATGTTTTTGTGGCAAACATGAGATTTGGAGTTGTTATTTGGGGCAAAGGCAAAGAAATGAATCGAGTATTTATGGCACAGAAACGAATAATTCGCATTATGTACAACTTGGGCACACGCACGTCATGTCGAGGATATTTTCAAAAATATAATTTACTAACAATATACGCAATTTATATCTATGAGTGTATTATGTTTCTAACTAAGAACAAAGAAATGTATAGGAAAAATGAAATCGATCACAATTATGAACGGACGCAAAAAGGACTACATTATAATAGTATTATATTTTTTAATAAATTACCCGACTGGCTTAAAAGCATTAACTGTACAAAAAAGTTTAACAAACATTTATACCAATTCTTATGTACTAAAGAACTGTATAGTATTAATGAATATCTGCTTTGATTTTTACATGTATATATGAGGTACCTAGGAAATATTACTCCATCTTTAGATACATTAAAATGTATTATTAATTAGCATATTGTTACCTGACGCACTTTCTCACTTATCCATTATGAAGTATTTATGTAATGTTTATAAATGAGAAATAAAGTTTATTATTATTATTATTATTATTATAATCATTAATGATTGCTAATTGTAAATAAGAATTAACTATTTGTAATTATGATGTATACTTTTAGTTTTGTTTTTAGTAAGTAGGTATTTTTTTTCTATAATCATTATTATTATGTATATTTTTGTATTATGTACAAAAACAAACCATTCATAAAGTGTACAATGAATTTATTAGTGGGAGGTAGTTATGTAGAATAAAAATTATCAATTGTACAAAATAAAAATTTTGTACAAAATAAAAAATAATGGTTCTTATCTCTTGAAGCATTTTGTGTTTTTTTTTTTAAATTTATTAACACCCTGTACATCTGATCTTATTTTTTTGATGACAAACAATTTTTTTCGACAAGCAGATTTTTTTATAAAGAATGACTTTTTTTCCTTTCGTCAACTCCATCCGTGGACACACTGTATATTCTATTCTATTCTATTCTATTCTAATTTTGCAGAGAACACTAACAGGTTGAATATTCACATATTCAGGCTATATTTCTTCTTTATTAAGTGAAAGGAAAATGGCTTTGAAATGTGATGACTACTATAAATAGAATTTTCAAAGATTGTAGTTATCGACCATGTAAAAGCTAAAATCAAGAACGGTTACCAGTTGATCCCGATTTGAGATCTACATTTTGTGAAATTGTAAAAGAAAAGTGTAATGAAAACGACTGACAAATCGTGCGTGTTTTTCATAACTACTATTCTGAGGATTTCATTTTCAAGTATTTGTTTAATATTTTTAAGCTTTATTTAATATTATTGTACTAAAGAGAAAACAAAAATACAACCTCGAAAATAACATTAGTAGGTAAAAGAATGATTCCAATTTTATTTTAATTATTTAAATTCAATAATAAAGATATAAACTGAAATTGAAAATTTTACATGGGAATTCCCTATTTTTTCCTAGTTTTATTCTGTAACGCGAATTCGACCAACTGGGCAAGAAAAGTTCTATTTAAAACCAGGATTCGGAATGAGTTTATTCCTTCTTCAGGGAAATTACAACGTGAAATAGTTTTAAAATAATAACTGCTGCAGCCAGAATATACTTGAGGAGTCATGATTAGTGATGGGCCGATTCGGATGCAAATAATCGGCGACTCCGATTATTCAAATAATCGGTGACTCCGATTATTCAAATAATCGTTGAGTTGATAATCGCGATTCGGAATCGTATTCCGATTCGGATTCCTATGACGATTCGGATTCGTATTCCGATTCAGAATCGTATTCCGATTCAGAATCGTATTCCGATTCGGATTCGTATGACGATTCGGAATCGTATTCCGATTCAGAATCGTATTCCGATTCGGATTCGTATGACGATTCGGAATCGTATTCCGATTCGGATTCCTATGACGATTCGGATTCGCATTCCGATTCAGAATCGTATTCCGATTCGGATTCGTATGACGATTCGGAATCGTATTCCGATTCAGAATCGTATTCCGATTCGGATTCGTACGCCGATTCGGATTCGTATTCCGATTCGGATTAATATTCGGATTCGGATTCGCCTGGCATATCAACAGTTCGACACTTCAGTACAGTATAAAAACATGTTTGGCATTCGAGGCGAGACTAGTAAATTTCGTAGATTTAGAATGTCTAAACATGTGGATCACTCATCGCTTGTTAATATTGGTGTCGATCTTCCGTAAATCGCCATTTGGAGATTTTCATACAAATTATTCAATAATTTCATTAATTTAAACACTTTATAAATTTAATTTTAATATATCCCTATCAGCCCGGGGAAAAACTTCGAGGCAATGATTTTGCGGTACAGTGGTCCTTTGGATCTCGTTTTATTGCGTCGGTCGGGTCGATAATAAACGTAGAGAAAACAAAGCCGCACATTTCTGTTATTTCTGAAGATTTAAGTTATTACAATTCGAACAAATATATTTCTACTGTTAGAAATAGGATAGGAAAATTTTTACGTTCTCCGTTATGAAGTACGGGAAAGTACTTTGATCGTGAAAATTAAAAAAATTACGGAAATATCCGTTCTGAGGTCCCTAGAGGCGATTTCAAAGATTTCTGTCTCTCTTTCTGTGTGTGTGTGTGTGTCTGTGCTATATCTCAAAAACAAATAGAGCAATTGATATGAAACTTTGAATGAAAAAAATTATCATTTTTGGTTTATAATTATGAAACGATAATAGTTACAACAAATTTGTGTTAATAGTAATTGTAGAGAATGCTAAAATTGACAATTTATAAACAATACGTCTCTTTGGTTTTTGAGTATACTATTATAATTTGAACGTCAGTTTCTTCCGATTCTAGAAAATGCTCCATATACATTTAAAATATGATTTTAATTGTAATGTAAATATAAATAACAATGATACCATCAAAACGGAGAAAGTAACATGATGGCCACATCACCATTTTTTATAATAAAGTAAGTCAGGGTTTGGTACAAAAAAATAATGCTCTATTTATTTTATTGAATACCCAACAGGACATACTATACATTTATAGGTAACTATTCAAAAAAATTAATTTATCCAAACATTTTGGCAACAACCTATTTCTTCCGTCATTCGTCATATGTCCTGTTTTGGAAAAAACGCGTTCTGAAGGCACCGACGTTGCGGGAACATTTAAATATTTTGTATGGAGGCGATACAACTGGGGCAATATTTTTTCATGTTTCTCCCAAAAGGGTAGTGGATTTTCAGATCTATTTACGTGGGGCATTTCTAAATATTGTTTTATTGTAGATTTTACTGTAGTACTGGGAGAAATAAAGGAATTTGATTTTGCAAGTTTATCATCAAAAAAATCCCACAACGGTGAAGAAGCTAAATCTTTCTCCAAATTTGTTTTATTTTCTGTTGCAAGGTTGGGAGACGTAATTTTTAAACTCACTAGTTGCGCAATCTCTTCGCTAACCCATTTTTCAGCATTGTGCGCAGCATCCTCGTGATAGAAACCAGTCTTTTTAAATCTTGGATCCAAAACGGTTGCAATGCACGTTATTTTGCTGGTTTCTGCAGCTCCTAATCTCCGTTAGATCACTTTAACTATCTCCTTTTGAAGCATCTGCCCGATTGGAGTATTCATGCTCTGCCTCTTTATCGAATACTGCACTCCACTGATCAGCGGCACAACGAGTGATATGGTTGTATATTTTTCTGCCGATAAAATCTCTGTCATTGTGTGGAGGGGCTCTAAAATTGATATACAATCTTCCCATTCAAATGCATCTAAAAATGGAGGCGCCTGTGGAAGGTTGCTTATGGTTACCGAAGGGGTCCTTCATTTGCACCAACCTCTTCATAATAAAAAGGCAAGAATTCCATCTTGTATTAACGTCCTGTTAAACTTTAAAACAGGAAGGCCCATTTGCATCTGTACATCATAGGTTTTTTTTTATGCTATTGCACTATGTTTAAAATAACCAACTAGAGACCGGCACTTTTTTATAAGGTTTGACAATCCGTCATCTATTCGTAAAGCTTCATTTACAATCAAGTTTAGTTTGTGTGCGACACAAGGATGGTGGTATATTTGGTGAAAATATTCGGTGATGGCCTTCTTAATGTTTGCTCCACTATCAGAAACTATGGCAACGATTTTGTCTATAATTCCCCATTCAGTAAAAATGTTCGTAAGTTCTTTAGCAAAATTTACACTAGTATGATGGGCATCTGCTAGTTCTCTAGTGGTCAATACTTGACCACAATGGTCATTGACAATGTAACTTCGACTGTTGTATATAATGTGCAGTTACCGCTAAATAACGTTTATTGCTGTCGGATGTCCATATATCAGTTGTTACTGATAGATAATCTACTGATTTTAATGTCTTTATTGTCTTATCCACTCCTTCCTGGTATAATTCAGGTGATAATCTTGTTGTTAATGCTTTTCGACTGGGCAGTGTATATACAGGATTTAGTTTGTTGTAGAGCTCTACAAATCCTCGGTTTTCGACTACTGATAACGGTTGATAGTCTACGGCAATCATTTTTACTAGGACTCTGTCAATGGTTTCTTTGTCACCTTCTGTTAAAGTTGATTTCTTGGCGCATCCATACAGTGCTAATTGACGAGTCCTTGTTGTACCTCTTGCACTGTTTTGATCACTTGAAAAGTTCTTATTACTTTGCTGTGCAGGCTAAAAATATAAAATACAACAAACTGTTAATAGTGGTTACGGACTCATAGTCAGGCTTGAGATAACATTGTTTTCTTTATTTAAAACAAACACCTGTTTTGTTTTAGTTAAGTTATAAACATGTTTTAAACATAAAAAAAACATACATAACACAAAAACTATGATTTTAGTACAAAGGATAAGCCAACTCTTTCACAGAGCTGGACCGAAGATAATTTCATTTGGTTTTCTTTAAAAAGATAAAATAACTGATAAAATACCATGCCTTATGTGGAATAGTATATTCTGTAACAAGGTTAAAATTAAATTCGACGTGAGTGGATTACGAGCGTAAGCCGCTAGGCTGTTTTCAAAGCGAACTCATTTATGATTTCCGCATAATTGAGGGTCGAACCCCGTTACTCTAAGGTAACTGTCAGCGGCGACTCGCGGATTTCCACAAAGATGCTACTCGTGCTGCACTACTTACTCTAAAAGAGGAAGCAAATATTCCGTTGCTTTTTCGGTCAAATTTTCTTCCGTTGCCTCACGGCTGAACATCGACAAGCCGCCGCTGGTAACTGTATCACAATGGCAAATGGTACTGGTCAGCCAACCATTTTTAACCCGAGCCGGTGATGCTTTCGCCGCTTAGGTCTGAAACTGAATACTAATTATAATTATAAAATCATAGTTATCAGTAATTTAATAAAATATTATTGTTAATGAATTATTCTTTCAGTAATATGTATTTTGAAAACATGTTTTTAAAGAAACTCTTGTTTAAAGGATTTGTCAAAAAAACAACTTTTTAAAACATATCAACATTTTCAACCCTAATTGTAATAGTGTAGCTTTATAGCTAATTATGGTTGTTCTAATGAGAACTCCGGATATAACGTTCAGGTCAATATTGAAGCTTTCCACGGTTCCCACCACTATTTATTTATTTTATTATGTTTAATTTACAAAATAAAACTAGATAAAACCACTTACTGCATTCTCCTTTTGCGTTCTTGATGTACTTGCTCCTTGGTCTTCTTCGGCTTCGACATGTGCTCCCTTTGTTTCTTGGTATTGAAGTGGATGCTTCCTTCTTAAATGTTGCTGGAGGTTGGTTGTACTCACGAAATATTTTAAGTTTTGTTTGCAGAATGCATTCAGCCAATTTATTATCTGCCATTTTTCGGAAATAATTCCATACCCTTTTTTCCGCCAAGTGCCATTAAAAAAAACCTTCAACGTCGCATCGCTATCAATCTAGGGCAGTTGCCTAACAGTTTTAAACTGATGCGTAATGTTGGGTATTTTAATAAAATACGCAATTTAAGTGCGCATGCTCTACACCCGATGGGTAGAAGAGGAACGGATTATGTATGTATGTAAGCACCCATGAGCAATAGAATAGCAGATCGTTTTTATTGGTGCAAAAAGGCTATTAGTACTCAACGTATCTGAGCCAATGGTACACGTACGCCTCCATTCGGTCAAAATAAACCAATGATAAATTGTAATAGCGTCGCAATAAACACCCGGCATAACAACGCCGAATATAGACACATATGGAATAGAGTTAATAAATTAAACAAACGTCAAAGTATAATTTACATTAACCAAATAATTTAATCGAATGCATCTCAGGCCTTTGTTTATCTAATAAATGCGCACATTTGTTCTTGAATTCATTGCCAAAGGTGATATTCCTACGTAAATGATATTTGTTGTCGAATGTATTATCCGATAATGAAACTAGTGATGAGACGATTCGGATGAAAATAATGGGCGCTGGCGATTATTAAAATATCGAACATGGCCGGTAGCGGTACAATTTTCAAGGGAGGGCCATTTTTTTGTTTTCTCTGACTCCGATTATTTTTTCCGATTTCGATTATTTTTTCCAATTCCGATTATTTTTTTATTTTTCCACGAGATACGAGATACTCCGATTACGATTATCATCCGATTATTTCCATCATCCGAATCTAAATATTCCGATTATTAAAATCATCCGATTATCCCATCACTAGTCATGATTTATTATTGTTGCTAATTAAAATTACTGGTAATGAAACGGATGTAATACGAAAACATCTGGACGAAAATAACACATTAAAATCAATCAATTCATAATTGGCGCCATTTTTTCATTAACTGTAATTTTATGTAGCAACATTAATCATGATGACTCTTCAAATATATTTTGTCTGCAGCAATTATTATTTTTAAAGTATTTTAGGTTGTAATTTCCATGAAGAAGGAATAAAGTCATTCCGAAAGATTTTTCTTGCCAACTTGGCCAATTCCCCGTTACGGAATAAGACTCCGAAATTTAACATATACTGTATGTTTTTTTTATCGTGGGCCATAGGATTTTACATGCTAAAAATTATACCTTGTGTTTATGTATATTTCAACATGTAATTTTAAAGCAAATTTTAGTTAGTAATAAATAAATTACTTTTCCACATGATGCGCTTAATTAGATTAACTTAAACATGTTTTATTCCACTAAAAAATGAAATTAATTCACTAATCAATCTGACATTTCAGAAATTCAAGGTACTTTGATTATTTTTGCTCAGTTATTTATTTTAAATAATTTCATTTTAATTTTTAAATTATTCTGAGAGAGAGAGAGAGAAAGAGAGAGAGAGAGAGAGAGAGAGATTTCAAAACAAGCCACTTGAAGAACTTTGGATCTGAAGAAGTTAGCAAAAATACGTCAATTTTGTATCTCACGTGTGCTCTCACGCAGGGGGTGATGATTTGGGGTGCCATCACGTATGGTGGTAGGTCCCCTCTAGTTTTTATTCCTGGCACCCTAAATGCTTGGCGCTACGTACAGACTATTCTAGAGCCCGTTGCACTGCCGTACTTACAAGGGTTGCAAAACCCCTACTTTCAGCAAGATAAAGCTCGCCCACATACAGCAAGGGTAACAATAGAGTGTTTAGAAGAAGCTAACGTTGTAGTGCTTCCATGGCCTTCTCGTTCACCAGACCTTTCGCCCATCGAACATGTTTGGGATATGATAGGCCTCAGACTAGGAAATGTACCCCGTGCCCCAGACACTTTGGACGAACTTCGTTTGCGGATTCAGGAAGCTTGGGATGAGCTACCCCAAGAAAATATTGATCACCGCATTCAAAGCATGCCGAACCGCGTGAATGAGTGCATTAGAAACAACGGAGAACCGACTCATTATTTTAAAAAATGCTTGTGTAAGTAAGTTTTTCAACTGAAATTTTGATCGTTTACTTGAGACATTCATACACAACTTCTGTCAAATTTTTATTAAAATCTGACCATAACTTCTTGGTGTTGCATTTTTCATTCAAACCATATATGTCAACACTTGTTTCAAGGATATAGGGTTAAAAATAATACTTCCAAATAACTCCCGATCCAAACGTACCATTTTGAGAAATAAAACACGTTGATTTTTTTTATTTTCAAATAACAATGAAAAAAAAAATTATTAAATGCTCAAAATGTGCTCCGTTATTTGCAAAAAAATATATTCTATTTTCAAATTCTTGCCGGACTTTCTTGAATATTTCTTTGGGAATTTGTCTGCAAGTTTGAGTTATCCCATTTCTGTTGAATTCCCTCAGCACAGAAGAATCATTACCTCCGATGTGCACTGTGAGACACTCCGGAGCCTACGCAGATCCATCAAGAACAAAAGACCAGCTGCACGGAGGGTGTGGTTCCGCTCCATGATAACGCGCGTCCTCACGTCTCCAGGGTCACACACGCAGAACTGACTAAGTTCAAGTGGAAACAGCTTGACCATCTGCCCTATAGCCCGTATAAGTCGCCCTGCGACTTCCATGTGTTTGGTCCTCTGAAAAGTGATCTGAAAGGGAAGCGCTTCGACTCGGACGACGAACTCAAGGATGCAGTGCAGATCTGGATCTTGTCCCGGCCAGCAACTTTGGGAACAAGGAATCTTTCGACTCGTTATTCAATGGAATCGTTGTGCTACGGACTATGGTGTATACTATCAATAAAGTCTTCATTTATACCCACAGTGTCGTTTCGTACCTTTTCATTTGAACACTCCTAATACTTATATTTGGGATTAAAGAAGATAGTACTGAATCTAAGCAATCTAAGATTCCCACCGTCAGTGTCATCGGAATTTTAAACTACCTATGCCTGACCGATCCCCCAGTTCACTAAATATTTTATTTTATTGGCACCGTAAAATGAGAGACTTTCCTTCATATATTGCCTGTGGAAGAAGCCCAATAACTGCTTCTGCGAAGTATTAACAACCCCGTGCAAGTTGCGAGCACCGTATGTTTTCCTAACTTTCCCACGTAATTGAACCCGAGCAGCGATCGGAAAAATGATCAAAAAGGATTTGGAGGCTACGTATTGTGTAAGTTTTATTTCGATTTAATCATTGAACAATAATAATATGAACATAATCACTGTAACGTTTTTAATCGTAAAGAAATGTGTGTGCTACCAAGAAAGTGCATTTTATTGAAAAGTTCCTGAATCAAAATGTTTCACAAAGTAATGGCTTCCACCATCAACCATCAATCGAAATAATTATACGGTCCGTACGATTTAAATATTCATTGCATGTCACTTACGAAATCATGATCATTATGATTATAAATGATTACACCACACACACCGTCAAAATGCGGACACTACAATATCTATTATAAATATCAATTTTTGTTTTAGTTGGGTACCTACGAAATTTTTACAAAGCTACCTGCGATATGTTGATAGAATTAAATATAAATATTTAAATAAACTCCAGCCGAGTGCGTAAATCTGTCACTTTATTGCCTTGTTAAACAAATAACTATTTATCAAAATACTAGAGGATTGTGTTCCAAAACGCGTGAATTTTATCTCAACTGCTGCAACTTATCTTCGGAAATTATTTGTTTATCAGAAACCTGGTTAAACAACTCGATTCAAAACTCAGAACTCTTCCCTTCTAATTATAATATTATTCGTG
This sequence comes from Ocypus olens, assembly GCA_910593695.2. NCBI lineage: Eukaryota > Metazoa > Arthropoda > Insecta > Coleoptera > Staphylinidae > Ocypus > Ocypus olens. The sequence goes on from OU343058.1 coordinate 38,187,048, forward strand.
GTGACAGGAAATTTAATGCCGTGGGTCGCTCCAAAAGTGGAGGGGTATTGATTGCGATTGATAATGGTATTCAATGTGAAGTATTAGATACGACTTTGCTAACTAATCTTGTTTGATTGATGTTCTGTTTTACAAATGCATTATCAAAGGCGCTATTTGTAAAGTGGCGATTAAATAAGAATCCAATCTATAATGATGAATTTAAAAAGCTGAGATCACTAATAAAACCAGTAATAATAATAATAATAATAATAATAATTTTCGTTTATTTCGGGGGTCATACAATAAATTATACAATACAGAGCATGTACAAAATATTACAATCACATGAAAAAGTGTCAATAACAAATAAACAATAATAAAGTAATATTAAATATTAAATGAATAGTACTCTTGCATATTATATGGTTCTAATTAAACCAAAAACTCCCTTAATGACTGCTTTAGAGCATTCAATGTTACAGATTCTTTTATATGTTTCGGAAGACGATTATAAATTTTAAGACATGAATAGTGTGGGCCCTTTTCAAATAAACTTAATTTATGGTGTGGATAAACGTACTCGATACCGTGTCTAGTATTGTGGGTATTATTAAACACATGTTGATGAAATAGATCCCTATGTTGCCACAAGAATTTTATACATTCATATATATAAACTCCGACACAAGTTAGAATATTCTCACGTCTAAATGATCCTCTGCAGCTTTCGCTGTATTTCATTTGAAGCATTATTCTAAGTGCACGTTTCTGCAGTAAGAATATTGTTTCAGCATTTACCGCAAAACATTATTCCGTATTTTAGGTATGAGTAAAAGTTTGCATAGTAGAATATTTTTACAATATTTCTGTTGGTAGTTCTTGAAAGGACTCGCAATCCATAACACGTTTTACTGAGTTCATTTGAGAGTAATTCAATATGTTTCCCATAGCTTAATGTTTCGTCAAGGTGTACACCAAGAAACTTTACAGAGCTGGTAAAATTATATATTGTGTTATTTAATGTAATTTTGGGTGGAGGGACTGATTGGCTTTAAATAGGATACATTTAGTTTTTTTTGTGTTTAATAATAGCTGATTTTTATAAAACCAGTTCTCCAGATCACGAAGTACAGTATTTCCCATACTAATTACGTCCATGAAGGTTGTCCCCATTAGTATTAGATTAGTATCATCAGCATAGCTTATAAGGCGACAGCCTTGCGAGATACAGTTGTTTATATCATTGATAAAAATATTGAAGAGGAGCGGCCCCAAAATACTTCCCTGCGGTACCCCCATATTTATGTCCAAAACATCTGATACCGTAACACCACTGTTACTCATTATTTTGACTGATTGTCTTCTTGAATTTAAATACGATTCAATCCATTTGTTGGCTGTTCCGCTTATTCCATAATGAGCAAGTTTAATCAATAATAGGTCATAATTAATAGTATCAAATGCTCTGGACAAATCTAAGAACACACCGCATGCCACTTTTCCTTTATCCAGTGCCTTATAAATAGGTTCTAAATAGTCAAATATAGCGGTTTCAATGCTCCTACCACTCATGAATCCGTGTTGTGTACTGGAAAATAATTTATTGGCTTTAAAGAACTTTATAAGTCGAGTTGCCATTAATGATTCTAGTATCTTGGAGATAGTACATAATACGCTTATGGGTCTATAGTTATCAAAAATTTCAGAGTCTCCATTTTTAAAGATAGGGGAAACAATTGAGTACTTTAGATCATTTGGAAATATACCCGTTGCGAGAGAGGTGTTAAAAATATTTTTAAGGGGTTGAATTAGTTGATCTATAGATAGTTTTATTAGTTTTATAGGGACTTCGTCATAGCCACACGTGGTTTTATTCTCCATTTTATTAATAAGATCGCGGATTTCTAGTTCAGTAACAGGTTCAATGGTAAATACTGTATTCTGATAGGGAACATCACATGTGAATATATTGCTACTGCTGGAGTGTTTGGAGCTTTGCAGGAGCAGCTTGGGTGCGCATTCTTTAAAAAACATGTTGAAATCATTAGCTTGTTTCATAGGATCCTTTGTGTTTGGTAATATACTTTTAGATTTATTTTTATTGCCAACAATATCTGATATGATATTCCAGGATGTTTTAGACTTATTGGTAGAGTTATTTAACATACGTTCGTAATATTTCGTTTGTTCAGCCATCAATAGATTATTATATTTAATTTTAATATTTATATTAATACCACTCGTTGTATTACGGCTGAGAATGCAACTCACGAGTCGCATGTTAAATTTTTCGACTAATTTGATTGGGTGAAATGGCAAAACAAAAACGTATACGAGGCTATAAAATCGATGATGGAAAGTATATCACCGCATGTTACGCCTAAGTTGTTTACTAGTAAAAAAAAGAACCTTTATTGGCATATACTACATTCTCTATTTCATCACTTCCTCTCCCTTCTCTACTCTTTTTCCCACCCCAATCTCGCCAGAGTCTTCACCCCGGCTCCGTCCTCTCTCATCCATTAATTCACTCTTTCTCCCCCTCCCACCCATTCCTCACACACTCCCTCGCACTGCTCTGTCTCTATGTATCCCTCCCCCTTTCACATATTACACCTTTCCCATACTCTACGCCCATCCATATTTCCTCCCTCTCTCTTCTGATCCACACCTGGCTTTTGCCAGCGTCACCATTTCCTCCCTGCTCAACTCCCTCTCACTCAAATACCTCGGCAGCCTCCCATGCACCTGCCACCTCTCATACATCTCATAATAATAATAATAATAACAATAATAATAATAATAATAACAATAATAATAATAATAATAATAATAACAATAATAATAATAATAATAACAATAATAATAATAATAATAATAAATTTATTCATCCATAAAAATCAACCGATATTAGACAAGTCAAGATAAGGGTTCCTTATCTTACAAATTACAAAAATCATCATCTATAATATATAACATTACAAAAAATAATCATCTATGCTATAATATACATTGATATGTAGATATATTTTTAGTTTTTTCTTAAACTCATTATATAATCTAATATCCTTAAGAACAACAGGTTTTTTATAAATTTTCACACAATTGTGATTTGGGCCTCTTTGAAACTGGGCCGTGTCATGACCGACTACTACAAGACTGTGACAATGCCGCGTATTGTACTCATGATAGTCCGAGTTTCTTTCAAAATAATGTATATGTTTCTTAACAAATAAACTGCACCTTAAAATGTAAATAGACGGAAAAGTAAGTACATTGTTTTTTGCGAATGTTTCCCTACAGGAATCCCTGAGTGGTATATTATATATTAATCGCAATATCCTTTTTTGAAATATAAAAATCCTGCTGTTTAGTGCAGATTTTCCCCAAATAATGATGTTATATGATAGGTAGCAGTATGCAAGTGCGTAATAAATTTCTAATAAATCGGATGTAGCCACCGTCCCCTTTAATTTTAAGATAGCATAATACGCTTTATTTAGTTCATTCATTATATTCACTCTTCGCGATACATCCTTGCTTCTCTTGAATTTTCACTTCCTTCTCCTTCTCTTTCACCCACGCCGCCGCATTCACTCCACTCTATCCATTCCTTCGCTTTAGCTTCCTACAACCCCATCCTCTCATATATTCTGTTTCGCTCCATTCTCCACTTGTACTCTCCTACAGCCACACACGTTTTCCATACCTCTTTCACCAATTTCTCCTCCTCTAATTCATTGCCACACTGCGTATATTCCCTCTATTTGTTACCTGAAGCCTGTTATGTACCCTGGCGTAGACTCTTCCACCCCTACATATGCTTCAAGAACCACCGCTGTCTCTACACATTTATACCCCTTCGTACCCCATACTTCCACCCCATACATTAAAATCGTTCTCACACACGCATCCCACAATTTACATGCCATTCTAAAATTGTTTTTCATCCATTTTCCCCACTTCCCCCATACAATACCCCACAATTTCCTCGCCTTACCCTGCATCCATTTTACGTGTTCCGCGTACTCTCCCGTACTTTTAAATACGAAACCTCACCCTTCTATTCTATTTTTCTCACTCTTCCCTCCCTACCTTTATTCTTAAATCTCATCCTCTTCGTTTTCCCTACGTTCACACACAGTCCTCTCTTATCCATATACCTCTCCGCTCTCTTAAATATATCCCTCATCCCTTCCCAGTCTCTCGCCATTAACACCATATCATCAGCATATGCCAACATCCATACCTTGCTTCTTCCAATCACAACCCCACCCGCTTGCCCTTTCCTCAACACTTCTTATGACTCGCTAATAATAATAATAATCATATCATATCATATCATATTTATTTTCACGTAAGCAACCATTTACATATATACATATACATACACACATATGCAGTGGATGTGGTCGTCATAAAGTTTAAAAAATTAATACATGTACTACAATACTACAATTTAAAAATATAGTGAACAATCTTACAGTGTAAGTAGTCAATATATAAAAACAATACATACATAACAGTTACAAATCTCTCCGATAATTTTCAGTTAAAAGTCTATTTGTAATTTACATATTGGATGGTTGACAACTAGTAAACTCAGAAAACGTGTAAAAACAATGCTCGACAAGGTATTTTTTGAGTTTGGCTTTAAACGAGTTCAAATTAACAGCGTTCGTAATATATTTGGGGAGCCTATTAAATACAGTTGCTCATGAGTACATTGCCGTTTTTTCGTACAATTTAGTGTGGTGTTGTGTTGTTCTAATATTTGAGTGATGTCTTGTTGAATAGTTATGTACACTTCCATTTGTTACGAACTGTTTGTTGTTTTTGTAGACGTATATGGCACATTTGTATATATAAATAGCTACTACAGTCAGTATGCTATTTTCTTTAAATAATTTACGGCAAGATTCTTGGTTTTTCAGACCAAAAATGAGTCGTAGTATTTTCTTTTGGGCTACAAATACTCTAGATATATCGGGCCCACCCCATGTTAATATGTTATAGGATATCTGAGTATATACCAATGCAAAATATATATTTATCAGCGTCTTATGATTAAATTTACACTTCAGTTTTAGGATTGCATAGTATGCGCTGTTTAGTTTGGACGTGACATGATCAATGTGGTGGATCCATGTTAACTGTTCGTCTATAAAACTGCCCAGATATTTTGCGGATTCCGAGCTCATTGCAATTTTGTTGGCTGGCGGCTTCTTATTGTAAAATTGTATTCAAGTTGTTTTATTAATATTTAAAAGTAGATTGTTTCTGTTGCACCAGTCACTTATTTCAATGTTCGTTTGCTCAAGTTCAGATTCGTTTACAGCGGAGATAACTACAGCTGTATCGTCGGCAAAATTTATCATGTAACCGCCACTAATATATTCACTTAGGTCATTAATATACAGCAAGAAAAGTAGCGGGCCTAGCGTTGAACCTTGCACTATTCCTTTATTTGAGTCGCACTTTATAGATTTGTTGTCACTTATTTGCACAAACATTTTACGGTCGGTCAGGAACGATTCTATCAGATGTAGAGGAGGGCCACGGATACCGAGAGAGTACAGTTTGTCACGCACAAATTTGCTGTCAATCGTGTCGAATGCACGCGAGAAGTCATAGAAAATAGTTACGACGCACTTTCCCGAATCTATATTTCTAGATATATGTTCAATCAGTGCAACACTCGCGGTTTCTGTTGAACAATTTTTCCGGAAACCATGCTGAGAATTGCTCAGTAGTTCACATTTATTTACGTAGTTATCTATTCTTATTATCAATGTCTTTTCGAACACTTTCGATATTACATCCGATAGTGCTACGGGGCGATAGTTTTCTTTATCCGTTTTTGTGCCTTTTTTATAGATGGGATGCATCTTGGATGTTTTTAAAGCTGTGGGGAAGACGCCGGTTGCGAAGGCCAGATTAATTAAATATTCCAGCGGTTTCGCGATTTCAGTTGCAACATATTTTAATGTTTTTGCTGAAATTCCATCCTGTCCACTTGCACCATTTCGCAGGTTCTGTATCACATTATATATTTCGGAAGCATTTGTAGGCTGGAGATACATGGATTGTATCTTGTTCTCGGATGTGGTGCATTTGTCTGATAAATTATTTCCGAAAAGTTGTCTAAGTTTCTCTTCAGTTATTTGTGAAAAATAGTTTACAAAAATATTGGCAATCTTCGTGCTGTCACTAGTGAGCTTATCGTCATGGTTTGTCAAGGTTATTTGATTTGTTTTTTTTTTGTTACATTTAGCTCTTCCCGTACCAATGTCCAAATTTCTTTTTGCATATTAGAACTATTTATTATTTTGTTCCTGTAATATTCTCTCTTCGTGGTTTCTATTAGTTTCCTATGATCTTTCTTCTCTTGGTTGTACCTATTCTTTAGGTTTTCAGCCTGTGTCTCAACCACAAGGGAATGCAACAGTTTGAGGTTACGACTTGAACGTTTAATATGATCATTAATCCATATGTTCTTGTTTTTGTATATATTTATCCTCTTCTCTGGACAGGATACCTTAAAATGATGGAGAAACTCATCGGCAAATAACTCATATGCAGAGTTTATATTCTCTGTTTTGATAAATTCCCAATTTACTTTATTCAGGTGAAATTTTAGCTCATTTAAGTTGTGTTCGTTTGCCTGTCGGATTATTTGAGATTCTTTATTATTGGCCTTTTTAGGCGAGTTGGCGTTAAGTTTAATAGCGATGTTAATCATTTAATAATAATAATGTTTATTTCTTAAGGATTTACAGACAAATATTACAAGAATATAAGTAAGTACATAAATAAGAAAAAGTCAATATATATGGCAATGCACAAATTACCCTAAAAATATACAAAATATTCATGTACCGTATATGGTTCTATTTCGATTAATAATTTCTTAATTTCTTTCTTCAAAATTTTTTCATTAGTCATTTGACGATACGGCAAAGGGAGTTTATTATATAAACGTATTATGGAATAGTGCGGAGCTTTTTCCAACAATGTCAAATTATGTTTTGGATAATTATAATTAATATTTACATTCCTAGTATTATAACTATTTGTATTTAGGTAAGTCTCAAATGTTTGTGAATGTTGACGAATGAAAATTAAACAATCATTAATATATATACCCACTACTGTGAGTAGATCATTTTTTTTAAATATCCCTCGGCATGAATCCCTAAAACCCATACTAAGGATTAACCTTAATGCCGCTTTTTGAGTTATAAGAATTTTATTTATATCGGCAGAGACCCCCCAGCAGATAATCCCGTAACGCATTTGAGAAACAAAATACGAGTGATACGATGGGCGTAGCAATGGATAATTCGTTTCGGTTCAAACAACTAATAAATAAATTTATATCTGCCGCTTATCTAAATATAAGAAACTTATATCCACATAGATCCTTTCTAACTAAAGCCACGAAAATTACTCTTTGCGAGTCGTTGGTTCTGTCTCATTTCAGCTATTGTTCAACTTTATATCATCCAGCCATTGATAAGTGCACCCATACTCGGATTCAGAGGGTTCAAAATATGTGTTTACGATTTATCTTTGGAATTAGGAAATTTGATAGGATCAGTCATAAACTGGTTGATGCTGGCTGGAATAACATGGAGAACAGAAGGGTTATTCAAGCGGTGTGTCTTTACCACAAAATTATATACACTATGAAACCTCCCTACCTGTATAATAAAATCGCATTTAGAAATGATGTCCACAGCATCAATACTAGATTCAGAGGACGTATATCACCACCAAAGCACACTACTTCTTTGTATGAACGATCATTTTCTTTTCAAATCTATAAAATCTATAACAATCTGCCTGATGTGCTCACCTGTCTGAATTTGGCCATGTTTAAATCTGCTATCAAGAACAAGTTTCGTGTATGATTATTTGATTTAGTAAGTATGGAACTTATCTTTAAGTAGTTTTAAGAAAGCACTATGCATTTTATTTTTTGTTCCCAACTAAACTGTTTCTCTACAAACGTTTATTGTGTTAGTTCAACGTCATTATTATTAGTATTATTATTTTTTGTCTGTTCAAATCTCCATTTTTAGTTTTCTCTATATGCTAAAGGTTTGGATGGAAGAACAGCTGGGTTGTTACCCAAAGCTGAATCCCACCTTACGATTCTCTCTAATTTATTTTGTAATTTTTCGCTGTATATATGTGTGTATCACCACCATGTGAGAATAAAGTTTATTATTATTATTATTATTATTATTATTATATAGTCTTTAAGGTATTACAATGGACAAACGCTCGAATTGATCGTATTGCATAAATTGATTTATTCAGTTTTTTGTTAAGTTCCGCAATGTGGTATGACCAGTCAAGATGTTTATCAATAATAATTCCTAAGAATTTACAGTATGACGATAGTTCTATATTAATTGGCCCCAATTGTATTGTTTCTGGGATATTCAAATTACCTCTTTTTGTGCCAAACATTAGACATTTTGTTTTGTTTGTATTAAGAAATAGCTTATTTTTTGTTAACCATGTTTGTGTATTCTCAAGTATCGTGTTAGCTAAGTTTAGTAGATTTATATTATTGGTATTTTTTAATAATATGTTATTATCATCCACATAGCTGATCAATGCTTCTTTTTGTGTGGTTATAATTTGGAAGATGTCGTTTATATAAATTATGAATAGTGTTGGCCCTAAGATACTCCCTTGTGGTATTCCCCTGGATACTTCCAAAAGATTTGACTCCACATTTTTATTTCCTCTTTTAAGTTGTATTTTTTGTTTGCGTCCGTGTAAATATGATTTTATTAAAGAAAGATTTATTCCTCTTATCCCATAACTATGTAGTTTATTTAATAGTATATTATGGTCTACGCAATCGAAGGCCTTGGATAGATCCAGAAATATTCCTAGAGGAATTTCTTTATCCTCCAAGACGTTCGCTACGAAATTAATTAATTCAACCATGGCAGTAGTTGTCGATCTTCCTTCTACGTAGCCATGTTGTGATGTGTGAAACAAATTGTATTTTTTGAAGAAATGTACTATGCGTTCTTTTATAACCTTTTCGACGATTTTCGAAAAATGCGTAAGAAGACATATTGGTCTGTAGTTTGTGTGCTCCTCTGGATTTCCAGTTTTAAATATCGGCCTCACGATAGCATATTTTAGGAGTTCAGGAAAAATTCCAGTTTCTAATATGTCGTTTATTATGTGACTTAATGGTTTTTTTTTAATTTGATGTATGCAGTGTTTGAGAACCTGCACTGATACTCCATCTATACCTATAGCCTTGGTATTACTTAATTCATTTACAATTTTAACGATTTCTACCTCTGTGGCAGGATAAAAGAAAGATGTATTAGCATTTATTTTGATCTCATCCGAATATTCCACTGTGGGTATTTTCTGTAGTATTTCTTGAGATATATTTGTAAAATAATTATTTAATTCATTCACATCCCCTTGAAACCCCTTGAACCCCTTTAGATCTTTTATCACATTCCACGTTGCTTTTGTAATGTTTACGCTATTTTTAATTTTGTTATCGTAATAGTCTTTCTTTGATTTAATTAGAGCATTATTATATTGTTTTTTTGTCGCTTTATAAATTTCATTGAAATTTAAATTCTTTAAAATATATAGCCTATCCAATTTATCTTTTAAAGTTTTTAGTTCGGGTGTTTGGTAAATTAGTTTAGTATTTGTGTTTTTAATTGTACACCTTATTAGAGGAAAGGATTCATTGTAAATAAGTAGGAACTTATTTAAAAAGATGTCCCAAGACTTGTATGGGTCCTTATTCGATGATTCTTCTTCTAATTTGTTTACAAAATAGGTTAATGATTCTAGATTTATATTTTGCTTATGGGAGAATTTTTGCTTATTACCTCTGTTATCCATATTATAAAAATACACACTTTGTGCTAAATGATCAGATATGTGGTAGTTTAAAATATTATATTGAGAATACAACTCATGGCCTACTAGAATGTATTTTCAGCCAATCAGATGCAACAAAATGCATAGCAGCATATGTATCACCGCGATGATAAAAAACAAAAGTAGCGGTGATATTTTATTGTGATCCTGTCAGAATTTCAATCGTCAAAATAGACGTAAAAAATCATTGGGATGCAGTTTCAAACAGTGAAATCAGTGAAATGGTGAAAAATACGATGCCCAGAAACATCGCGAGCAATAAAGAGTCGCAGTGCCGACAGTTTACGGAGTCTTTGTGCTGCAAGAAACTACGAGACGAATTAAAACATTGCAATATGTGAGTTGTCATCAAGATTATAAAAGGTTATTCGTTATATTCACTCACTAAATATAACTCGTGGTACGATTAATAACTGATGATATTTAGTCGTTGAAACCGAAGCAGCACATTCAACTCGCGCTAGCGCTCGTTGAATCTGCAGCTCGGTTTCAACTCCAAAATATCATCGGTAATAATCATACCACTTGTTGTATTACGGCTGATAGTTTTTTGGGAAATTACTTATTATATTATCTATACATGTATTTGAAGTGCTTGTTACTCTTGTGTACTCTTGGATGAATGGTTTGGAACCATAGCTTGCTAATAAGTTTATTAAATTAATCTTATCCGCACTATTACACAAGAAGTCTATATTAAAATCACCCGCTATAATGTAATAGACTTCCTCCTCTGATAATTTATTCAAAATAATATTTAGTTTTTGGAAAAATATGTCCATGTCACCGGTTGGGGGCCTATAGATTGCGATTATGACGATTGTTTTTTCTTTGAAAGTTACATTTACTGCTGTGCACTCGAATATGTAGGCTTCTGCCAAGGAATTGATATCTTCTCGTAGATTCGTCGGTATGTCGTCCTTGCAATATATCGCTACTCCTCCATGTGAGTTTTTGTTTCGACCATACATAGATGCTAAATAATATCCATGTATTTTGAAACATTCCAGTTCTTCCCTGGTTCTCCAGTGCTCCGTTATTGATAGTATTTGGCAGTCCTTGTAGTCCGACATTAATTTATTTAACTTATCAATAGATGTGCTTATTGATTGCATATTTTGATTGATTATTTTTAGTGTGTTTAAGTTATTGTTATGTGTTATTGTTTCATTTCTTGTTCTGGACTCTGTACTCCTAGAACCTTCTTGTAAAGATGTTGAAAAAAACGATTGTATACCACACCTACCGGCCACAAATCTTGATTTTGAATTTGTGCCAATTTGCTAATTGCTAATTTCGCTGTTTATTTTTATTTTGTTTCTTTGGTTGCTTACGTTCCGCTTGGTAAGCTGCATTTTGACTGTTCGATTCCGTCTGTTGCCAATTAGATTTGATTATTTCCCCTGCATTGAGCGCCACCTTTTGTACAGTGGGTTCATTTACAGTTGAATTAGTTCGTGTAGATTTCTGTAAATTTACATTATTTACCGTTGCCTTATTCTTATTCTCTTGTTTTGGGCCGTTTATATAAGTTAATATAAGTTAAACAACAAAGGGCTCAGCGGGCAGCCCTGCCTCATCCCCATCCACGTTCTAAATTTCTCCGACACTTCCCACTTTCCCACTTTCACTACCGCCCACGTTTCCTAATACATCCCTTTTATCCACTCTACCATCCCGTCACTCACCCCTTTCCTTCTCAAACACTCTATAAAGCTCTCCCTCGGTATACTATCATACGCTGCCTTTAGGTCCAGAAACACTGCATATACACTTCCTCTCTCTTCCATTACTCTCTCTACAATCCTTGCCAGAGTGAAGATCTAATCTCTGGTATCCCTCCATTTTCTAAAACCCCCCTGCGTCTCCGGTAGCAGCCCCTTCTCTTCCACTTCTCTCTCCAACCGGTTCTTCACCACAATCGTGGCAATTTTATATCCACTGCCCGTGACTGTTACTCTTCTATAATTGTCCACCTTATCGTGCTCGCCTACTTTGTGAACTGGGCACACCACACCCACTCTCCATGATGCAGGTAAGTCCGCTTCCCCTCTCCACATTCGATTAATCAGCTACCGAAACCTATCCTTTCCCTCTTTTCCTATCTTCTTCCACATCTCCACCTTCAGTCCATCCATTCCTGCTGCTTTCCCTTGTTTCACTTCCTCAAACGCTTTCTCTACCTCCTCGTCTAAGAAATCCTCCATCACTCCCCTTAGCCTTCCATTCCCTATTCTTTCTGGCCATCCGCTACTTTCTCTGCACTTCTTTGTCCATTCCTGTATTGATACCCCTATCTGCCTCTTCATTTCTCTTTTTTTCAGGATATTCCACATTTCTGCTTCACTCTTACACTTCCTCATTTCCTCACTTGTTCTTTCCAAGGTCTGTATCTTCTTCCTTTCACATATGCTGTCATATTTATTTTCTAGCTGCTACCACCCACCTCTCTTCCCCTCCGCTCCCTAAGCATTCTCTCGTTGCCTTCCTCACTTCCCTCTTTGCCAGTCGACATTCTTTATCAAACGACGTACTCCTAACCTTTTTTCCCTTTACTCTTCTTCAGCATCCCACTATGACCTCCTCCATCTCCTCCATTGAACCAACTTCATTCCACTGCATTTTCTCCAGCCTTTTCTTTATATGTCTAATTGCATTTATCCCACTTTCTATTCTTCCACATTCCTGTTCTTGCTCCACTTCTTTCCCCTTGTCCGTCTGTATCTCCACTTTTATTGGTAAATGATCCGATCCCATAGCTTCCTCCACCTCCATTCTTCTCACTTCTTCTCTCGAGATACCTTTGATTGCTATATAGTTAATCACTGACCATCCCCGTGGTCCGATGTATATCTTCTTCCCTCCCCAATTCCCTTCTGTGCATCCATTTAGTATTCCCCATCCCTCCTCGATCGCCCACTCCCTCATCCTCCTACCATCTCCATTTATGTGCTTATCTTGTGAACTTCTTTTTTTTAATCACCCCGTCCCCTCCAATTCTTCCACCCATATCACCTATCCTCGCATTGAAGTCTCCCCCCACCATCCACCTTCCACCTTCCCCAGCTTTCTCATCTATCTCCCTTCTTATCTCTCCCCAGTTTTTACTAATGTAAACCACCCCTACATTAATCCGGTATTTTCCCTGTTGCCATTTCATCCACATCAGTCCTTCGCATCCCTCTATAATCTCCATTGTCACATTTCCTGTCTTCTCTCCATCCAACTATCATTCCCCCTTTGCTCTCCCTTTCATCGCACATTTTGTTGCCTCCTTCATCTCCCATTTAAAACCTCCCGGCAACCATCTTTTCACTTCTCCCCATTCCTCCTTCAACATCCATGTCTCTACTATCCCCACTATGTGCCGCAAACCTCAAAATCCTTCTTCCACATATCCTCCTTGCCCTTTGACTTTATTCCCGCTACGTTCCACAACCCCATAGTTATCGACCCTTCTTTCCCCACTACCCCACCTTTGTCTCCTCACCACCTGTCTTTCTCACTGGACTTCTGTTCCTGCCTTCTCTCTGCCCTCTCCTTAAACTGCCCCCTCACTTCCTCTCCTTCTTTTTGTTCTACCTCCGTTTTTTTTCACGTCCGCTCCCTTATCATATCTTCTCCCTCCTCTAAAGTAATCAAGCATAATAATCAAATTTAGTTGAAACATCAGTGTGACGTTTATAATTTTCTCACCGATACATACCAAAAATTTAATATCGAGAATTAAAGTCGATGGGGAGAGGCTATGAACGATGAAGTACGAGAATGAATTGACGGTAGAGTACTCATATATTTGAACAAAATCGTTATTTTAAAGTTATATACGTCAAAGCTGACATTTATGATCTTTAAGCGGAGAGCAAGGAATTTCTTTAAAGGTATAGTAACGTTAGTTGTATTCTCTCCTCAAATAAAACTCGTGCTATGCTATATAATCCTCGATGATATCACTCGTTAAACCCATCAGAAAATTGGACTCGTGCAATTTTCATCGGCTTTAACTCGGTGCATCACCGATGTTAATCATAGCACTTGTTATATTACCCCCGATCATACAAACAATTATCCAAAAGAAACAGTTGTGTATTATTGCGTTTGGTCATCAATTATTGGGCCACTTCTTTCCAAATAAAATAATAGCCGTTTAACATCTCTCGAATTGTTTCGTTCCATAAACATTCCCTTTCTTCAATTAAAATATTTCATTTTTCGGTATCCATGATTTGAATTACATCCTTGTCCGTGATTTCATTTTCAACATTGTTTACATTAATAATGTCGGAAAGTTCATGCGTAGTCTTCTGACAACATACAGTCAGAGAAAATACAAATGCGAAACTCGCTCGGCGAGGGAATGCTGCCGCATGTCGGTGCTTAGTTCGGGCGAAACCCGTCCCCACTTAAAATACAATTATGAGGTAATAAAATTTACAAACCTAGTCCACTTCTCGCCCTGAAGTGATCGACTGACGGCAAATTTTATTTTGTTATATGATTTGTATCAGTTAATGCCATATCTGTGATGTTTTCATCTTCCAATTTTTGGTGCGTCATATTCAAAAATTCGAATAACTAAAATGTTTATTTTGATATTTTTTAAATATATTTATCAACAATTGAACAGTAATTTTATATAAAATTATTGGTAATATTTAGTAGTAATTTTGTTTTCAGTTTCGTATAAATATGTTACCCTATTTTTATTTTTTTAATCACTAAAAATTATTATAATAATCTGAAAAATTCACATATATTTTTTACCCAAATAAAAGTTTATTTAGGATATTATTTTTTTTAAAGTTTAACTATTTTTTTTCGCCCTTTCTAACCTTGAAAAAATTTACTAAATTTGGTATTTGTGATGAAAATATTTATGATTTTTTTCAGATTTTTATAGTGGTTAAAAACAAAAACCCATTTTCCAGGGTTTTATGGTCATATCTTGACAAAAAATTGGGTTGTTTATACGAAACTGAAAAAAAATTATTACTGAAATACTAATAATAATTTTACATAAAATGACTGTTCTACTGTTGATAAATATACAAAAAATATCGTAAATATATTAGTTATTCGAATTTTTGAAGTTGTCGCACCAAACGTTGAAAGATGAAAAAATCACATAGATGGTATTTATTGATTGCAATCATATGACGAAATAAAATTTTAAATTACACTTTTTCAAGACTTTTAAGCATTTTTTTCGGGCCAATTTTTTTAGTACTCTTAAAACTCCTTGGCATGTTTTCAAGACAATTTTTTCTAGTACTCTTTTTGGCATTTTTTCAGTTCACTTTTTCAAGACTTTTTAGCATTTTTTTGGGACAATTTTTTTCTGGACTCTTGAGACTAGAATTTTTTCCAGTACTCTTTTTGGAATTTTATTCAGGACAATTTTTTCCAGTACTCTTTTTGGCATTTTTTTTTAGTTCACTTTTTCAAGACTTTTTAGCATTTTTTGGGGACAATTTTTTTAGTACTCTTAAGACTCTGGCATTTTTTCCAAGACAATTTTTTCCAGTACTCTTTTTGACATTTTCTACAAATTTTTTCAGTGCTCAATTGGCATTTTTTGAGGACAATTTTTTCAGTACTCTTTTTCAAGACTACTATGGCATTTTTTTTTAAGACAATTTTCTTCAGTATTCTTTTCCAAAACTCTTTTTGGCATTTTTTTTCAAGACAATCTTTTTAGTACTCTTTCTCAAGACAAAATCGTTACTTCTACAGCAGGCTTTCTATAGCATAACATAATTCAAAAATTATATAATTACGTAACACCAAGAATAAGAGCCTTTTTTAACCAAGTTATTTTAAGTTGTTTCGTGAAACAATGTCTGAATTTAACTTTATGTATTTTATACCTGACGTGTCCAATATTGTAAAGGCAATATAATGATCTAATAAAATTGTATTTTATTCTATTCTATTTTTAAGACTCTTTTTTTTCAGTAATCTTTCAAGACTACTTTTGGCACTTCTTTTTTTTTTTATTTTATTTTAAAGGGCATAAAAAATACAATCCAGAAAAGCAGAAATTATTGAAATCAGTTCATTTGTTTTAGAGAGAGAGGGTATTCATTTCAAAATAAGCCACCCTGGTTCTAAAGTAGTCACGGTTACAGGAAAAAAATGGTGATGTGGCCATCATGTTACTTTCTCCGACTTGATGGTATCATTTATATTTACGTTTTCATGGTTTATTTTCTATTTAAATCATATTTTAAATGTACATCGAGCGTTGCGCAAACTCGGATGAAACTGACGTTTAAAACGTCAAAATTATGAATTATGGAAAAATTATACTTCAAATTAAAAAACTCGGTTTACTCAAAAACTAACGAGATTTCGAAAAAAACTTATTCTTTAGAAGTTGTTCATTTTAGCATTATCTACAATTATTATTCACATAAATTTGCTGTAACTATTATCGTTTCATAATTATAAACCAAAAATTGAAAAATAAATAATAATTTTTTTCTCGAATAGCAATGATTTTATGAAAAATATTTTCTAGCAAAAGATATGCATTTCTTTGTTGTCTTCAATGCTTGTTTAAATATTTTTGTGATATTTTTCATATTTAAGAAAATATTGGCAAAAAACAAAAAACAGTTAAGGTAAACACCCACTTCCGGTGTACGAAATTTTACCAAAAGCTTTTCAGTTCTTCAGATTATCAAATAAGACCTATGTTCAAAGTTTCAAATCAATTGCTCTATTAGTTTTTGAGATACAGCGCACACAGACAGACACACACACACACAGACAGACACACACACACACAGACACAAAAATTTTTTTTCCAGAAATTGTTGAAATGGCATCTAGGGACCCCAAAACGGATATTTCCGTAAAAAAAAATTTTGAAAAAAAAATCACGATCACAATACTTTCTCGTACTTCGTAACGGAGAAAGTAAAAATACATCAATTTTTTTTTGAGGGGGAACTTGAAAGCACTGTTTTTATAATTTTAACTTTTACCCCCTTGACCCCAGCCACCCCATCTTTATAATTTCAAATGCCACACCAAAGATGGTACGTTTTTAGCTGCCCCTCGGAAACAAAATTGACGTATTTTTTTTTCCTGTAACCGTGACTACTTCAGAACCAGAGTTATTCAGGGTGGCTTATTTTGAAATGAATACTCTCTCTGTCTAAAACAAATGAACTGATTTCAATTAGTTTTGTTTTTCTGGATAGTATTTTTTATGCCCTTTAAAATGAGGTATCACGTAATGGGGGATGCCATTTGAAATTATAAAGATGGGGTGGCTGGGGGTGAGGGGGTGAAAGATAAAATTCTAAAAACAGTGTTTTATAAGTTCCCCCTCGAAAACAAAATTGACGTATTTTTTTTAAATCGGAACTACTTCAGATACAAAGTTATTCAGGGTAGCTCCTTCTGAAATGAAGATCCTGTATATGATACAAAGGATTGAAAAACAAGTGATGCAATAAATATAACTTTATTAAAAGTAAGAAAAACTCCTCCTCCATTCACTCTTGACGAAATAGCTATCCTTGGAGATTTTGAAGCTCAACGCTTGTTTTATTGTTACCATGCCATTGATCTGGCATTTGGAATGTTCACTTATTTAAACGAAACTTTAATAAACGCAATCACAGCTGAAGAGAAGAAGTTTTGTAATGGCCAAATAGAATTCACAAGAAGAAGGCAATTTGCAAGTGACAAGTGACAGCAGATCTGTAACAAGAATTGTAACACTTCTGGTCCGAGATTTAAGAAAGAAGGGTTTAGGAACTCGGAAAATGCAAACGAGGCGGCAATTTTTTTAGAACAAGAAATGATCCAAAATTTTTATATGGAAAGTATTGCTGACGAAACATATCAGGAAAGCACTTTCCATAAGAAATCTTTATTTTCATTCGTCGCTCGTAGATATGATTATCCGGAAAAGCCAATATCTGGAAAGGGATGATGCAGCTGAATTATTTTAGAAAGTAAGAAATGTAATAGATAATAGGTTAATTATCAGTAGTAATATACCTAGATCGAGGTTAATTATCAAAAAATCGTTTTTTGAGTACCTTGTTACCTAGTAATTTAACGACACAATAACCTCGAGCTGAAGCTCTCGGTTAATAACCAGACAACAAATGTCATGTCGAGATGAATTACTAAAAGGTAAAAGGTACGAAAAAAATGTGTTTTTGATAATTCATCCAAGCTCGCGGTATATTTGGATAGATAATTTATCGAATGAAGTAATAATAAGGATCAGGAAAAGTTATGGTTTATTACAAGCCGAATAGTTTGGTTTGCTACAAGAGTAATTGTAAAAATTAAAACTTAATGACAGTGACGTAACGTCATGAACATCATGTTTTTATAACCTTAAAAGCTACTCATCTAATTACCGTTTTTCTGTTATCGATTAGGACAATGCAAAACATTGTTGTAATGTCAAGCTACCCCATTAATTATCGATTTTCTGTTATCGCATCTATTATTATGTGGTAAATTATCGTGAATATTTATTTAATTCTTAGGAAAATGCTAAAGAATTTTAGCCAATCCCCGAGATAAGCCACAAATATCTATGTGTTCCAGCGTCTTCAGTGGAGTCAGAAAGATAATATTATGCGGCAGGCTGGATCATCAGTCACAGAAGAGCACGGTTTAATCCAAAAAATCAATATGCTTGTCTACTTTCTGTAAATCCCAAAGCACTGTTGGCAGTACGTCTTAGAGGGAATAAGCGACACGTAAAACAGTACACGGCGTCTTTTGACTCACTCTAATTTAGCTCTTCTCCATTTATGGGCGTAACTAGCCGAGAAGGTTCGAAATTTCAAAGACACAATAATTGACTTTTCCACTGACAATGACACACTGTTCTATGAAAAGTGACCATCGTCTCCGCCTGCCAAAAAGCTTGAATTAATTAAAAGCTTTTTCGGTATCGATGATTTGATTCACATCCTTGTTCGTGATTTCATTTTCAACAAAACTCACAATTCATCTTCACTCACTCTTAAGAAAACAACTCTACGTCCTCGCAGGTCGTAATTATACGCACTTACTTTCAGCGCTGATTACATTCCCCATTTTAGTAAAGTTCGTGTGTAGTCTTTTGACAAAGTACCATCAATCGTTTCCAGTGTGAGAGCAGTCTAAAACCAGAAACCCATAACGCACATATTCTCATCGACGCATGTGTGTGGAAATGAGCCATCCATTTTAAAACAGTGAATCATAAGTATGATTATAAGAGTCCGGATTTATATTTTTTACATGTTTTATTTGCTCTAATTATGGATTTGCTCTAATTATGGAACTGGCGAATTGTATCTATACGTTTCTCTCGGAAATAAATCAAAGTACCAAGTTTTATTTCGAGGTTTTGTTACATTAAACTTATTTGATCATATATCCGCATATAACTACATATTCCGCATTCAGAAAGTGCAAAACTCCTGCCTTCGTTATATCTACGGTATCCGAAAATTTGAGCGAATATCACATAAGCTCAAAGATGCAGGTTGGCTTAGTATGTCCAGAAGGAGAGAACTACATTCAATGCTTTTTTATCATAATATAATTACTGGAAAGTCTCCACCTTATTTATATAATAAAATCACTTATCGTGAAGATGTTGATAAACTTAACACTAGGTCAAGAGGACGAATATCACCTCCTAAACACCGTACCTCACTTTTCGAGCGGTCTTTTACTTATCAAGTGTATAAGGTTTATAACTCAATACCAAGTAATCTTAAAGATTTAGATGTACACAAATTTAAACTTGTTATGAAAAATCGTTTCTCACAGTAGCGTGGATAGAAAAAGTTTGCATTGCGTTCTCTTAAATTAATCTCAGTTTACTTATTTTTATCTTTTAAGAACTGTTTAAGTTTACTCTACATTTTTCATTTGTATTTACTTTATACCTTTGGCGTGTTTTAAACAGTCTTATCATTTAGTTCTATTTTGTATTAGTTTTAGTTTTAGTTTTATTTACATATATATTCATATATACATTTAATATTTTAAGGTTTGGATGGAAGAGCAGTTGAGTTTTTACTCAAAACTGAATCCCGCCTTAAGTATTTGTAACATTTATAACTCTGAATTCTATTTTGTGTTATTTTATTTTATTTTACAAATAAAAGTGGTTTATTATTATTATTATTATTATTATATAAACTCAATGTTTCCATTAATTGTAATTGATTTTGTTGTTATTAGCTTTTATTGCTTATTTTTGCATCTTAATAACCGCAATCAAGAATTAAGAAACGCCTTTAATTGAGGCTTTTCAAATTATTGAAGAACTGTACGAAAGTTTAAAATTAGTTCCCTAACTTTTGTGAAAATTTGATTCGTATTTTATCGAAATCCGAGATAAGAAAAAAATAAAATGATTTGTGGAATTTTTAAAGGCGAAACTGAGGAGAACATAATACATTTTAACATGAATCCCATGTCATTTAACTTTACCTAAAATGAAAATCAAAATCAAATTTTGCTTCTACATTGTAATTGTAATAAATAAATTATCATCAGTTTTAATTCGTATTTTCTTTTTATTTTGCAAAATTATTTCTAATTAAATCGCATATAAAATCCATTTTTGAATCATTTTGTCGCATATATTGGCTAATTTTAAGCGCATATAAAAAATTTTAATGTCTTTTTTAGCGCATATAAAAAAATATAATGCCTTTTTTTAGCGCATATAAAAAAATTATAATGCATTTTTTAGCAAATAAGGCATCTTTGTTGGTTATGTATTTACAATTGTCATGGCTGTCACTTCAATTTAGTTTTCAAAATAGAAGTAGGTTTTCTTATTAATAGGTGGCAAGAAACCCTAAAAACTGTACTACTGTATCTGTGCCATTATCTAATGATAACACAGCAGAGGAAACTTTTAAAATTTCATAAACTCTACCTAATGAAAATGGTCATTTGACTATGAATGTTCACTGTAATAATGATGCAGAACAATTTTTCCATTTGGCATTAATTTTTCTAATCCTCATTTGTGTCATGGTAAATTTGAAACTTCACTAATACTAAGACAAAAATTAGGGGAAGTAAAAGAAAATTGGGAGGTTTCTATTCCCACGCCGAAAATAGAATTATACAAAAGAAATTTGCATATTAAAAATAGTTCTACCACTAATATAACATTATTTTAAATAGTGTTTTATTACACAATTTATACTTTTATGCTATAAGACTATATTATTTTATATAAATTAACTAATTTTCCTGGAACCTGTACAGGTTTCATTTATTACATTGCTGTTTAATTTCTAGAAAATAACCTTACTGGAAAACCTTCAACGGATGTAATGATTACTTCTTGTGTTATCCTTATATCGCTTATATTCTTGTAAGTAGTTTCTATTCGATAATTCCTCAGAGTAACGGCAAGAAGAGTCTTTAGTGACATCATACTATATTGCATACCTAAAAAGATAACTTTGTGAAACGAAATATTTTTGTGAAAGTCTTCCAATATGTAATCCAAGATGAGTGTTTTTACTTTAGGTTACATATTGAATCGATGGTATTGAGAAAATGAATTGTGATACTAAAAAATCGTTAAACGGACAACATTATGCAACAATACGGAAATTTTCTGCAATCGACGAAACCAATTTTTCATATTCAAACTATAACATCTGTATTTTTTGTTGATTAAAAATATTATTTCATAATAAATGTTCAGATTCTACATGCAAATATTTGGAAAGTAGTAAACGGATCTTACCAATACAATTTCTTGGGCCAGCAGAAAATGGAAGATACGCATACTTATGCCTTTTAGCTATTTCTTCTGGAGAAAACCTCTCAGGATCAAATTTCCAAGGATCCTTATAATACAATTCTGAATAGTGCATTGACAGAATATGTATTACTAACCCAGCTCCCTTTGGAAGAGAATATCCACCTACGAGTATATAATTATAAATTAATTATAAAATTTAGAGATGTGAAACAATTTTGTACAGAGTTGGACAAGTATAAGAGGTAGAAAAAAGGATGGCGCATGGTCAATCTCTGTTTTAAGACACTCATCCAAGAACTGGTTTCGATCTTATTAGATCTCATGAGCTCAGTATAGAAGCTGGCTGTTTCCCTGTCAGCGTCTATACTGAGCTGATGAGATCTAATAAGATCGAAACCGGTACTTGGTTGTCGCTCTGGGAAACAACATTTAAATAATTATCGGTAGTAATATACCAAGATCGAGGTTAGTTATCAAAAGTTTTTTGAGTACCTTGTTACCTAGTAAATGAACGAAACAATAACATTTATTGTCTAACCAGCTGACAACAAATGTTAGGTCGAGATGAATTACTAAAAGGTAATAGGTACGAAAAAAATGTTTTTTTGATAATTCATCCAAGGTCGCGGTATATTTGGGTAGATGATTTACCAAATGAAATAATAATAGGGAACAGGAAAAGTTATGGTTTATTACAAGCTGAATAGTTTGGTTTGCTACAAGAGAAATTGTAAAAATTAAAATTTAATGTCAGTGTCATATTGTCATGACCATTATGTTTTTATAATTTTAAAAGTTACTCGCCTAATTACCATTTTTCAGTTATCGAACAAACTTTATGACAATACAAAACATTGTTGTAATGTCAAGCTGCTCTATTAATTATCGATTGTCTCTTATCGCACCTATGTGTTAAATGGCCATTGATATTGTTATATTTATCGCTAATTGACGGTTTCCTGCCGGTGGATTTTCCACTCAATCAAGGAACTTTACAACGTTAAGACATAGATGACGCCTTTATAGTGTATGGATATTTTTATCATTTTTGATTAAATAGCTCTACATATTAATACAAGACTTCTCCTAAACCATAACATTTCACCAGAATCTGCTGCTCTAACATCAACAGTATTTTTAGATTAAACTTGCTGAACTGTCAGTGAATGACGTAATCTCAAGTTTTTGATCTTATCTTAGGTGATTACTTTGACTATAAGAGGTTTCAAAACAAGCATTTTTTTTTGTAAAAAGAATAATGCCCGTTTTCACCAGCCATTCCTAAAATATAAGCATTTCCTAAATAAAGAAAACTACTTCTTAGCGCCAATTTGGTTTTCACCAGTCCCAAACACTTTCCTAAATGGTCTAGGCATTACTTATCGCTAGGTACCCGATAAACAGCAACCCAACGATTAAGTATCTGTTTCTAACCTAAAATTTCTAGTCGGTTTATTTACGTTGGTCTGATAACTGTCAGGTTCTAGACCATGTCCAAAGGAATGCCCATTTGAGCGTCACTGGAGTTATAAGAACAACACCAACAATAAAAGTCCTGCTATGTCTGCCCCCACTAGACATACACATTAGAGGCGAAGGTAGCAAACTTAATAACATCAAATGGATCGTTAACGAAAACTGGGGCCGGAATTGATATATACTGTAAAAACCCATCTCTGAAAAAGAGTGCTGCACTTGGTACATCAAAGGGGTCTCCCGACTAAGGCGGAACTCGGTATACTACATGCAGCCAGAATAGTCGCTGATAGAAGTATCAAAGGTAAACTTGTGCATATCATCACCGACTCTAGAGCAGTAACACTGGTCGGCATGAAAATTAGCCCCGACATCATTCCTGTTAATTCTTATGTAAAATGACCTCCTGAATTCGAATAGGACCTCTGTTTTTTCCCATCACCCAATATTTTCGGGGGATACCCACCTACATCTTTTAATCACTTTTTGACCATTTGGAGGGATCAAGCGGATTATTTTAAACTTAACATTATTTTTGAGAGACTAGAGAGGCGAAAAGTCCTAAAACATAGATAGGTGTAGGCAAGGAGGTAGATTTGGGGGGATTTTCCCTTTAAATTGTAAGACAATCCAGACCCCCTCAACCACCCCCAAACACTCCTAAAAAATATAAATATAAAAGAACAATATATAGCAACAATAATAAATATATCTATACAGGTACAAAATATAGCAACAGTAATAAAAATATATTGCAACAGTTAACAACATTCTATGTACTACGCTTGCGCCCTCAATACCTCGCGTGCACAGGTTTGCACAGGATTTTTTTTGCTTTTACAAGTTTAAACTTGCACTGCTCTTGTCACTATAGTCCTGCATTGTAATTCTTATCTTCCCTCAGTACATCTCTAGCCATCGTAGAGTCAATTTGGTGCTCTAGGCGGGGAGTCTGTTTAAAATTTGTTTAAATTGTGTAAAATGGTAGAAATTTACTGAGTGCTATCGAGCATTTATACTTTTTAATTATGCCATACAACTGGAAAAATTATCCAGATAGCTTCTGCCATGTTTGTGGGGAATTGACTTTAAAAGCGCGAAGAAAATCCCTTTGCTCGTTTCTAAAATTGCTTATAAATTTTACTTTGATTGCCAAGTTCGCGATCAGGACAAGAATGGGGCTCTAATAGGTTGCTGCACTATTTTTTAACAGTAGCTTGACTAAACAGATGGTAGTTACGCGTAAATCAAAAGATTGCAAAAAAACGGAACAATCGATCGTTTCTAATGATTTTTTTATAATCTACGGGGGCAAATCTCCCAAATATACCTCCTTGGTGCGTTTTAGAACTATTCACCTCTCTAGTCCCTCAGAAGTAATGTAAAGGTTAAAATAATCCTGTGTGAAACGATCCAATAAAAGTAAAGGGAACAAGATAGCGAGTGGACTGTTAAGACCTTCCAGACGCCCCACTTTCGGACTGGAATCAGACTTGACGCCCTCTCTGTCAGACATAATATCCTTATTAAAAGACACCGACTAAACATGACGAAGATCGATGAAATGACAAGCCTGGTTGCAAGATTTCATCTTGATGAACCCCAAGATTGTTAGATACTACTTGCAACTCTCTAGGGGGAACCTACGAAAAATCGTGGGACTTCTAACTGGGCACTGCAATCTAAGAAAGCACTTAAACAGAATGGGCGTCTACCCCAGAGCCATCTATAGAGGGTGTGAAGCTGTAGAGGAGACTGCTGAATATGTACTCTTGAATTATTAAGCCATCTCATAATAAGACAATCATCAGACATCCATAGAGTCCCTCTTGGTACAGTCCTGGCGTTTGCCAATGCCGTGGGTTCTTGATTATATTTTCGGATGCATGAATTCCTTCTAAATAAATTACGAAAAACGTCGGTCGTGCGAACATTCAAACAACTGTATCGTCGAATCCATTAGTCGTTCAAAAATAATCAACAGGTCGATTTTAAAGATCTTGAGTCATTCTATGAAGTAGTATATTTAAAATTTGCGTTTAATATTAATGAATTATTTGTTTAGAAAATTCATTAGCATTTTTCATCATCGGCTCATCAACTTCAAATTTTGGAAAAAATTATATCATGTTCCCACTTCAATTCCAAAGAAACTGTGAAAACTGTGAAAAATTGAAGATGGAACTCCAACGGGCTCTATATTAAAAAAAAAAATTAAAAGAGTATGACCGCGCGGCGCCGCGCGACTATTGGTAGAAAAAGATAATTAATTTTTATTTTTTCACACATTTGTAATCATCTACTTAGTAGCTAACGATTTTTACTTCGATTTTCCGGTTTGTCCTGGAGTAAATGAACGGTACTCTAAAGTGCCGCGAATCATCTTTGCTTTCTCGAAATGACTTTAAGTGTTTGAGCTTCCGTTCTATAATCTTAAAGATAAAAAAAACGGTATTAACATTCTTAATATTGTTGTTAGCCCACATGAAAAAAATTGACAGGGTTATTTATAGGGTAAATCATCTGTATTATTAACGTTATGATGTTGTTACATCAGCAATGAGTTCCACTTGCACCAGCTAATATGCAATACTTCGGTCTCAGTGCAGTAAACTTCGAAAAGTGTATTTTCAAGTGTGCATTGATTTCTTTAAATTTAGCATAGGCTTCTTTCAAGTTGCACAGAACTAATCTCTTCTGTACTTTTACTTTTTATTTATCAGTTCTTACGGTGCACAATCGTTTCATCCCGTTTTTTCACGACTTTTCTTTTATGAGATTAATAAAATTCGATAACTTTTTTACAACGATTTCATCAAGAGTCTTGCCCGGTTTGGGATTCGGAGAAAAAAAAATTTCATTTTGTTCAGACATTTTTTTTGCCACTGTAATTCATGTGATTAGATGCATAAAAATGATTCCGAATTTTTTCAAAAGTATGGGCACTTTTGGGAGCCAATATTTGAACATTAAGAATTTAACATGGAAATCCCCATGATACGTAAACCAATTCTACACCCTGTATATAAAAAAAAAATCAGAAAAAAAGTAAACACGGTCAAGATAAATGCCCACTTCCGGTGAACGAAAATTTACCAAAATATATTCAGTTGAGCACCCAAACAATTTTTCTAGGGATATAAAGAGAAATTTTTTTACTGTTTTTTTAAATATTTTCACGATCACAATACTTTTGCGTACTTTATACGTAGAAAGTAAATATTGTTTTTTTCTTTCCTCTAATTAACTCTATCCACATACATTTCAATATTGTAGTTTATCTGAATGAAGAATATTTTCAATATTACTGCTGCTATCGTCTTTATGTTAATAGTATATTACATAACAAGAGTTGTAAGTAGCAAATTACGCGCAAGTGAAAGATATTGCGTACGAGCCGCGTAGCGGCGAGTAATGTAATTTCACGAGCGCGTAATTGCGTTACAACTCGCGTTATGTACTATACTTTACCTTCGACTTTATATTTATTCGCTTAAACTAAAGACATATTAAAACTGAATCTTGTCAGGGTGACGTTTAAATTTGCATGTAATTGTCCGGTAATGGCAATGTAGCACAACTACCAACTAAATAAACGAATTCGAAAATTTTCCGTCGAATAATATATTGTCCAATACATTCATTGTACAAATTTAGGGATACGGATTGTTGTACTCACTCTGAAATGTTAATCTACTAAGATACCATTACGATGGAAATACCAATAAGGCATAGCATGGAGTTTATTGTGTCGGTTATTCTTTTAACCAATAAGTTGCAATCTGACGTTTAAATGTCACTGTCACTTTTAATATTTAAAGATGAACAGACGAATGCAGGGGACTCGGCGGACGTTAATTGTATTGGCTAATAAGTATATAATATACCGAAGTGCATAAGCGGTAATAGTACATGTTACACATTTATGTACGACATTTAACATTTATATATGCTCTATATATTCGTAATGGGTCGCTTACGATTGGTGAAAACAGTTCGGTAATTCATCAATTACAAAGTGGGAGTAGGTAAAATATATTATGCGGTGCGGTTTTTATTTATGTTTCTTGATTTTTGTTTACATTACAGCTCTACGCGTCCACAGACGAGTTTCGGTACAGACGGTGGCCTTGTATTTCCTATATCGATCGATAATTCAAAAATTCATTCTAAAACGAGTAATAATTTTCAAGTATGCAACACATATCACAAACTACTCAAGTTTTTCAATGTGTGAATGCTTACGCGCTCTCTTGGTGTATTTCGAAACCCAATTTTTAGCATCAAAAATTTCCATTGCGTTGGCATACTAGATATATAAATACAATGGTATAACCTAGATCCAAATCAGATTACATTGGCCTGTTACATGGGGCCACACTAATTCAAATAGATTTTTTATTTATTTATTGAACACTTGAATCTATTTGATTGAGATTCAGATGAATATGACCGATGTACCCAAATTTTTGGGGTCAGAATAATGAATTCATATTTAAATGAAAAATAAAGTTGTCTCTCAATTTTTCTAAAATAATTTCTTTTATTTTTATATTCATCTCCAACTCCTTCATCTCTAATACATGTAGCTCCTGGGCACGCTTATTTTCAGACGCCATTAATTCAATTCTTTTTCTTTTCAGTTTCCACCTTTAAGTTGATTGTGTCCTAGCTATAATTCTTCTTCGTTCTTCTTCGCGATTGATGGTAGTTTGTAAATAAAAATTCCATAAATAAATAAATAATTGAAAGCATTATCAAACGTAATTAAAAGAGTGAGGTTATGTTACTGCAATGAAGTAGTAAAAAAAATCACTTGTGCGAACTTCTCTCTATTTATCGAAGCACACACACGCAGTTTCACTAATATGACAACTAAAATTTCCCTAAAAATCCAGTACCTTAGTAGGAATTGCTTATCAAGGAACCGATTGCCATGGTGAAACCGAATTTATGTTAAGTACTAGTTTAGGCATTTCTTTGCTTAGGTACTATCTAGCAAAGTATTTGTTTAGGAATAGTTGGTGAAAACGGGCATAAGACTTTTTCCTAAAACTCGTATTAAAAAGTTTTTCCAATAAGAAACTACACACTGTATTTGGTGAAATATAAACAATAAATATGTTTTATTGATTTTGAAATATATCTACATCTCTGTCTGTGTATGAACTTATTTTTTTTAAATGTTATTCAGGTTCCTTTTCAAGAATTAATGCAACGCCCCACTATTCTCGACGAGTTACTGAGTATATTATACTTTCCAAGAACGCTGGGGATATTTAAAGGATGTCGTATATACGCCAACACTACACAGATCTGGAGAAGACTTGCAGAATCGAATGAATCGTAGCAGCATACTTAACAATTACTGCTGATATGGTGAGAACAACTTGTACAAGAAACCTTACGTCAAGACTTGAATTTTGTCTTAACGAATCTGTGAATCAATTTAAACAGTTTATAGCCAGAATTCTTATCACAACTTTTATTCATTGATTTGTTAATTTGGTTTTTTAATTTTGTTCGTTGTTTTTATATACATTGTTTTTAGTTCTTCCAAAAATATATAAGTATGGTATAGTTTCGCTGAATTCGTCTTTCAATCACCTTCATAAAAATCCTTGAATATTTATCTTGGTAGGTCGTAAATCTACGAAAATTAGATCCAATAAGATTTAATTTTTGTAGTTTTCTGAACGAGTTAAATATTCACAAATTCAAGCCATATTTCCTCTTTATAACAGGTATTTAATGCATCAGCTAAGAGGAAGGTGTCTATATTTAATAGGATTTTATAATATGCAAACTACAAAAAATAAATCTTACAAAATGTTGCTTCTTGAAACAGCAAGTAATTTTCAAATGAATAAAATTAATTAAGAATTGTTGAGTTGAGTTTTCTTTAGGCCCATTAGGGTGTGAAATAACAGTTGCCACATATGGGCCTAAGCATAGGGAATCAGTTCCCCTCGGACATGGCCCTTCTGTCTTACAGGCTGAAATAATAGCTTTAGAAAGATGTGCTCAGGTGTGCACAAAAAAGGGCTACAAAGGGGCACGCATATATCTAATCACGGATAGCCAGGCTGCCCTAAAGAGCCTTAAAGCGTACAGCTATAACTCCAAGACTACTTGGAACTGTAAACAGGCTCTGAACCAACTGGCAAAGGGCAACAAGCTCACCCTAATGTGGGTACCCGGCCACGCAAGCATAAAAGGCAATGAGCATGCCGATATACTTGCTAAGGAAGGAGCCTCAACTACCATCATTGGACCAAAACCGACCTGTGGGCTACCGAAAGCACATAAAAAAGGCGTGATCCAAGAATGGGAAAAAAAGTGCAAAATTGACTATTGGAAAAATGCACCAGGTCAAAGGCAATCCAAAATGTTTATTGACTTCTCGCCAAATAGAGCCAAACAGCTCTTACGCCTCACTAAAACCGAGATCAGACTAATCACCGGTCTCCTCACAGGACACTGCCCAGTGAAGTACCATCTTCACAATATGGGCAAAGTGGATGACACCACATGCAGATTATGTGAATCGGCAGAAGAAACGGCCGAACACATATTATGCGACTGTGTAGCTCTAGCTACCACTAGGCAGGCCCTAACCGGAGGTATGACGGTAACGCCAGAACGGATCAGGGCATTACCTCCCAGAAAGTTAATTGACCTTGTCAGGGAAGTTGAATTTCTGGGAATCAAATAGCAGTAGGGTACTAGTACACAAGATCTAAACGGGTCGCAGTGCTGTAAGGCTCACCACAGCCAATCGACCCCGTCTAATCTAATCTAATCTAACAGTTGCCACTGAATACTTACCAACTTCCGTATCTTCATCTAGTTTTCTAAGTATCATTGGACCCAGTGGAAATAGTCTCAGAGTCTCTTTTATAACTTTCTCTAAATAGACTAACTTTCGTAAATCGGTGCATTCAAGTTGACGCTCCGAACCTAATACTTCCATTACTTCTTCATAACATGATTGCTGAAATTTACCAATTAATGATTATTACATAATAATCTAAAAATAAGTAACAGTTGAATAAACTAGTTTCAATTTTATAAAGTAATTTTTTTCAATTTTATAGCACTTCGTATTATAGGTTATGACAAGTAACATGTTAAATTTTATTTTAAATTATTAAAACTTAATAATTTGTGGTCGTGGGTTCGAATCCCATCCGTGCGGTCACTTTTTCGGAACGAAGAAGTGGCCGTGCGGGTCCATGGATGTCTCCAGTATATGTCCCACTTATTCATTATATAATATAATAATAATTATGTATATAAATTTACAAACCAATATATACAGTTTAATGGTACCTCTGGTAAAATGGAGCAGTTTCCTATGCCAATTAAAAAAAAACTTATAATACGTACATATCAAAACTATGATTTACCTGTATTTCTGGATGCATTCCTAACATTAACATAGTGAAACTGCTAACTGCAGCTCCAGGATCAGCACCCTATAAAATAATAATTGAATAAATTTCAAGTAAAAGATTGTTAGACAACATAAACATTTATTATTTTAATACTGTGTATAGGAAATATACTAATCGTCCCAAATTGTATAATTTTATTTCCATATTAATCCATATTAAAAAAAACATATTTTTGCTTTATATGTAGTTTATATTGCTAAACTATTTATGATACAAAATTTTCCGTACTGTGATTGATTTGATTAGTCAGAAAGCGTAGTTAAGTCCAGGAAAACAGGACACAGTTTGCAGACTCGAGATGAGTTTAGATCCAACAAAGACTGTGTGGAGTTGTCCAAGTTGAAAATATGATAAGAGGGTTATAGTGTATTCATCGCGAATAAAAATCGAACTTGAATACCCTTAATAAAATTATAATCATTATACAACCTTACTGCTACCCCGGCACTGTGGGTGACCAGCGCGGGGGGTAGTTGGACCGGGATGACAAAGACGCCAAATGGTTTGGTTTACTGTTTCTTCTTCTGCCGGCTCAAAATATACCTGCGATCCCGACCCTTCGCACTATTCAAAGGTCGTAAGTGAAATAAATGTATCTTTCAATATTTGTTTTCTTTTTCAGCGAAACCTCACACTTTTGGCATAAACATAGGTCTTCGAATGCAAAGCATGCCCTGATCAGACGTATTTGTATTATTGAAAATTGTAATAACATATTTATTTAACACTTAGAATAAAGTGTAAGGTAAGAAATAAATTTTAATTCATTGAATTACATTGTCATTTAATAAAACAATATTTACATATATAAATGTAAAATTTTAAACAAAATACTGTTTACTAAACATTTTACTAAAATTCTTATATACATTCATAACTATTAGTTAAAGTTAAATTTCTGAATCTGAGGAGACTTCGATTTCGTCGTCGGTATCTTCCGTATTAATAATAAATTGAAAATTTGAGTCATGTATTATATTCCTTTTCCACTCTAATGGTATGTTTCACTCATCTGGACCAGTGTAGCGAGGTTATTATTTTAATTTACCATATTGATACCATCTATGACTGTTTTGTTTAAATTCGGTGAAATGTTATTGTTTCTTAATGTTCGCTTCAATTGGGTCCAGATTAATTCAATTTGATTTAAAATACAGTGATACGGGGGTAGCCGTACCACCGTATGCCCATGTTTTTTCGCCAATGTGTCAATACACAACACTTCCAGAAGCTGCGCTTTTGTATAGTTGTCGTCGTAAAATAAATAATTTTTATATAAATAATCAGATATTTCTGACTTTTTACCGGACGTAGTCGGTGCCTTATCAATTTGTCGACTATGGTATGATGCATTATCCGTAACTATTAACGAGTTTTTGGCCAAATTCGGTATCAATTTATTTTCGAACCAGTTTTCAAATAAAACCGCAGTTATATTGTCATGATAATCGAGATGCCATTTAGAGATCTGCTTTCCCGATAGAAGTAAACAATCGTTTATCCATCCATTTTCGTTGCCGCAATGTAAAATTGTTATTCGTTTTCCTCTAGATGGATACTATTATCTGTCTTGTCAGGCCATATTTTTTTTGAAGTATCATGTATATCAAACCAAGTTTCATCTAAATAACAAATATTTCTTCCAGCGTCTCCATATTTTTTAATTTTCTGTAAATATTCGTATCGCCATTTTTAATATTTTCCCTTTCCATTAGATGCTTCCTTTTATCTATAGCGGCGAATTTATATCCATTGTCCTTTAAGGATTTCCATAATGTTGTTGAACTACACGATATAATTTCCCTTTCTTTCAAAATATTAATAATAATTTTTAGTGTAGGTGCCTTTTTACCTTGTATTACTTCATAAGTATTTTTTCTAATTTTATTGAATACTGTAGGCGTAATTTTTTTCACAACTCCTTTATCGCACTGATTTGTTATTTGGTCGGTTCGATTTTTTATTATGTGGCTAATTGACCTTGCAGAAACATTGGTTTAAAGTTCCGCTATTTTCAAAAAACATCTTTGAGACCTCGATATACGTCCTTTATAATTCGTTTCGCGTCGGGTGAAAAAGTATTATGTTTCGCCTAGTTATTTCGTTGGCGGGAACTTGGGATTTCTATAACTGAAATAAAACCATTATGAGATAAAGATTCTATAATTAAAAATCTAAAGCCTTGTTCGGAGTTAGCTCGTCAAGAGTTCATTATTTACACCATTTACACTTTCCCCTTTTTTTTATAGTACAAGTGAAAACAATGTATTCATGAAAATATTCAAATATTTTGGGTAAATATAATCACAATTTTAACGACAATATCCGTTTTGACATCCCTATAATCGATTAAAGCCATTTTTTAAATGTCTGTCCACCCGGCTGGGGGAAACCATTAGAGATATCGACATCAACTTATTATACTTGTAGGTGCTAAAAATATTTTGGTGAAAACTGAAAGTGGTAGTTTCTCGCATCTCTACATTAAATATAACTTAAAAACCTTCATCACTTGGCGAGATATTTTTCTAGACTGAATCCCGCACACTTTATCATTTTAAAGTTTTTCTTTAACTGTCAAAATAAAAGAACTTCGGGCGATTACAACTATCGAAACAAACGAGCTATATCTTCAAAACTGTGACAGCTGTCTTAGTTCTGTTAAAACAATTAAAAACTAGACTGAATTCAGAATTGTTGTTTAATACATTATAAATACCTATTTATGTAACGAGAAAAAAAATACTTAATAAATTTCAATGATTTGAATAAGTTTATATGTGAAAAAGCAACATCATTTTAAATTGTTAAAGTTTTAAACGGTGTTTCATTGAAAAAAAACACGATTTGTAAAAAAAATGATTGTTCTAATTAAAATGAAAAAAAAACGTTTTATTTAACAAACCCCGGTATGAAATAGTTTTTTTTTTGTTTTAGAAAAAATGTTCAATGTATACTTTCCTGTTTTAGAAGAATACCATAACATAAATGAATTCTTACAATTTTTAATGAGCTGGACACTGCTATCCTGAACATGGCTTTAGAGATTTGGATCAGTTCCGGTTTAAAAATATTTTTTTAAATATGTTCAAAAATATTAGTATATACCGGGTGATTCAGTTTGGTGTTCCACCCCCTTATAACTTTTGTATTTTAAGAGTAAAGTATAATAAACCATATATGTTTTTAAACGGTAGGAAATTGTCTTTTCAGTGGTGTCATCATATTGACAATACGATGACTACTGCCAAAGAGGCGATTGTCTACTTTTTTTTCTCAAATGACACCATACCAATTTTTTTGTTAAATTTAGATAGAGGGCAATTTCCAACATCCAAATATCCATCACAACTATACTGTTTGATAATAAAAAAATTGAATAAATCGGAAGATTTTAATACCGGTTTATTTAAATAAAATCATATGTATCACATTTCACAACGTTTATAGTTTTCATTAATTAACGTGTTAACATACATGACATATCAGAATTTAGAAAAAGTAGACATAATTTTAACTTAAAGAGAGTGTAATAAAAATAGTTATTCTTAAATGACCTACCTTTAAAAAGATTTTGGATTAATTTGGGGAACATTTTCATCGAAGGAATACGTGTGTCTGGACAATGCTCACCACACTAACGTCTTGATGCTATACTTTTTTTACTACACTCTCCTTAAGTTAAAATTATGTCATTTTTTTTTTGTAATTCTAATATTACATATTTGTTAACACGTTAATTAATGAAATCTATAAACGGTTAACAGAAATAATGAACCTGTAGCAGCTATATGAATTGTGGTTAAGCATTTGTTTTAAAATTCCATGGCTACATATGATTTCATCTAAATAAATCGGTATTTAAATTTTCCGATTTTATTCAATTTTTTTGTTTTCAAAGAGTATAGTGGTGATAGAAATTCGGATGTATAAAGGTGCTCGCTACTTCGTATTTTCAAAACGATGACACCATTAAATAGAGAATTTCCAGCCGTTTAAAAACATATATATTTTGTTATACTTTACTCTTAAAATAAAAAAGGGGGTGGAACACTAAACTGAATCACCCGATACATGATATTTTTAAATACATACCTTGGCTCTTTACTGAAATTCTGATGTTGCTATTATCTGCTTCAACGGCACCTTCAATAAATTGATTTTGGTTCATGATGAAACAATTATCCCAGGGTCGCCACATATTTTATCAAAAAATAGATAGTCGTCACAAACAAAAAATAAACAAAATCCGTGAGAATATAAACTCGTAAGTAAAGTAGGCACAGTAAGAAACAATGAGAAAACTAAGGACGAAATATGCACTAACACAATTGCTGATAAAATGATCAATCTTAAACCAAGCAAAACGACCTGTTCTTCATTTAAAAAAGGAACATTAAAAGCTAATTACCAATTCACAGAAATACATTTCCAAAAATGATTGGAAATGCATACACGGTTTTCCCATTGTCGTCCCGGTCCAACTACCTCCCGCGCTGGTCATCCGTAGTGCCGCTAGCCGCAAGGTTGTATAATGATTATAATTTTATTGAGGGTATTCAAGTTCGATTTTTATTGCTCAGAAAAAGAGCGATGAATACACTATACCGTTAATAAAAGTACGTTACTCATCATATCAATTTTTCCATACAAGTGTTGGATCCTTTATATCTTTCCAAAATCAACATGTAGCAATATAAAATCCAACATGAAAATGCAACTTGTAGCTGAATTATACTATACAGGTCGACTGGGAAAGTTATATTAGAGAAATCTAAGATGTGCTCATCTACACAAATAAACTGGGTAAATCATTGGTCACATATAAGAGCAGGGAAATACCACAAAGGACGTATCTTTGAGTTGAAGGCAAAATTGGTGGTTGTTAGCATTTACCGGAACACCAACGAATTCCTTTTGATGAAAGTTCAAAATCGGAACAAACGCACCTTACTTGACATTTTTGTAAAACATATTTAGGCTTAATTATTTGATCGGATAAGAGTGAAAATTGTATGAGAATTTAGTGGAATTCTTACGGCAATGTACTCACGAGATTGACAGAATAAACCATCTGCCCACTTAACAGGTCGTAAGAGGATTAGGGAGGTGGCGAACAGCGAGCCAGTGAGAGAGAGGAAGCATTGTCTCGCTATCGCGCTTGACGTGCGCAATGTCTCTCCCATGACCAGTGATTATGAAGGAGCTGGTGAGGAGGAAGATGCCGTTGAATTTGCTCTGAATGCCTGTAGCTACCCCAGTAACAGGGTACTGAAATAGGGAAAGGGGGCAGAAAGAGGGGGCCAAGCGTCAATTCTGCGGCCACTATACTGGGACGTGGGAACACAGGGCGTGGAGATAGTTGGGTTTGCTGATGATATATGCTAGTCAGCAAGGCCGCATGGAAGGTCTCAGCAGATCTAGTGGTGGCCGAACAGAACAGGTACTCGTTAAAAAAAATACGTTCAATTCCTAATTCCTTTGAAACCATTTTAATTTTGTAAATATATTGACTGACAGTTTACGATTTTTGTAAAAATTCACGGTTTCTTGAAAGTTTTGTTTTAAAATTAAAGACTTGAGCGAACGCACGCAATAAAAACAAAAAATATGAAAAGAGATTCGATACAAATAAAAATTAACACATAAAACATTGATATTTTCTACATTCACAAATAAATTTTCATGAGTTATGAATTCTTTAAAACTTTGCTTTTCTTCAGATCTTGTTTTAAGAAATAAACTGACTATTGCCCAAGTTACGAATTTTATTTTAAACATTTGATTAACGAACAATGTTGAATCTGCCGCTGACCTCCACGAAGGTGAAAGGAGATATTTCCCCGACCCAACATATTCATCAGAGATTTACTGTACATGTGTTGTAAATAAACACAGACACTCTTTCCCTTAAACTCAATCGTTACAATTGACGCCCAACATCGTGAGGCCTGAAGGAGGAAAACAAAGTGGCCCAGCTAGAAAGTCAACCAATAACAAGAGCAATCCAGAAACAGTTGGATCAAGAAAGAACCCGCAGAATGGCAAATTCCGGGGGCTTAATAAGGACGGAAGATGATTTCCGTGACAGATTCATGAGAAGCAGCAATCGTGGAAGTAACTACAGAAGAAAGGATTTACTTCATGCCGATATCTATTTAATGGAGAAAAGAATCCACAGCGACTAAAGGGCTTCATAAAATAAATTACCCTGTTCAAAGATAATGAAAATATCAGTGACGACGCAGCTCTACAAGCATTTTTGTCTTTACTCTTGGACGAAGCAGCAGATTGGTGGGAAAGCGAACAGAAAACCACCAAAACATGGGGCAAAGCCATAAATAATCTGAAAAACCCGGCTTACAAAATTTTCCTCGATGTCTTCAACGATCCTCATAAAACATCCATAAATACGAATCAGTACCTGACCACTAAAAGGGCTCTACTAAAGATCTGAAGCCTGAGATAGCGGACGAAATAAATATGGCAGACAGACAGATACAAAGGCAGATACACATTTTTTTTTACAAAAATTGTCGGAATCGACTGAAATGGATTTTGCCACAAAAAAAAATGTTGGATTTTTTTACGATCACAATAGTTTCCCGTAGTTAGTATGGAGAAAGTAAAAAATAAATATGGCAGACAGATATAAAGGCAGATACACATTTTTTTTACAAAAATTGTCGGAATCGACTGAAATGGATTTTGCCAAAAAAAAAAATGTTGGATTTTTTTACGATCACAATAGTTTCCCGTAGTTAGTATGGAGAAAGTAAAAAATAAATATGGCAGACAGACAGATATAAAGGCAGATACACATTTTTTTTACAAAAATTGTCGGAATCGACTGAAATGGATTTTGCCAAAAAAAAAATGTTGGATTTTTTTACGATCACAATAGTTTCCCGTAGTTAGTATGGAGAAAGTAAAAAATAAATATGGCAGACAGACAGATATAAAGGCAGATACACATTTTTTTTACAAAAATTGTCGGAATCGACTGAAATGGATTTTGCCACAAAAAAAATGTTGGATTTTTTTACGATCACAATAGTTTCCCGTAGTTAGTATGGAGAAAGTAAAAAATAAATATGGCAGACAGATATAAAGGCAGATACACATTTTTTTTACAAAAATTGTCGGAATCGACTGAAATGGATTTTGCCAAAAAAAAAAATGTTGGATTTTTTTACGATCACAATAGTTTCCCGTAGTTAGTATGGAGAAAGTAAAAAATAAATATGGCAGACAGACAGATATAAAGGCAGATACACATTTTTTTTACAAAAATTGTCGGAATCGACTGAAATGGATTTTGCCAGCAAAAAAAAATGTTGGATTTTTTTACGATCACAATAGTTTCCCGTAGTTAGTATGGAGAAAGTAAAAAATAAATATGGCAGACAGACAGATATAAAGGCAGATACACATTTTTTTTACAAAAATTGTCGGAATCGACTGAAATGGATTTTGCCACAAAAAAAATGTTGGATTTTTTTACGATCACAATAGTTTCCCGTAGTTAGTATGGAGAAAGTAAAAAATAAATATGGCAGACAGACAGATATAAAGGCAGATACACATTTTTTTTACAAAAATTGTCGGAAGCGACTGAAATGGATTTTGCCAAAAAAAAAAAATGTTGGATTTTTTTACGATCACAATAGTTTCCCGTAGTTAGTATGGAGAAAGTAAAAAATAAATATGGCAGACAGACAGATATAAAGGCAGATACACATTTTTTTTACAAAAATTGTCGGAATCGACTGAAATGGATTTTGCCAAAAAAAAAATGTTGGATTTTTTTACGATCACAATAGTTTCCCGTAGTTAGTATGGAGAAAGTAAAAAATAAATATGGCAGACAGACAGATATAAAGGCAGATACACATTTTTTTTACAAAAATTGTCGGAATCGACTGAAATGGATTTTGACACAAAAAAAATGTTGGATTTTTTTACGATCACAATAGTTTTCCGTAGTTAGTATGGAGAAAGTAAAAAAATAAATATGGCAGAAAGACAGATATAAAGGCAGATACACATTTTTTTTACAAAAATTGTCGGAATCGACTGAAATGGATTTTGCCAAAAAAAAAATGTTGGATTTTTTTACGATCACAATAGTTTCCCGTAGTTAGTATGGAGAAAGTAAAAAATAAATATGGCAGACAGATATAAAGGCAGATACACATTTTTTTTACAAAAATTGTCGGAATCGACTGAAATGGATTTTGCCAAAAAAAAAAATGTTGGATTTTTTTACGATCACAATAGTTTCCCGTAGTTAGTATGGAGAAAGTAAAAAATAAATATGGCAGACAGACAGATATAAAGGCAGATACACATTTTTTTTACAAAAATTGTCGGAATCGACTGAAATGGATTTTGCCAAAAAAAAAATGTTGGATTTTTTTACGATCACAATAGTTTCCCGTAGTTAGTATGGAGAAAGTAAAAAATAAATATGGCAGACAGACAGATATAAAGGCAGATACACATTTTTTTTACAAAAATTGTCGGAATCGACTGAAATGGATTTTGCCACAAAAAAAATGTTGGATTTTTTTACGATCACAATAGTTTCCCGTAGTTAGTATGGAGAAAGTAAAAAATAAATATGGCAGACAGATATAAAGGCAGATACACATTTTTTTTACAAAAATTGTCGGAATCGACTGAAATGGATTTTGCCAAAAAAAAAAATGTTGGATTTTTTTACGATCACAATAGTTTCCCGTAGTTAGTATGGAGAAAGTAAAAAATAAATATGGCAGACAGACAGATATAAAGGCAGATACACATTTTTTTTACAAAAATTGTCGGAATCGACTGAAATGGATTTTGCCAGCAAAAAAAAATGTTGGATTTTTTTACGATCACAATAGTTTCCCGTAGTTAGTATGGAGAAAGTAAAAAATAAATATGGCAGACAGACAGATATAAAGGCAGATACACATTTTTTTTACAAAAATTGTCGGAATCGACTGAAATGGATTTTGCCACAAAAAAAATGTTGGATTTTTTTACGATCACAATAGTTTCCCGTAGTTAGTATGGAGAAAGTAAAAAATAAATATGGCAGACAGACAGATATAAAGGCAGATACACATTTTTTTTACAAAAATTGTCGGAAGCGACTGAAATGGATTTTGCCAAAAAAAAAAAATGTTGGATTTTTTTACGATCACAATAGTTTCCCGTAGTTAGTATGGAGAAAGTAAAAAATAAATATGGCAGACAGACAGATATAAAGGCAGATACACATTTTTTTTACAAAAATTGTCGGAATCGACTGAAATGGATTTTGCCAAAAAAAAAATGTTGGATTTTTTTACGATCACAATAGTTTCCCGTAGTTAGTATGGAGAAAGTAAAAAATAAATATGGCAGACAGACAGATATAAAGGCAGATACACATTTTTTTTACAAAAATTGTCGGAATCGACTGAAATGGATTTTGACACAAAAAAAATGTTGGATTTTTTTACGATCACAATAGTTTTCCGTAGTTAGTATGGAGAAAGTAAAAAAATAAATATGGCAGAAAGACAGATATAAAGGCAGATACACATTTTTTTTACAAAAATTGTCGGAATCGACTGAAATGGATTTTGCCACAAAAAAAATGTTGGATTTTTTTACGATCACAATAGTTTCCCGTAGTTAGTATGGAGAAAGTAAAAAATAAATATGGCAGACAGACAGATATAAAGGCAGATACACATTTTTTTTACAAAAATTGTCGGAATCGACTGAAATGGATTTTGCCACAAAAAAAATGTTGGATTTTTTACGATCACAATAGTTTCCCGTAGTTAGTATGGAGAAAGTAAAAAATAAATATGGCAGACAGACAGATATAAAGGCAGATACACATTTTTTTTACAAAAATTGTCGGAATCGACTGAAATGGATTTTGCCATAAAAAAAAAGTTGGATTTTTTTACGATCACAATAGTTTCCCGTAGTTAGTATGGAGAAAGTAAAAAATAAATATGGCAGACAGACAGATATAAAGGCAGATACACATTTTTTTTACAAAAATTGTCGGAATCGACTGAAATGGATTTTGACACAAAAAAAAATGTTGGATTTTTTTACGATCACAATAGTTTCCCGTAGTTAGTATGGAGAAAGTAAAAAATAAATATGGCAGACAGACAGATATAAAGGCAGATACACATTTTTTTTACAAAAATTGTCGGAATCGACTGAAATGGATTTTGCTACAAAAAAAAATGTTGGATTTTTTTACGATCACAATAGTTTCCCGTAGTTAGTATGGAGAAAGTAAAAAATAAATATGGCAGACAGACAGATATAAAGGCAGATACACATTTTTTTTACAAAAATTGTCGGAATCGACTGAAATGGATTTTGCCACAAAAAAAATGTTGGATTTTTTTACGATCACAATAGTTTCCCGTAGTTAGTATGGAGAAAGTAAAAAAAAAAATATGGCAGACAGATATATACAAAGGCAGATACATTTTTTTACAAAAATTGTCGGAATCGACGGAAATGGATTTTGCCACAAAAAAAAAAGTTGTTTTTTTTTACGATCACAATAGTTTCCCGTAGTTAGTATGGAGAAAGTAAAAAATAAATATGACAGATAGACAGATACAAAGGCAGATACACATTTTTTTTACAAAAATTGTCGGAATCGACTGAAATGGATTTTGCCACAAAAAAATGTTGGATTTTTTTACGATCACAATAGTTTCCCGTAGTTAGTATGGAGAAAGTAGAAAATAAATATGGCAGATAGATAGATACAAAGGCAGATACATTTTTTTTTTTACAAAAAATTGTCGGAATCGACGGAAATGGATTTTGCCACAAAAAAAAAAGTTGTTTTTTTTAAGGATCACAATAGTTTCCCGTAGTTATTATGGAGAAAGTAAAAATAAATATGGCAGACTGACAGATACAAAGACAGATACACATTTTTTTCACAAAAATTGTCGAAATCGATATTTTCGCAAAAAAATGTTTGGAAATTTTTTACGATCTCAATATTTTCCCGTCAATTTGTTCACACCCTGTATAGTATAGGTTATGGTTATGGTTTTGGCCCGAGGGTGGAGAGTGCTCACCGACTCGAAGCCGAGGGCCAAAAATCATTTTACGGCCGTGGTGACTATTTGGTACATTATTTTTTTATTATCATTAAGTTTTAATTTATAGAAAATTCAAATTACAATTTATACGAGAGAAGAGAAATAATCGTAATTTACATGTCACGTTTATTCTGTACGTAACCATGGTAATAGGTGTAAATGAAAAAGGAAGTTTTTCACTAATTTTGAAAATAATCATTAAATTGTTGTTAAAGTTGCGAATTTCTTCAGTGTGGCCAAATAAATGTAAAAACAATTGTGACCAACTTGAAATTTTTAAAATGTGCTCAAAATCGATTCTGTTTTATGATTTAAGAAAAATCTAACAAGTTCGGTTACTAACTTTGGAAATAATCATGTGATAACCGAATAAATTATAATACTGAAGTTGCCAATTTCTCCAGTGTAGCCAAATAAATGTAAAAACAAATGATACAAACTTGAGATTTTCAAAATTTGCTAAAAATTGATTCTTCTTTATGGTTTAAAAATAATCTCAAACACATCTTTACTGAATTTCAAAATAATCAGTTAATTGTAATACCGAGATTGCGCATTATTTCGGTGTTGCCAAGAAAATATTAAAACAATTGTTATCGACTTAAAATTTTCGAAATTTACTCGAAATTTATACCATTTTATGGTATAAAATAGATCTTTTACACACCCTGACTATATTATAAAATAATCACCGGAGAGCTGGGATCATTGTTATTCTAAAATATTGGATTTCTCAAGTGCGAATAATAATAATTTTATCACTTATGCCCGCCATATTGGATCCGCCATTTTGAATTTTTCAATTTTAACATCAAATTCATAATCTGCGATTAGTACCCATTTATGTCAAACTTTATCAATATCAAGATTTAGACTTTTGGCCAACGTTTTCGAATTCTGAACAACTGTGCGCTGTTTCAAAATATCTTTAATTTTTGTAGATACATTAATTCTTAGTCGAGTTATGAATTATTTTTGTCGTTTTTACTTTATTTCATTAAAAATATGTCTTGTCAAACACATGAGGGTGTTATGTAAACGTATGCAACTTGAAATAATGCGAGTGTGAAAGAAAAGAAACTTATTTAAAAAGGGAGAGATGGCGTTAAAAATAAAATAAAAACATTAAAGCATAGTCTGAAGCTTTTTTCATAAGAATAACATTTTATGCATTATGTGGTAAGTAAAACATGTGTGTTGAGAATTTTCACAAATTTTTAATGTCGAAACACTGCAACATATGTTTCGTCATTAATAATTTGTGCAAATTTTCGACACACGTGTTTCACTTACCACATATATTATGGAAGTAACAGCCTCATCAATCCAATATTTTATGCATTGTTTCAATTGTTCAGAAGCGTTCTAGCACAGTCTGAAAAATGTGATTTAGGTTCACGCATGCTCAGATTTTCTTTAAAAACAATTGTTTTTAAAATAGCAAATTAAAAAAGAACTCAATTCCTTTTTCATTATGACATGGAGTTTAGTTTCTAGCATGAAATTGTAATTATTTAAAAATTTAAGTAAATTAAAAATTAAATGTAATAAAACAATTCCATAAACATAGTGATGGTATCTCGCTGAACCAGTCCATGCCTGGGACAAACTAACATCTGTTAAGATACCAATGCCATATGGGCGGAACAGGGTGTTAAGGGTGGAGCACTTCAATCGTGAATATGGTTAGTACATACAAGGCCCATTTATGAGATATGAAGTACAGGGAGTAGAAAATATATTTTTTTTTAGCTTAGGGGTGGAGAATTAAAGTCAGGATTCGGGCACGTAATTTGCCCTTAATTGTGTGATACAGAAATGCGTTTCAATCCATGAATTGCGGATGTTGCCTTGCTAGCTTAACGTTAAGGTATCAGTGTTATGGTTTTCACCCTTAGGGGTTGAGCACTAAAATCGCGGATAGGGCATTTAATTGTGGTATAGGTTTAAGTGGGTTCTGCCCATATGGCACTGTTATTTTAACAGACATCGCAAACTATTTAATAGCTAATGGATAACTAAGCTTTCCTTAGAAACCACAAAACTTGCAGCAATCGGCAATCGCCAACTTTGTGTTTCTAAGTCAGAAATAACTATTACTAAATTTAATTTGTTTCAAAGTATATTAATTAAATATCACATAACTTACCCCAATCATAAATGTTGAAACTTCATCTATTAATTCTTGAAAGGTCCAATTTTCACCATTTTCTGAGAGTTCAATTAACAAGTCCAAAAAAGCGAATCGCTCTTTCTCTAAAATTTGAGAATTTATAGCAGAATTGTTTATTATTGGAATTA
Source organism: Ocypus olens (assembly GCA_910593695.2). Classification (NCBI taxonomy): domain Eukaryota; kingdom Metazoa; phylum Arthropoda; class Insecta; order Coleoptera; family Staphylinidae; genus Ocypus; species Ocypus olens. The sequence goes on from OU343058.1 coordinate 38,231,105, forward strand.
TTAAAACGTATCCTTCTGTTTACCATAAAATTGGATACTAGCCATTTGTGTTTGTTAATGTATAAGGGGTAAAATAAATAGTTTAAAAAGAAACAGATTCCAATATAACAATTTCTAGTACTGAAGTCATTTAAAGGAGGGACTAAAAACGAAACAAAATTCGTTAATTTCTGGTCGATACGAAAACTAAATTTTTCGTTTTCGTTCTTCACGTTCTCATACTAGAATTATCGTATTTGTTTTCGAGAAATGAAATTAAATACCGGTTAATACCGATTATATACAGGGTGCCTATGCTAAACCGTATGTTAAAAGTTTAAGGGGTTGCCGCTGTAATAAAAATTTGAAAAAAATCCTTGTCGCACGGTTGAATCAATTCTCCTTATGTGAAATATTTTAAACTTTGTATCACTTCCGGTTCCACAGGAAGTAGCACCAAATTTGTTATTTTAAATAGAATACCCTATATATTATTATATTTTTGGATTCCGCGTTTAAGTTTCAACATATTTTGTAGGAACATTTGTATACTTATCTCTTTTAGTTTTCAAGAAAATTAATTATTTCTAAACTTTTGACCTCAAAAAGGCAACTTGAAGTCGGCCTGTAACTTCTCTTAAGAATAAGATAAAAATATGATTTATACCTCTAATTGTACCTAGAGAATACCTCTATGAGTAAAATAATTGGAAACCGATAAAAAGAGATTAGTGTACAGGATGTTTCCATAGGGAATCTCGATAACTACAATAGATAGAGAAAAACGGATGGCGCATCCTCGATCTCTTTTTTGGCTATAACTTGAAAACAAAAGATGATACATAAATTTAGTTTTCACCATTGAGTTTTTCCCCAAAAAAGAGACCGAGGATGCGCCATCCGTTTTTCTCTATCTATTATAGTTATCGATATCCCCCAGAGAATCGTCGAATTTTGCCCACCCTTTACATACGTTTCTACAAAATACAATGCAACCTCACATATAAGAAGTCCACCTATACGAAACACTCAGTTGTACGAATACTTCTCTTTTCCCGGCGGTACTCCCATAAGGCATGGGTACTTAATTATTCACTTATACGACATTCAGTTATACAAAACATCCACTTATACAAAGGGATGATTTCGCTTTTAACAGCGCTCAGTTTGAAAATAATATTACAAAAAAATGTCAGGGTTTGGAAAGGATTACAAAAAAAATGTACAAGTTTGGAAGTAATTTACAAAAAAATGTGGCCATCATGTTACTTTCTCCAATTTTATAGTAACTATTCATTTTTATTTATACTTTATGATTCATTTTCAATTTAAATCATATCTTAAATGTACATCAAGAGTATTGAAGGATCGAATGAAAGTGACGTTTGAAACGTCAAAATTATGAAAAATGAAAATGACAAATTATACTTATATATATATATATATATATAATTCTAATAATCTCTACCGTCAATTTACTCAAAAACTATAGAGATATCGAAAAAAACTTTATCATTTATAAGTTGTTCACTTTGGTATTCTCTACAATTGTGTAATGAAAATGGAAAAGGCTGAAAGTTCCACAAAGTAAAATTTTCAGTATTCAATAAAAACTTCCTAAAACTTTACTTTATCCTTTAAAAATCTATAAAATTCATTAAAAATACAAAATATATTTGACTGTACGAAAATAGTAACTTTGTGGGTTTGTTTCTAGGCCGAAATGTACGTCATTTCGTATCAGTCCCATAATTGATAAAGTAAACGCAAGCAAACAAGGAAAGCGATTCAACGGTAAACTTCTTGCAAGTATCAAATAGAAGCAGCGAGGAAGTCGTCGAATTGGAACCCGGTTTCAAATTGGTAACGAAACGAAGAAATTACAGGAAGAATAAGTCGGATACAATCCACGGAAATAAAGAAAATTCCACATTTAAAGGTGTATCTAAAATGGGACACATACACGTGAGCAGGGTGGATCCAGCTGTAACAATAAACAATATTGAAGAACACCTACAAATAAATAATTTTACACATATTTATATCGAAAAATTGATATCTAAATATCCCGATGAATACAGCTTATATAAAATATCAGCTCCAGTAGATAATATTCCATCTTTAAAAAATCCATCTCTTTGGCCAACAGGAATATGCGTCAATAATTTTTTTTTCCTTGGTTACTGAAGAAGAAATCGGAAACGTAACCAATAGAAATGAATATCAGCATTTTAACTTCGACATAAACAAAATAAACAGAAAAAATGATACATATAATCTAATCAGTATGTTTTACATTAATATTCAATCACTAAACAATAAAATTTGGGAAATTGAATCATTTTTAGCAGCCAAAAAGATTATAAATATCATTTTCTCTGTTTTACCGAACACTGGCTGAATTCTGATTATATAAAATATGTTCAGATTGTGAATTACAAATGTGTTTCCTTTTTTGTAGATCTAATATGTTACATGGCGGAACAGCTATTTATGCACACAACTCTATTCCTTGTTTAAATAGGGAAGATATAGTCAAAATGTCTCTTGAGCATGATTGTGAATTATCAGCAATTCAGATTTTAGACCCTAATATTATTGTTATTACAGTTTATAGAGCACCAACTTCTAACTTAAATAACTTCTTGTGTACAATGGAAAGTTTATTTAATATTAATAACACAAAAATGATTATATCTGGCGATTTCAATATTAATTTTGACAATAAAAATGTAATCCATTTAAATTTCGCAGATGTCTATATATGTAACGGTTTTAAAGCCCTCGTATCAGATAATACTCGCGGTTCTAGATGCATTGATAATATATTGACTAATATGGAGTCTGATGACATTAACTGTGCAGTTCTTGACCCTCATCTCTCTGACCATTATGGAATGGCTGTTGAAATAAAATTTATAAATCCGCCAAATTGCAACAACATGGCCCAGTATCGACCAATAACAACTTATGGATAATTTCAATTTTATAACATTATGTATGCTCAATCTTGGGAGTTCATGACCCTAAAAACTGATCTAAATACTAAGTGTCAAAAATTTATTGATAAAATAACATAATAATAATAATATTAATTTAGCCTTCCCAATGAAATCCAAGTTATTTCAGAATAATAACACTTTCACTCCAAATTGGTTCGATAATGAATTAAAGAGCATGAGAGAACATCTAATATTTCTTAACAATTGGTGTAATAAGTACCCAACCAGTAATAATAAAGAAATTCGAAATTAATTCAAGAAAACCTATAAATTCACCATAAATTTAAAAAAACAGTCCAATAACGATTTTTATATTACAAATGCATGTAATCGCCCCAAAGAAATGTGGGATGTAATAAATCAAAATAGAAATAAATCTTCCTTACTCTCTTCGACGTTAACTTCCAATGATTTTAATAACTATTTTGCTTCAATTCCTTCCATTCTAATAAATTCGTCAATAAACAAAAATAGTATTAATAAAAAATACCTCGAATACTTACATTTGCATGAAAATATCACTTTTCAATTTTCTGAAGTTAGTTATAATTATGTCCGGGATGTTATTACTAAAATGAAAAATAAAAATAGTAGAGATATTTACGATATTAATAAAAAAATAATAATGACTGTTTTTAATATTATATTACATCCGCTAACTGATTTAATAAATGAGTGCATTAGGGAAAGGACCTTCCCGTCGTCTCTGAAAATATCTAAAGTTATACCGTTATTTAAGAAAGGGGATGCTAATAATCCAGGTAACTTCAGACCCATTTGTATTATAGCCTTCATTGGTAAGTTTATTGAGATCATTCTAAAAAATCAATTGCAGGATTTTTTCGAATCAAACAATCTTTTCAATAATTGCCAATTTGGTTTTAGATCAAATGCATCTACTAGCGATGCTATTAATAATCTAATACTGTTCATTGTTGATGCCTTTGAAAACAACAATTATTCTTCCAGTATCTTCTTCGACCTATCCAAGGCATTTGACTCCGTGTCACACGATATATTGTTAAATAAATTATCTTATTACGGCATTAAAATAGAATCAATTAAATTACTAGAGTCTTATTTAATTAATAGAACACAAATATCTAAATGGAATGGATCCTTTTCCTATCCTACTTTAATAAACAATGATGTTCCGCAAGGGTCTGTCCTCGGACCATTGTTATTTCTTGTTTTTATTAATGACATTGTAACTTGTGATCATACAATTAATTTCACTCTATATGCAGATGACACTACTTGTAGTTTAAGTAATAACAATTTACAGTTACTGACTCAGTCATTAGAAAATTCCAGTACTAGAATAAAAGAGTGGTTCTCTGCAAATTTCTTGACACTTAATGAAGACAAAACAGCCCAAATGTATTTTTCATTAAGGAACTTAGATACCGTTAATACAGCAGAGGCAATACAATTCCTTGGAGTTATGCTTGATCCCGGTTTGACGTGGGCAGAACATGTTAACAAAATTTGTGGAAAAATCTCCAAGAATATATTTCTAATAAAAAATTTAGTCAAGTGTTGTTCTATGGAAACTGTATTAACAGCTTATCATTCACTAATTTCTTCGCATATTAATTATGCCCTTCTATCTTGGGGTTACACAACACACATCAATCGAGTGTTTAAACTACAACGCAGATGCATCAGAATCATGTTCAAACTAGATTTTAGATGTGATGTTGGTCATAAATTTAAAAGTTGTTGCATATTAACTGCTCCTGCCATGTACATATTCAATTGTATCATGTATGTAAAAAAGAATTTTCAAAATTATTTCGCTGAATTTGAAAAACACTCATATCATACTAGGTCATCTAATGATCTACCAGTACTCTATACCCGAATATATAGATCACGGAATGGGCCGAATTATTTTGGTCCATTATTTTATAATAAACTCCCAATGGAGTTGAAATCTCTTGATTTTCAAGCTTTCAAGAAGAACTTAAAAATGTTACTCAGTAAGAAAGCTTATTATACTTATAAAGAATATCTTGAAGATCCATTCTAGTTTCTAAATATATTTTTGTATGTATATATTTATATATATTTTTTTGGACGTGTGTATATTTATTTTGGCACAAATAAAGTTATTATTATTATTATTATTATTATTATCATTACTATTATTATTATTATTATTATTATTATTATTATCATTATTATTATTATTATTATTATAAATTAGACTCTTATGTCAGTGTCAGAAATGACAGATTTTAATTTTGGTTAGAACAAAATTAATACAAATTACTAATGAAAAAGAAAGATCAACTATGATAGTGGTTTATAGCGATAGTACTCACTATTATTAATTATATTCATTCCTGAAGAAGTTTTCAAGTTTATTGTGCGAGTTAGATTGTTTAACCTAATCATCCATTTTCTATGAAACTTGAACAATGAATGACATTAGTGTGGCAGCAAATGCACACTATGATTAAAATATATATAAATAAATTGCTTCAGTTTGTATTTAAAAAGTATTACAAAAATGCTAAAAGCAGTCGAACATAAAGCTTTGTATGTAACTCGTCCACAATAGCACTTTATGGACTCGCCTCCATTATAAGCCTCACATATACGAAGTATTCACTTATACGAAGAATTTTCGTTCCCCCTTGTCTTCGTATAAGTGAGGTTCCACTGCAATTTAAACGAAGAATCCAAAAATATAATAATATATAGGGTGTTCCATTTAAAATAAAAAATTTGGTGCTACTTCCGGTGGAATCGGAAGTGATAGTTAGTTCAAAATTTTTCACAAGAGGATATAATTTTTCTGTATAACGGCAACCCCAACTTTTAACGAACGGTTTAGCGTAGACACCCTGTATACATTTAAATTGAATACGTTAATAAGATTAATGGTTGATTCTCCAGGTTAATTAAATTGTAATAATTAAAATATAATTAAACTATTTGCAACTCTAAATAAAAGCAAAACTGTTAAAACATTGATATTCAAATTAACTTTAATTGTAGTTAAGATATAAAACATTAATAAACAATAGCTTCAAAATCTCCATTTATATAATTAAATTTGCACTGAAGTGACCTCACAAAAGTTAAGTTTATTAACGAAATTTCTTTAAGCATACTTGATGGAAAGCTACAAAAATGTAAACGCTCGTTACGCCGATTGAACTATAAGCTTCGGAAAAGAACCAGGGATTTCCCCGAACTCTGTGAAGGGCTGCGCCGTAGAAGAACTCGCAATAAGACTTTTTTACCTTCAGTTTTCGATATAAACTACGATACATTTGTGTTTAGCGGAGACACTTGAAAATTGGTAAAAACCGGTATTAGAAAATTAATTACTGCGTTTTCGATCCTGAACGAAAAATATAAATTCCGTTTTTGTTTGTAAATATTTCGCATAATTTCGTTATTTCGTTTTCAGTCCCTGATTTAAAGTGCCAAATACAGATATGTATATGACTTAAATAAAGGCGTATTCTGCCGCTAAATACCTTTAGGTTCAATGTTATTTGTGCTTTGATTTTTAAATATTTATTATTAAATTAATTAGATTTAATGGTTACATAGTTACTAAATCACATACCTTCGGAATTGATAACATTACATTTCTCTGCAACCTCATTTCTGTAGTCCGCTATCTTTGCCTCAACAGTCTGTTGATTATAATTAGATCAGAATAACAATTTCAAATTAACTAGGAACAACGTACCTTCGTAATGAAATTCCGAAAGGTTTCTATACATTTTCGTTCTTCTCTAAACAGATTCGTAAATTTGTAGATCCAGTCGATATGATAAGGAGGAAAAATTAAGCGGATCATTGCAATTTCCATACCTCTAAAATCAACTCACTTATGAAATATAATTATAGTATGTACAATAAAAAATATTTATGTCATTGTTTATAAAAAAGATTTTGATGTATGATACATGATTATCCACTATATTTTCGGCTCTTTTGTATAGTGCAAAAAAGCAATGCAACAGTAAGATGACGCTATACTTTAAAAACAGTACACCTTACAGAAAATCTGAATCTATCGAGCTATTCAGCAGAGATGGCGGTCGGGGTGTCTTGTCCGTCCGAATCAAGTAGTGTCCGTTGCAATTTTCCACCATAGGCGTGCGCAAAAACGCCAAATATAAAAGTAAAACCAGAAATATCACAATTTAAAAAAAATTATAAGTTCATACCACATAAAATTACTTGATTTATAGCGGATATAATTGGCAACACGTTTTATAATTGTTCTTTAATAATGATATAATACTATGACCGAGAAGTAACGAAAATCTTAACAAATAACCCCTGGGGCTTATTAATGTATTTAGTACATTAGGCCGAAAGGGACGCAAATTAATCTTCGCAATGGATTATAAATTCAGAAAACCCGAGTAAATCTGGGAATTCCCTTAAAAATTTGCCGTTTCTCTTGTATATGTTCACATGTTCACTTAATAATGTAATTTACATTCGTTTTGATAACTGCAATCAATACAACACCGAAACATTAGTACTCCGAGACGTCTAAAAATGCCGAAGTGTTTAAACTCTAAATGTGATAGTTTAGTTTTAAACTTATTAGAATATTTTGAAAAGGAAAAAGAATATGGAGGGCCAATTACAAATATTAATCGCGTTCGAGAGAGAGTAGCCGAAGCTTTAAAAATAAGTTTACGATCGGTGGAGAGAACAGTTCAGCGCGGAAAATATGAAAATGGAAAAAGGAACTGCAAAATTTCCCGAAGAAGAAAAAAATTTAAAAAAAAGATCTACCTGCATGTGCTCGAAGAAGCAATAAAAAAAGGAACATGTTAGTGTGGCTTTAATTAATGAACAATTGACAGAAGGAGGGAATGTGCAAATTAGCAATTTCAGTCTATTGCGAGTTATGCATTCAATGGGGTGGTCTTTTAGAACTCATGATAACAGGCGTGCTCTCTGCGAAAAACAGTCAGTTGTAAATGCCAGAATCAATTTTCTGCGAGAATACCACAGAAATTTAAATTCTGAGAATGCATTAAAATGTATTTTTGTGGACGAAACGTGAATTTTTCAATACGGAGGACCAAAGAAAATTTGGCAAGATGAATCTATGCATAGCGTGAAACATTCATTTGCGTCAACTGGAAAGCGCTATATGATTGTGCACGCATGTTCCTCGTCTGGGTGGGTACCAGAATGTGAGTTAATTTATTGTACCACATCCAAAAGTGCCGATTACCATGATAATATAAATGCTGAAGGTTTCGAAAAATGGTTTGAGAGATTATTAATACAATTAGAAGAATCATGTTTAATAATTATCGATAATGCGAGGTACCACTCTCGAATTTTAAATAAACAGCCCACAGGAAATTGAAGGAAGAATGATATAAAAAACTGGCTGACTGAAAATAATATAACACACGGACGCTGTCATATTGAATAATTGGAAGAAAGAGAAAATAATTGACAATATTCCAGAGTTTATCATACATGTAGGAGATTCAAGGGACGATAGCACTGATAATTTTGAAGAATTTGACGATAATGAATGATTAATCTATTTTTATGTATTATTATTTTATACTATTCATTTAAATAAAATGAATGTCATAAATTTGTTATGTTTTCGTATTAGTTATTTCATATTTCATTTATATTATTGTATTAGAATAAGTATTTTTTAATGTTGTTTATCCATTTCCACATTTGCTAAAACGTATGAAATAAATTCATTAAAAACATATTTTCTTTCAATTAACCTGCGTAATTGCAATGCTTGACTAAATCGCGCTCGCCTGAAATAGCCGGTAAGTAAGAGACGCCGTAAACTATTTCTTTCTCCTTCTACCGCTCAGACTAAGACCGAGCTACGCAGGTCGCGTGTGTGTTTTCTAGTTACGGCCGACGAAATCGTACGTCTTGGGAATATCCGCTAAGTTATCAGGTAGTAGAAAAGGATACTAATATTATTATTAGTCGTGGTTGTCTTGTCGACACTCTTGGAAAAAATGGAGTCGCAGTCCATCCCTACCTAAAATTAAATTTCAAAACGATAGTAGGGCTGGTCACCCAGCGACCAATGACGATGGTGTAGGTAAAAGGTAGAAAGCCCAACCGACTCGCAGGCCGACAAGACGACAAGACATAATAAAATCTGTTTTATAGGATAGATTAGTATTTTTACTCTCACGACACATTTTCCAAAAAAGAAAAATTGCGCGGCATTCCTACATAGTTATAGAAGAAAACAAATTTAATTTAAAAGATAGATCGAAAAATAATACTACCAATTTTTTTCATTTGTAACTTATATTAAATCGACAATACTCGAAAGATGAACTGAAAAATCTGAAATTTAAGTTAGAAAATTAATGCAAAGTTATTCAACTATCCATTAAAACATTATAAAAAAATATCTAACCTTTAAGTTACAAACAAAGCTATATAATTTATATATGTAAATACAAAAAAATGCTCTTGTTATAAACATGAATTATGTCATATATTGTTATAATTAGAAGTTTAGAATTTAGAAACTACAAAAACATTACATCCTCACCATTTTCTGTAAAAGGTACACCTAATCTACAAACAACTTTCTTATTTAATTTTAGATTAATTAACAACATCCAATGTGCAATTAGAAGTTGAACGCCCTAAAGTATGACAAAACATTCTACAGTTTCCCTGTGTACGCTAATACAAATACAATAAGCGCTTCTGGGTTATCAAATTTTGCATCTTCTTCTCTACAGAATTTATTTGCTATTTTTATTTTACGAAAGCAAATCAGTCAAATTACAATATAAAGTATAGTTGCTAAACGATATTAGATGCCCTTATCATACGTACTTAAAAAAAATAATGTTTTGTTATCAGTGTGTGATCAACTGCAAACAAGAAAACCTGTTATTCGTTTTAAATCTTCATGTAAAAAATACGTTTAACAGATGTGTCGTCGCAAGTAGGTATCTGCTTTTATCCATGTTTCTATTCTTCGGCCCCACAAATGCATTCCGACCGACCCTTTAAACTTTTAAAAGGAATTCCTTTGATAACGTTAATTTATTCTAGCAACAAGTGTATTTCAATTTTAAGAATTAACAGTCACAGTTTTATAATAATTTTAACAATTCCAAGAGCAACTTTTTACGACTCATCGAAAGGTGAATTTTTCTTATGGACGCATTTTACGTTGTGCACATAATTAATAAAACGGAATTTTTTTGCTAAATTCTGCGATGGAAATACCTGAATTAGAAGTCGTGAACAAAAATCAAGTATCGTAGAATCAGTCTTTGTGCTGATAATCGCAGAAAGAATATTTGTTTAAATGTTTTTGTGATATTTTCATTATTTAAGAAAATATTGGAAAAAAACAAAAAACAGTTAAGGTAAACACCCACTTCGGGTGTAGAAAATTTTACCAAAAGCTTTTCAGTTTTTTGGATTATTAAATAAGACCTATGTTCAAAGTTTTGTATCAATTGCTCAATTAGTTTTTGAGATACAGCATCTAGGGACACAAAAACGGATATATCCTTAAAAAAAATTGAGAAAAAATCACGATCACAATAGTTTCTCGTACTTCGTAACGGAGAAAGTAAAAATGGTGATGTGGCCATCATGTTACTTTCTCCGACTTTATATTTACGTTTTCATGGGTTTATTTTCAATTGAAATCATATTTTAAATGTACATCGAGCGTTGCGTAAACTCGGACGAAACTGACGTATAAACGTCAAAATCATGAAAGATGGAAAAATTATACTTCAAATTCAAAAACTAGGTTTACTCGAAAACTAACGAGATTTCGAAGAAAACTTATTCTTTAGAAGTTGTTTATTTTGGCATTCTCTATAATTATTATTCACATAAAATTGCTGTAACTATTATCGTTTCATAATTATAAACCAAAAATTAAAAAAAAAATAATAATTTTTTTTCTCGAATAGCAATGATTTTATGAAAAATATTTTCAAGCAAAAGCTATTCATTTATTTGTTGTCTTCGATGTTTGTTTAAATGTTTTTGTGATATTTTTTATATTCAGGAAAATATTGGCAAAAAACAAAAAAACAATTAAGGTAAACACCCACTTCCGGTCTACGAAATTTTACCAAAAGCTTTTTAGTTCTTTGTATTATCAAATAAGACGTATGTTCAAAGTTTCATATCAATTGCTTTATTGGTTTTTGAGATACAGCGCACACAGACAGACACACACACACACACACACACACACACACACACACACACACACACACACACACACACACACACAGACACACACATACACACACACATACACGTCCCGCAATGCTTGTGGCAACCCATGAAATATCCTCAATTGTGGCGCTTTCGTTTAGATGCTGCCCTTTCGCTGCGCTTTTTCGCGCTATTTCCGAATATGTGGTCAATTTTGCTTTACCCTCCATATAAACAAAGTTATTGCAAAAAAACAATTGTGGCAACCGTGCCACAAGTATTGGGAAACGTGAAGTGTGTATCCAGGGTGCCACAAGTGTAGGGAAACATACCGTGTGTAAGAATGGGTTGCCACAAGTATTGCATAACCTACCAGTGTGTGAAAAGCAACGTTGCCGCTGCCAGCAACCTACAATAATTCATTGCATTCTACCTTTTGAACATCTTTAACCTTTAAATGCATGGTTATTTAATTAAAATTTGTTTTTATATTATTTATATTATCGATGTACATATTCAGAAAATAATTAAAGCATTAAAAGAATTACTTCATTTTGTGAGTAGGGAATTTGCACAACGACGGCGAACCAGCAGTTCCGCAACGCTACGAAATAAAAATAAAGGCACTTTTAATGCGTGTATCATTCACAATTTTTGAGAATGTCATTCGAATGCGCCAATAATTATCGAACACGAAATACAAACAATATTTTTGTTAAAATTAGAATACTATACCTAAATATTGAGAATTTAGCGATGCGTCAATATACGTTTTTTCTGACGATTGTAGAAAACAATATTTGTACTTTTGTGATTTATTTTCAATTTAAATAATAAAATTTTACTTTATAATAATATGCTGACATAGTTTCATTGGTTCAAAACTTCGGATATAAAATGTTGTAAATCTTCTGAATCAATTCTAATGAATAGTTTTAATTAAAATAAGACACTAATAGATAAAATTCGGAATTTTTGGTATTTAACTCTTATTTGGCATTAAAACCAATGAGACATATAAATGTGTTCGGTCCTCTCACTGTTTTCAACCGGGGTTACCTCCAAATACCTGCTTCATGCTTAGAAATTATTTAAAAATTATAACAACAAATAGATGTAATTCTCCGAATAGTAATGAATAATCATATTCATGCAATGAATGTTGTCAATTACTGCAAATTAAACATCATAAAAAGTGAAATTGAAGTTAGGAATATTTAAAGATAATAGATCTGGCTTGGAAAGACATAACAGCAATATAGGCAGAAGGGTTTTTTTACTAACCCTACAGAAATATTATGAAAATGCAATATTTTTCTTTATATTTCTACAAAATGTTGTAAAACTACTATAATAATTCTAATGATTAATTTCAATTAAAATAGGGGGAAAAAACGTAGAATTCTAAATTTTGGTAATCCATTATCATTTCTGTAGTGTTTCTTTTATCTCAATACATTAATCAATTATTTTCTTTCCATACAAATGTATCGAATGTTTTTATTTTTATGTGAAAAGGCATCATTATACCAAACTGTTATATTCATTTCAATAGTTATACATTTTGATATTTTGTACTCAAAACAAGTAATGATTTGTTGATAAAAACATTATTATTATTACTTTTAAATATAAAAATTGTGGAAATTCATCGGGTAAAATACTTAAAGCATCAGCTGAAACATTCCCTATTTTGTCTATCATTACTACAAACACTAACAAATGTAAAATAGAATACAATGAAATAGAAAGGTTTATTCAGGATAACCCCAAAATTCATAATACAACTTAAGACAATTCAATCCAACTTTATCAGAATCGTTCGTAAATAATTCACCGATAAGTTCATTTTTTATAGCTTTCTATTATCTAAATACGTTATCACAGGTAATATTACAAGTTTGAAGCTTACTGTCGATATTTTCTTTTTATAAAACCACGAATTTTAATTTCAACGGCGCTACATTTTCTGAATATTGGGATTAAAATGAGTTGGATTTCATAAAAAATATCGATATTTAAGCGATAAACGAGTTATATTTGAAACCAACTAAAAATCAACTGGTAACTTTATTCACTTGCCACATGTTTATTTAACATTCTCGCAGAAAAAATGTTGTATACAAAGGTTCCACAACGGAGTGCCACACAAACTTATGTTTTTTTTTTAATGGAACACTAGGTATGTTTTTACATTTATATGCGTAGTTTTTAATACTAATTCAATTGACAATAACTTTTATTGGTCTAAATTTAACCGTTTCTGAGTTATTCTGTTTTTTTGGGCAAAAACAAAGTTGTTATTTTAAAATGATCTAATTAATTATCTAAGTGTTTTATATCAATAGAAATATTACATTTTTAGATGATTAGGTTTGTTTTAGTAATTAGATGATATTTTTATGAAGTAAGAAGGCCTTCGCTAAATCAAAAGAAACTCTTTACACCCAGTATATTTTAATAGAAAATTTAATATATGAATATTCAACGTGTTCGTAACTCTGCAAAATTATGTTTTACTAATACTATAAACAACTAATTCCATGGCTAATTCCACGCCAGATATTGAACGACACAAAAGAAATATGCTTGTCAAAATGTTTTCTAGCATTTTAATTGTAGTTAGCACTTGTACGTAGAAATAAACTACCTTAAACCAATGTTATTTCAATAGTAGTATTATTAAAAATTCAATCAAATATTCTGCGTAGCATTGGCCAGGGAAGTAGTTGTTTCAATAAGTTATTCTTAGGTCTTATAGTTAGTAAGACTTAATTTTGCTGAGTTATAAACAGGTTGAATATTCATATATTCAAGCTACTTTTTGTCTTTATTGAATTTATTTAATGTATCTGCAACAAGTGAGAGTTTCTCAAGTTTAATTAAAACTGATTCGCTCAAAATGGCGGAGTTGTGACTCTTTGACAATCAAAACAACTTAGTACCTCATATCAATGTGTTGCCTTTAAGGTCGTCTATCTAAATATTGAACAAAATACAGGGTGTTTTATTTAAAAAAAATATAACTTTGGCGTATAACTCAAATAATAAAATGTTTTTAGAACATGCATTCAGATACATCTATGTTTAATCCTGAAGCTTTTAGTAGTGTGCACACAATTTTCCGTGGACATGCGGTTAGGACACCAGGTTTGTGTAACAGTCGGTATGTATACATACTACATCCATGTAGTTTTGTTATTATTCGAAATATCAATTTGAAATTCGGTAGGGTTATACTAATGGCAAATTTGAGTTTAGTGGTCATCCAAAAACCAGTTGCACTTTTGGTTTTACCGGAAGTTACCTCATTTAATTTTTAGTAAATTTATAAAGTTTATACGAGAGACATTTTCAAGACATTTTTCATTTCATTTTTTTCTTTGAATGGCAAAATATTATTAGTTTCAAAAAACAACCGACCTTGTTGTTTACTTTTTAGATAGAGCATTTTTAACTACGAAGCAATACTATTTTTCCTAGGGTCGCCTAAGGCATTTTTCAAGTAAATTTTACGAAAAATAAGCGGTAGCATGTCTAATATATATAGCATAATAACATTTTTTTTAAATTATTTACCAGATTCAAAAATGCATTGAACTAAAGTTGATTACTTTGTTGCTATAACAATACACTTTTTTACTCTTTATAGATTTTTCTCTGGTCCTATTTTTTTAAATTGCATTATTAGAATTTTTTTGAGTCATTTCGTTTTGAAAATAAAAGAAACAATGCGTTGTCATAGCAACAAAATAATAAGTGGCAACAAATATCCAACATCATCACTAAATGCATTATTAAATTCCAAAGAACTTGTATACAAATCGTTTTCGGATTCGGTAAATAAAATAAAAGTATAGTCATTATGCAAATGTTCTAATGTAACCCTATATATAAATAGGACTGTCATTGTCGCCTCTATACTTAGAAAAAGTTCATGGAGTTATTCAAAACAAATATTTTAATATATAATTCATAAAATATTTTATTTGGAACGACATTTAATCGATGAAAATAATATTTTCTCATACCAGATTTACATCCCTTCCTTACTATTAGTTCAGTGATTTTGTAATTTAATTACGTTACATAAATGGATATTTTACTGCTAATGTGTAAATGTTTTTTTGTGTGTTAGTTTGGACCGGATATTGGGATGTGACGCATTCATTCCACGAATTCGTTTTAAAATTTAAAGGGCCGGTCGAAAACAGGTAGAAAACTTGAGGGGTGACGAATGCTAACATCTGCGAAAGATAAAAACATCTGAGGCATGGCACCCACTTCTATACGTATTTAAAAATAGATTTATATTATTGCTATTTACATTAATAACTTTCTTTAAGTTTTTTGCGGTTTCAAACTGAATTTCATTAGCCATTGTAACGCATGGTAGAGAAATAAATCTTCGATTTTTTATTACGTCCATTTTCTCAATAAAACTTTATTCGTACATTTCTTATAAATACTAATATAGAAATAAATAAATATCAATCAATAATAATAACTTACAACAAAAAATAAGTTTTTCGAACAATTTTAAACTGAATACAACATTTACTAAATTATAAATTGGTGGTCAAACAATAGCCTAAATTATACTATTTCAAGTAACGTTTGATTTTGTAAACTTATTTTTACCTGAGCTATAAATCTTTGAGATAATTTGTTGAGCTAAATTGCCGGAAATAAACAATGAATACCAATATAATATTTAATAAAATATGTATTGGAATTTGATTTTAAAAAGTAAAGTGATTTTTCTTGGAATAATTAATAATGCACAAATTATGGTATTAAACCTGTACTTGATAATATTAATTGCATCCTCTTGTGCCGTAATAGAGAAAAGTTAGACAGAAAAAGATTCAAAGGAAATTAATCACAAATCTGTTTTTTTTTAATTTTAAAATTTTATTTGATGAACATGATTGATTCATTATTTTTACAATAATTTCCCCAATATTATAAACATGGTAAGACATCTCATATGCTATTATTTGAGAATAATTTCTATATGTGTGTTATTTCTTTTCGAATCAGTGACCTGTTTTATACAAAGGGTGTAAGTTCCCGCGAAAAAGCCCATCTGGAGCGGAAGTTGTAGGACGCTCAACACATCTTTGTCAAATATTCTCCCGTAATGAATTGGCATGTACCTAATATAAATAAAATGTCTCTTACACATTTAATAAATTGTGTAAAAATATAAGATTGTAAGTTTAACAGTATTTCCTATATGAACATGAACTTTAGAAAATGAATTTACTGAAGTTGAAAAGTAGACTGGATATTTGAATATTCAAGTGGTTCGTAATTCTGCAAAATTAAGTCTTACTAGATAATATTATTAATAAATAACTTATTAGAACTCCCATTTCTCTTGCAATGCCATGCAAGCTATTAACTGATACAAAACACTGTGCCTAGTGAGTACGTAAAAATAAACTTTCTTATACCTATGCTATTTCAACAGTAGTATTATTAATAACAGACAAATATCTTTCTGGCATGGCATTCGTCAGGGAAGTAGTTTCAACGATGATGTATTTTTTTATAGACTTAGTAAGACTTAATTTTGCAGAGTAACAAATGGGTTGAATCTCCATAAATTCAGACTACCTTTTGTCCTTATTTAATTTGTCTGATGCACAAAGTGAGGGTTTTTAATTTAAATTTTAGAGGAATTCTACTGATACAAAATTAGAAAAAATTCTCGAAATAATTGTTATTTTATAGTTTCTGTGAATTTAACTAAGATACATTTGAATTAAGTATTACAATTTTAATAAACACTAAATGTGTGTGTTTTTGATTATTTTTAGATTTACAAAATCTGCCGAAAATTCAATAAAACGAATTAATGTTTTTATTCGGATATTCGGAATTTGTATGTCCAATTGTTTTAGGTATAATCTGCATTTATATTATTCGCATTGTTTCTAATCAATCAATGGAAAATTTTAAACATCTACTGGTGAAATTTGTGCATCACACAATTAATTTTCTCGTTGCCTAAAAATGTAAAAGCTCAATTAAATTATACATCAATTAAATCAAAGAAGTAAAAATCCTATTCGTTTAAAATTTATGAAACATTTTCTGAAACGTACACAATTTATTTATTTATTTTTTTATTTGTACATTTCCCAACAGAAAAATATCCAGTTACTGCGAAAAAATAAAATTTAGATACATATGAAAATAATACTACTCTGATTAACAACTACAACATAACAATACTCTTAATATTTGACGAAAACATAGATAAACTTGGACAAAATATATCAACAAAACATTGAATGCCATGGTAACTACTTAACATCTGGTGTAAGGGAGAATTAGAAAAATGTGTAGTATTGGATTTATGATAATAAAATGTTAAAGAATGACGTGTAAAAAAATAGAATTATAATACGATCGAATAACTATAAATATGAGCCTCAAATTCAATTTAATAAACTTATAGGAGAGTAAACAAAAAATAAACTAAACTTACAAAAATTATAAAAATATATTATATTTATGATCAATTGCTGAATGTCTAACGATTAAATAATTTTTAAAATTATTTTATGTAATCTTTACTTTATTCAGTAATTAATAAAAAATAATTATTGGTAATTATTAAATTAATTATTTATTTAACCAATATAATTACTTATTATTACTATAACAAATTAAAATATGATATGCATGCAACCCGAAAAACAATTCATAAGAGCAGAAATTATTTCTAGGATATTATCCGGCTCCAACCCAAATATATATGCGCCGAAGAAATTCTCAGTATCAAATTACTGGCAACGTAGCTTTTTTTTGTAGAGGGCGCCACCAACTAAACACTACTGAAGTTGCCACAAATATGACTGTGTGTACCACATGCAAGATCCTGAATAGTGGCGTCTTTTACACATTTTTAAAAAAAGTTGCATAACTTGTGTAAAAGGTACTTTTCGTAAATACTATGATAATTAATAAATGTATTTTGTTGATCATAATATTCAGTGTAAATATCGTTAGTCTAACTTAACAGGAAACAGAGAAATCACCAGAGAAAATTGTGGCACAGTGTGTAAGTTGCCACAATTCCGTGCGTCCGCCACAGTTCAGGATGAGGCACACACAAGTTGCCACAAGTATAGAGGAACATACACACACAGACACACACACACACACACACACACACACACACACACACACACAGACACACACATACACACACACAGACACACACACACACACACAGACACAAAAAAAAATTCCAGAAATTGTTGAAATGGCATCTAGGGACCCCAAAACGGATATTTCCGCAAAAAAAAATTTTGAAAAAAAAATCACAATCACAATACTTTCTCGTACTTCGTAACGGAGAAAGTAAAAATAGACAACACAGTGATGTGAATTGATCTATTACATGAATTAACAGATGATCAAGGTTTATTGCTATTTATGGACATTGTGGATCCTCCACGTCGACCAAAAAAGTGGCTTGATAATTTTAATCTGTGGAGTGAAGTAGAATTTGTGGACATATTGTCGAATGAAGTGTGTTGATGCTCGGAACAATTACACACTTTTTACTTTCTCCGTTACGAAGTACGAGTGTGTGTGTCTGTGTGTGTGTGTGTGTGTCTGTCTGTGTGCGCTGTATCTCAAAAACCAATAGAGCAATTGATATGAAACTTTGAACATATGTCTTATTTGATAATCCGAAGAACTGAAAAGCTTTTGGTAAAATTTCGTACACCAGAAGTGGGTGTTTACCTTAACTGTTTTTTGTTTTTTGCCAATATTTTCTTAAATATAAAAAATATCACAAAAACATTTAAACAAGCATCGAAGACAACGAAGAAATTAATAGCTTTTGCTTGAAAATATTTTTCATAAAAAAAAAAAAAAGACCTTTATTGGCATAAAAATAAAATACAAATTACATTAACTTCCTTTCCTTCTCCTCTCCTTTTCCCACCCCAACCTCGCCAGTGTCTTCACCCCAGTTCCGTCCTCTCTCATCCATTCGTTCACTCTTTTCCCCCCTCCCACCCATTCCTCACACACACCCTCGCACTCCTCTGCCAAATGCCTCCAAGTATCCCTCCCCCATTCACACAATACACATCTCCCATACTCTGTACCCATCCATACTTTCCTTCCTCTCTCTCCTGATCCACACCTGGCTCTTGCCAGCGTCACCATTTCCTCCCTGCCCAGCCCCTTCTCACCCAGGTATCTCGGCAACCTCCCATGCACCTGCCACCTTTCATACATATCATTATACTCACTCTCCCTGATACATCCCTGCCTCTCCTGAATTTCCACTTCCTTCTCCTTCTCTTTCACCCACGCTGCCGCATTCCTTCCACTCTTTATCCAATCCTTCGCTTTGGCTTCCGACAACCCCACCCTCTCATACATTCTCTTTCGCTCCATTCTCCATTTGTACTCTCCTACACCCACACATGTTTCCCACACCTCTTTCACCAGTCTCTCCTCCTCTAATTCGCACAACCTCATCTCATATCTAACCACTCTCTCCATTGCCACACTCTGCATATTCCCTCTATTTGTTTCCTGAAGCAGTATGTACCCTGGTGTGGACTCTTCCACCCCCAACATACGCTTCAAGAACCACCGTTGCTCTCTCTCCACACATTCATACCCCTTCGTTCCCCATACTTCCACACCATACATTAAGATCGTTCTCACACATGCGTCCCACAATTTACATGCCATTCTAAAATTGTTTTCCATCCATTTTCCCCACTTCCCCCAAACCATACCCCACGCTTTCCTTGCCTTACCCTGCATCCATTTTAAGTGTTCCATGTACCCTCCTGTACCTTTAAAAACGAAACCCAGGTACTTGAACACCTTAACCCTCTCCACTCTCTCACCCTTCCACTCTATTTCTCTCACTCTTCCCTCCCTTCCTTTATTCCTAAATCTCATCCACTTCGTTTTCCCTACATTCACACACAGCCCTCTCTTATCCATATACCTCTCCGCTCTCTTCAACATACATTTTTCATAAAATCATTGCTATTCGAGAAAAAAATTTATGAATTTTTTTTAATTTTTGGTTTATAATTATGAAACGATAATAGTTACAGCAATTTTATGTGAATAATAATTGTAGAGAATGCTAAAATGAACAACTTCTAAAGAACAAGTTTTTTTCGAAATCTCGTTAGTTTTCGAGTAAACCTAGTTTTTGAATTTGAAGTATAATCCTTCCATCATTCATAATTTTGACGTTTTAAACGACAGTTTCATCCGAGTTTACGCAACGCTCGATGTACATTTAAAATATGATTTCAATTGAAAATAAACCCATGAAAACGTAAATATAAAGTCGGAGAAAGTAACATGATGGCCACATCACCATTTTTTTTCATTACCTGAATGGTAAATACATATTTTATAAAAAGATATGAAGCGATATAATATGTTGTTCGTAACAAAAATAAACGAAATTAAATCAGGATTTAAACGGAGATCAATAATTAAAGGAAGAAGCATGTACGATAATCAGTTGTTTATGACAGGAATTACGAGGAAAAATGCAATGTCGAATTAATTTCATTATCATTTTAAATAATAACAGCAGTGTATGTACAACGAAAGTGTATTGTGCAATGTAAAGAAGGTTTTAGTCCATTCATAAATTCCATAAATGGCTACCAGGCAATGTAAAATAACATCTCGGAATACCCGAGCCACGATTGGCGGGCGAAGGACGACACTTTGGATCTGCACCCCCCTTCCGTCGATGAGGGGTCAGCAGTAGTGTCGACATGACGTCACGGACCTGTTCCGAACTTCGTAAACCGCCCTTACTCATGAATAGGTCTATAATATTGTTAATCTCTACTTATCTGCTGTATTGTTTAAATGGCTATTTAATATTTCAAGGACGTTTCCACATATGCCAGTTTCACGTTGTATATCACGGTGTAATTTAATGCGATTTTGCTAAATAAGATATGGCAGCTGATGGTTTTTCCATATCGATTCATTCGAAGTCTGACAAAATGCGCAAACACCTCTTCTGTACCTCAGCAAGGAAGAGTCTTAAAGAACGGGTAAAATCACACCATCTCGTCAATATAGCGAGGCTGATATCAACGCCAAAGTGATCAAAGAAATTTCAAATTTAACTCGAAATATTAACAAGAGAAAAAACATTTTTTGGCAGAATCCATAGATGACGAGTGAAAAATAACGCGTAATGAAAGGCATACCGGTAAAGATGATTAAAATACCGACTGGCTCGTAAAAAACAGGCATGGCTATAAATTGGAAACTGTGCTAAAAGCGTAGAATGGCCGGAAATAGTTAAGAACAGAAAAGTTCACGTAGCACTACACCCAAATGACTATTTTAACATTTTATTTCTTAATACAAGATCCTTAATAAATAAAGTAAATGAATTAGAGTCGTTATTGGTAGAGAGATCGTTAGATGGGATCGCGATCGGATCAGCGTTTCTCAATGTGGGCTGCGAGGATTTTCTGTACAGCGCGAATTGGTTGAAATTAGTGCAAGCCTAGAATTTTGCACTGCTATGCGGCATTTATAAGTTCACCTCTACCTTTAAATGCGAAGTATGAAAGAAGCGAGGTATCAAACAAGACAAAATACTTGAAGAATGATAGAACCATAAAAGGAAACGAAGGATAATTAAATATTAACCACCACAGAACTGAACACATTCACATATCTAGGGTCAGAGCTAAAAGCGTCTAACGATACAACTCAGGAGGTTAAAAGAAGGATCGCAGCAGGATAAAGAGGAAGCTATGCAAATATAGCTATTATTACAACTAGGGAAATATGAATAGTATATTTCCCGAGGTTGGCTAGTTATATCCCGAGGGCGGAGCCCGAGGGATGTATAGACAACCAAGGGAAATGTATTCATATTTCCCGTGTTGTAATCAATTGTTCTTTTTCTGATTGAAGAATATTGTTCTGTAAATGGGAAAATATTGGATTGTAAATTTTTGAATTTATCGGATTGGTAACGTTGCTAAGGGCCTTGTTTGTAAATATCATGGTTGACTTGTTTTGGTATTTGCGTTGTTTCATAAATTGGTGAAATGTCAAACTATGTGTTAACGCAAGCGATGAAAGACCGTGAATGTTTGGTTCCCGTAAAATCCAAAGCTGTAAATCCATAAAGGATACCTTCCCAAGAAATCGGAGGTGTTGTCCCGAGAGCAATTAAAACAATTCTTGCGAGAAGCTCCTAATGACAATTGTTTGATGTCTACATTTCCCTACGGAAATATGAGCACTTCATATTTCCCTAGGGAAATATAAGTGTGTTATGACATGTCGTAACTAAGGCAATATCACTCAATATTGTTTCAATCAGAAAAAAAGGATTACTATCATTTAGAATATTAAGTAGAACAATGAAGCGAATTATTTAAATCAAACTCTAATAAAATCGATTGAGAGGAGGGGAGAGAAAAGTATTGATAAAGATATTTGGACCAGTAAGAGTGGATGAAAATGTGTACCGAATTAGGATGAACTATGAACTAAATGATTTAATAGACGGAGCTGATAACAAATAACGAGAATGGATAAATATAGAGAAACAAAGCAAATAACGCAATGGCTACCGACAAAGACAAGGTCGAAAGGAAAGCCAAGAAAAGATGGAGAGATGAAGTAGTGGAGGACTTACGAAGAATAAATGTCACAGATCGGAGGAGACTTGTAGAAGATAGAGATGAATGGAGGCTTGTGGTAGAGCAAGCCAAGACCCACTCAGGGTTGTAGAGCCAATGGAAGAAGAAGATGAAATAAGCTAGTGAGCCGCTGTATAATATGACGTATCCAAGTGAGCCGAAAGGAGGAAAGTTTGAGAAACACTGCTCTAGAAGTTATTAGGCACGGATCTGCAGCAATCATGGTGGCTCCATCAGATATTTGACAATATCACGCTGAAGGACAAATAAAAGAATGTTTCAGATAATAGTTATTTAAATGAATTAGCAGAAGAAGATAATGTAATAAAAAAATTGCAATTTCTATTTAAAAAACATTATCCATCGTAAACCAAATACCGCCACTGAATGGACCTTCTCAAACCTAAAAACTTTTGTCTAAAAAATTCATTGTTCATGAAATATTTGACCGGTTCCAGGTCTGAGTGGGACATCCTAAATCGTGCAGTTATCATACCGCCATTTTTTTTACTCAAAGGTAGAAGCTATAACTTTTAGAATGTCTTATTGGCATTACCTACAACATTTCTGCATAGAGCTTAAATGGAACACGGTGAATCACCTGGGAACCTTTGTAAGCAGGCAATAACCTATCCGCAAATTGAAGCAGATTTAAATGGATAAATTGCCTTTACCTTTACTTATTGTCACAATAGCAATAGAAATAGTATCATCGAATCTAGTAGTAATTGTTGGAGAAGACATAGATCGGCTTGTTCTATTGACAGATAATACCAGCTTACCAAAACTTGGCTCATACAATGTTTGTGAAATAGCGTCAGCGTTAGTGTATAATATTTATTTCAACAATACCACGATTTTTCTACTCTTGATAAAAATATTTTGTACCTTTTAACTGCGTGTTCAATCTCGGAGTTATTAAATTTTGTCTTGGTTTTGATTCCCATAGCGGTTTCTGAAAAGAAATTGATATCGCATAGAAATATTACAACCACATATATTCGCCCGATTATATTTAATCCTTAATGTTGATTCGTTTAATTAATTTAAAAAAAACACGCATTGTCCATTTGACATGGATTATTTATTAAACCTAAATAAGCATTAAACGTTAAGTATTTTTCTGTGTAATCATTTAACTACTTACCAGTAACAGCATTCAATGAATATTTGTAAGTATAATTCAAAATGTCAATCAGCTGACCATTTTTACTTTTAAGCTGCTCAACGAAAATTTCAGCTTCATTGGAAAATATTTCTACGAATTTGTCTAGTATTTTTTGGTTAAAAGTTGGCGATATTACTTTCCTATGCCTTCTCCATTCTGGAACTGAATGGAATCATATATAATTTAACACATAAAGATATTTAGTTAATTAAATAAGTAGAATTGACATCAATTCTTGTGAAAAACTATCTAGAACTAAACCATAAATCATACTTTTACGTACTCACCGGGCAATGCAAATATTCCTGCTCCTCCCAAAGGTAATGTAAACCTATACAAATCATGTTTTGACAAACATTTGTTGAGAACAACTTCCGCGTCTTCTGCACGATTAATGCCAAAAAATAATATATGACACAACCAAACAGTTTGAGGTGGTCTAATGGTTCCAAAAGCCAGTCTTGAAGATGCTATGAGGCCTTAAAATGCATTACGAATATCAACCAAAACACTTCGGTTATCTTTAAGAGATTTTATGTATATATCTCGTTAACTATAAGAGATAGAGAGTTGGTTAAATTAAGGCAAAGTGACCCATTTTATTGCTGAATAACATGTTAAAAAGAATTTTACCCTGTATAATGTAAGCGGCATTTATCAAGGACTGCTCGAAATATTATAAAAACGAATATTGGGAGAGAAAAATGTTTCAAATAAAATATATTTGCTACAGCTAAGCTAAGGGGCTAATGTAGCAGGTATATATCGGGTGTGAATAAATTGGTGAATAATCTACACGTGGCGATATTCTTCATAAAAATCTGAATATAAAATGTTAATTCAAAAATGTTCTATCATGCCACATAGACCATCAGGAGCCATTTAAAAGAAATGCACATTAGGCAACATAACATTCACGGGCTGTCCTGTTTTTAAAAATCTTGTGATTAATTATGTGGGTTGCATCAGAGTAGAAGATAGAGTAGATCGGGGTTTATTTACGGATGAATATACAAGGTAAAACAGATTATGAGTAAATAGTAATATCATTGTATTTATATATCTAGTATGCCAACGCAATGTAAATTTTTGATGCTAAAAATTGGGTTTCGAAATACACCAAGAGAGCGCGTAAGCATTCACACATTGAAAAACTTGAGTAGCGTGTGATATGTGTTGCATACTTGAAAATTATTACTCGTTTGAGAATGAATTTTTGAATTATCGATCGGTATGGGAAATACGAGGCCACCGTCTGAGCCGAAACTCTTCTGTGCACGCGTATCTGTAATGTAAACAAACATCGAGAAACATAAATAAACACCGCACCGCATAATATATTTTAACATAAAGACGATAGCGGCAGTAATATTGAAAATATTCTTCATTCAGATAAACTACAGTATTGAAATGTACGTAGATAGAATTAATTAGAGGAAAGAAAAAAACAATATTTACTTTCTCCGTATAAAGTACGCAAAAGTATTGTGATCGTGAAAATATTAAAAAAAAACAGTAAAAAATTTCCTCTTTGATATCACTAGAAACATTGTTTGGGTGCTGAACTGAATATATTTTGGTAAATTTTCGTCCACCGGCATGGGCATTTATATATCTTTTTTTCTGATATTTTTTTATATACAGAGTGTAGAATTGGTTTACGCACCACAGGGATTTCCATGTTAAATTCTTAACGTTCAAATATTGGCTCCCCAAATGATATATATACAATATCTTTATTATCAAACTGTTAACCTATACACAAATTTACAATATTTACAACTGATATTACAATGATTAGTCTGATAATTGGCTATCGACCAGAGGTCTTTCAGCCCGGATATGTCTGTCTTGTCGCGTTAGTCAGTCTGAGATGTTGATGGATGAAATGATGAAATGATGAAATGAACTCGAATGTTGTGGACGGAGGATTTTTGAATTTTGGATTGATGTTGGGATCTCTGCGTAAGCAATATAAGGAGAGGATGTGGAGGTTAAAAGGATTTTTAGAAATTTTTTCGGATAGGAATAGAAGGCGTTCTTCGATAGGGATAACTAAGGTGGTGTCATATAGGAGTTGATTGGAAGGGTTATGCAGAGGATTAAGAGGATGCCGGAGTTTGGTCAATGTTCTAAGGGACGCTCGCTCGCTAACCTGGATATTACGAATGGTTGGATTACAGGAATTGGAATATAGGACACAACCATAGTCAAGTAATGGGCGGCAAATCATTTTATAAATTTTTACAGCCGTTTTGGTGGCAATGCCATCATTTTTATACGTTAAATTTCTGAAATACCTTGCCCTCGTTGTTACTTTAGTTTTAATTGCCGCGGTATGTTTTTTAAACTTGAGTTTTTGATCTATGGTTATGCCCAGGTAATTAATGGAAGCTGATGGAGGGATGGCAGTTTGGGAAATTAAAATATTATGAGGGGAGTTATTGTTACGGTGATAGGGAATCAGGAGTTGTGATTTGTGAGGATTAATTTTAATGCGCCATTTCGCAAACCAGCGCTGAAGGGAGTCAATAAGCTCTTGCAAGAATTGGAGGGCTTTCGGTAGCGTAGGGGCATGGGAAATAAGGGCCGTATCATCGGCAAATTGTAGGAGGTATTTAGAGGGATTAAAGTGATCATGATCGGGATTATAAATGTCAAAACAGAAGATGTTGTAAAGTAGTGGTGAGAGAGGAGAGCCTTGGGGAAGACCTTGCTCTGGGGTAAAAGGAGATGAGAGAGAATTGTGGATTTTAACTTTTAAGGATCTATTGGACAGAAATTGTTTGATAATGGAAATAATGTGAGAAGGGATATTGAGGAGGTGACACTTGTATAACAAGCCTGGATGCCAGACAGAGTCGAAAGCTTTTTGGACATCCAGAAATAGGGCTGCAGAAGCTTTGCCTTCCAGGTGCGTTGTTTGTAGATTTGAGGTAAGGATGGTGAGTGGGAGGGTGGTTGATCGTTGAGGAAGAAATCCAAATTGATATTTAGGGATGCGGTTAGAGATGAGGGATAGGATTCTGTTTTTGAGGAGAGCTTCGTATATCTTACCCAGAACAGGTAGAAGTGTGATAGGACGGTAACTGGATATTAGGGATGGAGGTTGGCCACGTTTGGGAATGCAAATTATGATTCCTAGCTTCCACTCCGAAGGAAAATATTGTTTTTGGTAAAGGAAGTTGATTATATTAAGTATATGATCATGAATGTGGGATGGAAGAGATTTTAGGATATGTCTATGTATATGGTCATGTTCCGTTGCTGTGTTTTTTCCTTTCTTTAAAACCTTGAAATATTCGTCATGTGTAAAAATGTCCGTCGGTTCTGAACAGTCATTTGTTTCGAAAAATTCATTATACCAGTCGTTTACTGTTTCAAAAGTTGTCAAATCAAAGTTTGGGTCCTCTGTCATTGAATAGGTCGAATTGAAATAGTCGGCAAATTTTTGAGCAATTACGTCAGGATTAGTAAAGGTCTCGTGAGTCACCGGGTCGATCAGTTTGTGGAGTTTGTCTGTCTTTTTGTATTTACTCAGTTTTTTTATTTCCGACCAGAACTTTTTTCCCTTTAAGTCGTTAATTTTCCTGCAGGTATTTATCCAGGTGTCCGTCTTGTAATCTGTAATAAGTTTTTTAATGTCTTTGTTGAGTTTGTTAAATTTTTGTCGAAGTTCAGAAGTGTCCGTCAGTTGAATGTCCCTGTACAATTGTCTTTTATATTTAATAAGTCGGAGGATGAATTTTGGAAGGGGATATTTATAAAACTGTTTTCTAATTTGGGGTGTGTTTTGTTTAACGGAGGTGGAGAAGATCTCATTAAATTGCGTGATGGAATTGGGATTGATGTTAGGATTATGGGTGATAAATTGTGCCAAATCTGCTTCAACTCTGTCTACGTTGCATTTATTAAAGTTGTAAATTAAATTGGGGATTTGTTGAGGAAGGTGATGAGGGATTTTTATTTGAAAATTGATGGCTAGGTGGTCGGAACACAAATCGGGAACAAGGTTGACAGAGTGGATCAGGTTTTGAATATTCTGGGTGCAGAGAAATACATCGGGAGTAGTGGCTTGTGCGTCATTCATGATAAAAGTAGGTGGAGTGGGAATGCGTACGAAGTTTGAATTGGCTAGAAATGAAGATAAATGACGGGATTTGGATTTGTTGATGTTAAAATCTCCTATGATAATGGCGTTGTCGAATAGGGATGCCTTTATAAATATTGAATCATCAATTGGTGAATGGGGGTGAATGTATACTAGGAAAAGGTTAATTTGAAAAGAGGGAAATGATAAAGTAAAGTGAAGGCATTCATTGAGAGGATGGTTAATTTTAGGGGGATTCGCTTTTCCGATTTTAACAGAGGGATGAGATGCTGCTATTGACCCCCCTCTGATATTTTGGTTATGAATTGTTGCAGGAATTTGGAGAAATGGCCAATTCTGAAATGAAAAGGGACTTTTAGATTTGGTTTCGACAAGCATACAGACATGTGTGGGATTATTTGAGAGGTAGTTATTAAGGATATAGGATTTGTTAGCAAGCGAGTTTATGTTGCAATATATAAAATTTAAGCTATTGAACATGAATAACTGAATGAGCTGTGTGAACGCCTTCTATGGGGACGGTGGGAATTATACTATTAGGGGCAGTCATGTCGAACATAACCACAAACATTCGGTTTCCTGAGAATGATGCGTGTGTATCTGTATTGTATGAGTTTATGAAGCGGTCGCGTAGTTTTTTTATTAATGCTTGTCTGTCGGTATTAGAAGGGTTGTTAATTTCTGTAATGTAAGTGTCGAGAATGTGGTCATGAAGGGTGAATGATTTGTGTAAACGTGATTTTTTAATGTGCTCGTCCACTATCTCGGATGATTTTTTGTTAGTGCAATTAATTTTAATATTGGGAATTCCTTGAATTGGCTGCATCGGGCGATTGGGGCACTTGGTCGACCAGGCGCCGTGATCTTCTTTGCCACAGGATGTGCACTTGGCCGGAAGTTGTGTCTGGCAGGCGGAGGTGAAATGTTCGCCAGTGCATTTGGCACAGCGGATTTTGTCCCTGCATTCGGCTGTAACGTGGTCAAATTTTGAACATTTGTTGCAGGGTGCGGGTAGCGGTTGAGGTGCCATGCTTTCTTCTACCGGATAGATCTTACACAGGAACTTAAATTGTTGTTGAAGCAGTTTTGTGTACGAATTATGCGAGGCGGTGATAATTCGCACCATTCTCGTTTTCTGTCCCGTGGCTTTAGAAATTATTCTGCGGCAGTATCGATGCTCTATTCCGAGCGTGTTTAAGTGCGCGCTGATAGCCGCGTCTTCGATTTCGGGCTCGAGCGATCGGATCACGCATGAGTACGATGGCGCTGCGGGATTGCGCTCACGAGAAGGGGGGTCGCCATCGCGAATGAACGGACAACGTTTTTTCCCTGGAGCATTCTTAGGTTATTTTCGCATGCTGTTCTATTTAAATTAGATTTTATAATAAATCCTTGTTTGGTTTTAATAATAACAGCCTCTTGATCGTTGATATTGTTGATCCACATCCGAACCATTTGAAGCCGTGTATATTCGGTGGTGGAGGTGACGTTAAATGTGTTGTTGTATTGTTGTTGTGCATGTTGCGTGGGTGTTGTTAATGATGTGGTCGGTTGTGAGAGAGTGGTTGATGTTGTTGGTTTTGGAAAAGTGGTTGATGTTGTTGGTTGTGGGCGCATGGTTGTTATATGTGTGCTCTTACTTGTTGATTGAGACTGCTGGGAGTGGTTGCTGGCTGTTTCCATTTCCGAGCAGCCGCTAGCGTCGACCTCGCACGCCGGCGAGCTCTGGCGCTTTTTCCTGGCTTGGTCGGTGTTGCTCTTCTTGGGCCGGCCTCTCTTTCTCTTCTTAGGTGTTTGAAATGTCTCTCCCTTGGCTTCTGGGGTGGACTGATTTACCATTACGCTCCTTGGAGCGAATGCAGTTAACACTGATAACTTGCAATGCTTGTAATAACGACTGCATGCAATAAAACGCTAAATATCTGCGGAGCACGTGTGCACGGCTAGGCAGTTCGTTCGCGAGTGTCCCCAAATGATTTTAGAGAAAAAGCGTAAATATGTTTCTGGTAGAGAAAAAACACTCTACACAACCGTCTTACTCATTTTTTTACTTTCCATAGAAGGGGGAAATCGAGGAAATTAAAACTACTATTTTAGCAAAAATAGGTGGTGCCCTTGAATTTCTGAAACAATAAACCGTTGAACGTTAGCGGTTACGTTAATGTTTTAATCACAAATTTAGGGGTATTTTAAGTAATTCTGAATTAATATTATGGATTTGTTGAATGAAACGATCCTCATTCGAACTATTCTGCTAATAGTGCACGTGCAGTAAACCACACTACTGTGGTCCGCAAATTTCGAAACGTTCAACGGATTTTTGTTCCAAAATCATTTGGGGAGCCAATATTTGAACATTGAGAATTTAACATGGAAATCCCTATGGTGCGTAAACCAATTCTACACCCTGCATGAAAAATACCAGAAAATCATTTTGAGAAATACAGAAAGTAACAAAAAAAAAATTGAAATCTCTCATTATAAATAGTTTTTGTTTATGTTTATGAAAAAAATTTATAAATTTACTACGGCATTTTCAGGATAAGCCACAGCAGGTCTTAAGTTTTTTGTCAATAATTATTGAATCATAAATGTTACATCAAATTTAGTTAGATATAGATAATACCAAAATGAACAATTTAGAATAAGAATATTTCGAAATCTTACGAGTTTTTGAAAAAAATAATGAATAGGGAAAATATCACCATAAACCCTGCTATAATTATATTTTATTTACCCCTTTTGTTCTATAATAAGCGATATGCCCATGGTGAAGCTCGAATTAGAAATATCCTTTATACAATAATTAAAAGTTTTTAACTGCCGTTTTACGTAAAGTTAAGATTATCGTTTAACCATGAGTAACTTAATACCGAGTTTACGGTTAAACTTGGTTTCAAGGAACTATTGAACAACTGCTGTTATTAGCTTTCAATGAAATTTTGTTTTCCATTTTGAACATTACAAATAAGCAATTATTTAATTTTCTTAAAGATTATAACTTCCACATTTGGAAGTTTTGATAATATAAATGCTTTTTATGATATTTTTCATATTTATCGTTTTTTCTCAAAAACTAGTGAGAAGTTCAAAAATAACATGTTTTATAAATTATTATTTTTGACATTATCTATAGATAGTGATAATTCTAATTTCATGTAACTCTCGTAGTTTCATTATTATGAACAAAATATTACAAATATTTGCAATTATTTCATTTTTTATTTCAAAATTAAATAAAATTTGAACCATATTTGTTAGAAGTACCCGGACCAACATACCGCCAGACTAACAAACAGAAATGTGTTGAAAATGGTCTCGAAAATGCACATTTTCGTTGAAAGTTAGACTAAAAATGGTTTTTAACTTTTGAAACTGTATATAAAAACTTATTGTACATAATTTTACCTACTCTCACTTTGTAATTAATAAATTAAACAGTTTGCATCTGTCGCAATTGACTCAATATGTAATAATGCAATGTAATGTAAAAATTTAACCATTCAACGTAGCTCAAAACGGACATAAAAAACATTTTCACGATCACAATACTTTTCCGTACTTCGTACAGAGAAAATAATGACAAAAATTGAAAATTTCCTTTCTTTTGAGATATTTTCAACTGATTAATATTCCGCGTTATAATACATACATTTACCCTATTTAACCAACTTTGTATGATAACCGAAATCGCCGGAGTACCTTTCTAAAAACGATAAGTCTGCAACTCACTAAATTCCGTTTTATATAGGGTTTTTCAAAAGTAAGTCGTGTATTGAAATACTGATATTTGTATCAATCATTGAGAAATTTGAAAATAAAAAATGCCTATATGTGAAGAAAGAAATGGAGTTATGGATACATTTTAAGTTGCCTTTGAAGAATGCGCCATACTGTGGTGTTACCAATCTCCAAATGGCCTGCTACTTTATTGACACTAGATGTTCCATATTTGTTTTCATTTGCTAAATTTTGCGTTTCTTATTAAACTTCAGCAACTACAACATCTATTGCAACAGAGGGTCTGAGTCCTGAATTCTTTTTATCCATAACAGAACCACTTTCTTCAAATTTTGCTACCACAATAGCTCTCAAAGTGCATGGGCTAAAGCCCTGCACAGGCCGTCTTTCAAAGACTCGGCCCGGCAGTGAATATTCAAAGGCCCGGCCCGAAGAAATAAATTGTTTTGTCGGCCCGGCCCGCTAGTGAAAATGAATGATTCTGTTTTGAAATATTTTATAAAAAATCATATCTCAAAAAGTTTTAAAGTGGCCATACTTTTGAAAAACGAAAAATTCTCAGCAAGGATCAGGGCATAACATATATTATTTTTAAGAAAATTAAAATATGAGTAATTGATTATTCTTTGAGATATATTTTATTTATTAAAAACTAACTATAGCACGAATAAAATTATTATTATGATTATTATTATTATCTAAACATTGTTTTTATTGTTTTGGATTTTTTTTTAACTTTTAACATTCAAGCATAAAAAAGTATAGAATAACTTTTTTCGTATCCGTAACGGTTTACGATATTTTTGAGCCCAAAATAAGTGTACTAAAAGTTTATATTGTTATAACTTTTGATACAATAATTTTCTGAGCCTCTAGTAAAGACCAAAAGCCATGTCCTGATACCCTTTATAATATATGTGAAATTCGCTAAAATCCCTGATGTACCCCCAAAAAGTATGCATTTATGAATGGCATGATTAAACATTTATATAAAATAAAAATGGTCTATTTAATTTTATTTAGAAAGAATTCATGCATCCGAAAATATAATCAAGATCAGCGGGTGTAGTGGAACACGAAACATTATAAAAAAGTATCGTTAAATACACCGAGTAGTTATAAAAAATAAACAAACCCAGAGCATTTATCAACAGTAAATCTCTCAAGGCTGTACTACCGAAAATGTTAATTAGGACGCGTGTTATTAGTCATTCTCCACAAAAACAAATAATTTCATATTAAATTCAGGCAACTCAATAGGCATATTATTTTCATAGCCATCTATGAGGGCATAGTAAAATCAATTTAATAGCTATTTTATATCGCAGCGGCAGCGCCTCATACGGAGGCTTCCAAAGTAGGGTCCCACAGGCTTCCAAAACTTGCCTCTTTTTCTCCCATAAGCGTTGCACTACTAGATATGTATATACAATGGTAATATCCATTGTAGTTGAACAAAACAAAACGAAAATAACACAGAAACACGGGCACTAATACAAACTGATGATATTGAGAAAAGCAGAATGGGTACAAACCTGGAACTAGCAAGTTTGAATAAATTCGTTGTGTCAAAAGTGACATAAGCGGGCATGACGTTGTCGAAAGTATTTATGATGAAAATAAGCTAATTAAGAAGTGTTAAAATACATGTTTGAGATATAAAAAGATAGCACACGCTGACAAATAATTTTCAACCTAGCTATACTACCGAAATTGCAGAATTTTCTGTAAATTAATATCGAACAATAACGCATATTTCATGACTGGATGTTCAAACTTTGAGAACCTCGCGAAGGCTCAGGAAGCATAGTATAACATTTTAGAATAAAGATAAGCTGCTTAGAATTTTCGGAAGAATATCGTCACGTTTATACACCTGCGATATTTTCAATTATAAGTTGTGTTTCAAGATCATTTAAAGGTCAAGTTGCTATTTTTAGATAGAAGCCTATCATTTTTATAAGGGCATCTCAATCTATGGATTCAAGCAAATAACTTTTATTCAAAATATTTTTCTCTCGGGCGCTTATTTTTACAATATTTTTTTTACGGAAAATGAACACAATGTTTTAATTTTTAATTTCAATTAAAATTACAGTTTTAATTTTATTGGCATTAAATGGATAATTTCAATTAATAGCTTTTATTTACGGTGAATCTGAAAAAAAAATTAATGCGAGCAAATTGCATTGTACATTGAACGGTTTCCCGGACACAAAAAATACTACATATTTTTCTTTTCGTATTATTTACTAATTAATCAAGTTAATCTATATAATATGAACTATTAGTCTGTAGGTGGATGGTTAAGGCAAGTTCACGCACACTTTTTTTCAAAAAAACTTGCAAAGAAAACATTTTTTTTTAATGTGTATTTGAACCTATTTTTGAAAAGCTTTGAATTGATTATTACGATCAAATGTGGAATTGGTACAAAAATATTATTTTTTTTAGCTATTTTATAAATATACAGGGTGCGGCATTTATCCTGGACACTCGAAATATTATGGAAACGAATATTCGGAGACAAAAATGTTTCAAATATATTTTGTTTGCAATGAGAGGGCATTAATAGATTTAGATTCTGAAAGGATCCAAATTTAACCAACACGGCCTCAAGTCAGCTGGATACGTAACAAGGGAATGTGGGGTAACTATTTTTCGTTTAAATATTAGAAGTGTACGCAATAAAGTTGACGACTTAGAGTTTCTTTTAGAATCACTAAATTTTCATCTGCTTATCTGAAACATGGTGTAAAAAAATATAGCGATTGAGTATTATTCCCTTGGGCCAATTTTTTGGATCAATCAATTTACTATGCTCATTATAATCCGCACCAATTCAGGGTGCGGAGATTTGGTGTTTACTTTTTTCACACGTGAAATTAGTACAATTAATGATTTTAGCAATGTTATATAAATTATAGAAATAAATATAGAATTAAGTTACAAGAAACACGATTAGCTGCAAATGTCAACTACATTAAAAAATCTGCAAATAAGCAAAAAGCAATGTGGTCGTTAATAAACCAAAACAAGGAAAAACATTGTAATGACAATTGTCCTATTAATTCAGAAGATTTAAATATATTTTTCAGTTCTATTGCAGACCAAATAATATCTAAAATGGATTCCAGAAACAAAGATCCCATCTCTTTCATGGTAAAAAATGATACACTTTGTAATAGTTTCTTTTCATTTGAAGAAGTTAGTCCGATACAGGTTAGAGAAGTTATTAATAGCTTAAAAAAATCAAACTCTCGAGACATTTATTCAATATCATCTAATATTCTTAAGTATTTAGTAAATGTAATTCTAATACCACAAAATTATTAAATGCATGTCTAAAATCCGGAATTTTTCCTAGTTGCCTTAAAGCGGCATGTATAATTCCAATTTATAAAAAAGGTAACAAAAAATCAAATATTAATAACTACAGGCCGATATCGTCGCTGCCAATATTCTCAAAAATATTGGAAAAAATTATGTTCAATCAAATGATCAAATTTCTAGAGTCCAACAATGTAGTACTGCATAATAATCAATATGGATTCCGCAAGGGACGATCAATGAGTAATGCGATCACAGCTTTTGTTAACGAAATTATAGAGAGTTTTGAGTTAGGTTCATATGCTGTGACGTCATTTTCGACCTAACTAAAGCATTTGACTGTGTACCTCGAGACATTTTACTTAGGAAATTATATTATTATAATTTAAATCCACACAGTTGCCGCCTATTAAATTCATATTTATGTGATCGCACTCAACTTGTCTTTGTTAATGGGAGTAAGTCAAATGCTTTAACAAATAACTATGGGGTTCCTCAAGGGTCAATACTTGGGCCACTATTATTCCTCATTTACGTTAATGATCATGAACATGTCAATGAACATGTCGATAATGGCAATATTATTATGTACGCAGACGATACTGCTTCCATTAGCAAGTCAACTAACTATAACGAGTCACGCCAGAGTAGAGATCTTATAAATAACAATGTTTTGGAATGGTTCACTGCAAATAAGTTGTCTTTAAATCCAGAGAAAACCATTCACCTAACATTCTCACTAAAGACTGATAATCTTCAGCATGGGTCTTGCAAATTTCTTGGAGTACATTTAGATACAAAATTAAATTGGCAAGCACATTGCAATAACTTAAGTGATAAGCTCAATAAGACTACATACTTACTAAGAAATCTTAGTCACTCATTACCCCAGACAACATTATTATCGGCATACTTTGCTCATTTTCATTCCCATCCCATACGGGATTTTAAGTTAGGGACATTCTTCGGTCGCAACTCGCGTGTTCTTTATCCAGAGGCGCGCTCTCAGAATACTGGCCTCTCTTCAGTACAGGGATGAATACAAACAGGCTTTTGTTAACCTCAATGTATTGACAGTATCATGTATATTTTTATTTGAATGTGTAAAACATGTGCGACAAAACATTTTCAAATATACAACACATGATCAAGTGCATAACTATCCTGCACGAAACAAACAATTAATTTGTTATACCCGATGTAGACTTGAAACTAATAAAACAGGCATTCATTACTATGGGCCTAAAGTATATAATGCTCTTCCATTGTCATTGAAATCGTTAGCTGATAATGTATTCTATTCAAAATTAAAGTCATATTTAATTAAGAAAGTTTTTTACGACATTTTTGGAGTCTTGAACAACGATTTTTCCGATATTTAATATGTTTTTCTGTTTTAACTATGTATTTTTCATAAATTCATCATTTGGACAATTGCAAACTGCAATGCAACGATTACTATTATAAATATTGTTACAGTTTACTTAGCTTTAATTATGTCTACTACTATGTAATATTGTAATATTGCATTTACTCATCTCCTTCTGATCTGTGTACACTATTGCATTAACACAAATAAATATTATTATTATTATTATGTCACTTTGACACAAATAATTCATTCAAACTTGCTTGTTCCAGGTTTGTGCCAATTCTGCTTTTCTCAATATCATCAGTTTGTATTAGTGTCCGCGTTTCAGTTTATTTGTGTTTCTGTGTTCTTTTCATTGTGTTTTGTTCAATTACAATGGATTTTACTATTTACTCATAATCTGTTTTAGCTTGCATCTGTAAATAAACTCCGCTCTATCTATCTATTACCTTCTACTCTGAACCATGAGATTATTGATAAACAGGAAAGCTCGTGAATGCTATGTTGCCAAATGTACATTTCTTTCAAATGGCTCCTAATGACCTATGAGGCATGGTAGAACATTTTTGCATCGACATTTTCTATTCAGAATTTTACGAAGAACATCGCCACGTGTAGATTATCCGCCAATTTATACATACCCGATATTTTAGATAATGTTGCTAATTAAAATAAGCGACATCATCTAGTATTTTTTTTTGAAGGCAGCGTCCTTGAGAGGGTTAGAAGATCCGTTGGTTCGCATCTGCGATTTTATAATGGGAACGGTCTTTTTGAAGTATTGCAAGTAATAATAATAATGGTAATAACTTAATTGACGATAGACTTCATTTAAATAAAATATTCAATAAATTGTAAATAATTAATTCACTTTATTTTTTAAGTAATATATTTTATGTTATTAGTTTTTTTAAGATAATCTCAAAACTTACCCTCTGTACCTCCTAAAGCATATGCGGCATGCCCTATGAAGGGCAGCATCCTTTCAAGTGGAGGGACTTTCGCCGCCAGTTTGTAGAGATGCTGTCTACTTAGCCTCCATTTGACCAAGTAAAAAAGCATGATGATGACACATATTGATAATAAGACTGTTAACAAGTATTTCATTTCCATATTCCAAAATCTGAAATACAAACTGGAGCTGTAATAAGTTCTTACAACAACCTTGTTCTCAACTTATTTTATCCTATAGACAGCGATTTCGAATTTCAGCTAGATAACCTCTTTAAAAAGGATAGTCAAAGCAGGTCATGAACAAAAAGCCGCATGTCTTTTCTTATTCCCTAAAAACCTTTAAATTTGACTGTCAGTGTCAATAATTATTACCAAATTTATGAATTAAGAAAAGACATGCGAATTTTTGTTTATGGCCTGCTTTGGCTATTTTTTTGGTCCGATGCAACACAATATAACTTGTTTCGAAACGTAAACAGTGAGTGTTGTGCAGTTGTTTTAAGTATTATTTGTACGTTTTTCAATTAAGTAATGTAAATAGCTGTAAATATTGTATAGTATCTAAAAATATTTTTTTACTTTCTCCGTTACGAAGTAAGGGAAAGTGTTGTGAAATATCCGTTTTGGGGTCCCTAGATGCGTGTGTGTGTGTGTGTGTGTGCGTATGCGTGCGTGCGCGCGCGCGCTTGCTGTATCTCCAGAACTAATAGAGCAGTTAATATGAAAAGCTTTTGGTAAAATTTCGTACACCGGAAGTGGGCGTTTACCTTAACTGTTTTTTGTTTTTTGCCAATATTTTCTTAAATATGACAAATATCACAAAAACATTTAAACAAACTTTGAAGACAACAAAGAAATGAACATCTTTTGCTTGAAAACATTTTTCATAAAATCATTTTTATTCGAGAAAAAAATTTATAATTTTTTTTTAATTTTTGGTTTATAATTATAAAACGATAATAGTTACAGCAAATTTATGTTAATAATAATTGTAGATAATGCTAAAATGAACAATTTATAAAGAATAAGTTTTTTTTCGAAATCCCTTTAGTTTTTGAGTAAACGCAGTTTTTACTTTCTAGTAAGTATTGTGATCGTGATTTTTTTTTCAAAAATTTTTTTTACGGAAATATCCGTTTTGGGGTCCCTAGATGCCATTTCAACAATTTCTGGAAAAAAAAAATTGTGTCTGTGTGTGTGTGTGCTGTGTGTGTGTGTGCTGTGTGTGTGTGTGTGTGTCTGCCTGCCTGTGTGCGCTGTATCTCAAAAACTAATAGAGCAATTGATATGAAACTTTTAACATACGTCTTATTTGATAATCTAAAGAACTGAAAAGCTTTTGGTAAAATTTCGTACATCGGAAGTGGGTGTTTACCTTAACTGCTTTTTGTTTTTTGCCAATATTTTCTTAAATATAAAAAATATCACGAAAACATTTAAATAAACATTGAAGACAACAAAGAAATGAACATCTTTTGCTTGAAAATATTTTTCATAAAATCATTGTTATTCGAGAATAAAATTTATTAATTTTCTTTCAATGTTTGGTTAATAATTATGAAACGATAATAGTTACAGCAAATTTGTGTGAATAATAATTGTAGAGAATACCAAAATGAACAACTTCTAAAGAATAAGTTTTTTTCGAAATCTCGTTAGTTTTTGAGTAAACTGAGTTTTTGAATTTGAAGTATAATTTTTCCATGTTTCATAATTTTGACGTTTTAAACGTCAGTTTTATCCGAGTTTACGCAACGCTCGATGTACATTTAAAATAGGATTTCAATAAACCATGAAAACGTACATATAAATGGCTATGATACCATCAAGTCGGAGAAAGTAACATGATGGAAACATCACCATTTTTTAAAATGTTTGTATATCTGTGTTTGACTGTCGACTGTCCGAGATTTTTAAACAAATCTTTAAATTTAAACTATTGGATAATTTGAAGAACCGAAAAGCTTTTGATAGAACTTTGAAAATCGGAAGTGAGTTCCTTATATTAATCAATCATGGCCGCAGGTGACGGACGTGATTTACTAAGTTCGAACAAGAAAACTAGTGCAAACATCAGAAAAACATGTGCTTGTGGTTCAATAGCCAAATCGGGCACACAGTGTTCAATTTGCAGCACATTATATCATGCTGGTTGCGTACGTAGAGTGAAAACCTGCTGTGAAACTGTGTTATCGGCGAGTGTGAGTGAACAACACGAATACATCATTGAGGACACATTTAACTTCGAGAAAGAAGCATACATTAACCTGAAGGACTTAGTCGCCGAACTCAAGCTAAGTAACTCTCTGTTAATCGATAAGATAACACGGCTCGAGGATGAAAACAGGAAGCTGCGTTCAGAAGTTAAAAAAGTGCCACCAAATATTGCTACTAAAATTCCCGTGGACGGAGTTAACGGAAACAACTTGACAACGCCGCCACAACCTGTCATTGTTGTCCATGCGGGAGAGCCGAATCAGCTGTGCGACATAAACAATCGCGTTGTAAACAAATGTGCTAGTGTTAGTGAAACTCCCAAAATCATTAGTGCAACAGTTACATCTGAGAAACCCAGTGAAAAACTCAGTGAAAAGTCTCAACAAGCCAGTAAGAGCATCGATAAAAATGGATTCCAAACCGTATCGTATAAAAAAACTCGCCGACCGGCCGTTAAGAATCTGGTTACCGGTTCAGGGGGCTCCATTCTCTCCAAGGTTGAAGCTGAACCCAAGAAGACTTGGCTTTTCTTAAAGAGGGTCAAAAATAGTGTTACTGTGGCTGACCTACGTGAACATATAGAAATGATAATAACCTCTAAAAATTTCACTTGTGAAAAAGTTAACACTAAAGCGATGCACCAGGCGTTCAAAATAGGAGCCGACTACAAACATCACGACAAGCTGATTGCCCCGTGCAACTGGCCTGAAGAACTTCTACTAAACCGGTATATTTTTAGACGAAGTAGCCAACCACCCGGGAAAACCTAATCAGTGTGAGTCGTCTGAATCTAATTCACACAATGTTAATTTATATTTTCTAAACATTCAATGTTTACGTAATAAAATGAACGAGCTTGAAGCATTTATACTTGATTACAATAATAAATTTGATTTGTTATGTTTAAGTGAGCACTGGCTAAATAATAGTGAGGCCTCCACACTAGCATTAGGAAATTATTTTGTAAATTCTTATTTTGCGCGTAAGTCACATATTCACGGTGGCGTTGTGCACTTGAGCAAAAACACAGTAACATGTAAAACATTAGTTAATGTTAATAATCTCTCTAGAGAGTTGGATTGTGAAATTGCGGCAACGTTAATTATCGACCTTAAAATAATAGTAGTAACAGTATATCGCTCTCCTGCAGGTGACTTTAATAACTTTTTGATAATCCTCAGTGAGATATTAAACAAAACAAGTGCCCCTAATCGTACCATTATTGGCGGGGATTTTAATGTTAGGTTTAATTCCAATGATCACAATGCCGCTCTTTTGTGTGATTTGTTTGAGACCTATGGGTTTAAAGGCCTTGTACACTTCAACACGAGGTTAAACAACTGTATTGATAATGTTTTCACAAATATTGACTCTGATAACTTTACTATTGCCCCCCTGGATTGCGGTCTGTCGGATCATATTGGAATACAGGTTCAGGCACCAACTTGCCTCCCTGTACCTAAATCTTATCAGCACATTTTGCGACCAATTACTCCGGTGGGTCGCTATAAATTATACAAGTTGCTTCAGGGCACTGACTGGACTTTTGTTAATAACATTGACGCTTCGGTGGGTAGTAAATTTCAAAATTTTTTGGGAATACTTAGCACGTGTCTCGTAGAGTGCTTTCCTGAAAAAAATATCCGAATTAATCCTAATCAATCTAAAGTAAATTGGTTCAATGAAGATTTACGTAAAATGAGGGAAAATCTAATGCTGCTAAAAGAAGCGTGCATTAAGTATCCCCAAAATAAAACAGCCTACATTGGTCTCAAGTATAAATATCGTTCGTCAATAGTTGAAGCTAAAAAAGAAGCAAATGCCAAATTCATCCATAATTCCGGAAGTAACCCCAAGGCATTATGGACACTTATAAAATCGTATGTACCTAGAGATCCATCTGAAATTAATTCTAATATAGATGCCGACTCATTTAATTCACACTTCATAAATGCTGCTGATAATTTACTAAAAGATTTACCTCTAATTGGTGGTGACCCTATAGATTATTTACATAACGTTAAAACACAATCCAACGTATACTTTAAATTTACAGAGGTTAGTCCCACTAAAGTACGTGAGATTGTAAATAGTTTGAAAAATAGTAAATGTCAAGATGTTTATGGCATGAGCGTCGGTATTCTGAAAGGCATAATCGATGTTATAATTTCTCCGCTTACTAAGCTATTAAACTTATGTATCGCTTCCGGTATATTTCCAGACAGCCTCAAACGGGCGCGAGTCAGACCTGTTTACAAAAAAGGGGATGCAAATGATATTAAAAATTACAGGCCCATATCACTTTTGCCTGTAATATCCAAGGTGCTCGAGAAACTACTTTTATTTCAGATTGTTGAGTTTTTATACGACAATAATATAATTTCGGATTGCCAATATGGTTTCCGCCGGGGGAGGTCCACGGTGGACGCAATCATTGCCCTCACTGAAAGGGTCTACGAGAGTTTTGAAGCCGGTACTTACTCAGTAGCGTCTCTTATGGATCTTACAAGCGCGTTTGATTGCGTCTCCCATGGGCTTCTCCTGCGGAAGCTATATTATTACAATTTTTCACCTATGGCTTGTCGTATGATGAACTCATTCCTCTGTGGTAGGTCTCAGATGGTGCGAGTAGGTGATTGCATGTCTGAAGAACTACCATTAAAGCATGGTGTCCCACAAGGATCGATACTGGGCCCACTGCTCTTCTTAGTCTATATTAACGATCTTGCTTCACAAGAATTCAATTGTTTATTTACACTTTTTGCCGATGACACCACCTTGGTTAACACCTCCGACGCCCAATTGACTGCCCTAGATTCCAGTCGTAATTCTACCATCC
Organism: Ocypus olens; assembly: GCA_910593695.2. Lineage (NCBI taxonomy): Eukaryota > Metazoa > Arthropoda > Insecta > Coleoptera > Staphylinidae > Ocypus > Ocypus olens. Next base: position 38,273,719 of record OU343058.1, read on the forward strand.
AGGCTACTGAATGGTTTGGGGCAAACAAGTTAACTGTAAATCCTAATAAATCACAACAGGTAATATTTGCATTAAAGCCTAACATTCATCTAAGTTCTGCCAAATTTCTAGGAGTGCATTTAGACAGTAAATTAACTTGGCATAAACACGAAACAGAACTGTCGAGTAAACTCTGCAAGAATATATTCCTGTTGCGGCAACTAAATAATTGTTTACCTGCCTCTGCCTTAAAAACTGCTTATTTTGCAACTGTTCACAGTATCATATCATATGGGATTCTAAGTTGGGGACACTCTGGGATTGTCGCAAGACTTTTTGGTCTCCAGAGACGAGCTCTGAGAGTAATCGCCTCACTCAGTTACCAGGGTGATTGCAGGCAATCCTTTAGAGAATTAAAAATTCTCACATTACCTTGTATATATATACTTGAGTGTTTGGTATATGTGCATACTAATAGAGATAAACTTAGAAAGCACCATGACATCCATGAGTACGACACCCGATCCAGGGAACTGATTGCACCTACTTTCCGTCGTCTGTCAAGGTCGCAAAATGGTATCAATTATCACGGGCCGTTATTTTACAATTTGTTACCCGAAAGAGTGAAAACATTATCTATGGCTAAATTTAAGGCTGCAATTAAAGCTCACCTAATCACCGGTGCCTTTTATTCACACCAGGAATTCCTGTCTAGTAATTTAGTGTGTCTGTAAGCATGTGTGTGTATGTGTATATATATATTTATGTGCTTTTAAATTTTAACTATAATTTTTTAACATGTTTTGTGCTCGTGTCACAATTTTATCTTCATTTTAACTAACTGATTTTTTTATTCTATTATATTTATACTTTTAAACATAATTTATTGTTAGTTATTGTTCTAACTGTATTGTTTATTTTTAATCCCTGTATGGTTGTATTTATTGTACGTGCGCATATGTGTTAGTTTTATTTAATCTAATTTATTATTTATCTCAATTTTAATTTCATTAAACTATTATATGACGAATGTAATCAATTGTTGTGCTGGCATGAATAAACTTACTATTACTATTACTATTACTTAAACGTTTCTTTTCTCTCCAATTTATTTTTTATTTCAAAATACTACAAAAATATTTACAGATATGTTGAAAATAACGCAGAATATTTTTCAAAAACTCTTTTCGAGAAAGAAATAAAATACTCAAGAATAAATAAGGTTGTTATAATTTTATGGGTTTTCAAATTTCCTAAAAGCTTATAATTATTACACCCTGAAATGACCATAATATCCAAATAGCTCTATTAATTTTTAAGTAATTTAGAAATATTTTCACTTTCTCCGTTATGAAATACGAGAAAGTATTCTGATCGTAATTTTTTCTTCAAAAATTTTTTTTACGGAAATATCCGTTTTGGGGTCCCTAGATGCCATTTCAACAATTTCTGGAAATATTTACTTTCTCTTAAAATATTGCAAAGATACCTAAACAAATCTTGAAGGTAGCAAAAGGAAACAAAGAAATGAGCATCTGTTGTTTTAATTTTTTTTTTAAAGCAAACGTTTTATGAAAAGATTAAATTATTAATTTGGTTTGTCATTTTTGGTTTATAATTAGGAAACGATAATAGTTAACCAAAATTATATAAATAATAATGGTAGGTAATGCTAAAATTAATAACTTATAAAGGATACGTTCCTATGGAAATTTTATTACTTTTTGAGTAAATCGTCGGTAAAGATTAGAATTTGAAGTATCATTTTTCATTTCCATCTTTCATAATTTTGACGTTTCAAACGTCAGAATCATCCAATACTACAACACGTTCGATGTACATTTAAATTGAAAAAATACAATGAAAGTATAAATCAAAATTTCAGGACTTTTTTCGGGTCTTTTTTGTAAGACCTTATTTTCAGGTTTTTTTCATTTCCTTTTTCTTCAAGACTATATTTTCCGGATTCATCTTTAACGATGTTTTTTCAGGACTGTTCTTTTCAGAATTTTTTTCGAGGACTCTTTTCAAGACTTTATTTTCAAAACTTTTTGTTTTTGAGACTTCTTTTCAGGGTTTTTTTTATCAAGCCTAATTTTCAGGATCTTTTTTCACGACTTTTGAATGCCTTTTTCAGATCTTTTCTAAGTCTTTTTGCAAGACTCTTTTTGGGTTTTTTGCAGGACGAGTTTTTTAAGAACTTTTTTCAAGACTTTTTTTAGGACTCTTTTTAACGACATTTTTTCAGGACTTTTCTTTTGCAGAATTTTTTTCCCAGACTCTTTTTTCAAGACTTTTGTTTGGTGCCTCTTTTGGGACTCATTTTCAGGATTTTTAATCTGGATTATTTTTCTTGAACTTTTTTTATGCCCTTTTCAGGTCTTTTCTTAGGCTTTTTACAAGATTTTTTTTGAGATTTTTTTTGCAGGACAATGTTTTCAAAACTTTTGCTACGACTTGTTTCAGAACTTTTTTCAAGACTTTATTTTCAGAACTCTTTCTTGAGGCCTTTTTTACGATGTTTTTTCAATACTTTTTTAATACTTTTTATCAGATCTCGTCTAAGGCTTTTGTAAGGACTATTTTCTGGAATTTTTCGGGACCTTCTTAAGCACTCTTTGCAGAACTCTTTTTTTTTTGGACTTCACAGGCTTTATTCAGGCCTTTTGAAAGTCTTTATTCTGACTTGTTTGTATTCGTTTTTAGTAGTTTTCTTCTGGCCGTTTTATCAGAACTTTTTCTAGGACCTTATTTTCAGGAAGTTTTTATCACGATTATTTTTTCAAGACGTTTTTCATGATTTTTTATCAGGATTATTTTATCAAGACTTTTTTATTGCTTTTTATCAGTTCTTTTCTAAGGCTTTTTTCATGACTTTTGTTGATTATTTTCTTGACTTTTTTCGGGAAAAGGACCTAAAAAAGTCCTGCAAAGAGTCCTTAGCAGGACTTTTTTAGGACTATTTGTCTGGACTATCTTTCAGGTTTTTTCAATACTTTCTAAGGCCTTTTTCGAACTTTCTTGAAGCCTATTTTCAGTACTTTTCTACAGTCTTTTTTATCAGGTCTTTTTCTAGGACCTTTTTTCCGATTTTTTTTTGTGACGACTCTGTTTTCGGGACTTTTTCAGGTCTTTTTCAAGAACCTGTTTTTTAAGACATTTCTTTGTCAGAGCACTTTTTTCTGACTCTTTTTCTGGACTATTTATCAGGAATTTTTCATCAGATTTTTTCAGGACGGTTTTATTCAAGACTTTTTCGGGTATTCTCTTTGGAACTTTATAACTAGAACTCTTTCAGGGCGGTTTCAGAAATCTTTTTCAGGGTTTTTTCAGGATTTATCTAGATTTGTTTTTAGGACTTTTTTCAAAAATTGATTAGGATTTTATTTGGTTTTCCAATAAACTAATTTAAGTATAATTTGTTATCAAGCTATATTTCGTTTTATTGAATTTATTTAATGCTTTCTGCAACAAGTAAGGTTGTTTCTAATTTGTTTATAATTTGTTATTTTTATCTTTCATAACTTTGACGTTTTAAACGTCAGTATCATCTGATCTAAAATGAAAATAAACCATGGTAGTATAAATATAAATAACTGTTATGCAATCAAGATCGGAGAAAGTAACATGATGGCCACATCACCATTTTAAATTTTATTTTTATTAGAAGACTAAACGTAATAATTCTAAATCTTTGTGCACAAAGTTGCCCCCAGAGTTTTGGGGAACTCTCCGACGAAGAAAATTGGGAGCCATTTGAAGCTTCTGATGGCGATTATGTCTCAAATTCAGATTCGGACTCAACATCAGATTCTGTAACTGTGTAAAACATATATGTTTATAGTGAGAAAGAAAATCAAATTAAATCCAAAACCGAATCCATCTAATATACAACCAAACCTCGACCCAGAAAGGGTGCAGAACAACTAAGATTCAGAAGTCAACTTAGAGCCAGAGGATAACTCAGATCCGAAATTGAACGATAATCCATGACAGAGCATTTACCTTCTTCATCAAATTGTGTCCCGTAGCAGGTAACTATAAAAAATATTTCTGTCGAGTCAGGAGTAAATCCGGATGTAGCTGCATTACTGGCGAATAATTAACCTCCGTAGTCGACAACACAGTAATCAGTATGATTCGTAATCAAGCAAATCTGTATGCAACCCAGAGCCTTCTAAGTACAGATGCAAAACCACACATGCCTACATGAATGGATGTCAACAACAAATACTGAGATCAATTTTTTGGGCTTGGTTGCGTGGATGGGTTTGGTGAAAATGCCAAAATTTGCAGACTACTGGCGCAATGATAAAATTTTTACTAATAATGTAGCATAGAAGTTCAAATCTTGGAATATATTTGATATTTTTTTGAGGATAATACATTTTGCCAATGAAAAATGAAATCAAATTACGTTGATGACATGATCCAATGAAATTCGAATTACGATGCGAATCGTAAATGTTATTCATGGTAATCGCACCTGGGTAGGTGTTATTCATGGCATTCACTTCATGTTGGTATTGCCTAGCAACGAGTTATATTTTCTATTTTTTACGTACAAAATGTCATTTATGGCCGGACTTTTAAAATTGTTTGCGTACTGAATTCGATCTGTTCGCATTTTCGGGTAATGTGTTAGCAATGTTGCCAGGAGTAATTTTTAATTTCCCCCAAATATTTCATAAAAAAACCCCAAATTACCCCTCGCATAAAATACCCACCCCAAAAAATACCCCATCGATTGATGTTTTTTTTACCCCCAAATCTGAAAACTCTGGGATTAGAGAAGGCACGTTGATAAGTTTTAGGAATTTGCACCAAAAAAAAAGTTTTACAACTCCGGTTTTCCGAAAATATGTAGGTAGTACAAAAAGGCCATTTAAAAATTAGAAAAATATTTAATCGTGCTGTGGTATCCTCCAAATAATTAAAATAATTCTTTAATTTTCCGGAAAGCCTCGCTAATTAACTACTTAAAATTGTTCGCATTTTGTTTCATAATTTCCAAACAGTTCCAGTTATACCGGGTGATCAGTATTAGGGCCAAAGTATTATATTTAACAATTACTAAAAAAACTAAATTGGCTGCAAAAATTATTGTTTTCATTTAAAAATTTTCGAAAAAAAAAATCCAAAATATTTAAAAATTTAGTAATTCCTTAAACACAAATCGGGCAGGTTGTATTTTTTAGCTAAAGATCAAAGTACATTAGTTTTATCGTAAAACAACCACTATAATTAAATTAAAAACACTAAAACAAAAAATTTCAAATTAAATAAATAACCTAAAATTAATACAAAAACCAAGTACAGGCCAAAAATATCAAAAATTAAGTATGCAAAATCTAAACTATAGGGCAAAAAAAAAACAAAACTTTAGACCAAAAAACTCGAAAATATCGGCAAAAAATTTGCTCATAAAAATCAACAATTCATTTAAATCTAAAGTAAAGACCAATAAAAAATTCAGTGATTAAAATTAATAATGAAGGTAACAAAACTAAAAACATTGGAAAAAAAATTGAAAAAATAGAAAATTTCAACTAAATATTCGAAAATGTTGGTTTAGATGCCAAAAACATCTAAAATATTGGCAAAAAAATCGAAAACCCTAGCCTAAAAATTTCAAATGCAGACTGAAAATTGAAAATTCAAGCAAAAGAAAAATAATTTGCCATTTTCAGCCCCCAAAATAACTCTTTACCTCAGAGTAAATTGCCGAAACTATAAACTCAAAAATAGTTAAGAAAATGCACTCATAAAAACAATAATTCAGCTTAAAACATCTAAAATGAAGGGCAAAAAAATAAAAAATTTGGTCAGAAAAACTCGAAAATACCGGCCAAAAGTGCGCACACAAAAATTAACAATTCAGGTGAAAAATCTAAAGTACAGACCAATCAAAAATTCGCTCGTTAAAATGAATAAAAATTTAGACCAAAAATCGTAAACTCTCGGCAAAAATAAAAAATGCAGACCAGAAAAAAAACGAAAATTTCAACTAAATATTCGAAAATTTTGGTTTATAGGCCAAAATCTATGAACAAAGAAATGAAAAACAAAGACCAAACATCTAAAATCAATCAAATATCCTGATGTAAGAAATAAAAAATGCAGACTAAAAAATTGAAAATTCAAGCAAAAGAAAAGTAATTTGCCATTTTCAACCCCCAAAAAAAAACTTTATCCCAAAATAAATTGCCGGACCTCTAAACTCGAAAGTAATTTAAATAATTCGCCCATAGAAACAACAATTTATGTCAGACTCTAGATCAATCAAAAATTCGCTCGTTCAAATTATGATTAAAATAAAAAATAAAAAAAATCGAAAAATGTAGACAAAAAACCGAAAATAATGTATGTATTTATTAACGGTAGGCCATGTGCAATTAAACAAGTACAGTAAAATAGATTCTTACAAACTAAAAATAAACGTCAGAATAAATAAAATACTAAGGCACTTAAGACGAATTTAAAACAATATACACATACTTAAAAAAACATAATTTAAATGCAATTTAAAATAATAGAAAGAAATCACGAGTTAGAAACAATATACACATACTTAAAAAGAAAACAAAATTTAAATACAGTTTAAATACAGTTTAAAATATTATAAATAAGTCATGAATTAAAAACAATATACAGATACTTAAAAAGAAGCACAATTTAAGACAGTTTAAAATTACATTGAAGTCACACATTAAAAGATTATCATTACAAACAATTATCAAGATACAAACGCAGGCCATTTATACTTATATTAAAAAGATCGACTTGGCAGTTGTAAAAAAATGTTGACCAAAATCAAAATATTTTGGCCAAAAACTAGAAACAAAGAAATCAAAAATGCAGACCAAACATCTAAATATAAGCAAAAAAATAAAATTCCTGGCCAAAAAAAAACACGCAGACCAAAAAATTGAAAAATCAAGCAAAACAGAAATAATTTGCAATTTTCAGTCCCAAAAATAGCTCTAGCTTAAAATAAATTGTTAACAAGAAACGCGAGAAGAGATTAGGGACAAAAAGAAAAACTCGAAAATACCGCGCATAAAAATGAATAATTCAGGATGAAATATAGGGCAAAAAATCGAAAATTCGGGCCTAAAAATAAAAAATGCCGACAAAAAAATCGAAAATTTTAACAAACAAATCGAAAAAGAAGAAAAATTAGTTCAAAATATCAGAAATTTATACCAAAAAAAAACGAAAGTGCAGGTCAAAAATCTAAAATATAGGTAAAAAAATTAAAATCCAATGATAATGATAAAAAATGCAAACAAAAAGATTGAATATTTAATATAATTATAATAATTTATTTACGGGCAACGAGTGTTGCTAGTGGTAATTTTTAATTTTCCCCAAATATTTAATAAAAATCCCCCAAAATAATAAAATTTGAAAATAATACGTAAATACAGTGGGGATTTATTGGAAACATACAAAATTAAAGTAGTATAAATATAAAATGTATTATTCATCTTCATCCGCAATATTTTCATCTTCTTTCCGGTACACATACATATTTTTTAAATGAAAGTGCAGCATCTCATTGGGGGTAACAAAATTACGAAAACGGCAATAATAGAATCCCTAGGACAACTTGCATAAATGATGTCACAGGTTTTTCCTCATCGCTGAGGAAAATTACTGACTTCTTTATGGTCTATTGGTAACAATGATTTTTAGCAAATAACATGTTAATTAATTTCCCCAAAAATACCCCTTGTATAAAATTCCCACCCCATTGATTGAAGTTCCGCAAAATACACCCCAAAGCCGTCAATCTGCCAACACTGTGTGTTAGTGCTTTCATGAGTATTCAAAGGCATTTCTCAAAATCTTGGTAAGCTCATTTTCACTACAATTATTATAGCACAGACGCTTAATTCAATTTTTATTTATGCATGTTTATTATTTTGTTCATATCATATCATGCAAACATGTTTATTTGGTAAATCAAGTTTATTTCAAAAACACAAACCACCTTGTATTATGTACTAATAGGAATCATGTTCCAATAAGGAACACGTTTCTCATTTTGAATATATTAAATAAATTAAATAAATGTACGGCATGTAGCTTCCATGTTGATCCATTTCTACAGTTGTAGATAGCAAAATATGCACTCACGGGCTGAGAAGGATCATAAAATGTGTTGGACCCATGTCACTAACATGGCAATATCTATACACGTTGGTAGATTCTTAAAGGAAGAACAAACCCACAGTGCTTCGCACAGAATATTATGGCTTTGAAAGCAGGTGCTATATTAAGTATTAAACACGAACCCTTTGCTAAAAACATCAATATTAAGGGAACTTTATGGCGGTAGATAAACGATTGATGCATTTGACGTTTGAAATTACAATAACTTGATCAACTTTTGAAAATAAATTGCACCCAGGCTATTTGCACTTGTAATGTCAATGAGCTCTTGCGATACTATTTTGGGTGCTGTAATAAGTAGATTACACAGGGTGCACGTTTCTCGAGTGGCACTAAGGGGATCTCGGTACGAGGTTGGTTAAATTAAGGTAAAGTTGTGTGAATTGCTGCATGTTTTCTACATACAAGTCCCTATTAAAAGCTATTATGACTACTCCGTTATCAGCCCTAACAATGAGTACTAGTGTATCATTACAACTGCAATTGTTGAATAAAGTGAACACTCGGAACTGGACCCGTCGCCTAGACAAAGTGCTTGCCATCTTTGAAAAGTAAAAAAAAAAACCCTTACCACAGGGGTGTAAGAAAGAGACTAGACCGTTTCCAAAATTTGAGCTAGTCCTTATTAAACATTTCTGGAAATTCAAAAAATTCTGGCCCTCTTATCCCTGCGCGTATACCACTACCCTTCGGGTCCAAGGATAGTCTGAAGATAATTATGTATATTAGCAAAAAAAATTCCGATATTGTAGCTACATACTTTCTGAAATTTTCCTTCATACAGGGCTGAGTTTTTTTCTCGACGGTAAAAATTATGTTCGTAATTTTTATACCGTTGTTTAAAAAATGTTCACGTGGTGCGAAGAGTAAAATAGCAAATTTTTAAAACAGCGCAACCTTCGACTGGGTACGAAGAACACCACGGCAAGGTAAGGTAAGGACGTTTTTCGAACAAAATGTATAGAAACTTAAATATATAGAATTCTGTACAATTATTGAAGCAAATAAAATTGCAGAAAATTATAGAATCTTGTGTAAATATAGAAACCTATAAGTTTATTGAAATCTATAAATTTATAAAATCCAATAAATTTTTAGGATTCTACAAAATTATTGAACGCAAAATTACAGAAATCTATAAAATTATAGAATCCTGTAAAATTATAGAAACATATAAATTTATAGAATTCTGTAAAATTATAGAAACATATAAATTTATGGAATCCTGTAAAACGACAGAATTCTGCCAAATGATCTTGGAAAAATGTTGGTAAAAATGGATATTAAGGGTCCCCTGTAATTGCTGACATGCAAGAATGGAGTGCAGATGTCGCCACTAGTAAAATTAGCTCCAATACACTTATCTTAATAAAATCAGGGTTACCGCCAGTTGCGGTCGGTTTCCTTCACAATCTCATCACCCACACATACGCACACTCTCACACATATACTGCGAGTTGGTAGAAATGAACAGCGGGAACATCAAATGTACACATCTGAATAGATTGATTTCTTCATGCGTTCCGGTCCGCCTGAGTGCAAATATAAGATAAAAAAATATTTCGAGTAAACGTATTAAATGAAAATGTATGTAGTTGAAGAACCATATGTCCGATTGCATGCTATTTATATAATATATGCAGATATAAGATACAATAAGTACATGGCCGTTGTTACCAGAAAATCAATAATAGATTATAAGTTAGAATAGATTCCTCCCCCTCTGTTAAGTCGCTCATTTTATAAATTAGTGCACTAGTATTTAGTAATAGTAATGAGGAGAAAAGGCAATAAAATACAAAATGCGTAACACCACAGTGATCTCCATCCCATTTTGAGAATTTGAAATTGATTTGTGTTGGTTATATAGAATTATGGAATATAAAACTAGGGAAGTAAATGAAATAATGTTTTTCCTACAATTTTTGAATTGGAGAGAAGTTTCTTCACAAGAGTCACACAATTGCTATATACTTTATTTCATAGGGCAAAAGGCAAGAATTGTAAAGTGGATATAGTACTACCTCTTTAATCTGGCACTTCACTTCTCCAACATTTTAATGGCTCGTCATGAGTGATTTCTAGAAATCCGGTATTTTTCGTAATCCGGCAGTGTTCAGGTCCGATAGCTGCTGGATTACCGAGAGACTAGTGAACTTACAACCAGGGGTGTCTCATCTAAAGGGATCGCACTTAAATTTGACAAGACCTGCATTTGTAATTTAAAAAAATTTAATTTCTGATTATTATTTTTGATCTATTTCCAACTCGTATTGTTTCAATTAAAACATAGTATAGTAGTAGCAATTCAGTATGGGCTCTGTTAACCACTCTGTTTGATATCTGTGATCATGCATGATCATGTTTGATCAGTGCATAAATGGCGCTTAATTCCTTAATTATCTTACTACCCTTTTCTTTACTGCTTAACTGATTTATTATTTATTTTCAAGTATAACTTTGTATTAAATCAATAAAGAACAGATTTTAACTGTGAAAAAAAAACAATAGTCTATTGGTAAAACATTGTAACAGGAATAATAACTGAAATCAATAATAGAAAAGTTGTAACTGGTCGCTGGTGTCACCTATTTCTATCGTCACCAACTATCCTAGCTTACAATACAATACAATAAGGGCAAATACATACATAAGCACAATATGAGAACAATAAGTAAATGAATAATACAATATCACACTTATATTGTACCGAATGTCTGGGGTACAATCAGTATTTTAAGGTTATGTTGATTAGGGAGGTCAATAAAACTATTATTGGACCAATTTTAGAACACTGAAGCAATACACATGGTTTTTATAATTCGCATTATTGGGATTGAGTATGAAAGAAAGCACTACAGTATTATTTATAAAAGTTTTAGGTCACTTCACATAGTAGGTTAAATATTAGTCGGCCACTTTGCAGAAAAATAGAAAAGTTATCATGGATAAGTAACTCAACTACGAAAAAGAGGGTGTAATACCAACAATAAAATAATAAAATCAGCTTTTAATCCTTTATTTTTAATGATAATGTGAATAAAATGACAGCCAACATTAAAAATTCGACTAATTTTGCAATATCAGTATTGTAATATTAATTATTAATGCGCCAACACTCTAATAAGTTGTACACGACTGGCGCCATCTTACCCAAAACAGCTGAATTTTTTTAACTTAGAGCGACTTATTTCTGCTTGCACTTTCGTTGGTTACATTCAAATTTTTCTAGGTTATGTCTCATTTATTAAAATTTCTCTTTTGCATACCCCGTTTTTTTATTAATGCTTTTCCATGATATCTAAATACTCATGTCAATTAAATGTTATTTTTGTGATTTTTATATGAAGCGTTTTTCTTGAAATTGTCATTATTAACTGAATTAGCAAAAAAAACTGTAGTCACAGAAAAAATGGGCAACGTATAAAACTAGATAATAAATTGATAAACTAATATTAGCAAAGATTTATATTTTTTATTTCGTATTAAACGAGTTGATTATGTTTTAAATTTCTTAAAAATTAGGCAACCCATCTTTCACAAAAGGGGGACCGTAATAACCATTATTCCTCAAAGTTTTCTGATTTTCGTAGTGAAATAAAAGTGCTTAAATGAACCATTCATTTGACGACTTACAAAAGAATTGGTGATTTGCAGTCAGAGCCGGAATTAATCAGAGGCGAATTAAATACAATCAAAAGTTCCGAGTATGCCAAGATACAAATCTCAATTGTTATTACTAATGTTAATAATATTACTGAAGAAGTGGTTTCGCAAAATCAAAGATCACAAAAATATAATTATATTTAATATACATATTTTCATGTACATTAACTAAATACCATAAGCAACTAGATACATTAGAACTTTTATGTAAAAAACACCAAATGGTACAATCATTGTATATACATATCTAGTAGTGCAACGCTTATGGGAGAAAAAGAGGCAAGTTTTGGAAGCCTGTGAGCTCTACTTTGGAAGCCTCCGTATGAGGCGCTACCGCTTCGATATAAAATAGATATTAAATTGATTTTGCTATGCCCTCATAGATGGCTATGAAAATAATACGTCTACTGAGTTGCCTGAATTTAATATGAAATTATTTGTTTTTGTGGAGAATGACTAATAACACGCGTCCTAATTTATATTTTCGGTCGTACAGCGTTGAGAGATTCACTCTTGATAAGTGCTCTGGGTTTGCTCCATTTTTTTATACCTACTCGGTGTTTTACGATACTTTTTTATAATGTTTGGTGTTCCACTACACCCGCTGATCTTGATTATATTTTCGGATGCATGAATTCTTTCTAAATGAAATTAAATAGACTATTTTTCCTGTAAATGTTAAATCGGCCATTCCATTAATAAATGCACACTTTTTGGGGATATTTTAGCGAATTTCACATATCGCTCATTTCATGTCAGACGGTTTTCGGTAAACATATAACTGATGATTCCGATTTTTTTTCAAATTTTGCAGACGCGTTCTACACATGAAATAATGGAAGTCATGTTTAGCGAAAAAAAATGAGATTTTTTTTTGAAGAAGATATGCACGGTTGTAAATTGCAAAAGAAATTACGAAAAACGCCGGTCGTGCGAACATTCAAACAACTGTATCGTCAAACCCATTAGTCGTAAAAAAGAGGTCAACTTTGAAGATCTTGAGTCATTCTATGTAGTAAATTTAAAATTTGCATTTAATATTAATAAATTATTATTCATATGGACTTGCTTCCGAGGCCATAAAAAAAAAAAAGAAAATATTATTCATTTGTATTTAAATTTCATTGACATTTTTCATCATCAACTCACCAACTTAAAATTTCGAAAAAAATACCATCGTATTCCCACACAGTGAAAATTTAAAAATGGAACTCAAACGGGCTCTATATTTAAACAAATATTCAAAAGAGTATGACTGCGCGGTGCGACGGCCAAACATGTGGGGTACATTTACTGGTAAAAAAAAATCTTAAATTTTTTTCGCGAAACATTTCATATGTAGAATGCGTCTGCAAAATTAAAAAAAAATCGGAGTCATCGATTAAAATTCAGTGTCCGGTTTGACGTGGAATGAGCGATATATTAGAAAGGCTATCAAGAAATGGCTTTTGGTCTTTACTAGAGTCTCAAAAAATTACTGTGTCAAAAGTTAAACCATAATAAACTTTTAGTACACTTTTATTTTGAACTAAAAAATATCGTAAACCGTTACGGATACGAAGAAAGTTATTCTATACTTTTTTATGCTTAAATGTTTTAAGTTAAAAAAAATCCAAAACAAAAAAAAAATTATTTAGATACCTAGTTTTTAATAAATAAAATATATCTCAAAGAATAATCAATTAGTCATATTTTCATTTTCTTAAAAATAATATATGTTATGCCCTGATTCTAGCTGAAAATTTTTCTTTTTTCAAAAGTATGGGCACTTTAAAACTTTTTGAGATATGATTTTTTTAGAAAATATTTCAAAACAGAATAATTCATTTTTTTTATTATAAATTTTAAATAGTAGCAAAAAAAATAAAGAACAATGCCGGACCGGGCCAGGCCGAGCTTTGAATAATTCACTAGCGGGCCGGGCCGGGCCGGGCCGGGCCGGGCCGACAAAACATTTTATTTCTTCGGGCCGGGCCAGGCGTTTGAATATTCACTGCCAGGGTGGGTATTTAGAAGATGGCCTCAGCAGGGCTCTAAATAACATTGGTTTAAGATCGTTTATTTCTACCCACAGTACTAACTTGAAAATTAAACTAAATTGAATTTGAAAACTTTAAACTATAAAAGTGAACCATAAAATATGTAAAAATTAAGTAAATAGCCATCTGCATATCGCTTATCATAGAATTTATTTTTTTCAAAAACTCGAAAGATTTTGAAATATTCTTATTCTAAATTGTTCATTGTAGTATTATCTATATCTAACTAAATTTGATGTAACGTTAATGATTGAATGATTATTGACAAAAAACTTAAGACCTGCTGTGGCTTATCCTGAAAATGCCGTAGTTAATTTACAATTTTTTTTTCATAAATCAAAAGTTTACAAAACCATTTATAAAGAAAGATTTCAACTTTTTTTTGTTACTTTCTATATTTCTCAAAATGATTTTCATGTTAAATTCTTAATGTTCAAATATTGGCTCCCCAAAAGATTTTGGAACAAAAATCCGTTGAACGTTCCAAAATTTGCGGACCATTCTGTTAACAGTAGTGTGGTTCACTGCACAGACACTATTAGTAGAATAGTTCGATATTACCATTAGGATCTTTATCCATAATATTAATTCAGAATTACTTAAAATACGCCTAAATTTGTGATTAAAACATTAACGTGACCGCTAACGTTCAACGGTTTATTGTTTCAGAAATTCCAGGGCACCACCTATTTTTGCTAAAATAGTAGTTTTAATTTCTTCTATTTCCCCTTTCTATGGAAAGTAAAAAAATAAGCAAGGAGACGGTTATGTAGAGTATTTTTTCTCTACCAGAAACACATTTTCTCTAAAATCATTTGGGGAGCCAATATTTGAACATTAAGGATTTAACATGGAAATACCCATGGTGCGAAAACCAATTCTACACCTTGTATATAAAAAAAAATCAGAAAAAAAGTAAACACGGTCAAGATAAATGCCCACTTCCGGTGAACGAAAATTTACCAAAATATATTCAGTTCGGCACCCAAACAATTTTTCTAGGGATATCAAGGAAATGTTTTACTGTTTTTTTTTACTATTTTCACGATCACAATACTTTTGCGTACTTTATACGGAGAAAGTAAATATTGTTTTTTCTTTCCTCTAATTAATTCTATCTACATACATTTTAATATTTTAGTTTATCTGAATGAAGAATATTTTCAATATTACAGCCGCTATCGTCTTTATGTTAAAATATATTATGCGGTGCGGTGTTTATTTATGTTTCTCGATTTTTGTTTACATACGCGTGCACAGAAGAGTTTCGGCTCAGCGGTGGCCTCGTATTTCCTATATCGATCGATAATTAAAAAATTCATTCTAAAACGTGTAATAATTTTCAAGTATGCAACACATATCACACGCTACTCAAGTTTTTCAATGTGTGAATGCTTACGCGCTCTCTTGGTGTATTTCGAAACCCAATTTTTAGCATCGCAATTGGTAATACGCAATTTTTCTGTCATTACCTCGCAAAATTGTATTCTTCGATCAGGGTCGTCTTCACGCAATTCCTGAAGTATTTGTATTTTGTATGGATGAAAATGATTTAACTGGAGTACCTAACGAATAAATTAATGACAAATTCCTGTTATTGCTGTACCTTGACGTAGAGACATTGTAGGATTCATAGCAGAATGTCCTAATACTTCTACTTATGCCGCTTCATTAAGTACTCGACGCTGAACTTTTTTTTGTTTGCCACCGATCCTGTTTCTTCAAATTTGAGAATCAATTGTATGACTTACATTTTTTCAATGATTTCTTTCATTAAATACTGCAGCTGTTATTAAGGCACAACGATTTTCAGAACCATAAATATAAACCATCTCAATTCTTTCAGCCATACTGTAAACCATGCCTGATACCAGATAAAAAAGAAAATTAAATAGTGAATTCCTTTGAAATTATTTCACCATCTAACACACCGACTGAAATAGGTAATTGTTATTTGTTGAAACCTGACCCACTGCTTCGAGTATTTGGGGCAAAAATATTATTATCCTTTTTTGTAGCCCAAAATAGAATTCATTTTGAGAATTTCATTAAATAAAATAGCATTTCATAGAAACAGAGTTTATTTTATTTTAATTATACTTTTTGTTCGGCCCTGTATTACATTTAAAAAAAAAATCTTATGCTAGTGAATACTATTCAAAAAACGTTTAATTTAAGGAATCACAAAAGGGGTGATGCCATTTAAATTTTTGGGGTTAGCGTGAATGGGGCCCAAGGGGTTACTCACCCCATAACCAAAATATGGTGGTTCTAGTTCCCCCTACCTGTATAACATTTGTACCAAATTACACTTTTCCAACTCCTTTATTTTCAGAGATATTCGCATTGAAAGTTTTCAAATTGACACCCTGTATACTTATACAATAGGGTTTTTCGATAAAATTTGAACATGTTCTAAGGAAACAAATTACCATCTGGACAATTTTCCATCGAATAATATATTGTCCAATGTATTGATTGAATAACTTTACGGACACTCATCGTTTTACTTGTACTGAATGAAGTGTTAATTTACTAAGATGCCAAAACGAAGGAAGATGGGGTACCGAATAGGTAAAGGGGCCCATCCACTGTCGTACATGCGCGTCCTACATGAACGAATAGTGGATGGATACGTTCGGGCAAAAGAGAACGTGCAACGCAAACACTACTAGCATTTGCTCGCAATGATACAAAAACAAATGTGAGCAGTGGCGGCGGTTATCGCTATTTACACAAACATATTTCTTTTTTCTATTTTCTTTTTCTTCATATCATGTAAAATTATTACGAAGAAGTGTAAATATTATAATTTTGTAAACACCGATTTTTAAAACAAATTTGGTAATTTATTTTCCATGTAAATAGACATGAAATTTTCAATTATATATTTCTGACGAACGTCGCTGGAAGAGACCGTCGAACGTGGTACGTGTATCCGGCACGACGGTAAATGTCTCCAGAGTTTTTTCGATTAGAACATGCTTTACGCAAACATATTGCCTTCCAAACACTTTTCTGTTGAATAATATACTGTCCAAAACAATGATTGAACAACTTTTTGGATGCCTTAGTCGTTAAGTGTTAATTTGTTAAGATTAACCATCGCGAAGGAAGCTGGGGCACTGATAAGGACTGGCGCGGAGTTTATTGTGTTCATTACTCTTAAAACCAATTCTTTGAAATCTGACATTTAAATGTCACTGTCACTTTTGACATGTACAGACTTACGTACTCATAATGGAAACTATTACAGTGTTTTGATTTTAATTAATTATAGAGGAAGTGTAAATAAGGTTATTGGATGGAAACACACTCTTGTTAGAAAAAGCACAGAACGAGATTCTACGTACCTTTGTGTGGGGAATTTTGGTAAAGAAAGGATTTTATACCCAAACTCTAACTTTTCGCCATTCATGACTGAATCACCAACGGTAATAATAGTTTTAGATCTTTCGAACGACATACAATTTTACTTATCTTTCCATTTGACATTTCTTAGTTGACTCTCGACCCCAACCCCCCAGGGGTCACACACCAAAATTTTGTAGCTCAAAAAGTGTGCCACCAAAAATAATGGGTTACGTGTTCGCCGATTTTTCCATCTACCCAACCGTTTACGAAAAAGTGACCCGGAGCCGGACTTTATAGATACTCTGTATAATCGTATAAAAGTCTCAACCCCAAATATTTGTGCAAATATTATAAAATGTGTGAAGACAGTTAAATAAATCTCCAAAAAATGGATTCACAATTCCAGTTTTGACGTGTTAAGGCAATTTGAGCAATAAAATCAGATATAGCAGTATACCCATATAACTGTAAAAAAATACGTTCCCGTCAACCAAAAATGAGAATTTGGAAAATAGCATAATAATCTTCGATTCACCTTTTAATTGTAGAGAAGATATATAAAATTCTCCAGGCTAAAGTAAATAATATTAATATTATGAAATTACTTACTTATTGACTCTTCGCTGAACTCTGTTCAAAAAGTTATAAATCGTTTGCTTGTTTGGAATTTATAGAAAATACTTAATTGAGTAATAATTATAAATTGGCCCTGAGATATGTGCAAACTTAATTAACTATAATAGTCTTACTTGTAAATTGTTGCAAACTGTAAATGAACCCGTGAGGTCGCGCGCTGTGTGTACCACGGACGCCCACATCTTGGTCGTCATTTTTACAGATTTATCCATGGCCGATAATGGCGCCGAACCTGATTCTTTTATTAAGTAACCGAATATGGCCATACATGATGACAAAATCTAAGTTAAATAGGATAAAAAAAATGGTGAGTGGCCATCATGTTACTTTCTCCGATTTGATCATATTTATTCATATTTACGCTATCATGGTTTGTTTTCAATTTAAATCCTATTTTAAATGTACATAGAGCGTTCTGTAGAATCGGATGAAAAATTTTGAGGGATTAAAATGATAAATTTCACTTCAAATTCTAAAAGTCAGTTTACTCAGAAACCAAAGAGATTAAAAAAACTTATTCTTTATAAGTTGTTCATTTTGGCATTCTTTACAATTATTATTCGTGTAAATTAGCTAAATTATGGTTTCATAATTATAAACCAAAAATGAAAATCAAAAAAAAAATCGGTGGTAATACCACAAGAGGTTTTATTTGGCCGGATAAATTTTATTTGTTTGTACGAGCCATTGAATCGATACAAATTTCGAGAATGAATTGAGATGGAAAAATCCAAGAGCGCTTTAGCACGAGTGGATTTTGCCTAATCTCAATTCGTTCAAGAAATTTGCGATGAAATGACGAGTGCTTAAAATAAAATGTATCCTGCCAAAATTAAACCACTAGTGGTATTTGTTGAGATAATTTAACGAATAAGTATATTTATATTAGCAATTTATATTAATTAAATGTACAACGGGGGAAAGAGCTTTGTTTGATATTTATAATTATTGCTTTGTATAAATAAATACTATTACTTACATTTAGTATACATTCAATACATTTCTTAAATTATATTATAGGTTATAATTTTCTAACACACACGCACACACACAAGCGACACAAGTTAGGAGACCAATAACGGCTGATCGTTTAATTGCCGGTGCACTTATTTCCGACACACATAAAAGAGAAGACGTCAAGTGCACTAATATAAAAATGTTTATTTCATACTATTAGAACATGATAGAACAAATGCAATCCAATTCTGCATTTCACGCATTGCGTCAGCGCTACCGTACACTTGTGACATCTCACGACACTAGGCCGAAGTACGAAATACTATGTCAGGCTTTAATTGCAAATGTACGTAACTAAATGTGTATTATTGGTGAACGGACAATACTTACTAATTTTCACGTGGAAGCGTGTCCGAAACGGATTTCAATTATATTTCACCGCAGAGGTATTCAGAACTGACACAAACTACCAGAGTACAACTGAAATCGGCTGTTTACTAATATTTTTCGCAATTACTGTATCACTAAAGGTCTTCATAAATATGTTTGTTTCCTAAAAATAAAAAATCATGCAGTAAGGGGTTAATATAGAGATCGTTGTCATTGTGAAGGTAAATAAATTTTTAACCATTTGCAAAATTTTTTGTCCGCCGTTTTAAATGCACCTTTCTATACATGAGTTGGATTATCAAAATTCTTTGATAAAAATCTTTTATTAGTTTCATCTGAATGGAAGTTAATAACACGAAGCTTTACGGGTCTCTTTTTCATAAAATACTTAACAAGTCAAGGAGCAAATAAATCAGGCAATATTCCTGGATCGGCCAGCACAGGAGAAAAACTTAAAGGTTCCCCCAACAATATCCTCTTCTTCAGGCTTTTCATAATCCAATGATGAAGAAGATAATGTGCTATCTAGTTGTTATTATTTATTAGTGACCTTTAAGAACAATGAACTCGCAGAAGCACATCCCACAGTAGTTTTTAAAGAAAACAAAAACGTTTCCAGAGGTGGTCCACTTAGCTTATTTCTTTCGTTTATTTTTAACTCCTTCATTTTTTGATAATAAGCATCATATTGTCTCTTGGTTTGTTTTTCTTTCTGACATCTAAGGGGTAAGATTATATTCTTAATTATAGAATAGATTCTAAATTATGCCAATTGTTTTGATTGAAAATCATTAATATATCGTTTGTTTATAAAAGCCTTTGAAGCAGATTTTTCGGTTTATTAGTTTTTACAATTTTTGAAATCGTTAAATACATTTTTTACCAATTAATGTTTCGAGCGTTGCATTTTTGTTTTCACCTAGGATATGGCAATTGTTTTAACATACAATCATAAATCCATTGTTTGTTTATGGATATTGAGCCTTTAAAGAAAATTCCTTGGTTGAATTAATTTTTCAAAATTTTTCGAACCGTTGAGTGTTTCAAGTTTCAAGCTCTCCTGTTTCGTTCCCAATTAGTATGTGGGTAAATACACAAAAAATTTACAGGATATCCATTTTTTTTTTCGCAAAAAAAAAACAGCCCGTGCCGGCCTTGGACTCGATGAAAATTGAAGTTTGGATGTTCAGGAATGTCAAAAAAATGAGGAACAAGAAAAAAATTGGAGGTGTTTTTCAAAATCTCTTGAGAAAAATTGATTTTTGGGTTTAATCGCCTGGTTTGCAAGTAATCAGGAGTTTTTTCGGGGTAAGACAGTTTGATTAATTACTTTAAATCTTTCATCATACGTGGATCCGTGCCCATGGTAACTGTTCTGTTATTTTATTGACGACTTTTATCTTTCAATCGAAGTTCGAGCACGTTAATATAAGTTGAAAAGTATGTTTTCCCCCCATTTCGTGAATTAACAGTGAAGCATCATCTCGACTATCAGACCCAAGTCGATGTTCCCACTATCAAGAAAACTAAGAGGCAACATGACAAGGAAAAAAAAGAAAAAGCCGACAACGACTATTGGATAGTAAAGCAAAGAAAGTCGCCCAACTTGGGTAAGTAGTTCAATGCAATCTAGGAGAAAACTTTGTGATCCGATGAAATCATGGTACAATGTGCACTTCTAGGACCAATTCTGCGCAACCTACTCCGCTGGAAGATCTGGAAATCGTCACAGTCGATGCACATCTTCTACGGAGTTCATCTTTTAGGCAATCTCTGCAAACGTGTGAAGAGCATACGCAAGTGCCACAAGCGTCTCGGGCAACAGAAATGCGGTTACGGAAAGAAAATAAGGCTTTAAAAGAAGAACTTAAAAAGCAACAGGAACAATTTAAAGAGTGGAAAAACAATCACGTGGAAATGCTTAAAAAGAAGAATGTGATGCTGCAGAATTCAAGGAAACTAATTGCAATACTTCGTGGGCAGGTGGAATATTTTGAGAAGTTTCTGGCCTCGATTCGTATAGCTAGGTCGGCTATTAAAACTCACAAGGAAAAAACATTTTTTAGTTTAATATTTTCAAGTGATGTGAATTTGAAGTAAATTCGAAAAAAAAAATATTACACCGTCAGTAGGTATTATGAAAAGAAAAACCAAAACCTTCAGCTCGACAAAAAGTCATAAAATCTCAAGAAAACACATCAATTGATTATTGATTTCTATCTTAGTGATGACAATTCTGTAATGGCCACGGGAATCCGTGATACGATAACTAAGGGCAAAATTAAACATCGCAAATGGTATTTAACAGATACTGTAGATAATCAACATAAGAAGTTCAATAAGATCACAGAAAATAGTATTTCAAGAACACTGTTCTATCGATTGAAGCCGTTTTGGGTGATAAAGAGGAGTATGAGTGCACGAGACACTTGTCTCTGTCGTGTACACACGAACTTCCAACATCTTCTCGACCGGCTGAGAATTTGGAAAATTATCAAAAATAACTCAATAGAGCAATTTACCGCTGACCTCTGTTGCAATCCAGTGTCGGAAGAGTGCATGAGAAGAGAATGTCTTGATTGCCAGGATCGATCAAATGTTGATACACAGTCAACAGAACTCACTTGGTACTTGACGTGGGTGACAAAAAAAAATTGAAAGGCCAGGAGAAAAGGATAAAATGTATTCCGTTGTAACAACAACTCGCGAAAAAGTCATCTGCAGTCTAAGCGATTTGATATCCCGCGTCAATGAATCGATACCTGTTGTTTTTTTTGCATCATTTCATTACTGATCAGCAATTTCAACAGCTAAGGTTATTACAAAATTCATTGACCGCTAATGAAATTTATCTTGTTATTGATTTTTCACAAAATTATATTGCAAAATATAATGAAGAAATTCATAGTGCGCACTTCGGGGCATCGAAAAAACAAATCTTATTGCAAACAGGAGGTTTCTACTACAAGGATAAAGAGAATAAATTGAGATTCAAGTCACTTGTATCTGTTTCTGATAACTTGAGATACGATGCTGCTGCTGTATGGGCGCATTTATTATCAATTTTCAAAATAGTTACCACGATTATTAAAAATATTTAAACTGTACATATTAAAAGTGACGGTCCAGTTACTCAGTATAAGAACAAATCAATTTTTTTTTGTTCCGCCATTTTTCTGAGCAGTTAAATTGGAGTAATACTACCTGGAATTTCATTGCTGCTGCCCATGGCAAGAGTGCTGCTGATGGCATCAGCGGTTCTGTGAAAGCTTTATGTGATCGCGTCGTTCGTTGTGGGGGCAATGTTTTATGTGCTAAAGATTTAGTACGCGTAATCAATGAAGAAAGCCCTAAAGTACCAGCGGTGTTAGTAAAGGAGGAGGACATGCTTCTTATTGATGCACTGTTACCTGAAAACTTGAAATCTGTCTCACAGAGTTCTATTGTACATCAAGTAGTGTGGACGCGGATGCAAAGTGATCATTTATTCTTTCGCTCTCTCTCTTGCTCAGAATACTCGCAGAGTAACAGCATACATCGAGGTATGGACAAGAGCACAATGATATATGCAAAAAGTGAAATGAAAAAAGATCTCGTGTCAGATAGGAATAGGCCTAAACGGAAGCCCAGAATTTCAAAAGGTTGATTATAAGTTGAAAGTATCTTTTTAGCAGTGTTGAAAAGCCAGTTGTTATTAAGTAGTTTATGTATTTGTTAATGATTTAAAGCAATTAATCAAACTGTTTTACCCCGAAAAACCCCCAATTACATGTAAACCAGGCGATTAAACCCAAAAATAAATTTTTCTCAAGAGATTTTGAAAAATTTGAAAAATCTCAAAAACACCTCCCATTTTTTTCTTGTTCCTCATTTTTCTGACGTTCCTGAACGTCCAAACTTCAATTTTCATCGGGTCCAAGGCCGGCACGGGCAGTTTTTTTTGCGAAAAAAAATGGGTATCCTATAAATTTTTTGTGGATTTACCCATATAGCAATTGATTTATAGAAAATGAGAAATTAATTATTTATTTATGCATCTTAAACATGTGGAGAAATTTCCTTGATTAATTGATTTTTTGCAATTTTTCGAATTGTTGAATGCATTTTTCGATTTTCCGATTCAAGTTTGAAAGGTTGCCGTTTTGTTTGCATCTAGAACAGCCAATTATTTTGATTGAAAATGATTAATGCTTCGTTTATTTATTAATCTTAAGCTATTAAAGCAAATTTCTCGGTTATTAGTTTTTCACTATTTTTCAAATCGTTAAATGCAATTTTCGTTTTGCCAATTCAAGTTTGAGCGTTCGTGTTTTGTTTCCACCTACTACCACTACTAGTAGTAGAATATGACAATTGTTTTAACTGAAAATAATAAATGCAATTTTTTATGAATCTTGAGCAAATTCTTTGGTTAACAAAACTTTGCCCATTACAGTTTCTTTTATCTTATAACAATCGAAAAAAATCTATTAAAAAAACACTACTTTTTACTTTTTTTAAATATCTAGTTCCCAATGACTGTTTATAAAATTTTATGTGTCATTATATTTGGCTCGCAAAACTGCAATTATTTCCGCATTTAACCGTCTCTCTATCTCCGCTAGTTATTGAGATACCCATATTAAACATCGAAAAAAACTCAGCCTGTATTTACGTACTGTACGGATTTACTTTCTCCGTTACAAAGTACGAGAAAGTATTGTGATCGTGATTTTTTTTAAATTTTTTTTACAGAAATATCCGTTTTGGGGTTCCTAGATGCCATTTCAACAATTTCTGGAAAAATTGTTTGTGTGTGCGTGTCTGTCTGTCTGTGTGCGCTGTATCTCAAAAACTAAAAGAGCAATTGATATGAAACTTTGAACATGCGTCTTATTTGATAATCCGAAGAACTGAAAAGCTTTTGATACAATTTCGTACACCGGAAGTGGGTGTTTATCTTAACTGTTTTTTTGTTTTTTGCCAATATTCTCTTAAATATGAAAAATATTACAAAAAAATTTAAACAAACATTGAAGACAACAAAGAAATGAACATCTTTTGCTTGAAATATTTTTCATAAAATCATTGCTATTCGAGAAAAGAATTTATGATTTTTTTTTTAATTCTTGGTTTATAATTATGAAACAATAATAGTTACAGCAAATTTAAGTCAATATTAATTGTAGAGAATGCCAAAATGAACAACTTATGAAGAATTTTTTTTTTAATCTCTTTAGTTTTTGAGCAAACTGAGTTTTTGAATTTAAAGTATAATTTTTCCATCTTTGATAATTTTGACGTTTTAAACGTCAGTTTCGTACGAGTCTTCAAAACGCTCGATGTAATTTTAAAATATGATTTAAATAGAAAATAAACCATGAAAGAGTAAATATAAATGATGATACCATCGGAGAAAGTAACATGATGGCCACATCACCATTTTTTCAAAATAGAATTTCATGGACATTTGAAGATATTATTTGTTTAAATGTTTTTGTAATATTATTTTTATTTAAAAAATTATCGGAAGAAAAAAAAACCGATTAAGGTAAACCGTAATTTGGTGTACCAAATTGTACTAAAAGTTGTGTAGTTGTCATATAAAGCTTAAGCGTAAAGTTTTATTAGAAAATCTCGATTCGTTTTTGTGACACAAAAACATTTATCAAAAAATAGTCGGAATCGAGATCCCCTCTAAATGAATATTTCCATTAAAATTTCGAATGTGTAAAACATGAAAACAGAAAATACCCCATTTTATTTTTTTTTTCAAATTTTGTAATATGAAAAATAATACCAAAATCGTAATGTAAAAATTAAGTTGAAGAAATCGAAGAACTGCACATCTATTGTTGATAAATGTGTTACATAAACTATTTAATTTTTGAGAAAAAAATAATAATTAGAACATTTTGACTTTGGTCTATAATTATGAAATGATAATAGTTACAAAAATTGTAGAAAATGAACAACGTATAAAGAATAAGTTTTTTTTCAAAATCTGACTTGTTTTAAAAAAAAAACATCAATGAGCGTGCAAAACATCAGAGAAATCCCTTATACCATCAAATCGGAGAAAGTTACATGATGGCCACATCAATATTTTTTACTTTCTCCGTTACGAAGTACGAGAAAGTATTGTGATCGCGATTTTTTTTCAAATTTTTTTTTACGGAAATGTCCGTTTTGGGGTCCCTAGATGCCATTTTTTTGTGTCTGTGTGTGTGTGTGTGTGTGTGTGTGTGTGTGTGTGTGTGTGTGTCTGTCTGTATGTGCGCGCTGTATCTCAAAAACTAATAGAGCAATTGATATGAAACTTTGAACATACGTCTTATTTGATAATCTGAAGAACTGAAAAGCTTTTGGTAAAATTTCGTACACCGGAAGTGGGTGTTTACCTAAACTGTTTTTTTGTTTTTTGTCAATATTTTCTTAAATATGAAAAATATCACAAAAACATTTAAACAAACATTGAAGACAACAAAGAAATAAACATCTTTTGATTGAAATATTTTTCATAAAATCATTGCTATTCGAGAAAAAAATGTATTATTTTTTTAATTTTTTGGTTAATATGAAACGATAATAGTTACAGCAAATTTATGTTAGTAATAATTGTGGAGAATGCCAAAATGAACAACTTATAAAGAATAAGTTTTTTTCGAAATCTCGTTAGTTTTTGAGTAAACCGAGTTTTTGAATTTTGAAAGTATAATGTTTGCAACTTTCATAATTTTGACGTTTTTAACGTCAGTTTCACCCGAGTTTACGCAACGCTCGATGTACATTTAAAATATGATTTTAATTGAAAATAATCCATGAAAACGTAAATATAAATAGCCATCATACCATCAAGTCGGAGAAAGTAACATAATGGCCAAATCACCATTTTTTAATATTACAGTATCGTATTTATCGTTGTCATGGTAAAAACATAACAGTGAGGTTTAAACTTCTCATTTTTGTAAACAATATCTGTAAGTCAAGTAAAAAGCACGATCGTGAAATAGTTATTTAACCAACAAGTGTGTTAATGATGGCGATTAATGATTGAGACATTTTCACGCACGAGCGCTTGCGCGAGTGAGTTAATTGTTGAGATCATTAATCGCCAATTAACACACGAATTGGTTACAAGATTTTTCCGTTGATCGTAACTTAGATCAACATTAGAAATTAGATTAGAGAAAATCCAAACAAAAAAAAGAAATAAACTTGCTATTAAGCCCTTTGCAGCACTATCGGCAACACATGCGAATAGTGCAGATTCCAAATGACGTCTTACCTGTTACTCCTCGCACCAGGAAATAAATTCTACGTAAGTTTTTTCGTAAAAATGTGTACTCTTTTCCGGAAGCAAATTTAATGTAGCGTTATTTGCAATGGCTAGTACTTTTGGTACTTTATAGATTTGACGTTTCACACTTTGACATTATTGTATAACAAAATCGAAGGCGGTTCGCCGCTAATTTGTTTCTAACGCAGAGAATTGATATACTTTTGCATTTACATGTGAAACAAATTATAGATCGTTTCCTCGCTATTATCAGTTACATTTCCAGTAATTATGAGTAATTAGCCACACATTAATCAGCTATTTAATGCTTAACTAGAAATCGTTATTTTTTTTAGGAAATGATTGCTAGGAATTCGAGTTAGGGAATCGAGGATGATAGGGAATTGGCTTAGCTAGGGCCTTCAGCCACAACCGATGTATAGTAGTTAATAATTCATT
The DNA here is from genome assembly GCA_910593695.2 of Ocypus olens. Classification (NCBI taxonomy): domain Eukaryota; kingdom Metazoa; phylum Arthropoda; class Insecta; order Coleoptera; family Staphylinidae; genus Ocypus; species Ocypus olens. The sequence continues at coordinate 38,300,635 of OU343058.1, forward strand.
TAAGTGAAATGAGGACAAAGACTAAATATATCCAGGGACCCGCACGGCCATTTTTCGTGTTAAAAAAGTAAAAAAAAGTGACCGCCCGACGGGACTCGAACCAGCACCAGCGGGGTCTAGAGGCCGGACCTCTGCCCACTAGACTACCGCGGCTCTAGAAATCGTTTATTAATGAAAAATCGTTCATTAATATGGGTCATTAATGAACGATTTTTGATACATTTGGGTACATTAAAGTTAGCCTTTAACCAACGAGCAACGGAAATAGTTATTTAACCAACAAGTGTGTTAATGATAGCGATTAATGATCGAGACATTTTGCGCGAGAGCGTTAATTGTTGAGATCATTAATCGCCAATTAGCACACGAGTTGGTTACAAGATTTTTCCGTTGATCGTAACTTAGATCAAAATTAGATTAGAGAAAATCCAAACAAAAACCAACCAACAAACTTGCTATTATGCCCTTTGCAGCAATATCGGCAAAAAATGCGATTAGCGCCGATTCAGAATGACGTCTTATCTGTTACTCCTCGCACCAGGAAATAAATTCTATGTAAGTTTTTTCGTAAAAATGTGTATTCTTTTCCGGAAGCAAATTTAATGTTGCATTATTTGCAATGGCTAGTACTTTTGGCGGTGTTAATTTAAACTCGACACTATCCATAGTAGCAGACATTTACTTGATACACGCGTTTTATAAATTTGACGTTTCGCACTGACATTATTGTATAACAAAATCGAAGGCGGTTTACCGCTAATTTGTTTCTAGCGCAGAGAATTGATAAACTTTTGCATTTACATGTGAAACAAATTATAGATCGTTTTTTCGCTATTATCAGTTACATTTCCAGTAATTATGAGTAATTAGCCACTCATGAATTAGCTATAAATCGTTCTTTTTTTTAGGAAATATGATTGATAGAAATTCAGGTTAGGGAATCGAGGATGATAGGGAATTGGTTTAGCCAGCTAGGGCATTCAGCCACAACCGATGTATAGTATTTAATAATTCATTTAAGTGAAATGAGGACAAAGACTAAATATATCCAGGGACCCGCACGGCCATTTTTCGTCTTAAAAAAGTAAAAAAAGTGACCACCCGGACAGAACTCGAACCCGCACCAGCGGGGTCCAGAGGCCGGACCTCTACCCACCAGACCACCGCAGCCCTAGAAATCGTTCATTAATGAAAAATCGTTTATTAATGAAAAATCGTTCATTAATAGGGGTCATTAATAAACGATGTTTGATACATTTGGTTGCATTAAAGTTAGCCATTAACCCACGAGCAATGGAAAAAACAAATTATTGCGTTTTATTTAACGAATCGTTGAGGGAGTAAACGAATGAGTCATTTGCTGTTCAGTATTTTATGTTACGATCTGTGTTACATTCAATTAGAAACGATCGATCTTGGAAAACTCAAATACTTATATTGATTAGTATATTTTGTAACAAGGTTAGAATAGAAATTCGATGCGAGTGGAATAGAACTGCGAGCATCTGAATTTCCATTCTTACCGAGTAGCAGACTATACTTTCTCCTCGACCAGATAAAATAGACTAATAAAATAATGAAGACAAAGAACTTACGTTTTATTATCACGTTTGTGGTTATGTTTACAGTATTTTGACAATTGATATCCAAACGATGTGAGAATATTCATTCCATTACTTATTATGGAATGAATTACATGCAAAACGCATAAGCATATAGTGTTTTGTTCCATAATAAGAATGAGAATGTGTACGTTCTATGATCAAAATTGATTTCGGAATGCTTAAATTCTACAATGGTCGTGGAGAAATTGTGTTTCTACAATTATATCAGCCTTATCTTAAATAATATACTCGCCAATTTTCATGAATGTTCACCAAGTATTTCCATGGAAAAAACAACAATATCGAGGAGGTCGAACACACTAGTGACAAACGAAATTTTTAATGATATTTATGCCCTGTTAAGCACAGTGCATACCTATGAAGGAATTTATTATTGAAGGTAATCTTTGTTTTGTATTAATAGCTTCTGCATACAATGTGCAATGAATATTTATTAATTTATTTAATAATCATAACCCAACAGGCAGTTATTTTCCAGTTACAGGAAAAATATGAAAATATATAGCAGAAAAAACAATAAGTAATACAAAGCAATTAATAAAATACAATACAAGTACACTTCAGAGTATAATCAGTTTGTTTACTATAAAGACAAAACGAATGCATAAGTTAATAATTCTAATCAGTAGCACCATTGTATTTATATATCTAGTATGCCAACGCAATGTAAATTTTTGTGGCTAAAAATTGGGTTTCCGAATACACCAAGAGAGCGCGTAAGCATTCACACATTGAAAAACTCGCTACTCAAGTGATATGTGTTGAATAAAATAGAAACAACCTTACTTATTGCAGAGAGTATTAAATAAATTAAAAAAAACGAAATATAGCCTGAATATATAAATATTCAACCTGTTCGTAACTCTGCAAGCAAAATTAAGTCTTACTAAGACAATAAACAAATAACTTATTGAAACAACTACTTCCCTGGCTGATGCCACGCCGGATATTGAATGATACAAAAGAAATTTGCATGTTATTACTAGTACTACTAGTGAAATAACATTGGTTTAAGATCCCTTATTTCTACCCACAGGACTAACTTGAAAAATGAAACTAAATTGAATTTGAAAACTTTAAATTATAAAACTGAACCCAAAACTATGTAAAAATTAAGTAAATAGCCATCTGCAGACGCGTTTCGAGATTTATCTCTCATCAGTGCAGCTTCGCATTTAAATTGAATGTTAAAGAATAAAATACACTTACGTGAAGGTGACCGTGACCGTGAAGAGTATTAAATTTTTTTTTTTTTTTTTAATTTTTTTTAAATTTATTTAATACTCTCTGCAATAAGTAAGGTTGTTTCTATTTTATTTATTATTTAAATCGAGTATTCGGTTTTCCAACTGAAAACAAGATCATTTATTTCTTCACATCTGTACTTTCACTAATCACCTAAATTCAGGTATAAAATCAGTCCAACCCTTCTATAATCTCCTCATTTGTTTACGACTCCTTCACGGTCACGGTCACCTTCACGTAAGTGTATTTTATTCTTTAACATTCAATTTAAATGCGAAGCTGCACTGATGAGAGATAAATCTCGAAACGCGTCTGCAGATGGCTATTTACTTAATTTTTACATAGTTTTGGGTTCAGTTTTATAATTTAAAGTTTTCAAATTCAATTTAGTTTCATTTTTCAAGTTAGTCCTGTGGGTAGAAATAAGGGATCTTAAACCAATGTTATTTCACTAGTAGTACTAGTAATAACATGCAAATTTCTTTTGTATCATTCAATATCCGGCGTGGCATCAGCCAGGGAAGTAGTTGTTTCAATAAGTTATTTGTTTATAGTCTTAGTAAGACTTAATTTTGCTTGCAGAGTTACGAACAGGTTGAATATTTATATATTCAGGCTATATTTCGTTTTTTTTAATTTATTTTGATATGTGTTGCATACTTGAAAATTATTACTCGTTTTAGAATGAATTTTTGAATTATTCGATCCGTATAGGAAATTCAAGGCCGCCGTCTGTCCCGAAACTCTTCCGTTGTAATGTAAACAAAAATCGAGGAACATAAATAAACACCGCACCGCATAATATATTTTAACATAAAATCCATAGCGGCAGTAATACAGAAAATATTCTTCATGGAAATGAACTACTGCAAAATTGAAATTGGGGTAGATGAAATTAATTAAAGTTCGGAAAAGTAATGTGATCGTGAAAATATTTTCAACTTTTATTTTGAGAAATATTGTAAATATAAATACACAACTATTACTTTGATATATTAAATAAATACAAATTAAAATTTTTCAGGTTTTTGTCAATAATTATTAAATCATAAACTTTACATCAAATTTTCAAAACAATATATGTAGGGAATGCGAAAATGGACGATTTATAAATAATAAATTTTTCTTAATATAACGCGTTTTTGAAAAAATAATGAATGTAAAAAATATCACAAGAAAAACCCTATTATCATTATATGAAAAGAAAGTAAAATAATGACCACTTTTTTTATTGTGGTTCCAGCGGTTTCTTTTTTTTTAATACGTGTTCTAAATCTTTACATGCCTTGTGGGGTGCCGAGGTATTTTTAATATTTTTCAAACAAATATATTTTTTGTTATATTATAATATATAATATAAATTAAAAATATGTATTTAATATAAACAATCAAGACAGAAAATAAACACAAACATTTTATTTGTAACAATACTAAAATATGTAATGTAACTACTGTAACTATTAAGTTCTATAAAAATCATGGTGATGGTTGCGACCGTTACTACGTGGTAATTCATTATCTAATCACTGAATAAAAAACTTACTATGTTTTTTACCACAATTTATTTGATGTATGTACAAATTTTACACATACATACATATCACGACTTAAATTTCGACGTTTTACTGTCATTATCAAGTGAAACAATTAATGGAAGAAGTTACATTTATATCAGTACGAGAATAGGGCGAATGTAACAAAATGGTTTACAGTAAACAGGTGCAAAGATTTAAACATAATTAAGAGATTAAAGAATTTTGAAAAGCGGTGAGTACATTAAATCGGTCTGCTCGTTCAACAGATTAGCGAGGGGATTATTGCTTAGTCTGAAAATTTCGGCGGATTCAAGGAAGTTAAGCTTTGTACCTTTTGTACAGTTGTGCAAAATTTTCATATTTTGGATTTCGGGGAATGAATGTTTACATTCTAAAGAATGGTTAGAGAATGAACTGGAATTTTGATTTAATCTAAAGGCGCGAAAAAATAGCTCACATTCTCCGCAAACGAAACCATCAAATCGCGTTTAAACCTAGCTGTAAATTATCAAATATACTATTCAATTCAAAAGATAAAATCAATCCCTTAAAGAAATCAGGTGTTTATAAAATTTCTTGTTCCGAATGCAATAGTGTATTGTAGGACAAACCGGTAGTAGTTTCGAAAAAAGATATTCTGAACATTTCCGAATTTTGAAAGGCGAGACTGAGGAGGACATAATACATTTTAACATGAACCCCATGTCATTTAACTTTACCTAAAATGAAAATCAAAATCAAATTTTGGTTCTACATTGTAATTCCAATAAATAAATTATCATCAGCTGCTACTCGTATTTTTTTTTATTTTGCAACATTATTTTTAATTAAACCGCATATAAAATCCATATTTTAATCATTTTGTCGCATATATTGGACAATTTTAAGCGCATATAAAAAAATATAATGCCTTTTTTAACGCATATAAAAAAATAATGACTTTTTACGTCTCAATAGTTTTCTTAAACAGAAATTCCATCTGTTTTAAAACATGTTCTTTTATACTGCAAATCTGAAATGCGCATATAAAGCACGCTTTTAAATTATTATATCGTATTTCAGAAATAGTCTACATACATCTTTATTCAGTTTCTTATTACACAACTATATAACATATAAAAGTGTAATTAACTGAGTCCGAATGGGCTATCGACCTGCGGTCTTTCGGCCCTGAAATAGTCTATTATTTTAAAAAGAACCACATTAAATATGTTAAAGATTATTTTAAATTTATTTATTAAGAAAATTAGTCTATTTAATTTTAGTTAGAAAGAATTGATGCATCAGAAAATGTATGAATGATCAGCGAGTGCAGTGGAACTCCAAATATAACGAAGTATCGTAAATCGCCGATTAGGTATAAAAAAATTAAACAAACCGAGAGCATTTATCAAAGCTATAAATCTGTCAATGCGCTACAACCGAAAATGTAAATACGTACGCGTGGTATTAGTCATTCTCCACAAAAACAAATAATTTCATATTGCATTCAGGCAACTCAGTAGGCATATTATATTCATAGCCATCTATGAGGGCATAGTAAAATCAATTTAATAGCTATTTTATAGCGCCTCATACGGAGGCTTCCAAAGTAGGGATCTCAGAGGCTTCCAATACTTGCCTCGTTTTCTCCCATAAGCGTTGCACTACTAGATATGTATATACAATGGTAGCACTAACATGGATCTTTCATTGGACTAAATTAAGTTGTTTTAAGTCTGCTTTTAACTGTTCATATTGTCATTATTTAATATTATCTACACATCTTTTTAAAACCTCGCTATTTTCCTTCACGTTGTTATGATACGTTTCGATTCCAATTTTCCGATCCGTACTTAAAACATTAAGTATATTTTGTTTACACAACTAATAACTAATTTCCGGTAACGGGAACGACAAGTTAGGTACATTTTCGTTCCCGTTCCCGTTCTCGTTACCGTTCCTGGGTTGTTGTGAAGCTGCCTTAACCAGCGTTGCCATCTGATCACATAATATTTCCGCCAACCTAATTCCACTAGAATTCCGCCAGAAAATATGAAAATATAAAGTACGAAATAAATCAATCTTTCAACAGTTGAATTTAACGTTTTGCGTAGGAATTAAAGTTGAATATTACGTAGAGCAATGAAATAATCCGGGAGAAAATAAATACAGTTATGATTTAATTCCTTCAAAATTTGAATGAATCTTTGAAAATTAATATTTTCAGCAGTAGAAGACGAATAAAAATCTAAAAAAAAAAAACAAATTGGGATATAATAGAATTCCATAAAAATTGTAAAATCTTTACGAAACACCTACCTTTAAAACTGACTTAAATTTTTGAAAATTTGCCAATTTCTCCCTGAGTTATAATTTTTTTAAATTTAATGTTTTAAGTTTCCGAACAATTGAACAAATCTAAAAAAACTTACGAAGGTATGCGAAAGTCCGAGAGATGGCACCACCAGCGCGTATCGAGGTCATGTTTAGTTAGTAGCATAGGGAGAATTAGAAACGCGACATCCACGCCATCTCACAGTCATCTGGCCCAACTAACGTAACGCATCACTGCCAAATATATGTACAAATCTTTGTAAACAAGCAATATGGTCATATTTTTGTTGGTTAAATATATTTTAGGTATTTAAGAACATCCAAATATCTGGTAATATTCAAATTCCACTAGTGTTAATTGTTTGTGTAAGTCTATTTGATAAATTTTAAAGCAAAATAGACTTTTGAATAGTTTCACAAATTTATATTGTTTTAAGTCCTTTGTGAGATATGACAACATCTGTTTCCCATCATATTGCCGGCCCCGTACGTACATAACCTCATTAACGTCAGGAGTTGAATTGTTATTCGGCCAGGTATTTATAATTTAAATTTAAATTTATATTCTTAAACTTAAAAGAGTGTGCAATGGGTAAATTAAGTAGAGCATGTTCAGGATCTCATGGCGATGCGCAGAAAATCAAAAATGCGTCCGTAATCAGCTGGGCGCTGATTACTATCTATCCTGAAATTGTAAGGGCACGCGTCGCAGGGCGTGGCGCGTCGTCTCTCAATGTTTGTCTTGTGCATCGGTACTCGCTCCACACTCGCTCGCTCTTTGCCTTTTCGATTTGCTTTTATTGTTATTTTGTTTGTTATTATTGTTATTCGTATTCATTGTTGTTTTTATTTGTTACATTTATGTTCATTGTCGTTATTGTTATAAGTTTATAACATTAAACGAGTTATGATGAGTAACAACAAGAAAGTTGTACACAGCCAAGGGCGAGAAATAGTTTATAATGTGTTTAAATTTATGAAAGCCCAGAAGGAATTGTCAGCACCCCTGACGATTAAGAATCTATACACGACTGTAGCAGAAGCAACTGGTGTTGGCTCTAGAACAATCCAACGCATTTGTAAACAAGCTGCAGGAAAACCAGAAGGTATGCAATTTAAATTATTTTCATTAATAGATAAGTGATGTTTTACTATCCAGATTGGATTGGAACCGAGTGTGTTTTTAAACGTTCTAATAAATATTCTGAAACTCCAATAAGAATATTATTTTTCTTTCTGCCGTTTATTTTAATACTTTATTAATTTCATATTGAATTTTTTTAGGTTACAAATTCTGCTCGCCTCGGAAACATATAGTAAAACCGAAGATTACCTCACAAGTGGACCAATCGGATGAAGCAGTAATCCGTAAAATTATTTACCGATATGCCGACATACATAAAAGAAGACCCACGATGTCAGCTGTATTTCAGGCAGTGAAGGACGAGGGAATACAATTTAAAGGGAAGTTATCATCATTTCGAGCCCTAGTGCGAAAAATGGGGTTCCGGTGAAAAAAAAACTGAAGATAACCGAAAGGCTCTTATTGAGAAAGAAGATATTCGAATTAAACGAATGGATTTTTTATGTAAATTGAAGCGATACAAGGAAGAGGAAAGAGATATTGTTTATACAGATGAAACGTACTTACACTCATCGCACACAACACCAAAGGCATGGACGGATGAATCAAACAATTGTTTGAAGTCGCCAGCATCGAAGGGGCAAAGGCTCATAATAGTTCATGCCGGAGGATCAAAAGGTTTCGTACCTAATGGGTTATTAATTTTCAAATCTGGACTAAAAACTGGGGATTACCATGACGATATGAACGACAAAAACTATGTGAAGTGGTTAAAAGAAAAATTACTACCTAATTTACAAGCAAATTCTGTTGTGGTAATTGACAACGCATCGTACCACAATGTGACGGTGGAACCTAATCCGACCACAGTTTGGAATAAAGCAAAGCTGCAGCAATGGTTAGCTGAAAGGAACATATTTTTTGAAATAAAAGAAACAAATATACAACTATATGCGAAAATTAAATTACATAAACTCGTAAATAAAGTTTATGTAATTAATAAATTACTTGGCGAACATGGGCATATGGTTATGAGGTTACCTCCTTATCACCCGGAACTAAATCCAATCGAAAAAATTTGGGCCCTTGTCAAAAATCGTGTAGCTGCATGTAATGTTACATTTAAACTATGTGATGTGTGGAAGCTGGCCGAAGAACAGTTCAGGAATATTACGGTGCAGTAGTGGCAAAACATTTGTTCCCACGTCAACAAAGTAGAAGAAGACTATCACAGTCGAGAATATTTCTTGGATAATGTAGGCGAATTGATAATTAGACTGGGAGAAGATAGCGACGATTATCATTATCTATCGGACACCGATGATGGAATCGAGGATGACGATTTGGGATGCGAACCATTAATTTAAAAAATAATTTGTTGTTTCCAATACTGTTTTATTTATATGAATTTTATAATAAAGGTTTAAAACTTGTTGATTTTTATAAGAGTTAATGTAATGGCATTATTATTTATTTTACTAATTTATCACAAAAAAAGCTTAAAACCCCATTTCCACTAAACCTCTATCAAATCATACATTTCGCAATAAAGTAATACGCTGAACAGTTACATATAATGTAATAAATCCAGTACATACTTCAAATAATTTTAAATTTGGCGCTTGGTTAGACTAACGGCGAATGTCTTTAATTTACGCGTCATCAGCTGATCTGCCGTTGCGCGTTCGCGCAGGCCAGTAGTCATGAGATCCTGCACTACCTCTACTCTTAAGGCACCTTATTGCAGTAACGTTTATACCCGCGATTCAAATATTAAAAATAAAGCTTTCTTTACATTTCCGAAGTGTCTTAATCGCAGAGATGAATGGGTTAATTCCATTGAATGTATTACTCTAAAAAAATCCACTTTCAAAAGTTATGCACATTTGTGAGGGCCACTTTTTCAGTATTTATTAATTCCTGTAGAAAATATTTAAATTGGAATGCAATTCCGACAATTTTTAATATACCTTCTTGTAGTACTTCTTCTACTACAATTAATGCAAAATCTTTTTTAAAACGGCCCCTTCAAGAATGTAGCTCACTTTATGATTTAACATCTGCCCCAAAAAGAATTCGTTTTGAAAAAAATTTAAGCGAATCCCCTTCAACATCATTTAGAGCTTTACTTATTGCGTTTGATTAAGGGCAGGTGACCCCTACCTATTTTGGTGCGGTACATTGGGTGTAGCTCGTTTATTATAAGATGTGAACATACCGATTTAAGATATATTGTTAATGACCATTCACTCTACCTTTTGCAAGAAAAAAAATAGTAAACAAATTACTAATAAACAATATAGGATTTTCGTGCATTTTTAAATTTCTGTAAAAGTTAGAATGTACAATGTTTTTTTATATGTACGTTGCTATAATACCTAGGAGGTCAGCAATTTTTAGTTAAAATACGGTTAATATTTAATTAGTTATTGAATTATTTCTTAAATTTTATAAACAAATTTTGACAATTTTCATAATTTCTAGAAATATATAGCATTCCAGGTTATACGAATGTACTGATTGCCTAGGTAGTTGGTTTATGTTGATATTTTTTTAAACCGCTGGATAAAACATGATTTTTTAACATTGTATGTCAACAAAGTATAGTTTCATTTTTTTATAAATCGAGTGAGAATGCAATTGTTATTTGGGTTGCCTATACTACCAATTCTAATGAAACGTGCGATTTGGTGGGGGATAGGGAGGTGCATGGAATAACGGGGAGGCGCATGGAATAACGGTGTGGTGGTGTGGTGTAAATAAATTTTAATTTTATTTGTGAATACGTGAATGCGTGAATGCGAAACCGTTGAGAACGGAAAACGCGAAAACAGATTGAGGCACATGTTTGTACTTCCCCGATACGTGAATCATGAGAATGGGATCATTAACACATACACATGTGTATTCGCGCGCTGTTATTCACACTTTTTTTACATTTGTATATTTTTAAAGAATATTATTTTTATTAATATACCGTGGGCCAAAAAAATGGTACAAGTAGTTTTGTACTCATATATCTTCGTGAGTTATTAATATTTTTAAATAATTGATATAATACTGAAAAGCATGGACTATTTCTATAGAGCAAAAGTACTTCATCTTATCTATAAAAATCGGACTATTCACAGTTATATTAATTATTTAAAAATATTAATGACTCACACAGATATAACAGTACAAAACTACTTGTAGCGTTTTTTTTTGCCCAAAAACTACCAAATATCAACACCGTTGCACAAGGACTCGAGATATGGTAGCACCCTTAACCAAACATTTGTAACAACAATGGTTGGTAGTAATTCCAATAAATAGTCATCTGTTGCATTTTTTTTTATTTTAAACATTTATTTTTAATTAAACCGCATATAAAATCCATATTTAAATCATTTTTCTGCAGCCGACCCGAAAATAACACTTTCGGTATGATTTATTAAATCGAAAGTACCACTATATATTTTTGTATAATTCAATATTCGTCGTGGTATTAGCCAGGAAAGTAGTTGTTTCAAAAAGTAATTTGTTAATTGTAGTCGTATTCATACGACTAATCATCTACAGCAAGTTTGGCATTTTTGATTTCTTATTATTAACATTAATAAAAGTATGTGACTTATTTTTTCTTTATTAAAAATATATATAAACAAACTTATGTATTTTTCATTGACATATTTCAATTTATTACATGAATATTTCAAATAATAATAATAAATATATTTCAGCATTTTATAGTGCATAAAATCCTCTCTTTACTGATGATAAAATACACTGGGGAAAAAAAATGAAGCACTTGAAATTCGTGAAATTTCGACCATTTTCAAACCGCCATAACTCGGCGTTTTTTGAATCGATTTTGATGAATCTTTAAGGGCGAAAAACTTTGAAGTGTCTTCTTTAAAGTCATGCATACGAACTAAAGCGTAACTTCTACCGCCCCTCTCTAGCACCCCTGTGAAAAAAAATTCAGGAAACCATGTCCAACTTTGACTATGTCTATGGAGTTGGAAAATTTTTTTCGACTCGATCCACCATAAAGGCATTAAAATTTGATCAATTCCCGATGCGGGACTCGAAGAACAAAGTTTCTACGACGATTGGGCACTAAGTTATGGGTGTTTAAAAAAAGGGCATTTTGGGGTCTTTTTATTATTTCGTTTGGAGGGGCGTAGAGCCCTCTCTTTGAGTGGGGGATAAACTCTCTCAAAGAGGACACATTTTGCTTTTTATTTCTCAAAAGATAGTCGAAATTGGTTAAATACAAGCCGAGTTATGACCATTTTAAAATTACCTAAATTTTTACAAATCTCAAGTGTTTTATTTTTTTCCGGCAGTGTAATTTGTTTGTTTTTATTGGACGAATGGAAAAATGGACCAATGGTGGTGAGTTAAGCCCACATTTATTTGCGACCCTTCAGAGATCGTTAAAGTAAGCCTGTTTTGACCTAAAATAAAGTTTTTTGTTAATGGAGTTCTAAAGTACAAAATGCGATATTCATGATTTCGCGAAAACAATTAATGCTCGCGGATACCTCACAGAACATGCAAAGAAAATTTCATTCGTGAAAACGAAAACAATTTCGTCGAAAAACTTCGGACTTATGAGTCAAAAAACCACAAAATTCGCTTTTTTTTTCAAACACCAATAACTTTGTGCCAAGTCGTCGTAGGAACTTCGTTATTTGAGTCCAGTGCAGGTAATTGAACACATTTCAATGTCCTTTTGTTGGATCGAGTCGACACATTTTTCCAACTCGGTACAAGTTGCCGAAGTTGGGCGTTTTTTTGTCCAAAAACTTGTTTTTTTTTTTTGTTCGGGGGTTGAAGGGTTCGAAAAGGGATCATTCTAATCTGAGTTTACTCCCTTAAAGTAGAGCCAAAATGGGTTTTTTTCCCGAAAGAATCATCAAATCTGGTTGAAAAGTCAGTGAGTTATGTGCGAAAAACCTCAAAATGCATTTTGACACCCATAACTTGGTGTCAAATCGTCGTAGGAACTTCGTTCTTTGACTCCTGCAAAGGGAATTAATCAAATTTTATTGTCTTTATGATGGATAGAGTGGACAAAATTTTTCCAACTCCGTAGACATCGTCAAAGTTGGACATGGTTTCCAGAAAAAAACTTTTTTTTCCACAGGGGCATTAGAGAGGGGCGGAAGGGGTTACGCTTAATTTCGCATACATGACTCTAAAGAAACCACTTCAAAGTTTTTCGACCTCAAAGATTCATCAAAATCGATTGAAAATACGCCGAGTTATGGCGGTTTGAAAATGGTCGAAATTTCACGAATTTCAAGTGTTTCATTTTTTTTTCAGTATTTACCTTTTATATTTATGTATACGTCTTTGTTGTTCCCTTTTTTACTGCCGTATCAGGATTGGTTACTACTTTTTGCGTTTTCTACCGTTATTCTGAATATTTTGCCTTACTACCTTTCTCGGCTTTTCCGCCCATTGCCTTATTCTGACTATTTTTATTTTATTTAGTACCCAACTTCTTTGATCTGGTTATAAGCGCAAAATATTATGTATACTTATATTTTAACAAATAAAATAAAATAAATAATTTATCTCTCTTTAATTTGCCACATTCAGCCCCAGCTATCGTTGGGGGCACCCCGACTTCCAAGCAAACAGAAATAATGACGCCACAACACAAATCAGAGAAAGGGGAAGTCCCTGTAGAGTGACGTTTTTAAATAATAAAATGTATTGATCAACTAATTATTTTCGTTAAAAAAAAACACTAAGAGCGCTGATAATATCAAATCAGATAAACTAACACCACAAAAATAATTATATATGATGAAAAAAACACAAGTTTTGGTATTGCCGTCAAGAACGCATAAACATGTCGGCTCCAATTTATTGAGGCGTGGTCACTCCATGCTTGGGGGCGTGTGATATATTTTTTTTTCGTCCTCGATCGCGAAATCATGCAGACCGAACATTACCTAAACAGTGAAAGTTGTGTTGCCTATAGTTGTACTAATTTGATTTAATCCCCCTCTAGTGGACCGTTTAAAGTACTTTCGATGGGTACCGATCCGCTTTTATTTGGATGCGTCGCACTGATGAGAACCAAAAAGTTCGAATTTCAAAAATGAATTGTAAAGTCGCAATTTTAAATTTCCCGCTGGCTCAATGTGCTTGGCCAGATGACTCGCAGACGGCGCTGATGGCGTTTCCAAAAGTTAACATTGAACTGTCCCTCTTTATCCTTAATGCTCTGTGGTAGCATCTCTTGAATGAACGCACACCAAGTTTCAGCCACATTGGTCTATTTCTTTGTGTTTGGCATTCTTGTAAATCAAGGGAGTCGAGTGATTTTCAAGAAATGGACGAAAAAGAATTTCGCGTGGTGATTAAACATTACTTTATGAAAGGCAAAACGCCTCAGGAGACTAAAAAGAAGCTTGATAAACATTATGGTAACTCTGCGCCTTCGATTAGAACAGTTTATAAGTGGTTTCAAAATTTTCGGACTGGCCAAAAAAAAGGCGCAGACCGTTCCTTCGGCCAGAAAGATTATGGCGACTGTCTTCTGGGATTCGCAAGGGATAATCCTCATCGACTATCTGGGAAAGGGTAAAACTATTACAGGTTAATATTATTTATCGTTATTGGACCGTTTGAAAACCGAGCTGGTGCAAGAGAAACGCCCGCGATTGGCCCACAAGAAAGTCCTTTCCATCACGACAACGCACCAGCACACACCTCAACAGTTTTGTTCGCAAAATTAATGGAAATAGGATTCCAAATCGTTTCACATTCCCCCTATTCTCCAGACTTGGCTCCCTCGGACTACTATTTGTTCCCTAATTTGAAGAAATGGCTGGCGGGACAAAGATTTCATTCACTAAGGGATATTTTGCAGACATGGACAAATCCTATTATTCGGAAGGGATCAACAAACTAGAACATCATTGGACGAAGTGAATAAGCCTAAAAGGAGACTATGTTGAAAAATAAAAAAGGTTTACCCCAAACACGTTAGTAGTTTTTATTTTTGCACGGACTTTTCAAACGCCCCTCGTATTATATGATGGAATTGCTCAGAATTTTTAATGTATTCACAAGATATCAACTTTTATTTTTGAAAATATGTAAATTTCAGCCTAAGTTATGAAATTTTAAAAATGATTTTTTTAAGTGGTCGAATATTTCAACAAGGAAAAACTAGAAAAAAAAAATCATATCAATATGATTGATCCTTAAAAACTCTGATGCAATCATAATGCATTTACCTTAAAATTAACCTTGATTTTTTTTTTAAACTGAGTCAATTTTTACGTGAGTAATGAATTTTTAAAAATTAATATTTTCCGTTGTTGAAAACGAACAAAAAAATCAAAAAAATAATAAATAGTGATATAATAGAATTTCACAACATTTTTTTTTAAATCTTTACTACCTTTAAAACCAACTTACATTTTTGAAAGTCTGCCAATTCCTCTGCGTTATGAATTTTTGAAAATTAATGTTTTGAGTTTTGAGTGAACAAACAAAATCTAAAGAAAATAAATTCTTATATGATGGAATTGCTCAAAATTTTTAGTATATTCACAAACCTTTAACTTGAACTTTGATTTTTGAAAATGTTTCAAATTCTACTTGAGTTACGAATTTTTAAAAATTAATATTTAAAGTTATTGAAGACTTGAACAAACAAATCTATTTTTTTAAATATCGAATATTTGACCAAAGAAAAAATAGAAAAAAATTATGGGTATGATTGAATTCTTTAAAAACTCCGAAGCAATCATAATGCATTTATTTACCTTAAAAAAAGCTTTGATTTTTGAAACTGAGTCAATTTAAACGTGAATTTTTAAAAATTAATATTTTAAGTTGTTGAAAACTTGAAAAAAAAATCTATTTTTTTAATATATTCACAAAATATCTCCCTTTAAAACTAACTTTAATTTTTGAGAATGTGTCACTTTTTCCTTAATTTATGAATTTTGTTTTAACTTGTTGAACACTTAAACAAACCAAAAATCGGAAGCAAAATTGAGTGCCACAAATATTTTAATAAATCGACAGAACGGCTGACCACCTTCGAAACTTTGATCTTTGAAAATGTGTTCATTTTTGGGTGTTGGGTGAATTTTTGAAAATTATCGTTTTAAGTTGTCGAATGAAAAAAAATCTGGTATGGTAGAATTTATCAAAAATTCTAGTATACAAAACATCTGCCTTTAGAATTATCTTCGATTTTTGAAAATGTGTCTATTTTTGGGCGAGTTATAAATTTTCAAACGTGATTTTTCAAATTTGTCGAATATTTGAACAAAGAATAAATAGAAAAAAAATAACCAACAAGCTTTAATGAATCATTCCCAATATTTTCGTAATGGCCAATAAAGCATAATTTACTATCGAAAGTGACTCCTAAGTTCTTGATAATTGATTTATTCTCCAAGGTAATACCGCTGATGTTGTAGGGATGTTGAACCATCGTTTTTCTCCTTGAATATATCATCGTGCCACATTTTTTGGGATTTAAGGTAACGTTGTTATTCGCACACCAAAGTTCTAGTCTTCTTAAATCATGCTTCAGAATGTTGTAGTCACTTTCACTATCACAAGCACGATATAGTTTTAAATCATCGGCATAAATTAGACAATTTGACTCAAAGATATCACAAATATGATTTATAAATATGATGAACATTAGTGGTCCCAGGTTTGATCCCTGTGCAACACCAGATTTCTGAACATATTTTGCAGATTTTACTCCTTTGAATTAAACATATTGCATGCAACCTACATACCTACGAAAGTAATAAAAACCATATTTTTTCAAATAAAGTGTCGAAAATGATTCTTTTTGCAATTACTCTGAAACGAACGAAGATATCGGACTCGGGTTTTCATATTTTTTCTTGCAAATTTCATCTACTTTCCGTTTATCATATCAGAATTATACCGTATCATTTAAGTTTTCGTGGCAAAATAAAAAATATATTATCGCAAATTGCGCCCCTAGCAATTTTATTCGGAACTATCGTGTGGTACTAGACATGACAGTTAAAGATACTTACATTGCTCTTGCAAACAAGCCTGAGTTTGCTAAAATCGGATAAGCCGTTTAGAAGATACAACGATTTAAATAATAAGATATTCAAGAGCTTCCCCCACTCTTATTAATGTCGGCACTCCAATGAACCTCAGACAGAAATTGTACGGAATGTTTAAGGCTTTCTAATGATGTTTTTCAAGTTATAGCTTAACATGAGAATTATCGGAGTAATTTTATGATTTACTCTATCAATTGCGCCCCCTTGCGGCGAAATGCGGAACTTAAAAATAATTTCCAGGTATTTCTTATGGCCTCTTTGATATTTTTTTTTTCTTGATTTTCTATGTCCAGTAGTTTTCGAGATAAAGTCGGTGGCCATCCTTAATCAAACACCCGGTATAAGTTGAACGACCTTTTATAAAACCGTGCTGACATGTTGATATATTTTGTGATACATTGTTATAAATGTAATGAGCAAGGATACATTCAAAAAATTTTGCGAAGTTCGAGATAATTGTTAATGGTTATAACATTTTGAGGTTCATTTTTATGAACAGGGTAGACCTTTGAGATTTTCCAAATATCTGGAAAGACTTGAGATTTTAAAGAGGCATTGTATAGGTACATCCAGGGCCGATCCTACCGGAAGGCTAGAGCGTGTATGGCACGTGGGCGGCGATTAGAGGGGCGGCGAAACCGGCGAAACCCGCGAAACGTAAGACAAAGCTGCGGATATTGTGCTGACCAATTTGTAAAACATGAGAACAGTGCAAAGTATATTAAGTGTTTCCAAAAATGGTGGGAGTTAAAAATCCGTTTAAATAAATAGAAATCATAGACAAAGAGCAACAACAACAATTTAAATTCGAAAAAAAAAAGATGGAGGGCTATTGTAGAAAGAACGATTGCTATTGTGTACTTTTTAACAAGTCAATGTCTTGCTTTTAGACGAAGTAATTCCAATCTCTAGAGGAGAAATAACGATTTTTTTTAAAGGCAGCAGAAATGCTAGCTAAATTTTTCCCCCTATTGTCAGATTATTTAAATAAAATTGAAAAATCTAAAGAGAAGTCGAAGAAGATATCCTACACTGTATGCAGGGGAGGCTCGTTATATAGACCCAAGGAGCCATGGCACTACCCGCATATAAATATTTTTTTATATTTTTTTTAAATACCATTAATCAATTTAAAATACACCAAATTTTCTGAAATTTGGCCCCTTATAAACCCCTTATAAACCAAGTAACCGTCAGGATAGAAAAACAACTAGGGCGACATCTATCGCCGATATATTATAATTTCAGAACATTGTAACATTTTCTGCGATAGATGTCGCCCTAATTGTTTTTCTATCCTAACGGTTACTTGATTGGTTTATAAGGGCATAGTCGAATTCTGTTTCTCCATCAACGACGATCGAAGTATGACTCTAATGTAGGACCAAATCGGTCCTCAGTTATTGTCTACGGTGAAATATAATAGAAATTATACAAATGAATATGTATAGAAATAAATTAATACACGATAACACTTTTAAATATAATTAGAGATGGGAAAAACTGCTACTTTTGAATCACGTTGCTACCTGTGATTGCTACTTTTTTATATCAGTGATTTTAAACAGTGATCACGGTTAGTAAACATCGTAACACCTTTTGAAATTGTGATTATTTCAAAATTAGTGAAGAAGCATTTCTGGACTGTTGCGAAAACGTAAAGTGAAATGTATTTTGAGAAAAATATGTTGCAAATGTTTTTCTATGTCTCTGAAAAAGCTCGTCTTCAAAATAACGATTTGCTCTGTTCTCGGGGAGTTGTTTTAAAATCTAGACGAGAAGCATTTAAAGATTTTTGCAGAATCGTAAAATGGAATGAATTTTTAGTCATTTTTCAATGTTTCAATTCCAATACTTGATAATCGTTTTTTTTTAATTTGTCATTTGTGTCTGAAAAAGCGCATATTTAGAATGATGATTTGCTCTGTTCTCAAGAGATTATTTTTAAATGAAATAATTAATCTCGAATCCTCCAGTATATTTTGAGTTTTGAGAGAATTGTTAATTTTTTTTTTAGTTCGTGAAATTTGTAACTTGAAAATTGTTATAGTGCTGGTTTCATGGTATTATTTCCAAAATGATAATGTCTAGTTGTTCGCACAGAATATTAAAGTTAAATGAATTTTGAGTACGTTGAAAAGTTCAGTATTTGTTTTTATTTTTATTTTTTTAGTTCATGAAAATAGTAATTTGAACATGAGAGCAGAGAAAAATGGAGTATAAAGTAATTAATAAAGCGTTTTAGACTTACAAAACACGTTTCGCATTATTTTTAAACTTTCATTTCTTCAAATTTCTTCAACCATACAGAATTTTAGGTTAGAATAAAGTTGGTAGAGTAGACGGTGGGTGGGTGCTATTTTACGTGGTGAGTGGGCCAGATCTTGTTGGCCACGCACCTAGTTTTTCATTCTTTCTTTCTTAAAAAATGAGGCGCGAGCGGAATATATTGTATGCTAAGTGGCTCTACCATCAAAATGTTCCACGAGCCGCCAGTGCCTCTACAAGTTGTTAATCTTAATAATTGTTATCGATGTAAATAAACATAAACCTACTTTTTTCTGAATTTAAGTTTATGAAAAATATTCTGTATCTTTTACTAATTATTGAATTATGTACTTCCTTCATTATGTAGTTATGGGTAATCAACTAAGATATTGATTTTATTCTTAAACTGTATTTTGAAAGTGTTTTTGTAACGTTTTATTAGCGATGTTCATACTTTTGGTTTCGGTTTTCAGTTATTCATTTTAACGTTGCTAGGATTGTCTTGAATGATATTGTTATTCCCAAGAACGGTTGGCATCCCTGAGAACTTGCCAATAACTCCAGACTTTTAAATGGCGCAATAGGTCGAAAGTGAAATCGTTTAAAAGGTCTTTAAAATACAAGCAACTTTTGTGGGAAACATAATTTTGTTACTGGCCCCCATTTTGAATAATATCTTATTAACAAAACCGCAAACCGACGGTAAAGATTATTAGACTTTCAATTATAATTTGTAATTTTCATCTTTCATAATTTTGACGATCGTGCAAAACGCCCGATGTACGTTTAAAATATCATTTAAATTGAAAATAAACCTTGAAAGTATAAACATAAAAACAAATGAAAAATCCGCCATAATGATTTCATGGTAAACCTTTGTTTTTAATTCGAAATAATAGTAAAGTTTTTTGGAAATATCTCGATAAATACTCTGCAGAAACTTAAAAAGCTTTAAAAATAATGTAAGAAGACCGATGCTGTCAAATAATTAGGTGAGCCAATATTAACAGATTTCAAATTTTACATGTGAATCTCTATGGCCCTCTTCGCAATTCCTGTATGTACATCCCGTATAAAGTTAATATTTTATTTTGAGGTAAAATATCCCCTGCAAGACTCCCTAAATTTGAATCCCAACATTATCCTGATAGCTCTCTTTTGTATTGTGAACAAACGATGAGCTTGAAAGCTACAACCGTAGTATGTTATACTAAAGCGTAGTCGCGAAGTATGAATTATAGACAAGTTTAAGTATATCCAAGGATGCTCGAGCAGATTTTAGAGTACGCAACATGTAACATGCAGCATTCAATTCACTTTCCAGCTTTGAAATATCTTTAGTTCCACAAAGAGTATCATCTAATAATATTCCGAAAAATGTCACACTTTCTTTTGTATAGAACTCTTGGTCTAAAAGATTTATTGGTTATGGATACCTTATTCTTAAAGGGTTTGTCTTAAAGAACACGATTTCAGTTTTGTCCGTATTTAATTTTAATTTTGTTTTTTGAGCCAAGCGGTACACTCCAAGATTAGTTTACTGCATCAGAAACATTTCTGCAGGCAACCAATAAATTAGTATCATCTGCATAAATCTCAATGTGACCAACCATCGACTGGATAACCTGAGCCAAGTCATTGATATAAACTATAAAAAGCAGTGGGCCAAGCGGTATTCCCTAAACTACCTGAAATTTTATTATTTATTTTTACCATTTGCTTTCTATTACTTAAATAACTTTTGATCCGATTTAAGGCAACTCAACGAACACCGTACTTTTGTAATTTGTAAATTAAAATTTCATGATCTAAACCAGTGGTCGGCAAAGTGCGGCTCCAAAGCCGCATGTGGCTCTTTGGCTCCTTAAGTGCGGCTCTGGCACAAATATCCACGGAAGGCGCAATAATATTTTCATTAAAAAAAAACTTGGTAAGAAAAAAATTACATCTTACACTACACAAGTGGTCTGCTTTGATTGACCTATAGAAGGAAGACATGATAATTTTCGACGCTTGGAGTAGTATTTCTGACTCTTACGCAGTGGCGGCTCGTAGAACATGTTGATGGTAGAGCCACTTATACAATATCCCCCCTCCTTTTTTGAAGAAACAAAGAACCATTTATCGAATATTTTGGCCAAAAAATCAAAAATTTAGTCAAAAAAACAAATAGAAAATACAGGCTAGAAGATCTAAAATATCGGCAAAAAAATCAAAAAACCTAGTTTAAAAATAAAAATGCAGACCAAAAAATTGTAAATACAAGCAAAAGAAAAATAATTTGCCATTTTCAGCCCCAAAAATAACTCTTTTTAGCTTAAAATAAGTTCCAACGAGAAATTCGAAAATAATAGCAAAAATAAAAATCGACAGCCCTTTCACAGACAACGGAAAGCGGATTTCAAGTTTTCAACATAATGTATTTAAATGTTATTTCTGTGAATAAAGATGTTTGTATATGTAAAAATAAAAAAAAAATCGCAAGAAAATCTAAAATATGGGACAAAAAATAAAAAATCAAGACGAAAAATCTAAAATTTGTACACAAAAATCAAAGCGGTAGACCAAAAAATCAAAATTTTTAACAAACGAATCGAAAATTTAAGTCGAAATAAAGAAATTTTGGGCCAAAAGACCAAATATTGAAACCAAAATAAACGAAAATACAAAACATGGGCCAAAATAGTAAAAACCTACAATAGGGCCTAAAAAGGTGAAAATTTAGAAAAAACATCGAAAACTCGGGCGTAAAGATAAAAAATGCAGACAAAAAATCCAAAATTTCTACAAACCAATCGAATTTTATCGTCAAAATAATAAATATTTAGACTAAAAAATAAAAAAATCTACAATGTAGCCTAAAACGGTTAAAATTTAGACAAAACATCGAAAACGAGTGTAAAGATAAAAATTGCAGACAAAAAAAATCGAAAATTTCTACAAACTAATCCAATATTTGGAAAAATAAAAAGAAACAATAAGATTAAATTTATGACTAATTTGTTTTCTTGCGACTTCAATTTAATTTAATTTGTTTGTTAGTTTTTGTTTCTAATTTTGTATTATTGGGATTACCCGTTTAATAATAAATAAATAAATAAATTAAAAAAATCGGAAATGCAGAAATCTAAAATATGGGCCAAGGAATCAAGAATCCTGATTTAAAAATAAAAAAAAGTAGACAAAAATCGAAAACTTAGGCAGAAGCAAAATAATTTGCCACTTTCAGCCGCAAAAAATAAGTTTCTGATTAGGAATTCGAAAATAATAATAAAAAATAAAAAAATTCACGAAATAAAATCAATAATCCAAGTTAAAAAATGTAAAATATAGGATAAAATATACCAAAAATCAAAAAAATATATACCTACGTTAAAAAATTCAGACCAAATATTTAAAATTCTGACCTAAAAATAAAAATAGTGAACCAAGGAAAAAAAAAATTTAACAGACAAATAAAAAAAAATAAAGAAACATTTAGGTCAAAAGATTTAAAAAAATCCACAATGTTGATCAAAACGTCGAAAATGTAGACAAAACATGGAAAACTCGGACCTAAAGATAATAAAATCAGACTAAACGAAAAATCAAAAATGGGGGCCAAAAAATCCAAAAAATTAAAAAATAAAATCGAAAAGTTAGGTCAAAGTAAAGAAAAATTTAGGTCGAAAGATTAAAAAAAATAATAAATATCTGCAATGTTGGACAAAGTCGAACATTTAGACAGTATATCGAAAACTCGGGCCTGAAGATAATAAATGCAGACTAAAAAATGGAAAATTTCAACAAACAAAACTCGAAAATACCGGAAAAAAATTAAAAGAAATTCGCATATAAATTAATAATTCAGATTATGGATATTTTAACCAAAATCAAATCAAAAATTTGGAACTAGAATTAAAAATTCGGCCCGAAAAATCATAAATGCGGACGAAAAAATCAAAAATTTTAATAATTAAACCGAAAATTTATGCCACAATAAAGAATATTTAGGTCGACAGATCAAAATTGAAAATACAGGTCAAAAATCAAAAAATTAAAAATTCGGCGGGAAAATCAAAAAGTCGAAAATTTAAACAATTAAATCGCAAAAGGTCAAAATAAAGAATATTTAGGCTTTTGACCAAAAATATCGAAAATACGGGTCAACATTAAAAAAACTAGAAATAAAAAATGGGGACTAAATAGTCGAAAATTTTGACAATGAAATCGAAAATTTAGGTCAAAATAAAGAATATTTAGGCCAAATGATCTAAAATTTAGTCAAAAAAACAAATAGAAAATACAGGCTTAATAATAAAATATGCAGAATATTGTAGTTAGAAAATGGTTTAAATTAGTCCTAAAAATGACTTTATTGTTCAAAATCGTTTCCCAATTTTCTTTTTAATAGGAAGTAACGATTAACCTTCATAGTCCAAGATTATTTTGAATTCTAAAGTAAAGGTTCATAATTTCAAACAGCCAAATTTAAACAAGCTGAAAATGTGATTTATGAGTACTTATCGCGCATTTACATTTTGCCCCAGACTGTAATACCATTCTTCTCCATCAAACAATACACATGGAAAACAAAAATAATTGTAAGAATCAATTAAAAATTCTTACTGAGCTTGAAACTACTACAGGTAGTGCCATGGCCCCTTGGCTCTATATAACGTGCCGCCCCTACTCTTATGATCAGCTGAAAAAGCTCGCGTTTGCTGTTCTTTCCCTTTTCGATTCTACATATATATGCGAACAATATTTTTTAGGCATGAACATTATCAAAAGTAAACTGAGAAGTCGTCTTATTGATGAGAACTTGGAATCATGCCTAAAATTGAAAACAACAACATACAAACCTGACTTACTCAAACTTTCCAAGGAGATGCAAGCACATTGTAAATATTTATTAAGTATGAAATTTAGTTTTATTTAGTGTACTACTTATTTAGTGTAATAAAAGTTTACTAAACTAGCAGATTTGGCTCCCATTTTTTTTAAATTGTTGTAATGTTCATATTTGGCTCTTTGGCTAATAAGTTTGCCGACCACTGATCTAAACCATCAAATGCTTTTGATGGGTCGAACAGTACTCCAAGAGGTACTTCATTTGATTCTAATGGTTCAACAATGTTTTTAAGGTAATTATGTAGTGCAGTAATTACTGATTTATTTTTCCTAAAACCACGCTGCGAGGTGGTAAAAATATTATGTTTATTCAGAAATTCAGCAAGTCTCGTATTTATGATAATTTCTAAAATTTCGGCAAATGTTGCTATAACACTTATAGGTCTATAATTATTTAGAATATTTGGGTCCCCCTTTTTAAACATTGGAGTTACAAAAAAAGTGAATGAAATTATTTCAACACATTAATTAAATCAATTCATTAAACAATGATTCGAATCACATAAATCAATGAATAAAGGAGCAGAAAGACCTCAGGTCGATAGCCCAGACTAACACCCATATTTAATGTAATTTTATTTATTTCTATACACAGTGCTCGCCTAAAGTATAAAATAAATTCAGTAAAACCGAAATAAAATATTTTTGGAAAAAATATTCGAACAGGTCGATTATTTTTGATAAAAATACACATTTTTGCATAAAAGTCGATTTTCAATCATTTGTTTTTGAGTAATGAAAACCCCCTATTATTGTTTTTGATTTTGAGAGATCTCTTCATTGTCGAAGTGGCAGTGTACAAATATTGCCATCTTACATAAGAATTTTTTCGATGCTTGCACCATCCTTTGCAAGGGAGGCCAAGTTTAAACGCGAATAATTTATACCGTGCGTAGGACATGTTGCCGAAGAAGGCACATTCTCATGGCGCATCCGTCGATATCGACTCGATTCGGAATCCCGCTACAGTTGCCGCCCGTGTGTTACGGCGCTAAATCCGATACTGGTTATCAATAGCGTGTTAATTATATTTCACAAACTGTAGTTGAAAACATGATGAAGATATCTGTAGTACTTCCCTGTGTTTTCTGCTGTCTCTACAAAGCGCCAGGTGACGCTCAAGTAGCTAAATCATTGAATGTAGGCGACTGTCTCGTTCAGTCGTTGCCCATTTTATAACTGCAGATTTCTTCCGGCTACTGTACAGTGCACTGTTGCATATGTTTATATAGTTAATGTGGCTCGTTCATAGTGCAAGCCGTGACAAATAGATGGCGACGGAGAGTAGGCTAACATGCATTTTGCGGGAATTCAAGTACCACATGTTAATGTTAATTTAAATTAGTTACAAAACACATTATTATTATTATTTTAACAATAATAATCTTTGCTTAGTTATTAATGCTAATGAAGTTTCTAAAAAATTTAACCCTATTTTTCCAATTAAAAACATTACCAACTTGTGTCCTAGCGGCAGTGAAAGCATCAAGGGGATGATTTACGTGGGTAATCTCTTTTTATACAAAGCAATTTTATGCAGATTTATTCAAGAATAAATGTATCGCTCTTACTCAATTTGCATGAAGGGGTGTCATCACTACAATCCGCCTTTAAATTGCAAATGCATTGGCGTAGATGCTGCAAGGTGGTGTGGTGGTGGTTTTAATTAATGATGACATTCGTGGTAATTGATCGAGATTGTCGTGGCGTGCCAAGTGAGTCATAAAAGCGTGGATAAATGTAGCAGGGATTGGTACAGTAACACACACGGAGTTTGGGTTTGGATAAAAGCACCGCCTATGAGAGTAAGTAAGTAAAAGGGGTTCAATCGGAAGTTGTGAGAGAGAGTGCGGAATTAAACGTCGCAAAAGCCCCTTTCGGCGCGCAGCCGCATTGGCTAGGTATGAGGAAGTGGCGAACAGAACACAACACATCATAGGACTGTGAAACGCGGGCAGTCGCGGTGTCTGCCGGTGTCGTTGGTTCTTGGTTTTGTTTGGGTCAGTGGCGGTCCGTACCGAATATTCGAATACGCCGGCGGTGTCCGTTCCTGGGCTACTGTGCTCTCGTCCCCGTCGCGAGTGCATTTTCTTGTGTCCCAGTGCTTCCTACTACTATCTACTACTCGCGCAATCGGACCTTTTTGACGCAGGTAAAATCATCGCAAAACTCAATCCAATCACTACCCTGCCCAAAACATAACAACCGGCATTTGTTTATAAACAATTGCCGCGCTCAACGAACGCGCGATTTATTCAGATCGGATTTGGACATTTTTTTATTCCGGCAAATCTCTGCGCCGAATTGTGTGCCAGATCTATAATTACAGTCGTTACTATTTAAATTTTCCGAAAATAAGTGTACGATTGCACAACGTACGGACTCCCGCGAGCAATCGATATTGTTGTACCTTACCGGCAATGCAAAGTCAAGGACGTCGTTTTTCCGCGCCGCACTAATCACGATCGTACACCTTGTTTGCCCCGATTGTTTTTCCAGCGGTAATAATAATAATTACGTTGTTTGACAACTGTCTTTAATTACCATTAGTTAATCCTCGCGTTTGTTTTGATTAAGATTAACGATGTGCCCGGCGTGTATAATTTATCGGTGTGCACGAGCCAAAAACTTTCTGATTTCCAACTTTACTCGCAATTTCTGTGTGTTACGAAGGTTATCGTTTCGCGTTCCTTTTTCATTCGATTTATTAATACCGTACACGTCAGTTGTTTTTCCATATATTTTCACTTTTTAATTCCGAATTCGTGCTGCTCCGGCAGTTTTGTCAACAAAACGTTGATAAATTGGCAATTGCAATTGCACCTACTTATAATTTATTCATCGAAATAGTGCATTACATTGTTTTCTATTTTTTTTTAAATTCGTGTTGACATACATCATGATTGTAAGTCGTCTGTTTTTGATGGGTGACTATTACTATTCGTTATGGTAACATAATGATACTGTATGGTCGAAACTGGTCAACGATAAATAGAATAAAAACAGTGAAACAAAACCAAGTATTTTGATCAATCAATATCGTATAGTCGATTACTTATTGGTATTTATCAAATACACATGTCATCACTATAAATAACCCATCCAATAAAACTTAAAAGGTGTTTAATAAACTGTTATTGGTGGACTTTACTATTATTTATTTATTTGTAACACTGGTGAATGATAAATAATAGTTATTCTTTGAATCGTAAAGAAAAATTATATAGAGTAGAACCCAAAAATGTTTTTTTTTTAACATGTACAGGGTGGGCAAAATTCGATGTTTGTATAAGGGATCTCGGTAACTATAATAGGTAGAGAAAAACGGATTGCGCATTCTCGATCTCTTTTTTCGAGAAAAACTCAATGGTGAAAACTAAATTATTATTTATCTTCTTTTGTTTTCGAGTTTTAACCAAAATGTCAATTTTTTCCATTTTCGATATATTGAAATATCTCAGTTGTTTATCATTTGACAATAATGAAAGTTATATGTTGTTCACGCACTTTTTTGAAAAGAATAAAATAAGGTTAACAGAATTCTGATATCTTCATTAATATGAAAGTTATAACATAAAGTTGTGTTTTTTAAAATACAACCTATAGCTGGCTGTGACCTATTTTATTGGGTTATTTTTTTCTCTTTTCGACGATTATAGCATGTGGGGGTTGTATCTGTAATTTCATTAAAATCTATTAAAAAATATTATTTTTCAAACATTTAGTATATTTTCTCACTTTCATCTTAGTTGGCTCGTGTTATTTATAGGTAGACAGATAATTGTTTTTTATTAAATAAACCAATTTTCTGTCAGTTTTTCTTCTGAGAGTGTAAACATGGCGTACAAAAACTATGAAAAGTTTGATATGTTAGAATGCTTAATTCGAAGCAATAACAATGTTCATATTGCTTTGGAAACATATTTTAATCTCTATCCCGTAATAATAATGCATGCAGAAGTGTTATATACAGATGAAGCCTATGCATTTTGAATAATGGGCATCAATTTGAACATTTATTGTGAAAATTATTAGTTTAATTGATAGGATACATTTTTTAATGTATTAAAAATTGATATATCCGGTTGTTTTCTTTCGGGATAGAGCTTAAAATATGAATCAGTATGAGTATTGT
Organism: Ocypus olens; assembly: GCA_910593695.2. Taxonomy (NCBI): domain Eukaryota; kingdom Metazoa; phylum Arthropoda; class Insecta; order Coleoptera; family Staphylinidae; genus Ocypus; species Ocypus olens. Next base: position 38,328,816 of record OU343058.1, read on the forward strand.
TATTACTTCGAAAAAAGCATTCTAACATATCAAACTTTTCATAGTTTTCGTATGCCATGTTTACACTTTCAGAAGGAAAACTGACCGAAAATTGATTTGTTTAACACAAAATAATTAATCTGTCCATAAACAACACAAGCCAACTAAGATGAAAGTGAGAAAATATACTGAAAATATAATGAATTCAAATTCATATTACTCACTTAATATTGGCCGAATCTAAATATTTCATAACAACTATGGATAGAACTCACAAAGAACTACAGGAAACACCTATCGGAACTACCCGGAACTATCAAAAATAATTTTTTGAAAAAGGTCGCAAAGCAAAAAAAAAATTAAGAGTTACAGGAGTTCTGAGTCAATTTTCTACTTCTACTTCCTGAGTAAAATAATTCTTTCTTATAAACAAATTAAACGATACAATCGCGATTTATGGCGTTTTTAAATAAATTTAAAATTCGATAAAAGAAAAATTAAATTTTGAAAATACCCATTTCCTGTCATTTAATCGCAATTTTCCATTAGAGTTTTCGTTAGAACTCCTCGAGTACAACCCATAAGTCAAATCAGAACTCCCAGAACTATTAAAAAAAAATCAACATTTTGAAAATAATTCTGTCCGAAAAGAAAAAAAAATGAGAGTTTCAGGAGTTCTGAGTCAATTTTCTATTTATACTCATTGAGTACAATAATTCTTTCTTATAAACAAAATCACTATTTATGGCATTTTTAAATATTTTTTTTTTTACTTTGCGACTTAAAAAAAATATTTTTGATAGTTCTGATAAGTGTTTCCTGTAGTTTTTTGTTAGTACTATCCATAGTTGTTATGAAATATTTAGATTCGACCAATATTAAGTGAGTAATATGAATTTGAATATTTCGAATTTCCAACTTTGACAATTTTTATCTCTGGAAATTCAACAGAACTCTTTTTTAAAAGTATCAGGAACTATAGTACTAACCCAAACACATCTTAAAACTAGTTCAGAACTATTCGATAACAATGTTGTGGTGCGGTGTCAAGTTGGCACCCCATTTTTCAAAAAAATCCTGACAGCCCAATTTTACAGAACTCTTTTTTAAAAGTTGATAGTACTTCTAGATACATCAAAAGGAATTGAGAACTCTATTCAAAAGTATCAGAACTCTTCATTGGGGTGCCAACTTGACACTCTCATAAAATAGGCCTAAGCCAACTATAGGTTGTATTTAAAAAAACACAACTTTGTGTTATAACTTTCATATTAATGAACATATCGGAATTTTGTTAAGCTTATTTTATTCTTTTCAAAAAAGTGCCTCAACAACATATAACTTTCATTATTGTCAAATGATAAACAACTGAGATATTTCAATACATCGAAAATGGAGAAAAATTACTTTTTGGCAATAACTCGAAAACAAAAGAAGATAAATAAATTTAGTTTTCAACGTTGAGTTTTCCTCGGAAAAAGAGAACGAGAATGCGCAATCCGTTTTTCTCTACCTATTATAGTTATCGAGATCCCCTATAGAAACATCGAATTTTGCCCACCCTGTACAATCTACAGTGGCGTATTGGGGCCAAGGGCAATCCCCCCCGCCCTTAGCTCGACACGCCCCCTTGGCCGATATATTTTGATTGGGAGTTTTATTGGACATTTATTTAACATAAATTTCACGGAATCTTGTAATAACACGAAAGAATTTAAAGAATTCAACAATATAACCACGCAATTCGGACTAAAAGTATTGTAACGGACATAACAAGATACAATAAAGACGGGGGATCACGTATTGATAATGTATTTGTTAGTTGTACTGACTCATTCACAGCAACTGTGTGTGATAGCCTTTTTTTTAGACCACCGTGCAATATTTGTAAAGTACTCCTATAAAAAACAACAGTTAAAGAACTCCGTAAAATCTCGTCCTATTACCCAGCGTGGACTTATAAAATTCTATAACTATATTGAAAGCATAGACTGGAGCTTTATAAAGAGTAAATGCGATTGTGATACATTATTTGACCAGTTTATTACGCGGATCACCAATGCTTATAATGTATCTTTTCCAGAAAAAATAACTAAGCGCAAGTGTAGAAACATAAACTGGTTTCATGATGAATTAAAACAAATGCGAAATAATGTACACCTATTGTATGATTTAAAGCTACAGCACCAAACTGATCACCTGAAGTCTGCCTACAAAACAGCTTTTAGTAAATATCAGTTAGCCATTAGTCAGGCAAAGCTAAAAGCAAACTGTAACTTCATACATAAGGCCGAAAATAAACAACGCGCGTACTGGGATCTTATTAAAAGAAACGAAAATTCCAAAAGAGTAGACACAGATATTACTGCAGACGAATTCAATAATTACTTCTGTGAAATACCGCATGTGTTATTACAAAAATTAAATCCACCTCTAATTAATGAAATTAATAGAAGTAAACCGGCTACCAGAAATGCACCATTTTTCAATATAGATGAGGTAAGTTATATGGACGTACGAGACTCAATAACAAATTTAAAAAAAATTAAAAAAAAACAAACAGTAAAGATGTCTAAATTAATTAAGACGATAAAAGAGCTCATAGTTGTTCCTCTTACAAAACTGTTTAATATCTGTATTAGAAAAAACTACTTCCCTAAATGTCTAAAGCTGTCTCGGGTGGTGCCAGTGCATAAATCAGGGGATAGACAGATAAAACAAATTTAAGACCAATCTCATTGGAACCCATTTTTGAATCAATAATCAAGAGCAAAATTCTGGAACATTTTGAAAAAAAAAACAATCTTTTTACTGATACGCAATACGGCTTTAGACGGGAAAAATCGACGGTATCGGCAATCATACACCTGATCGATTCAATTATAGACGCATATGAGGATAAAAAATATCGATGCTCCATTTTTTGTGATCTCAGCAAGGCATTTGACTGCATCTCACATGATATACTACTACTAAAATTACAAAATTACAACTTCAGCAAAAATAGTATAGAGTTTGTATCTTCGTATCTATCGAGTAGGCAACAACTCGTAAACATTAATAGCTTGAAGTCAAATAAAAGATATGTGACAGTAGGTGTTCCACAAGGCTCTATTCTTGGGCCCTTACTATTCCTCATTTACGTAAATGATTTGGAGGAGAGTGTGGATGCTGCTGTCACTATGTTTGCTGATGATACTACTCTATCGGCGACGGATAAAGATCTAAACAATCTGAAAATTATATCTTGTGAGATGCAGTCACAGGTCCAAAAATGATTTAAAACAAATCATTTAACCATGAATGAAAAAAAAATCCATACAATGTTTTCAGTCTGAAAAACTGGATGATGTAGAAAATCCGGAATTTGTCAAATTTCTGGGGATACATCTGGATCCCACCTTGCAATGGAATAACCACGTTGATGTTGTAACAGGGAGATTATCATCGATTGTCTTTTTGTTACGACAATTGACACACGAATTGCCAGCTGAAGCATTACTCAGTGCCTCTTATGCACTTTTCCACTCGGTCATGTCTTACGCCATTCTAGCATGGGGCCATAGTACTGCGTCGAACCGTGTATTCTCATTACAAAGACGAGCTATGCGCATCATTGCTGGTTTAAAATATACTGATGATTACAAATGTGCGTTTTCCAACTATGGAATTATTACATTTCCAGGTGAATACATATTACAATGCCTGATATATGTAAAAAATAACATGAACTCCTACAACACTCATAAAAACATACATACCCATGACACCAGAAACAAAATGGATATCTTAACTATACCTCATTTAATAACCAGGCGGACTAAACGCGAAAACCACATTTACACTAGAAAAAAATCACCAGAAAAGTAACCAGAAATATTTTGGCGGTAAAAATAAATTTATTTAAAATTATTTAACCCACGACATTTATTCAAAAATTATACCAACCCAGATATTTATTCTAGTGAAACTTTCTTGATTATATAGTCAATAATTTAGTATGTACTATAAAAATATTATTTAAAATATGTATTCTTTAAATTCTAATAATCTTTATCATGAGTCTATGCAAAAATTAATGAATTTAAAAAAAAGTATTCCCTATAAGTTGTTCATTTTGGCATTCTCTATAACTATTATCAATAAATTATTAATTCATTAATTTAATTAATTAATTAAATTATGATTTTATAATTATAGACCAAATTATTTTTTCGAAAAATTGATTTTATGAAAAAGAAAACAACATGTTATTTTGTTATCTTTAATATTTATTTAAATGTTTTTGCAATATTTTTCTTATTAAAAAAATTAACAGCTAAGGTAATCACCCACCTCGGGGTGTACGAAATTTGACCTTTTCAGCTCTTCGGATTATCACATAAAACGTACAAGGATTAATAGAAATTGCTGTATTCGTTTTATACAGCGCACACAGGCAGAGACATACAAACACTTACAAACAAATATTTTCCCATACTTCGTAACGGAGAAAGTAAAAATACATATAATTCTGCAAAAGGTTCGAAATAAATACTAGATTGTCGGAAAGTAGAATTTTATTAAATTAAGTAAATTTGCTATTTATGTATAATTCTCCGCACACCATATTTCATAATTTCATTGTAAACATCTTCGGTCACCGGACGTCCTCACGTTTAGGACTTGTTAAAGCTCCAATCTCCTTACACTCCCTTATTGTACGATACACCGTACTTACAGCCAATCCTAAAAATAATGCATGTTTACGATTTGATTCCAATTGCAACAACTTTCTCTACACTTACCTAATGAATCGACAATTTTTTGTACAACGGCAGTAGGTTTTAAACCCTCTTGTATCAAAACTTTATATAAGTTCAATATGGACTGCTTTTCCACTAGGGTTAAAGCTTCAAAATCCAAACTCTTCCGTTTCTTGGTGGGCGAAATCGACGCCGAACTGGTGCCGGGTACAGCATCCACAGTTACAAACAAAATAACTTTCCAAGAACATCGCGGGATAAGCTCTTAAAAGAACTGAATCTTTACACCACCAACGGGAGAAATAACTGGTAGAAAACACAAAAACTGAACGAAACACACGGAACCGGTAAGACGCAAGTAACAGTGATGGATCAGCTGATCATAACAACCGCCATTACTATTTTCAGCAATTTTGGCCTGTGTAAAAACGGCGGCCCTTTGGCCAATCACAACAACGTATTTTGGCGGCAATAATTTGATTTAGTCCGCCTGGTTATTAAATGAGGTATAGTCAGCATAGACTCCATAAATCGAGAACTGGTACAAGGCATTTTGGAATACAGTTCTTTAATAAGATCCCAATTAAAGTTCAAAATCTGCCGCTTAACAAATTCAAAAAATCTGTAAAAACTTTTCTGATTAAAAAATCATATTACAATTTTAAAAGTTTTCTGAATGATATAATGAAATATGTCTAGAATTTTCTGAACAATCCAAAAATTGAATAATATACAGGGTGTTGCATTTAAAATAAGAAAGTTGGTATTGGCCTCTCTTACATGACACACCCTGTATAAAAAGTTTTTATTGGAAAAAATGCGTAACTAAAAATACTAATCGACGTATCCGAGGGTTTTGTCGAACACGCCCCCATTTATTTATTATCGAATTTATTCCATTTGGCTGATACACACTGTATACATACATATCACCGTAATATTTGTACATACATCAAATAAATTGTGGTAAAAAACATAGTAAGTGTTTTATTCAGTGATTATTTCACGAGAAACATTACATCGTTTTTCGACAAGTTTGTCGTATTCAGGAGACATATTTGAAGTATCTGTTTTTAAGATATCTTCCAAATGATCGTCACTCAAACACGAGAGTTGCTTGTTTTTATTAAAGTTTTAATTGAGAATGTCTGTTTGCATATACATATAAGTTGTTCCAAATATAGAGAAAGTTTTCAATGCAATTTCGATAAGATTCTTGTACTTTTTACGGTCCAGATTTTTATAGAATTCCTGCATGTTGCTCTCTTCGTGCTTATTTCGATAAACTACCGAACACTGCAATTCAATACCCTCCAACTGCAAACAAATTGGAAGCTCTCCTGGATTCACAGAAACAGGATCTTCAATTAATTTTAACTGAATGCCTTCTTCTTTAAACAGAGTAAATCTTCTTTCAAATTCTTCAATCAGAAGATTAATTTGATTTGCAACTTTTTTCCCTAATATAACGTGCTTATTATAAGGAATATTTTGTGCACATGTAGAGAGAAGTGATTCATTTCACCTTTCATCAACTGAGTTTTGAAAAGTTTCATTTTTATTTGAAAAGCTTTCACTGCAGTAAAAATTTCAAACACAAGCTGATTTTTTCCCTGAAGTTGAACATTAAGGCCATTTAAATGCGTTGTTATATCACAAAAGAAGAAGAGATCATCATTCCATGACTCATTTTAAAGATGAGGGAATTCCTTTGCTTCGTTTTCAAGGAATTTTGATATTTCCTGCTTCAGGGCAATAAAACGCTGAAGCACTCTTCCTTGGCTTAAACATCTCACTTCTGCATGGTATAATAAGTCTCCGTAGTCGGCATCAACCTCTTTAAGAAAAGCTTGGAACAGCGCTGTCCAACTTCTCTTAGCCAGCGGGCCATTTTTTCTTTAGCAAATATTTCGCGGGCCGAAAAGGATAGATAAATAATGTCCATATAAATATTTGTTGTGGCAACTCTAATTATATTTTCAAGAGTGGAGTCTTTCAAGCTGTTTCTAAATTTTGATTTTATATATTTCATGTCAGAGAATGCACGCTTGCAGATATATGTACTTCCGAACATAGAAATGATTTGCAGTCCAAAATCTCTCATTTTTGGATATTTTTCTTTATCCAAATGTTTGAACACTTGTATTCCAGTTGCTCCACTAGATGCAATAAATGGGTCAGTCAACATTTGATGTATAGTTTACTATAACTCGCGGGCCGTAAAAAAAAGCTTCGCGGGCCGGATGCGGCCCGCGGGCCGCCAGTTGGACAGCGCTGGCTTGGAAGGTCCTATGTTTGAGTGCTGTGGATTGGATATAATTGACTATTTCAACCACAACCAACATTACAAGTTCTAATTGTAACACTTTGCTACAAAAAGCCTGCAGATGTACTGGGTTCCCCATAATAGGCTACCCATTTTAATATTTGAATTAATTTTTTTTCAGTTAATAAAACAAACTTTTTATTATACTAAATAACAGCTAACTCTTTGGGATTTATGATAACATAAATATTTGGCTAATTTAATTCTAACTTTAAAAAATCACGTCTTCTAAATGACCTCCACCAACTTCAACACATTTTTCAATATTAGATAAAAAGTGGTTCATTACACGGCGTAGCAAACCTTTGTCTATTCCTTCAACTTCTTCACGAATTTTGACTTTGAGTTCTTTGATTGTACCTGGATGACTCGCAAACACTTTGGCTTTTAAATATCCCCACAGGAAAAAATCGGGTGCCGTTAAGTCGGGGGACCTCGAAGGCCAAGGCAAATTTCCGAATCGAGAGATGAGTCGGCCATTAAACGTTTCTCGCAGAACCCGCATTGAGTTTCTGGCGGTATGAGCTGTTGCCCCATCTTGTTGGAATAGTAAGGCATTGTTTAGTAATCCTCGTCTATTTAATTCTGGAATGAGGAATGTCTCTAGCATGTTTACGTAGCGCTCGGATGTTACTGTTACAGCCCGGTTATTTTCATCCTCAAAAAAAATATGGACCAATAATACCAAAAGATCCTACTCCACACCACACAACAACTTTTGGATTATGGAAGTTCTGTGTAAAGATTTCACGAGGATTTTCATTTGACCAGTATCTAAAATTCTGTTTATTAACCATGCCGTTCAAATAAAAATCTTCAAATTTTGTACAGAACCATTTTCACGCCAATGACGAACCCATAACTTAACAAATTAGAAACAACTTTACTTGTTGCAGAAAGCATTAGATAAATACAAGAAAACGAAATGTAGCCTGAATATATGAATATTCAACCTGTTCGTTAATAACTTAACAGTTTTACGATTTGGCGCGTGACTTCTATTGTTGTTATTAAACTGACGCCGGAATGCACGCCTAACTTCTTCTATCGAATTGCTTCTTATGTAAGTTTCTACACAAAACACACGTTGTTGGACTGAGTAATCCATGAAAGTTAAATAATTATGATGAAAACTAACAAACTTCTCGTAGAAAAATAACGTTCCACAAAATTATTAATATTAAACTTATTTATGACAGGTACCTACTTGATCAATAATTAACTTAAATCCCAAAGACTACAGAACATAATCCCACAGAGATAAATTTATTTAGTTATCTCGTAGGGAATTAATTAATAAAATAACATGGGTAGTCTATTATGGGGAACCCTGTATAATACAGTGATATTTGGCTCATATTCTGAGCACTGTCGGTACAAATAGTCATTAAGTAAAATCTAATTCCAATTTATCTTTCAAGCACTTTATCACTTCACTGGAAATATATTTTCCAGTTGTGCGACCTGACATTGAGCACAATCCAGCGACTTCATCGGTGATTTCAAAATTTTCGTCAACACCTTTAATGAGGATGAGAACTTGAGCGGTATCTGTTGCATCTGTGCTCTTATCCATAGCGAGAGAATAAAAGCAGAATTTACGAGCGTTCTGTATTAATTGATTTTGAAGATTGCTGGAAATATCAGTTAAGCTTATTTGCACTGTCATCCGTGATAAAATGATATTCTGAAATAATTATATTTTTTCAGGACACAATTGAGGCACAGGAAAAAACATGCACTTCTTTGCAAACTCGCCTTCGGTAAATGATTTCCCAGCAGTTGCAATTTCTTTAGAAATCTGAAAGCTTATCTTGGTAGCGTCGAGTGCCGTCGAAGATTGTATTCCTTTGGTACGCCAATTCTTCCCGGACATACAAGGCACACTATTTTGTCCTTGAACACGGTAAAAAATACTTATTTGTCCAGTCAGGATTGGAAACTCTGTGCTCTGTTTCTTTACCTGTTTTCATTCATTTTCTTTTGAAAAGAAAACAGGGCACTTGTATTTATAAGTATAATACTGAACTAGAAGCATGGAATACTCACAGACTACACTACTCTTCGAACACAATTACGCAACGTTTTACGTGTGTTTTCGTTCGGGGCAGATCGGGGCTGACCTCGCATGAATCGGCGAACTTCTCAGCACGAACAGACCGAGTTTCCACTACCTACACCAGGGGTCGCCAAACTTTTTTGATCATCGACCCCTATATAATTTTTGGATATCTCCATCGACCCCCACAAAAGTATTTTTTGTGGACTCGCCCCTCGAAAATCAGCCATATTTTTGTCTTTTGGCTATAACTTCTGAACAAATATTGATAGTGTAATTTCGTAAATGTACTAAATTTTAAATTCTATCTACTGGTGTAAAAAATATGTGTATTGACTACTTTGGGACTGTAAAAAGAATGATTGATATTTATGGCTTGTATTTCCTGTAATAATGATATTCGTTAAAAAAAATTATACATAAAGACATAAATGACGATGACCTAAAATAGTTTAACAATTTTTTCTAAACGCGGGATCCAAATATATATTCATACATTTCCTTTAAATAAAACCTTTCCACTAAAAAAGGTTTCATGTTCACTAGCGGAAAATATGAAAATTAAGGTTTATATCTCCTTACATTTTTTTTTCAATTTTTTTACACTTGCTTTTCCTTCGACCCCCAATCAGACCTCCGATTCGGATCAACCCGCATTGAACCCCCTGGCTTAGATCGACCCCTACTTTTGTTAAATAGAGCCCTGGGGGTCTATATAGACCACTTTGGCAACCTCTGACCTACACAAATGGATTCGCGGGCCGCCGTCTGAGTGCTGGCGGGCCGCAAGTAGCTCGCGGGCCGTATGTTGTGCAGGTCTGGTTTAAATAAAAACAATGTTAAACGTCAAACGTCAGTTTGCGGCCAGAATGCTCTGAACGCTATTAAAATTAGCGAAAACTCCGCATTGGAAGTGTTTCTCTTCAAGTAATTCAAGAAAAAGTGAAGGAGGCCCAACCAAAAAATATAATATCATCCAAGAAATTTGGAAACAGTTACAAATATCACGCTAACGTGACTTGCACTCATGAAGACATTTCTACAATATTAGAAAACAGGGCATATACCGTGCGTAACAGGAACGTAAAGTACTGTAAAGAATTTTTCGATGTTGTTACCTTGTTCTTTTGACACCACTAGATGTTATTTGGAGTTGGTATTTTCGCGTTTGGCGGCTTCCCCTTTTTGAGTCGTCTCCCTTTGCCCAATTCCAACTTAGGTCTTTGAACATCGTATCAAAAATTGAACATAAAACGTAGGTAAATAGTAAACGACCTTAGAGCACAAAATGTATCCGGATAAATTCGAATAAAACATTTTATGCTTGATAATTCAGCTCATGTATAGAAATGTGCTTTTAAAATACCCGAGTAAGCGGGTTGCCAGAGGATAAAAAAGGTCAATAAAATTTTTCAAGTGGATAATAATTGATTTTACTTCATATTTACAATTTTATTAAAGATCTAACGTTTAATGAATCGTGACAGTTTCTGAATAGCTTTACGGTAAAATAAAATTGAGTTTAGGACACGATTGTCATCCCGTGCTATGCACTGTCTAAGTAAGCATTGTTCTTTCTCCAATAATACACTATGAAAATTTGAAATTAAAATCGCGCCGAGCTGAATGTGACGCGTGCATTTTCGTACTTTGAATCAGGGGCGGCTCGTCATGTAGAGCCAAGGAGCTATGGCACTTTCTCTAATTTCAAGCTCAGCAAGAATTTTTAAATAATTCTAAAAACACAGATTCATCATTTTAAATGTCAAAACCTTGCCTGCGAAATTTGTTTAATTTCTTTTTTTTCCTCAAATTGAAGGCATATATTATACGCTAAGTGGCTCCACCACCAAAATGTTTCATCAGCCGCCACTGATTTGAATTAGATTGCACTTAATATCCATCTTGTTCTATCACGTTCCAACAGTATGAAATAAAAGACATGCACGTACTTCCAAGGGTAATCTGGAGGAATTTGTATGCCCAACTTCATGCTGCTTGTGATTAGCCTCTCAGTTGATGTTTCAGAATACGTTAAGGATGCTGTGAAGCGTGATATTTATGGAATGCATAGTAAATGTAAGCAATAAATAGATTTTTATACAAAACAATAAGTATAAATGTCATGTTTTAAAACACCAGCGTTCAACAATGTGCATCCAATTCCCAATATATTTATACAGGGTGTTTCCAATGTGAGGCTCACCACGCGGATCTCGCTTATTAGAAGAGATAGAGTGTATGCTTAAATTTGGCACTTTTGCAAAATTTTATGCTGATTAATAATCCATTGAAAAAAATTGCTTAAATTATTTTTTTTGATTAATTAAAAAAACTGAAAAACTGATTTTCGTTTTATCTTTATAACTTCGTTATTTGGTGATATTTAAAAACGGTAAATACCTTCTTATCACCCTTTTTTTATTCAATAGATGACATAGGATTTTTCATTGTAACATGTTTCGTTTTATTTGAACCATTATCAACTTTGTTATTTCTTATGGCCTCCATATTTATTTTTATCACATCTGAATGCTCAATTTTTTGTGATGACAAAAATATAACACAACATACATTTAATTTGGCACATATAATCATGAACATATAATCGTTCAAAACACTATTATCTGTAATCTATGCAGTGCTTACTAAAAATCATTCGTGCCATGGAATTAGAAACAATTAAACTATTTGTCACTTGATGATTCAGAAAAGCGAGATTTGTTACGTATAGTTTATTCTGTAAAAAGAAATAGAGTATTAGCTAGTCAAAAATATTTATAAATGTATCCAGAAAGAAGGCAACCCCTTCAAACATTTTTTACGAGTCGACATACTGTAATAAAATTACTCAAGAAGATCGCAATAATATTTTGGAAATGGTAATACTAAATGTGTATTACGGCCGGTTCCATAATCTGATTAGTCTCTTTTACACACAAAAGGCGCCTTTACTTCATAAAAACTGTTCCATAATTGATTTTTAAACACCACTTTACCGAAAAGTCTCCTTAACCATAAAGGCCCGAATTTCGTTCATTACGCATTCCAAAGTCGACTTTATTGCGAACATAACCTCACATTTAGGTAACAGCTCGTGTCAGTGTGTGTCTAAAATGGAAAGTATGGAAAGTTTAAGTTCAAGCTCATCATCAGAAGACGAAATGTTTATATTTTTAAGACGGCCCAAAAAATATAGAAACGGAGAGGATTGTTTCAATAAATGTGACGATGTTGAATTTTTTGACCGGTTTCGTCTAACTAAACCCACAGTACTGGCACTGATTTTTGATTTATAGAGGACGCATACTACCGATTACAAGACTGCTCTTGACGTTGAGATTTTAAGCTACTGGAAGCATGCTGATTGCAGCAGACGACTTTGTGAGTGTTTCTGAAACATCAGCCTGCAGAATTGTAAAAAGCGTATCCTATGCCACCGCATCTTTATGACCACAATACATTAATATGTATGAAAATCATATCGAAAGACAGAGGGCAGCGGAAGATTTTTATAGAGCAGCAAGTTTTCCTGGCGTTATAGGTGCAATAGATTACACTTTAATAAAAATCCAATCTCCTGGAGGTGAGGATGCAGATATTTCGTTGTAGAAAAGGGTACTTTGTAATAATGTACAAACAGTGTCAGATGCAAACTTGAAAATTCGCAACGTAGTTGCACGATGGCCTGGCTCATGTCAAGACCAAACCATTTTTAACAACAGCAGGCTCAAACAGCAATTTGAAAATTGTCTATTTGGCAACACTTATTAATTGGTGATGAGAGGATATGCTATTGAACCCTATTTAATGCAATTAACAAAACGGCAGCGGAAAATCTCTACAATTCGATCACGTAACGTTGTTGAAAGACAATATTGAGTATGGAAAAGAAGATTTCCTATCTTATCATTAGGAGAGCGGCTGAATGTAACGACTACAATGACTTTAATCATAGCAACTGCTGTATTGCAGGTCATTACAATAGAGATGAGTGATAACTTTCCCGATGATTGGTTTGACAATGTTGAACAAAATGAAGATGAACCAGAGCAAAATCAACATAATCAGAATGCTATTGCTGCTCTCGGACAAAATGTGAGAAAATTGCTTATTGAAGAACATTTTGCTAGACTATAATATGTATGTAACAGTAGTTGTTTTTTGTTAGAGATAGGCATTTGAATCATTATACATTTGTTAACAGTAATTTATTTTTTTACATTGATTTATTTAATTCTGCCTCCTTAATTGGAATTTCTAGATCTAAAAGGCGTTGCCTCTTTTCGTGACCTTTCACCCTCCGAATTTGCTTCTTCCTCGCCCAAGTTTTCACGCTTTATTTCTGTAGTAAGCTTCCTTGTCCAGTACTACAGGGTTCGTTACAGCAGGCAGCAACTTTTTCTCAAAATTCGTTCATGGCGCACTTTCGGATATTTGACTGAATTTTTGAATTTTTCGCGGTATTTCAGTGATACCAACAGAAATATATTTCGTTCAAGAGCACTTTATGTACAATGCCCTTTGTAAACTATTATGGAACACAAGCGACTAAAAGCCGGCTTTAATGTATTCTTTTCGAAAAAGTTCATTTTAGGTAAAGGAGACTTTTATGTGATATTATGGAACCGGCCGTTAATTCTTTAATTTCATGTTTACTTATTAATATCACATATTTAAGGTAAATGAAAATCCATCAACCTCATTCTGGGACGTAAACAGACGTAACAACTGCATTAAATTTGCCACCAACATAAGGATGGAACATTTTAAATACATTCAATTTAAAATTCACTAGCGCCTCATGTTAACTTAAGACGCCTTGCATTTTGTAATTGGTTGCTACAAAAGTGAAATGAAAATGACATTTCTTTAAAAAGCATTATTTGTAAAGATGAATGCAAATTCATAAATAGTGGCGTATTTAATCGTAATAATGAACATTATTGGATCACATAAAATCGAGGACAAGTTCATAGTGTTAAGCCACAGCATCGTTTTGAAAAAAAAATTGAGTAGGTATTTATAACGGAAATTTTACAATTTAATAAAATAGGTATAAAGGATCTCTAACCATTGAACGGTATTTACATCTCCTTCGAACAAACATTTCTAATTATGTGGATACTGTTCCGCTAATTCAACTTCCTAAGTTCTGGTGGCAGCAAGACGGTGCACCAGCGCACAATGCCAGAAATGTTCGCAATATTAAAAATATGGCTTCCATAAGAAACGAGGAAGTTGATGATGGTTCAAAAGAAACTAAATATGTTACGAAGGAAAAAATATCCCATCTATTAGATAATAAAGAATAAGAACGTGTTTGCCGTTTTTAAATGTCACCTCAAATAACGAAGATATAAAGAAAAAAAGAAAAACATTTTTTTCGGTATTTTGGACTCGAAAACTAGATAATCTTTTTTAACTGTTATTTTAATGATATTATTCAGCATAAAATTCTGCAAAAGTGCCGAATTTAAACATACCCTCTATCTATTCTAATAAGCGAGATCCCCATGGTGAGCCTCGAATTTGAAATACCCAATACCCTGTATGCAGGGTGCCCGGATTTCGTAGGGACAACATGGGCAACTACTGCATTTGAAGAGATAAAGAGATGGTCAAATTAGCAAAAAGGTGCAGGTTCGAGAGCTCATTAAGAATCCACCCGTAAATCCTAGTTGTCATGGCCCACTTGTTCAAAATAAAAATAAAAACAAAATCTCCCAATTTCTTTCATTTGTCATACCTTCCCTGCTACCCAAGACACCAAGGGTGTTAGCAATAGATCCAGCAATAGATTTCCAAAATTCATATCTCGGAGAAAAGAAAAGCAATTAAAAAAAAGTGAACCATACCATTAGGGAAGGTCTAAATTAATAACACAAAAAAATAAACCGTTAATTTTAACCCTTTATATTTTTTCAACCCTTTCAAAAAAGATTTTTTTTTAAGTTCTGCCATAAATAAATAAAAATGCTTATTCTTATCACTAATGCAAGTACTTTCATAATCAAAAATAAACACCTCGCGATATAAATCTCGATTTTTGATAAAGTTTGCAATCAGCCATAACTAAATAAAAATTCTTATTCTTATCACTAATATAGGTACTTTCATAATCAAAAATAAAAAAAAAACGTTACGGGCACTTCTTCAACCCAGAATAAAATTATTTCTCGGTAAGTCGCAGAAATCCACATTTTGCGATATTAATCTTCATTTTTGACAAAGTTTGGAATCAGCCATAACTAAATAAAAATTCTTATTGTATTGAGAGGCACGAAACATAATTTGACAGTTAACGTGATAACGTGATAACAAAAAACAAATTGATTGCGATCATAGCCCTAGTGATTTCTGCCCGAAAAAAGAATAAGCTTAGTTTTTCAAAATTTTGTGATACATCATTGCGTTCAGAAAAAAATACCCTCTTAAATGGGCCCGGCGCCAATTTAAAATTTAAAGGTAAGGTTAGATTATTAAAAATTTGCACAAATAAAATTCGTTTTATGAAGTGCTAATAAAAGTGTTTAAATTTAAAAAAATAAATAAAATCTTGGATAGCAGGAAAGTTACGGCAAATGAAATAAATTGGGAGATTTTGTTTTTATTTTGAACACATGGGCCATGACAAGAAGGATTTAGGGGTGGATTCTTAATGAGCTCTTTGCAAGTTCGACCATCGCTCTATCTCTTCAAATGCAGAAGTTGCCCATTTTGTCCCTACGAAATCCGTACACCCTGTATACAAAGTTCTTTCACTCATTGTACTTATTCGTTAAATTATCTCAACAAATACAATTCATGAATATATTTTCTGCAGGTAGAGCCGGATTAACCAATAGACAATTAAGACAAATGAATGGCGCCCCCTAATGCAGATGGGCCCGGCTTCATTACAAAAAAAATTAAATAAATTGAAAAAAATATATACCCTGCTCAGAACGATGCTTTTTCTGGAAGTACAGATTGTACAATGCTGTAACTGAAGAATTTGTATGTTTAAAATTCATATTTATTAAAAAAATCTCAAATATTTGTGTCAATAAACTCCTGTTGATCTTAATTTAAGATAGGGACCAATGGTGAAAATTATCTATACCACTATCCAATCAGTAAAACATTAACCTAGGATTATTACAAATGATCTAATTAGAAGGAAAAAAAATCTGTCACCTATCGCTTCATAACAGAAAACCCTATTTATTTAACTAATTGGATTGTCGGATAGGGCTCACCCACCGTCTTCGGATTAACTCTTAAAACAGGTACTAACTCCATTCGCAAAGTATTTGGTGAGGAATTATATGAAAAACGACCAGTGTAAGCCAGTGTAAACACAATCTACTTGCATTCCATCCTTCCAGGGTTCAAGTATAGTAGACGATTTAAATACTAGTAAGTCAGACAGAGTCGAACGTCAAAATCCATGTTGTTCTGGTATTATTATTATATATTTTGAAATAACCACTTTAACTGATATGCAATCAGATTATCAACAGTAATCTAACGAGTGCCTATGATTTTGCCGGCCATTATTAGCGTCAGGACACGATTGCTTGTCGCGGCGGAAATCGGCACGACTGCGAAGCAAGAGTGCCAATTTTCTAGAAGCAACAAGCAAGAGTTATATTGTCATGGTCTCCAGTTTTAAAAAGCAGTGTGATAAAACTTAGATTTTCTAAAAAAGAAAATTTTATGAATTATACCAAGCATCCTCTGTGAAAAGTCAACTCTGTTCAGAAAATCATTTTCATCTAGTTCCTGGTGTAGTTCGAGATGGTATGGTTCATATATACTTACTAGCTGACCCGACAGACATTGTCCTGTCTTAACTATGAATATTGAATTCGAATTGGTATAATTCATAAAAAAAAATATTCAAAAACATAGTGTTTATTATTGTAATGCTCTATGATACACAACATTCTTCGTTTTATTTTCTGCCAACGTATTAAAATCGATACCATAATTATGAATTGAGCAAAGTAACTACTGCGCTGCGCCGTCGTCCGTGCGTATCCCATTAAAATTGACCAAAGTAACTGGTGACGAACTACGGCTCCGCTACGCTGCGCCGTCGATCGCGAATGGTCCATATATATTAAGGCAGATAACTGGTGATAGACGACAGCCCCGCTGTGCTGGGCCGTCGTTCGTGCGTAACCTTTAAAAATTAAGAAAGGTAACTGGTGACGAACGACGGCTCCGCTGCGCTGCGTCGTCGTCAATACGTGGCTTATTACTGGTGAGTGGCCCATTGAAATTAAGCAAATAAAGTGGTGACGATAATGGCCGAAAACGGTTTAGGCTCTAATTTTTGAAATTCACGATCGCTTTAACGTGCAATTATTTCTTCAAAAATTCATATTTTTTTTAATAATCAACGGATTTGAACTAAATAACAAAATTATTAAAGCTTAAGAATGTAAGAAGTGTATTGTTAATAATAAAAACATCTATCGCCAGTTGAAATATTTTTTTTCGAATTTTTGAAATTCATGATCGCTTTAACGTGCAATTATTGCTTCAAAAATTCATAACTTTTTTAATAATCAACGGATTTGAACTAAATAACAAAATCAAAAAAGTTAAAGAATGTAAGAAGTGTATTGTTACTAATAAAAATATGTATCGCGAGTTGAAATATTTTTTTAGAATTTTTGAAATTCATAATCGCTTTAACGTGCAGTTATTGCTTCAAAAATTCATAACTTTTTTAATAATCAACGGATTTGAACTAAATAACAAAATTATTAAAGTTAAAGAATGTAAGAAGTGTATTGTTACTAATAAAAACATGTATCGGCAGTTGAAATATTTTTTTTAGAATTTTTAAAATTCATGATCGCTTTAACGTGCAATTATTGCTTCAAAAATTCATAACTTTTTTAATAATCAACGGATTTGAACTAAATAACAAAATCAAAAAAGTTAAAGAATGTAAGAAGTGTATTGTTACTAATAATAGTTATTTATGCAACAAGTGAGTAAAGTAATACTTTTTTTCACGAGTAGGAAAGATTGCCGCACGAGCCGAAGGCAAGTGCGGCAATTTCCTACAAGTGAAAAAAAGTTGCTTTACTCTCGAGTTTCATACAAAATTTTTTCTACGTCCGTAACTTTAAATAAATTCGATAAAACCCTAATCAATTTTTATAAGTAATAATACTTTTAAATGATGAACATAATAATAATCATCAAGTTTACTTGATCGGAAACGAATGTTTGACATTTATCGGCACAACTCGCGGCGTGTTGCGAAGTGTTCATGACACACTTTGTGCAAACGATTTTTTAGTAGCGTTAAAAAATGAACCGCTACGGCACTTTTTTTCACGCAAAAGGGTGAAAAAATGAACCGTTATGGCACTTTTTTTCACGCTTCCGGAAGGCTTCAGAAAACACATATTTTATGAACGCAAATTAATGAAAAAAACTGTACATTTTTTAACGGACGTAGAAAAAAATATGTATCGCGAGTTGAAATATTTTTTTAGAATTTTTGAAATTCATAATCGCTTTAACGTGCAATTATTGCTTCAAAAATTCATAACTTTTTTAATAATCAATGGATTTGAACTAAATAACAAAATTATTAAAGTTAAAGAATGTAAGAAGTGTATTGTTACTAATAAAAACATGTATCGGCAGTTGAAATATTTTTTTTAGAATTTTTAAAATTCATGATCGCTTTAACGTGCAATTATTGCTTCAAAAATTGATAACTTTTTTAATAATCAACGGATTTGAACTAAATAACAAAATCATTAAAGATAAAGAATGTAAGAAATGTATTGTTACTAATAAAAACATGTATCGCGAGTTGAAATATTTTTTTAGAATTTTTGAAATTCATAATCGCTTTAACGTGCAATTATTGCTTCAAAAATTCATAACTTTTTTAATAATCAACGGATTTGAACTAAATAACAAAATTATTAAAGCTAAAGAATGTAAGAAGTGTATTGTTACTAATAAAAACATGTATCGCCAGTTGAATTTTTTTTTTTTTGAATTTTTAAAATTCATGATCACTTTAACGTGCAATTATTGCTTCAAAAATTCATAACTTTTTTAATAATCAACAGATTTGAACTAAATAACAAAATTATTAAAGCTAAAGAATGTAAGAAGTGTATTGTTACTAATAAAAACATGTATCGGCAGTTGAAATATTTTTTTTAGAATTTTTAAAATTCATGATCGCTTTAACGTGCAATTATTGCTTCAAAAATTCATAACTTTTTTAATAATCAACGGATTTGAACTAAATAACAAAATTATTAAAGCTAAAGAATGTAAGAAGTGTATTGTTACTAATAAAAACATGTATCGCCAGTTGAAATATTTTTTTTAGAATTTTTAAAATTCATGCTCGCTTTAACGTGCAATTATTGCTTCAAAAATTCATAACTTTTTTAATAATCAACGGATTTGAACTAAATAACAAAATTGTTAAAGCTAAAGAATGTAAGAAGTGTATTGTTACTAATAAAAACATGTATCGGTAGTTGAAATATTTTTTTTAGAATTTTTAAAATTCATGATCGCTTTAACGTGCAATTATTGCTTCAAAAATTCATAACTTTTTTAATAATCAACGGATTTGAACTAAATAACAAAATTTATTAAAGCTAAAGAATGTAAGAAGTGTATTGTTACTAATAAAAACATGTATCGCCAGTTGAAATATTTTTTATTTTATTTTTGAAATTCATGATTGCTCTAACATGCAATTATTGCTTCAAAAATTCATATTTTTTTTTAATAATCAACGAATTTTAACTAAATGGCAAAATTATTAAAAAAATTCTCAACCGCGCACAGAATCTTCCGCAGAATATTTTAATTCATAACACCACCGCGAGCGACATTCCAACCACCAAGAAATGGCGCGCGTATTATAAATCAATCGTTATCACCAATTTATGTATTTAAAGCCGACTTAATTGTTCATCGGATGCAAGTGTTGCAATTGAGCTCAGTGCAGCATTTGCTGTTAATATTTTGTTTATATTTTTTTTTATAATTTCAGCTACTTATTTATTTACATTTATCGATATGAATCTACAGGGTAAGCCCATTAAAACCCATTAATAACCGTCGGCGCAAACAATGGAAAAGGAATAACTGATCGAGCGGTCGATCGCTGAGAGTAAAAAATTATTAAAGTACTAAAATCGCTATAAAAAAATAGGGGTTGGTGGTAGAAGGTTAAAAATTTAGGGTTGTATGTATTTCTTAATGCCGAATCATAAAAAATAAAAAAATAAATTTTGTCCAAAAAATAAAAATAAAAAATTTGCGGTGGACCACCCTTATCATTTAGGGGTAATAAAAATAGTTTACGTCCTATTCTCAGACCTGCTCAATATACACACAAAATTTCATAAGAATCGGTCAAGCCGTTTCGAAGGAGTTTTGTTACAAACACTGTGACACGAAAATTTTATATATTAGATACTTGCTATTCTGTTGACATTGCTTTGCGATATGTCAGTTTCTGCTACAATTTTTAGAGTGCTTATACATACAAGGTCGAACAACTTGCAGTTCATTTTCTTCATTCAATATATGACCCAATAATTATTTCTTATTGTAGCATATGCTACCGGAGGCTTAAAGTCTATCTCTTTCGAAAACTGACAGTTTGGGGTGTTTCTGCTTCTGGATATTGTTTTGCGTATATTGACACCCTGTATGAACAAAAAAGGACCGAAGCCGATGTATATTATTCTTCATGATGTGGAAAATTCTCTAGTGTATAAAAAAATACGTTATCTTTGCTAGAAATGTTTTTGCAATTTTTTCAATGTGTACACGTTTTTGCTACAAATAGACCCATAGTATCTTATGCTATTTTTATCAGCTTCTCAAGAGGGTTAAAAATAAAGTATACAATATAGGGTGCTCCATCTAAAAAAAACTTAACTTTGTTCTGTTATTTATACTAGGACAACAAAAACATACATATTTTTAAAATATATAGAATGGGTGTGGATATTGTTGGGGTGTAAAAGAACTTCGCAGCAGGGTGCGGACTATCCTAAGGCCGGCCCTGACTACTACTATGAGCCATTATAACAGCTATAAGCTATATCCTGGTGTTTTATAGTTCTGCATGGGGAAAGTTTGCACGTTGGCATTTTCCTGTATTTAAAGAAACGCTGAGGTATTACAGGAATAAATAAAAACAAATTCTCAAACTGGAATAACGCATGTTATTCACCCATTAAAAACCACATAGTATTGAATCAGCAAATTTAAGATGGAAGAATCAGCTGCTGTCGTAACGTCAACATTGAGTAACTTCAAAATTGACAACACCAACGGAATTTGAATATCGATTTGATTCACCCACGCAATAATTGATGACGCAGGCATATTAATTAAAGAATTCACTTACATGCATGATAGTTATTAATTCCATATTTAGCTCATAACCTTAATTCACAGTTCCAAATATGAAATCCTACGAAGGTTAATAATAAATTTCCACGTTTTCATTTTTCAGATTTCAATAACTATGACGCAATTCCACGTGGGCCGCACGCGTTGATCCCACACAATCACTTACTCAAAATCGCATCTCATTTATTTAAGCGCATTATTTTCGTTATTAATGTAAACAATAATCACGATATAAAATATTGGAGAATAAATAAGCCTGGGGTGGGAGTGACACGTTGCGTTTTCATTTCATTTAAATCGCGTGGCGAGGTGCAACGGGACGCCGGGACGATGCTGAAAAATCAATAAACGGAATAAATTCCCGCCAGTGCCGGGGGGTTGGGGTGTGGGTGGATATATTTTATAAACACTTTGCTCCTAATGTATGTTTTCCCTGTCTGTTTTCGGATGTTTGTCTTTGCTCTTCTCTTTTTCATATCCGACAACCGTTTTGAAAGTGTGCGTATGTTGAAACGTACTTTTACATGTGAGTAATGTGGGAAAGTAATGTGATTTGCATTACAATTCAAGCTGTCCGCTATAAATAGATATCTAGTTTCAATTGCAACAGTAAAAAGTACTTGTACTAGAATACATTATTACCTTTATGTTTCTATTGAAGAAGTTTTCTGCACGTGATTTTGTTTTGTATAGGTTTTTACATTTGTTTATAAATACATGCAATTCTACTTCTAATTAAGTGCTTTCAAAGGAATTACTAGTAAATTAATACTTTATAATAGTAGTAACCTCTAATTGGGTACGGTAATTGTAAGCGATCCAATCTATTTTCAATTATAGGTTATATGTTATGAGGTGAGTATGGACTATGATGAAATGTAAAAACAAAAACAACAGTCATTTGATTGCAAGCAAAAGTACTATACTTGATATTGTTGCTCTAGGTTATTTCCGATGGATAATACAAAAAATTCGTTTTGCATGACAATAAAATACGAAATAAATTCAATAAAACGAAATGTAGCCTAAATAGATGAATATTCAACCTGTTCGTAACTCTGCAAGCAAAATTAAGTCTTACTAAGACTATAAACAAATAACTTATTGAAACAACTACTTCCCTGGCTAGTGCCACGCCGGATATTGAATGATACAAAAGAAATTTGCATGTTATTACTAGTACTACTAGATAATAACATTGGTTTAAGATCGTTTATTTCTACTCACAGGACTAACTTGAAAATTAAACTAAATTGAATTTGAAAACGTTAAACTATAAAACTGAACCCCAATTGAATTTATTTAATGACTTATGAGAAACGTATTTGTCAAATGTTACTTCAAGAACCTGAAGCATGGACCGACGAGAAGTTAGCCATAACTTTCCAGCCACTGATTTTGGCGCCTCCACCATCACCCGAATTATGATCACTCCCGATAAATTACCTTTTTGGACCTGGCCACAGTAGATTTAATTGCAAAAACATAATCAATGATCCCCAATAAATTATTTATAACTGTGTGTTTGCAATTTTTGTAAACATTGCTGACGTATTAAATGTTAATTTTCAAACACATATAATAAATTGTTGGGCCCCCGATGGAAATGAATTTTCCGGCCACAAATATGCTACGAAGTCCGGTATTCAATTTGGAATTGTCAAAAGACCGAGAAAATTGAATACCAACCCTTGGCGAATTTTTAAAATAACCGCTGTTTCCACTCTGACGGACGATTTTCAAACACATACAGTGCGAGTCTCTAACTTGGAATAAATTCAATAAATCAAACAAAGTTTATTTTTCGGAAATATGCTCGGACACGTCGATTAGTATTTTAAATTGCGCTCTTTTTGTTGTAATAAAATTTTATACAGCGTGTCCCAAATTTGAGATATGACGTCATCGACTATTTTTTTTTTATAGCAACCCTAATTTCTTTATCACTATTTTTAAAGAGTATATCAAGTTACACATGTGTGTCAAATTTCAAATTTTTATTTCCTGTTATTTAGAAGATATTTAACAAACAGTATCAAATTTGAAAAATTAATTCAACTTAATAGTCTTTCTTCAATAAATGTTCAAAATGTTGTCCATTTTCTAACTGACAATACCCTAAACGGAACTGAAACTCGTTTTGAACATTTTTAATTACTTCGGGGGAAATTAGTCTACACTCCTGTCTTATTCGTTCTTTCAACTCCTCAAGATTTGGCGGTTTGGTCTTAAAAACTTTGCTTTTCAAGTACCCCCATAAGAAAAAGTCCATAGGTGTTAAATCCGGAGACCTGGGTGGCCATTCAACTGGTCCTCTTCTGCCAATCCATCTTCGTGGAAATACATTATCCAGGTACTCACGGACACGCCTTGCAAAATGAGGAGGCGCACCGTCCTGTTGAAACCAGATGTTTCTATTCGGGACGTCAGCTTCTACAGGGCAAGGAAACAAAATAGCCAAACTCGGAATTAGCTCTTCCTCCAAGAATTGTAAATATCCCGCTCCATTGAGATTATTTGGAAAGAAAATTGGTCCTAAAATTCGATCACCAACAATCCCTGCCCAAACATTAACTTTTTCTGGATATTGAGTGTGGCCTTCCCTCATCCAGTGTGGGTTCTTGTCTTCCCAATAACGGCAATTTTGACGATTTACCTCACCATTTAACATAAACGTTGATTCATCGGAAAACAATATATTTTCTATTTTTAGAACATTTCTATCTAGTAGATCCATCATTTTTTCGCAAAACTGAAGTCTTCTATCCGGATCATCTTCGGTGAGTTCCTGGGGGATTGTCATTTTATAAGGATGAAATGTTTGCTCTCTAAGGATTCTTGACACTGAAGACTGGCTAATTTTGAGTTCCCTAGCCATCTGCCTAGAGGAGACATGATGATTTTCCTGAACAGAGAGAAGTACATCAATTTTGACCTCTTCACTCAGCGCATTCTGACGATGATTATTCGTTTTTCTTAAATGCCCATTTTCCCGAAACTGACTTTCAATCTTGCTTACGGTACTTTGAGATATGGCTGGTAAGTCAGGATACTTCTCTCTAAATAAATAAATAACTTCATTTCGTGTTCTTGTCCTATCTCCATAGCCAATCATCATTAAAATTTCGATTTTGTGGGTTTCAGTTAAGTACGGCATGTTAGTATAATTTTTCGACCAACGGTGAACAACAGTCAACACAACAATGGAACGACTAATACTCTCCTCACTCGAATATGCGTGGAATGCGATGCTACACTTCTTACTTGTTTTTATAACTAAACGTCAAAATGATAAACGTCAGTTTGAAAAAAAAATGACAAACCAGTTTTGGCATTCCACTTTTAAAATGCATAAAAATTCGATTAAGGTGACTTGATTTCTTCATTCTATAAATTTGATAATGTTTGTTAAATATCTTCTAAATGACAGGGAAAAAAAATTTAAATTTGGTACACATGTGTAACTTGATATACTCTTTAAGAATAGTGATAAAAAATTGGGGTTGCTATTAAAAAAAATAGTCAATGACGTCATATCTCAAATTTGGGACACGCTGTATAAAATTTTATTACATCATAAAGAGCGTAATTTAAAATACTAATCGATGTGTCTGAGCATATTTCCGAAGAATAAACATTCTTTGATTTACTGAATTTATTCCAAGTTGGAGACTCGCACTGTATAACAAATTGTTGGGCCCCCGATGGAAATGAAATGTGGCCGGATAATTCATTTCCATCGGGGGCCCAACAATTTATTATATGTGTTTGAAAATCGTCCGTCAGAGTGGAAACAGCGGTTATTTTAAAAATTCGCCAAGGGTTGGTATTCAATTTTCTCGGTCTTTTGACAATTCCAAATTGAATACCGGACTTCGTAGCATATTTGTGGCCGGAAAATTCATTTCCATCGGGGGCCCAACAATTTATTATATGTATTTGAAAATCGTCCGTCAGAGTGGAAACAGCGGTTATTTTAAAAATTCGCCAAGGGTTGGTATTCAATTTTCTCGGTCTTTTGACAATTCCAAATTGAATAACATACTTCGTAGCATATTTGTGGCCGGAAAATTCATTTCCATCGGGGGCCCAACAATTTATTATATGTATTTGAAAATCGTCCGTCAGAGTGGAAACAGCGGTTATTTTAAAAATTCGCCAAGGGTTGGTATTCAATTTTCTCGGTCTTTTGACAATTCCAAATTGAATAACATACTTCGTAGCATATTTGTGGCCGGAAAATTCATTTCCATCGCGGGCCCAACAATTTATTATATGTGTTTGAAAATCGTCCGTCAGAGTGGAAACAGCGGTTATTTTAAAAATTCGCCAAGGGTTGGTATTCAATTTTCTCGGTCTTTTGACAATTCCAAATTGAATACCGGACTTCGTAGCATATTTGTGGCCGGAAAATTCATTTCCATCGGGGGCCCAACAATTTATTATATGTGTTTGAAAATCTTCCGTCAGAGTGGAAACAGCGGTTATTTTAAAAATTCGCCAAGGGTTGGTATTCAATTTTCTCGGTCTTTTGACAATTCCAAATTGAATAACATACTTCGTAGCATATTTGTGGCCGGAAAATTCATTTTCATCGGGGGCCCAACAATTTGTTATATGTCTTTCAAAATTGTCCATCAGAGTGGAGACAGCGGTTATTTTAAAAATTCGCCAAGGGTTGGTATTCAATTTTCTCGGTCTTTTGACAATTCCAAATTGAATAACATACTTCGTAGCATATTTGTGGCCGGAAAATTCATTTCCATCGCGGGCCCAACAATGTATTATATGTGTTTGAAAATTAACATTTAATACGTCAGCAATGTTTACAAAAATTGCAAACACACAGTTATAAATAATTTATTGGTTATGTTTTTGCAATTAAATCTACTGTGGCCAGGTCCAAAAAGGTAATTTATCGAGAGTGATCATAATTCGGGTGATGGTGGAGGCGCCAAAATCCGTGGCTGGAAAGTTTTATGGCTAACTTCTCGTCGGTGAAGCATGGTTATGCAATAAAATTTTTACAATTAACTTGGGGATCTGAATGAAACAAAATTATTAATTCGGGTACTTAGCGATCATTCAATACCTATATTTAGGGGATACACATATCTACGAATACATGGTACCCGGACAACATGAGCAACTTCTGCATTTGAAGAAATAGAGAGATGGTCAAATTAGCAAAAAGGTTCAGGTTCAAAAGCTCATTAAGAATCCACTCCCAAATCCCACGTATCATGGCCCATTTGTTTAAAATAAAAAAACTTCCCTGTTACCCAAGATACCGAGATGCGCCTTGAACCATTTGCTTGGAAATTTAAACACTTTCATTGGCATTTCATAAAACCAATTTTATTTGTGCAAATTTTTAGTAATCTAATCATTCCTCTACATTTTATTAAATTGGTACCGAGCAATATTTTTGGCCATTTTAAGAGGGTATATTTTCTGAATTCAATGATTTGATATCACAGGATATGGAACTTCTTCAAAATCAAGTATTCCGGAATAACAATGCATAGTACTAAAACAACATTTATTTAGTGAGAGAACTTTCAACTCTGCTAGAAACTACCACTATGATTTAGGCGGAATATTTTCTTTTTAAATTAATCGAATATTTACAAATTCTCTATATTTAGGTACATTGAAAAAAATAGTATTCACAACAGTGAAACAGTTTTAAAAACCAAAATTACGATTTTAAAATCTTCGAACTTTAAACAAGTGTTTGCAATTTGTGTTAATTTCATAAAAAAATGGTGATGTGGTTGGTCATCATATTACTTTCTCCGACTTAATGGTATTATTTATATCTACGCTTTCATGGTTTATTTTCAATTTAAATCGTATTTTAAATGTACATGGAGCATGTTGTAGAATCGGATGAAACTGACGTTTAAAGCGTCAAAATTATGAAAGATAAGATGGAAAAATTATACTTTAAATTCGAAAACTCAGTTTATTTAAAAACTAAAGAGATTCCGAAAAAAGTCTTCTTTATAAGTTGTTCATTTTGGCATTCTCTACAATTATTATTAAAATAAATTTGGTATAACTATTATCGTTTCATAATTATAAACCAAAAATGAAAAAAGAAATAATAAACTTTTTTCTCGAATAACAATGATTTTATGAAAAATGCTTTCAAACAAAATAAATTCATTTATTTGTTGTCTTCAATATTTGTTTAAATGTTTTTGTGATATTTTTTATATTTAAGAAAATATTGAAAAAAACAAAAAAAATGTTAAGGTAAACACCCACTTCCGGTGTACGAAATTTCACCAAAATATTTTCAGTTCTTCGGATTATCAAATAGGACTTATGTTCAAAGTTTCATATCAATTGCTCTATTAGTTTTTGAGATACAGCGCGCACAGACACACACACAGACACAATTTTTTTTTCCAGAAATTATTGAAATGGCATCTAGGGATACCAAAACGGATATTTCCGTAAAAAGAATTTTTGAAAAAAGTGTCACGATCATAATACTTTGTCTTACTTCGTAACGGAAAGTAAAAAATTATCAGTTTTAAAATTACACTAAATTTTTCTACATTTTGACGTTTAAATCATTTAAATCAGACTAATCGTTTGTCAGCTGTGGAATTAAAAAAAATCGAAAACGCAATTTTAAATCTTACAATTTTGACGTTTTGCGTTGATTTCACAATAGTACATTATTATACAAGTTTAATAAGAGGGTATATTGTGGCACGAGCTCCAATGTAACGAGTGCCCCACAATGCCACTTATTAAACAAGTATAATATACTATTTTTTCTACTTTGGTTTTTGTTAAGGAATTATTTCTAAAATAAAATATATACTTAAACCTAGTGAGTTTTATCTTTTAACATGTGGCAGCACTAAAAACATTTGATCCTTTCGAATGAATTTAATATTTGACATACGTATTTCTACGGCGATTTCAATAGTTAATTTTTAAATATATTAAATCAAGAATATTACTTATACACCTCCAAAAATGAGGGAGGTTGCCAAGGGTGCGATAAACAAACTATTTCCACGGAAGTTGTAACCAATTTAAGCTTATAAAATAATGCAACGTCTAAATGATAATCGAAATTTAAGGTTATGTTTACATTTGTTTCTCGTTCCTCGTGTCAGGCATCGATCGACGCTAATTAAAAATCCGCACCGAATTAACACACCGACTCAAGCGGCTCTTTTTCGCCGCGAATGAAACATGCATTATACTCTCGCTGTTTCTTCCGTGATATTTGTTTTGCAAACAAAGTGATAATACATATAATAAATTACAAGGTTTCAACAATATGACGCCTCCGTTTTCTTTAACATTAGTGGTACTGGTGGCGAACTCCCCAATATGCATTCGAACATATTCAATGTGTAACGCATTGGACGGTTCCAATTATCCTATGAATTAACGGCAATTTTACATTTTGATGTCGACACGTCACGTTGAAGTACTGCCAATCGCAACAACTAAAATGTTACCACAAATAGTTTAATAATGAGCAAAACTGTAAAATAAAAAATCTCATTATTAAACTATTTTTGATATAACAAAAGGTCGATTGTTAAACCAAAGTAGAAAAAAATATTTATTAACCGGTTTTTAAGTTGCACAAAATTTTCCTCTTTTTAACGTAGGATAATCAAAATCGGTCAATTCTTTTAGAAGTTATGTAGTTTCAAAAACAAAAATCACGATTTTGAAATCTTCGAAAGTGTGATTTTTTAGTTAGTGTTAATTTCACGAATTAACTTGCAAAAAAAGTAAAATATTTACTATAATTATAACACAGCATACAAATTATATGCTATTTAAAATTTTAAGTTGAGGCTGGTGTTCTTTTTCAGAGTTTAATAATATTTGGTTTTCATTTTGAGGGATGTAATCTTAAGTCAATTTTTAGGCGATTTGAGGCAGGTAGGTAGGTATACAGTTGCTTACGCAAAATGTCTATCGCCCCGCAAAAAGCGGATTGTCAGATATTCGCTCAAATTAAATGGGCGATATCGCCCACATTGAGAAACACTGCCCTAGAGGATTTCCTCATAGAAATTTATCTATTTATTTATATAAACGGAAAATCTCCTTTTACATTGTATATACATATGAGCCATTTACTTATAATAAACTTAACCTACCAATAAAGTCATTAACATATTTAATACAATTTAATAAATTCATATGGCACTTGACGATAAAGGTTAGCTTTAAAGATATTATTCGAACTATTACATATATCGAACCAATCGTTCTTATTAAACAAATTCGCACATTTTATAAGACGGCTAATTGAATTGTTACCGCCAATCTTAGATGAAAATGTTTGAAGGAGTTGTCTTAATCTGCGATTATTAGATGACAAATAAAAATCAAGTTGAATTAAGAGGTACGGATTAATTGATATAGGATACGTAGGTCGGAGAAAGGTTTACGGTCTTCAAGGCTATGAATTCTCAACATATTTTTGATATCAGAATAAGTACACGGCATATGGGTAGATCCTAACTTATATTCTATTGTTCTTATAAATTTATTTTGCACACTCCAAAGATTTAATATTTGGCATTGTATGTGGGAGACACATGCATATTCCAAATGACACCGCACCAAAGTACAATATCATGCTTTCAAGCAGTGAACATTGAGATTTTAAGCAATATGCCATACAAAACCACACATTCTCAGAGCTTTGCTACAGATACTCATTATGCAGGAATACAGGTAAAGAGACATGATCTTCTTTATTATTAAATAAATAGTAATCATTTCAAGATCATGCATCTTTAGATGGTCTCAAGCCTGCGTCCATTGATCATATTGTCTCCTTTTACTTTAAAAAAGGTCATTCCATATCAGTTCAACCCAGAGATTTTAAATCTAGTAGATACCAAATACTGAATTAGTTAGGGTGCCAATATCACAACATATGAAATGCATGGTGCTTTTATTCACCATTTCACTCAGATAATGTACTTGGGCATAAATCTGTCTTTCTCGCGATCGCAAATCTCATGAACCAATAGCAGTACCGGGATACCCCTTCTCAAATCAAACGAAATAAGGCGCTAAAATTAAAAGTTCTAATAAACGAAAGTACTGGAATAACATCGCCAATTAAATTTCTTGGGAAGCACCACAAACAATGCACTTCCGGCCCATTTTGTTAGATTAAGAGATAATTCAACTTAAAACTCACTGAGGGAATAAACCGTAAATAAATGACAGCCGATACAGGTTATGTAAGGTTAGGTGTGGGTACCCGCCTAACGTACGTCGTAGGCTTGCTCGCTCGCTTCGTGATCGCGAGAGAGATATCGTGCTAGGAACTAATGTACAAAGAACGGCGAGGGTAGAAAACGGCACGTTGTACATCTTTGCTCCATTGTGTATTAGGACACATATGGCTATATTGGCATCTACTTATACAAAATCACTGGTTCAACCACACCATAATACCCACGATCGCAGATTTTGATGAAACTTAGTATGTTTGTTTCTTTTATGGATAAGCAAACCAATTATTTTTGCTAAATCTCAAACAATTTGGGTTTTACATCGTATTATTTTTGGCATTTCACGTTTTTTGCCGCTCGAGCTGAGGAAATGCTATTTGTTTTTTTTTTTTTTAATAGAAAGTAAATTATGCCTTCCTTATTTACCAGCAAGGTTGGTGAATTTTTTTATGAGTATATGTTATATTTACGCTTTCATGGTTTACTTTCAATTTAAATCATATTTTAAATGTACATCGAGCGTTTTGTAGACTCGGATGAAACTGACGTTTAAAACGTCAAAATTATGAAAGATGGAGAAATTAAACTTCAAATTTAAAAACTCAGTTTACTCAAAAACTAAAGAGATTCAGAAAAAAAAATTTGTTTAGGTTGTAGCAATATTTGGAATATCGGGTGCATGCCGTCGGCAAGAATTGTACGATATTTTACTGGATGATATTCAAGATGTAGGAACTGCTATAATTATAACCATTAAAGAATGCAAAAATAAAACTCCCAGGACTTTTACAGTTATTGATAGCAAGGATAATACTCCAAGTTTTATACAAATTTACCGAAAATATGCTTTGCTACGACCACCCGTAACAGACCATAAAAGATTTTTCGTCTTCTATAGAAATAATGTGTTCAAAGCAGCCACTAGGCATTCATCAATTCGGCAAAATACCATATCTGATAGCCACATTTTTAAATCTACAACATCCTAATACTTATACAGGACACTGTATGTACTTCAGACGATCATCCGCTTCCCTATTAGTAGACTCAGGTGCCGATATTTCTGCAATTAAACGCCACGGAGGATGGAAATCCACCACCGTTGCAGAATCATACGTGGAAAATTCATTAGAAAATAAAAAAGAAACAACAAAGAACATTTTTGGAACTAATAACGAAGCTCAACCGTCTACGTCTCATAATTCCTTTGTATATACTCTTACAAAAGAAGTACTTATTCATGGAGAAGAAAAAAATCATCCTAATATTATAATTAGTAACATTAATAATTGTAATAATTTAACAATCAATATTAATGTGTAAAATACTAAAATATCAAATAAAATATCTACTTGTTTAAATTTTAGTATAGGTGTAGATAAAATATTGTATGAAACACATGTGTGAAGTACTTTTGCGCACTCGTTGCGATTACGACACTCGCCTACGGCTCGTGTCTTAAACTTCGCAACTTATGCGCAAAAGTTACACTTCACACACTTGTGTCATAAATAACTAATCCTTTATAAGTTGTTTATTATGGCATTCTCTACAATTGTTATTAACATAAATTTGCTGTAACTATTATCGTTTCATAATTATAAAACAAAAATTAAAAAAAATACACTTTTTTCTAGTATAACAATGATTTTATGAAAAATATTTTCAATCGAAACATGTTCATTTTTATGTTGTCTTCAATATATGTATGTTTAAATATTTTTGGGATATTTCTCATATTTAAGAAAATATTGGAAAAACAAAAAAACTGTTAAGGTAAACACCCACTTCCAGTGTATACAGATTTTAGGTTAAAATTTGAATTTTTAAATTACAAAAATTGTACCTAATTTTCGGATTATAGGACCTACATTTTGGATTTTAGGTAAAATTTTCGTATTGAACGATTCAATTTTTAAATTCTACGACTCAAACTCGCTTTTTTGGAATTTAGGAATATAATTTTGAATTTTAGCGTCACAATTTTGATAGCTATAAAAATTCTTAATTTTTGAACTTAATTTTTTGTTCGAAAATTTAAAGCAGAAAACACTGTAATATATTTAACCACAAGTTGCAAATTATGATTTATGAATTTTCAGCAACGTTTTGAGTTTCTGTCGAGAGAAATTTGCGATTTTTTTGTCAAAATTGGGAGAGATTGGGCCTGAAATCTTCAATTTCGTGAGTAATTTTTATTTTGTTTATTTTGCAACCTGAGTTTCTGATGCTAAGCTTCAAATTTTGGTTTATTGGCTTAAATTTTTGTATTTTAAATTAAAATTTTGGATTTTACAATCGAAATATTTGAGTTTAGGTGCGCGTGTGTACGTGTTTACCTTAACTGTTTTTTTCCGTTCATTTTTGAAATACCACAAGAAATATTTAAACAAATATTGAAGTTAACAAATAAAGGAACATCGTTTGTTCGAAAAAGTTTTTAATAAAATCCTTAAAAAAAAACATTGAAATTTTGTGTTATTTTTGTTATAAAATGATAATAGTTATATTAAAATATGAATATGAAGTGTTGAGAATGTCCAAATAAACAACTTATAAAGAATACGTTTTTTTTTTTTCAAAATCTTATTAGATTTTCAGTAAACTGACGATAAATATAATGACAATTTGAAGTGTAATTTGTCATTTTCATTCTTCGTAGTTTTGACGTAAAGAAAATAAATCATGAAAGTATATTATTATACAAGTTTAATAAGAGGGTATATTGTGGCACGAGTGCCCCACAATGCCTCTTATTAAACAAGTATAATATATTATTATTTCTACTTTGGTTTTAGTTAAGGTTTTATTTCTAAAATAAAATATGTAGTTAAACATAGTGAGTTTTATCTTTTAACATGTGGCAGAACTGAAAACATTTGATCCTTTCGAACGAATTTAATATTTGACATACGTATTTCTACGGCGATTTCAAAGGTTAATTTTAAAACATATTAAATCAAGAATATTATTTACACACCTCCAGAAATAAGGGAAGTTGCTAAGGGTGCGATAAACAAACTATTTCCAAGTAAGTTGTAACCAATTTAAGCTTACAAAAATGCAACGTACTTGCCTAAATTTTAATCGAAATTTAAGGTTATGTTTACATTTGTTTCTCGTTCCTCGTGTCAGGCATCGATCGGCGCTAATTAAAAACCCCCACAGAATTAACACAAAAGCGGCTCTTTTTCGCCGCGAATAAAACATACATTATACTCTCGCTGTTTCTTCCGTGATATTCGTTTTGCAAACAAAGTAATAATATAATACATTACAACCTTTCCTATGTGTATATTGTGTTGCCCTGACACGTCGTCGCCGATCGCTGTGCGAATTATGCGTCCGGCACTGGGTTCCTACGTTTTCCAAGCCGGTAAAAAGTGAACAATATTACGCCTCCGTTTTCTTTAACCTTCGTGGTACTGATGGCGAACTCCCCAATATGCATTATCGAACATTTTTGACATAACAAATGGTAAATTATTAAACCAAAGTAGAAAAATATATTATACCATCAAATCGGAGTAAGTTACAGGATAGCCATATCGCCATTTTTTCTAAACGTTATGTGATTCTATTATAAAACGGTAGAATGGTTTGTTGCGCCATCTAGTTATCCCTAGTGAAAACTCATATGGTAGAGATCGAACCTCTGCCGTGAACTCAGGTGGGACTTCTATTTGGTTTTAAGAACAATTACTATTGTTGGCACTAGGGACGACTGATGGCGTAGCAAACCAATATACTGTCTTAAAACGGCCGAGTTGCTTAAGACCCGGCGCTACCCGACCGAAAATTTTAACGTAAACAAACCAACTCCTTTCCCCTGTATCTAACCCGCGAAAGCTTTAGAAGAGCGCATCCGATTTGAAATGGAAAGACCACTGTAGTAAAAGAGTAATAAACATATATAATTTTTTTTATATTTCTTAATATGTATGTAAAGCTTACAATATAATATAATTTACTAATAAAATAAATTTAAATATGAAATGGAAATGTTCAAAGTTACTCTTCTAACATCCAGTAAACTAACGAAGGTCGTAAACTTACTAAACTTGTACTCAGCGAGATTTACTTATTTATTAATTATATCGCGAAAATAAAATAAATAAATCGCGATGTTAAAAATATTTCCGTCTAAATTGTCTATTGAACGCCTTTCATAAAAACATTTTTCTACCACATGGTTACAGATCTTAACTTTGAACTTTTAGTTGACATTTACATTGACTAAAAGTATAAAATTCTGAAATTGAGTCTTATAAATAAACACTTCTAACAGTAGTGTTTTTGTTTACAGCTGCGTTTTTTATACATCTCAGACCTCTGTGAATGCTTAGCGTTACTTTATACAAAATCGAGCTAACAGTTTGCGTACATATCCAGTCGACGTGAATGCTACCGATACCACCCCGATGTTTTGTTGTTTTCAATGTTTATTTATATATTATTATACACTAGCCTCACATTTTGCAAGAACATACATTGTTGTAATTTTTATTAAGGCCCTAATGCGTTACTTAATTCCTCCTTTGTATCGCTTCACTATCAGAGGTCGAGTTTACGTCTAGATTTTCTCAATGTTATTATTTTTTCTAAATTATCTTTGTTATTGTTATGAATTCGTTAGAAATCTTCACGGTAAGCCTTAGACAATTGGAGATAATGGAGAACTAATGCAGAGATTTTTTTAAATATCAAATAGTTTAGGAGATATCGAAAAAAAATAATTTAATATGTGTAGCGCCTCCCCTTAATACCCAAAGTAAAGTGTGTTCTAGTCAATGAACGATGATCATTAATGATAAACAATAATTTATGCTTAAATTTTATTATATTTTTACAATAAGGTCATTGTAACAGATAATAATCAGTCAAAATTTCTTTCTGACAAAAACGCATGTTGTGTAGTTGATTGACACACTTGACAAATCATGTGCTTAGAATTAATATTCTTAATCAATAAATCGCACTCGTCCATTGTATAACAAGCATGAATATATTATTTTTTACTGTAAGATAATTACTAAAATAAATCCGTCAGGTTCTTTAAGAACGCCATTACCGCCGAGACAGTTTCCTGTGTCCAGAAGAGGAAGTGGCGTTCACTTCATGCCTGTCGTAATTCTTCTCATAATAAATTATTATGATTCATGGTATTACGATGGCGAAGAGAGATATAAGTAAATATTTGATTGACTACAAGACATAAAATAGAAACAACCTTACTTATTGCAGAAAGTATTAAATAAATTCAAAAAACGAAATATAGCCTAAATATATAAATATTCAACCTGTTCGTAACTCTGCAAGCAAAATTAAGTCTTACTAAGACTATAAACAAATAACTTATTGAAACAACTACTTCCCTGGCTAGTGCCACGCCGGATATTGAATGATACAAAAGAAATTTGCGTTATTACTAGTACTAAGTACTAAGTGAAATAACATTGGTTTAAGATCCCTTATTTCTACCCACAGGACTAACTTGAAAAATAAAACTAAATTGAATTTGAAAACTTTAATATTTTAATATTTTATATTTATGATATTGCATTTGTGTTACATAATTTACTTTTTTTGTATAAAATACTTTCAAAGTTTTATCACGTAATAAAATAAATTTGCATACCAAGAGTACAGTGTACTTAATGTTATATTTATTTGCTAAGAAGTCTGGACACCGCAATCTTTCGTCGTTATCTTACAAGACTAACGATTAATGAACACAGTTTTTAGAGGTTAAAGTATATCACCCAATTTTCTGCGAAAGAAACAAAAAAAGTTATTTTGTTGAGGTCACCTTAGCTTACCAATTTTCGAAACTTATTGCGTTAATTATAGTAATTGATTATCACTTTATCAGTCTATTAAATGAAGTACAATTAAAGTTCGTATTAGACATCGTTATTTCTTTAAAGAAGTTCACCGTAGTGTATAATTGGACAAGATTATTACATCAAATATTGTTCTTATTGTATTTTCCGAAAACCATATCACGGTTGACATAATCTTAGCACATTTGTCAAATGTGCAATTTTGGCCTAAAAGAAATGGAATACCTTTTTTTTTTAGTCTGAATCAATATAGATTTGAATTTTTGTAGTAGGTATTATAGCAGGTAATAATATGGAAGTATACAGGCTGTTGCAAAACACGAATGGATGGCATTTTTTTATTACTCTAGACTAGAGATGGACGAAATTACTACTTTTTTTGTGAGTTGACTCGTGGAGAAGAGTCGAGTGAAATGAGTCGACTCTTGGCAAGAAGTAGAAAGCCTGTATGGAAAAAAGTGAGAAAAAAGTCCTTAATTCGAAAAATGTATATTTTACCTGCTGTTAATTTTGTTTACTTGCAAAAAGTCATTCTTTAAAGAGTCGACTCTCTTTCCCTTACAACGTTGAAGAGCGAAAGAAAGCTTTCACCTACAATAATGTATATTTGAACACGCTAACCGTTTACAACCATTCATCACACATTTTGAGTCACTGATTTAAACACGATCTCTCAGAGATTTTAATTTTTAAAATCTATAGCTAATTTTTACCTGTTATATTTTTGCATATTATAATATACCAAGAGTTTGCTTTCTGCAACAAGTAAGGTTGTTTCCAATTTATTCAATAAGAGTTTATTTAATACATCAAAGTTTTCAGGTTGATGCTTGGAGGCATATTGCTACATCTTTTTTAATATTGTTCATCGCAGAAATGTACGAAATATACGGTACTGGTTCAGGTTTAGTTTCCTTTTCCGTCATTGAATTGTGTGTATCATGAATCATGACGGTGGAGGGTCTTAATAACCAAACGGATTGTGACCTATATAAATCTACAGCTTAGTATGAAAAAATGAACTTCTACTATCTTTAGGATGATATCCCGACAATAATAGCCCCTGAAAAGAATTGGGCAGAAAATCTTCAGGGTTCAAATGTAGAAATGAGAAATGGAAAGTAATATTTTTTTGAGCGAACCTGACTCATCTGAATTGGTGACATCCAATGTAGGATTTGTGAATATTTATGAACTAAGTCATTTAGTTTTTATTTTAATGTCAGTACAGTGGGTTTTGTTAATCGAAATCTTTCAAAAAATTATTTGTAATATTTATTGATATAGTCTTCTCTGTTTCCAGCCTATTTAAGCACTATTTAGGACAAAAGTAATTTTGCGTATCTCTGTTCCCGGAAGTTCCACATTTTTTTATAGTCAAATAGTGTTCAGAATGAGCTCTTAGGCTTGAAAATAAAATAAGAAAATTTGTTTGAAAAACATTTTTTTAATCGTAATTTTGGCGTTTCCAGTCGATTTAAACACTATTTACGACAAAAGTCATTTTGCGTATCTCCGTTATCCGAAGTCCCAAAAAAAAAACTTATAGATAAATAGTTTTCAGAATGAGCTCTTGGAGTTCCCGGAAGTTCCACATTTTTTATAGTCAAATAGTGTTCAGAATGAGCTCTTAGGCTTGAAAATAAAATAAGAAAATTTGTTTGAAAAACATTTTTTTAATCGTAATTTTGGCGTTTCCAGTCGATTTAAACACTATTTACGACAAAAGTCATTTTGCGTATCTCCGTTATCGGAAGTCCAAAAAAAAAACTTATAGACAAATAGTTTTCAGAATGAGCTCTTGGAGTTGAAAAAAAAAACAAAAATTTTTTTTTCAATTTTTTTAAAATCGTTATTTAATCGTTTCCAGTCGATTTAAGCACTGTTTACGACAAAAGTCATTTTGCGTATCTCCGTTTCCGGAAGTCCCACAATTTTTTATGGACAAATAGTGTTCAGATTGAACTTTTAGACTCAAAAAAAATATGAAAAATAAAAATTAAAAAAAATTTAATCGTTATTTAGGCGTTTCCAGTCGACTTAAGATCTTTACGACAAAAATTATTTTGCGTATCTCCATACCCGGAAGTTCCACAAAAAAAAATTCTAGACAAATAGTGTTCAGAATGAACTCTGACTTGAAAAAACGAAAAAAAAAATTGATTTTTTTCCAAATCGTTATTTAGGCGTTTCCAGTCGATTTAAGCACGATTTAAGACAACGGTCATTTTGCGTATCTCCATTCCCGGAAATCCCATATTTTTTTAATAGACTGTTCAGAATGAACTTTTAGACTTGACAAAATAAGAAAAATTCAAAAAATTAATCGTTATTTAGGCGTTTCCAGACGATTTAAACACCATTTACAACTAAAGTAATTTTGCGTATCTCCGTTCCTGGAAGTCCCACAATTTTTTTTTATGGACAAATAGTGTTCAGAATGAACTCTTTGACTTGAGAAAAAACGAAAAAAAAAAAAAATTAAATCGTTATTTGGGCGTTTCCAGTTGATTTAAGCACTATTTACGACAAAAGTCATTTTGCGTATCTTCGTTCGTGGAAATCCCTCAAAAATTTTTTATGGACAAACAGTGTTCGTAATGAATTTTTGGACTTAAAAAAAATAAAAATCGTTATTTATGCGTTTCCAGTCGATTTAAGCACTATCTAAGACAAAAGTCATTTTGCGGATCTCCATTCCCGGAAATCCCACATTTTTTTTAATAAACAAATAGTGTTTGTATTGAAATTTTAGACTTGAAAAAAATAAGAAAAATTAAAAAAAAATCGTTATTTAGGCGTTTCCGGTCGATTAAGCAGTATTTACGACAAAATTCATTTTGCGTATCTTCGTTCCCGTCCCACAAATTTTTTTATGAACAAATAGTGTTCAGAATGAACGCTTTGACTTACAAAAAACGAAAAAAGTTTTGATTTTTTTTAAATCGCTATTTAGGCGTTTCCACTCGATTTAAGCATTATTTACGATAAAAGTCATTTGCGTATCTCCGTTCCTAGAAGTCCCACAACATTTTTTTATGGACAAATAGTATTCAGAATGGACTCTTTGACTCTTGAAAAAAAAACGACAAAAAAAATTAATTTTTACTTTCTCCGTTACGGATTTGTGTGTGTGTGTGTGTGTGTCCCACATTTTTTTGAATAGACAAATAGTGTTCAGAATGAACTTTTAGACGAAGAAAAAAAAAAGAAAAAAAAAAAATCATCGTTATTTAGGCGTTTCCAGTCGATTTAAGCACTATTTACGACAAAAGTCATTTGGCGTATTTCGGTTCTCGGAAGTCCCATAAAAAAATGTTCTTGTTCTTTTGACAAAAAATTCTATTTCGTGTTCTAAAGCCTGAGGTAAGTTTGTATCACTTTCCATATTTCTCACAGTTTGTGGTCTTGTTGTGATGAATGTGAATCAAGGAGATTTTGCTCCGTAAAGTTCAAACAATCGATTTTTTTCATGAATCAGTTGTATATCCATTCAAAAATATATGTGAAAAGTTTCAGGAAATTCATAAATTTCCAAAAGATAGCTTTCTTTATATAAATAAGTTGGAAAAGCAAATCCTTATCGTATTGTGCTTCCCAGGCTAAAAACTTTAAACGCGTTTTTTTCTCAGACCACGTTTTTTTCGAACTTACGTGCACGATAGCCCAAGAATGGCTTGACCGATTTCAAATTTTTTTTTATCTAATTAAAGAGGATAGAATTCTCCATTCTACTGACGTAGCTAACATTTATATATATATATATATATATATATATATATATATATATATATACATATATTTTAAAAAAATTATGTATAATTTATGTAGTTGGTACAGACGAGCGCTTGTGCCGGTTGCACCGCCTGCCGTGTGGGTTCGAATCCCAGCCCGGGCGAAAGATTTTTCGGGGATCGAGAAGTATTCGCTTGGGTCCATGGTTCTTGTATACGTCTGACATTATTCATTTGTTCATTTACTCATCCCAAATTAAATACATAAATAATAACCTGGTCGTGACTGAATGGCTCATGCCCAAGTAAAAAAAAAATTATGTAAAAAAGCGCTGAACAAAAAAAATCGTCAATCCCTAAAGGACATAATGAAAAAGAAAGTTTGTTTGTTCTAGATTTAATTCTGAAGGCTCTGCAATGTACGTAACATGGTTCACTTTGAGTGCTCAGATTTCAGAACTGATACAGACTTTCTACAAACGATTCATTTTGTAATATTAAGTTAATAAAGAACTACAACAGTCTTAAATTTCATGGTCCCACCACGAATAATTTTTTTTTCAATCCACGCGCAAATTCGAATCGCGAAAAATACCTATAGAAAAAGGTCCTCTTAAATTCTAGGTTGGGTTTGCGTTAAAAGTGGCCTTTTATTCTTGAAGGAGGTCAAAATTCGGGACTTTACAATAAAAGAGTTTTTTTCGTGAAGTACTCTTTAGAAATCAATTATGACATAATATACAGATTTTTATCACATAAAAGTGCATTTTAGGTTTAAAGGAGACTTAAATACTATTATGGAACCGGCCATGATATTCAACATGTTCGTTAAATCGCTACATCATTCAATCGTTATTATATTGTTCAAGTAGTAATATGTTTATTTCTAAATCTTTTTTTTTAAGGAAGGCTGGTTGACGGGAATTCGGGTTGAGGAATTTGGGATTGGCGTAAGCAACTAGGCTGTTATTCTGCCACAACCGGTAATTTGTACAGGGTGCGGCATTTATCCTGGACACCTGAAATTTTATGGAAACGAAGATTCCGAGAAAAAACGGTTTCAAAGAAAATGTGTTTGCCATGAAGGGGCTAATGCAGCAGGCATATATGTCATTTATTTTAAGTGGGGTTTCAAAGTCATTTCAAGATCAAATTATGATTTTTAAATGAAAACCTATAATTTTTGTTAGGGCGTCAAAGTCTACGAATTATAGAAAATAACTTTTTTCCGCTACTGTCAACGTAAATAAGCCTTGCATCCATAGTTACAGGTACCGTAAGTGGCTGATAACATTCGTGGTTTTTGTTGTCCTTGGCGACGGAACTTAATTTTTACTTACGGACCTAGGAAAATAATAACAATAATCCAACATATAGTCGAGTAACACATTTTTGTCTATACCTACAGCATCGACATCCTTTGTATATAACCACTGCTTAAAAGAGTCATAATAGGACACATACCTTTTTCGATTTTGTCGGTAACAGGTTCTAACACAAACAAACAAAATTCGACATTGTTTTCTCGGTTGCTGGGTTGCCATAGGACGCATAGGTGACTATAAATATTTGAATCCCAAATGTTACAAGCCGTATTTTAGAATATTTTCTGATCTTTTTTAAGTATTATATTTCCGGTAGCGGAAAGAAAATAATAAGCAACACGGAACTTAATGACAATTAATATTTTCGGCAGGCGACGAGCCTTGGCTCCGCCTCGGCTCGTATTTGCCTACCTCAAATGTTAATACGCCCTTACGTTCCTTGCTGCTTAAATAACTATTATTAAACACATTTTTTTCTCCGGTGCCTTTTGCAATATTAAATTTATAAAGAAAATCTATTGCTGATTTCAAAAATTATTTCCGTCTCAATTTATGAAGACTATTGCAAATAAATTATTTTAAATTGTTTATTAGGTATTTCTTAACACACCTGCATTATGAAGTCAAGTACAACTAGCGCCAAACGCCACCCGCGCGGATCCTTGGCAGACCTCAAAAATTTAATTCGGTGCCAATTTTTATTAAAATTGCAATCAAATAGTTATAAAATGTTTATTGGATATCCCTTAATACGAACCGTTTTTTGTTTAAATTAAATGCGGAAGAACATTGTGTTGAGAATGATCATATAATTCGGATGATGGTCGAGGTGTAAAAATCCGTGGCTGAAAAGTTATGGCCAACTTCTCATCAGTGAGAGACAGCCCTATTTTCTTTATAACCAATACTAACAAAAGTAAAAAAAAAATAAATAAAAAAGTAAGCACTGAAGAGAAAAACGTTTTAGATAAAAGTTATTTACTCAATTCGTAGATTTATATTCCTTAATAAAAATTACAGGTTTCTATTTAAAAATAAAAGGAGAGGAGAAGGAAAGGAAGTTAATGTATTTTGTATTTTACTTTTATGCCAATAAAGGTCCTTTTTTTTTATTTAAAAATAACAAGTTGACATTGAAATGACCTTGAAAACCTACTTAGAACTAAAAATACCTATGCCTGCTACATTCGCTCCTGCATGTCAAATACATTTTAGTTGAAACATTTTTTTCTCCGAATTTTCGTTTCCATAATATTTTGGGTGTCCAGGATAATTGCCCACCCTGTATATATACCGTGTGTTCGATAAAAAACGCCCAACGCCATAACTCTGTTATTTATTGACCGATATGAATGAACTAAAAACCAAAGTCAATGGTGGTTTAAATACTAACAAATGACATCAATATTGATTTTTTTTCAATAATAACTTCATTGTCAAATGATAACCATTTAAAATTTAAATGACAGCATATAATGTTTTAATTTTTTTACATTCGACATTATTTTTCTGAATCCAATAATGCCCAATATGTTGTTTTTCTTTCAATATTTTGGTCGAAAAAATTAAAATAAATCTTCCATTTAAAATTATATTTTTCAAAAATTATAATTAGCGTGCCTTGGAAAAAAATGACAAATGTCATTTGTTATAAGGGCATGTCAAACATGAATAATAAGGACCCAATAACTAAGTACCTATGTTACGACTCAATGTAGAATAGAAGAAATAAGTAGTGCAAGTATTCACTTGCGATTTAGATGTTCTGTGATTATTGTAAATACAAAGTAGAACGTCGAACTCTGCAAGTCCACGAAATTGTCGATCCGCTGCCTTCGACTTTTTAAAGGCTCCATATCGTCTCAAATTTCCTTTTAACCTTCTAAATTTAGGTTCTGGTATTCGCTGCTCTGGAAACCGTAGATGATACATTCGTGCCGTAGCTCTTCGATTTCTATTACATAGAAAATAAATTTGTAACATGTCTGTTAATTCGCTATTGTTCATGATTATGTCTGAAACACACACTAATAACAAATGGTTGACATTACTTATAAAAGTCAAAATAAATGACATTTTTCGATTCGAATTTTTTTCAAGGCACACTACATTTATTACCAAAAAAATCATGTGAACAAGATTTATTATTATCTTTTTCTGGCATAAATATTAACTTAAAATCAACATAACGGGCATAATTGGTATCAGATAAACAATGTCTAATATTATAAAATTATAAAAGTGAATGCAGCCATTTAAAAATTTAAAGTTGACTATCACTTGAAAATGATGTTGATTTTGAAAAAATATATAATTGCCATCATTTTGTAGTATTTAAACAGTCATTGACTTTATTTTTCATTCATTCAAATCGGTCTATAAATAACAGAGTTATGGCGTTGGGCGTTTTTTATCGAACACACGGTATACAGGGTGAGTTTTTTCGACGTTCTCTATGGAGATCTCGAAAACTATAAGAGAGAAAAACGGTCAAATGGGCAAAGAAGCGCAGTTTTACGAGCCCAATAAAATAACACTTTCAAAGTTTTCAAAAAAGTGAAGGGTAACTAGATATTTTGAAAAATGTATAAAGTGTCAATTTTTTCAAATAAATATATCTTGGGTATTATGACAGATAGAAAAAAGCTGTAAAGGACAAAGTTGTAAGTAATTTTACGCAGCTTAATAAAATAAATTCAGAAAAATTTTAACACCATTATTTTCTGAGATATGACTCAAACTTACATTTTTTAAAAAGGAAACAATAGTTGGCTATGATCTCATTCGAAAAACAATTTTTTTCCCTTCAATTCGATGATCACAGTAACTTACTTATTTTTAGAAATAACTATGTCATATGTTATATCGGATTAAAAAGAAAAAATAGTCTTTCGAATGAAGTCATAGCCAACTATGGTTTCCATTTCAAAATATGTAAGTTTGCGTCATATCTCGGAAAATAATGGCGGTAAAATTTTTCTGAAT
Organism: Ocypus olens; assembly: GCA_910593695.2. Lineage (NCBI taxonomy): Eukaryota > Metazoa > Arthropoda > Insecta > Coleoptera > Staphylinidae > Ocypus > Ocypus olens. The sequence continues at coordinate 38,373,474 of OU343058.1, forward strand.
TTATTTTATTAAGCTGCGCAAGATTATCTACAACTTTTTCCTTTATAGTTTTTTTCTATCTGTCATAATAACCGAGATATATTTATTTGAAAAAATTGATACCTTTTACATTTTTCAAAATTTCTAGTCAGACAATTTTTTTTGAAAACTCTGAAAGTGTTATTTTATTGAACTCATAAAATTGCACTTCTTTGCCCATTTAACCGTTTCTCTATCTCTTATAGTTTTCGAGATCCCTATAGAGAACATCGAAAAAAAATCACCCTGTATAATCATAAGCAAAACCACAAGAGGTTTATTTTTTCCAGAAAAACTTCGTAATTTCTTACGATAACTTTGTTGTTTATAAATTTCACGAGAGCAAAACCTCTTGTTAAATCGCGAGACCGTCGGTCGAGCGATTCGGTGATTTTGTTCGAGTTAAATTAAAAAAAAACAACAAAGTTTGAGTGAAAAATTTTGAAGTTTTTCCTGGAAAAAATAAAACTTGAGTGGTTTTTGGGATGATTACTTCATGAAAAATAATTTCCTTACACATTTAAATAAATAAATTTATTTTATTAATTTTATTATACCAGTTTGTAAATGATGTGTACAAAAATATTATAAATAAATGGATTATTATTATTATTATATTTCTTAAGTGGTTTTATTAATTCGGTTTATCAATATTTAAATAATGAAAATATTCACAAGATACTGTTCAAATGTTAAACACTATTTGTTCATCAGCCATTTTTGACGATATGCCAGCAAAAGTCTTATTTAAGCAGATTTCGGCATCTTTTCTTTTCTTTTCTTTTCTGTAAAGGAGTCCTACCATCATATACTCATCAAAATAATGCCTTCTCTTGATAGGGCAGCAGCATTTTTTATTCGCAAGTCGGGAAATTTTTGTAGTTCTCGTCGTTTGGCGTTCGTGCGTCTCGAGCACATTTAAACTGAATATTCTTAAAAGAATCAAAACCAATACTATAGTTTTTAAAATACTCTTAGATGTTTCGCTGTTCTATTCCAGATTACTTTTACAACACACTCTTTGTAACTACTTCCATCGATTCGCTTCATTTTGAACGCCCAAGATTTCAAAATGTTACATAATTGTGTAATAGATGTACGTTCATTAAATTCATATTGGTTTACATCACATAAAAGCCACAAACTGCCTCCAAATAGTTATGTGTTTTTGAGTTTTTTTTTTTTTAGGTACGGTACCTGCTATTATATTGTCGATTTCACTATCCGTTTTTGTATCGAAACGAGGATTCTTGAATTGCCTTGATGAATTCCACCAATCCACAAGATAATAAATTGTGCTTCAAAGAGTTGGTCGGTTAATTCGACGTTTAATTGTTTGTATTCCTAGTTTGCGTTACCAACGAGACACAGAAAAAAACTTTTACTGTGCCTGTTCGGACTTACCCAGTCTGTCTGAAAATTGTCTCATATAGCAGTCGATCGGAGAGAGTTTCCGCCGTTGAGATCAAAGCATATTTTTTACGTTAATGATATTGCAATTATTATCATTGTATTATGTTACCATATGCGTTCAGTTATTAAACATTTTTAATAACAGAAATGTGACGAGTGCAACTCTGCCTTTTCCAGAAAAAATTCGTGGTACGATGCGGTGTTTCCGTTTATTAAAACAAGTCACCTGGTACAATTTGAGGGTTCTGATTGGTGCTAAATGATTTGAATGAAATAGTCATTTATAATGAATGGGACGTACACACTAGATATCCAAGGACGTTCCGAAAAAGTGACCGCCCAGATTTGATTCGAACCCACGACCACGAGGCCCGCGAACAGGAGCTCTACTCACTAGGCCACCGCGGCCCCTTTCTAAATCTTAAAATAAATTGTAAATTATTATAATCTCGTATTTCTACATCCGATTATAAACAGGGGCAACATAAAGCAGGATGGATTATAAGACAATATATGTAATTATAAAAATGCTTTTATTTTCAATTTCGGTTTATACAAATTTCTAATACATGACGTTACTTTGAGGGGTACATTTAAAATCCCGCTTGAAAGCTCAATAATATTTTTTCTTTTGGATATTCTTTCCTAGTAATATACCAATTCCAATGACTAATATTAATAACATAAACGTTCCAATGCATAAATGTCAAATCAATTAATTATAATCAATTGCTATAATTGTTTTAATTGATATATTACGTTTCTGTGAAGGACTATGAATCATATCAGATACATAGACTTACATTTGAAATTAATTAAAAAAATAATTAACACCTTCTAATTTTCTGACACGCTTCATCGAACTAATTTTATTCAGTGCGCCAGACATATTAGATTACTGATCAATCGCTTTTCAATTTATATAAATTACACAAAAAAAAACTTTCACAGAGAAGCCGGAAATTATTTGAAGCGGAATAACCACCTCAACCATTTACACGTACTTCGATCTCCCAGCAATCACTGATCAATCAAGAGTGAACGATTTTTCAGTAATACGATTTCGTTAATATCGATGACATGTAAATTTATGCCTTTGCCTTTGATACATTATTTTGTATTGAAATTGGGAAATTATTTACGAATTATTTCGATCTTTTTTTACAGAATGACATTGTAAAATGCAAGCAAAATTGAGGTAAATTGGGTGAATTACGTTATTAAAATTAAATAATTTTCTGAAACGTCTATGACCTTCAAATTCAATAATGAGCTATTTTCTCGCAATTTAATGGGCTCCACTACTCTGCGAGATACGCTTCGAATGATGTGGTAAATTATTATTTGTAATGTAGGGTCCCAAGCAATTTAAATCTTATTTCTGAAGCGTTTGTAAATCTACCGTGGAGACAGGTAATTGATTCAACCTTCTGTAATGACATCCCGAAAATGAAAGACAGTTGAATTAAATAAAGCAAGAATCATAAATTATAAAATTCACTTAATTTCAACCACAACTCATTATTATTATCGTATTAATGTTCGCAACTATCCTTTTCATAAATTATCGATTATAGATTTTGTTTTATGTCCTTATAGATGTATTGTGAATATTATAAAAAATTGTATAGAATTTTTTTATTTATTATTTATTTCAAATTAGTGTTTAGTGAATCCAGAATTGAATATCGAATATTTCGAGGAAAGTAACTCTTTGATATTTAGTTATTTTAGTAACCGCGGAAATATTATTAAACAACATCAAAAATATGAATCATCAAATTTAGATATTAAATGTATATTTAACGGAATTAAATGGTGTGGGTTATTTCTAAACCGACTGGGGTAGCAATGATCCCGCAACAGCTGCACATTTACATCACACCTGTTTCCAAACCACCTTGTAACCAGAAAATAACTGGAAGTTCAAAAATGAACCATTGAAGGATGCCGATAATTTTCTAATTAGCGTGTCCTTCATCACGCGATACATCAAAAGTGAAATGCCCGGTGTGTAATTATTAGATAATCGGTCTACATAAATTTTAGAGTCAACATTCGAGAATACAGAATGCAAATTGCATTATTTGATGTATTTTAAAATATAGACAGAGAAGAACATTTTTATTATTCAGACAACAGAAAAATATCTGCACTTCAGTATTCACCGTATAGACAATAAAATGTGGCTGTGTTATCGCCCGTATATTTTTCCGCCCTCTCTTGAAGTAATTATTTTTATACGAGGGTAATTCTTTAGATAATGTATCCATTTTTTATTTCCTTACATTTTTAGTCTTCCTGCTTCTCAATGACTGAGCACTAACGTCTGCGAAGCTTCCATCTTTACATCTTTGCTCATCTGATGAATGGTTTAGGTAACGGCGGCAGAAAGCTCTTCTAGAGATGAATAAAGACATACTCGCATAGGTTGTTTCAATTTTAGGAATATGCCAAGGTCTGGTGGACTCGGTTGAATTTATTTACGACATTGGCTATATGGGGTCAGGCGTTGTCGTGGAGAATAAGTGGCCCAGCCACAAGCAATTGGGATAGGGTTTTGTGCATATTTCGTTTCAGTTTTTGAATGGATTTTGTGACACTTCGTCCACATGGTCCCCACGTCCAAAAATTGTTTCAGCTCGACGAATTTTTTTTTTAACGTGGGGATGATTAACCTCTGCACTCGTTCGTCTGTGATTTAAACTCTGGTTCAAAGTCTTTATCCCACGTTTCATCAATAGTTATGATTCGATGCAAGAAAGTTTGACCTTCAACTTCAAATCTTTGTTTCAGCATGATCGCATTGTCCAAATGTGTGTGCGCTTTTGTTCATCACTCAAGCAAAGTATCACATCGCGCAGAAATATTTCTCAAATCATTTGCCAAAATTCGGAATACGGATGTTCTTGGAAGCCCTCACATCTCGGCCGATGATATTTTTTAAGAGCATCTGCCACTATACTCGGCGCCCCGACTTCGTGGTATGATCACGTTGCGTTCACCCCGTGTCATCGTGATAGTTCGTCGAGACGTCATGAAAAACCTGATTCACACTTCCTTGCCACATTTTAGTTTTGTGCCGGAAATATAAATCTTTCTACTTTAACCCACAAATACTAAATATTTACCACTTCCTATTTAATTGTAATTGAAAAAGACTGATTTAAGGATAGAACGTAATCACTACATTTAAATAAGACAGAAACATGAGAGCACATGGCGTACAACGGGACTGATGAACAATTTCGGCTGCGTGATACACGCTTCACGTGCATTTGCGCTGACCAATCTGCGAACATCACGTGAAGATTACGTAAACCCATTATACCACGAATTCGGCGCGCCGAGTATAGTTTCACATTTCGTACATCTGTTGATGTTTTCGGCCTTTCTGGTCTTGCATCATTGTATATGCTTATATGACCTTCATGAAAACGATTATCCCAACGAGAAACCACGGTCTACTGTTAATATACAGCACACTTCATTTCAGGCATTGTGGATTTCGGTAGGCCGGTACAGGCTCAATTTCTAACTCCCGTTAGTAAAAACAAAACACAAAGAAGCCAAAGTAGGTCCTTATGATTCGAATAAATTGATGGAGTGTGATGTGTGGGAATTTATACTTTGAAGGGATGTTTAGGTTTCGCAAGATGCAAATTTATTCAGAAGGCTTTGGTTATTGGGGTTTTCATTTCAATTGTTTTACTAATGGCTAGGTTTTGGGATATGGAGATAATTTGGGATATCTCGTAAAGGAGTTCATTGGTTAGGTTAGAGTACCTCAACGTGGATGACACTTAAATTTGGCGATTATCTGACAATCCGCTTTTTTTTGGGGGGGGGGGGGGGGTATTTTGCTTGGGCGAATACATGTTCAATACCTGCCTGCGGCCTTGGCCCATTCATGCAACCCATATAGAAGTTAGTTACAGTTTATTTATTTAAGTAAGTTGAAACCAGATTACTGTTATATATTTTGTTTTGGTTGTACAGCTTTCAAAATTCTGCAATAATTGATCGCGTTAATTGGTACATATCTCGGCACGATATTACAGCTGACACGAACTACACTTTAAGTGAGTTGAGTTCATTGTAATCGTGAAAATTAGAAGAATTTTTCCTACAGACAATTCCGACAATTTTTGAAAAAAAAAATGTGTTGTCTCTGTATCTGCCCGTGTGCTTATCTGGGGACACTGCATCTCAAAAAATACTTAATATTTTCTAATTAAATTTTGAACATAAGTCTTAATTGTTTCGCTTATATTTTTAAAATGGGTTCAATTTGGATGTATTTTAGAAATTCAAAGCTAATTCCTTGAAGTTTTGGAAAGAAAATATGTATATGGATCTGACGAAATAGCAGAGATTCTGAGAAGATGTTTATCTATATGTGTTCATTATACATTTTTTCGCACTTACATGAAAAAAAAAATGTTTTAATGTAACGCGAAACTTAAATGCATACCAATACATACAGGGTATTTCAGAGCTCTGGGAACGGTCAATAACGTGAGAACGGATTTTACGTGAGCATACGTTACTAAATACAGGGTGTGCCATTTGAAAAAACGAAGTTATTCAACTTTATAAGTTGGGTTTTTCTACCGCATTTTTTTTATCACCCTGTATAATTTTTTGTATGAAATCATAGTTGGCTCTATAGTTCGAACCTTCAACCAAATAATTAAAATGATTTTAATCGTTTAACGTCAATCACTGGGGCAAAAATAAAATTTCACCCAGACCTTGCATTTCAACAAATCTTCAAATATTTCGAAAACGGCAAACAATAGGTATAGGGAGTATTGAAGTAACTCCTTTATTTACTCCATATAATTCAAAAATGACAAAAAATACAGGGTGTTCCATTTAAAAAAAAACATAAGTTTGGTCTGTAAGTTTGTTATGAGACACCCTGTATAAATTTAAATATTTTTAGGGCGTGCAGCTCACTATTATACACAACTTTTGTATAAAACATTTTTCGAAATTTTTAAAGATAAGCACTTGATTGACCGTTCCCAGAGCTCTGAAACACCCTGTATAACAACGGTGCATTTCAGATTGTAGGCAAAAACAATTGCTACATCCTAGGTGGAAACAAAAGCGGCAACAATACAAATTTGAACTAGGAAAACAAAACAAAAAATGCATTCCATTCAATGATTTGAAAAATTCTAAAAATGTATTATCTCCAGGAATTTGCTTCAAAAGCACAAACTTCCCGCAAAGTAAAAAGTACTCATCGAATAGATGGAGATAAGATCAAACAAATAAATTTGTCGTTCAATTGTTTTCTGGTCTTTGAGAATAATTCTTGACCGGATAAACAGATATTGAAAATTCTGTATTGCACTCACCATATAGATGTATCAAATATAAAAAAAATAAATTCATTGTTCAATTATTTTTTGGTTTTGAGAAGATTCGTTCAGAAATATTACCTAAAATTTCCATTCGTCTTCAATTGTTTTTTTTTGTATTTTGAGGATAACTCTTGAACGGATGACCAGATTTGGCAATTCTTCCAGGAAAGTGTTCCAGATAAGACCAAAAATTTAAATTTGTCACTCAATTGTTTGATGAATTTGGAGGATAACTCTTGAACAGATAACCAGATTATTCTTTCAGTAAAATATTGTAATCATTCTTCAATTATTCTGTGTTATTGGGATGACTTTGAATAAAATAGCAGATTTTAAAAATTCTTCCCGAAAAGTATTGTATGTACTCATAAATATACGAATAAATGTAGAAGGAACCAAAAAAGCATTCGTCTTCAATTGTTTGGTAAATTCTCTTAACAAAGTATTGTACTCGCCGTATAGCTAAGCAGATAAGATACAAAAAATTAAATTTGTGGTTCAATTGATTTCTGTTTTTTTTTTTTCTTCTGGATTTCTCTTGAACGAAACGAATATTTTGCAATTCTTTCAGTACTCATTAAAGAGATGTAGATAAAATCAATAAATAAATTCGCAATGTAATTGTTTTCCTTTTTTTGTAAAAAACAGAGTACACAATTTGTCAATAATTTTTTTTTGTTGGGACTTCCAGGAACCAAGATACGCAAACTTAAATTTTTCGTAAATGGTGCTTAAATCGACTGGAAATGCCAAAATAACGATTAAATTTAATTTCTCTTCAATTTTGTTTTTGTTTTTTCTTTCAAGTCTAAGAGACTATTCTGAACAAAATTTGTATACATATTTTTTTTCAAATTCTTAATGTATTGCAGTCATTAAAGAGTTGTAGGTAAGGTTAGAAAATACAATTCGTCGTTTAATTGATGTCCGTTTTTTTGTTTAAAGTGGACGAAGAACGGTATTACAGATTTAATGCAGACTACTTTGCGTTTTTTTTCTAATGCTTCTACAACAAGTAAAGGTTTTCATTGATCATCTTTTATTTCTTCAAAAAGGAAACGGTGGGATATATTGTATACTGAGTGACTCTACCATCAAAATATTCCACGAGCCGCCACTGACCAATAGTCTGTTGAACCTATCAAATAGGTTTGCTTTTTATGTAATACCTTTTAGTAAGTTCGAAACCGTGAACATGGCAAGCACGAAAGTGTTTTCTGTGGGCATACAGGCTTTGAATCTGCAAAAATCCGCAATTATTTTTAATTGAATTTTGCTCTACAGACAATCACCAACATTTCAAATTGGGAAACATAATATGAGTCGACTCGGATGACCTTCAAATCTCTAAATGTTTATCAAATTACGTGTTTGTCAAAGCACTTAAGAAAAAATGTTAAATCCTCAACTAAACTTATTTGCTCTCACAGCTTTTATTTTAGTTACAATTGGAGAATTTAACGACATGCTTACGCTAATCATTTTATTAATACTTTGGACGTAGTCCTCTCTTAAAGTCATCTTATGTCGGACGATGAATTAGCGCAAATTCAAATTCAAATTCTTTATTCGTAACTTCGCCACTATTATGTGGATGTACATGTCAAATATATTTAAATTAAAATACAGTTAATAGCTAAATGTTACATTTTAAAATTGCAGAAATATAATGATAACAATCAATAATTGATAAAATAGTAAATAAATAAAAGACAGGGCAAAATAGTCTTAGCTTTAAAAATAGAGAGTAAAAAAAAGTACACCATCAAGCACACATTATATATTAGACCCATCGGATTACTATACATGATCATTTAGAAATTCCGTGAATGTATAATGGCACTTTTTAATGAGAAATTCTTTTAACACTTTCTTGAATTTATTTAGATTTCTAATGTTTTTAATATCCTGTGGTAGTCTATTATATATCGTTATACATGAATAAAAAGGAGATCTTTCGTACAACGCAGTAACATGTTTGGGTACACGTAGTCCCATAGCGTTTCTAGTATCATATTTGTGCGAAACATTATTTTTTTCAAAGGATTTTAAGTTAGATACCGTATAGATAGCACATTTGTAGATATAAATCGATACTAAGGTAAGTATATTGTTTTCTTTAAATAAATGTCGGCAAGTGTCGGTTTTAGCCTTTTTAAAAATTATTTTAAAAATTCTTTTTTGTGCCACAAATATTCTTTGAATATCGGATCCACCCCAAGCCACTATGTTATAGGAAATATAGGGGTAAGCCAGAGAGTAATAGAGACTCATAAGTGATTTTGGTGGCAGAATTGACCTTAATTTAAGTATTGCGTAACAGGCGCTGTTTAGTTTGCTACATACATGACTGTTATGTTGATTCCACGACAGTTGCTCATCCACGATTGTTCCAAGGAATTTTGTGGTTTTAGTGTTATTGACGATAGAGGCTTTCCGGTTGTAAAAGTGCAGCATTACAGTTTTGTCTTTGTTAAGGAGTAAATTGTTCCTGTTGCACCACTGCGACATTTCCTCCGTCGTTTTGTTTATTTTGTCATTTAATTCAACTTGTGTTTTACCGTGTATAACAATTGTCGTGTCGTCAGCGAATATAATTACATGACCCTCGGTTATATGCTCTATCAGATCATTAATAAATAATATAAAGAGTGTGGGTCCTAGGGTAGAACCTTGAGCCACTACCTTATACACTGGGCGAATTGTTGACGATTGGTTGTTGATATTCACATAAATATATCTATCCGTTAAAAACGAAGTGATAAGACTTAGCGTAGGACCGCGTATTCCGTATGCATATAACTTGTCACTCATGAACTTGGCGTCCACTGTGTCAAACGCGCACGAAAAGTCAAAAAATAAACTTGCCACGCACATTCCTTGGTCCATATTTGTGTTGATCATCTTCATTAGGTCTATGGTTGCAGTCTCTGTCGATTGCCCTTCACGGAATCCATGTTGATTTGGCTTTAGTATTTTCTCCTTGTCTATAAATTTCCAGAGTCGCTTTAATGTAATTTTCTCGATTACTTTTGAGAAACAGCTTAAAATTGCTACCTGTCTATGGTTTTCTACTTCATCGCTGCTTCCTTTTTTGTGGATTGGGATGAGTCTTGCAGTTTTCAGTGTTTCGGGGAAAGTTCCAGAAGTAAAACATGAATTTACTAAATAGGTTATGGGTGAAACTATCTCGTTTACTATCGATTTTAGAATGTTGGTAGTTATTCCATCGTTCCCTGCACTTACGTTCTTTAGTTTCATAATTACATCTCCTACTTCTTCAATCTCCACGGGTTCCAGAAACATTGTGTTAGAAATTGGAGCTGGTGTTGTGCATTCTGTTGATATGCGGTTTCCGAGTAGGGTATTTAATTTCTTGGTGGCCACTGTAGAAAAGTATTCTACAAATACTTCGGGTGTGTTTACTGGTAGGTTTAGTTTTTTTCCTTCGAGGGTTTTTACGTTAACGTTAATAGATTTTTTTGTTTTACCGAGATTTTCATTGATTATTGACCAAATCCTTTGCTGCTTGTTTGAAGCTTCCTCTAATTGCGAAGCGACGTAATTCTCCTTAGAATTTTTTATTAGTTGTTTATGACGTTTTTTTGCTTCTCTATAGTCATTGTTTAATTCCGGCAAATTTAGTGTAGTTTTTAGGTGAAATAGTTCTTTTAAGTTCTTGCTAGATTCTGTTATATTAACATTTATCCATGGGTTCCTTCTTTTTAGTGGCTTTTCGTTTGTTTTTATGTTGATTTTTGTTAGTGGGCAGGCTTTCTCAAAGTGGAGTAGAAACTCCTTTAGAAATAAATCAAAGGAAGTGTTTACGTTGTCCGATTCGATAATACTCCAGTTTACATTTCCTAGTTCATTTTTCAGTGTATTTCACTCGTTCTCCGACTTTGGTTTATGTTTTTGTCTAACAAAAGCAATATTAAAATTTAGAGATGTATATGTGGACTTTGGAGATGTATATGCATTTATTATATTTTTTCCGCACTTAAATGAAAGAAAAAATCAAAATGTTTTAATGTAAGGCAAAATTTTCATTCAGAATTTGAATCCGCAAAAATCTGCAACATGCTTTAATTGAATTTTGTTCTACAGACAATCGCCAAAATTTCAAGCTAAGAAACTTAGCACGGGTTAACTCGGATGCCCTTTTAAAGATATTACAATTTTTTTCTTTAGTGCCCTGACAAGGTTATAATTTAAGAATTTAACGATATTGTTAAGTTAATGATTTTATTAATACTTTCGACGCCTTTGTCCCCTTTTAAAGTCATCTTATGCCGGGCGATTAATTAGCGTGTTCACGCGATCTCCGGCTTTGGCTTATGGTTTTGGCTAAAAAAGCAATATTATAGTAACTTTTATTGATGGATATACAGAGTGAGCAACAATGGTTGCAGATTATGCAACCAAATACGCATATTGGTACAACTGATCATATGAAAATCCCTTAGCGTAGCAAACATTCTTTCCCAAAATAAATTAAATATTTAATCATAACTATATATTTAATTTTTACAATTTTAATTAAATATACAAAGTAAATTGAAATAAGTTAAAGTTTTATATACCGAGTGTTTGGGATAAGGGGCGAACATAGGGATTTAACATGTAAAATTAAATATGTGTAATTATTTGCTCCCCTATTCATTTTAGAGAAAAATAGTAAAGGAATATTTTTTAGAGAATTAAAAACTGTAAATGTATCATCCATTTAATTTACGTTTGTACCAGCATACACCTCAGAAATAATAAAAATAAGTTTAACAATTTACCATTTAATAAAAACCCTTGCCATGACTTTTACAAATGTCATGTTTCATGTTATAGTGAAAATAATAATATTGCAAGTCAGATATCAATTCTAGTTATTACGATGAACAATAATCTGAGTTATTCCAATGAAGAGAGGGTATTCATTATTAAAACATTTTACAGTGGCGTCAGTTTACGCAGAGTTCGTGACTTATTTTCGGTTACATTTAACAATCGACCAATTCCGTCTGTATCAACAATTTCCAAATTTGTGAAAAAGTTCGAAAATACAGCAAGTGAAGCGGCAGATGATTCAAAAGGTATTTCAATAGTCCAATTTTAACAAATATTATTTCAAAAACATTAACATTGCAGGCAAACGGAAGAGAAGAAGCAACGATGAATTGGAAGAAAGAGTTTTGGGGTTGATAAATGCTGATCCAACAACTAGCATACGATGCATTGCTCGTGAGTGCAGCGTGTCTACATTCTCAGTGTATAAGATTCTGAATAAGCATGGGTATTATCCCTACAAACATCAATGCCATCAGGAGATATTGCTAGTGGATGAAGAAAGCAGGCGTGTATTCTGCGAGATAATGCAGGATCGATCAAACATAGACAGAAACTTTTTGCAGTCTATCTGTTTTACGGATGAATGCACGTTCACACTTAACAACGAGCCCAACACTCAGAACACGCGATACTGGACCCAAGAAAATCCGCGGATATGCCTTAGAACTAGAACCCAGTTCCCGCAAAAAATCAATATTTGGGCTGGTATTTTTAAAAATAATTATTGGGCCATTTGAAATATGTGGAAATTTAAATTCGAATTCTTATTTAGACCTTTTAATCAACCAGGTTGGCCCTGCGTTAGAAGAAGTTGCACGTGACAATCAGGAGATATGGTATCAGCATGATGGATGTCCAGCCCATTATGGTTTAAATGTAAGGGAATATTTAAATGCTAATATTCCCAATTGCTGGATTGGTCGCGGTGGCACTATCAACTGGCCACCAAGATCTCCTGATTTAGCACCATGTGATTTCTTTTTGTGGGGTCACTTGAAAAACAAAATTTACAAAAAACACCATCCAAATATTGAATCTTTGCGGGAAGCAATTTTTGCGGAATGCACATTGATTACAGATAGGCAGTTGGCTAATGTTAGACATCCATTTTATAACCGATTGGGTTATTGTTTACACCAGAACGGAGAACTTTTTGAGTACTTGCTCTAAAATTTCCCGTTGACCGCTGGTTACGGTAAAACCAAAAATATATCACGAACTGTGTGTAATCTGACACCACTTTAATTCAATTCATCGTTGCTTCTTCTGTTCCGTTTGCCTTTAATTTTAATATGTTTGAAATAATATTTGTTGAAATTGGACTATTGAAATACCTTTTGAATCATCTGCCGCTACACTTGCTGTATTTTCGAACTTTTTCACAAATTTGGAAATTGTTGATACAGACGGAATTGGTCGATTGTTAAATGTAACCGAAAATAAGTCACGAACTCTGTGTAAACTGACGCCACTGTAAATATTTTGATAATAAATAATACCCTCTCTCCATTGGAATAACTCATATTATTGTTCATAGTAATAACAATGCGTGAATTGATATTTGGACGTGGATGGAACTGCGGGTTAAGGAGATTGAATGATTCGGGAAATTGGCGTCGGCTACGAGGCCAACCGCCATAATCATTGTATTGTAATATATCAGAAATTAAATGAATAACTGAATAATGAAAGACAAATGCAATGTCCATGGTCCCGAGCGAATATTCCGCGACCCCGAAATCGTTCGCCCGGGCTGGGATTCGAACCCTCGCGGCACGCGGTGCAACCGGCATAAGCGCTCGCTTGTACCCACTACACCAACGGGCCGCCCGAATTAATGTTTGACTAGTAAAATTATTCTCACCATAACATGACATTTGTCAAAGTCATGGCAAGGGTTTTTATTAAATGGTAAATTGTTAAACTTATTTTTATTATTTCTGAGGTGTATGCTGGTACAAACGTAAATTAAATGGATGATACATTTACAGTTTTTAATTCTCTAAAAAATATTCCTTTACGATTTTTCTCTAAAATGAATAGGGGAGCAAATAATTACACATATTTAATTTTACATGTTAAATCCCTATGTTCGCCCCTTATCCCAAACACTCGGTATTTGAAAATAACAAACAGAGATTTACGCAAAGTAGTCCTAATAATAACAGATGTTTATGAAACAGAAGGTAAAATAACTAAATTCGAAGAATTAATAAACACAATGGCAAAATACGACGCACGACACTCAATAAATAAGTGTCAAATCTACTTACTCTTTGTTAATTTTTCCTTGGAAAAATATAATTTAAGTTGAAAATAAACCACAATAGCGTAAATATAAATGATACATAAGTTACATTCTCCGTTACGAACTACGAGACAGTATTGTGACCGTGAAATGTTTTAATTTTTTTTACGGAAACATACGCTTTGGACCTAGATGCCATTTCTACAATTTCTGGAAAAAAGATGTTTTTGTGTATCTCTCTCTGTCTCTCTGTGTATGTGTGTGTGTGTGGATGTGTGCTGTGCTGTGCGTGCTGTATCTTAAAAACTAATATAGTAATTAACATGAAACTTTGAACATAAGTCTTATTTGACAATCCGAAGAATTGAAAACCTTTTGGTAAAATTTTGTACACCGGAAGTGGGCGTTTACCTTAACTGTTTTTTGTTTTTTTTTTTATATTTTTTTAAATATGAATAGCACAAAAACATTTATACAAATATTGAATACAACAAAGAAATGAACATCTTTTGCTTGAAAATATTTTTCATAAAATCATTGTTATTCGAGAAAAGAATAATTATTTTATTAATTTTTGGTTTATAATCTTGAAACGATAATAGTCACAGCAAATTTATGTCAATAATAATTGTAGGGAATGCCATAATGAACAACTTATAAAAAATAAGATTTTTTCGAAATCTCTTTAGTTTTTGAGTAAACTTAGTATTTAAATTTGAAGTATAATTTTTCCATCTTTCATAATTTTGACGTTTTAAACGCCAGTTTCATCAAAGTCTACAAAACGCTCGATGTACATTTAAAATATGATTTAAATTGAAAATAAACCATGAAAGCGTAAATATAAATGACCATGATACCATCAAGTCGGAGAAAGATGGCCACATCACAATTTTTTTTAATGCCAACAAAAAAACTAAACATCTCGGCGGAGATTTTAAGAGCGAAATCGCGAAATCGGCCGTCGCAAAAAAACACATTTCAGGTAAACTTCGAAATTTTACTCTTATCGATGTTTTCGAAATTTTCACGAAATACATACACTGGAGGAAAAAAAATGAAACACTTTAAATTCGTGAAATTTCGATCATTTTCAAACCGCCATAACTCGGCGTATTTTCAATCTATTTTGATGAATTTTTGAGGGCAAAAAACTTTGAAGTGTCTTCTTCAAAGTCATGCATGCGAACTTAAGCGTAACCCCTTCCGCCCCCCTCTAGCACCCCTGTAAAAAAATGTTTTTTTCAGGGAACCATGTCCAAATTGACGATGTCTATGGAGTTGGAAAAATTTTGTCGACTCGATCCACCATAAAGGCATTAAAATTTGATCAATTCCCTCTGCAGGACTCGAAGAACGAAGTTCCTACGACGATTTTGCACCAAGTTATGGGTGTTTGAAAAAAGTGCATTTTGAGGTTTTTCGCACATAACTCGGCGACTTTTCAACCAAATTTGATGATTCTTACGGGAAAAAAATCTTAATTTGGCCCTACTTTAATGGAGTAAACTCAAATTGGAATGATCCCTTTTCGAATCCTTCAACCACCGAACAAGAAAAACCCAACTTTGGCAACGTGTACCGAGTTGGATAAAATGTGTGGTGTTTAAAAAAAAGAGCATTTTGTGGTCTTTTTATTTTTTCGTTTGGAGGGGCGTAGAGCCCTCTGTTTGAGTGGGTGATAAAACCTCTCAAGGACACATTTTGCTTTTGATGTCCCGAAAGATCGTCGAAATTGGTTTTATTTTTTTCCGTCGGTGTAATGGAAACGAATGGAAAAATGGAGGAATGGTGGTGAGTTAGGCCCACATTTTTTTCAGACCCTACAGAGATCGTTAAAGTGAGTCTTTTTTGACCCAAAATAAAGTTTTTTGTTAATGAAGTTCTAAGATCCAAAATGCGAAATTCGTGATTTCGCGCAAACAATGAATTTTCGTATATACCTCAACGAACATGCAAAGAAAAGTTCATTCGTGAAAACGAAAACAATTTCGTCGAAAAACTTCAGACTTATGAGTCAAAAAAACACAAAATTCGCTTTTTTTTCAAACACCCATAACTTTGTGCCAAAGTCGTAGGAACTTCGTTATTTGAGTCCTGCGCAGGTAATTGAACACATTTCAATGTCCTTTTGGTGGATCGAGTCGACACATTTTTTCAAGTCGGTACACGTTGCCAAAATTGGACGTTTTTTGCCCAAAAACTTGTTTTTCTTGTTCAGGGGTTGAAGGGTTCGAAAAGGGATCATTCCAATTTGAATTTACTCCCTTAAAGTAGAGCCAAAATGGGATTTTTTCCGAAAGAATCATCAAATTTGGTTGAAAAGTGCTAAAAACCTCAAAATGCACTTTTTTTTCAAACACCCATAACTTGGTGCCAAATCGTAGTAGGAACTTCGTTTTTTGAGTACTGCATAGGGAATTGATCAAATTTTAATGCCTTTATGGTGGATCGAGTGGACAAAATTTTTCCAACTCCGTAGACATCGTCAAAGTTGGACATGGTTTCCAGAAAAAAACTTTTTTTTTTCACAGGGGCGTTAGAGGGGCGGAAGGGGTTACGTTTAGTTTCGCATGCATGACATTAAGGAAGATACTTTAAAGTTTTTTCCCTCAAAGATTCATCAAAATCGATTGAAAATACGCCGAGTTATGGCGGTTTGAAAATGGTCAAATTTCACGAATTTCAAGTGTTTCATTTTCTTTTTCCTTTAGATATTTTGAAAGGCAAATGCACTTTTGGTCATGCACCCCACCCCTCGGGGGCGGGCGTGTATTTTTTAAAGGCTTTTTCTACACCATCTGACGCATCCTTGCGGGTCCTGTCGATCCCACGCGGTGCCATCCCTCCGTGCGCTGTTGGGTTTTATGTATTTCTAGTCGAAAACTACAAAAAAATGGTGATGTGGCCATCATGTAACTTTCTCCAAAAAATAAAATCTTTTTCCGATATTTTTCGTATTTATCGATGTTTCCATACATCGATAAAATGAACATCTCTTGCTTAAAAATATTTTTCATAAAATCATTGTTATTCGTGAAAATTTTTTTTTTTTAATTTTTGGTTTTTAATTATGAAACGATAATAGTTACAGCAAATTTATGTGAATAATAATAGTAGAGAATGCCAAAATGAACAACTTATAAAGAATAAGTTTTTTTCAAAATCTCTTTGGTTTTTGAGTAAACTTGGTTTTTAAATTTGCATTATAATTGTTCCATCTTTCATAATTTTGACGTTTTAAACGTCAGTTTCATCCGAGTCTACGAAACGTTCGATGTACATTTAAAATATGATTTAAATTGATAACTTACCACATAATAATAGATGCGATAACAGAAAATCGATAATTAATGGGGTAGCTTGACATTACAACAATGTTTTGCATTGTCATAATCGATAACAGAAAAACGGTAATTAGGTGAGTAGCTTTTAAAATTATAAAAACATGATGTTCATGACATTATGACACTGACAAGTATTAATTTTTACAATTACTATTGTAGCAAACCAAACTATTCAACTTGTAATAAACCATAACTTTTTCTGTTCCTTATGATTATTTCATTTGGTAAATTATCTACCCAAATATACCGCGAGCTTGGATGAATTATCAAAAAACATTTTTTTCGTACCTGTTACATTTTAGTAATTCATCTCGACATAACGTTTGTTGTCAACTGGTTATTAACCGAGAGCGTCAGCAGCAAATGTTATTGTCTCGTTAAATTACTAGGTAACAAGGTCTCAAAAAACGATTTTTTGATAATTAATCGCGATTTAGGTATATTGCTACCGAAAATAAACCATGAAAGCGTAAATTATTATTATTATTAAATATAAATGATACCATCAAGTCGGAGAAAGTAACAGGATTGCCACATCACCATTTTTTTATAAATTGTTGAAATGGCATCTAGGGACCATAAAACGGATATTTCCATAAAAAAAATTGAAAATTTTTTCACGATCACAATACTTTCTCGTACTTCGTAATGGAGAAAGTAAACAATTTCAGAAATTGTTGAAATGGCATCTAGGGACCCCAAAACGGATATTTCCGTAAAAAAAAATATTTTTTTTAATGTTCACGATCACAATACGTTCGCGTACTTCGTAACGCAGAAAGTAAAAATCAAGAAAAAACACGAACAAAAACATAACGGTAAATTTTTTTTTAGAAAAAGCTTGAAAATTTCATCCAGTTGAAAAAATGTCGCCTCAATAGATTTCGAGATTCACGTTTAGGACCTTCTCAATTGTATTAGGGGAGCGCTAATAGTTTAGTGTCATAAATAATTTTCTTCATTCATCTGGGGAGTAATAGCAGACTGTAGATATTTATTTAAAAAAGTCTATTGACCTCTTTGCAAAGTTTTCTTTCGATACCGGAAGTTCCCATAAAAATTATTTTGACACGATGTACTGCTCATCAATTATTTAATTGAATTAGACAGCACGACTTCCGCGTTTTTACATGCAACTGCTAACGGAATTTGTTTCATTCATAAAAGTAATAAGTTGCGTGCAAGTGTCTTGGGAATACATATACCGCTAACACTCTTTTTCCTCACAGGATTCGTCAGAAAAAGTGAAAGCTCGAAGAAGAGGCTTTTGTAGACGACAACGACGACGGCGGTAAAAGGTGAACGTCTCCTTAAAGAGCTCTGGATGGTACAGGATGACATCGTCGTTTCCTTTATAATGCCGAATAAAGTGATTCGACCGCTTTATGCACGTACATTTTCCCCAAGTAATGTCGACGAAAAAAAAAAGTTTATGTATGCGTCTGGGCTTGATAACGTCGAACGGGAGTATTTGTGATGGGATATAATACACCCGGCTGGGTTGAAGTTGCGACTTTTTAAAATTGCGGACCTCGATGTTACAGACAGAAGCTGAATTACTCTTTTGTACATTATGTTTAAAATACCACTGTGTGTATACGTTATAAGAACGAACTTGGTTAGGCGGAGTGGTATTAAATAACTAAACGGAATTGTATAATAATTTAAGTAATCGATTTCAATATTTATTCATACTAAATGAAGTCGCTTTTAGTAGAATCTATGTTTCATTAATAAACAGTAAATAATGATATAAAGAGGAAGGTTGCTACCGTTCTGCGTGATAATCTATAATTCAACTGAATTACAAAATTGACAAATAATTATTATAATAGTATATTATTACACAAGTTTTATGAGTAAGTTTTTATCGAGTCCAGGTAAAGGAAAAATGGGATAAAACCACTTATATCGAGTATTTTATACCACGAGTATTTCTTATATTTTGCGCCTTATATCTTTATAACATGCAGTTTTCAAATTTAGGATATAAGTTAAGTTAAATAATTCAATTCGTTGTTTTATTAAATGTCATTGAGAATGGCAGATCTAAATTACATGTTTCACCAGGTTTCAAACCAGAACCTAAATCAAGAAATAATTCAACGAAGTTCCGTCAACGCTTATAACGGAGTCTATGATTTATTGACGGTAAATAAATAATAATTATATTAAATAGTTAAAAAATACCACCAGCACTATCAATTTGTTGTGTGTGGTGAACTGGATTAAAAATGAACTATCATTGTTGATAATTGTGCATTGTACAGTTATGATTGATGCAGTTATGCAGGAAGTTGCTAAATTGGTTTGGTTCGAACTACAAAAATAGGTCATTTTGTTGAATTTCGTGAATTAATAAATATTTAAATGCGCATATGTAAAATATGTATGTAGATACCTCATTGTTTCTGTAACCGAAGGAAACATTTATCAGTAGTAAATTATACCACTAAATTTTGTTTTGATTTTGCAGGAGATTGTACACCAAATTCAGATCGTTTTCTCGTGTACGTAATTTATTACGAAGACTTTCGTACAAGTTACACTTCGCTGCTCTTTTCACTCCGGTGTCATGCTGCATGCCTTGTAATTCTGTCGCGATATGTAACGGAATTTGAAATTATTCTAAATTAGTTATATAACCGGTGTCATCTCATTATTTCTTCACGGAACTGACTTTATATTTATATCACGTCTCAGCGGACTTCTTAATGCGAGTGTTTGTTTAATTAATTAATTGGTTTCGTGTTGCTATGTAACAACGAAACACAGGACAAACACTAATCTCCAAATTCCTCATCTCCAGACGTAAGATTTGTTACGATATCACTTAAACGGGGATAATACTTTAACATTTAATGGATGGGTTGTTTTTTCTCAGCCTCTGTCGAGCATTGAACTTTTTTTTTTGACACAACTACAATTTTACTGTCATCAGAAGAAATATCACTTTTTTTATTAATTAATTTCCCCACAGATTTCCCCATCGTCCACAGAAAACACTTTCGTGCTTGCCAAGTTCACGGTTTCGAACTTACTAAAACGTATTACCTAAAAAGCAAAACTATTTAGTAGGTTCAATAGACTATTGGTCAGTGGCGGCTCGTGGAACATTTTGATGGTAGAGCCACTTAGTATACAATATATCCCACTGTTTCCTTTTTGAAGAAATAAAAGATGATCAATGAAAGCCTTTATTTGTTGTAGAAGCATTAATTTTAATTCATTTTGGGGCCAATCATCTTTGTAATATATATAAACGACCTGCAAAATGTTATTACAACTAACCAAGAAGCAATGGTTACTTATGCCGATGACACAAGTGTCCTAACAATGAGTAACAACTTGGAAGATCTTATGCAAATAACAAGTAATTTATTTTCGACCATACAAAAATGGATGATCGGAAATAAGTTAATTTTAAATAAAGAAAAAAACAAAAATAATTCTCTTTGAAACCATAAATAAAACTGTACAATTTAATGAAATAAAATTAAACGATATTACAGTTCAATTCAACTCGAACGCCAGGGTGCTAGGTTTACATATAGATAATAGATTAAACTGGAAAGAACACTGTACCAAACTCATTGGCAAGTTAAATTCAATATGTTTCACAATGAGGTTACTAAAGAAAATATTTGATATAAAAACATTAATAATTCTATACAAAGCAAATTTTGAGTCGTTACTACGCTATGGTATAATGTTTTATGGTGCGAGTAGTAATAGTAATCAAGTATTCCTTTTACAGAAAAAAGTGTTAAGAATAATTTTTGGTCTTAAATATACAGAGTCATGCCGCGGATACTTCAAAAGAGGGGAAATATTAACATTTAATAGTCTATATATATATGAGTTACTCATATACAATTTCAAATATAAAAATAGTTTTGAAGAATTTTCAAAAACTCATCCTTACAGCACTAGAAATGTCACATCATATGACATTCCAATACGTAGATTAAGTTCATTTGAAAAATCAGTGCTATTAAAATATTCAACAAACTGCCTATAAACTTAAAATGCATTAGCAATTTAAAACAATTTAAAAATAAGTTGAACCAATATCTACTGCATAATGAAATCTACAAATTAACGGATTTCTGAACACTATTCTTTTTAATTTACTTATACATTCTTCATATTTTTAATTAAATTCAATTCAAAATTAATCTAATTTTGTTATTATAACTGTTGAGGAACTGCAAATTGTATGTTTGTTAACTTGTTCTACTGTGACGTGTTTAATTTAGGGAAAGCTACATAACTGTATTATGTTTTGTTTATTTTTTTTTTACTGAATTAAATAAATGAGTTTATTTATTATTATTATTATTAAAAAAATTAAATAAAGACGCCTGCATTAAATCTGTAATACCGTTCTTCGTCCACGTTAAACAAAAAAAAACAGACAGCAATTAAACGACAAATTTTATTTTCTACCCTTATCTACAACTCTTTAATGACTGTAATACTTTAAGAATTTGAAAAAAATTATAGACAAATTGTGTTCAGAATAGTCTCTTAGACTTAAAAAAAAACAAAACATTTGAAGAGAAATAAAATTGAATCGTTATTTTGGCATTTCCAGTCGAATTACACTGCGAATTTATTTATTGATTTTATCTACATCTCTTTAATGAGTACTGAAAGAATTAGCAAAATATGTCCTTTCGTTCAAGAGTAATACCCAACAAAAACAAAATACAGAAAACAATTGAACCACAAATTTATTTTTTTGTGTCTTATTTGCATAGCCATACGGCGAGTAAACACTTTGTTAAGAGAATTTACCAAACTTATTCGTATATTTATCTGCTATTTTATTCAAAGTCATCCCAATACCACAGAATAATTGAACAACGATTACAATATTTTACTGAAAGAATAATCTGGTTGTCATTTCAAGAGTTATCCTCCCAATTCAGAAAACAATTGAATGACAAATTTAAGTTTCTGGTTTTATCTGCAACACTTTCCTGGAAGAATTTGGTGATCCGTTCAAGAGTTATCTTAAAAAGCACAAAAAACAATTGAAGACGAATGGAAATTTTTGGTCCTATTTCTGAACGATTTTTTAAAATCTGTTTTTTTGTTCAAGAGTTATCTTCTCAAAACCACAAAATAATTGAACAATTAATTTAATTTTTTATACTTAATACAGACCAGAAAACAATTTAACGACAAATTTATTTGTATGGTCTTATCTCCATCTATTCGACGAGTACTTTTTACTTTGCTGGACATTTGCACTCTTGAAGCAAATTCCTGGAGATAATAAATTTTTAGAATTTTTCAAATCGTTGAATGGAATGCATTTTTTGTTTTGTTTTCCTAGTTCAAATTTGTATTGTTGCCGCTTTTGTTTACACCTAGGATGTAGCAATTGTTTTTAGCTACAATCTGAAATGTACCGTTGTTTTCTGTATTGTGCTTTTAAATGAAATTCGTCAAGTGGGGAATAATTATAAATAAAATTTGGATTGTTGTCGTTTTGTTTCCAACTAAAGTGTGGCAATTGTTTTGATGGAAGATCAAAAATGTATTGTAGTTTTATTGATTTTGAGCTTATACCACAAATTCCTTGGTTGATAATTAATTAAGAATTATTCAAATTGTTGAATGCATTTTTCGATTGTTGCCGGTTTGTTTCCTCCCAGAATGTGGCAATTGTTTTGATCGCTAATCAAAGGCGTGTTGTTGTTTTATAGATTTTAAGCTTTTCGAAAAAAAAATGAGGTGATTATTTTTTTTTGAATTTTTAAACCGTTGAATGCATTTTTCGTTTTCCCAGTTCGAGTTTGGATTGCTGCGGTTTTGTTTTCACCCGGGATATGGCAATTGTTTTTATGGTAAATTATAAATACATTATTATTTATTGATTTTTAGTTTTAGAAGTAAATTTCTTGATTCATTATTTTTATTCACAAATCGTTGATTGCTTTTTTCGTTTTCCCACTTCAAGTTATTTTGTTTTTGTCTAGAATAGGTAATTATTTTTATAGAAATTAGAAATGAATAATTTTTCATGGATTTTGAGCTTTTGGAGTAAATTCCTTGACTGATTAATTTATTTAAATTTTACAAAATGTTGAATGCATTTTTCCTTCTCCCAGTTCAAGTTAAGATAGCTGCCATTTTGTTTTGAACTAGGATATGGCAATTGTTTTTTTTATGGTAAATAAGAAATGCATTCTGTTTCAATTTGGTCGTCCGTTCAAGAGTTGAAACCTAAAAAACGATTAAACAACGAATTTAATTTTTTGGTTCTATCTACATCTTTGGGATAAACACTTTGCTGAAAGTACTTTACAAATCTGGTCAAAGTTATCTTTAAAACATCAGAAATTAATTTAGCGAAAAATTAAATTTTTTAGCCAACACTTGATTTCTTTTCGTTTAAGGATTATCCTCAAAAAACAGAAAAGAATTGAACTACAATTTTTTTTTTTTGGGTCTTATCTGCAACTATTTGATGAAGAGAGTTCAAGAGTTGTCCTCAAAAAAACAATTGAAAACAAAATAATTTTTACTTTCTTCGTTACGAAGTACGAGAAAGTATTGTGATCGTGATTTATTTTCAAAAATTTTTTTTTACGGAAATATCCGTTTTGGGGTCCCAAGGTGGCATTTCAACAATTTCTGGAAAAAAAAATCCAAATTGCGTCTGTGTGTGTTTCTGTGTGTCTGCGCGCTGTATCTCAAAAACTAATAGAGCAATTGATATGAAACTTTAAACATAAGTCTTATTTGATAATCCAAAGAACTGAAAAGCTTTTGGTAAAATATCGTACACCGGAAGTGGGTGTTTGCCTTAACTGTTTTTTGTTTTTTTCCAATATTTTTTTAAATATGATAAATATCACAAAAACATTTAAGCAAATATTGAAGACAACATGTTTTCATCTGCATCTATTCGATAAGAACGACATTTTAAGATTTTTCAAAATTTGCCCGCTCGTTCAAGAGTAATCCTTAAAACATTTGAACGTTGAATTTTCGTTTTTTGCTCAATTGACATGTATTTGATGAGTAAATTGCTTGCCTGCAAATTTTAATTTGCACTTTTTTCTCAATAAAGCATAAGCAAGAAGGCTTATTCGGTCATGAAATAAGTTTATTCACCGAGTGTTGTTGTCGCCGCGTGTACAAGATGAGCCAGAAATGATTTATCTCTAAATGTAAATTCAGAAAAAACAACCGGTGCATCCCAGCAGGAAATAAAATGTCAAGACTCCAAACAAGAATTGCTGGAGAAAAATTACATCTCACGATTTAAAATTAAAAAAAAAAACAATTATCACGCTAGAAATTAGCTTCAAAATCTCCAAATATACTCAGAATTAATGTATTTTTGCTATAATAAAAAAAAACATAGGTCGCACCCCAGTTACAAATAAAATAGCAAGACTCCAAACAAGAATTGCTGCAGAAAAATTACATCTCACGATTTAAAAAAATTCTTAAAAAAATTATCACGTTAGGAATTAGTTTCAAAATCTCTAAATATACCCAAAATTAATGTATTTTTCCCATAATAAAAAAAAACAACCGGCGCACCCCAGCTTTAAACAAAATAGTAAGACTCCAAACAAGAATTGCTGTAGAAAAATTACATCTCACGATTTAAAAAAATATTTAAACTTAAACTATTTTTTGCAGTCACGTACAGGTTGAATATTGTATGTATGTAGGCTATATTTCGTATTTATTACATTTATCCTGTTACTTTTGTATATTAAAAGTTGAAACATTGGTTACAACCCATAATTTAATTCATAAAAAAAACTATCAATCATTAACATGTTACTTTTAACCATATCAAATTCTCTGTCAAATATGGCGTGTTTATCTGTTTAGTTCCGGTTATTACTAAGGTCAAATTAGCACTTACTATGCAATAACTGGTTCAGTTTAGTATTAATTACACTTTTCAATAGTTGCGGATACGGTTTCCTAAATGAAGGCCAAATTATGCAAATAATGCAAAGATATAAATGTTCAACTACTTGTTGGTAATTTATTGCTTTTTTTAGAGGTCCTATTATAGCACAACAAAAAACTACAGTGATTAAACGATTTAAAAAAAAAACGGTACACATTCATTTTTGGGTCACTTTGATAGTCGTGCTTCGCAAATAATTTTTTGTGTTAATTAATATTTGTCCTCGCATAAATAACAAAACTAAAATACATAACTTTTAATATTAATAAATAATTCAAATAAAACGTATAACTTTGTTGGTATCACTTTATTAACTTGGAGTAGTTACTATAGTTTAGACAATTTCAGCTTGTCATTTTCAAACTAATTAATAAGTTTACAAAATGTTAGTAAGTTATCAATTATTCACCGTGGGCAAAATAAAACGGTACAAGTAGTTTTGTACTCTTAATATTTTTAAATAATTAACACTGAAATTTTTATAGATAAGGCGAAGTACTTTTGCTCTAAAGAAATAGTACCTAAACTTGTGCCCGTAGCATCTTCTTGCATGAACTTCTTCTACCCTCTCAGGAATTCGTACTGTACGTGGTCTTTCACTTAATTGTTTTGCCAGAGTTTAATTATTAATCACAGAATACTTGTAATCGACCAACCCTTTTGTCGGCATTTGCTCACAATCTTTCGTGCAGATAAATTGTCAAATTGAAACAAATGTTTAATGAATATCTTTTTTCTTTATTTATTTATTTATTCATTATTCACTTTAGCCACCATATTACAACATAAGTTATTTAAAGGGGGCGGATGTGAGCGTCAGATTAATATATAAACAATGGTGATGTGGCCATCATGTTACTTTCTTCGATGGTATCATCATTTATATTTACACTTCATGGTTTATTTTCAATTGAAATCATATTTTAAATGTACATCGAGCGTTGTGTAAACTCGGATGAAACTGACGTTTAAAACGTGAAAATTATAAAAGATGAAAAAATTATACTTTAAATTCAAAAACTCAGTTTACTCAAAAACTAAAGAGATTTGGAAAAAAACTTATTTTTTATAAGTTATTCATTTTGGCATTCTCTGCAATTATTATTAACAAAAATTTGCTGTAACTATTATCGTTTCATGATTATAAACCAAAAATGAAAAAAAAAAAAATAATTGTTTTCTCGAAAAAGAATGATTTTATGAAAAATGTTTTCAAACGAAATAATCTCATTTCTTTATTGTCTTCAATATTTGTTTAAATGTTTTTGTGATATTTTTCATATTTAAGAAAATATAAATAATATAAAAAAAAGGTTAAGGTAAACACCCACTTCCGGTGTACGAAATTCTACCAAAAGCTCTTCAGTTCTTCGGATTATCAAATAAGACGTATGTTCAAAGTTTGATATCAATTGCTCTATTAGTTTTTGAGATACAGCGCGCACAGACACATACACACAGCACACACACAGACACAATTTTTTTTCCAGAAATTGTTGAAATGGCATCTAGGGACTCCAAAACGGATATTTCCGTAAAAAAAAAATTTGAAAAAAAAATCACGATCACAATACTTTCTCGTACTTCGTAACGGAGAAAGTAAAAATATAGAAACATAAATACAGTTGACACAAGTAGATAAAATATTAAATTATTATAGTAAATACATTAAAAGCTTAAATTAAAATTAAAAGTAAAAGTACAGGAATATTAGGTTCGCGTTATTCAGGTCGTTTCGAAGTCCGTTATAACTAGTTTTGTAAAAATAATTTTGTACGAGAAAGTGTTTAACATTTTTTTTTAAATACGTTGATGTTGTTTAATTCTTTGGTATCTGCAGGCAGTTTATTATAAATTAGTATACTGCAGTATCGTGTTGTTTTCTTGTACATTGTTGTGTTATGTTTAGCAGTTCTAATTTCTGGGCCATGGCGTGTATTGTACGTGTGTGTACTATTATTTGTTTCTTTACTTAAGCAAACCATTTTTGTCACAACAACTAAAATGACTGATGGTAATAGCTAATGTCTGAGATTTATTAGAAAACAAAACAAATGATGGTCCACTAATTTTGATACCTACAAATGCGACACGGCGGTGCATTATAAACTTCCGTTTTTGCAGCGCCTTCATTAATGTGAAATATCCTCGACAAAAAAAAAAACTTTCTAAAATGCAATTAATCATTTTTGCAATCTACAAAGTGTGAATATTTTGTTTTTCAAAGCAAAATTTATTGCGTTAATTATTATTGAAAATATGAATATTTACAATTTGTACCGTTTTTTTTTGGCCCACTGTGTAAATTTTTAATGTTGATTGGTCTTATAAAGTGTAATTCGTTATATTTAAATACGTATCTGTAGTATTTTATAATCTTAGCACATAATTTATGAATCATTAACCCACTTGTTTTATTTCATATTAATTAAAGTATGTATCCATGCTAATATCTCTGAAACGGCAGCTATGATTTTAATAACATTTTGTACATGCAGGTGAAACCACATGGTGCATACGAAGGGCATTTTTCAGTTTAGATTGGACTTCCAGTTTAACCGGAAATGTTATCAACTTTATAATTTTAGATAGTTAACCTTTTTTTTTGTTCTTTTTGATATTTATTTAATTTAGAAACAATATTTATCTTAAACAATAAAAAATAATAATAATTTTGGCATTTCTGTTCTATAATTGCATTATGAAAATAATGTCAAACAACGAAGATTTGTGATACAATAACTTTAAATCTCACATTGATATTGTGCCCATCGATTTTTAACACTATCATAAATATTTTATCGGGGGTAATACCACAAGAGGTTTAATTTGACCGGATACATTTTATTTGTTTGCTTGGGCCATTGAATCGACACAAATTTCGAGAATGAATTGAGATGAAAAAATGGATTTTGCCTAATCTCAATTCATTCAAGAAATTTGCAATGAAATGACGACTGCTTGAAATAAAATTTATCCTGCCTAAATTATAACCGCGAGTGGTATTTGTTGAGATAATTTAACGAATAAGAACCATATTCTTATTATTATATAATGGGTGAAAGAGCATTATTTATTTGTGATGGAATTGTATGATGCACCAATCGTCAAAATCGTGTGTGGGTAAAATGAAAATGGTTGAGTGCCACGGGAATCACGAAATTCATGCCTGCACGTTTGCGAGTGGTACTAACACTAGGATATAGCCGTTAAAATCATATTTATAATTATTGTTTTGTATAAATATATATATATTATGACTTGCATTTAGTATTGCATTCCTTACATTTCTGGCGTTTCTTATATTATATTATAGGTTATAACCTCTTCCCAAACATACACACTAACACACACACTACAAGCGGCATGAAATTAGGAAACCAATAACAGCTGATCGTGAATTGACCGGTGTACTTATTTCCGACACACATTAAAGAGAAGACGCCAAATACACATATATAAATGTTTATTTTATACTATTAGAACATGATAGAAGATGAATATTAAATGCAATCCAATTCTAAAATTCACGCATTGTGGCAGCGGTACTGTACGCTTGCGACATCTCGCGGCGGAAGTACGAAATGCCGTCGCTGCAAAGTGTTCCGAAATCGTTGAAACGCGGTCAAAATACCGAAAAATGAAACTACAAATATACGCATTTACTATATATTTTTACTTATTAATGATGGTTCCTATCGGTTTATATCATATTTTGCTTTTATTTAAAGACTCTCATGGAAATGACGCGAGAAACTGAAAAGAGCATATACATTACCTTTACTGGAAAAACATTGTAAAAGCTTAAATTATAGGATTTGACATTAAAAAATGTTTTTAAAGGCATTCTTTAAGTTATTGCAAGGAATACTGTCAAAACACTGAATACTGAATTAAATTATAATTAAATTATTCAGTTTAAGGAGATAGTGATATATACTTTGAGTTACAAAAAGTTCCCTTTAAGTCCCCGTGCTCTATCTTGGTACATATATAGAAGGACACTCTTACTTTACATACACAAAATTCCACCGCGCGGTACTGAGCGGTTTGTAAATGGGCGGCAATTGTATCTCGTAAACGAAGTCAGGGCATTATGACCGATGTCTTAAAATGTTCGTAATGAATGTAGCGTTATATACAAAAAAAAAATTTACATTAATTATGACGTCCTTAGCGAAAAATCACTTTCTTGAATATATAGACAAAAAAATCGCAATACAATAAATATATTTTTCTATATATTTATTTCAATATATTCAATATTATCACAGAATCGAAACATATAAAACAATAAATTATTCTAGACCTTATCAGGTACAAATTTCTTTGGTGAGGTCTGTTCTAGATCGATTGATGTTCTATGGATATTAATGGGGTTATCTGGATTGGATAGCAAATACGTCACTTCATTAGGTAAACGTATTGTCTTGTTTCGGGATCTCAAAGATGTAATAATTGGATCGGATGAGAGAAGTAATCTGCAAAAAATATCTTCAATGGTTGCAATCCTTGAATATTTTCTTGTATGGTGCTGCCTATAATATTTACAATCTTTATTTCTACTTTCTTCGGCTACCTCTGATAATTGTCCTATTGGCAGAATGGCTTTCTGAATGATTTGAGCACCATGTAACAAAATTTTATGTACAGACGCTGGCATATAATACCAGCTATAAAGTTGGACATATAACTTTGCTGTTTCTAAAGTATACATTTCAAATCCTTTTGCGTCTATGGCAAAACCACAAGCTAGAGTCTTTAATATGACAGCAAATTTGTCGCTTGAAGATGTGGGATCTGAAAAAAAGCTGCGAGCAGTGTTGCCATTATTAGTAGTGCCGCTTCCTTGTTTTGAAATATCTACGAATAAACCTGTGCGCTCACGGAACTTAAGTTGGATTTCAGTTTTCTTTTGACGTACAATGCTTTTCTCTTCTGCAGATCTGGCTTGCCATTTTTTTATTTCCAATTTGTATGAAAGATGAAGAAGGCATTCAAACATGCGGATCCATGCATGCATTGACGAAAGTCCGAATCGAAAATTACTTTCTCCACGACCACCATAGAATTTAAGCATTCTGAAATCAATTTTGATTATAGAACGTACACATTCTCACTCTTGTTATGGAACAAAACACTATACGCTTATGCGTTTTGCATGTAATTCATTCCATAACAAGGGATAGAATGAATATTCTCACATCGTTTCGAATAAAACAATTAGCCTTGGATATCACAATTGTCAAAATACTATAAACATAACCACAAACGTGATAAAACGTAAGTTCTTTGTGTTCATTATTCTATTAGTCTATTTTATCTGGTCGAGGAGAAAGTATAGTCTGATACTCGGTAAGAATGGAAATTCAGATGCTCGTGGTTCCTCGCGCTCGCCTAACGGCTCGCGCTCGAAATATTCCACTCGCATCGAATTTCCATTCTAACCTTGTTACAGAATATACTATTCTCCACGACCATTATAAAATTTAAGCATTCTGAAATCAATTTTGATCATAGAACATACACATTCTCACTCTTGTTATGGAACAAAACACTATGCGCTTATGCGTTTTGCATGTAATTCATTCCATAACAAGGGATAGAATGAATATTCCCACATCGTTCCGAATAAAACAATTAGCCTTGGATATCACAATTGTCAAAATACTATCAACATAACCACAAACGTGATAATAAAACGTAAGTTCTTTGTGTTCATTATTTGATTAGTCTATTTTATCTGGTCGAGGAGAAAGTATAGTCTGATACTCGGTAAGAATGGAAATTCAGATGCTCGTGGTTCCTCGCGCTCGCCTCACGGCTCGCGCTCGAAATATTCCACTCGCATCGAATTTCCATTCTAACCTTGTTACAGAATATACTATTCTATTACAGGCTTTTGTAATATACAATTAATATCATTTATATCACTGGGTTTTGCGCCACAAATACCGCGTGTCCCATTTTAATCCGCCAGTAGCGATAATTCTGAAACATTGCATTGAATCAAAAAGTGTTCCAAATGAAAAGTTAATGGTTCTGAGGGGGACATCTGATGCCGTAGACTTTGCCCCCCCCAGCCCCCCAAGGGGGGCGGGAACAGGGGGCAACCCCTATTTTTTATTGCAGATTCTGATAGAGGGTTAAAAAGTATGTAAGCTTTATGTAAAGTATGTAGTATTTGGGCAGGCTGAGAAAAAAACAACCTTGCAAGGTTGTGAGTAAGTCTTAAGTAATAATAACAGTTAATTACGTGACGATTTTCGCAATTTAATTGACAAAAAACCTAATTTTTACATTTGCAGCGCCATCTCTCGACCAATAAAAAAAATGTTTCGGATAAAACTTACATACTTTTTAACCCTCTATCAGAATCTGCAATAAAAAATAGGGGTTTCCATTTAAGATTTTAAAGTTGCCCCCTGTTCCCGCCCCCCTTGGGGGGCTGGGGGGGCAAAGTCTACGGCATCAGATGTCCCCCTCAGAACCATTAACTTTTCATTTGGAACACTTTTTGATTCAATGCAATGTTTCAGAATTATCGCTACTGGCGGATTAAAATGGGACACCCGGTATAGTATACCTGAGTTTAGGGATGGGATAATCGGATGATTTTAATAATCGGAATATTTGGATTCGTATGACGGAAATAATCGGATGATAATCGTAATCGGAGTATCTTTTGATAATCGGAAAAATAAAAAAAATAATCGGAATTGGAAAAAATAATCGGAGAGTCGAAGAAAACAAAAAAGGCCCTCCCTTGAAAATTGTGCCCCTACCGGTCATATTCGATATTTAAATCTCGTACTTAATAACGGAGAAAGTAAAAACAATTTTCCTATCCAATTTCTAACAGTAGAGATATATTTGTTCGAATTGTAATTACTTAAATCTTCAGAAATAACAGAAATGCTCCGTTTTTTTTCTCTACGTTTATTATCGACCCGACATCGACAGGACGCAATAAAACAAGATCCAAAGGACCACGGTGCGCCGTAGTACCGCAAAAACATATATTAAAATTAAATTTATAAAGTGGTAAATTAATGAAATCATTGAATAATTGGTTGAATAATTTGTCTGATAATCTCCAAATGGCGATTTACGGAAGATCGACACCAATATTAACAAGGGATGAGTGATCCACATGTTTAGACACTCCTAAGCCAGTCGACGATTATTTTAATAATCGGAGTCACCGATTATTTCAATAATCGGAGTCGCCGATTATTTTCATCCGAATCGGCCCATCACTAGTTGAGTGTTCCCATAGTAGCACTACAAATTTTACCGTCTACCATTGTAAACTGCAAATCGTGTGTTGGTCTTAGATTGATAAATTGGATTTCCATGCGTTCCTTTTCTCGTATAATTAGATCTTTCTTCTGCTGAATGCTGATAGGCCGACAATGAGGAGAAGATGACGGGCTTTCATTTTTCCATACGATGACATCTTCGGATTCAGTAGTAGTAGTTAGCATGAGAGGAACTAAAGAAGTCATGAAAAGATCGCTGTCACTGTAGTGTGTAGTAGATCCATCTTTACAAGAATTCAGCCGTTGCTTATATTGGGTCTGTCCTGAACTGCCGTCACAACCCCACTTCGTTATTAAAGTTTAATTTTCAACCAATACTGGCTGTAGAGTGGATATCACAGGTTCTTGTAATATTATCAACCTTTCGGCAGTATGATGTAACAACGCTTGCAGCGTTACTTCAGCTGAATATTCTGATATATCTATACTTTCTTTTAGCGGGTAACATTGATCTTTTGCTTCGAGAATTTGGTGGTAAGAAGGATATATGTCAGCGCCTCTTTCCTTGGCGTCAAGTCGTAGTGCTTCATCTACTGTATAGGGCTGTATAGCCAATTTGTTTTCCGGTGATTTCATAGCATTTTTAATTTTGTTTACTTCTTAAGGTGATAAAGATCCAGCTTGACCAACAAAATCTGCAGATGCCTTCTTCTTCGCAACACGCAAAGCCATTTGCGTAGCATAAACGAGCTGATCAGTGGAATTATTTTGAACTAAAATTTCACATTTCCTTCGTTTAGTTCTAGACGAACTGTTCTCGAAATCCGCCTTCCAACATTACTTGGAGAAATATTCTCTTTTGTAAGAAGAAGTAGGACATTGTCAGGCAGACTGAATTTCTGGTCAAGATAGTCTTGATTTGATAGAATAAAATCTTCTTTTCTTGAATTACTTCAAGAGAAACACTTCCAATGCGGAGTTTCCACTAATTTTAATAGCGTTATACCCGCAAACTGACGTTTGACATTTAACATTGTTTTTCTTTAAACCAATCATGTGCTGAAACATGATGCGAGTAGAGAACCAATCACAAAGCCGCATTCGAACTCTACATGATATGTTTCCTGAAAACAGAAGGTATATAGAATCTGATTGGTTCTAATTCATTCGAATTTCGGCATGCTACGTTTGGCGGGATATAGTCATGTAAATTCTTTGAAAGTGAATTTTTCGAAAGTTAATTCTTGGAAAACAAATTTTTTGAAAACGAATTTTTTGAAAACAAATTCTTCGAAATTAAATTTTTCCAATGCCAATTCTTCGAAAATAAATTATTTTTAAGGATGACGGACTACAATATCTTTATTATCAGACTTTACATATACATAAATTGAATGTTGAAAAATGATTGTTCGTATGATTAACCTGTTAAATGGCTAACGACCAGAGGGAGGACGGACTTTTCGAATTTTAATAAATTCTTGAATAATTTTTGCAGTAGAAATGTAATTAAATAACATATGATTATTATGGTTTCCATAATTAAGGTAAGTTTTACATGCATATTATGAAATTGTCAGATTTTGATTAATGAATTCACTAATTGGTGCACCGCAAACAACTTAATAATAATATTTTTTCAGAAATAGTCTGTATCAAGTTCTACAATACGCACGCTCAACCATCAAACTATACAATTATGATTTGGTATATTAATTGAATGTTATTTTAATTATTACAACAATTGATTATTTTGTAAAAAGGTGTTGTACCGTTTATTTAATAAATAAATAAATATGGGAAACAACAATATTCCAATTAGTTAAAGTGTTAAATTTCTCGGTATACAAGTTGATAAAAACTTGTCATGGACAACACATATTGACACTCTACTTCAAAAATTAAATAAGTCGTATTTTGCGCTGTCTCAGCTAAAGTTTGTTTTGGATGAAGATGACCTAAAAACTGTATATTTCAGAATAGTGCATTCAATTTCGAGCAATGGAATTATGCTTTGGGATCAGTCACCAGCAGCCAAAAAGGCATTCATAGTTCAAAAACGAATAATAAGATTAATTTTATTAAAAATACATCGAGTCATGTAAAGTAATATTTAAGGAAAAGCAAATTATGTCCATGGCATCCTCATCCGACGCGGCATTTTATGGAAAACCAATTAACTTCGTGTAATTTTTTTCAAATGGATAGACGTAGGATCCCTGTAGGCACAATTTAAAATTATTACCAGGTACACAGGGTGTCCCATAAGAAATATACACATCAAAGTTATGTTTTTTTTTTACTGAAACACTGTATTTTTTTGTCATTTTTGAATTCTAAGGAACAAATGAAAGGGGATTTGCTTCAATATTCCAATATTCCCTATACCTATCGTTTACCGTTTTCGAAATATTTAAAGATTTGTTGAAATGAATAGTACAGGCGAAATTTTATATTTGCCCCAGTGATTGACTTCCATAAAATTAATTATTGTCATTGTTCTCTTTCATCTTTATGTAAGGGACCCAATCTGTTTTATTACTTTAAGACCATGGCGTAATCTGGTAATAATCTGCGTAAATAAATTGAATGAATTCCATAAATTACTAATTAAGATATAAACTCAAGCCAGCACTTCGTCTAATTAAGTCCAAATAAGGATCAAAATTTCTGACCCGTTTTCGTTCTTCGACACGTCAAATATTCACGGCGGGGAAAGCGCAATTCTCACGGTAAGGTGTTCGTTGTGATAAGATCATTGGAATTGTTCACGCTTACCAACTGCATCACGTTCGAATGCAAATATAATGATCGCAGATGTAAAAAAATAACATTGTTTGACAAATATTTACATAACGAAGTCCTTGACTAGACTAACATAATTTTTTTTAAATTATATAACCTGTCAATTAATAGATTTTACAAAGCATATAAAATACTTCAAAAACAAATTAAGAATGCATGTTTGTACATAATAAAAAATAACTAGTCGTTAATTTAGAATTATATAATAATACTAATAAAATTATTTTCCAGCAGTATATACTTAAAATTACCAGGACATATTATAATTAAGTATATTTATACGATTAAATGAAAAAGGATAATATTATCTAAATTAAAATTAGATTTAACTTTAATAAAATAACATTTGATAAAATAAATTAAGTGAAAATAAATTAAACTAAAATTCCTTTTCTTAATTATAGATGAATGAAAACATGCCTTTCGTTATGCACAATGCGAATCTTACAAAGACTGCAATAAACAAATGTATAAACTTATGTATTAAAACAACTACTTTCCTAGCTAATGGCACGACGAATATTGAATAATACAACAAATTTCATCATATGAGTACAGCATATTAATTGCGTCAAAATATCGCAAATATAGGATCATAATTTAGTTTAACAAAATGTAAATATTGACTTGAATTTAGGAGGAAAGCCACTTATTTTTCATTTTTATAATTTAAAATTTCGATGTATTTGGAGTACAATAAATTGTATTATTAATTCTAGTGAATATTAAAATTCTTGTGTCATAGTTAACTTAAAACTAAATTATTACTATTGATTTTGTGTTTGTGGATAGTAAATATATTTAATCCCAATAGCTTAGCTATTTGCAAATTATTTGTTGATACAACTATTTGCAGGGCAGTAGTTGCATAAATAAATAATTTATTCATTCATTAGGGTATTTTCTTTTTAAGACTGATATCGTAGGCTAATAAAAGTATGATTTAAATTTACATGCAGTCAATGAAATTTAAATTAAATTCTAGTGTACGCCACGAACAGTGAAGAATTTAAACAACAATTTCTCTATGTAATTCCACAACAAATTTTGAATTTAAATTTACAAATGTAACAGTATTGTTTCAAGATATTTTTACTTTCTCGTATTTGATACAAAGAATGAGATTTTTTCAGAATTCAAATTTCAACGAAAACATTTTGAAGCCCCTAAAGATGATTCCGAGAATTTTTGCAAAATGTCAGCTGAGGGCCTGACTGTCTGTGGACACTGTATCTGAACGACTACTAAATATTTTTAAATGAAACCTTGAACAAGCTTTATTTGATAATCCGAAGAACTAAAAACCTTATAGTAAAATTTATCGCACCGGAAATGGTTGTGTTTAAGTGTTTTTGTTTTTCCCAACTTAAATAATTAATTTGGAGTTAAGGGGATTGAAACCTAACTGTTTGCATGTTATTCAGATGTTTACATAAAAATTTGTGCAATTTGATTAATTTTTCGTGCACTTATTGATGTCGTTAATTAATAGGCTCTAATTTGCTGTTACGGGGGTTAATAATTCTTTAATAAAAAAAAAATTCCAACAGATAACTCGCTATATTATACAGGGTGATCAATATTTGAGCCATTGCTTTTGAAAGTGGGGCAAATCCATTTTGTGAAAAAAAAAAATGAGTTGAAGCTAATTCTTATTACAAATTTTCGTAAAATTGATGTTTTTGTATTTCAGATGCGTTGATTTTGAGCAAGTCTATTAAATAAAATAATGCTTTTCTGTTTCTTACTAATACCAAAATAGGTTTGTATATCAGCCTTGCACATGTCTTGCTAAAGAAAGGACAAACAATTCAACTACAGATCAGCGCAGGGCGAAATACAAACATAAAGTTGGCCTTAATGTGGATGCAAATTGTATAGTCTAGCGAAAATAATTTTGATGTTATTGACCATACATTTTTATTGTCGGGACAATTATTATTTTCAAACGATGGGCCTTGTAGAAATAACGATTTGAAATAAAATTTGCTGTTTATTCCCCAAGGTTATTACAAATTAAAACAAAAATGTCCCAAGCAACACAGTTAATGAAATTATTTTGACTAATTTTAGCCGTTTTTCGATAGAATTATATGTATTAATTTCTTCGTTACGAAGTATGAGAAAGTATTGTGAACGTGAAAATGTTTTCACAAATATTTTTAACGGAAATGAGAGGCCAGGGCCTGAAAGGGTCTGTGGGCGCTGTATCTCAAAAAACTACTACAGGAATTAATATGAAACATAAGCCTTAAAGCTTAAAATTTCGAACACCGAAAGTGGGTGTTCACCTTAACTGTTTTCTGTTTTTTTTTCGATAAATTTTAAACATGAAAAATATTACAAAAACATTTAAACAAATATTAAAGACAGCAAAGAAATAAACATCTTTTCTTTAAAAATATTTTTCATAAAATGATTGTTTTTTGAAATAATTTTTTTTTTTTTTTTTGTCATTTTTGGTTTATTTTTAGTAAACGATCATAGTTACATCAGAATAATAATTAAAGAGAATGCCAACTCATAAAGAATAAGGTTTTTTCGAAATATCTTTAGTTTTTGACTTTAAATTTGTATAATTTGTCATTTTTATCTTTTCGTTTCAAACGTCACTTTCATCCGATCTTTAAATATGCTCGATGTACATTTAAAATACCTTTTCAATAAACCATGAAAGTATGAATGCAAATAACTATTATACCATCAAATCGGTGAAAGTAACCCGATGGCCACACACACCATTTTTGTTTGTTTTATTATAACTTTTCTAACGAATATTGAAATATCGAAATAAAATAAATAACTAAATATTGAAGATTCCTTTGTAAAACATGGGTATTTAACTAAATCGTATTTTAAACAACAGTAAACAAAATAAAGTATTCCATTTTTTGTTGTTATAATAATATTACATTCAAAGAAAATCAATGTTTTCAATATATCATTCCTTTTGGAAGTGAGGCAAGTCCATTGGCCCGTACCAATGCCATGATTTTTCACCTAACATGGAAAACCATTATTGCATATTAATTTTACATGAAATAAGACCACAAAAAATATAAAACAACAAAAATAAAAACATAATTGTGAAAATTCTGAACACATGTGTTTTACTTACCACATACAGGTTGTATTTGAAATAACGAACAGGCATTTAAGGGCACATACACAAAATATTTGTGAACCCATTTCCGTCAAAATTTGTTCGATTTTTTTTTTAATTTTCCTAATTTTGCGAGGTTTTTAAAAAAATTTGAGAACCGATGCTTTTCTCATTTAATTAGGTCTGCATGGAATGTGTGTTTGTTTATTTAAAACGAAGTGTTATCACAACGTTTTTTTTTTGTAAAAGATAAACAGTCCTCAAGTTCATTGGCGCTTAAAGAGCGCTCAGATATTTCCTACGCGCTTGTTGTAATTCGATATCTAAAGCCGATGTTGTTTAAAAATTAGGTCACATTACCACTGCCCCAAACATATTGCGTATTTTCACTCATTAACTTTAATAATTATTTGCGGGCTTTTTGTTACAGTTATAAACAAAATAATATATATTTCAAATACACCCTGTATAAAATAAGTCTATTTCTGCTTACCAATATTTTTAAAACCTGTTCAAATGCAAACCATTATTTTTTTTTGTTTCGGCGTTATGCCTAGCCTTGGTGCTATAACCATTAGCCATAATCAATTTAATATAAATATTTCTAGTTATAAATTAAATAAATAAATGAACAAATGAATAATGGAAAGATGTATACAAACAACCACGGACCCGAACGAATACTTCTCGATCCCCGAAAATTCGTCCGGGCTGGGGATCGAACCCACACCGCCGCGGTGCAACCGGCACAAGCACTCGCCGGTACCTACTACACCAACGGACCGCCCCTGACCATTAAATATCTAGTAATAATGTAAAATGGACTTGCCCCACTTTTAAAAACAACGGCTCATTTGCAAATTGCACCTTTTAATTTTTGTAATGGAACACCCTGTATGTTATTCTCATAGCATGAAAGTCCATTAAATATTCTTTTGTTTGATATAGGGTTTCCTATACTAAAACCTAAAAATATCATTTCAATATAGTAAAAAAATATTTCTAGGTATACAGGGTGTCTCGTTTCAAGTGTGCCAAACGAAAACCGGAAGTAGTTAATGTTATTCTGAACAGATTAAAATAAAAATAATAGAGCCTGTCAGCTGCTGCCAGTTACATCAAGTAAAATTACTGTCATCTTTACTATCTTTGCTTTTACTGAGCAGTAACAAGCAATATTTTTAATAACATGAATACATGAAAAAGTAATTCAAAGAGAAAGAAAACAGCATTAAAGTAAATATTCAAATTACGACCTATGTACACCAATGCAACAATTATATCGCCGTCTAAATGAACGATACGTTCTTGCTATTATGTCAGGATCATCTTTAATTTCCTTAGCAGCGTTAATTACCCGCACTTATAATTGTTCCTTTTTACTTTCTTCGTTACGAAATACGAGAAAGTATTGTGATCGTGATTTTTTTTTCAAAATTTTTTTTTACGGAAATATCCGTTTTGGGGTCCCTAGATGTCATTTCAACAATTTCTTGAAAAAAAAATGTGTCCGTGTGTGTGTGCCTGTCTCAAAAACTAATAGAGCAATTGATATGAAACTTTGAACATACCTCTTATTTGATAATCTGAAGAATTGAAAAGTTTTTGGTAAAATTTCGTACACCAGACAGTTTTTTGTTTTTTGAAAATATTTTCTTAAATATGAAAAATATCACAAAAACATTTAAACAAACATTGAAGACAACAAAGAAATGAACATATTTTGCTTGAAATTTTTTTTCATAAAATCATTTTTATTCGAGAAAAGAAATTATTTATTTTTTTTTAATTTTTGGTTAATAATTATGAAACGATAATAGTTACAGCAAATTTATGTTAATAATAATTGTAGAGAATGCTAAAATGAACAACTTATAAAGAATAAGTTTTTTCGAAATCCCTTTAGTTTTTGAAGTATAATTTTTCCATCTTTCATAATTTTGACGTTTTAAACGTCAGTTTCATCCGAGTCTACAAAACGCTCAATGTCCATTTAAAATCTGATCTAATTTGAAAATAAACCATGAAAGCGTAAATATAAATAATTCCATAAAGTCGGGGAAAGTAACATGATGGCCACATCACCATTTTTATCTATTGGAACGCTATAAACTTTTTGTTTCATGTCTTCCCAGAAATAATAGTCCATAGGTGTAAGATCTGGAGATCGCGGTGGCCAGGAAAAGGTCCTGCTCATCTCATCCATCTATCAGGAAATTTCCTATTACCTATTTTTGGTAGTTCTCGCATAATTTATCATGTTTATCATGTTGGAATCACATCATGAGCCATCATGTAAGTAAAAAATCCTCTTAAATTGCTTCAAATTCATGGCAATCTAATACATTTATAAAGATTTTATAACGATCGAAAAATCTTTAAAATGCTATGTATCAATAACGGTAAGAAATCATGTTTATTGGACGAGACACCCCGTAAATTAAAAAATATTTAAAATCTAAAAAAATCTCTTATTTTTATTTAACTTTATGAAATAATTTAATAATCAAATTTACATTAACAATACTTGTAGAGAATGCTAAAATTAACGATTTATAAATAATAAGATTTTTTAAATTGTACTAGTTTTTGAAAAACATCAATAAGTACGAAAAAATGTGATGTAGCTATCATGTTACTTTCTCCGATTTGATGGTACAATTGTTATAACAATAATAATTAATAAGTTGTTTTATCATTTTATAATTACAGACTAAGTGACAAAAAATTTAAATTACTTTTTACTAAAAACAATTATTTTATGAAAATTTTTGTAGCCAAAGTTGTTTAATCTTTAATATTGGGACCTCAAAACGGATATTTCAGTCAAAGAAATTTTTGAAAAATATTTCCCATACTTCGTAACGGATAAAACACAAATCGCTAAAACCCTATTATCATTAATTCATAGAAAATAATATGATGGCCATATAAATATTTTAATATCAACTAGCCTGAAGAACGTGGTTACCATGGAGTTATATCAAGATGAGAACATATTGACATCAACACTACCAAGCGCTAAGAACTTACTACTAGATCATAAACCTCGTTATCCAAATATTTAAAAATGAAAATTCTAAAATTAATACGCGAAATGTTAATTAACATGTACATGTTAACTAATGTAGTTAACTATTTATACACGCATTTTAATATTTATCCCTCACACATTGCTTTTTTTTTTATTTGGAGATTCGATCATTATTAAAAAAAAAAGAGAATGAAAGCTTACGGAGATTGCACAATTATTAGAAAAATAATGAAGTAGTTTGAAAAAAAGGATTTGTGCTATTATTTCATTACATATGGATAACTAGGATCAATGTTTTCTGCAAATTAACGTTCTTCATCCATTATATTGTTTTGGACCATTGAATAAGTGTGTAATTTGAGTTGTGATGTAATCGCTATTGATGCAATTTTCTCATGCGAACAGGATGCTCTACGTTCTGCAACACCTCCACGAATGTGCAGCAGACCACAAAAGAACAGCACAGCAATAACAGTTGTAGGGGGATTCTGAAGAAAATCGATACTTGCAGGGGATTAAATGCTACGCTGTGATAATTATGCGTACGCTAGCGGATTACGAGCATATCCAGAAAAGGGAAAGAAAATGATAAAATTACATGTACGTGGTAATTCATAATTAGTTGTAGCATTTTTACTTTACCCGTGCAAAATATGCGAAAGTAATGTGATCGAAAAATTTAACGGAAATATCCATTTAGGTCCCTAGAGACGATTCCGGTAATTTTTAGAAAAATATAAAAATTTCTCTAATACCATCAAATCGGAAAAAGTGGTCACATCAATATTTTTTCATCAAATACTAGTACGATTTAAAAAAAAATAGTAATTTGTGTACCTATCCGCGAAAGCTAAGCTTCTCAGGACGCCTCGCTTGGTCACTTTTGGAGACATATTCATGGCGTGGAGCAAAATGTTCTTTTTCGACTTTGGATTAATAATCGACTTATTGTTATATCAAAACAGTAAAACAATGATATTTTTTATTTTACTTTGATGAAATTTTAGTTGTCGCGATTGGCAGTACTTAAGAGTGACAGGTGTCGGCATCAATATGTAAAATTGTCGTTAATGGTAATTTATAGGATAATTGGAACCCACCAATGCGTTACATACTAAAAATATTCGATAATGCATATCAGGCAGTTCGCCACCAGTATCATTTACCGGCACGGAAAACGTAGGAACTCGGTGACATTCGTCGATTGATGTCTTGTACATGGGTTTTTCAAAAAGAACTTGACAACTTTTTTTTTAAATATCTCGCAAACCATTTGGGATATATCAAAACTTTTATTATTGGCTTAAAGTACAATCAATGCAATTATAAATGGAACTCGACTTCGGTCATATGTCCACCAAGGGCATGATTGCAGCGGTCGATTGAAGCCAATTTTCGATGACTCGGCCACACAATTCGACGGAAATGGCCGCTATTTCTCGTTAGATGATGGCTCTTAGGTCCTCTAATGCCGCCGGCTTGTTGGCATAGACCTTCGATTTAACGTAGCTCCACAGAAAAAAAGGAAAGAGGTGTTAAATCACAAGAGCTCGGCAGCCAATCGACCTCTTCTCGATATAACACGTTCACCGAACTTGGACCTCAATAAGTCGATTGTTCCTCCAGCTGTGTGGGATGTGGCACCATCTTGCTGAAACCACATATCACTGATGTTTATCCCATGCGATTGATTAAAGAAATAAGGCTGCAACATGTCTCTGTAGCGTTCACCATTGACTGTAACGTGACGGTCATATTCATCATCGAAGAAAAATGGCCTAACGATGCCACCGGCATGGAAACCGCACCATACAGTCACTTTTTGTGGATAAAGTGATGTTTGAAAGAAGCACATGAGGGTTTTCAGCACTCCAATAACGCATGTTTTTTTTTTGACGAAGCCATTCAACCAAAAATGCGCTTCATCACTGAAGATGATTTTGCGATGAAAGTCGTCATTTTCGGCTAACATCTCTAGAACCCATTCTGAGAACGTGCGTCGTTCATATGGTCAAGTGACTTTAGTTCTTGAGTTAACTTGATCTTGTAAGGGTGCAGGCCAATATTCTTTCGCAAAATACGCCATAGTGTGGTCTGACTGATGCCCAATTCCT
Organism: Ocypus olens; assembly: GCA_910593695.2. NCBI lineage: Eukaryota > Metazoa > Arthropoda > Insecta > Coleoptera > Staphylinidae > Ocypus > Ocypus olens. The sequence continues at coordinate 38,416,986 of OU343058.1, forward strand.
GAGGACGCCGTGGAATCGACTGATTTGGATCGTTTGCGATGGACGCTTCAACGGCAGCAATATTCTCGGCGCTGCGACCGCTGCGTTGTCTCACTGACACAGGAACATTCAACAGTGAATATGTTGACTCAAATTTTCTCACCAAATTGAGAACTGCTTGTCTACTTGGGAGAGAATAACGACCCAAAATTGGCGTAAGCGCTCTTAAAGTTGAGTTACTGCGTATTTTGACAGTGACAGCGCACTAATTTGTTTAAGGGTGCGTTCACAATAAGAAAACAAATGTGTCAAGTTGCTATTGGAAAACCCTTTATAAACATATCCTTAAGTTTCTATAAACATTTAAGCAAGTAGCACACTATAAGCTTAAATTCGTTTAACTTACTTCGAAATAGTTTGTTTATCACACCCTTAGCAACTTATTTCTGAAGGTGTGCAAGTAAAATTCTAGATTGATTATGTTTTAAAATAAACTATTGAAATCGCCGTGTCAAATTTTAAATTCATTTGAAACAGTACTGCCACGTGTTACATATAAAACTCATTAGGTTTAAGTGTATATTTTATTTTAGAGAAAAACCCTTAATTAAAACCAAAGTAGAAAAAATAGTAAATTATACTTGTTTAATAAGAGGCATTATGGGGCACTCATTCGATTAAAGCACTCTGCACTCCTCGCTGCGCGAGTGGTGCTCCAGTCCCACTCATGCCACAATATGCCCCCTGATTAAACTCTTATAATAATGTACCATTATTAAACAATATCAATAAGTTGGTCAAAAAAGTGAACTTTACTTTTTATTGTTTTAAATTTGTGGCAATGGAAGAAGTTTCTCTACTTACGACTTAATTTAGATTATTGGTAGGCATTTCAGTGGAGCCAGTAGTTGCACATTACTTCTTTAACCTTATTACTGATTTCATCGGGAGTGGAATAATCGCAACCAGATACATCAACTTTCACGTTACGCGATAAATAGGAATTATCAAAATGAAATTGAAAATAAGCCGCAATGACAAATATATGAATGCACCTTCTGGTGTTTTACCAGACTCGTCTCGCAAATGCATTCTTTCGCGTTCCAATAGAACCGATAAAATATAATTTTTGCATAGTGTAGGGTACACAAACTTGTATTTTATACGATGTTCAGGTTGGCATTCTCTACAATGATTTTTAAAGATATTTCATGTAACTATTATCGTCTTATAATTGAGGAGCTTGCTGCAAAAAGGGGATAACTCCATTAATTGTGTTTTTGAGAAAATCGAAGAAAACAGTTTGTCACTAGACGCACTTAGAGTTTTTAATTTCCATTTGGTATCCGACATAATAGGACTACTTAGACACCTCTCAATTAAAAATTAACCAGAAAACGTATCCTTGAGCTTTACCTCGTTGTTCCACCAAAGGTGTCAATTTGAGCACCGTTCTTAATTAAAACTCGATTAATCTATTCCATTATGTACCTATTTGTTATTTTTAATAAAAGAACATAGTAAGTACAGTAAATAAATATTAAAAAGAAAATGAAAAATAACTAATAACAAGAAATGTAGCTGCCTTACACAAAATACAAACATAAAAATAATACATACAGGGTGTCAATTTGAAAACTTTCAACGCAAATATCTCTGAAAATAAAAGAGTTAGAAAAACGCAATTTGGTACAAATGTTTTACAGGTAGGGGGAACTAGAACCACTATATTTTGACTATGGGATGAGTGACCCTTTGGGCCCCATTCACCCTAACCCCAAAATTTTAAATGATATTACCCCTTTTGTGATTCCTTAAATTAAACGTTTTTTGAGTAGTTTTCACCAGCATAAGAGTTTTTTTTTTTTTTAATTTAATACAGGGCCGAACAAAAAGTGTAATTAAAATAAAATAAACTTTGTTTCTTTGAAATGCTATTTTATTTAATTAGATTCTTAAAATGCATTCCATTTTGGGATAAACAAAAATACAATCTACTTTCAAACTCATTTCTTACAATCTGAAACACTTCTCTTGGAATAGAGTTACATTCTGTAATAAACCGTTGCCGAAGATCATCGAGTGAAGCTGGTTGTCTTTTAAATACAACAGTTTTCAAGTGACCCCAAAGAAAAAAAGTCAAGTTGTGTTAGATCTGGTGATTTCGCCGGCCATTCTATTGGACCTCTTCTCCCAATCCACTGATCTGGAAACTGAAAAAAAAAATTCTTCAAATTTGAGAATCAATTGTATCACATAAGTATGATTTATATTTTTTCCAGGATTTCTTTCATTAAATACTGCAGCAGTCCTCAAGGCACAACGATTTTCAGAACCATAAATATAAACTATCTTAATTCTTTCAGCCATACTGTAAACCATGTCTGATACCGGATAAAAAAGAAAATTCAATAGTGAATTCGTTTAAAATTGTTCCACTTCAATCGTTTTTGACTTTGACGTACAATCTAACACACCTGACTGAAATAGGTGATTGTTATTTGTTGAAACCTGACCCACTGCTTCGAGTATTTGGAGCAAAAAATATTATTATCCTTTGTTGTAGCCCAGAATGGAATGCATTTTGAGAATCTAAATAAATAAAATAGCATTTCATAGAAACAAAGTTTATTTTATTTTAATTACACTTTTTTTTTTCGCCATGTATTAAATTTAAAAAAAAATTCTTGTGCTTTTGAATACTACTCAAAAAAAACGTTTAATTTAAGGAATCGCAAAAGGGGTGAAGCCATTTAAAATATAGTGATTCTAGTTCCCCCTACCTGTATAACATTTGTACCAAATTGAGTTTTTCTAACTCCTTGATTTTCAAAGATATTCGCATTGAAAGTTTTCAAATTGACACCCTGTATAATTATTTTAGTTTAGTACTTCAAATACATTATAATCTTAACCTAACACAAACAAATAATGATAAACATAAAAGGAACAATATAAACATATTTTAAGTCACTGGTTAATATCGTCGTCTGTAACTTTTCGTAACGTTTCTTCAATTTTTGGCAATCCTTCGGATGTAAGTTGTTGTAATACCAAATGTCATTCTCGGGAATATATTTTTTAGCTAAACGCATTACGTTTTCGTATTTCAGGCTCTTTAATGGTAATTTTCCATCATAAACAGGAACAGCTTGGTCTAGGTTGGGTATTGCACTCGACTTATGAATAATAAAACTGTCTAATAGAAGGATCTTGGTAGATTTGCTGCATTGGATTCCTTCATTATAGCCAGAATCATAAACAAAAATTTTGTATTGGCTTATATTAAACCGTTGCCTATTTTTATTTATGGCAAAGCGTTTAAAATACGGTTGCAGGAGTTCAACAAAATTCCTTATCTGGCTTTGTTCAATAGCAACAATTTCAAATAACCGAGAACTCTTTCTCATTATTTGTATGTATTCTTGTGAAAGGTGTACTTTCTCTAGTTTCCTTAGCGATTTCTCGACCTGACCAAAGCAACGGTTGCAAGGAAGGAAACTGTGCCCTGGCTCTGGAAATCTGTTAATTATTTTTTAAATTGATTACATTTTACTAAAGTAAACAAAAACTGCACCATTGAGTGGTTTTTATTTTGGGCACTGCAGTTATCTAAAAATAGAAAAACGGTGTCCACATTTTTATCCAAAATATTTTCCATATAATGGTTTAGAAAGCTAATAGGTTCATTAGGGGTTTTCTTTCCCACAGTTTCATCATAAATATAAAAATGAGCTATACCTTTTTTGCCAGAATAAACACAAAAATTGGGAGCCATAGCTGGCGTACGTAAAATGCATCTCCTGATGCAACTTTTGGTAGAGGAACTGATAATCAAAGCATAATATTTCAATATTCTCATTTTCTTTTGCAAGTGTAGTTTTGTCCGCTAAATCGTCGAAAAATGTTTGAGCTTTTGTTTGATGTAGTGTTCGGTCACGTGTTATTTCCTTTAGTCGTTCTTCTGAAACTGATTGAGATTGTGCTTCTGTTGCATACTGATCGCAAATCTGACATGTATCGGATCTGGGTTGTTCAAATACATAGTTAAAGTTTGCTTAAAAGTAACGAAAATAAAAATCAAAAATCATACGTTATTTTTGGTTTGTAATCAACTGTTTTTTCTTTTCTATCAACTAACAACTTTTTCATGTCGGATTCGTGTTTTTCTAGGTATAACTCATACATTCGCTTGATATTTAAATCAGGGGATAGATAGCGAGTTTTATAATTTTTATTCCTGCTGTAATGGGAAACTCTTCTAGGAAAACTCTTCTAGGAAAACTTTTGATGTGGAGATCTACTTGATTGGTGAACCGCTCTGGAATAGCATTGGGTCTATTGTGGTGCATTCCCCTCCGTTCGCGTTTTGCTGTTATAACATTTTTGGAATGCATATGTGTTGCTAGCAGCTCTACACGTTTCTTGGATATACCATGTATATGACAAAATGCCGTTTTACAAACATCTAAGTAATGTTTCCAGTCTTATTCTATACTAATGTGTTGCCTGTCGCGGTTTTCCATTATTATTAATTGTACGAGAACGAGCAGGAGTGCTTGATGTAATGTTACCCACTAGATAGTGGTCTCTCCATCTCGTTGAATTGTCATAAAATCGTGTTTCGACTGCTTTCATTATTTTTCACTTCTTTCTACATCTGCAATCTGCACCGACTGTTCTTACAGGTCTGAAAAATTTACCTGAATTACTGGTATGAGGTTCGCCCAATGCCAACTGCTTCTTCTTTACATTTCTCTTCCAGCTCAGTTCAGATTTGGATCTTAGATCGAGTTTATGTTTCAGGTATAACCTCACTTTCAGTTTCATTGCAGTTTTCACTACCATCACTGGGTTCAGAATTATCAACAGTAATATAACGAGTGCCTATGATTTTGCCGGCAATTATTAGCGGCAGGATCACGATTTTCTAGAAGCAACAAGCAAGAGTGATCCAGACGCTAATAATTGCCTAGGAAAAATCAGTCACGAGTTAGATTCGAGAAGACAATTGGCCGAATAGAAAGTTCACACTTCATAATTTGAAAAATTAAATTTAGTGACACCAAGTGTCAGACGTGTATTAATCTGCGCCACAATAATTGTAGTAAACATGAGCTTACCAAGATTTTGAGAAATGCCCATGAAAACTATTTCTGATGAAAGCACTAACACTTCACCCGAAAATCGAACAGATCGAATTCAGGAGCAAACTGCTTAAAAGTCCGGCAATAACTGACGTTTTATATGATATAGAACATGTACTAACGCGTTGCTAGGCAATACCAACATGAGAGATTATCAGCTATAATGTCCCAAGGGCACTGATAATTTCGCGATAATTTTGACTAAACCCCGAAAGTGTGTTGCTTAGTAATTGCCCGACGCCGTCAGGCGGAGGGCAATTACTTAAAGCAACACACTTGAGGGAACTAGTCAAAATTATCTCGAATTTATCATTGCCCGAGGTACATTCGGTAAGATAAGTTCTTGAATTATGTACAAAACTTGAAAAGCTATTTATTAAAAGTACAATTTTCAATTCGTATTTTCTTACCTCACAAAAATGCTGGAACAGTTTCCATACGTATTTTTTACTTTTGACCGTGTTTTTTGGTGTTGTAATTAAATTATTAATTGCTTCATCGCATTCTGTCCCGAAGCGTGATTCAGACATGTTTATACGTTGACAGATCGATCGTAATTTTTTATTCAAGGGTATCTATGAATATGATATAAATCTGAACATCGACACCGACAGCGGGGGTCTTATCAGCCTAATTTTAACAAATCGCCCTGACGCGCGGGGTCTTACCGTTTCTCAGTGACATTGACGTTCTAAGTTTCTGTAGCGTGCGGCGTTCGAAAAAAATGGACGAATCTGATTGGTTGTTTACTTATGAAAGAACTTATCTGATTAGATACCACCCAGGGTTAATTGCCATGCATAACATAGAGCGTGGTCTGTTACGCATCGTAATTATAATTTTATTGGATCATCTCATCAATGTTATTCGATTTCATTGGTTAATAAGTAAATGAGGGCAATTGTCTGAATAATCTGCACTAAAAGGTTCTTCGTCACTTAAATCGCTCATTGTTCGTACTGTTTTAAAACTTAATACACACACAACGTGCAGATGTAAAGGTGTTCACGATACCAGTGTATGATGCACACCGGCACACTGCGATAATAAGAATTTATTTCAACTGTCATGCGCAACTATTAATAATGTTTGGTGCAAAAACGAGATAACTCCGGAGTTACCTCGTTTTTGCACCAAACAGCTGAAAATATGTTATAAATTGCCTAATATCAAGTGGTGCTACGTCGTTGTTGCATCAAACGATGCGCAATGGTCTATTTACTAATGTAGTATATTAACCTCATTTTCGCCAAAAACTGGAGTTACCTCCTTTTTGCAGCAGACTCCTCAATTATCGACCAAAATTTCATATAGTTTATTTTTAATTTCAAGGAGTTTATGGAAAATATTTATTATCTAAGAATATATTTGGATATTTTCAAAAGTTAACAAAACGTGGGATAAAAACAAAAAACCAATGCTAACAGTCCAACCACCCGGTTTTCAAAGTTTTTTTCAAAAACTCTCAGTTTTTTTCAAACCGCCATAACTCGGTGTATTTTCAATCGATTTTGATGAATTTTTGATGGCGAAAAACTTTAAAACTGTGCAAAAAAAATGTTTTTTTCAGGAAACCATGTCCAACTTTGACGATGTCTACGGAATTTTGAGGTTTTTCGCACATAACTCAGCGATTTTTCAACCAAATTTGATGATTCTTTCCGGAAAAAATCCCATTTTGGCTCTACTTTAAGGGGGTAAATCAGACTGGGATGATCCCTTTTCGAACCCTTCAACCCCCGAACAAAAAAAAACACATTGTGTCCTGTTTGATAGGGTTTATCCCCCTCTCAAAGGGAGGGTTCTACCCCCCTCCAAACGAAAAAATAAAAAACCACAAAATGCACTTTTTTCAAACACCCATAACTTTGTGCCAAATCGTCGTAGAAACTTCGTTTTTTGAGTTTTGCATAGGTAATTGAACACATTTCAATGCCCTTTTGGTGGATCGAGTCGACACATTTTTTCCAACTCGGTACACGTTGCCAAAGTTGGACGTTTTTTTCCCCAAAAACGTGTTTTTTTGTTCGGGGGTTGAAGGGTTCGAAAAGGGATAATTCCAATCTGAGTTTATCCCCTTAAAGTAGAGCCAAAATGGGATCTTTTCCCGAAAGAATCATCAAATTTGGTTGAAACGTCGCTGAGTTATGTGCGAAAAACCTTAAAACGCACTTTCTTTTCAAACACCCATAACTTGGTGCCAAATCGTCGTAGGAACGTCTTTCTTTGAGTCGTGCATAGGGAATTGATCAAATTTTAATGCCTTTATGGTGGATCGAGTCGACAAAATGTTTCCCACTCCGTAGACATCGTCAAAGTTGGACATAGTTTCCTGAAAAAACATTTTTTTTTCACAGGGGAGCTAGAGGGGACAGAAGGGGTTACGTTTCAGTTCGCATGCATGACTTTAAAGAAGACACTTTCGTCCTCAAAGATTCATCAAAATCGATTGAAAATACGCCGAGTAATGGCGGTTTGAAAATGGTCGAAATTTCACGAATTTCAAGTGTTTCATTTTTTTCCACCAGTGTATAATAAATTAAATCAAATAAAGAAGAAAATTAGTCTCAATGTATGAATATTCAACCTGTTCGTAACTCGACTTATTACGACCTATTGATGCTTATTGAAACATCTGCTTCCCTGGCTAATGCCACGCCGGATATTGAATGATACAAAAGCAATTTGCTTGTATCAATAGTGCTACCGTTGAAATAACATTGGTTATTTCAATGTACAAGGACTAATCTGAACATTATTTAAAATTAAATTAGAAAACTTTAAAGTGTTAATGTTATTATTAAAGTGAAAAATGAACTAAATGTAAAAATGAACGATAAATGAAGTAGCCATCTGCAGAAGCGTTTCGAAATTAATTTCTCATCAGTGCAGCTTCTCTTTTTAATTGCTTGTAGAAAATTCTGTCTACTTTATTTTTGAATAAATAAACCGATGGTTTCGGAGATTAATGTGGAAAACTTTTAAAGGGGTTCACCACCAGTAGACAGCAACGAAGAACTTCGCCGAGTTTTAAAACTCCGGAATTTATTTCCCACGATCGCCTTTTTTTGGTATAAACTGGGCTATTAATCTCTTTACACTTCCAGTATATCTTCTCACCATTTGTTCTGTCTTTATAAAATAAATGTCCACCAATCAGTAGTTTCTTCTTATTTTCTTCAATAAAAACGTATTTCACGTCTATCATTTAAAATATTTGGAAAGTGTGCAATTATGTGAAAATAAATGGTTGTTACAACTCTGGGCACATATTGACACATTGGGTCGTAATAAATCTTTATCTCTTTTTAAGTAGCTACATATAAATCGGCGCAATTACAACAGTGGATTTATGTTTACAGTTCCATGGTAAAAACAAAGTCCTCTAGCAAAGCTGCGATAGCGCATCGTTTAACTGAATTAATTTTATACTCATTTGTTTATTTATTTGTTTATTTATACGGTACATCTTTTACAACAAAAATATACCTAAAAGCAAACACAGCGCGAAAAAGCAAATAATAATACTCAAAATAAAATGGTAAAATTAAGAAAATAAAGATAGATTAATTGAATATAATGATTTCTTAAACGAATTAAGCGATATGAAGGGTGCAGGGAATAAACCGGCTTAGTCAAAAATATCCAGTTTTTGCGATTTTGCCCCATCTTGTAGTGCAAAATATACTCTACCAGGTGGTGTACGTGCCAAATGACAGAACCGTCTAAGTCCGCTATAATAACAACTTAATAATTCACCCTACAGGGAAAGAAACAGCTAAGTCCATAACGTGATTATCTTGATTTTATTAGTGTGTAGTGTGATTTTATTAGAATTGGTGTATTATTTATAAGCGCGTGTTACAGTGCTTTTTTATTAATATTATTGCATGTAACTTATTGTATTTATGCACAATGGAACTAAATAGTGATTCTGAAGGTGATAACAGTGCTAATATCAATAAAACAAGAAAACAGAAGAAGTATGGGCGACTCTCCCATGCAAAGATGAAACTTAACCTCCAAACTCACACACAAGGACCAGATTGCAGTTGCACCAAGAAATGTTTCCAAAGAGTTTTAGAAGAAAATAAAAACGAAATAATAACAAAATTTAACTTGATGGAATCAATTGATTTGTAGAATGGATATCTTGCCGGTCTTATTAGTGTTCTTCCAGTAATGCGAAGCAGACCTAGAAAACCAGAAGAAACTGCAAGGTTAAATGAGGTTAGTTATAAATACCGTATTCGAACAATTTCTGATAAAGTGACAAATGATATTGAAATATGCAGAAAAGCGTTTCTTTCTATTCACGGGATAACAAAAAGCAAAATTGTACCATGGAAACTTAATGAACAAAAACTCGAGTTAATTCGAAATCACATTAAATCATTTCATGGCAGAACCATGACCAACATCAATATATCTGCTTCTAAAGATTTGCTATGTAATAATTCAATTCATCATATTGCTTATGATATTGATGTTGACGTAACAACGGAACAATTTACTTGTTAATGAAAAAATTTATGACTTTAAAAGAGGTGATTACATGGCAATTAACAATGCTCTTGCATGGGTGGATTGGGATGAAGTTTTTACTGGAATGCATCTTGATAGTGCACTTGAATTGTTTTATAAAATTCTGTTTGATGTAATTGATATGTATATTCCGTCTAAAACCATGTTTACATCTCACTATCCAAAATGGTTTAACAGTACACTTATTAACTTAACCAAAGAGAAGAAACGTGTGCACTTGCAATATAAAAAATCTGGAGATGCTGGAGACTATGAGAATTTTAGTGCATTGCGTGAGCAATGTTCGTCTTTGAGCAAGTCTCTATTTAAATCGTTTATTGATGGAATTGAAGAGGACATATGCCACACACCAGAATACTTTTGCAGATTTGTCAAGGATATGAAGAACACCTCAGGAATTCCTGCATCCATGTCATATAATGATGCAGTTTATGATAACGGGCCTGATATTGCGAATGCCTTCGCATTGCACTTTTCTTCTTCTTTTTGCCCAAGTGTGTTAAATGTACCTGATTTCAATTTCGCCAATCAAGTTAATTCTTTGTTATGTTTAGATATTAAGTTAGAGGATGTATTTCAAGAAATTGTAAAATTATCAAATAATTTTAGTGTTGGTCCTGATGGTATTTCAGGTGTTTTTCTTTTAAAATGTGTCTATGTGATATCGAAACCTATTCACTGGCTACAATCCATTTGTTCGGGCTATTTTCCTAATTGCTGAAAAAGTCATATGTTAAACCGATTTATAAAAAAGGGGAGAAAAACTTAGTTGATAATTATCGAGGTATTACTATACAATCTACCATCCCTAAAATATTTGATAATGTAGTTTCTAAACAATTGCGATGTTTATGTCGGAACTTAATAGTTGATAATCTGCATGGATTCCTTGATGGTAGATCTACTGTTACTAACCTTTTATGTTATGAAAATTTTATTTTAAAAACGTTTTCTGATCGTAAACAAGTTAATGCTGTGTACACGGATTTTTCAAAGGCTTTCTACCGGGTAGATCATAATATACTAATTGCAAAATTAAATACTTATGGCTTTTCTTCTCAAATAATTAATTGGATATACTCTTTTCTTACCAATCGTATTCAGTTAGTCAAAATTAATAATCACACGTCTTTCGAAATTAATGTACTTTCCGGGGTGCCCCAGGGAAGTCATGTTGGTCCATTATTATTCTTATTATTTGTTAATGATTTGTGTGATTCTTTTGATTATTGTAAGTCTTTGTTGTTTGCTGGTGATTTAAAGTTATATCATGCGATTGAAAATATTTTTAACTGCTTAGAGCTTCAGCATGATTCAAATAATTTGCATGACTGGTGCTTAAAAAATAATTTATTTTTGAACATTTCTAAATGCAACTCAATCTCATTCACTAAAAAATGTTCAGTAACTTTGTATAATTACATCATAAATCATGAGGCTTTGGAAAGAGTATATACTATCAAAAATTTGGGGGTTTTATTTGATTGTGGGTTATCTTTTAGGGATCATGTCAGTTATATAACTAATAAAGCATTTACAGTATTAGGATTTATTTTCAGGAACTTTAAACTTTAACTTTAAACCTCGTGCTCTTAGAACCCTTTTTATAAGTTTAGTTAGATCTAATTTAGAATATGCATCTACTATTTGGTCTCTTCAATACAATTGTCAAATATTACCTTTAGAGCGAGTTCAACGTAAATTTGTGAAGTATATGGATCGCAAATTTGGTGATGCGAGTATCTTAAACCATGATTATGACTACCTATATAGTTTTTTAAACTTAGATTCTTTAAAAAGGCGTAGAATAATATTAGATTTGTGTTTTCTTCATAAACTAATTTCGGGTAAAATTAATTGTCCTGAGCTGTTAACATCTTTAAATTTTACAGTTAGCTTCTCATATATAAATGTACGCCGTAGACCATTATTTAGATTACCTGTTGTGCGCACAAATTATGATTTAAACAATCCAATTTGCTATTATTGTAAAAGGTGATTCCGTTAAATAAATAAATAATAAATAATAAAAATAATAAACCAGTCACTACAGCATGCACGATACCAAAAAAATATATTTGCCAGAAGAATTAAACATTAAAAAAAATGTACAACATGTTTTGCGCAGACAGAAATGCTGCTGTGTCCTATGAATCATATCGAACAATTTTCAATAAGGAATTTAATATTGCCTTTGGATATCCACGTACTGATACGTGCAATGCTTGCGACGAGTTTTTGGCTAAAATTAGAAGTTTAGAGAAAGAATTGAAAGAGAGCAAAACTGATGCAGAAAAAACTAAAATTAATGACGAAATTAAAAGTTTACAAACTGCAAACAGATTGCATAAACTAAAAGCAGAAACGTTTTATGACACGAAGAGAAAAAAAACATTAACATGCAGAAAAACTTCATCTAAAGAGGAAATATGTTTAGATTTTTTAAAAAAATCTTTCCGTTCTAAATTTATCTACCAATGATGTATAATATAAACGACAGTTATCAAAATATATTTTTAATATCCACATTTTGTCTTCTTCTGCGAGTGTGTTTTTTGTTTACCCTGAAACTATAGATAAAAAAGGCAGTAATGATGTATGCTCATTGTTACATTATTTTGTATACAACCATTTGAGTCAGCAAGTAAGAGAGTTACACATTTTTTGCGACTCTTGCAGTGGTCAAAATAAGAATTTTACAGTTTTTAGATTTTTACATAACCTCGTTCACGCTGATAAACGATTTGATGTCATAGGAGTTACTTTCCCTATAAGAGGGCATTCATATCTCGAATGTAATAAAAATATGGGCTTGATCAATCAAAAGATCAGCGCAGAAGTTCCTACCGACTGGACAGTAGCATTTGAACAAGCCAGGATAAAGCCATCACCATTCATTGTAGTTGAATGTGACCAAACTATATTCAGGGAATGGACATCGCACCTGAACAGGCTTTATAAGAAGATGTCTCCGTTTGCATCAAGGCCAATAAGGGAGTTAAAAGTTAGTATGGAACATCCTCGACTCATTTCATTCCGTAGCTCTTATAATGGTTTTTGGGAAACAGCGATAATAAGGATGCCCTTATTAGTCTTGATAAATTAGCAGATGGTAAAGTGACCACATTTTCATTGAAACAAAGTGGGACAAATGGGATGAAATGAGAATTACAATTTAGTTATGTATATTTTATTGTATACATTCATATACTTGTATAAAAATGTATTTATTATTAAGTATTGGTAACTATAAAAATATTTGTAAAAAATAATAATTTGAACATCATGATTTTTAATCAAATTAAATTTTTTATTTAAAAAAAAATTATGATTTTCTTTCACGGTCATATTTTTGATCCGAGTGAATACTTTGCAATAGATTCGGATCATTTATTAAAATGTCATGAAATATTTCACATGAATTGGTCAAATTATATTTTACACTTAATATAGATTTTAAAATTTTAATGTTCAACTGCGTTTTTTTCAGTTGTCCATATTTTATTGATACTAGAAAAAACACGTTCTATTGCTGCATTTGTTCCTGGAAGGGAGAGCGCGAATTCTACAATATTCAAAATATTTTGATAAGGAATATTATTCTGTTTAAAATGAAGGAATAACTCCGTCCATTTTTTGTCTGTTTCCACATTTGCAGACAACCAACATTTATTTTTTTCATCTGTAACATATCTTTTTACCAATGACACCTCATCAAAAAGATCATTTTCGCAAATATTATTTTTCGGAAAATGGTTATTAATATATTCAAAAGATTTAAAATCTCCTTTTTTAATGTCACCCAATGAAAATTTTTAATATCTTCAAATCAAACTGTCCATTCTTCAAGATATTCCAAGCAGTTATTATAAAATTTTTTGACATGTCTCAGAAAATCAGGTCGTTTAATGGCACCTTGTTCTTCCAACCTAGTGATGTCTTTTTGGATAATTAAAGGAATGTAATCATTATCAATTCTTTCTCGTAATTTTGTTCTTAAATTATTGATTTCATTTGACACTTCCGTAATTGAAATTTTGTCCCCTTCAATAATTTTTACAGCATTGTGAAATAATGTAGCTTGATTGTGGATGAACTGAAGCCAAATTTGTGATGTGTCATTTTCAAAAAAGAGCTGCAATATTCTTGGACATTTATCTTGTGATAAATAGTATAATTTTAATGATTCGTATATTTTTAAAATATTTTCTACAGCTGGCAAAAGAGCTAGCCATCGTGTTTTGTGTAACCAAGAATTCTTTTATATTCGATTTCTGCGCTTTTACAAAAATCCTTCAAACTTTCAACACGCACAGTATATATATAAAAATACGAATAAATTTTTGCAATAATATTTTCAACATCAACTGGAAGTCAGATGCTGTTTGAATAGTATTATGTAGAATGTGTATGTATGTATGTATTTGGTCCAAATGTTCGTTAAGTTTCGTAAAAACGTTATTGATGCCTCTTCTAGCTTTTCCACCAAAATTTGCGTTAGTGTTATCCGCACAATAGGCAATAATATTATTGTTCAAATTATTCTTTTTTTAAATAGTACTAATTGAATCAAAAATTATTTGTGAAATTTCGCCCGGCAATGAAACAAAATCTAATATTCTAATTTTAATTTCTGTTTTTGGATCAAAAAATGTAACAATTGTGGGAAATTTTAAATCTTTGCGGTTGGAAGCATCAGAATATATGGATATAAATGCGCATTTTTCTAATTCTTTCTGCAATTGTAAAAACGAATATGGTGAAAACCATTACAAATAATCGCTTCGGTTTTTGTCCTTGCACATGCAATTTTTTTGTCGTATAATGTTTTGATCATTTGCGACGTACAATCCATTGATCTGAAACTTTGATTGTGGTTTATGGTGTGGAAAGCAAATAGCCCTTCCGCTAATGCTAGCTGTTTTTCCATGTTACCAAAGCTAGCACTCCGAAAAAACTGTTCCATTTTAGACGAGGAAGCGGCATTATTCAAAAATCTTGTGTGCTTCTTTGTTGCTAGATGTTTAGTAATATCGTTTTTTCCACCATGTGAGACCGAAAATTCAGCATTGCATTTATCACACCGTACCATATAGTCTATTTTGGTTTTTTTAATAAATGAAAATTCTTTGCTTAGCTCTTCATTAAATTTGCATTCTCTTTTTTTACTCATCTTTTATTCTGTGAGTAAATACTAGAAATAAATTTAAAAAATACTACAAAGGCTAAAAAAAGTATTAAATTTTACCTTATTGACCGTTACGTTGTGGCGAGAATTGCTCTACCTTCGTCAATCAAATAATGAGTCAAACCGAACGTCAAATTAAAAACAACAAACCGCACTGTCTGCACTTATCCGAATTAAGCCGAGACGTAACGACAATGATCGAACACCACCGAGTAAATCTAACTCCGTACATTGCCTAATTTAGTTTACTCTGCATTCATTTTATGTGTTTTTTTATGTATTTTTATTTCTTTATATTCACCATAATACTTAATAAATAATAGGTAATATATTTTGACAGTACATTTAAAATAAGAAATGCAGATATTTTCTAAAAAGCGGGACATTTTTAAAAATCGTCGGGACGCGGGACAGTCCACCAAAAAGCGTGACTGTCCCGCCAAAATCGGGACGTGTGGTCACTTTAGCAAATGGGGAATTTATTTTTTCTGCAGCCGTCCCGAAAATAAAACTTTCGGTATGATTTATTAAATCGAAAGTACCACTTTACATAAATCGTACCGAAAGTTGTTATTTTCGGGACGATTTTGTTTCACTTTCGGAACGATTTCTTTACTTTCGGGACGCTTTTTTTTACTTTCGGGACGATTTTGCGTATAGGCGGCCTTGACAAAAACATGAACTTCGTATTTAATTATGACAGCGCATGTCATATAACATTCGTGTGTGTTTTAGCTTTTTTAACATAAAAAAAAAAACGGCTGCAGAAAAAAATATTGTACGTAACGCGTTCCAAAAGTGATTTTACGGGACTCGCAGGATTCCAGGAAACTTCCTACTCATCCCGTAAAATATCACTTTCGGAACTTGTTACATAAATTACTATTACTGGATCTTTGTTGGTAAGGTTGATTATTTATTGGTTTCATTATTCTAATTTTTACAAACATGTTATTATTTACAGACCTGCTACCAATTTTAGCAGAAAAATATAAAGATCTACAACAATTTAAAAAAATTTGCGGACCTGATGCTCAAATTTTTATACTAATCTACCACATGTATAAATACTTTTTCAAAAACTAACGGGTATTTTTTATTTTTCCAAATATTCAATTATTTAAAAATATAACGTTTATTAAAACAATTGTGTGCATTATTACCTATAACTGTCATGCAAAGAAAAGGTTCAGTCTCGGACTGTTTTCTCACATTTCTTATTGTATTGAAGTGTAATAATCCAGTTTTACGCATATATTAAAATAAAATGAAATATAATCATTCTTTGTACTGTTCTCTTTTCAAAAATGTCTAATTAAAATCGAGAATTAATTTAAAATTTATTTATTTCAAATTTTAAAATAATAACAACTTTCAAACTTTAAAAACGCATTATCCACAAATTATGAAAATGTGACTACGCCGGTTTATTCCCTGTACCCTTCATATGCCAAGTAAAACTGAGCCTCACAAGTAATTCCCCACAATTAATAATTTCATTCAATATTTTGTAAATAAAGCACAGATCAAGCGTTCAAGCAGCGTTTTTAAATTGAGATAGATTAGCTTATACTCCCTGTGTGAGTATACTCGGTACGAAATATATTTTTAATAGTATACAGTGTGTTCGATAAAAAACGCCCGCCATAACTCTGTTATTTATTGACCGATTTAAATAAACTAAAAAATAAGGTCAATGGCTGTTTAAATACTATAAAATGACGGTAATTATATATTTTTTTTAAAATAAACTTCATTGCCAAATGATAGTCAACTTTAAATTTTTGAATGGCTGCATATACTTTTCTAATTTTATATTATTAGACATTGTTTTTCGGAATGCAATTATGCCCGTTATGTTGGTTTTAAATTAATATTTATTCCAGAAAAAGATAATAATACATCTTGTTCACATGATTTTTTTGGTAATAAATGTAGTGTGCCTTGAAAATAATTCGAATCGACAAATGTCATTTATTGTATAAGTAATGTCAACCATTTGTTATTAGTGTGTGTTTCAGACATAATCATGAAGAATATGTTACAAATTTATTTTCTATGCAATAGAAATCGAAGAGCTGCGGATCTAATTTATCATCTACGGTTTCTAAAACGGCGAATACCAGAACCTAAATTTACAAGGTAAGAAGGAAATTTGAGATGATATGGAGCCTTAAAAAGTCGAAGAGAGGGGATCGACAATTTCGTGGACTTGCAGAGTTAGACGTTCTACTTAATGTTTACAATGTTCACAGAACATCTAAATCGCAATTGGATTAATACTTGCACTACTTATTTATTCTATTCTACATTGAGTTTTAACATAGGTACTTATTTATTGGATCCTTATTATTCATGTTTGACATAACCTTATAACAAATGACATTTGTCACTTTTTTCCAAGGCACACTAATTATAATTTTTGAAAAATATAATTTTAAATGGAAGATTTATTTTAATTTTTTTCGACCAAAATATTTAACGAAAAACAACATATTGGGCATTATTGGATTCAGAAAAATAATGTCGAATGTAAAAAAATTAAAACATTATATGGTCCCATTTAAAAATTTTAAGTTGGCTATCATTTGACAATGAAGTTGTTATTGAAAAAAATCAATATTGATGTAATTTTTACTTTCTCCGTTACGAAGTACGAGAAAGTATTGTGATCGTGATTTTGTTTTTTTCAAAATTTTTTTTACGGAAATATATGTTTTGGGGTCCCTAGATGCCATTTCAACAATTTCTGGAATTTTTTTGTGTCTGTGGGTGTGTGTGTCTGTGTGTGTGTGTGTCTGACTGTGTGCGCTGTATCTCAAAAACTAATACAGCAATTGATATGAAACTTTCAACATACGTCTTATTTGATAATCTGAAGAACTGAAAAGCTTTTGGTAAAATTTCGTACACCGGAAGTGGGTGTTTACCTTAATTGTTTTTTTGTTTTTTGCCAATATTTTCTTAAATATGAAAAATATCGCAAAAACATTTAAACAAACATTGAAGACAACAAAGAAATGAACATCTTTTGCTTGAAAATATTTTTCATAAAATCATTGCTATTCGAGAAAAAAAATTATTAATTTTTTTTCAATTTTTGGTTTATAATTATGAAACGATAATAGTTACAGTAAATTTGTATGAATAATAATTGTAGGGAATACCAAAATGAACAACTTCTAAAAAATAAATTTCGAAATCTCTTTAGTTTTTGAGTAAACCGAGTTTTTGAATTTGAAGTATAATTTTTCCATGTTTCATAATTTTGACGTTTTAAACGTCAGTTTCATCCGAGTTTACGCAACGCTCGATGTACATTTAAAATATGATTTCAATAAAGCATGAAAACGTAAATATAATTGGCTATGATACCATCAAGTCGGAGAAAGTAACATGATGGCCACATCACCATTTTTACTTTCTCCGTTACGAAGTACGAGAAAGTATTGTGATCGTGATTTTTTTGTCAAATTTTTTTTTTACGGAAATATCCGTTTTGGGGTCCCTAGATGCCATTTCAACAATTTCTGGATTTTTTTTTGTGTCTGTGTGGGTGTGTGTGTCTGTGTGTGTGTATGTGTGTGTGTGTGTGTCTGACTGCGTGCGCTGTATCTCAAAAACTAATACAGCAATTGATATGAAACTTTCAACATACGTCTTATTTGATAATCTGAAAAACTGAAAAGCTTTTGGTAAAATTTCGTACACCGGAAGTGGGTGTTTACCTTAACTGTTTTTTGTTTTTTGCCAATATTTTCTTAAATGTGAAAAATATCACAAAAATATTTAAACAAACATTGAAGATAATAAAGAAATTAACATCTTTTGCTTGAAAATATTTTTCATAAAATCATTGCTATTCGAGAATTTTTTTTTTTTTTTTTTTAATTATTGGTTTATTATTATGAAACGTTAAT
This sequence comes from Ocypus olens, assembly GCA_910593695.2. Classification (NCBI taxonomy): domain Eukaryota; kingdom Metazoa; phylum Arthropoda; class Insecta; order Coleoptera; family Staphylinidae; genus Ocypus; species Ocypus olens. Next base: position 38,435,765 of record OU343058.1, read on the forward strand.
AGTTACAGCAAATTTATCTCAATAATAATTGTAGAGAATGCCAAAATGAACAACTTCTAAAGAATAAGTTTTTTTCGAAATCTCGTTAATTTTTGAGTAAACTGAGTTTTTTTAATTTGAAGTGTAATTTTTCCATCTTTAATAATTTTGACGTTTTAAACGTCAGTTTCACCCGAGTTTATGCAACGCTCGATGTACATTTAAAATATGATTTCATTTGAAAATAAACCATGAAAACGTAAATATAAATGGCTATGATACCATCAAATCGGCAAATCGAAGCGAAGCGAGCGAGGGTTGCTGAAAGTGAAGTGTTGTTAAAGCATTTTGGCATGAGTTACACTCAATATTTTTTCACCTACCTTAAGTAAAAACAGTGTTTCAGAGCTATATACATTCAGCCTGCGTAAATTTCAAAAATAAAGCAACAACTTTAAAAGTGGTGCCTGATTAAAGAGTAGAATTTCCTCAATTTTCCTCAACTATTTTCATAATTTCCTCAACCACATATTTTCCACTCTTTTATATTTAAGTATATTATCAAAACAAAAGATTAAATAAGACATTTTATGGGGGAGAAAGGTAGAATGGCTACAACCTGATTTTCCTCAACTCAAGAAATTAAACATTTAGCCTCAATTTTAAATAAAATTGACAAAACAACAAAATTCCAGTGGAAAGAAAAAAAAAGATCAAATTAGTTTTGCCGCGCATGCGTGACTATAAGGGTTGAATAGAGAATAATTTTTAGCATCTATTATAAAATCAGATTTAATTTAAACAGATATCTGATTTATTGAGGTTAAGGAAATTATGCGCGGCAATACAAAATTTTCCGTCTTTCCTTTTCATCGAAATTTTTGTGGTTTTTCCAATTTAATTTAAAGATGGAGGGTAAATGTTTAATTTCTTGAGTTGAGGAAAATCAGGGTGTAGCCATTCTACCTTTCTCCCACATAATATTTCTTATTTAATCTTTTCTTTTGATAATACACTTAAATATAAAAGAGTGAAAAATGCGAATTTTTATTTATGAGTTGCGGAAAATGTGTGGTTGAGGAAATTATGAAAATAGTTGAGGAAAATTGAGGAAATTCTACTCTTTAATCGGACACCACTTTATAGTTGTTGCTTGATTTTTTAAATGTATGCAGGCTCAGTACATACCGGGTGACCCAGGGATCTGTAAAAGCCCCATAACTTATTTGCTATTTGAGATATCGACTTCTAGTTTTCTTGAACTGGTACCCACACTTATTCTACATATTTTAAAAATATGTATGATTTTGTACAGGGTGTCCCAATGCACATAACGGAACAAAGTTATGTTTTTTTAAATGGAACACCCTATATTTTATACCTTATTTTCAATCCTCTTGCGAAGCTGATAGAAACAGTATAAAATAGTATGGGTCTATTATGGACGATTGGTTAGTAATGGGCAAATTTGTGGCAAAAACAAGGACACATTGAAAAAATTGCAGAAGCGCTCCTAGTAAAGCTAGCGTCATTTTTTATACACTAAAGAATTTTCCACATCATGAAGAATAATACAAATCGGCTTTGGTTCTTTTTTGTTCATACTGCTATACAGGATGTCAACACACGCAAAATATTGGATAACTATTTTTTTTCAAATAGAACACCCTATATATCTTGCCACCAATGCATGGAATTTTTTATAAGCTTTCCAATGATACAATTTGTATAACGAAATATTGAGGATTCTTTAGATTTTTCCATAAAACCATTTTTCTTTTGTCACCTCCTGCTCAGTTTTGGATTTTCAGCCAAAACTATGCATTTTCTGAAAAAATAATAAGAGACTAAAGTTGTAGAACGGAAAATTTTCGATCGATATAGGTCTTTCGACTTTTCCAATGATGCGTGCATTGCCCGCTAGAGTGCGCAAAATCGTGACCGTATATGCATTTCAGCGTTTTTCTCAAATTTTTTGTTTATTAATTGCACTATACTTTATTTTCCATGTCCTCTAGTAGAAAAACGGGTAATTACAGAATTATTAATGACCTACATCAATTGAAAATATTCCGCTCTACAACTCTTAAAAGAAGCAATTTTTGCCCAAAATACATAGTTTTCGCTAAAAATGCAAAAAAACCATTGAAAAACGCAAAAATTGATACATACATTTTCAATTTGCATTTTTAGGGAAAACTAAGCATTTTTGGCAAAAATTGCTTCTATTAAGAGTTGTAGAGCGGAACATTTTCAATTGATATGGGCTATATAATTTCCCTATAATTTCCCGTTTTTCCGCTAGATGGTGCGGAAAATAAAGTATAGTGCAATTTATTAATAAAAAAATTGAAAAGAAAACGCTAAAATGCATATACGGTCCCGATTTTGTGCGCTCTGGCGGGCAATGCACGCATTATCTTAAAAGTTGAAAGACCTATATCGATAGGAAATTTTTTGCTCTACAACTTTGGTTCTTTATAATTTTTCCCGAAAATGCATAATTTTGGCTGAAAATCCAAAAATCATCAGAAGGTGGCAAAAGAAATATGTTTTTATTGATAAATCTCAAGAATCCTTAATATGTCACTGTCAGATTTTTGCATAGACTACTCATTTTATTTTTAATTTGATGGGAAATTGTGGTAGACCAGAGAAACCTTCGGTTTTATCTGAACATTTTCCTTTTGACCCCCTTTTACTGTAACGTTCTTTTTTCTTCCTAATCTGTAAATTTTGTAATCTGCAAATTTAAATGGTCAATAAATATAATAATAATAATTATTATTATCTATTATTATTATTATTATTATTATATAATTATTATTATTATATTCCGCGGAAGATTGTCTAGATTATGCGTATTATTTTTTCGGCCCTAGATACGCTAAATCGTAGTTTCGGCATGATTTTTATGGCCGAAATATATGGTTTCGGTAGAGGCAGGCGAAAAAATTTATTTTGTACTCTTTCAATTTGGTCAATCGAATTAGAATAATAAGGAGACCAAACAGAAGATGCGTACTCTAATTACGTCATAACCAATGAACAAAATAATAGTTTCATAGTATACTCGCAAATAAATCCTCACTGGTTTAAAACAATTTGGAGTGTTAACTTATGGTGTGGCCTGCTTGGTGGACAATTATATTACCATATTTTTTTAAGAGACCCTTACTGTGGTAAGGTTTGCTCAGTTTTTACGTAGTAACTTAACTGAGTTGATGGAAAATTTACCTCTCGCCAGGGGCGGCTCGTTATATAGAGCCAAGGAGCCATGGCACTACCTGTAGTTTCAAGCTCAGCAAGAATTTTTAATTAATTCTTAAAACACTTTTTCACCAGTTACTTTGGCCTAGGAAGATAAATCGTTCTTTCTTTTTTTCAAAAAAGGAAGGGGTGGGGTATATTGTATAAGTGACTCTACCATCAACATGTTCCACGAGCCGCCACTGATTATAACTGTTCGTTGTTAAACCTACATTTTTAATTGCGTTCAAAATTGACCATTTTCTAAAGTAAATAAAAAATATTGAAAATTGTTTAAAAATTCTGAAATAATTCTATACAACTCCATAATTATCGTATTTTGAGAATATAGTCAACTTCTTAAATTACAACAATGTTTTAATAGGTTCTAACGGTTCGTTGTTAAACATGCATTTTTTAATTGCGTTCAAAATTGAGTATTTTCTAAAATAAATAAAAAATAGTAGAAATCGTTTAAAAATTCTGAAATAATTCTACACAACTCCCAAATTATTATATTTTAAGAATGTAATCAACTTCTCAAATTCCAAAAAACAAATTAATGTGTTATAACTGTTTGTTGTTAAACATGATTTTTTTAATTATTAATTATTATAATTATGTTTTAAGAATATAATCAACTTCTTAAGATCCTCATGAAGTATATAATTAGCAATGTTTCTAACGTTCTACATCTTATCTTGACCTCCGTGTTAAAATTCGACCAGTTTTTAATCAAAATATTGTTTTTTTTTTCTCTCGCCCGAAACGAGATTAAATTCGTATCACCAATTCGCAGCGTACCTGTTGATAACAATGCAGTCTGCAGTTGGCGATCGCGAAGAATGTGTGTGTTCTGGTTCGGAATATTTATTTTTCGAAAGTCTTAGTGCCCGTTGTGTTGTGATACATCTTCAGGATTTGTGTGTGTGTGTTGGTGTTTGTGTTTTTCCATCAATCTGAGGGAAGCAAAGAATCATCTAGGTAACATTCTAACCGCCAAACCGCCTCGAAAGGATTTTCGTTTTTGTAAGTTTTGATTTTCTTGCATTTATTTCTTTCACCGAACGTGAAATAAAGTATTGTTTCAGTAGCTTTAAAAATTTAGAAATTTTAAGTGTCTGGCAGTTGCTTTTTTCAATTGCGTTTAAAATTGAGAATTTTCTAAAATAAATAAAAAAAAACAATAGAAATTGTTTAAAAATTCTGAAATCATTCCATACAACTCCCAAAACTACTGTATTTTGAGAATATAATCTTAAATTCCAACAATTTTTTAATATTAATAGTTAAACATGCATTTTTTCAATTGCGTTCAAAATTAAGCATTTTTTATAATAAATAATACAAAAATAGTAGAAATTGTTTAAAAATTCTGAAATAATTCTATACAACTTTTATATTTTAAGAATATAATCAACTTCTCAAATTAAAAAAAAATTAATGTGTTATAACTGTTTGTTGTTAAACATGATTTTTTTTAATTGCGTTCAAAATTGAGCATTTTCTATTATAAATAAAAAAACAGTAGAAATTGTTTGAAAATTCTGAAATAATTCTACACAACTCCCAAATTATTATATTTGAAGAATATAATGAACTTTCTAAATTCCAATCATTTTTTAATGTGTTATAACTGTTCGTTGTTAAACTTGAATTTTTCAAAATTAAACATTTTCTAAATTAAATAAAAAATAGTAGAGATTGTTCGAAAATTCTGAAATAATTCTATATAACTCCAAAATGATTATATTTTAAGAATATAATTAACTTCTTAAATTCTAATAATTTTTTTTATGTGCTATAACTGTTTGCATGTTAAACATGCATTTTTTTTAATTGCATCGTAAATTGAGCATTTTCTAAAATAAATAAAAAAATTGTACAAATTGTTTAAAAATTCTGAAATAACTTAATACAACTCTCAAATGATTATATTTTAAGAATATAATCAACTTCCTAAATAAAAAAAAATATGTGTTATAACTGTTTGTTGTCAAACATGAATTTTTTTATTGCGTTCAAAATTGAGCATTTTCTAACATATATAAAAAAATAGTAGAAATTGTTTGAAAATTCTGAAATAATTCTATACAACTCCCAAATTATTATATTTGAAGAATATAATTAACTTCTTAAATTCCAATCAATTTTTAATGTGTTATAACTGTTTGTTGTTAAACTTGAATTTTTCAAAATTAAACATTTTCTAAATTAAATAAAAAATAGTAGAGATTGTTCGAAAATTCTGAAATAATTCTATATAACTCCCAAATTATTATATTTGAAAAATATAATTAACTTTTTAAATTCCAATCATTTTTTAATGTGTTATAACTGTTCGTTGTTGAACTTGAATTTTTCAAAATTAAACGATTTCTAAATTAAATAAAAAAAAAGTAGAGATTGTTCGAAAATTCTGAAATAATTCTATATAACTCCAAAATTATTATATTTTAAGAATATAATTAACTTCTTAAATTCTAATAATTTTTTAATGTGCTATAACTGTTTGTTGTTAAACATGCATTTTTTAATTGCATCGTAAATTGAGCATTTTCTAAAATAAATAAAAAAATAGTAGAAATTATTTAAAAATTCTGAAATAATTCTATACAACTCTCAAATTATTATATTTTAAGAATATAATCAACATCCTAAATTAAAAAAAAAATATGTGTTATAACTGTTTGTTGTTAAATATGATTTTTTTATTGCGTTCAAAATTGAGCATTTTCTAAAATAAATAAAAAATAGTAGAAATTGTTTGAAAATTCTGAAATAATTCTATACAACTCCCAAATTATTATATTTGAAGAATATAATTAACATCTTAAATTTCAATCATTTTTTAATGTGTTATAACTGTTTGTTGTTAAACTTGAATTTTTCAAAATAAAACATTTTCTAAATTAAATAAAAAATAGTAGAGATTGTTCGAAAATTCTGAAATCATAACTCCAAAATTATTATATTTCAGGAATATAATCAACTTCTTAAATTCTAATAATTTTTTAATGTGCTATAACTGTTCGTTGTTAAACTAGCATTTTTTTAATTGTGTTTAAAATTAAGCATTTTCTAAAATAAATAAGAAATAGTAGAAATTGTTTAAAAATTCTGAAATAATTCGATACAACTCCAGAATATAAGCAACTTCTTGAATTCCAATATTTTTCTTAATTGGTTGTAACCAGGGGTGGCACTATCTGTAGTTTCAAGCTTAGCAAATATTTTGCATTAATTCTCAAAACACTTTTTCGCCAGTTATTTTGGTCTAGGAAGACAAATCGTTCTTTCTTTCTTTCTTCAAAAAAGGAGGGGGTGTATTGTATAAGTGGCTCTACCATCAACATGTTCCACGAGCCGCCACTGCCTCTCGCGACTCGAATTGAATTGTGGTATCAGCAAGACGGTTTCTCGGCTAATTATTCATTGGTTGCCAGGAACACTATGAATCAACTATTTTCCAACCGGTGGATTTGTGGAGAAGGTATAGTCGCGTGGCTTCTAACGAGTGATTCAGCGAATTCGAATAGCTTGCCAATCATTAATAACAGAAGAGAAACTTATAGTAGTTTTTGAATATGGTAAAAAATTATAAAAAATTTAAGATTGGTACATTTACGTTAACGAAAAGAAGTTTTAAGATAATTCAAGACAAATATTAAATGTTCTATAATATAAATATTATCTCTTTAGATATGGTATATACATAATATAACATATTACGTGGAAGCATTTGCAAATAACCTTCTGATAGATAGACCTTTAAAATTATTCAAAATTTACTGATTAAAAAATATAATTATCTAGTGATAGATATTCTAAGTATTACATGTTTAATAATTATATAATTTGAAATATTCGTAAATCTGCGATTTAAGTTCATATAAAAGTACATAATTTATTTACTCTTGTAGTCTCTACATAAGATTTTTGTGTAGTCATATATAGACTCAAATCTCCGATTTAGGAAGGAGTATATTTTGTTTCACATTTTATAGTTATAAATGAAATTAGAAACCCACACTTGTTGCAAAAACAATAAATAAATTTAATAAAATATAGACTGAATAAATATACAACTTGATCGCTAATCTACAAAATTAAGTCTTAAAAGACTAAAAAATAAAAAATAAAACTTATTGGAAAAACTACTTCTCTGACTAATGCCGGATATTTAATTATGCAAAAGAAACTTACATATTACAATTCAATTTGTTTTAAATGGAGTTTTTGTACATAGAAAAAAACGATCTGGTATTTCAAGAGTATTACTATTAAAAACGTGTAAATTTCTTTTGTGTCATTCAATATACAGCAAGGCTTTAGCAAGTGAAGTAGTTGTTTGAATAAGTTTTTTTGTTTTTTGTCTTTGTAAGACTTAATTTTGTAGATTTGCAATCAAGTTGAATATTAATATATCGAGGCTATATTTCATGTTTACTACGTATTATAATTAATATCTGTGAATATCAAATCTGATTCACGTATATTACATTTCTGGTCCTCGGTTATTGCCATTTATTGATAAATTTAGGTCATTTTTGTCCGCAATATCGGACTACACTGTAATAATCAGGAAGTATACATTTTGAGGTCCCTTAAGATAACTCAGACGATTTTTTAAACAATCTCTTTAATATCTGCGCCTGCTGTCGGTCTGCAGTATTTCGAAAAGGTTTTTTAAAACTAAACTTTAAAGTAAAGCTTTATTTAACAATTTGAAGAGTTGATAAGCTTTCGGCAAAATTTATAAAAACGAAGGTGTGTTTACTTATTTATTTTGTTTTTTTTTCGACATTTTTTATAGATAAAAATATTACAAAAACCTTTCTATAAATGTTAAAGATAAAAAAAGAACTGCACATCCTTAAATTATAAATGTATTTAATAATGTATTGATTACATAATAATTAGAAAAATATTATTGTCATTTTTGGTCCAAAATTATCAAATGATAATAGTTCCAACCTATTTATATGTACAAAAATTGTAGAGAATGTCAAAATAGCCGAATTATATAACTTTTTATCGAAGTTCTGCTTTTGTAAAAACAGAATCGATGAATATTTAAAATACACTCGGCGTCAAAAATAAAGTGCCACTCGAAAAATCGCGAAGAAACTCGATTTTTCAAACCGTCCTAATTTAGTTCAATTTGGTCGAAAATCGATTAATCTTTCAGTTTAAGAAAGATTCAAGTTTTATTTTAAAAAATGTGTAATTGATTTTGACCCCAAGTTCAACCCACCCCTCGTAACAACGCGATAAAAAAAAAAGTTCTTTATATAAAAAGTTCTCCAACTTTGACAAGCTGTACCGTGCGCAAAAAAATCGGCGGGAAATTTCACCACAACGGCAGAAAAATTTAATCAATTTCCTTCAAATGTCTTAAAAATTCGAGTCGTTTCGATAATTTGGAGCAAAGTTATTAATTTTTGAAAAAAATGACATTTTTCATATTTTTGGCCATAATTTGGCCATAAGTAATTTTGCACCAAAATCGACGAACTTGTGCAGTCTGAACAATTTCAAATTTTCTCTTCAACGTCATGTGAATTGTTTTGTTGCTAAAACGATTCCACCCCCTGCCACCCCCTAAAGGAAAAAAAAATGTTTTTGAAGTTTAAATGTGCAAATTTGGTTTCTTGTACCGTGTTCAAAAAAAATCGTGGACTCAATCGATCAGCACGGCAATAAGGTTCAATCGCAGTTGATGCGATGATTTGGCGCGAAGTTATGCAGTTTTGAAAAAAAAATACATTTTGCGCCTTTTTGACCATAACTAGGCGAATTTCGCACGAAACTCGATGGAATTTTGCGATCTAAGAAGTTTTCAACTTCAATGACCCTCTGAAAACCCCTACAAAAAGTGTTTTGGATTGACAAAAAATGTTAAATTTTTACAACTTGTTGAAATTGATTAAATTTTTCTGCCGTTGTGGTGAAATTTCCCGCCGATTTTTTTTGCGCACGGTACAGCTTGTCAAAGATGGACAATTTTTTACATAAAAAAACATTTTTCCACCACGTTGTTACGGGGGGGGGGTGGTCTTGGGGTTAAAATCATCTACACATTCTTAAAGATACAACTTGAATCTTTCCCAAACTGAAAGATTCATCGATTTTCGACCAAATTGAACCAAGTTACGACGGTTTGAAAAATCGAGTTTTTCGCGATTTTTCGAGTGGCGCTTTTTTTGACCCCGAGTGTATTTGAATAATACCTTTAATATCATTAAATTGGAGAAAGTAACATGAAGGGTACTTCAACATTTCTTTTTAAATTTAAGATGGTTAATCAAACACAACTTAGAAAGGTTGATAATACTGTATTTTTACATCCTAAGACTGCCACTGAGCTTTAAATATCATTCAAATTATGTCAATGAAAAAAGCAGTGCTATCGATTACGTATCACCGTTTATCATAAAAATTCCTTGGAAAGTTTAGTAAATCATTTACGCTTTTTAATGAATGAGTAATTGCAAGTTATTCAAGGTCGTGCTTAAGAATGGAGACTCAGCAAATAGTCTATTATCACGTAGCGTTAATTGAATTGATAATTTTGGATAAAAACTCCCATCAGTTATAATAATCTACACTCGAGTAAAAAAACTTACCACTTTAAACATTAAATATTGTTCCCCCATCAGAACACCTACAGACCGGTTTCGACCTTTCAGGTCTCATCAGTGTAGTTAGTTGCTGATGGGGAAACGGAGATTACTATTGGAATATAAATATTCCAAACACCGTTAAAGGTAGAAACGCCAAAGTGGCGGAATCTATTGCCTGAATGCTGCCTGAATGCTGTACTTGAACCACTTTAAAATGCACTAAAAATGGCTAAAATTTAGAGTGCCGTAACTCGGTTGTGAAATTGGAGAAATCTTCGAGTTCTATAAAGCTTAGAACCTTCCCTTAAATGTGATCCTAGTTAATAGGATACCAAATCCATTACACCCCTAAGAAAAAAATGTTTCTGATGTAAAAAATATCCAAACTTGAAGCAGTGCCAAAATTTTTTCTTGACATCAGGAACATTTTTCTCTTAGCGGGTGGGAGGGGTGGAATGGATTTGGTATCACCTTAAAGGGATGATTCTAATCTTTTCAGAACTTGAAGATTCATTCAATTTCGACTTAAGGCTCTTGGAGCGTACCTCTAAATTCATTTAAAACATTATTCACAAACGGATAAAGACTTCAAAGTGAAATTTTGAATTCACCTCTATAAATATATTCTAAAGAGTAGCACGGATTTATTTTTTTTATAATAATGTTTATAAACAATTTTAATACTAATATTGCTGTAATTTAGAAAAAAAAAATCCGTCGTACCCTGGGGTAATTTATTTAGAATTTATTATTTAAATAATATTTTTTCATATTTTCGAAACTGTATCCGAAATTTGAATAATAAGTTATTCATTTTAATACTCTGTCGTGGTGCGCCCTCTGCGGCTTTCTTGTTTAACAGGCTGTGTATATGAGGAGGCGTTCCCAAGGCGGTTTCTCGCTGTAACTTAGCCGCGTTATCTAAATTACACAGTGGTGTTACTAAACATATACCTCTTTCGTGACAAGAGGGATTAACAACTCATACAAAAACAGTTGTGGAATTATTATATAAAATGTATTTATGATTAAAATTTCTTCTCTTTGGTCCCGACAACCGGCTATCTACCCGACGGTTTTTCATCGATTTCTGCGTATTTCATAAAAATATTTTAGATGAGCCTATAATGTACTACAAAATTAAGAAATGAAATTAATACTTTGTTTCTCGTGCAATAATGCAAAAAATATGTTTAGATTATGGCGGTGACGGACGGATTGAGTCAATTAGATTATGATACTTTCATGGGCCTACTGTAGCGGGTTATGTTTTCACTGAAAACCCGACAATAACAAATGTGCTAACAAGGTTAATTAAAAATTAAAAATTAAAAATTGAAAATTGAAAATTAAAAATTAAAAATTAAAAATTAAAAATTAAAAATTAAAAATTAAAAATTAAACATTAAAAATTAAAAATTAAAAATTAAAATATATTTTGTAGGAACGTTTGTACACATCTATTTTAGTTTTCAAGAAAATTAATTGTTTCTGAAATTCTGTCCTCAAAAGGGCAACTTTAAATCTGCCTGTAACTTCTTTGACAGTTTCCAATTATATTGCTCATAGAGGCATCCTCTAGGTACAATCAGAGATATACATCAAATTTCTATCTTATTCTTACGAGAAGTTTCAGGCAGATTTCAAGATGCATTTTCGAGGTTTAAAATTTAAAAAAACTAAAAGAGATAAGTGTACAAAAGTTCCCATAAAATATGTTGCAATTTAAACGAGGAAGCCAAAATTATAATTATATATAGGGTGTTCCATTTAAAATAACAAAATTGGTGCTAGAGATTTGAAAATATTTCACATGAGGAGAACTGATTTAATCTTGTCTTGAGCAAAAATCCCGTAAACTTTTAAGAAACGGTTTAGCGTAGACACCTTGATAAACAATCTACTATTATTGTTCACTTTGAAAAGTAGGCCATGATGGTATCACATGTAGACGCCAATAATGCAGAATACTTAAATTGTTTTCAAATTTATAGGTGGGAATAGAGTAAATTTTTCAAAACATAGGCAATACGAAACACGATGTAAAGCAGCAGCAATGTTTCGTTTTCAGAACAAATGATGATACAATGAAATTAAATAGGAATAATCATTACTACCAAAATCAGGGACAGCTTAATATAACAGGAAGGGTGATCTTGTTATTTTATTATTCATACTTATCAAGGAATTTTCGTGGAAAACTAATTTAAAATGAAATTTTTTTGCGTATTTTTTTTTATTATAGAATGCCAGAGATACAGAGATATGAAGTAACAAAATGGTAAAACTTTTAAAATACTTTTTCCTTAGTCACATGTCACTGGAATGAATAGACTCTAGAAAAGCTAGAAATCACGTATTAGATAAATCAATTTCCCTAACTTCTCTTCTGAAATACAAATTAAATATGTTCTTTTTTTATTTAAAAAACGATTAAATTTAAGAAAAATCACTTGATATGTTTCACTTATTAAATTATTAATTCCGACTACTTTCGGCTGCAAGCCATTTTCAAGGAATGTACATATCAAGTTATATTTCTTACATTTAATCGTTTTTTAAATATCAAATCATGTTTTGTCAAGTGATCAATGAGAATCAAGTTTAAAACTAAATATAGTTATATTTTAAGTAAACAAGAGTAAGGTATACCGTCATTAACGCACTCATATGGGTTCGTTAATGGCTCGCCGAGTGCTTTAATAATTTATTTTTTCAAGGTTGGCACCGTTCAAATTCAGAGCCATCAACCTGTGCTAAATTTTCAGAGAGATAGTTTTGAGGGTATGTGATGTGTGGAAATCGCAAAATAATTTCAAATTGAAATGTCAATTATTAGTGCTACCAACCACCATACAATTTTCAAAATATTTATGGTCGATTTTTTAATTTAAAAATGGAATAAAAGGGGGCAAAATAGAAAAATACTGCAAAAAACTCGTTCATAAGGCCTTTTTTTGCACTTATCGAACTCGTTTTTTAATATAGTATTTAGGTATTGAAAAAAATATGAGGCCACCATCATTACTTTCTCCGATTTATCTATAGTATTGTTTTTTCGAGATATTTTTTATATTTATCGATTTTATACAAAAACTGGTGAGATTTCGTAAAATACTAATTACTTATAAATCGTTAATTTTGGCGTTTTCTAAAATTGTTTATTAAAATTTCATGCAACTAGTACAATTTCATAATTGTACCAAAACAAAATATTATCATTTTTTTTATTGGGAAATTAAGGATTTAATTAAAATATTTATTGATTTGTTCATTTTTACTTTGTGTTCAACTTTTGTTAAAATATTTTTGTAATATTTTTCATATTTAGAAAAATATTGGAAATAACAAAAAATTTCCTTAAAAAAATTATACGTCAATTTTGCAAAAAATAAGAATAGTGAATTCATAATCGAAGCCAACACTACGGAAATACTCGGAACAAGCGCGCTTGGAGCTGAGATTTTTCGATAATGAATTTACACAAATCTCTCGTCACTTCAGATAAGACGGTCCCTCCCTTTTACAAACATACACAAGATTCTAATAGTCAGCCAAGTCAAATAAGTATAATAGTGCTGAGCGCCAAAATTTCGTTCAAGTGGTTGGTCCACTCTTGACGACCACATCCTTGTCTCGCTACATTAATATCACATATGGTGCTCTTCTAGGGGTTTCGCGGGTTAGATGCAAGAGCAAGGGGTTGGTTTGTTTACATTTCTATTTCTTCATCGGTATCCAATGCCCTTAACGCAACCAAATTATGGCACTCTGAATTTAGCCATTTTTTGTGCATTTTCAAGTAGTGAGTTTTTTCACTCGAGTAGGGAATGTCATAACTGATGGGGATTTTCTCATAAATGATCAATTCAATTAATGATACGTGATATTAGACTACGTTAAAATAGCATATGACGCAACACAAACCTAAAAATATGAAGTTATTGAAGTTGAAATTTGAAATTGGGATTTTAAGGCTTAAAAAAAATAGGTTGTTTTCGTCAATATATCTATCCGAAAATAGATGTGGCGACTGAAACGCATTAAATACTATTAATGTGACCCAAGTATCAAACATCCCGTTATTGTAGAACACTGACATGAAACCTCTCAAAAATTGAGGAAAAGCACGTTTTTGGCTTGATGCACCTCTAAATATTGACGGATTTGCTTCAAATTTTGGGAACCCGAATGAATTTGAACGAGGAATGATATTCTAGAAGAAGAGCGAAATAAAAAAATATCGATTTTTTTGGCACAGTCTAATGTACATTTATATAAACTTAAGTCGTTTTATTATGTTTATATAAACTTGAATTTGAATATACGTTACAATTGTGCTTAAAAAGATAGCAATTGTTTCTTTCCATCTATATTACGGCTTACCACGTTGTAATGGTCGTACCCGTGGTCACGATAAAAATTGTTTCATTTATCTTTAAAAGTACGGCACAGTCGCCATCATCGTTTATAAGGGTTTCTGTGATGCATTTTTCAAGAATGGGACTATTTTTTGTTACTTATTTGGTAACGCTGGTTTTTATATTTTATCACGTTACTTCAATATCATAAATTTATTCATACAATCATTTCGAACATTTAAACGAATTATTGATTTTTTAATATGTCAATGATAAAATTAAAATGATATTTTCTAAATCATTTTTATAATATTCACAGGTACTCTGTAATATTGAAATAATGATTACAAACTGCATATTTTAATTGCCGGACAACGCCGGCTTCGAGAGGTTGTTTCATCAGGATTTCAGGTTAAGGAAAATTAACAATTAAGGAAAATAGCGCAGGATCTCAGCTTATTTAGTCGAAACTGATATATTCAATTAACATTCTAATGAAATAATTGGACGGCAATTTTCATTGTCTCGTACGCTAATTTCTCGTTAGATGTACCGCCCAGAACCCACGGAATCGGAACGAGGAATGTTAACTGCATACACCACTTAGCTTCCCCTACACTGCTATTTTTAAATATTTATTCAATTAAATATTTACAATTTAAAAGACACATACCAGGCTCGTATGGTCATCATTTATTTACCACCAGAAAAAAAAACTATTCACTTTATTATTATATAATAATTCTTTTATAAAATTTTACTTGTGTTTAAAACATTGTCAGTCTTTGAATTCAATTTTATGGATTACCACGTAGTAACGATCGCAACCACCTTCATCTGCAATTTTTTCTGTTATTGATTGATAGCCAAATTTAACGTATTGTTTTGTTTACATGTACCACCGAGAATATACGAATACCTTTTTGTTTCTCTTAGTTTCGGGATTATAGATTTCATTACGCAGAGTGCACGTGACGGATAATCACGAACAAAAATCTACAGACTCACCCCCAGGAGAACAGTTGATGTTCTCTGTCCTGGCATATTGTCCCCGGAGACCCTTCACGTGCCAAACGGACTGAGGGTGGCACAACTGGCAGGCTGCAAGTTTATGAAATTAACAATGCACCCTACTCCATCATCCGAATCTGAAATAGAAGCAGATTTATTGTTTGAAATAATAATGTTAATGAGATGCATTCAATTACGCTTAACAATATTATTTAAATAACTTGGGCACTGGAGTACTAATTAGATGTTAATTAAAACCTCCCACGTTTGTCACATTAGCAGTTAATGTATTGCTGCGAAAGCAAAATCTACAAATGTAATTGTTGTTTAGATTATAAAATATACTAAATCACTTAGTACTACATTTTTACAATAATATTGAATTATTACAAACGATATTTACATATTTAAAAGAAATAAGAGGGAATCAAAACGCCTTTTTGAATGTTTTGCAGATCAGCGAACATCTCGAAAACTGGGCATAGGCATAGTTATGTGGCCTTTCAAGCCAGGAATTTTTGAAAAGATAAAAAGCAACTGCGCGAAAACGAAACTGTAAAGGTTTAAGTTGAGAAAAAAAAAGACAGACCAAGATTTCAAAGCTTATCGGAAACGTGTGATGACGAAACCAACAATATTTTATAATATCGTCCAACACTGCCGTCACCACAACCCTCCACATCAACAGAAAGATAACGGTAGTTTTCATCATTGACTTTTGCACTTGATCGCATCGGTTTGCCCGATCGATCTACTGCGATAATTGTCAGCGCCATGTTGGAAGATATTGGTTGATAATAGAAGGTAATACCTTAAATTTAGTCGATCGAATTACAATAAAAAATGGTGATGTGGCCATCATGTTACTTTCTCCGACTTGATAATAGCTATTTATATTTACGTTTTTATGGTCCGAAGATTAAAATTACGATGTCCGATTAGTCATTCTAAGGTCAAAATTGTGGCAAATTTCATGCAAATTACAATCCGGATTAGTTTTACTTTTTCATGAAATCAACGCAAAATGCCAAACTCGCACGTTTTCAAACTTCGAAAATATTGATTTTTAAAAACGCAACTGCCGAATGCATTATTAGATATTGACGATTCAAACGTCAAAATACGGAAAATTTAGTGTACTTTTACAACGGATTACCAAATGTTTCTGTGAAATTAACTCAAAATGCAAAAATTGCAATTCAAAATTTTAACAAAAGTTTAATTTTACCGAATGATTTATCCGATTTTTGATGATTTAAATGTCAATGTATGGCGAATTTAGTATTATTCAAAACAGTTCATCACTGGCGGATTCTAGAGAGGGGCAAATAATCACTTCCTTGAATCTAGGTTTCTTGTCGGTCGTCGTGAACTTTTCGAAAATGTCAAAAATTAACGCAAAACGCCAAAATTACGAAGAACAGCAAAGATTTAAATTGCAATTTTGATTTTTAAATTGCTCAACGCGTTGACCGATTTTGATGATACAAATGTCAAAATATGGTGAATTTAATGTCATTTTAAAACGGATTTCCAAATTTTCTTTTGAAATTAATGCAAAAATAGCAGTTTTTAGATTTTCGCGACTTTGATTTTTTAAATTGTACAACTGCCGAATGCGTTGTTCAATTTTGATGATTTTTAATAATAATAATAATAGTTTATTCGTACCATTACCAAGAGTTTATACAAGTTAGCAAATGGCTTTTATGGATTTAATTTTCAAAATTTGAAGAATTTCTTGTAATTTTAAAACGGATTATATTTTCTCGTGAAATCACTGGCTATTTTGTGTTTGTCAATTTTATGTCAAATTCCTTTCAATATTTGTTCGAGTTTTTTTTAGACGTTATAAAAGTTACTGTTACTAAGAAGTTATTCGTTATTTAATCTCGTTCCTTTTATAAAATAACTTTTGAGAAAATCACCGTTAGTGGGATTTCTCAATAACGGTTACCGTTAGTGGGATTTCTCAATAACGGTTACCGTTATTATTTCTCAGTAACGGTTCCAAAGTAGCAGTTGGTGAAAATAACGCTCATCACTAGTACTCATTAAAGAGATGTAGATAAGATCAACGAATAATTTTTCGTTTTTTAACCAAAAATAAGTTTCAAATTCTTAAAGTATTGCACTTATTAAGGAGATGTAGATAAGGTTACAAAATATAATTCGTCGTTTAATTGATTTCCGCGGACGGAGAACGGTATTATATTCTGCAACAAGTGAAAGTTTTCAATGATCGATTTTTCTTTCTTCAAAAAGGAGTCGGTGAGATATATTGTGTATGTTAAGTGGCTCTACCATCCAAATTTTTCACGAGCCGCCACTGGATTTCGCCACCAGTACCACAGAGGTTAGAGAAAACGGTGGCGTAATATTGTTTTTCGCATCTTATTAAATAATATAAACGTTGTTAAATCGTTTTTAATTGAGAAAGTTGTCCATTATTCGGCCGAATCATTTTTTCCACAGGTGACGTCCAATCAAATGATAGCGGTTTTATTATTCAACACGTGACGTCCAATCAAATGATAGCGGTTTCATTACCCAACAGTTTAGTTGTTACTATGGTTACGATTCGTTTTTGTCAGCGAACTGCCGCAATTTCTAAATAGAAAAATTATTTGTTATAATTTAATACGAACAGAAAAATCTTTAGTTAATTATTTAATATGATGCGAAAAAGTATAGTATTAAACTCGTGAACAAGTTGGCCATTGCCACTCGGGTAAATTGCAACACTCGCCTACGGCTCGTGTTGCAAACTTCACCCTCGTGGCAATGGCCAACTTTCTCACTCGTTTAATAATATACTATTTCTAGAATGAAAACGTACGAACTCGGTGACAGAATGGCCGGATGCACGAATTCATCCCGCGCTCGGTGACATTTTAGGCAACATAACATACACAAAGGAAAGGTTGTAATTTATTATATTATCACTTTGTTTGCAAAACGAATATCATGGAAGAAACAGCGAGAGTATAATGTATGTTTTATTCGCGGCGAAAAGGAGCCGCTTCAGTCGGTGTATTAATTTGGTGTGGAACGAGAAACAAATGTAAACATAACTTTAAATTTCGATTAACATTTAGGCAAGTACGTTACATTATTCTATAAGCTTAAATTGATTACAACTTACATGGAAATAGTTTGTTTATCGCACCCTTGGCATTGTGGGGCACTCGTTACATTGGAGCACTCCTCGCTGCGCGAGTAGTGCTCCAGTCCCACTCGTGCCACAATATACTGTCTTATTAAACTTGTATAATAATGTACCATATGTATAAAAATTATTTAGATAAGGCATGGCCATGATAAACAAAATCACGGTCTTAGATTAGTTCAGCACGTTGTTGACTTTATGTCATATGAACAACTGGTGGCGAAGACGTGATGCGACGTATCAAACCTGCAACGTACGTTCCGAAATACAAAGCCACCCTTTATCTAAATAGTTTTTATACATATGGTACTATTTTAAATTTTTTTCTGGTATTTTTAAATTTGGGAATTTTGAATTAATATTTCGGATTTCCAATCCATGACACGGTTTCAAGCACGATTGTCTCAATTCCTCATAAATTTGCAGCTTACCACTCTATAATTTATTAGGCATTTGCGGTCCCTTTATCCGAAAATCGTCGAAATAGTTGTTTCTATCATTCAAATAATTGACTTGATCAGGTAGAGGAAAAAATATTTTTTGATCTACCTGATGAAGCCACTGTCTGTTGATAATTGTTGTAGAACAATAAAAATAATTTGAAACCTTACACTGCATCAGCGTTGGAGTTTCAACAAGTAACAGCCTCATCGATCCAAATAAGTTATTTGTTTGTTCACTCTTTGTAAGACTTATTTTTTCAGAGTTACGAACAGGTTAAAAATTCATAAATTCGGGCTACTATTCGTCTTGGCTTTCAATTTTAATCAAAGTTTTTATTCTGTATTTTTCTCGGATTAGGCTCTCATTAAGCACTTGGTGAAACATATTGTAATATGTAATAATAATAAAAGCACTTAGTTTGTTTCACAAATTATTTTTTTATTAGATTATAAGTTAAAATATAGAACGGTAACTTCTGGTATGTATTTGTACAATTTTAATGAATCGTCGAAAATAGTCATTGGCGAATGCGATATATATACCATATACACAGACGGTGGCATGCGCGTCCCAGTTTTGCGGGATAAAAATAGATGTAACTTTGAATTATGCTCTCGGGAAATACAGTCCTCATTAACGATTTCTTTTCCGAATTAATGCAACATTTTTATTTAAAGAGCCAAAAATATTGAAAGACTTTATTTTAAGTAGGAGTTCATTGTGCGCGAGGTATTTATAGTCCAGTCCGCGAACAAGGTCTTTAAGTTTCCCAATTTAACATTCAATCACGTTTACTCTGACTTGGACGATTACCTCTCGATATGTGAAACACTATTCGGCTCCAGTGATCCGGGCATTCCAAATTAACGAATTCATTTACGCAGGCACTTGGCGTATAAAATCTAGGGACTTTTTAAGGGTTTGGTGCAGCATAGGCTAATAGTTCTTCGGCGCCCGTAAAAGAGAGTAAACACCCGTTGTTTTCTTAAAAGGGCGTGGCCAATTCAATAAATGAATATGATTGTTGAAGCCGTTACTTTGTGATACATATTGAATTACTAAGGAGGTTGAATTAAAACACTTTGCTGGTATGGTAAGTGAAAAATTCGTGATACCAGCAAAGTGTTTTAATTCAACCTCATTAGTGAAAAAATGAATTTTGGGTTTCGGCTTAAAACAATTTTACATAAAGGATTTTTGACTCTATTTGTAGTTACCCAACGAGTAGAATACATTACCGTAATGATTTCAAAAATCTGGTCATCACCTAAAGAGTTATGGTAAGAATACTGCACACAATTGAAGATAAAATGTTCGTTTACAACACCTGCATGAGATCGATATTTGTAATTCTATGATGAAAGATTTTTCAAAATCTGATGCGTGTATTGTATTTGTTGAATTCCATGAGACTCACTGATGACCGGCGAAACATATAAATCAGGTAAATTTCAAAACTTTTAAGTTTTTCAATATGATCATCGTTACTAAAATGGTGTGAAAAAAATAATATAAAATGAAACTTCATATTATTTATGTTATATACCGCATGTAATACAAATCATACGCTCAGTATGTACTCTGAGGGGAATTTTTCAATTCAGTAATAATGGATTACCACGTAGTAACGGTCGCAACTATTCTCTTCATTAAATACGTCTTATTTATAAGTAGATCTCAATTATTTGTGCTGTTACACCAAACGAATTTACACTGGGTTGGGCATTTAAACCACACTTTCTATGGGTCTTAAAAAAGTATACAGAAATATTTTTGTATAAATATATTGCAACAAATCTTAAGAACATAAATGGAAATTATTGTACACTGTGTTCGTTGTTTGATAGCTGTTTGAATTTCCCGCTCCTAAAAAAACACTTTTAATGTTGGTACTTACCAGTGGCAGGACTATTAGGGAATTTATTTTGAACTAAACTATAACAGATGTTTAAAGTGTTGCTTATTTTGATCCAAACACAAATTTACCCGGCGTTTCATGTTGTTGAAGACATTTTGTAGAATTTCAAGTGTAACATTGTGCACCGCTTCTGTTATTGTATTGCACAGTTCTTGTAAAATGTGGAGTCGACCAGTATACACTTTATTTTTTAAATATCCGAACATAAAATAGTCCAGCGGTGTCAAATCTGGTGAGCGAGGTGGCCATAGATCTTTGCTAATTAACCTATCTCCGAAGAACTGCCGCAGGTGATTTAACGTTGTATTTGCAGTATGCGCAGTAGCTCCGTCCTGCTGAAAGTATTCTTGCTGCAATTCATCATCATGAAGTTGTTCGATAAAAGGATTCAAGAGTAATTCCCGATAGCGAGCTGCGTTAATATTATCATTTAAAAAAATAGGACCATAGATTCTCCTTCGGGACATTGCCAGCCATACACCAACCTTCTGAGGATGTAACGGAACCTCAACAATTATATGGGTGTTTTCTGCAGCCCACACTCTATGGTTTTGCGAGTTCACATAGCCGCTAAGGTGAAACCAAGCTTCGTCACTGTAGAACGTTAAATCTAACAAATCGTCATCATTCAGGAACTAGTTAAACCAATTGCAATACTGAACTCGGCGAGGATAATCAGGCGGCAGCAACTGTTGAGTTGCAGTTACCTTGTACGGATGTAAATGTCAAATGTTTTTGCAAGGCTTCTGACATGTACCGAGCAATAAATTTGGCTGAGCAGACAAACATCGGTGCAATTTCTTCGCACTCACATCTAGTCTTTGTTGAATATCTGCAACGACTGTTTCCGTGTAGATTTTTCTTTGGAAACGCTGCTGGTTTCATGGAATCTGGTAACAATACGGCGAACATGTTGCACAAAGTAATTGTGACCAAACTCAACATCAGAAAACTGCTCATGGAATTGTTCCTCGCAATTTTGATAGGAATAATTCCAACTCCCTTCTGCGTTGCGTGACCCTGTTAGAAAATATGCTTCAAGGATAAACCTGTTGTGGTGATCTTCGAACGGCATTCTTAACTTAAAATCACATTTCATAATTAAGATTTGCATGTGTTAATGTGGTTATTTTTCAACTTACCAATAAAATATCTGCAGTAAGATGAGATGGTATAAAACGTAAATGTAAAACTAAATATCTATAAAGCACATGCACACACGATCGCACTGACAGTTAATTCTGCGGGCGCTAATGATCGATTTGACACTCTCGCACGCAAGGTACCAACATTGCAATATGAAAAACAACGCACCAAATTCAAATGCCTATCAAACAATGTTGAACGCAGGGTACAAGCAGATAAAGGTTTATTTTTTTAGTTCCTGTAAGGTGGCGACTATCATTTTGTATATATTGTCTGAGTCTCATACTGAAATTCTAGTAGAACCGTCGGTGTTATAGCACGTACTTCTTCAATCCGCACTTTTAAGTCCTGTGTTGTTGCTGAACGAATCTCAAAAACCTTCGACTTCAGATATCACCATTAAAAAAATCACAAGGGCTCACATCGTGGTGACCACCGATATCCCCATTCCTACTTCGGAAAAAGATCTCACATATGGTCCATTGATACTGTTGCTGAATGACTAGTTGATCCATCTTGTTGGAAATAAGTGTTGTCATTCACAGGAAATTGTCGAAATTTTGGAATTAGGCACGTTTCCAGCATTTAAACATTGCGAATTTATATTATTGTAACTGCAAGGTCATCATCATCCTCGAAAAAATACGGGCCAATTATTCCATTCGAAGAGGTCGCACACTTGGAGCAACCCAATAACGAAAATTATGTTTATTTACATATCCACTGAGGCGTAAAGGTGCCTCATCGCTAACCTATAAATGATGGATGAGCTGTGGATCATCTTCAAGCAGCTGTAACATGTACTCACAAAAGTCAACGCGGATAGGATACTCTCTAGGATTCAAAGAACCCATATAAAATTCAAATAGTGCAATTTGAATTTTATATGGCTTCAAGTGTAAGGAAGATTTTTGGGCACCTCGCAAAGTGAATGATGAAGGTTGGCAAGCCGTCGAACACAAAGAACAACTAAGGCGTAGAATTTACAGAAAGATACACGAAATTGAAAATGAAAAAAAATCGAGAAAACCAACTTTTTTAATTGCACTTTCAAGACCTATGAAAGAGTTATTAAAACTAGACTAGAGTGGCGGCTAACTCAAAACAATAAATTACCCAAAAACCAATTTGGTTTTCGCAGAAATATGGGTACACTTGATGCTCTTTCCACCCTAGTCACGAACATTCAAAATACCTTCGGTAAAAACGACTATCACTTTGCAGTTTTTTTGGATCTCGAGGGAGCATACGATAGTGTTAATCTTGATATTTTAGAATCAAAGCTCATTTCTATGGGAATCCCAAATGATGCAGCTAAACATATTATTGATTTATATAGGAATAGGCAAATCTTTGTTAAAAACAACAACAATGAATATCTGGGACCCAGAATTACCTCCAAAGCACTCCCGCAGGGATCTGTTTTATCACCATTATTATTTAATGTTTATACTGCTGATTTGCACGAGGCAATAGCATGTAATATCGTACAATATGCAGATGATATATGTTTGCATTTCCAAGTGTCTACTATTTCTCAAGGCATACGAAAAGCAAAATTAGTAATTCAACAATTTATTAACTGGACACATCAGAACGGTTTTTCCACATCACTAGAAAAATCAGCAGTGGTGATTTTTTCTAGACACCGAGCCACAAAGCACCGTAGTGTAAAAGTGAATGGTGTACAAATAAAAATTGTGAATTCCTTCAAATATCTGGGTATGATTCTTGATGCCAAATTAACATACAGATTGCACATAAACTACATTAAAGAAAGGACTGAGAGAGGTATTAACTTGCTAAAAGTTGTCAGAAAAACTCATTGGGGCTCAGACCCTAAAACAATACTTCTTTTTTATAAAGCCTATATACGGTCTATTTTGGACTATGGGTGTACTTTATACGGTTCTGCGTGTAACACATTATTAGCCCAATTAAACAAGGTTCAGAATAAGGTATTACGCATATCCATCGGAGCGATGATGTCCTCGCCCATTGAAGCTATTTTAGCTGAAAGCAATCAACAACCACTCCAGTATAGAAGACGACATTTGGCAGTTAAACACTTAAACAAAATACGTAGATTAGACATGAAGGAATTAGAGGTATCAATAAAAGGTTTATCTATAGCAAATTTTACTAATAAATATTGGTTCAAAAAGAATGATCCACCTTTAACACGTGCTTTTGCAGACTTAAATAATAGGAAACCTTTGCGACACTCTATCTTCAGTGTTAACTACAATAAAATATTTATAACGCCAACTATGCATATTCCGCAATACACAAATTTTAACGCTTCAAACCAATTAATAGTTCAGGAAATAACGCAACAGTATGAGACTTTTACCATAATTTACACAGACGGATCCAAATCCACCAACGGTGTGGGATGTACCTTTCTCATACTCAGTATAAAGTATCACCAGTCATTTAAACTAGGAAAGGTATCAATCTTTACAGCAGAAGGACAAGCTATAATATCTGCAATCGAATGGGCTTGTCTAGAAAAAAAAAATTATAATTTTAAGTGACTCCTTATCAGTTCTAAAGGCAATAAAAAACCAATCAATAAGAAAATATAACAGCCCTATAGTCTTCAAAATAATGGATCGGGAAAGGAAGCTAAATGAATTAGGTTTCAAATGCATATTTATATGGGTCAAAGCACACGTGGGAATTCCGGGGAACGAAGCTGCCGATAAATTAGCAAAAGAAGCATGCTCTAAATTGTCAGTCGATATTGAAGATTTATCATCTGAAGATATAATAGCGCAATATAAGCACGAAGAACATATAAAATGGAAAGCGGAGTGGAAAGAAATTAAGGAAAGACATTCGTCGCATTACTTCCTAATTCATCCTGATTTTCCAAACAAAGTAGATCATATTTTTCTCGATAATTTTAATACATGTGCGACAACCACAATAACTAGAATGAAAATAAACCACGGTAAATTTCCAGCACATTTGTTCAAACTAAACTTAATAGACTCCCCTTTATGCCCATGTGGTGCCTATGGTGACTTAAATCACATTATATTACAGTGCTCCAATTACGACTCGCAAAGAAATAATTTCATAAAGAGTTTATTGAAAATTGGAATACAACTACCACTAAACATCACACATATTTTAGCACTTCAGAATACTAAGGTACATATGCTAATAATTCAATTCTTTCAAGACATAAAATACAAAATATAAAATTATGTATATAGGTATACACAAGTAGACATAAGTACTCAGAGATCATTAACAACCTCATAACTCTAGTGTAAACCTTTCCATGGGTCTACTCCTGTTTTTTGTATAGTCCGAAGACCATGACGACCCTCATCGGCAAATATTCCTACCTTGTGGCCTGTGTCTCATTCATATTTCATATTTAGTTTTTAAGGAAAATACATATATTTTTAAAACGACCGGTAGTGGCAGATGGCCAAGTAGCCGACGCCAAAAAAAAAAAACTTTTTAATAATCATCCTAGACCAATTAAAGTGCCTGTTCTTTGTCATCAAAATAAAGAGAGAAATCGATTGCCATTATAAAAATTCAGCTAGCTAAAATAGTAACAAAGTTGTTTTTAAAGTCAGTTTTTAGAAGTTTTAGATTTTCGGTCAATTTATTTTTAAGATTTTGAACGGCTTGAAGCAGCTAAATGAAGGCTCCAAATCTAACGTAGTTTACAAATCCGTGCTCCTCGCACACAAATTAGTTAAATTCAATTAAAATTGGCGATTTAAAAATTTTGATGAAAACATAAAAAACTACCAAAGGGTACCCCCCTTGGTTCCTTTTGCTCAAAAATTACATTTGAAGTGATTTCCTTAAAAAACTTCTAGTTGGATTCAAAGTTTCTACACGTCACTGTAAAGATCTCATTAAGACCCGCCTGAAAATCCACTTGCGCAAGAACAAATGTCAATTTAAAGCCCGTACGCTAATCGTACAGATTCACATTCGTGGATGTGCGAACAGTTCTTGCACCTTTCTTCTTGTAGTTTGGCCCGCTATTATTGTTTGCTCAAACAGACATGGCTTTCCTGCTTGGAACAGGAGCACGAGGTGGAAGATGAAAATGTAACCGGAATTCGCATTGTGCACGTATAAAACTTCGGCCATTTTCTAAATAACTAACAGCGAAACCTCTGCTTTTCCCACCCACCACGGGCATTCTTTGGATACTTTCAATCTACAATGGCATATGGTATTTTGAAGGGGGCATTCATTCGGCCGCCATCGTAAATTCACAATACAACGAAGAGCAATCCGTATCTAAGCAGGATTAGGGTATCGTGATAATTGTAAAATTCACTGAACTAGGAATTTTAACTCTTCCATAGGTGTCTCCAATATATTAGGAAGTATCCTGAGTACACGTATCTTGACCATAATCACAATGCACGGTATAAAGACGATTTGTTACCGGGCTATCACAGACTCACAAAATCTCGCTCAGGTGTTAATTACTTTGCTGTCAAATTCTACAAGTAACCAGTTCAGTTTAGAATTCTACCAAATACTATTTTTGAAAAGAAAATTAAGGAATTACTAATTATGGGGGCCTTTTACTCAATAGATGAATTTTAGAATATGACATCTCTGGAAAATTAGAATCATCTTCCAATTTTATAATATCTAACGCATCAAATTATTTTCCATTTGTAGAGTTTTCGAAATGATTGACGCACGTCACAAATTTGTTTCACTTTTAGGTTAGATTCTTAAGATTCCGTTTTTAACGTCTTACAACGTGCGTCTTTGCGATTTTAGGGTCCGATTTATGATTGTTGCATCGCTTCAAGAATGTCTTACTTTTAAAATCGATTTTATGTAGTTAAGGATCGTTGGAGAAACCGAGCACCTGTATGACAGAAGCCTGACGAATTAAAGATGTCCGACATTAAAATAGATATGTATACCCAAATCAAACAATTTTACTGTTATTGTTACATTCCGTGATTATGCATAAAATACACTCATGGACAAAATTATCGAATATTTTTTTGTAAACACTATTACTATTAATAATTTTAAAATTATTATCCTAAACTGATGTTAGTCATCTGGTAGGCTTATTACTAATTTGTTTTAAAACAATTTTGACGTTTCATTGCATTAATGGCGTTTATTATTGTCTCTCGCGAATTTTATCATAAACAATTCATTACATATTTTAAGAATTAAAGTGAATTAAGTCATTGTAGTGTAATTAACTAAGTTATACTAAATAGTGTTTGTGTTTTCCTCCACTAAAAACATCAGTATGCCACCATTCAGGCTCTACATAATGAAGGATATAAACAAAAAGATATCGCACGGCGTTTCAGGAGAGGTCAATGTACCATATCGAATGTTTTAGAAAGGTATGAAGAGACTGAAAATTTCTTAGGAAGACCCGGGCAAGGGCGTAAGAGATGTACAACAGCAATTGATGATTGATTTTTGATACTTAATTCTACACAAAATCGCACATTGACATCGACGCATCTCAAAAATGACAAGGCAAATTAATCTCGACTTCTAAAACAGTCGAAGATTAAAAGAAGCTGGCCTAAAGCCAAGATATCCGGCCAAAGTGCTACATCTTCAAAATCACAAAACTCGTCGATTAGAATTTACCAGAACGCGTATTCAGTGGAAAATTAAGAATTGGAAAAATACTCCTTCACGGATGAGATTATGATTTAATTATGGAAGCCAGACGGGCGAAACCACGTCTACAGAAGAGTTGGAGAACGATACGCCAGCTGTAATCATAGAGGCCGTTAGTTTTGGAGGTGGTGGTATAATGCTTTGGGTAGGTATTAGTTGGGAGGGATGCACCGAACTCCTGGAAGTGATTGGACGAATGACTAGTGACTGGTATATCGAAAATATACTGGAAGATCATGACCATATGTCGGCCATATTGAATACAAATATTTATATTGATGCACGATAACGCTCGACCGCATGCAGCTGACACAGTGACTAATTACATCGATGCAGTCTACATTCAAAGATTAGATTGCACACCATATAGTCCAGTCTTAGAACCAATCGAACATGTATGGGATTATCTTAAACGCCACATACAACGAAGAAATTCTGTTACTAGTACAACAGAACAGCTTCGGTTTGCTGCACAAGAAGAGTGGAACGCAATTCCTCAAAAATATATTCAAACTCTACTTGGCAGTTTGCCGAAAAGAATGCAAGCAGTAATTAGAGCTCGAGGGGAAAATACTAACTATGCACTTAATTTAATCAAAAGTCTTGTCTTTGCTATCAAGCGGTATTTAAGTATAAAGTAAATATTCTTAATTTTGATTCCATTTAACATAATTTTTTTTCATGATTTTCTTGTTATAAAAACTTAATATTTTCCACTGAATTTGTTTAAAATAAACTGTTTGTCGTAGTAGTAAATGACTTTTTACAAAGAAAAGTTATGAAAATTAAAAAAATATTCGATAATTTTGTCCATGAGTGTAGTATACATACTTTGCGGGAATACAATTTCAGCTTCGCGCAATTGCAAACCTTGTCACTTCGCGCAAGCCTCTATTACTCACGTAATATTGGTTTAATCAAAATATTTATACCAATTATGGATATAACTATAAAGAAAAAGGGCCCAAAATGGATTTACTGGAATCTCTCGAGGTACACAAAGCAAAACGTAATCCTGGTATTTCCCTACTTAACGAACAAACTGTATAAATGTATGTGTTTTTCGTTTGTTTAAATTACTTTTAGTTTGATAATGATTAGTACGTGATCGAAACTATAGTCGCTATTAATAAATCGTGTGATATTAACAAATAAAGTGTTTCATTTATAATTCAAAATGTATCACGAAGTAAACGCTTCCAGTGTCAATCAATTAATTCATAAAGAACTGTGGAAACATCAATTAGAACTATCCGGAACTATCAAACATATTTTTTTTTTAAGTCGCAGAGACAAAAGTTCTACAAGTTCTGAGTACATTGTCTGGATCTACTTAAGTTCAGTAATTTTTTCTAATAAATAAATTCGATACAGTCACGATTTATAGCATTTTTTAAATAAAGTTTTAAATTCAAAATAAACAATTTAATTCCGAAAATAACGATTTCCTGTCATTATAAGTATTTTCCGTTTCTCGTTGGTTAACGGCTAACTTTAATGTACCCAAATGTATCAAAAATCGTTCATTAATGGCCCCTATGAATGAATAATTTTTAATTAATAAACGATTTTTCATTAATGAACGATTTGTAGGGCCGCAGTGGTCTAGTGCAGCGCTGTCCAACTTCTCTTAGCCAGCGGGCCATTTTTTCTTTAGCAAATATTTCACGGGCCGAAAAGGATAGGTAAATAAAAAGTCAGTTCATGTCAACTCAAAAGTTATTTTATTTATATAAAAAAAATAAAGTCAAAGATAATAACATTTTTTCGACAAAGTTTATATTTTTGCATAATAAATATTGCGTTATATTTAATGTTAAAATGAAATATAACATACCAACGGACAAAACAATGTTATTCTTAAAAATAATACATAACAAGAAATAACAAAAACACAATAAAATTAGAATACTACTATTAAGCCTAAGCTATTTAATGGGAGCGTTGTGGCCGTAGTTATTGAGCAACAATTTCTTTTATGTCCATATAAATATTTGTTGTGGCAACTGTAATTATATTTTCAAGAGTGGAGTCTATCAAGCTGTTTCTAAATTTTGATTTTATATATTTCATGTCAGAGAATGTAGATTCGCAGATATATGTACTTCCTAACATAGAAATGATTTGAAGTCCAAAATCTCTCATTTTTGGATATTTTTCTTTATCCAAATATTTGAACACTTGTATTCCAGTTGCTCCACTAGACGCAATAATTGGATCAGTCAAAATTTGATGTACAGTTTACTATAACTCGCAAGCTGTAAAAAAAGCCGCCAGTTGGACAGCGCTGGTCTAGTGGGTAGAGGTCCGGCCTCTAGACCCCGCTGGTGCAGGTTCGAGTCCCGTCCGGGCGGTCACTTTTTTTACTTTTTTAACACGAAAAATGGCCGTGCGGGTCCCTGGATATATTTAGTCTTTGTCCTTATTTCACTTAAATGAATTTAAATGAATTATTAAATACTATATATCGGTTGTGGCTGAATGCCCTAGCTGGCTAAGCCAATTCCCCACCATCCTCGATTCCCTAACTCGAATTCCTATCAATCATATTTCCTAAAAAAAAGAACGATTTCTATTTAAGCATTAAATAGCTAATTCATGAGTGGCTAATTACTCATAATTACTGGAAATGTAAATGATAATAGCGAGAAAACGATCTATAATTTGTTTGACATGTAAATGCAAAAGTATATCAATTCTCTGCGTAAGAAACAAATTAGCGGCGAACCGCCTTCGATTTTGTTATACAATAATAGTGTGAAACGTCAAATTTATAAAACGCGTGTATCGAGTGAATGTCTGCTACTATGGATAGTGTCGAGTTTAAATTAACACCGCCAAAAGTACTAGCCATTGCAAATAATGGAACAATCAATTTCCTTGCTTCCGGAAAAGAGTACACATTTTTACGAAAAAACTTACGTAGAATTTATTTCCTGGTGCAAGGTGTAATAGGTAAGATGTCATTCGGAATCTGCGCTATTCGCATGTTTTGCCGATATTACTGCAAAGGGCTTAATATCAAGTTTATTTGTTTGTTTTCTTTGGATTTTCTCTAATCTAATTTCTAATGTTGATCTAAGTTACGATCAACGGAAAAATCTTGTAACCAATTCGTGTGTTAATTAATCTCAACAATTAACGTGAAAATGTCTCGATAATCGCCATCATTAACACACTTGTTGGTTAAATGACTATTTTATACTGCGTGTATTAAGAGTAATTAAAAGTGGCGTATTAAAAATATAGGGCCGAAAACGGTACATTTTTTTCATATAACATTTAGGGATAGAGGCCAAATGTTTTTAATGGATATTAGGGTGATATTTCACTTCCAACCGAACGTTTTTCCTGTGTAAAACTGCATTACCGAGAAAACGCGCATGCATATACATTATCTGTCATTCATCTATAATGACAGATAATGTCAATGCTAAACGTGGAGAGTGAGTCGATACGTGAATTTACAAATAATTATAATACTAGTGGATTCAATTACTAGGCACTGAACTGGTACTTTCTCTGATGGTTACACTAACAATGCAGAAACTAGGCACTAGCGCGGGGTTAATGTCAACGTAAATACGGCGCCTATGCGTACTACAGAATGATAGTTGAAAAGTTATCTACATTGCCGACCTGATATATTTTAACCTTTGACTATATACTTTTGGACTGCTAGCGCCACTTCATCTGTGTCTCCAAGCAACGGTGGCGCGGCGGGACCCTAAGTTGTTGCGGTATATTACTAAATTGGTAGCTATTTTGTGTCTATGACATATGACTCTATGAGCTCGCATTACATATTGTGATACCCTGCAATTTATTCACACCTTTGAATATATAAACATTTATATTGTTAAATATTCACACTATTGCTATGCGAAAGACTGTAATACGTCTACGTATATATGCCAACGCGGTCATAATACTCGTCAGCTGATGTACACGTCAGTTGACTTTTGACTTATAACCTAAAATTCTGTATTAGATTTCCATCAAATTCGAAACTTTGCAAATTATGGATTGATGCTTTGCTTGTAAAGAACAGGCAGGAAAGTGGACCCGAGTTGCCGAAATATGTTCACATTTGTATTCTCCACGTTGCTGATAAATACATCGAGAAATATTTTTTTTTGCTTTCCAGTTTTTAAATTACGCTCCATTTTCGGCTCCGGGGCGGGACTTATATCGGGCTCCAGCTCGTGGACAACTTTTAGAGCAGTACGGGAGGGGGAATAGCAGTCCAATAGTATATAGTCAAAGATTTTAACAATTTTAATGGAATCACTAGATTTCTATAATTGCATCAGTAAGATCTGCCAATCCCCTTTTTTTGTCCGTTTTAATTTTTTGTAACAATAGTATTAACGAAACGCGACACACAACTTAATTAACGGTAATGTATTTGTCAAATTATGAAAGGGGGTAGTGGGATAAGATGGGTGTGGCGGCGACCGCGCGATTTGAGTTACAAGTGTAGAAACCGTGTTTTAAATATTAAAAAGATGAGATTTGCATGCTCATTCTGTCATTTTGGACTTCTACCAAAAATGTGGTAAAAATGCGCTTTTCTTAAATTATTCCACTGTAAAATTGTGTGTATGTTTTTCTGGTCAGTTGTGTGATCGGATTTAGAGATGGGCAAAACAGCTACTTTTGAATCACGTTGCTACCTGTGATTGATACTTTCTAATATCAGTGATTTTAAACTGTGACTATGATCACAAAAATATCGCAGAAAAAATATAAAAAAATACAGAAAAATTCCATAACAAAATCATCCTCAGTGTCCGAAGTATCGTTTATTCAAAATCAATTTGATTTTTGTAAATTCAACAATTTTCAATAGAGATATGGATTTTTGAAAATTTTTGTTTTAATTTTTTGAGCAGCTGAACAAAAACATCGCAGAAAAAAATATAAAAATTGCAGGAAAAATTCCATAAAAAAATCATCCTCTATGGCTAAAGTATCGCTTAATCAAAATAAATTTGGTTTCAGTAAATTCAAAATTTTCAATAGAGATATGGATTTTTGAAAATTTTCGTTTTAATTTTAAAAAATCCATATCTCTATTGAAAATTTTGACTTTACAAAAACCAATTCGGTTTTTGTAAATAGAGATATGGATTTTTGAAAATTTTCGTTTTAATTTTTTTAGCATTTTAACGAAAACATAGCAGAAGAAAAAATAAAACATGCAGGAAAAATTCCATAAAAAATTATCCTCAATAGCCGAAATATCGCTTATTCAAAATCAATTTGGTTTTTGTTAATCCAAAAAATTTCAATAGATTTTTGAAAATTCCCATTTTATTTTTTTGAGCACTTTAACAAAAACACCGCAGAAAAAAATATAAAACATGCAGGCAAAATTCTATTAAAAATTATCCTCAATGGCCAAAGTACCTCTCTGTCAACTTTGTTTTTGTAAATTCAATAATATTCAATAGATATATGGATTTTTGAAGATTTTTGTTTTAATGTTTTGAGCACCTGAACGAGGAGGAGCATTTGGTGATTTTCGTAGTTTAGTGAATTGTTTTATTTTTATTTATCAGTTCATGAAGTTTTGAAATTTCAAAATTGGTTTCGTGGTATTATTTCAAAATGTATGTTTAGATATTCGCACTGAATCTTAAATTAAAATAAATTGTGAATCATTTTGGGTTTATCATTTGAAGCAATTATTTTTATATATTTGTTTTTCAGTTAATGAATATCATAATTTGAACATGAGCGTAAGAGTAAATGGGAGTATGAAAACAAAACAAAAATAGAAATGCTATTCTCTATTGTCTTTTTACAATTACGTTTTAAGTAACAGATGCAGTTTAAGTAGCAATCATTGTTTAGGTAACAGTTGTGATTTTAAGGAGTAATGACAGTTCAAGTCACAGTTTAAAAAGCAGTGATTTAAAGTAGCTGTGATTTAAAGTAGCAGTGATGTTAAGTAGCAGTGATGTTAAGTAGCAGTGATGTTAAGTAGCAGTGATTTTAAGTAGCAGTGATTTTAGGTATCGGTGATTTTAAGTAGCAGTGATTTTAAGTAGCAATGATTTTACGTAGCTGTGATTTAAAGTAACGGTGATTTTAAGTAGCAGTGATTTTAAGTAGCTGTGATTTAAAGTAGCGGTGATTTTAAGTAGCAGTAAAATTCGCCTATTAGTAACAGTAACGAGCTGTGATCTTTCAATACTAGTGAAAAATCACAAGTACGTGAAATATTGTCCATCCGTAATCGGATTTAATTGATTTAATTTTATTACACCCAAAACTAGAGAACGGCATTTTTTCCAGATTTTTACGGGTCATGGAACTCCAAAAACTTGGTGTAAACAGCAGAATTAGTTTTTCGGGAATATATTTTAAGCTTTCTTGTGCGCTTACAAAAAGGGGCCAAATAGCATAAGTAGCCATATTCATGACCTTTATTATCCCCTTAATAGCGTGTTAATGTCCTCACTTGTTCGCGCGACAACTGAAATTAAGTAAATTTTGTTTTCCATATCTTGGTAATAATCATATAATTACACGAGTAGTTGACAAAGTATAAGTCGTATATAATATTTTTAGGATAAATACATTATTGTATTGTTGTATATTTTTAATTGTGTATGTTATGTCAAGGGAAACTCAGATAAAGATAAATGTAGACAATTCAGTAACTATAATTTTAGGCAAACTTTTAATATATTGATTCCTAATCATACTTTATCTATGACTGCAAAGGGCCCTAATATTATGGCAATTAAATTATATAATAAATTACCTATCT
This sequence comes from Ocypus olens, assembly GCA_910593695.2. Taxonomy (NCBI): domain Eukaryota; kingdom Metazoa; phylum Arthropoda; class Insecta; order Coleoptera; family Staphylinidae; genus Ocypus; species Ocypus olens. The sequence goes on from OU343058.1 coordinate 38,470,110, forward strand.
CAATTTAATAAATTCCAAGTTGTAAATTGTTCAATAAGAAAGTGAAATTCCTCTTATTACAATATTCATTTTATTCAATCACTGAGTTTCTCGCCTGCGACTTTTAAAATATGTGTATTATTATGTATTTGTTATTACTATATGACTCATATACCTAGTGTATTTTGCTCTTAATTTGTATTTGCATTATATTTTATTTATTTTTAATTTTGTAATATCCCATGCTATATTTTAGTCTAATGGAAATAAATATTATTATTATTATAGCATATAAAAATGTTAGAATACATATAGGAACTTCGTTTTTTCGCTTAAAATATGAGTCCCAACAATACGACAATATTTGAAGTTCTACTGTTTACATTACTTGAACTGGTCGAGTTCCAGACGACTTTTATTCAGCATCAAATATAGATTTGGCGAAACATGAAGAATCATATGTGTTTGTTGATACCGCCGAACATAGGGTAATTGTAACCCCGAATGTGCGCAATGCCGTGCGCAATCGCCGTACAGCAATTCCAGCGCCATTACCACTAATGTACTTTACCGACATTGCGCCAAATTAAAATATTGTCGTATTGTTGAGACGTTAAGTCTTCGCGAATAACAATTTTGGTACCTTTGAGATATTTTTAGCGGAAAATATTCGGTTCAGTTTCATGACAACGTTCCAAATCAACGCTGTGATGGGAATTTTCAGTTTGTTCTTACAGACGTCCAGAAAAGCTGATTCAGGTTTTGAATTATCCTTTTTTATAATACCAAATATTCTTTGTTTGAAGTTTGAACTCTTCTGACTTTTTTCTAGTAGGTCCAACTTGTCCTCGATTTTCGTAATGTGGTTTTGCAGCGACTTTACCTTTTCGTCAAAGGCATTGATTTCTGATTTCAACTGCCCTCGTATTAACTACATCAGGTTTTTAATAAATAATGGATTTGACAGCACTCTCTCAACTACTTTTTGTATGAGTACTTCATCCTTCTCGGGATTACTTCTAGTGTTGGCTTCCGGAGGCAATTCGAGATTTGAGACCTCGGCTCGTGGCAACATGTTTACTCTTAACGGATGTAGATTTAATTGTAATGTATGTAATTTATATACAGGGTTAGTCAAAATGAATAGGACAATAAGAAAACTATTTTTAGACGAATGTATGTTTATTGTAACCAAACTACAGCTACGTATGGACAGATAAACTATCAAAGTTTTTTCTCACCTTCACAGATGTTCGATATGGCCGCCCCTTGTGACACGACAGACGTCCAGGCGATAGTCCAGTTCATTCCAAATCCGTTGCAGCACATCCGACGTAATGGCATCGATTGCAGCACATATGCGCTGTTTTAACTCGTCCAAGGTCAGCGGTAATGGAGGTTTGAAGACAGTGTCTTTCACATACCTCCTCTAGTCTTCGCTGCATTGATTCGCAAAAATTGTGTCGTTTTGAATAGTCTGCATTTTTCAAAGCCTGCACCATTTGGAATTTATACGGCTTGAATTCCAAACGTTTGCGTAACACGCGCCACACAGTTTTTTGCGGAACTTCCAATTCCATGGCTGCATGATTTGTCGACTCGTGGGGACTTCGTTGAAAGGATGCACGAATGGATTCCACAGTTTATTCGGAGACACGTGGTCGTCCTGTGCTTTTACCCTTGCATAAGCAGCCCGTCTCCTCAAATTGTTTTACCCACCTCCCAATGGAATGTCGATGAGGTGGTTCCTTGGCATACTTGGCTCGAAATTGTCGCTGGACCGTAATTACTGACATTGTTTTAGCAAATGTCATCACACAAAACGCCTTCTCCTTACCTGATTGTCCCGTTGTTTGCGACGGACCTTTTTTTTGCGAGGCATTCCATCGCGTTCGGCCTTATCGCTAGACTCTGATTTCGCGAGTACAATGACCCTGTGCAATATTTCACATTATCAGCTGATTCATTAATAAGCAGAACTCATTACCCAATTCCTATTTTACCTTTGTTTTTCTTATGTTTACCCTTCCGTTGCTCACTATACCTTGTATTGTGCATTATACATTGTTAGTCACCATAATCAGCACTTTGGTGTGAAGAGTGTGTCCCTGTTTTAATTTTTAATTTTCAATTAATTGCATTTTTAATCATAAAAATGCAATTAATTGCTGCAATTCTTCAACTGAAGCCCATATGGCTGTACACTGCTGCATCTGCAAAAGGATATACAGAATGACGTGTATTGATATTACTAAATCAGAGGCGCGGAAAATTAACTCAAAAAGTGGCCTCTCCTGGTCCTGCAGGGACTGTGTCCAACTTGGTGATGACTTAAATGGACTCAAAGCCGCAATTATCGTTTTGCAAGAGGAAATAAAACTTTTGAAATGTCCTTCAACCCCAAGATCTACTCCGAATGTTATGATTGAAACAGAAAAAATTATACAAGAAATATCGAAAGAGAGAAACGCAAATGCAACATAATTATTTATGGACTGCCAGAAAGCACATCTGAGTCGCGCACTGAGCGAAGTAATCATGATGCTAGTCACCTACGTGAAATCATGTCAGTTTTGAATGTTGCTCATGAGGAATTAAAACCTTTCAGATTAGGTAAACATGATTCGACGAGAACTAACAACAATAAGCGCCCACTAAGAGCCACACTTCCCACTGTGTCTTCCGTATCCACAGTATTTCGTAACATACAAAAATTAAATAGCATCGACAAGTTTAAAACTGTTAGGATATCACGTGATCAAACTCCATTTCAATCAGCAGTCTATCGAGATGTAAAGGCGGAATTGTTACAACGAACTGCTCAAGGCGAATTGGATATCTATATTAAGCATATTCGCGGTATTCCAACAATTGTGAAGAAGGATTCGGAAAACTAATTGATCCCGGAAGAACTCCCATACCACTTGAATTCTACTACCAAAACACTCGTGGATTACGCTCTAAGACGCATATGTTCTACGCTAACTGCTGCTGCTCTGCATACGACATAATATTTTTAAGTGAAACTTGGCTAAACGACAGTATAACTAGCTCCGAATTATTCCATAATAACTACAGTGTGGTTCGTCGGGATAGAAACTTTGACCTAACACGTCGAACTACAGGAGGTGGCGTTCTAATGGCTTTTTCTGATAAAATAATCTATGAAGTGATCGATACCAATCTTGTACAATCTGTAGCACCACTAATTGATCTTACCTTATGTAAATGTAAATGTGACTCTTATACTTTTTATGCAATGGTAGTTTATGTTCCTCCAGATGTTTCAAATGATTCTTTTGATGCATTCTTGGAAGCCGTTGAAGTGTTAATTTTAAACAAACCTGTTTTAATAATTGGTGATTTTAACGTGCCGACACTCTGCGATGAAATAAACTTTCCCGTATCACGTAAAGTTACTTCTATTAATAATTTTATGAATGTTTTAAAACTTGAGCAGTATAATCATGTTAAAAACACCAATTCCAAAACGTTAGATTTAGTCATGAGTAATCTTAATGGTAATATAGTTTTGGAACACGATAGACATCCTCTTGTAAAGGAAGATACTCACCACCCAGCACTATCTGGTACATTAGAAATTAAATCTAAACTCAAAGAAGCTACATTTCAGCATAATAGCAATAGAAGATACAACTTCCGGAAGGCCAACTACCTTAAATTATATATTGATTTTATTCATACTGATTGGTCAATTCTGGAATCTTGTGTTGATGTTAATGAAGCTGTTGATCAATTCTACAGTATCCTATATAATGTTCTGGATAACTCAGTACCATTTAAATCAAATTATAAGTCGAGTAACTATCCACCGTGGTTTACTAAGGACATTATTAAAAATGTCCGTCTAAACTATATTATCATCGCAAATGGAGGTCTACGAAGTCCTCTTTTTATCGTAGTGAATTTGTTAGAGTTAGAACCTTAACCAAGAATCAAATTAATGCCGCGTATAAGACTTATATGACAAACATTGAACTGAATCTGGAGAAAAATCCAAGAGATTTGTGGAAATTTGTACACCAAAGGAATGGTACCACCAGAATCCCTGGTCAGTTAAAAAATAATAGTGGGACATTCTCTACTCCTAAAGATATTGTCAACGCCTTCGCTGACACTTTTTCTGGAGTGTATCTTACTGAGAGCCCGGAAAATATTAGTTCAACAAATACCAATCGTGAAAGCTTTTGTATGCCTACAATTACTGAACTGGACATTATCCGTAGCATAAACAAACTCAAAACCTCTTTTTGGTGATGATCTAGTGCCTTGTGTTCTAATTAAGGATTGTAAATACATACTAGCAAAGCCTTTAGTAATAATTTTCAACTTAGCTATTTCTACAAATAAATTTCCTGATTACTGGAAACGTGCTGTTATTACTCCAGTTCTTAAAGAAGGGGACTCTTCTTTGCTTAAAAATTACCGGCCAATCGCTATCTTGTCTAATTTTGCAAAAATATTCGAGCAAGTTATCTACTATTATCTTTATAGCCACGTCCAAAGGTACATTTCTCCACAACAACACGGGTTTATATCTGGTAGGTCGACAATAACTAATTTGGCAACCATTGCGCAATATCTAAGTGTAACTCTTGACAATAGAGGCCAGGCGGATGTTATATATACTGACTTCTCGCGTGCTTTTGACATCATTGACCACAAAATTTTATTAAACAAACTTAGTAGTTTCGGTCTCACGGAAAATTTCCTTCAACTCATGGCATCTTACTTGGAAGGCAGACTAAACTATGTTCATTTCAATGGTTTCAAATCGCACACATATTTATCAACGTCAGGTGTACCACAAGGGTCAAATCTGGGGCCATTGTTATTTGTCGTATTCATTAATGATTTAATTACATCAATATCTTGCCCAATATTAGCTTACGCCGATGATCTAAAAATATACAAGAATATCAACTCTATGGATGATCAAATTTCACTTCAACAAAATTTGGACTTGATTTCGCAGTGGTGCGAAACAAACAAATTATTTCTAAATATTGACAAGTGTTACGCTGTGTCATATAGTCGTAAGCGTGTAATTGCTGAATATTGCTATCATATCAATGGTTCCGCGATTCTAAAGAGCACAGGTGTTAAAGATCTTGGAGTTATTTTTGATAACCGCCTAAGTTTTATCGATCACATTGATAATATGTGTAATTCTGCAATGAAGACGTTGGGATTTATAATGAGAACTTCTAAATATTTCAGCAATGTGTTATTACTGCGAACCCTATATACAGGGTGTCAATTTGAAAACTTTCAATGCGAATATCTGTGAAAATAAAATAGTTAGAAAAGCGCAATTTGGTACAAATGTTATACAGGTAGGGGGAACCAGAACCACCATATTTTGGTTATGGGGTGAGTGACCCCTTGGGCCCCATTCACCCTAACCCCAAAATTTTAAATGGCATCACCCCTTTTGTGATCCCTTAAATTAAACGTTTTTTCGAGTAGTATTCACCAGTACAAGATTTTTTTTTTAAATTTAATACAGGGCCGAACAAAAAAGTATAATTAAAATAAAATAAATTCTATGAATTGCTATTTTATTTAATTAGATTCTTATAATCCATTTTGGGCTACAAAAAAGGATAATACAATTTTTTGCTCCAAATACTCGAAGCAGTGGGTCAGGTTTCAACAAATAACAATCAGCTATTTCAGTCAGGTGTCTAAATCGCAATTCTTTCAGCCATACTGTAAACCATGTCTAATACCGGATAAAAAAGAAAATTAAATAGTGAATTCGTCTGAAATTATTTCACTTCGATCGTTTTTGAATTTGACGTACAATTTAACACACCTGACTGCAATAGGTGATTGTTATTTGTTGAAACCTGACCCACTGGTTCGAGTATTTGGAGCAAAAATTTTTATTATTATCCTTTTTTGTAGCCCAAAATGGAATTAATTATAAGAATCCAATTAAATAAAATAGCAATTCATAGAATTTATTTTATTTTAATTATACTTTTTTGTTCGGCCCTGTATTAAATTTAAAAAAAAATCTTGTACTGGTGAATACTACTCTAAAAAACGTTTAATTTAAGGGATCACAAAAGGGGTGAAGCCATTTAAAATTTTGGGGTTAGGGTGAATGTGGCCCACGGGGTCACTCACCCCATAACCAAAATATGGTGGTTCTAGTTCCCCCTACCTATATAACATTTGTACCAAATTGCGCTTTTCTAACTCCTTTATTTTCAGAGATATTCGCATTGAAAGTTTTCAAATTGACACCCTGTATATCTTTAGTGCGCAGTAAACTTGAATATGCTTCGATAATATGGTATCCATGTTACACTAGCAATACCTTAAAAGTCGAACGAATCCAAAGACGATTCCTAAAATTTCTATATTTCAAAGCAGACGGTATCTACCCTGAACGAAATATAGATTATTGCCAATTATTATCTAAGCATGAATTTTCCTCTTTGTCATCGCGCCGTGATGAAAGCAGCGCTTCTTTTATGTTTAAAATAATTCATAACTTTATTGATAGTGCAGAACTTTTAGGTTTAATTAATTTCCAAATTCCTAGATTATCATCTAGAAATTGTAATACATTTGCTATCGTTTCCGCCAATACTAATATATTGGTTAAAGCTCCACTTAGCCACATGTGCCGAAATAGTGATAAGCTATTTCGTGATATATTTATTAATAACCGAAATCCGCCATAATATGTATCATATGTACTGCTCTATTGTTGATTGTTTTCTTTTAATTTAAGAATATGTTAGAATTAGTTACAATTTTACTCTTACTTTAAATACTGTAGTATTATATTTCTTTTTTTTTGTTGTTATCCCTGTATTGGATTCTTCCGTTGGGTAATAAAATTTATTATTATTATTATTATTATTGTGCCATTTTGAAAACAGCGTCTTCTAGCGGCATTAACGTACATGTGTGTTGCCAAATAAAACTTTGATAGTTTATCTGTCCATACGTAGCTGTAGTTTGGTTACAATAAACATACATTCGTCTAAAAATAGTTTTCTTATTGTCCTATTCATTTTGACTAACCCTGAATTATAGAACCCGAAAATTGCTGATGTGTTTGGTGTTAATTGTGTTCTTATATTCGTGAAACATGTTCATATTATTCACGCCGGAAACCCCGTGTGCACCCTAAACCATTGGCGGTTTCAAGGGGGGTGGGAGTAATCAGGTAATTACCCCCCTAAAAAATTTTCGCTCATCAATTTTTATTGTTAAAAATTACCGATATTCCTTATTCCAAACAAATAATATAACCGGTACATTTTTTCAACGCTTTAAAATGTTGGAAAAAGATAGGGAGATTTCACGGAACAGGTGTATGGGAGCGGAAGAACCAATTTATTTATCTTCTTTTTTAATTACCCCCCTCTAAACAAGTTGGCTGGAAACGCCCTTGCCCCAAACGAAACGACATTTTAACGTTCCCTTACTTAAGTGCGTTGCTCTTTCGAAAAATTGATTTCGCGTGCACTTATAATTTTACTCTTGCTAATGTTATATATAGGCAGCTGTGTAATAAATATTTCGTCTCTATTTCAGATCCGACGTAAAGAGAACGTGACGACGACAGTGCTGGAGAAAAGTGGTGTACCTTCGGAGGTGGTGTAAACAAGGTGTGAATGTGATATGTCTGTGGGTTGCGCAATCGGTTCGTGCGTGCTCGTAGTACGGGTAAATCGTAAGTAAGCATGTTGTCGTACATGATACCGATTGATGAGAAGCCTCCTCCGGGCCCGGCGAAGGCTCATCTCCAGTTGACGCTCGAACCGCTGACGAACGGTCGCGGCAACTCGATCAGCAAAGAGAACAGCATCAGCAGTTTCGCGAGTGATGCCACCACGGCGACGGTCAGCCACAGTTCGGCGACGCCCACCAGTTTAACTGATAGGAGCAAACCTAAGCTGCTCATCAATGGAGGAAAACATCAGAATCTTAAAAGGTAAGTTTAATTGGGGTCCGTCAACTTGGCCCCCCCACTTTCGATTTTTTGGAAAAAAAGTGTTGCTCCAGAAAGCCCTTAGCTAGCTCCAGCTAGCTCCACAAAAATTAGAGCTGGCTCCAAAAAGGTAAAAAAGTTATAGGGGTTTGAAATTTGGCGGGGCCAAGTTGACGTTTGCCCCCCACTTTTGATTTTTTAACTTTTTTTTTAAGATATAGATTCCTCAGACCTAGCTCCAGCAGGCTCCATCAATTTTAAAGCTGGCTCCACCCCACAACCCCTAAAAAATTACAAAAACAGTATTCACCCTAGCCCCCCACTTCAATATTTTTTACTTAATTTTAAGTGATTTTATAGCTTAAAGCTAGCTCCAGCCGAATATGTAAAAAAATTTGGAGAAAAGAATACGGATAAAAAGATATAAGGGTTTTAATATAAGACGTGAGCTTTCCTGAATCCTGTATGCGCATTCCCAATTGTGTGATCATATTATAACGTTAAATGCGAATTTTCGGTTAAATCCAACGGAGTTGGTGCCAATTACCAATTACATTATTATATACGGTAATAAGGGTTCCTTAAATATTGCATTACCATCATTTAGGCCTTAGGGCCGTCCTTGAAATAAATATTTAACTTATAAACAATTCGTATATTTGTTAAATTATTAATTAATTATTTGAAATATATATTGAAAATAAAATTTAGTCAAATGTGTGTGTTGAATCAAAAGGATGGCAAATATTGTAAATTAATAAGACAGTGGCGTAGTGAGTGATTAATTGAGACATGTGAAAATATTGCCAATTTCAACGAAACTTGGTACATGTGCTATTTATAATCTGGAAAAAAACAATGTGAGGGTAAAACAGCCCTTGCATCTCTGGGGGTGGAGTGGGCTAGGGGTGGCATGCGGAAATATTGTCAAATTCAACGAAACTTGGTACACGTACTATTTGTAACCCGGAAGAAAATTCAATTCAATTCAATTCAATTCAATTAATTTATTGGTGTTAAGTAGCTTACTTAAGTAGAAATAATTTGAGGGAAAAATAGCCCTAGCATCTCGGGGGTGGACTGGGCTAGGGGTGGCATGCGAAAATATTGTCAAATTCAACGAAACTTGGTACACGTACTATTTGTAACCCGGAAAAAAATAATTTGAGGGAAAAATAGCCCTATCATCTCGGGGGTGGACTGGGCTTGGGGTGGCATGCGGAAATATTGTCAAATTCAACGAAACTTAGAACACATACTACTTATAACCAGAAAAAGACAATGTAAGTGAAAAATAGCCCTAGCATCGTGGGGGGTGGAGTTGGCTAGGGTGGAGATTTATCCATAAAAACATTTTTCTTTCGTCACCCTCTGCTGATTTTTGGATTTTCAGCCAAAACTATGCCATTTTCTGAAAAAAATATAAGAGACCAAAGTTGTAGAGCGGAAAATTTTCGATCACATAGGTCTTTTGACTTTTCTAATAATGCGTGCATTGCCCGCCAGAGTGCGCAAAATCGTGACCGTGTATGCATTTTAGCGTTTTTTTCAAATTCTTTATTAATTAATTAAAAAAAAAAAAACGGGAAATTATAGGAAAATTAAAATACCCTATATCGATTCAAACTTTTCCGCTCTACAACTCTTAATAAAAGCATATTTTTCCCAAAATGCATAGTTTTCGCTAAAAATGCAAAAAACCATGGAAAAACGCAAAAATTGATACATACAGTTTCAATTTGCATTTTTAGCGAAAACTTTGCATTTTGCGCAAAAATTGCTTCTAATAAGAGTTGTAGAGCGAAACATTTTCAATTAGGGCTCGACGTTTACTCCGTTTTTCGTTTAAACGTTTAAACGTGTAAACGTTTACCGTTTATTTGTCACGAATAAAACACGTTTAGCTTAATAAATAAACGTTTACAACACGTTTAACCTAATAAACGTTTACAACCCGTAAACTAGAAATGATTCCTCATGTTTTTATACTCCATTTGGGGGTCTAAAACTCATATCTCGGTGTTTCGTAAGATTCCCAATAATTTTACACATTCGATTCAAAGAGGAACCAACTGGTCTATAGGGGGTTGAACCCTTCAAACTTCGAATGCCGACGTTTCGGACGGTTTTCGAGAAACTATTTACTTATTAAGGTGTACCAAATAATAATAATTTATTCATTTTTTTCCGCTACCGGAAATATTGTAAAACACGGCGAACGAACTTCGAAACAGATATTTGCAGGGTGGGTTATACGTTTCTATATTAAACGATTTTCGTCAACACGTTTAAACGAAAAAATCCGTTGAAACGTATACACGTGTAAACGTGAATATCCGTTTAAACGCAAATATCCGTTTAAACGTTTAGAAACCGCTTGCCAACTAAGAACACGTTTATCCGTGTACACGTATCCGTGTATTAACGAGCCCTATTTTCAATCGATATGGGTCATTCGAATTTTCGTATAATTTCCCATTTTTCCACTGGAGGGTGCGGAAAATAAAGTATAGTGCAATTTTTAATGAAAAAAATTGAAAAAAAAAACGTTAAATGCATATACGGTCTCGATTTAGCGCGCTCTGGCGGGCAATGCACGTATTATTTGAGTCGAGAGACCTATATCGATCGGAAATTTCCGCTCTACTATTTTGGTCTCTTAGAAGTTTTCCAGGTAATGCATAGTTTTGGCTGAAAATCCAAAAATCAGCAGATTTGAAAAGAAAAATGCATTTATTGATAAATCTCAAGAATCCTTAATATTTTATTATACAAATTGTATATCATTAGAAAGCTTATCAAAAATGCCATAGATTGGTGGCAACGTATATAGGGTGTTCTATTTGAAAAAAAATAGTTATCCATTGTTTTGCGTTTGTTAACATCCTGTATAGCAGTATGAACAAAAAAGGACCAAAGCCGATGCGTATTATTCTTCATGATGTGGAAATTATTTTATTAGTAAAAAATGATGCTATCTTTGCTAGGAACGCTTCTGCAATGTTTTCAATGTGCACATGTTTTTGCCACAAAATTGCCCAAAACTAACCAACTCTCCATAATAGACCCATAGTATCTTGTACTATTTTTATCAGCTTCTTAAGAGGATTAAAAATAAAGTATAAAATATGGGGTGTTCCATTTAAAAAAAAACATAACTTTGATCTGTTATTTATACTGGGACACCCGGTAGCGTGTACAGTGTTGCTTAAACTGTAGGCACAACAAGAAATTTTAGTTGTTTAACTGTTGTTTCTAATAATTTCATTTCGTGTACATTTTCAACAGGTGATTTTTTCTTCAGATTTCTTTAACACAACTTTGTTTTGGGTCACAAACAAATGTTTTACGCAATATCAACAAGTAGTATCGATTTAACTATTAGTGAATTTGTTTACATAACATACATAAAAAAATATAAACAGCACTTTGCGATCATTGACAAAAATGACAAACTAAATTAAGACCCACTGCACGAGAATTTGATATAGGTATCTTATCAAATTCCCCACTGCTGGCTTCGTTTACGGTTAATCACGTTTTAAAGGCTGAAATTCTGAAATACCAAGATTTGTTTAAATGACAGGTAAATTTTCGTCAATGTTCGTAAAGTTATTTTTTTAGTCCGTACTTTATGCCAATCAAACGTACCAAAAATTAAATAGATACTATTTGTAGTGGATTAAGTTATACATTTGATTATATCGGAAAACAGAGTTTTGTTTAGGAAATCTAAAATTTAAAAAAAAAATTATCGTTGAAAAGATTTTTCACTACTGCTTTGAAATATGAACGACAAGAATTAGTTTTTATGGCAAATACGATGAAATTGTCGACTTCAGGAAATATTAGTAAGTATAATTCGCTCATCGGTTATCTACATATTCTTTGGATGAAAAGATGATTTCATGATAAAGCTATAAACCTTAAAAAATGTAATTTATATTTTTTAAATGCGACATATTTTTAATTTTTAATATTTAATGTTTTTATGTAAAAATATGTAGATTACAAATATTTTGTATTATTGTGATTTCTCCAGTTTGAATGAATGTTTATCAGTTTGTAATAATTAATATACCTATAGATCTCCTAAAATTCTAAAACGATTATTTATATTTTGTTAGTTTTTAAATAATATACAGGGTCCTGCATCTCACCTCCCGTCTTCTATAGCTTAGTAGAATAATTAATAATCGATTTATAGTTATATGAAAAACAGTAAAACAATTAAATTTTTATTTTACAATTTTTGCTCATTATTTAACTATTTTGGTGAAATTCTTGGTTGTCGCGATAGGAGAACGGTTTCGGACTAATTTATCTCTTCGCTGCACTAGTTAGATAATGGAGTAAATCGACTTACCAATTTACTGTTTCACCCTCACTCAGTTTCTTTCCGGGTTGTAAATTGGAAGTGTATTTTACCCTCACATTATTTTTTTACAGGTTATAAATAGTACGTGTACAAAGTTTCCTTGAATTTGACAATATTTCCGCATACCACCCCTAGCCCACTCCACCCCCTGAGATCCAGGTTATAAATAGCATGTGTACGAAGTTTTCTTGAATTTGACAACAGTTTCGCATGCCACCCCTAGCACACACCAACCCCTAAGATTCTAGGGCTATTTTACCCTCACATTATTTTTTTCCAGGTTGTAAATAGTACGTGTACCAAGTTTTCTTGAATTTGACAATATTTTCGCATGCCACTCCTAGCCCACTCCACCCCCCCCCCCCCCCCGAAATGCTAGGGCTATTTTACCCTCAAATTATTTTTTTCCGGGTTACAAATAGTACGTGTACCAAGTTTCGTTGAATTTGACAATATTTCCGCATGCCACCCCTAGCCCACTCCACCCCCAGAGATGCAAGGGCTGTTTTACCCTCACATTGTTTTTTTCCAGATTATAAATAGCACGTGTACCAAGTTTCGTTGAAATTGGCAATATTTTCACATGTCTCAATTAATCACTCACTACGCCACTGTCTTATTAATTTACAATATTTGCCATCCTTTTGATTCAACACACACATTTGACTAAATTTTATTTTCAATATATATATTTCAAATAATTAATTAATAATTTATCAAATATACGAATTGTTTATAAGTTAAATATTTATTTCAAGGACGGCCCTAAGGCCTAAATGATGGTAATGCAATATTTAAGGAACCCTTATTACCGTATATAATAATGTAATTGGTAATTGGCACCAACTCCGTTGGATTTAACCGAAAATTCGCATTTAACGTTATAATATGATCACACAATTGGGAATGCGCATACAGGATTCAGGAAAGCTCACGTCTTATATTAAAACCCTTATATCTTTTTATCCGTATTCTTTTCTCCAAAATTTTTTACATATTCGGCTGGAGCTAGCTTTAAGCTATAAAATCACTTAAAATTAAGTAAAAAATATTGAAGTGGGGGGCTAGGGTGAAAACTGTTTTTGTAATTTTTTAGGGGTTGTGGGGTGGAGCCAGCTTTAAAATTGATGGAGCCTGCTGGAGCTAGGTCTGAGGAATCTATATCTTAAAAAAAAAGTTAAAAAATCAAAAGTGGGGGGCAAACGTCAACTTGGCCCCGCCAAATTTCAAACCCCTATAACTTTTTTACCTTTTTGGAGCCAGCTCTAATTTTTGTGGAGCTAGCTGGAGCTAGCTAAGGGCTTTCTGGAGCAACACTTTTTTTCCAAAAAATCGAAAGTGGGGGGCCAAGTTGACGGACCCGTTTAATTGTATTATTTGATCATTTTAATCACAGTGCGTACGTACCCTTTGGGTACCGAGTCAGTGCAGGCGTGCGTTCGGTATGAATGTATTTAATTAATTCGTTAACTGCCAACTACGAGATAACTCCTGGTCTGCATTTCGGTCCTGGAAGCCGACTAATTGTAAGAGTTATGTCAAAGTTGATTTATTTTTATTGCCCTGCAATTTTAAGTGTATTCGTGAAATATGTAAATAATAAAAAAAATGAAGTTCGATTTACACTAATAGGATATTTATTTACAAATAAACAATATTCCTATTTAAAAAGCAAAAGAATATTTTTTCAAAAACAGAACATTTTTGACCTTTTTGGCGATTACCATGTAGTATATACCATAATTGCAGTTTTAAATAATATAATGTAATTAAACCGAATTGCATTTTTTGTACCGGAATCCTGAAAATTAATGTGGCAGGGGCAGTGGTAAGTGTATCCGATCTTCCTGATTTTGCTTCGGCCACGTCGTGGCCAATTTTGCCTACATTTTCTTTTTTGACATCTGTTGCTTCATCTTCTTCTGCACCTTCGCCGAAAACTGCTTGAACATTTCTTCATTTAATTGTTGGCGTGTCGTTGTTGACGCCGCCCATCCGTGGTCATGACACACATAACCAAAACGTGACAATAATTACTAATTTAGATGTGATTTTAAATTACGTTCATTCATTTTCTATATACACTCGTTGTTACCATTATTATGCTAGTAAATGCGGTTGATAAGCATGAATCGCAAGTATGTGATTTCCTCTAATTATAGTCGATATGCGGTATAGTAAACATCTCAAAAATGATCATAACTTAAGTCCTTTTTTCATTAGCATTTACATTATTCCTTGTTTTGGTACCACGCAACTACCTAATCATCTGCACGTCAATATAATTGCGCTAGAGTATATTTCCCAGTTGTGTGCAAATAGACATTATCATTAACCTCAATGCCCGTGCTTTTGTCGATGTTCGTAAAAAATAATAAAGGAGATAAGTTAGGGACCTACTTTTACACAATGATAAGTATTATGAATTTCACTTGTGTATTTAATCCGTGTAATCCGAATACCGCATTTTAATTTAGTATAATTTTGTTTCACTAATTACAGTAGGTATTCATAATAGCGTGTAACGTAATTAAAGTAAAAAGTAACGATGGACCTAGATTGGATCCGTATATCTCTCAATGTAGGGCAATTATGTGGTCCGATGTCGCCCTATCGGGAATAGTGTAGGCACCACTATTCCCGATAGGGAAGCAGTTGCAATTATGCGGTGGGGGTACCATGAGTGAATTTGAGGATGATTTTTTGTGTTGGCTGCTGCTAGAGAACAACGTTCTCCATAGCAAGAGACGTAAAAAAAAGGTACAGGTACTTTAGTTTAATGAAGATACGAGTAGATCTGCGGGAGAGTTTTTGGCCCTTGTGTCTAACGTTTCGAATGAATAATTACATTATACAGTAAGCCAATGTGTCTCGTCAGTTGTGGATGCGATATGGAAATATTTCTTTGAGTGGCACCTATTCCTGGTGAGAAAATATTTAATAATAATTATTATTATTATTGGTGTTTGTAATATATAGGGTGTCAATTTGAAAACTTTCAATGCGAATATCTCTGAAAGTAAAGGAGTTAGAAAAGCGCAATTTGGTACAAATCTTATACAGGTAAGGGGAACTAGAACCACTATATTTTGGTTATGGGGTGAGTGACCCCTTGGGCCCCATTCACCCTAACCCCAAAATTTTAAATGGCATCACCCCTTGTGTGATCCCTTAAATTAAACGTTTTTTGGAGTAGTATTCACCAGTACAAGAATTTTTTTTTAATTTAATACAGGGCCGAACAAAAAAGTATAATTAAAATAAAATAAATTCTATGAATTGCTATTTTATTTAATTGGATTCTTATAATTCGTTCCATTTTGGGCTACAAAAAAGGATAATAATTTTTTTTTTCTCCAAATACTCGAACCAGTGGGTCAGGTTTCAACAAATAACAATCACCTATTGCAGTCAGGTGTGTTAGATTGCACGTCAAACTCAAAAACGATCGAAGTGAAATAATTTCAGACGAATTCACTATTCTCTTTTTTATCCGGTATTTGACATGGTTTACAGTATGGCTGAAAGAATTACGATTTAGACACCTGACTGAAATAGCTGATTGTTATTTGTTGAAACCTGATCCACTGCTTCGAGTATTTGGAGCAAAAAATTTTATTATCCTTTTTTGTAGCCCAAAATGGAATGAATTATAAGAATCCAATTAAATAAAATAGCAATTCATAGAATTTATTTTATTATTTTTTTTTTGTTGTTTTTTGGCGTCGGCTACTACTACTGCCACTACCGGTCGTTTTAAAAATATATGTATTTTCCTTAAAAACTAAATATGAAATATGAATGAGACACAGGCCACAAGGTAGGAATATTTGCCGATGAGGGTCGTCATGGTCTTCGGACTATACAAAAAACAGGAGTAGACCCATGGAAAGGTTTACACTAGAGTTATGAGGTTGTTAATGATCTCTGGGTACGTATGTCTACTTGTGTATACCTATATACATAATTTTATATTTTGTATTTTATGTCTTGAAAGAATTGAATTATTAGCATATGTACCTTAGTATTCTGAAGTGCTAAAAGATGTGTGATGTTTAGTGGTAGTTGTATTCCAATTTTCAATAAACTCTTTATGAAATTATTTCTTTGCGAGTCGTAATTGGAGCACTGTAATATAATGTGATTTAAGTCACCATAGGCACCACATGGGCATAAAGGGGAGTCTATTGAGTTTAGTTTGAACAAATGTGCTGGAAATTTACCGTGGTTTATTTTCATTCTAGTTATTGTGGTTGTCGCATATGTATTAAAATTATCGAGAAAAATATGATCTACTTTGTTTGGAAAATCAGGATGAATTAGGAAGTAATGCGACGAATGTCTTTCCTTAATTTCTTTCCACTCCGCTTTCCATTTTATATGTTCTTCGTGCTTATATTGCGCTATTATATCTTCAGATGATAAATCTTCAATATCGACTGACAATTTAGAGCATGCTTCTTTTGCTAATTTATCAGCAGCTTCGTTCCCGGGAATTCCCACGTGTGCTTTGACCCATATAAATATGCATTTGAAACCTAATTCATTTAGCTTCCTTTCCCGATCCATTATTTTGAAGACTATAGGGCTGTTATATTTCCTTATTGACCGGTTTTTTATTGCCTTTAGAACTGATGAGGAGTCACTTAAAATTATAATATTTTTTTTTCTAGATAAGCCCATTCGATTGCAGATATTATAGCTTGTCCTTCTGCTGTAAAGATTGATACCTTTCCTAGTTTAAATGACTGGTGATACTTTATACTGGGTATAAGAAAGGTACATCCCACACCGTTGGTGGATTTGGATCCGTCTGTGTAAATTATGGTAAAAGTCTCATACTGTTGCGTTATTTCCTGAACTATTAATTGGTTTGAAGCGTTAAAATTTGTGTATTGCGGAATATGCACAGTTGGCGTTATCAATATATAATTGTAGTTAACACTGAAGATAGAGTGTCGCAAAGGTTTCCTATTATTTAAGTCTGCAAAAGCACGTGTTAAAGGTGGATCATTCTTTTTGAACCAATATTTATTAGTAAAATTTGCTATAGGTAAACCTTTTATTGATACCTCTAATTCCTTCATGTCTAATCTACGCATTTTGTTTAAGTGTTTAACTGCCAAATGTCGTCTTCTATACTGGAGTGGTTGTTGATTGCTTTCAGCTAAAATAGCTTCAATGGGCGAGGACATCATCGCTCCGATGGATATGCGTAATACCTTATTCTGAACCTTGTCTAATTGGGCTAATAATGTGTTACACGCAGAACCGTATAAAGTACACCCATAGTCCAAAATAGACCGTATATAGGCTTTATAAAAAAGAAGTATTGTTTTAGGGTCTGAGCCCCAATGAGTTTTTCTGACCACTTTTAGCAAGTTAATACCTCTCTCAGTCCTTTCTTTAATGTAGTTTATGTGCAATCTGTATGTTAATTTGGCATCAAGAATCATACCCAGATATTTGAAGGAATTCACAATTTTTATTTGTACATCATTCACTTTTACACTACGGTGCTTTGTGGCTCGGTGTCTAGAAAAAATCACCACTGCTGATTTTTCTAGTGATGTGGAAAAACCGTTCTGATGTGTCCAGTTAATAAATTGTTGAATTACTAATTTTGCTTTTCGTATGCCTTGAGAAATAGTAGACACTTGGAAATGCAAACATATATCATCTGCATATTGTATGATATTACATGCTATTGCCTCGTGCAAATCAGCAGTATAAACATTAAATAATAATGGTGATAAAACAGATCCCTGCGGGAGTACTTTGGAGGTAATTCTGGGTCTCAGATATTCATTGTTGTTGTTTTTAACAAAGATTTGCCTATTCCTATATAAATCAATAATATGTTTAGCTGCATCATTTGGGATTCCCATAGAAATGAGCTTTGATTCTAAAATATCTAGATTAACACTATCATATGCTCCCTCGGGATCCAAAAAAACTGCAAAGTGATAGTCGTTTTTACCGAAGGTATTTTGAATGTTCGTGACTAAGGTGGAGAGAGCATCAAGTGTACCCATATTTCTGCGAAAACCAAATTGGTTTTTGGATAATTTATTGCTTTGAGTTAGCCACCACTCTAGTCTAGTTTTAATAATTCTTTCATAGGTCTTGAAAGTGCATGGCAAAAGTGATATTAGTCTGTATGATGCGCATTTCGATTTATCTTTCTTAGGCTTCACAATGGGAAATAAAAGTATTTTTTTGTGAGTTAAATTATTTGAGCCAGATTCAATATAACTACTCATTTCATTGATAAGAAATTCTTTATAAGACTTATGCGCATATCTAATCATATCATAGGTAATGCCGTCTATACCCGGCGCAGTATTCTCTCCATTCATCAGGGCCAAATCTAGTTCTTCAATTGATATTTTCTTATTTATGGGGTGATTACCATTGGTATATATTGAACTTTCACAGTTTTGCACTGATGGCGCAGCTGCATTACACAGGAATTCTTCAAACAGGTGATCAGGTATAGGTGCAGTGGTAGTGATATTTTTATTTGAAATTCTTTTTGCTGTCCTCCAAATCTTATTAATAGGCGTATTTTTATTAAGGGAGCTACACAAATCAACCCATGACTGTTTCGCCTTTTTTTTAAATATTCGTTTTACCTTAGCCATAACTTTCCTACATAGTATATACTCATTTATGTTGTATGTTTGTTTGTACCTATTAAGTTGATGACGCCTTTCTAAAACTAAAGTGTCGCATTCCTTGTCCCACCATTTAGGCTTAGATATGTAATCGACTTTATTAACATTAATTAGAGGTATACAACAATTTGCGCTGTTAGTAAGTATTTCTTCCGGCGTACTGTCTAGATGATTTGTGATTGATGTTAGCTGTTGATATTGTAGCCAATCCGCGTTATGTGTGTTCCAAATTCGCGTAGTTTTATTTTTTAATATTCTTTGCGGTTCATAATTAATATTAATAATAATGGGTAGATGATCTGATCCCAGAGTATCCTCTGTAATTTCCCACATGGATTGGAGCGCTAGACCTGGTGAGGCTAACGTTATGTCTACAACGGATTTATTGTCAGTAGGAGCAGCTATCCTAGTTGGATCTCCATTGTTTAAAACTACTAAGTCTGTTTCACCTAGACTATCAACTAAAAGTTTGCCTGCAGGGGTGGAGTGATTGGATCCCCAGTGTGGATGGTGACCATTAAGATCACCACCTAGTAAAAGGGGTCTTGAAGGTTTTTAAAAATGTCTTCATATTATTTCTTTGAGATACTTTTATTTGGTGCTCGATAAACTGATATTATATGTATGCTGCCACCATTTGTAAAAAGTTTAATTCCGCACATTTCTATAGTATTAAAAGTCTTTTTATCTAAATTAATTTCTTTGTACTTAACATTATTTTTTATTAAAATTAGAACTCCCCCTTTGCCGTCTGGCCGGTCCTTGCGTAAGCAGTTATAATTTGGAATTTTAAATATTTTATTTGGCTTTAGCCAAGATTCCGAGATTAAAATAACATCATAATTATCTTTCTTAAAAAAGACATAAAACTGTTTTTGTTACTATTAATGGATCTACAATTCCATTGCATTATTTTCAGATGCGCCATTTCGAATATGAGGTTCGACTACAGAGTGATCTAAATATCCGCTGATGAATTGTTTTAGCTGTCTTAATTTTGAATTCTCATTTATATTAGAATTTTTTCTTTCTAAAATATCAATAAATCGACCTAAGTCATTTAAAAATTGTGTTAAGCCACCCTTTGAAATGCTGGACGTATCCAGCTTTTCTGTAGAGGTTGAGGGTTGACTTTCTGCCGAAAAAGTGTAAGTGGATGATGGGTGTTGAGGATAACATAAAATTTTTTATTTCTGCTAGATGCAGAAATTAATTTACGTTTTTTATTTTGGGTTGTTTTATTTATTGAAGAAGAATTGGACTTTTGATAATCGGGCGTACCCTTTCGGTTTATATTTTGAGTATTTGTAATAGGGTCAAAAATTGTCTGATTATTTTCGGTTGGTAAATTAGGAAAATCAATTTGATTATCTAGTGCCGCGAAGCTATTACGCAGAGCGATAGTTGCAAAAGATGGGTATTCAGCTATTTTTTCAGCTTCCCTAAATGATACATTGTTCATGGACATAATCTGCTTAATTTTCTTTTGTTCCAAATATTTAGGACACTTTCTAGAAGTAGAAAAGTGGTCATTGCTACTACAATGAATGCATTTATACACTAAACTCGTGCATGTATCTTTGTTCGGGTGTTCTTCTGAGCACTTCCTACACAAAGTTTTACTAGAATTACACATATGAGTTGTGTGCCCGTAGTGTAGGCACTTAGTACATTGAATGACTGGTGCAATATAACATTGAACTTCGAAAGTGTTGTAATTGATGTAAATTTATGGCAATTTATCCCCTTTAAAGTTTACGATGACCATTTCTCTGGGCACTTTTTCATTAGTCTCAGCTACCCATCTAAACATTCTTCTAACATTTGTAACCTTTACATCAGAAATGATATCCCTTAGAATAATTTCGTCACTAAAAAATGTGGCTACCCCCTTAATGATACCCCTACGTTCCACACAATGGCGTGGTACATATGCTATTAAGCCATTAGTTTTCCAATATGCATTGTTTACTAGAGTATTTGCGGCGATTAAATTATCTACAACTACTTTTATTTTATTTCTGCCAATGGCATTTACATTAATAATATTGTTTTTTACTGTATCTAACGATTTTAGATAGGACCCTACTCTCATAGGGTGTAATTTTCTTAGTTCCTTTCCGGAATGTTCCATATAAATTGTGTATGGCGAAGAATTTGATTTATCATATTTAATATTAAAATCAACGTTTTTATAAACGTTTTTTGCTTGAGCGCTCGACTCGGTCGTCGCGGCCGGCACGTGTGCTTTTTGTACCACATTTCCGACCTCGCTAATTTGCGGGTCCGCTGCAACTAAATTTACTATCGCGGGATATTTATCAGAAGACTTACGTGGGGGCGGTTTCCCGCCCCCTATGTCGACATCCATATGCACTTAGTCTTTAGGCACGGAAGAAAAACTAAACAAAAACTGACTGTTAATTAAATTCACAGATTCGCTGGTAAATACGTCCGCACTCGATGACACTCGAAATAAGACTTTTTATTTTATTTTAATTATACTTTTTTGTTCGGCCCTGTATTAAATTAAAAAAAAAATCTTGTACTGGTGAATACTACTCCAAAAAACGTTTAATTTAAGGGATCACAAAAGGGGTGATGCCATTTAAAATTTTGGAGTTAGGGTGAATGGGGCCCAAGGGGTCACTCACCCCATAACCAAAATATGGTGGTTCTAGTTCCCCCTACCTGTATAACATTTGTTCCAAATTGCGCTTTTCTAACTCTTTTATTTTCACAGATATTCGCATTGAAAGTTTTCAATATAATATAATGTGTAATTTTACACAGGTCAGAAATTTGAAGAAATGGCGGTGGGATTTTGAGAGCGATTAAATTGTATTCGTGCCATTGGATGGATTGATGGCAAGCACATTTCTCCAAAGCCTTCGACAGGGTTAATCTGAAATTGCTAATTCATAAGTTAAAGTATTTTGGCATGGGAGAGGGTGCTGTTCATTGGCTCCATAGTTTTCTTCATGGCCGTACTCAGGTTGTTCGCATTGGTAAAACGACTTCGCGAGAAATAACGGTTCCGTCTGGTGCACCTCAGGGCTCGCATTGCTGGCCAATTTTGTTTTTAATTTTTGTTAATGATATATGATCTAGATTACTATGAAGTAAGTTTCTCATGTTTGCCGACGATCTTAAATTGTATAAGTCGGTAAATAATCGTCAAGAGCATGTTGATCTCTAGCCTGAGTTGGACACTCAAATGGTGCACTGTGAATGATCTATTTCTGAACGTAAAAAAATGTTATTCCATTTCTTTTTTTAGAGTGAAGCGGGCTGTTAATTCTTATTATCTTCGCGACCAGAAGTTGTCTTACACCAAAGAAATTAAGGATTTGGGCATTACGTTTAGCTCTAATCTTAATTTCAACAAACATATTAAGAATATATGTAATAAAGCGTCCCAGGTATTAGGTTCTATCAACCGCTTCTCTCAAGATTTTAAATCACCTACAATTAAACATCTTTACCTAACTTTGGTAAGACCGCATGTGGAATATGCTTTCTGTATTTGGTCACCGTATTTACTTTATTTGAAAAGCAATATTGAGGGAGTTTAGAGTAAATTTTTACAGTTGATGTCCAGGAGACTTGGTATTCAGAGGTCTAACTTTAGCCATAGCGGAATGTTGGCGGCTTCGGATTTGAGGTCGTTGGAAAATAGGAGAATTGGGGCTGACTTGTGCTTTTTATTTAAATTAGTAAATGGAATTATTGATTGTAGTAGTTTATTAGCGAAATTGCAATTTGTTCCTCCTTGCGTTAGTAATACTAGATCTAAGTATTTGTTCAGATTGGATTTTCATTTAACCACTTATGGGATGTTAAATCCTATCTCCCGAATGATGCGAACTGGCAATATGATCTGGAATCGGGATTCGTCTCTATTTTTCTCGAAATCGTTCGCCTCATTTAAGCGTAATATTAATCGCTGAACCTAGTTGCCCAGTTTTAAATCTATTTATGCGATCAATGTTTAGTCTTATTATTATTATTTTATATTTAGGTACATAATTCTAAATTCAATTGGTTATTTTTGTTTATATATTTAAATTATTTTTTATACACGTTTTGGTATGTAAATTTTATTAGCTGTAATTTTTATTGGTTAGTTGTACAACTTTGTGTATTTTCTCATGGAACAGGGGATTCCGAAATAAATAAATAAATTTTAAAAAAAACATCCAAATTAACTATTCGAAATAAAGTGGAATTATGTATTTGAACTATAACCAATTTTTTTACCTGTGCTAGAAGAGTAATTTTTGTGATTTTGAAGTTATGGAAAACAGAATGGCGGATGAACTTTAACCGCAAACTTCACCAGTCGAGATATTGTTACAGATATGCCGTCTGTCATGTTTGGAGACGAAGCATATCCTTTGAAAACGGATATCTAATAGAGCCTTCTCTCATACGAAGAGGAAGTTTTCAACTACAGGATATCGAGAACTAGCAATTAGTAGTGTGCCTTCGGTCTATTAACTGCTAAGTGGCCTTTGAAGGTGGTGATCTCTCCAGTTCAGCGAAATTTTAAAATTGTTTGATAGAATTATCAGCTTAACAAAGTAATTCACCGAGAACGTTCAATAGGCCGACACAGCAGCCTAAAATCATCAGAGATACTTTCAATGCATTTTTCAACGGAATTTCCGTAGCAAAACAAAATTCAACGGAATTTTCGTGGCAAAACAATCGCGATTTTTTTAATTGTAAACTTGTTAATTAAGTTGTAATTTGTGGTGGTTTACAGTAATATGTAGTGAATTGATATCCAGCATTAAAAAATATTGTAATACATATTTACCTTTGGATAAAAACATAGGTCTGTAAAACATATTTCTTTCGGCTGGGATGTTTTTGGTAAATATTATGTTTACAGTATTATTTGAGAGATCGATCAGAGAACAATGTTTTCCAACTGTTTGGAAAACAAGTTACTTAACACCAATACACAAAAATGGAAGCCAGGACGACGTCGGTAATTATAGGGGAATTTGTATTCAATCGGTCATACCCAATATGTTTGAACAAATATTGTCAAAACAATTATCATGGGCGGTTAAAAATGTCGTAATTGACGAACAGCATGGTTTTGTGTCTAGTAGATCTACTGTTACAAATTTGTTACTTTATGAGAATTATATAACCGATGCCTTGGAGAAGGAAGTTCAAGTAGACGCAGTCTACACTGGCTTCTCCAAGGCATTTGATCGAGTCAATCATTACATTTTACTTCATAAGCTATCGTTAATAGGACTTAGTAATGAAGTAGTTGCATGGATCCGTAGTTTTTTTTATCAAATAGACTAAGATTGACTCGTACAAATCTAGACCAATAGAAGTTCTTTCCGGGATCCCTCAAGGGTCACATATTGGACCAATCCTATTTAATTTTTTCATCAACGAGGTAATTGCGTGCCAAGAAGGTTGTGAATTCTTATTATTCGACGATGATATAAAAATATTTACTGAGATCAACAATCCAAATGATTCTGCAAGATTACAATGTTGCTTGGATAAATTGGCGTATTGGTGTCTTACCAACCAATTGTTCTTAAATACTAGTATATGTAAAATAGTATCATTTACCCGAAGTACACCAAAAATATACTTCGAATATAAAATTAATAACACAATATTAGAACACGTTGATGAAATGCGTGACCTTGGTGTATTTTTTTTTCTAAACAGCTCTCCTTCGCCGCTCATATTAATCTATTTGTAAACAAAGCAATGAAACTACTGGGCTTTGTATTGCGTATTGGGAAAGATTTCTCCATATTAACCTTAAAATTGTTATTGTTCCCTAGTGCGCTCAACTATTAAGTACGCATCAGTAATATGAAGTCCCTATCATCAATATTTATTAAATGCTTTGGAAAGGGTTCAAAACAAATTTTTAAGAATTTTCGCTTATCGCTTGGGTATTCCTTCGTCAAACATAAATTATGAATATTTGCAATGTCACCTTAATATTAGCAGCCTTTTGAATCGTCGAATCATACAAGACCTGTGTACTGTTCACAAAATCATAAATGGGCACTTTGTCTGCTCTCAGCTTTTATCACTTTTCAATTTCTGGAACCAAACGATAGGCATTCATATAATCGCGCCGATTTAGCAAGTCCGTTGAGGTAATAAACGAAAGCTGGTAGGTCCTACCCCCAAACCGAGTTCATTGGTATTCAGATATATTGCATGTAATAATATTTACAACTCGGCCTGTCACCCATTGGTGTTGCTTGTTGCAACGTCCGCTTCGATATTTGAATGAGTGGCTCTCAAAAGGTTTTTAAAAGTACCATCGACTAATTCCGCGTGTTTATTTAACCAAGAATGTTAAATAATATTGTAATTATCCCAAAATGTATTGTCGTGAATGAAAACGTTATTTCAAATGATTCAAAATGGGTTGAAAATAAAAGCAAAATTAAAATGTTACGCAATTTATGTACAACAAAAGCAAAATAAAACAGCGGCTAATTACAAAAACAAAATAATAATATGTTAGTTTTAAATTACTTACAAATAAAAAAAAACAATACAATAATATTTACAAAACGTAAACAATTTTATACTTAATTCCTAATGTTTTTTAATCCGAATCACTAGCACAGTCAGTATCTGACTCTGTCAAATCCGAGGACGAATCATCACTATTTTAAATTATTAATGATGACTTTGTAAAACAGTGTGTAATGGACGACGTATTACCACTAGTAATATCATTAATATTACTAGTGGTAATACGTCGTCCATTACACACTGTTTTACAAAGTCATCATTAATAATTTTATTTGTGCTTTGGATGCAACTGCTCCAAATTTGCGGAGTAACTTGGTCGAGGGATGCTTTCCAACAATGCTGAACGTCATTATCATTTCCTGAGGTTCCTATTCCCCACACCTTCTCAATAGCATTGTACTGACAATGATATGGCGGTAATCGTAAAATTGAATGTCCATATCTTTTAGTCAGAATGTCGACTGCATACGTTGGAACACGGGGTTTATTTATTTTAAGTATCGGTAACAGCTCACTTTTCGTCATATATGGCTCGAAATGTATGTTGCGTTCCCTAAGCCACTCAATAATATCTTTTTTTTTTGACGCACTTGTCGGACACCTGTTTAATTGTCTTGAATGGTACGAGGCGTTATCCATCACGATGATGGAAGGTTCCTCCAAACTTTTTAGAAGTGACTCTTCAAACCACTCTTCGAACAATGTGGAATTCATTGATTTGTGGTAGTCACTGGATGAATTGCTTGAAGGAAATACCAAGCAACAGTTAGGAATAAACCCCTGTGAGTTCCCTGCATTCAAAATAATGAACCGTTTTCCTAGTGATAATGGATTCACAGATTTATTGGCAGCCTGAATACTTCCATCACTCCAGGTCTTCTTCACGGTTCCACTTCCTTTCGCAAATATCCACGTTTCGTCCAAAAAGACAACATTGCTGGGATATGGATTATATGTAAATGATCTTAAGAAGTACATCCTTTTTGAAATAATATGTGCTTGTTCGCATAAAATATGTCTATTATTATGTTTTTTAAATCTAAATCCCATTAAATGAAGCAACGATTTCAACGAAATTCTTCCAATTTCGCATAATTCCTTTCGTATGATTTCATCAAGAATTCCATCAACCGTCACAAACTTTTTCTGAGTATACATTTCGTACACGATTTTTCTGATTTCTCCTTTTACCGCATCAGGCATATTTTCCACTTTAGGTGCTGATCTATTCCTCCTTTTAATTGTGAGGCATTCACCACTTTTGCGTTGTGCACAAACTCTTTGAACTGTCTTTGTTGAAACTTGCATTGCACTCGCGGTTCTTTCATATACTTTATTTATCGATGTCAGTGGTCCACCTTTTTCTCGTTCAGCACACAAATAGTCCAACACATTTAATAATATCATCCGCCCTTCTTCGCTCAAAACTTTTCTCGATGCCATTGTTATATCACTTCAACATAAAAACTGAGACTGAATCTGTAATCTTTACGAATCATATTTAAATATCCACAATGTTCAATTAGGACTGTAATTATAAAGTCATAAATGTATTGAAAATGTTCAAATTGTTTTGAATTTACTTAACTAATCGCCTTAATTTTAACGATGCCCTTGCAGAAAGCAGTAATCACTTTTAAAACAAATTGGATTGTGATAACATTACATTTGTCAACCTTTAAAAGTCATTAATATGTACTTAAGAGATCGGATTCATCGTCCACATTTTCTGTGTTCACAGTAAAGTTAATTATTCCAAACGATTGCTATAAAAACATTGTTTAATGTCTTATGTATATCTAGAACAATTCAATCACAAACAAAATAATGTTTGTATTGCTTTGAATGGGTATTTTATTGGGAACCACTGGCATTCACGACCGTGCGACGGGTCCGCCCTGTGTTTGGGGGCGGCCTTCCCTTTTACGACCACAACGGACTTGGTAATTCGGCGCGCCTATACCCACCAGCATACGAGGTCCGGCTCTTAAATAACGAGACTGCGCGCGCAGAACGCGTACCAGGAAACCTTGAAGTGTCTACTATTCCAGTGCGAAATAACGTTTGTGTGCATTGTGTAGTATTTGTGCTTTTGCATTTTGAAGCCAGCATGTTTTTTTCTCACGTCGGATAAAATGTGTGACGAAAAACATGAGCAACGTATCAATCTGAAATTTCTCATAAAATTGAAAAAAAAGCCAACTGAGTGCTACAAATTGTTGAAGGAGGTTTACGCTGAGAATACTTTATCTCGTGCGCGTGTTTTCGAATGGTGTAAACGATTTTCTGAATGCCGAGAGAGCACCGAAGATGACCAACGTCCAGGCCAACCTGTCGCTGTTTCAACTCCAGAAACCGTGGCAAAAATCAATCAAATTGTGCGTGCAGATCATCGAACGAGCATTAGGATGATTGCTGAGACTGTAAACGCCGATAAAGAAACAGTCAGAAGAATTTTACACCACGAACTGAACATGAAAAAAGTCTGTGCGAAGTTGGTACCGAAAAACTTGACCCCAGAACAAAAACGTGTCCGTCACCAGATCTGCTCAGATGTTCTTGAAAGGTTAGTGGAAGAGCCTGGATTGTTGGAAAAGGTTATCACATGCGACGAAACTTGGATTTTTCAGTATGATGTTGAAACTAAGCGGCAATCAATGCATTGGAAAACTCCAGAATCTCCGAGAATGAAAAAAGCAAGGATGTCGAAATCGAAATTCAAAGCAATGCTCATCGTTTTCTTCGACATTAACGGCGTCGTGATGACTGAATGGGTTCCAGAGGGTCAAACTGTGAACCAAACTTATTATTTGCAAGTTCTGGCAACACTGCGAGAGCGAGTTCGTAGGAGACAGCCGCAGTTATAGAAAGACAAGTCGTGGATCTTGCATCAAGACAACGCACCTGCTCATAACACGCTGTCTGTAAAGCGTTTTTTAGCCGATTAAAGCATCGCAGTGCTTGAACATGCTCCGTATTCGCCAGATTTAGCGCCCTGCGACTTTTACCTATTTCCCAAGATCAAGTCTGCCATAAAAGGAACGCGTTTTGGGTCAATGAAGGAGGTGAAGCAAAAAACGACGGAGCTACTCAAAGCACTCACAAAAGAAGATTTCCAACAGTGGAAAAAACGAATGCTTCGGTGTGTGCAGAGGGAAGGGGGGGTATATTGAAGGGGAACATTCGTTGGATCTGTAATTTTTATAATAAAGACCTTTTTTGTAACCAGTCTCTATTTAAGAGCCGGACCTCGTATACTATTTCGCCCAAGAACGCATCGCACCAATTATTGTCTAAACAATCCAATTTCCAGGTTTATGCGTTAAGCAAATGCTATTTACTTAAATAATAATATTGATTTATTCAACATTAACACTACTTTGTTTCACAAGCATTTGCTCAGAATCAACCTGGAAATAATTATTATAAGTTCGAATTGTCGATAATAAATATTTATAATATATTCATTTGTAAATTAAGGAGTTTTCCGTGTATTAAATAAATAAATAAATAACATACAATTGTGCTGAATCCAAAAATGCCCTCCATTTCCCTCAATCAAGTACTTTCTTTGGCAAAATACAAGGTAGTTGGCAAGTAGATACAATATAGCAAAATTAAAACATAAATCTTTAATTCGGTCCACAACGAAAAATTATTACCAGAATGAAATATTACATTCTAACAGTATAAGTAAAGCTACATGGATCACAGTTAAAGATCTATCTAATAAGGTATCCTTTGTTGAACAAAATATCGATGGTGGATTAGTCAATAACCCAGTAGAAATTGCTAATAAATTATTTTTTTTAAGGAAACAGCGCCAATAGAAATAACAAAGAATTTGCAATTATTGCAATGAAGAACAATTGAACAATAACTTCTCAATATTTTTAGCACCAACAACTGAAGCTAGGTGGGTACAATTATTCATAAATTAACCCTTAATGAACGAGCTCATTTTTCTAGAACAATGACCAGCAGATCGACGGAATTTTAACAAATTAATTGCTTTATTACAAGTGTGAGAAAAACTGCATAATTAACTCTTATCTTATAATAGTCGCTACCGTCGTTTTACAAACAACTAAAATGAGCTTATTGGTGAATTAAACTTATGGTGGATGCGCCGGTCGATTTTCTTAGAATATTTATAATGTCGCGAATATGGCGGCATTCGTTCACTAAGCGTTAAAAAATAAACTTCCTGCAGGCTCAGATGAAATCCCAGACAAAATTATAAGACGTTTATCAGAACACATACTTAGTACCTATTTTATTTTAATAGCACACTTTCTTTGCCATTTGAAATACTATAGTGTAACTCCAATTTTTAAAAAGGACGATTAAGAGTATACTAAGAACTGTCACACAAGTCATGACTCTATCGAAAATATTTGAATACTGCGTGCTTGAAAGATTAAAGGGTCATTCCGGTTTCAAGCCGTCAAAAGGCTCGATTTTCAAAAATTAATTGAAAGAAATGTATTAAAGTCATTTTTTTACCACCGTAATAGTATATTACGACAAAAGTTCGGTAAGTGCTCTCTAACAGGTCAAGGAAATTTTCAAAATACGAGGCCGTAGGGCCGAGTATTTGTAATTTTCGAGACCTGTTTGAATGCACTTAACGAACCGAGTGTTGTAATGCATTTTTTGCGCTACCGATTTAAAATAATTATAAAAATAGTAAAAAAATAGTTCAAAACGACTTTTATAATTAAAAATCGCTGCTCTTTTATCTAGCCCTTAACGGTACTAGGACTGTCATGACTCAGAACAGGCTTGTTATTTTGTGAGTTTCCTAGCAACCGAAATTAGTCCGGGAAAGCCATTCGAACGTGACTAAATACACACACAGTAAGCATAGCAATATAGAACGGTAGCGCAAAAAAGTACATGGATATGATTAGAATTTGTTTTTTTTTTTTATAAAAATTTTACTCCAAACTTTTGCCGTTCAGCGGATGATTTTCGCTGGCGAAAATTGTTGCTCCTCACTGGATCGTCTGAAATCAAAAAACCAAATTGATTTATAATCAGCAGAAATGCATCTATTCAATTGACCAGAATTAATTTTGTATGAAAAAAATTGCACGCGCTTGAATTTCGACGGTCGAATATTTAGTTGCCCGTAGTCAATTCTATAGCTAATAGCGTGCTGAAGATTTTGTAAGAGTTTCAAGGCGATTAGACCGGTAGTTTTCTCTACATAATTGCCGCCAGATTAAAAAAAAAAACATTTTTTTTTAACTTACGATTAACCGGCGATACCAGCTCCATAGAGTAACCCTTTAGATTTTTCATGATCATCGTCTTCAGCCGATTTTTCATTTCTCCGAGCTATTCGGGCCTCTTTACTATGTGACATGCTCCGACGATTCGCGGTCTTCACGCGCTCGTCGTCGTTTCTCCGCGCCAACTCCTCCGCTTGTGGACCGAGCTTGACTCCCATGAGTTCCATGATTTTCAAAATTGGGGTGAAACCCCCATTAAAGGTACACACAGCTGTGTAAGTGGCGATCTCGAGCACTTTCCTGCGGACGAAGATGTGTTTGGGAGCGAGTTGCCACACGCAGGAGTTGAAACTCTCATTATTAAGTAATTGTGGAGGCTTTCACTTCGTGATTTCGTCATTTTCAAACTATGAATATTTACATTACGATTGTACATTTATATATTTTTATTTTTACAGAGCATTGAACAGGGGGGATAATATTAGGTCGGTCTGGTCGTTGATGAGTGGGATGTCCGGATTACGCTTAACCTTGAAAACTTCGATGGACTCGAGTAAATCCATTTTTAATCCCTTCTCGGTAAAATGGATCACCTCGAGTACATCTTTTTCAAAGGAATGTTCATTTTCCCTAATGTGATTCGCGAACGTTGATTTGTTATTTGTTGACAAGCTGAAATTGTCGAAACTATAGTAACTACTCCAAGTTAATAAAGTGATACTAACAAAGTTATTCGTTTTATTTGAACTCTCATTATTGTTTTGCGTGTTGGAGCCCAGACATCTATGTAATAAATCATCGCTTGTGAGCTCTTCGTATATGGGTTTCAAGACTTCTTGAGTTTCATCATCGAGAGCGGGAGAATGGTGATGGGTCTCTAGTTCGCCATTTGCTAATGCCTTTTGCCAAATACACTACGAGTCGGTGCCTGAAGGGCAATAGGAATGCTGTAGAGTCTCATCTATCGAAATTTGATGATAGAATGTTGCCCACACTTCTTTTTTCATATCTTCAACAGAATCCGGATGTCGACGAATTGCCAAACCGTAATATAATGACATATCCTGCATTAATTTATTGGTCAATTTTACAGTGTCCCTCTTGGCTTTGGCACTTTTTTGTCCCCTTGAAGCTCCTTTTGGATTTTTTTTAGTGACTTTTTTTGGCTTCTTTCAGTCGTCTATTTCTTAACATGCAAGACACACTCTTTTTTCTTCACAGCAAAATTATCACCATACGGTTTGGCGTCCAATAGCATTTTGAAGGTCTTTGTATCGCAAGCGCAAAAATATTATGCGAATATTTAACGCCGTGTAATTCATCTGATCTCTTGAACATTTCCAAAACACCATCAACCTCCATCTTGCCAGCACTTCCATTGTGATTAGCATCACAGATCTCTGCATGTTCCTTATACCATGTTTCGTACTCAACGGTATCAGTCTTGCCTTTCCATCGTTCACATGCTTTACACGTGCTGGATTTTACGAGATCTAGAATTTTATTCGTGTGTTTTCCTATTAGCGACACAAGTCCTAATAACGAACTGAAACCCCGTTTAGCCCACGACCCATCACCTGACACTGATAATTCGTTTGCAGCTTCACCTTTTTCCCTAGCTATTTTTTTTCAGATTTTTTAGCCAGTAAATTAAAAATTGCTTTCGCTGCGTAATAAGTTGTGCGTGTCAAACCTTGACCTATATACATGAGACCACAAAAATGTTTTATTCCATGGTAGCCAACACCCAGCAACCTCATGGCATCAACAAATCTGCGATTGATTTCAAAAGCTCTATCAATCACGGGGCATGATTTAATTAAAACTTCACCGCATGGGCACTGCGCGGAGATTTTAAAACCCAATCCACGCGCTCCATATTTTTGAAAATTGATGTCACCATTGCACTTCAAAATCTGCTACAGCGTTGAAAATACCAGGGTAAATTGGAGAAGACAATAGCTAGAGGACGGATCGATTCTTACATCGAGATCGTTGTTAGCTAATTTCGCAGCCGAGGTACTGGCGAAATCAATTTCATTTTCACTGGTATGCTGATTACCGTGAAATCTCTTACGTTTTGCCGCCAAACTTCCCGCATTTTTTACCACTTGACATTTTATTTTTGCTGGACACACGTGTAGCTGCCTTGAAATTTCAAACACAACTGACTCAGATATCGAATAAATTTGCTGTACAACTAAAGCCCCAGGTGGCGTTCTATTCACACGCTAGGTGAAACTGTCAACCCTCGTCCGCTTCGCCCTCGACTGGCCCCCAGTCAAGAGGCTATAAATATGCTAATGAGATTTTAACAGCTCATTCTAAAGACATTAAGCTATCGAAATATTGAAGAAAAAAAATATTAAATTTTTCAAATTTTCAAATAGGAATGACCCCTTAATTAAATTTATTAATAAACATAATATTATTTCAGCCATTCCATAAATAAATGCGCACTTTTTGGAGGATTTTAGCGAATTTTACATAAAGGCTATCAAGACATAGCTTTTGGTCTTTACTAGAGGTTCGAAAAATTATTGTGTCAAAAGTTATAACAACATAAACTTTTAGTACATTTTTATCTTGAACTCAAAAATATCGTAAACCGTTACGGATACAAAATAAGTTATTGTATACTTTTTGTGCCTAAATGTTCAAAGTTTAAAATTTAAAAAAATTGAAAACAAAAAAAGTTTATTTAGATGGTTTGTTATTAATAAATAAAATATATCTCAAAAATAATCAATTACTCATATTTTAAAATAAAATTCCGACTAACCTGTGCTTTTATTTTATATTACTTCCCGTTTCGGACTATTTTGTCTGATAACCTCTTTCTTTAATGAGTCTGGAAAGTGGCCGGAGTTAAAGCAAGTATTAATAATATATGTTAAAGGGGCTGCAATATGCTGTTTAACTTGATGTAGGTCTTCCGCTTTTAAATTGTCAAATCCCGGTGTTTTGTTTGATTTTGGCTCTTGCATAAATTGCTGTACCTTAGGTTCAGTTACTGGTGACAGGAACAGTGATTCTCCATTTTCTATATTGTAACCATGCTCATCTGTGTTTTTAATTGTCTGGACATTGTATTTCATTAAAATATCCAGCTATTTCCCTATGGTTAGTTATAGGTTTATTTTATAGGTCGTTGTGTCGTTTATTTTTGTCTATGTTTTGATTGATTTGTCAACTTGTTTACTGATTTCCAAAGATTGGTAGGAGAATTCAAGTTATTTTCAATTTGTTTTGAGTAAAACATCTTCTTTGCTTTTAATATGAGTGAGTTAATTGAGTACTATTCTTCTCTTAACTGGTAATTTCTATTTGTTTTCTCGCATTCGTAATTTATCTCTTTGATGTATTGATGTAATTAGTCCTTTTGTGATCTACTCCCTCCTTTTAGTATATCGTTTCCTTTTAATTGTTGCAGTAGAATTTGTAATAGCTTCCGAAATTAATTAGATGAAATTGTTGGTTGCAATATCTACATTTG
Organism: Ocypus olens; assembly: GCA_910593695.2. Classification (NCBI taxonomy): domain Eukaryota; kingdom Metazoa; phylum Arthropoda; class Insecta; order Coleoptera; family Staphylinidae; genus Ocypus; species Ocypus olens. The sequence goes on from OU343058.1 coordinate 38,504,398, forward strand.
TTGCATTATAAACTGTTGTCCACTTTTCGTTACCAAGTATCGAATCTTGCTTTACCCTGTATATTTTGTTTGACACAGTTTGTGCCCTGTTAGATTTGTGTGGTATTGGTAAAATTAAAACAATTGTTGAGGTGTAGTGATCTGTAATGTTTGATTTTATAACTGCAGGTATTGCTTTAATCAGTTTGTTTTGTTCACTATAGAAAATGTGATCGATGACACTATTTGATGTAATGGTTTCTCTTGTGCAGGTATTTATTATTAAGTATTCTGGACAGTAAATGTTGTTTCTCTCTTCGATGTTTATAAGGTGTGAGCCACAGAATTTTGTTTCTGAGTTAGCCATGCCTGAGAGAAAGAGAGAGAGAAACATAGCAGTTATGTCTGAGATTAATTCATTTTTTAAATCTAATTCAACTGAACTAATCTAGTTTCATGACGTAATAATATGCGACATACCTCATTTATCTCACAGCCAACTCTGGAACAAAATTTTGTGGCTCACACGATATTAATATCACCAACTACTATATGAGTTTTATTTTTTTTGTTTTGGTTCAGATCCATTTTTAGATTTTTAGTAACGCCATCTATGGGAGTAAATGGAGACCTGCAGATTATAGTTATTTGCAAGTTATGTTTTTAATGTCCAGTTTCAAACAATTTGTCAAACTTTAGCGACCTCGAAAATAGTGTTCTCTCTTATAAAAACAATAATGCAGTAACGGCTCGCCGGGTGGCTCATAGCACGGCCGAGGTAGCAGCGATGGCAATACAGACATAGGTAGGTACCTAAGTAGTGAGGAACGTAAAGAAAAAAATTCACAACTATAAATTGAAAATTAACTTAAAAGGAAAAGTTTTAGTGCTGCAAGATTATTAAAAGGAAGAAAGACTCACCTTTAATTGTTTTTTTTCTTGCATAGGTTTACTATATGACTACTTGCTGTAGAAATTTCACGCTTGAGAACGTTATCCTTTTTTTATAGAATTAAAAAATGCCCAAAATCGTATTTTGGCAATATTTAAAGTGTCAATATCAAAAGGGACTGAATGAAAAATTATGAAATTAATACATATAATATGACATGAACAAATTATAAAAAAATTGTAACTCAACAGGTTCCAGAGTTATAGTGCATCAAAGTTGGCCAAAAATTGCGTTATACGCATACACAATTTAACTGTAATTAATGGAAACAATCCTCTTAAAATACAAAGTTTTATTGAAACTAAGTGTGTTACACAAAAAAGTTGTAATAAACATTTCAATAGCATAACAAAGGGTCCCCCGGTTAAGATAGGTGAAATGCGAGTGTGTCAAGTTGGCACCCCAATAAAGAGTTCTGATAGTTCTGAATAGAGTTCTCAATTCCTCTGGATGTATTTGGAAGTACTATCAACTTTTTAAAAAGAGTTCTGTAAAATTGGGCTGTCAGGAATTTTTGAAAAATGGGGTGCCAACTTGACACCGCACCCCAACATTGTTATCGAATAGTTCCGAACTAGTTTTAAGATGTGTTTGAGTTAGTACTAAAGTTCCTGATACTTTTAAGAAAGAGTTCTGTTGAATTTCCAGAGATAAAATTTTTCAAAGTTGGAAATTCAAAATATTCAAATTCATATTATTCACTTAATATTGGTCGAATCTAAATATTTCATAACAACTATGGATAGAACTCACAAAGAACTACAGGAAGAACCAGTCAGAACTATCCGGAACTGTCAAAAATATTTTTTTTGAAAAAAGTCGCAAAGCAAAAAAAAATGAGAGTTCTAGGAGTTCTGAGTTAATTTTCTATTTCTACTCATTGAGTACAATAATTCTTTCTTATAAACAAATTCGATACAATTCCGATTTATAGCATTTTTAAATAAAGTTTAAATTCGAAAATGGACAATTTAATTTCGAAAATACCTATTGCCTGTCATTTAATCGCAATTTGTCATTAGAGTTTTCGTTAGAACTCCTTAAGTACAACCCTTAAGTCAAATCGGAACTCCCAGGACTATTAAAAAAAAGTCCGAAAAGGAAAAAAAAAAAGAGAGTTCTATGAGTTCTGAGTTAATTTTCTATATCTACTCATTGAATACAATAATTCTTTATTATAAACAAATTCGATACAATCATGATTTATGTCATTTTTAAATAAATTTAAAATTTAATAATAGAAAATTGAATTTTGGAAATACCCATTTCCTATTATTTAATCGCAAATGGGCTGTACACAAGGAGTTCTAACGAAAACTCTAATGACAATTTACTTTAAGATAAACATAAAATCTTCACAAGGCTTGTTCACAAGAACAGTTGGTCATCAAATGACAAATGTACTTTATGACTGCGTATTTAATTTTGTGATATAACAATTTGATCTTGAATAGCATATAAATAGATAACCTAAAAATGACTTGAACCCTTCTGGAATAAAAATAAAAAATAATATTTTTTTAGAATATTTCATTCAATAGTTGCCGAGAAAAGAGAAACAACGAAAACATGATATTTTTTGTTCCCTGTGGAGAAGAGGAGGGGGTGTCGAAATTTTTAAATCTCACCAAACATGGTTTTTTCGATGCTACAATAGTAGTTTTGAAAGCTTCGTTTTACATGCAAGTACCTACGGGCTCGTAATTGCAAGGCACGAGCATGCAATGCAGCTTTCAAAACGTTTTGAACACTCTGCTTTTCCTACGACCAAACATTTTCTTAAGCATGTTTCAATCATAATTTTTCTCGAATTTACTCACGTCTATTTCAATTAAATATTCTAATCTAAATTTGCTAATTACTATTTTAAAATCTACTAATAAATAATTAATTGTTCTTCGTCACAACCCACTTAATTTTAGTGATTTTGACACATTTTTTGAAGTTTGAGGATTTCACTTTCAAAACTTGTTTTGAAAATTCAATTTTCAAGCATGACATTACTTGCCAAAATTTACAAATATACAATTGACAACTTTTAATGCAAAGGTATTGCAACGATCTGTTTTCGGGAGCGGTAAAAAGTAAAAGTAATTTTTAGGGTAATTTGGATATTCGTGATGGGCATTTCACGCATCTTAACCGAGGGGGTCTTTTGACATTCCAATTGATGAAATGTAAATTAGTTTCAATAAATGTTTATATTTTAAGAGGATTCTTACCATTAATTAGCGTAAAATTTTGAGTATAACGTAATTTTTGGTCAACTTTGAGGCACTATGAATCTGGAACCAGTTGAGTCTCAGTCACTAAATATCGTTTGTTTATGTCATAAAGAGTTATTAACTGTATTAATTCAATAATTTTTCAGTCCCTTTTGAGATATTCCACTTTAAATATTTCCAAAATACGATTTTGGTCATTTTTGAAAAATCATATAAAAGAGGGCAACGTTCTCAAACGTGAAACTTCTACAGCAAGTAGTCCTATAATAAATCTATGCCAGAAAAAAAATGAAATGTGTCTTTTTTCCTTTTAATAATTTTGCAATACTAAATCTCCCGTTTTAAGTTAATTTTCAATTTATTGTCTTGTTTTTTTCTTCACGTTCTTTCACTACTTAGGTAATATTTTGTAAGGACAAAAAATCTAGAGCATTATTCTGATAATTTTGGTTTTTATTTTGTCTTGATATCTATAAAATTTATAAAATTAACAGACTTAGATACATTTACGCAAAACTTGTTTTCGGCCGAAAACCGGTTACGGAGCCAAGTTAAAATGTCCGCCAAAAAAAAGTATGTCCCTAAAAAGATTTCTTACTATAGTTTTGAACTCACCAGGTATTAAGGAGTAACTGGTAAAAAAATTAGGATAATCAAAAATGTTGAGCAACAAATTTTATTTTATTTGGGTGATTTCAGATGGATTTACCCGATACTAACTTAGAACATACCTTACGTGTAGTAATAACATTTTCTCCAGATATTGAACTTCTTGTAAAAGAAAGGCTATATGACCATGATAAGTTTTAAGTAATTTCTTTGTTAAACTTTATCAGTGTAAATTTTATTTATTCATTATTTTATTGTATTAAAAACGCTAGGTAAGCTTAAATATCTTTACCTTCTCTCTTTTTAATAAATATTATTACTGTTATTATCAAACGTTTTGTTATGACACAATACATTTTTCTATTCGGCCCTCTTCAAAAACATAACCAAAACTTTTATCATGAAATGTATTCCATTTAACTTATACACCCTGTCTGACGCAAAAAGAAGAAAAATCGCAATTCGATTTTCGAATTGTTCCCGTCTAAGTGATGTATACATTTTCAGCGACTCCAAAAAATCAAGCTTGGTGGCTTTATTGTAATTATTAACGATTATAAGATTATCTATCTCCACTTTGTTTCACACTGGTTCTTTTACCCATTTCGGAAACACCATCGACTAAATAGTTCGGGATCATTTAAAATTTTACGTCGTGCTCTTAAATGATATTACGATGTTTGCTTCTTTGCCCTAAAATGTATCACTAAATGTTGATAAAGAATATTCGACACTAATGATTTCTAATATAAATAATTTATAGTTTCAACAGAAAAAATATTGTATGTAACACGTACGCAAACAGCTTTTTCCTACGACTCTATAAGAAACTGATCAATTAAATAGGCTAGAAACTTGACAATCTCATTCAAATATCAGAAATCCCATATAGTTCGTGGGCGATATAATATCTTAAGAGCTTTAACTCTTTGAGCGTGCATACAAAGTCCCATATCGCACTATTGCGATATTATTTATCATAAGAAGTTGCATTCATCAAGCGTGCATGCGAACCATCAAATTGTGACAGTTTTGTGACGTGTGTTGGATTCGTACATTAAGGTGGTGCAATTTTCTTAGTGCCCTAGGAAAAATAATGTTCATAACTCGGGCAAAAGCGCAACATCATATTGCTCGTGTGCAAATTTTTTACTGTTTAAATTCCGTAAAATAAATAAATGTTTTTTAAACAAAATTATTAAGCCGCCTTTCGAACTAACAGATTTATCTATTTATCAATATTAATAAATTATTATGATTAAAGAATTCCATCCGAACATACCTTATATTCTTAAATCTGACATTTAATGTTAAAACTTTCGATGATTGTACATGCAAGAAACATTTTTGAAAAATTATTACCAATCTCTTGATCTATTGGCATCCTTAATTGTCACACATTGGCAAATACCTCTATAAATTAACGCCTGCCTTAGTAACCACCCCAAATACTCACCGTTAATTAATTACAGCCCTTAGGGCTGGACTATAGAAAAACGTTCTGATAGGCAATGTGTGTGGGGAACAATTTCAATTATACACGGCCAGGATTTCTCCACCTATTGACAAAATATATTGGGGCTTCGGTGGTAATTGCTAGTGCAGCCCTATTATCTGATTTTATTTCATCGGGGTTCCATTTATTACGTAGCACTTCGACACGTTGTTAGCAGCAAATGGGACTTGCCATGCGGTAGTTTGTTTAACAGATAACATCGATGTAATTAAGAAGCAAACGTTCCTAATTGCATCGTCGACAATTATGTCGAATAACAGAAATTCTTGTGTATTTTGCTAAATCATTATAAATAGAACTTTAAAGTATTAGAATATATTCTCAAGAGTATATTTTTATACCTCTTTAGCAATTTAAAAAAAGTAAGATGGACCGAAAGACCCGGGTCGACAACCTGTTTAGCTTAGTAAAAGCATAGTAAATATTACTCAATGTTTATTAGCAATAATATATGTATGTTTGGATCAGTAAAATAGGTTTTTCTAATCTACCAATTTCGAAATTTTTAAATAAATTTAGGCAAATCTAGTGATTTTAGAAAGTGAGGATGTTCGAATAGACTCTCGCTTACGATAGTAAAACAACTATTGTGCTGCGACCCATATACATTTATTATTTATTTGTTTAGAACATTTTTAATTTTTATATCATTAATGCATTATATATTTATACCTCTTATATTATTAAATAACACAATGCATTTGTTTCACGATTTATTTGCTTTAACAAGTTTCTACTTTTGATGTGATTATCAAGAATTTTGTTTTTGTTCTGTTTTTTTAAGGTTGGCAACTAGTAGGTCATCTGGCATAACCGTTTTAAAATAAATTTATATTTTGGGTTCTTATATCTAAAGCACAAACTTAGGATTAAAAGGATGTATCTCATATGTTTTTTTTATTAGCGTTTACACACGTCAGAATAAAATGTAATTACAAAAAAATTACTCAATCTACAGATTTAATGTTATTAAAAAAATAATCAACAGATTAAAAGTATGATAATATGTAACTTAAAAATATATTATTAAATAACATTTATTAAATTAAATTCATGCGCAAGCTGAAAATTGAATTCTAGGGACCTAAAGCGCAAATTAAAATTTAATAAGGTAATGGTAATAAAAAAAAATAATATCTAATATATAAAATTTTCGTGTCACTGTATTTGTAACAAAACTCCTCCGAAACGGCTTGACCGATTCTTATCAAATTTTGTGTGTATATTGAGCAGGTCTGAGAATAGGACGTAAACTATTTTTAATACCCCTAAATGATAGGGGTGGTCCACCGCAAATTTTTTATTTTTATTTTTTGGACAAAATTTTGTATTTTTATTTTTTTATGATTTGGCATTAAAAAATACATACAGCCCTAAATTTTCACCCTTCTACCACCAACCCCTATTTTTTAATAGCGATTTTAGTACTTTAATAATTTTCTACTCTCGGCGATCGACCGCTCGATCAGTTATTCCTTTTCCATTGTTTGCGCCGACGGTTATTAATGGGTTTTAATGGGCTTACCCTGTAGATTCGTATCGATAAATGTAAATAAATAAGTAGCTGAAATTATAAAAAAAAATATAAACAAAATATTAACCGCAAATGCTGCACTGAACTCAATTCCAACACTTGCATCCGATGAACAATTAAGTCGGCTTTAAATACATAAATTGGTGATAACGATTGATTTATAATACGCGCGCCATCTCTTGGTGGTTGGAATGTCGCTCGCGGTGGTGTTACGAATTAAAATATTCTGCGGAAGATTCTGTGCGCGGTTGAGAATTTTTTTAATAATTTTGCCATTTAGTTCAAATTCGTTGATTATTAAAAAAAATTATGAATTTTTGAAGCAATAATTGCATGTTAGAGCGATCATGAATTTCAAAAATTAAAAAAAAATATTTCAACTGGCGATACATGTTTTTATTAGTAACAATACACTTCCTACATTCTTTAGCTTTAATAATTTTGTTATTTAGTTCAAATCCGTTGATTATTAAAAAAAGTTATGAATTTTTGAAGCAATAATTGCACGTTAAAGCGATCATGAATTTAAAAAATTCTAAAAAAAAATTTCAACTGCCGATACATGTTTTTATTAGTAACAATACACCTCTTACATTCTTTAGCTTTAATAATTTTGTTATTTAGTTCAAATCCGTTGATTATTAAAAAAGCTATGAATTTTTGAAGCAATAATTGCGCGTTAAAGCGATCATGAATTTCAAAAATTCTAAAAAAAATATTTCAACTGGCGATAGATGTTTTTATTATTCACAATACACTTCTTACATTCTTTAGCTTTAATAATTTTATTATTTAGTTGAAATCCGTTGATTATTAAAAAAGTTATGAATTTTTGAAACAATAATTGCACGTTAAAGCGATCATGAATTTCAAAAATTCTAAAAAAAAATTTCAACTGCCGATACATGTTTTTATTAGTAACAATACACTTCTTACATTCTTTAGCTTTAATAATTTTGTTATTTAGTTCAAATCCGTTAATTATTAAAAAGTTATGAATTTTTGAAGCAATAATTGCACGTTAAAGCGATTATGAATTTCAAAAATTCTAAAAAAATATTTCAACTCGCGATACATGTTTTTATTAGTAACAATACACTTCTTACATTCTCTAAATTTAATGATTTTGTTATTTAGTTAAAATCCGTTGATTATTAAAAAAGTTATTAATTTTTGAAGCAATAATTGCACGTTAAAGCGATCATGAATTTCAAAAATTCTAAAAAAAATATTTCAACTGGCGATATATGTGTTTATTATTAACAATACACTTCTTACATTCTTTAGCTTTAAGAATTTTGTTATTTAGTTCAAATCCGTTAATTATTAAAAAAGTTATGAATTTTTGAAGCAATAATTGCACGTTAAAGCGATCATGAATTTTAAAAATTCTAAAAAAAAATTTCAACTGCCGATACATGTTTTTATTAGTAACAATACACTTCTTACATTCTTTAGCTTTAATAATTTTGTTATTTAGTTCAAATCCGTTGATTATTAAAAAAGTTATGAATTTTTGAAGCAATAATTGCACGTTAAAGCGATATGAATTTCAAAAATTCGAAAAAAAATATTTCAACTGGCGATAGATGTTTTTATTATTAACAATACACTTCTTACATTCTTAAGCTTTAATAATTTTGTTATTTAGTTCAAATCCGTTGATTATTAAAAAAATTATGAATTTTTGAAGCAATTGCACGTTAAAGCGATCGTGAATTTCAAAAATTAGAGCCTAAACCGTTTTCGGCCATTATCGTCACCACTTTATTTGCTTAATTTCAATGGGCCACACACGGACGACGGCGCAGCGCAGTGGAGCCGGTAATAAGCCACGTATTGACGACGACGCAGCGCAGTGGAGCCGTCGTTCGTCACCAGTTACCTTGCTTAATTTTTAAGGGTTACCCACGGACGACGGCGCAGCGCAGCGGAGCCGTCGTTCGTCACCAGTTTATTTGCTTAATTTTAATGAGCGTCACCAGTAATAAGCTACATATTGACGACGGCGCTTCACAGCGGAGCCGTCGTTCGTCACCAGTTACCTTGCTTAATTTTTAAGGGCTACGCACGGACGACGGTGCAGCGCAGCGGAGCCGTCGTCTGTCACCAGTTATCTGCCTTAATATATATGGACCATACGCGGTCGACGGCGCAGTGTAGCGGAGCCGTCGTTCGTCACCCTTGCTTAATTTTTAAGGTCTACGCACCAGTTTATTTGCTTAATTTTAATGGGCCACACACGGACGTCGTCAGTCACCAGTTATCTGCCTTAATATATATAAATATATATGGACCATGCACGGACGACAGCGCAGCGCAGCGGAGCCGTCGTTCGTCACCAGTTACCTTGCTTATTTTTAAAGGACTACGCACGGACGACGGCGCAGCGCAGTAGTTACTTTGCTCAATTCATGATTCTGGTATCGATTTTAATACGTTGGCAGAAAATAAAACGAAGAATGTTGTGTATCATAGAGCATTACAATAATAAACACTATGTTTTTGAATATTTTCTTTTTATGAATTATACCAATTCGAATTCAATATTCATAGTTAAGACAGGACAACGTCTGTCGGGTCAGCTAGTAATATAATAAAATTTCCTATTTGGTAGCTTTATAAAACTATCAGCGGGGGTGGCCTCTCCAAGCCGGGATGATTTAAAACTAATCTCTCATATACGGTTTTGATGAGGATTATCGGATTCTTCTGCATCTCTAGATAATGGTAACTTTGAATTACTTCTGGCTATTTTTAAATCTATTGGATTCAGTATATGTGCACTTGTTTAGTGTTGTTTAATAAATAGATGACAAAAAGTTAAATGTGGTCAAACAATCCTGGGGCCAGTTTTATTTTGAATCAAAACTTGTTGCCGGACAACTACATTGCCAATACCACCAATATGCAGATGGCATGCAATTGTACATAGCTGATCTGTCCATTGCTGAAAAAAAATTAATCACGATCTGGCAAAAATCTTTGCATTTCTTAAAAATTAATCCATTTAAAACTACGGCTATTATTTTTGGCCCTGACTAGAAAAGATAAGTTGCATTACAATGTCTCTATATTTTCCTGAATGAGATCCATATACTGTTTTCAGACTATGTTAAGAACCTTGGATCATAAGGTCATAAACTCCGTTTTAGAGAATTTGTTAGAACAATAACAAGACGTACCTTTATTGCACTCAAATCTATTTTCATGAACAAGGACATTTTAAGTAGAGAAAGTAAAACTATCATTTGCGAAGCCTTGATCCTATCTAATTTTACCCTCTGAGATTCTATTTATGATACTTGTTTAGATCTACGTGCTCAATCCTAAATCCACAGAATTCCAAATTCTTGGGCTTGACTAACATTTGGTTTCTTCAGTTAGACACAAAATATTATGAAACGTCGTAGAATATTTCACCAATTTTGTAAAATTATTTTAACCAAGCTTACCCATATTTGATAATAAGTTAATTTTCCGTGCTGATATACATCATTTAAGGGGGATTTACACCTTGCCGGTTTCAAAAAATCTTTTTTCTTCATTTTTCTAATCTAAAGGGTCTTAGAAATGAGCCTGTTAAAGGGTTTGTCAGATTTCTCTCTACTTCGAGAGTTATAGCTAGTTAAACATTCGCCGATTCGCGCGCTCCTGGGTCCATGCTTGTTTGTGAGTTTTTTATTGTGAAATGGCCTGTTAAGGGTCACATGAACGTAATTACCAAGTATTTCGACCCAAAAAACATAAGCCGTCGAATCCAAAATCTGTTGAAGAAGAAGACGTACGTCAGCACATCAGCGCAGAAGCTTATGAACAAATATGTACTAGAAGCCCCAATCACACCTGAATTCGTTTACTGCATCGTAGAGTTTCTCTCGGGTTTTACTGCAATCTCTCAATTCATTGTTTGTAAAGAGTGTCATAGTAACATCAATTTTTCACAAAAAAAAATCCTATGGAAATCATAAGCACTTATCGTCAGATGATTTGCTAGATAGATATTTAGGAGCTCACACTGGAAACAGCAATGAGTCTTTGAATAGTTGTATTTGGTTGATCGCGCCTAAACATTTGCATTCCGTGAAGAGTGTGGTTGAAATCACAAGTCATTTGGCTGTTATAACTTTCAATGAAGGATAGAAGGGGAATATTGAAAGTAATGGACACTTTGTGGATTACATTGGGGCTGAAAGTGGTGGCGTGCGCCACTCAACTAAATGCGCTAAGAATCGACCGTACCGAGCGAAAGGTGAGCCACGCGGCAAAACGAGCAATAATTCAACAAAGAGAAGAGCGACCCATCGTGAATTTCGTCTTCATCAGGAAGGCTAACTGTACGGACCTGGCATTGCAGATTAATCATCCCGTCATTTACACGTTGTAATGTTCTAAAACTTCAAACGGGTTTTCCCAAAAGTTGCATTTTTCAAACTGGTGTACACGATTACGGGAGAACAACTGAACGTATCGCGGTAATTTTTTTTATAATCTACAGTCAACACTTGGCAAGGTCCAGATCGTTCATTTTTGGAAAATTCCATTTTGCTGAGTTTTGACAGCTTCAAGAAGGACAAAAAACATAGTAAAAAATGACCTTTTTTGGAAAAACGTTCGCCATTTTGCGAAAAATCGGAATTTTGAAAAAGTGAACGATCGGTACCTTGCTGACATAACAACAATTAAAAGTCTTGTTAAAAATTATATTTCAGATAACTAGGGTTGACCCAATCCTGTACAATATTTAACGGGTGTGAAGTTAGCAATAGATTTCAGCAATAGATTTTAAAATTCATTTTTTGTCATAAAAATGTACATTTTCCAAAAACCTTCTATAAGCAGGGTGGGGTTACTACTAAAGAATACACATACCGGAACGTTTTTTTTTATTTTTTGTATTAGTACGTCTAAGTATGTAGAATAATTACATGTTTTCAGCATTTTCTTATCGGTCATCGAAGTAAGCGAAAAAGGAGATTTGTTTTTTATATAGTGTGAAAAATTGTAGGGGGTTGAAATTTTGGGGTGGGGGAGGTTCATGTGTACTCTTTAGTAGTAACCCCACCCTGCTTATAGAAGGTGTTTGGAAAATGTACATTTTTATGACAAAAAATGAATTTTAAAATCTATTACTGAAATCTATTGCTAACTTCACACCCGTAAATATTCATTTCTGACAGGGGCGCTGTCAATGCCATCTCCAATTCTTCGAAGTCAACATTGACATTTAAAACAATCATGTGAAATTCACTTGATCTACGATAACATAAAATTTTCGTATCGAAATCTTGAAATCTTCTCTAGTTTTTATACAAAAAAATCTTGAAAATTGGCTCCTAAATTGTCCTACAAGGTGTAAGTCAACCTTAAATATTCATCGGAAAGACGCATTAATCAACGCATTGATCTCTTAAAAAGAAATTTCAGCTACAACATCGCTTTTTAGTATAATAGAAGATATAATTTTGGACATTCTACATTATTTTCTTTAAACGGTATTTGAAAAAATTGTTGCTAATGCTGGAAAATCAACTCTAAATGTCACTTGTTTTTAGCGTGGTTTTAACGGTTTCAGTTTGAACACGTTTCGGTTGTCGACACTTATTCTTATATATTTTTTTAAATTTTTATTAATTATCTCTTTTTTGTTTTTTTTTGACATGTTACTGTTTAGGATTATTTAATCTGCTAACTACATTTTACCTTTTGTTTGATTACGATCTAGGGAAAATAACAGTAATATCAGATTTGTTTCTATTTTAGGCTGATCTAGATTCGTTTTTTTTAATTTTTACATGTATTCATTTTTTTCATTTCAAATATATTATTATTAATTTCTTCGGGGGTACTAATAAAGCGATTCATCGTGAGTCAGGTTTTTATTTGCTTAATTTTCGGCATGCTTGCCGACGTCATTCATGGATTAACGAGTTTCTTTAGCTCTCCAAGACCGATAAGCGGTGCTGACTTATATCGACGTTTTTGTTAATTTTACCCACAGGTACCAGAGCAATCGTTGAGAGTGTCCTTGGCTTAAAAGGGAGGGTCCCTAAGTGATTCACCGGTCTGGATAGGACATCCTAAACCGTGCGGTTACCATATCGCCATTTTTTTTAATGCAAAGGTAGGGCTATAACTTTTAGAATGTCTTATTGGCATCACCTATAATATTTCTGCACATAACTTGAATCGAAAACGTTAAATCGCCTGAGGACCTTCCATTGTTAGTAGAATTCTGTTTTGTATTCAGCGTGGGAGATTTATTTTACTTCGAATATCTGGGAGGATTTACAATCCAAAATATTTATATGCCAGTGAGGGCCTTTATTGAGAAATTCATATTTAAATTTTACTGATAATGACTTAAAAAGTCTAAACTATCTAGTAAATAATTCGTGGAAGCGCGCAAGTGATAAAAATGTTGTTTCTATATATTACAAAACTTTTAATGTGAACCAGAGATGGGTGAAATTACTTTTTTTTGTGAGTCGGTTGAAATGAGTAGTCTTACGAGTCGACCCTTGACTCTTTGGAAGAAGTAATAAAGTATGTCAGGAAAAAAGTGATGAGCAAATAAGAAGTTACTCATCTCTGTGAACCCAGTTCAAGAAACATAATAATGAAAAGTAATCACTCATGAATTCTTATTTTGCAGTAATAATAACAGGATTTGCAATTTTATGTCAGTAAATAATAAAAAAATAATCTAGTAGTAGTGGTAATTGTTGGGCAATTTGACTAAGTGAGCATAGATCGAGAAATTCTTTAGCTATGTTAATTTGTGCATTTGTGACGCGTAACTGGTCTTGTTACTTCAGAGGGTCGCCCCCCTCACTATGAAGCGCCATTTGTTGTATCCCAATGGCGAATAGTACCGAACACTCATCCAACTTAAGACCGCTTAAATAGATTTTAATTACCTATTAATCCTAGAACCAAAAACAAGTTGTGGGTGCTGCTAACAGTATAGAGCTATAATTTATAAAACGATATGTATTGTACTGATTTTATTTATGGAGTTGGCAATGATTTTGGAAAGATACTTTGATAACACTTATTCTTTGGTTATTAGTGTAGATAGCTAAAAGAGATATAATAAATGCCACTTTGTCAATTAATAATTTATTAATTGTACAGACAAGTTCATCTCAATGTGGTTTTTACATTAGGAAATAAAATTCAAAAGCAACCCTGTTTGGAGAATATGACGATGAGAAGAAGAAACAAATGTACGATTCGATAATACAAAACTCATTAGCCTCACTTTTCACAACACGACCTACTTGCAAGAAGTGATACTATATGTAAAAATGCGAATGTCATTGTCTAACTAATAATTTTCGCTTACCTCTTACTACTGCGTATTAAGCAAGCAAGACAATTACTTCAGTAGTAATAGAAGGGCACGTGGGGAACGATTTGGGAGCCTAATAAAGTACGCATTTGAAAAGATAAACCGGTTTGTTTAATTTTTTTAATCTTACTTTACTTACTTACTTTAACAAATAATCACTAAGAGAAAGACAAACTTTTGAAAAAAAAAAAAAAAAAATCAGATGCCGGGGCTCTCAATGGTTTTTTCTGGAGCTACAATGAAGATACAAATAAATCAGTCCACATCCAGTTTACACGTTACGCAAGGCACTTTTCTGTATGGCCACTTCATGCGACGTGCGCAGCATGAAGAATATTGTTGTCTGCAATTTTTTTTTTAGATATTAAACCCGAAATATACATTTTAGGATCCTTATGCATAATATTTAATTAGATATTTGGAAGTTGGTCTTCGCCAGCTGTTTAGGAATTGTTTAACTTTTGTAAGCAGTTTAACACCTCATTCACCGTTAGCACTGATATTTCTGTTTGAGGGCGGCTTACAAATGTATCATTCAAATTAGGTTGTCTTCGGTTGTTATGCGTATCGGAGAAAAATTGCAAATTCATAAACAGTACATTGCGGGTCCTGTGTAATCCTATTTTCAATCCTAATTGTAACAGGTATCCTGGATGAACCATTATTAGAATATATGTAATTAAATAACTTCTTCGGATTAGCTCTGATTCCTCCCTCTATGTTACTCAAATAGATATTGTATTCAGCTGAAAAATTGGATTTAAATAGAGGACGCAATCGTTTAAATTCCTCAAAGAAATATACAACATCAAGATCTGTATTCAAACAAATTATCATTTATTACATTTTAATACATAATTAACTGAAGGATGTTAGTCTGTCTGAGCTATAGACCATCGGTAGAAATATACTATTTCACAAAGTTCTGCAAATGTCGCAAAAATGTTTCTCTAAACTTTTTTAAAGCAGACAAAGGACATATTGAAAGCTTGACGGATTTTTCCTTGGGCTTTAAGATGATACAAGTTTATATAAATGTAAAACAATGACAATATCCAGCACTAAAAGTTTAGTATTAGGTTGTAGGGAAAGTTTTCGCGGTTGTCGAAAATTTCGCTTTTTACCCCCACACTGCCTTGCAGCAACTTGTTTTGTGCGTAAATAAGTTGATCACGTGTATGTCAGGTTTTAACTACCATAAATGTAAATTACCGTATAACCCCATTTAACAAAAGGGAACTGTCAAAAGAGTTCGTTCGCGGCCTTTTAATGTATGACTTCAAATCTGGTGAATCAACAACTACTGGCTGTCCATCGTCACATGAGTTGAGAAGTGTTGTCTGTATATCCACATGAAGTCGACAGTGGCTTAACAAGGGTGAACAGCCGCAACCAAAGGCAGGTCCCCACCTGCGGAAGGTTAGGGTCACTATTAGATAGGGTTACAGAGACATCATTAACTACAAGCTGGTCCCATGCAACACTATCCTCATGGCAGATCCGTACTTTCAGCAGCTAGATAGATTGGCCGGCAAATCGCAGGGGAACGTCCGAATCACGGCATAATCCGATTCCTATCCGACAATGCTCGTCCACACACTGCAAGAGTGACTTGCCAGAAGCTACTCAACTTTGGATGGGAAGTGATGCCTCATCCACCCAGACCTTGCGCCAACAGATGATCACCTTTTCCTGCCGCTTTCTAACGCCATGCAAGGAAAAATGTTCGATGGTCAAGACGACA
Source organism: Ocypus olens (assembly GCA_910593695.2). Classification (NCBI taxonomy): domain Eukaryota; kingdom Metazoa; phylum Arthropoda; class Insecta; order Coleoptera; family Staphylinidae; genus Ocypus; species Ocypus olens. Next base: position 38,520,311 of record OU343058.1, read on the forward strand.
TAGATCGCTGATTGACCAACTCTTTGAAGTCAAAGCCAGAACAGTTCTATACTGATGGCATCTACGGTCTGCCCAAAAGATGACCAAAAGTGATACAACGTGATGGTGATTACTTTATTTCTTTATCTATTTTCCTATTTTCATAAAAGCAATAAAAATGAATGTACCAAAAACCGCGAGAACTTTCCGTATAACCTAATAGTTATTTTAATATACTTAAACTGTACGCATTTTTGAATGTTATAATTGGTCAATACGTTTTCTGTTACTTTAGGTGGAGATTACAATTTGCATATTTTTGGCGCGCTGGTTCTAATTTTTTAACTACGTGAAATCAGGTGGTTGCTGGCGTTTAAATGATTAAAATTTAATTAACCAATCGGCAGCTATGCAATTATTAAGAAAATAATTTCAGATACCTTCGACTTGATTTTTACGTTATGCACTGATTTTATGAGAATATTTCGGAATATTTTTGAATAATGTAAAATTAGCTACATTCTGTTAGAGTACTCAAAATTTATGGCATTCGGCAGTTACAATTTTCAAGCACTAAAATGGCGTTTGCAGAGGCTTAGTAGGACTAGGTCAGGAAAATATACCCTTTTTACGGTTTATAATAAAAATGAACATTCAAAACTACTATATATTATTAAAATCATCATAGAGCAACAAACTTGGACAACTTTTATATCAGGATAATAAAATTAATTGCCGTTTACATAACACAGCTAGTTTGTTGGCAAGTCAGTTGGCAAAGCATGAAATATATCATTGTCATAATAAATAATTTAAAAAGTTTTTTTTAGTATTGGTAAGTTCAAGTGCTCATCATGCTTATTGTGTGAAAATATTTTTTTAATAATGGACTGTCAGAGATAGGGGCGAGGTTGGGTAGCGCAGAGCCATAGGGTGGATATACACTAGAGCATTTTCTCGAGCATTTCTATGTAATGTAACGTTCTAACGAATGGTACAATACAGGAAAATGCTCAGTTTCAAAAGCTGTCGTCAAAAGATGTCTGGTTCGTGAGGGTGATACACTAGAACATATCATAGAGCTGCTCGTTGTTCTGTTACTAGTAAATTCTCTAGTCTATACTCACCTTTAGGCAGCCGCACAGCTAGCACACGGGCTAGTGATGTAAAAGCGCGCACGAAGCGCGGAACCGTTTAGCACGGAAAACGCGAAACCAGATTGCAGCACACGTTTGTACTTCCCCAAAACTTGAATCACGAGCATCGCGCCTCGCAGTTTGATCATTTAACAAAGGTACATGTGTATTGCGCGCTGTTATTCACACTTTTTTTACATTTAAGAATATTTTTAATGAAACATATACATAACTAAGGCAGCAGTTACATTGTACTAATAATATTACATTACATTAATATATTACCAAAAATATTAGGGTAAATTCAATTAAAAAGTTTGTGGCAAATATTTAATAATAATTTAATGTAATATAACTAGCACACGGTAACTGCTGCCTTAGTTATATGTTTCATTAAAAATATTCTTAAATGTAAAAAAGTGTGAATAACAGCACGCAATACACATATCGCTCATTCCATGTCAAACCGGACGATTTTCGGCAAAATTAATAATAAGTATAAAATAACTGATGATTTTTTTTTTAATTTTGCAGACGCATTTTACACATGAAATAAAGTCATGTTTCGTGAAAAAAATAGAGATTTTTTTGGAGAAGATATGCAGTGTTGTAAATTGCAAGAAATCTCGAAAAACGTCGGTCGAGGAAACATTCAAACAACTGTATAGTAAAACCCATTAGTCGTACAAAAAAAAATACAAGAGGTCAACTTTGAAGAAAAAACGAAAAACGTGTTTCGTGCTTCGTGCGCGCTTTTACATCACTAAGCACACCCACCAAACCGGCCCTCTCCTAGAGATTCGATTATGGGGGTAAAGATCATTTCATTTGCCAAAATAGAAAATTTGACTACAGCATTAGCTGCAACCACTGCCACTGTAAATAAGTTTTCCCACATTAAAATGATTTACTCTTTAATATTTTGTTAAAACAGTACACTGTTAATAGGAAAGGAATCTGGCATTTTAAATATTAATATTACAGGCATACGTACTCACCTTAGAAATTTAATATTGCTTTGATACATATCAACTAATAAATAATTATTCTGAGGATTTATTAAAAATTGTAAATAGTCTCATTGAGCGGCGATTCGTAATTTTTAACCCGAGCGGTTTCGGAAATAGAACGCCTAAAAATAAAAATAAACGTCGCCTTCAACTTCAAAAAAAAAAAACACTCGCAATGATTTACTCTTAAAAATTACATCATCGCGTGTCTCTACCTAATTACAATATGCATTTCGCATGCATTAAACATCATTCATTCATTTTATCGACTCACTTCACTTCACGGTTAAAATGGGGGCAATGGACGAGCGTAAAAATACTGCCACCTCCTCCTTCTTGTCATGTTAGTCATTGTTTTGTAAACAGAATGGAGTGGCTCGTGTGTGGAGGAACAGGAATACACAAGAACAGGTGACTGAGGGTCAGATATTACCAAGTCGTGACACAAATCCATCTCGGGTTTATATTTAGAAGACTGCTTTTGTCCTACTTGGCGCCTAACAGTTTCCAATCGAATTTTACTTTTTTCGTGTTTCACGTCGAACTTTAGATAACCATCAGCACATTAAGATCTCATTTGATGATTTCGGTAACATGCATTAGGATTTGGCACGATCTTACTCTAACCGTTAATTAATCATCTAGTGGAAAATGCTTGGTGTGCAAGTATAGGTCGAGTTTGTGGAACGCATGATATATTCCATGATTATGGTCATGGGTCAAAAATTTAATCCATAATACCTTATAATTTTAAACATGGGATTGCATATATTTTAGAGAAAGTAAAGTTTAATTTAGAAACACCTGTTCGTGTTTTTTTTTCTAGTGCCCGTTTGGCGTTGGAAATTTTCATTTCATACATTTTTCGTAAATATTCTTATACGAAGATTCCCAAGCCAGTTTTTTGTGATTAATTTGGGTTTTTTATTTAAAAATAATTCGGAGTAGGGTTTCCTTTAGTTCTTGTGTTATATTTGGAGTAATTACCTTTAGTGTTTGTTATAGTTTTTTATAAAAGTTCGAATGGTTGACGAAAATTTGGGTTTTTAGGAATAATACAGGGTGCCTAAACCGTTCGTTAAAAGTTTACAGGGTTTCCGTTGTATTAAACATTTGAAAAAAATCCTCGTCATACGGTTTAATCAGTTCTCCTCATGTGAATATTTTTTAACTTTCTATCACTTCCGTTTCCACCGGAAGTAGCACCAAATTTGTTATTTGAAATGGAACACCCTATATATTATTATCCTTTTGGATTCATCGTTTAAATTGCAACATATTTTGTAGGAACATTTGTACAAATTTGTTCAAAAGTTTTGACCTCTAAAAGGCAGCTTGAAATCTGTCTGTAATTTCAGAATAAGATATATATTTATATCTCTAATTATACTTAGAGGATGCCTCTATGAGTAAAATAATTGTAAACTGTCAATTAAGTGTGTCTTTTTAACCCTGCAGAACTCGCGCCATACAGTGGAACAATACAGTTTGATTGTCAATCAAACCAGTATTTTTCAGGTTTAAACCAATATTGACTATTTTTCAGACAATTTTGTTGCTTATGGGAATTTGAAGCATACAGTATTTGGTAATGAAACAAAAATAATAAATTATAGTACCTAGTACAAAAAATTGCAATATATTTTTTTCCAAATTTTCTTGTTAATGCTCAAGGGTTGGTTGAGGCGCCATTCATGTTGGTTGTTGATTTAATCCTCTAAATTGTTGTCTTGGCTAATTCGCCATTTTTTGAGTTTGACCCATTTACATTATATTAAAAATATAAAATATGCCATTTTTTTGATATAAAATATTTAGTATACGACTAAATACTAATAAATGCAATACTCACATAAAAAAAAAACAACAGAAAAATATGTCAACGCTGTACATCGCGCGTTGAGAAAAACGTTCAATAGGCACAACAAAACACCAACGCGAGGACTCGCACCGTGAGAGAAATGCTCACGCGGTCTGCAAGTGATAGACAAGTTATCTCTAGGAGATTGCTGGAGACGACTAATTGGTGCTCAAGTTGCATTTATAAGTAAAAATTATACATAAACTCAGCTAGAGGACGCCCTGCTCCTAAATCTCAACACTGTCTAAAAGCATGACTATTTTAGCATAACTGTGAGGGAAGTGCTTATAGCGCGAGTGCTCCAGCGTTAAATATCTCGTATTTTTTTTTTATGGAAAGTTTGCGAATACTTAAATATTTTATGATTTGTTGAGCAGCAACATGTTTATTAAACACGCACACGCATTTGTGTGTTTAATATGGTTATTAAACACGCTAATTCGCGTTTTAATTCACAGAACGCGATTTATGATAATATTTTGTTTACCCTGTTTAATACTGATTTTACTTTTTTTTCAATTGTAATTGCAATTACAACTTTAATTTCGATTTTAATTTTGATTTTGTTTTTTTTATTTTGATTTTGATTTTGTTTGATTTTGATTTTGATTGATTTTGATTTTAATTTTAATTTTAATTTTCGTGAACAAAGTACGGTGTAGAACTCGCATATAATGGCTATTAATCACTCAAACGATTTGCTCCACTCGCCTACGGCTCGTTCCGCAAACATCGTTCTCGTGATTAATAGCCATCATTATATGCTCGTTGTACAAACTATTAATTTACTGGGTCGCGTGATATAATTCTAGGGGTCGTCTTTCTAATTTTATCTCTTTAAATATGGCTTTAATGTATACTAAATCTATATTTATTGCTTAGGTTAAAAATTCAAGTTATTGAACATTGAAATATTTCAACTCTTGTTTTAGAATACGGCTCAAGTGATCTGTAATAAGAGTTGTAAGATATTATTTTTTATTCACCCTTGTTCTAGGGATCGTGTTGGGAATTTTTATTTGTTAGAATGATAGCTTGGTATATGCTAAATCGATTTCTGTTGTTCATTTTATATTTGGAGTTGGTGACCAGAGTTGTAAGATATTTTTTCACCCTTGTTCAAGGGGTCGTGTTTCAAATTTTAATTATTTAAACAATGGTTCAGTGTATGTATTTAAATTTAAAAGTCGAGTTGGCAAACATTGAAACATTTTATGATTTATTGGGCTATGTGACGAAGCAAAAGTTGTACGAATTTATTTTATTCACCCTTGTTTTAAGGGTCGTGTTGCGCATTTGATTTTTCCTAATAATAGTTTAAGGAGTGCTGATTTTAAATATGTTGTGTACCTTGCAATTAATTAGGCAAACATTGAAGAAAAGCTATGTTAATGGTAGGTATAGAAAAATGTTAGGGGTTGAAAATTGGGGTAACTTACATTATACAGGGTCCTGCATTTCACCTCCCGTATTCTATTGCTCATTTACTAATTATGTTGGAATTTTGATATTTTGCAGAATATATTTGCATCCTAGAATGCATTTCAGGAAAATATTTTTGATTAGGGTGTCCCAAAAACGTGTGACGTCATAATGATATATTTTTTAGATTACATGCTGTATTTGTACCTTTTATGGTTGTCTACATACTCCTATAATTTTATTGAAATCGATTTAGTGAAATCAGCAAAAAAAAAACTAAAAAAATCAGTTTTGCACTATTGGTTTAAAAAATTAATAAAAACAATGCATTCTTAATAAAAGAATGCTCTTCATACTCAAGAATTATTTTTTTTATATGACAAAATATTATTCTTGAGTATAAAGAGCTTAAGCTAACAATGCTTTAAACTTTTACACTACTAAATCAAAATAGTCTCTTGTTACTTTGTTAATTTTTAATGTCAATACATTGTTTTCCAAAGCCACCTTCGATTTTTGGCCAATAAAATAGCTAATTGGAATATTTGATAAAACGAGTTTTTTGCAAATAACTTTTAATGCGTTAGGAATTTCGATAGGGTTGTTATAAGGAAAAATATTTGTTTTTTTAATTCCGCATGGAATGATACAAAAATATACAGGGGCTCCAATTTAAAATAAGAAAAATAACGGGCTTTAAAGTTTGGTATGTTCGACACAAAATTTTGGACACCCTGTATAATTAATATTAACCAAACTTGGTTAGTGGGACTATCGACCTTATTTAATAAGTAACTTGTATGATTTTATAAACGAGGGGAGGTGAGATGCAGGACCATGTATACTATTGAATTAATAGTAGATTAACAGCCTAATGTAAATATTTTGTTTGTAAGATCCATTTTTACCAGGTGTTGGTTGAGTGTTGGAAAATAATTTTGTACTTTCTGTTAGATACCAGAAAGTACAAAATTATGTTTCCAACACTCAACCAAAAGATTTTGGTTTTATTATGAAAACTCAAATATATGAGTGACGGAAATCTATCGCTGGAATCTATGTCCAACTTCACACCCATAAGGTTGCATGGGGCCTGCTATAGACGATTCCGACAATTTTTGGAAAAATGTCTTATACAGGGTGTTACAAATTCGATGCATCAGTATTGCTATTTCGGTAACTATAAGAGATAGAGGGTTCTTTAAGTCAGTTGCGCATTTCAATGCTGAATAATTTGTTGAAATAGTAATTTACGATACGTAACGTTATGAAGGTTTTTACATTACGAGAGAAAAGTTTGAAAGCACGGGCGACATAAAAGTGAATGCTTTTAAATTCTCGAGTAATTTAAAAATAAATAACGTTATGTGTGTCGTAATACGGTTTATTTTATCCTATTTCTATTTTTTTTTTATTTAAAAAAATGTTTAATGAAAACCATCAAAAATCGAAATCATGTGTGTTTGCCATGATCTCCATAGCAACGAGTTGCGTTGAGATAATATAACAACACTAGTGTTGTTAAAGGTACCTTATTTAGTTATTCGTTGCTAAGGAGTTATTGGCATGTTAACGTTATAGGATAAAATAAAAGCAAATAACGTTACAGTAGTCGCAACACGGTTTTTTTTCCTATTTCTATTTTTTTAATTTAAAAAAATGTTTAATGAAAACCGTCAAAAACAGAAATCCTGTTTGTTTACCAATACCTCCATAGCAACGAGTTGCCTTAAGAAACATATAACAACACTACTGCTGTTAAGAATTTCTTAACAACGCTAGTGTTGTTAAAGGTACCTTAACAATTAACGACTTAATTCGTTGCTAAGGAGTTATTGGTATGATAACATTACAGGATAAAATAAAGAAATTTAAAATATTCTTACTACTTTCGGAGATATTCGAAATAAACCGAAATAGTCAATTTTGGTTTTTATTTTTTTACGACTTTATTACTGAATTTTTTTGGATAACCAACTTTCAAAACACTTTTGTAAGATCTTCTGGAAAATAATTTTATTTTTCAAATACAACGTTACGTTATTTAGATACCCACATCAACTTTATTTTTTTTTAATACGGACCTGAATTTTTATTTTATTTTGAGTACATTTTCACCTCCCAAAACTGTGTCACACTCATCACAAAATTATAGGAGTTATTTAAAAATTGAAGAGTGGGCATTGACTGAAACATAACAAAGGGTGCCTTGACGAAAACAATGATTCTTTTTTAAGGCTCTTTAATGTAATAATATTAGTTTTCTGATACGACGTTCCGGTTTTTAGATATCAACATAAAAAATGGTGATGTGGCCATCATGTTACTTTCTCCGATTTGATGGTATCATAGTTTATATTTACATTTTATGGTTTATTTTCAATTTAGATTATATTTTAAATGTGCATCGAGCGTTTTATAGAATCGGATGAAACTGACGTTTAAACGTCAAAATTTTGAAAGATGAAAATAATAAATTTTACTTCAAATACTAATGGTCAGTTTATTCAAAGACTAAAGAGATTTCGAAAAAAACTTATTGTTTATTGTTTAGTTTGGCATACTCTACAATTATTATTCATTTAAAGGAGATTTAACGGGAAAACGTATTTAATATGTATCCATGACGTCCATGGATGATGAAAACATATGTTAGACCACGGAAAAGTCTGGGGAAAACTTTTGAGGTTCTATCAAAGATCAAACATTCTGGATGGTTTATATCGATTTTCTCTGAAACTATCAATGATTCAAAAAAATGTTTCAGATAAAAGTTGAACGGTTTGGAGGGGAACATAATGTAGTGACATAGTGATCTTGGTTTGTCCTTGTGACAGAATTGGTTGAAATGGCATCTAGGGACCCCGAAACAGATATTTCAGTAAAACAAATTTTTGATAAATTTTTCACGATCACAATACTTTCTCGTACTTCGTAACGGAGAAAATAAAAAATTAAATACCACTCTGATATCTTTTATGGCGAATTTTGAAAATGTTGGTTTCATTGCTTTTGAATTGTTTGGAGATAAAAAGGCTATTATTTTAAATTCAGTGCGAATTTGTGATTTTAGCTTTAACTTTATTTATAAAATTGAGTTTGAAAAAATTGACTAAAACTTTTTATATTACATTTCTAACAAAGTCTAATTTTCTAGATGTTCAAAAACATTGCCGTTAGCTTGAATACACTTGTCGCGTTTTCCGTTGTTAGAAAAGCACACTTTTAACAAGGCACTGAATCTAATTTAGGTAATTTCAAAGCTAAGAAACACTTATCTGTTGTCAAAGTTGAGGCACACTTTCAAGCACATGTTTCAAAGTCAACACCTACTTTTCAATAAAAAAAAAACCTTGGGAGGAGTGTTCGCCAGCAAGATACTATTTTTTCATAAAAAGGATAGGGAAGCTAAAGAGCTATTTTCTAAAAAGAAAGATGTAAATGATCGTCACCCTCCCTTAATCTGAATCTTAATCTGTAGGTATCACTATCGCACATTTTACGTTAATTTCAACCACATATTTGAACTGCTTTTGAAAAATTACCAAAAGCGACTGATAATTGTGTAATTTATTTACTAGTTAGTCGCTAAGCAACGTATTCGTCATTGCACTCTAGGAACGATATCAGTATTTCATTCTGCACAAAATAATTACCAGTAGCCAAACTGACATTTACAATATTTACTTTTAACATTGATATGTTTAATCGAAGATGAAACGTTATAAGATGCACATGTAAAAAGTCTCTTCATTGCACTCACGGCTTTTAAACTGTTCGTGGAATAATTATTTTTTACACTTCTTAAATAACTATGTTTTAATGGTCAACCTATTTATTTTAATGTAAGTATTAATTTTAACCTCTTTCAAAAACTCATAAATATCTGGGCGAGGGCTATAAAAATTTAATTTGAAATGACAAGATTAATTTTTTCTTGCTTAAAATGGCCTAAGTATTAGGTTGGTGCATAATTATCAGGCGTTTTTGTAGATGGCTTTTTTTAATAACAATTGCTGTATTGTTTATATAAAAATATTATTTGATTTTCATGTAATAAGAATACGTGTCGATAGTCATAGTCATATTCGTCATATTATTCTTCATACTACTTAGAGAAAGAATGGAAAGCAGCGCAGTCATTTCGAGATCTCAACGAACTTTTTGGCAAAGGAACAATAAGTAAAAGTCGATACAGAGAATGATTTGCCCGTTTCAAATCTGCCAACACTAGCTTGGAAGATAAGCCAGGAAGATGTCGATCATCAGATTTTGACAACCAGGCACTTTTGGAAACCGTGAAAGGGGACGAACGTTTGACAACTCGAATGTTGGCAGAATACTTCAATGTGGACCATTCAGAAAGCTCGGGAAAGTATGGAAAGTGGCTGGGTCCCTCACGAACTCTCCGAAAACATTAAAGCCGAACGTGTCCGAATTTTTACTGCTTTGCTGCAACGTAACGAACAAGCTCCGTTTCTGAATAATCTTGTCACTGGGGATGAGTCATGGGTCATGGCTTCTGTCCAAAAACTTCAAAAGAAGAAAGGTCTGCGTTTCGCCAAGTGTTTTACCAAAAGGAACACCGAATAAAGTACACTTGAAGAAGGCAATGTGGTGTGTTTGGTGGGGCAAAAACAGAATTATCCATTGGGAAATCATTTCAAACGGGATTTGTTATTGGTGGAATGACAACAGTGACGACTCGTGATCCAAGGAAGTGGGTCGGCAAGGCAAGCTGCAGTTAGTCAACTTATTTTTTTGCTAGTCATTAAATATTATGTATATACTGTACCTTTGTGGAGGCGTAGTATTTACAAGGGTTATTATTGATCAATAATTTGTTCGACTCAATAATAAAAAAAAAATGTATATAGGGCGTCCCACAACGGAGAACCAACAGAAACTTATGTTTTTTTAAATGGAACACTAGGTATATTTTTGCATTTGTATCCATAGTTTTCAATACCAATTAAACTGATAATAAATTGTATTGGGATACATTTAACTGTTACGAGGTATTCTGGTTTTTATGAATTATGTAAGAAGACCTCTGCTAAATGCAAGGAAACATTTTTTTTAATGGAACACTCAGTATATTTTTAAGAGTCCTTTTTCTTGCCTTTCTAAAAATACCTAGATTCCTAGGTTTATAAATAATAATAATAACTTTCAAATTATTATTTATAAACCTAGCAAACTAGAACACTAGATCTGATCATTTTTATTCTGGCGCACGCGCATTGAGGCTAAACGGCCTGCCGTACCGAACCATACTGCTCCGCTAGAACAATACACATTATTAAATAATTTCGCCCGTATTTTAAAAATAGGAGAGAATGTTCTCGGAGTAACAATAATATTTTTAAACATGTTATATACAGACTATGGTGAATTCTATACTGGCTATTTCACATAAACCACCTAAAATATCTAGGATGTATACGTTAATAAATAAAACCACTAGTTCTAGAATAAAAATCTGTGATCTGTAACATGTAACACCGAATGCCATCGACACATGGGCATTGTGTGTGAGTACGGCCATGGCAAGCTGGCCGTACTCGCGTAATGCTGCAGGGGAAATATAACGAAACTGCAGAGACACTCGTGACGACGTAGCGCTTGCATTAATCTTAATATTCTGAAAATCTACGGCTGGCCGATTTTGCGGATACGAACTTGCGTAGTAAACATATATTAAATGAAAATGAATTCCCACGTTTATCGGCCTTATACTGAGTGCTTATTAATATTATCAGCTATTAGCCTAAAATATATTCATTATCAAAAATGCGCAATATTTATTTTCCCAGAAAATAAAAAATTGAGTATTTGTCTTAATCAAATTTAACGGTACGGCCCGGCCGACCCTGCCGTCCCCTACGAGCCGTCACTGAATGACAATGACGACGATAAGCGTCAACAGTGATGTCTAACCGCCTTCACGCTGCAATCAAGACGAAAAGACCGCGCAAAGAGAACCATATCGTCTTCCATCACAATAATACGCGTCAACACGTCAACATATTGAGGACCGTGTTTTCGAAAGCATCGCCAATGAGGGCTGGGAACTGTTTCCACATCCGCCATATTCTCCGACAGAAGCGACCACGGACTACCACGTCAATCGATCGCTGAAGAATTGGCTGGTGCACAAAGTTTTCGAATATTTGGATAGATTGGTGGCCGATGTCAAAGCATGGATTGCCTCCAAGAACCGTGACTGTTTTGACCGTGGAAATGACCCTCTTTCAAGCTAATAGGAATCAGTTATTGTAGTCGATGGTAACTATGCTCCTGAATAGTCATTTAACAATATTATTGCACAATTTTTATGTTTCTTTTTCATATAACTATTGTTTTTTTTTTATAAAACGCCTGATAATAATGCACCCCTGAAGTTTGGCAGATTCCTCCCTCTACACCGTGTATATATACTCCACAAAATAGTCTAGTTCTTCATTATAATATAAAAATAATAATCCATCAGAACCACTGACCAATTTCGCAATTCCAGTTTTTCTAATTTGGGACCAAACCTAAATTTTGAATTTTCCCCCACCACGATTGGGTCAAATGGAAACGACACCCTATAATATTCATTTTTGACCTTTACAAAATCATACACTGATTTTAGTCCGTTGGACTAAAATTTAAATTTTTCGACATACATTAGTAAATTATTATACAATGTCTTTGTAAATGATTGTAGAAAAGGCGGCAAAATTTAAATGAAATTTAGGATTTTAATTGCCGTTAAGTTTTTCCATGTCGGTGCTTAGTGTATTTCACCGCAATTTGTCAAAGTTTAATGTCATTTTCGCCAGTAGCGTGCAATCATTGTAAAGTTAATCTAGGTAAGTTATTTCAAGTTAGTTATTTATGAAGGGGAACGGGTCAACAGGGTTTTTTCGTCCAGTGTGGGTCAGTTAAGTTGTTATGTACTGATAATTTTGAATCTCAACTTTAACATTATGTTACACCAATGAATCCTTAGTGATATTTTTGTTGTTACCAACGTGTATGTTTGGTTGCCTAAAATACAATCTACACTCATTTACAAACACACGTTACAAGTTTAATAAGAGGGTATATTGTGGCACGTGCGCGAGTCATGCTCCAATGTAACGAGTGCCCCACAATGCCTCTTATTAAACAAGTATAATATACTATTTTTTCTACTTTGGTTTTGGTTAAGGATTTATTTCTAAAATAAAATATATACTTAAACGTAGTGAGTTTTATCTTTTAACATGTGGCAGCACTGAAAACATTTGTTCCTTTCGAATGAATTTAATATTTGACATACTTATTTCTACTGCGATTTCAATAGTTAATTTTAAAACATAATAAAGGTATAATATTACATAGACACCTCCAGAAATAAGGGTGCGATAAACAAACTATTTCCGAGTAAGTTGTAACCAATTTAGGCATATAAAATAATGCAACATACTTACCTAAATGTTAATCGAAATTTAAGGTTATGTTTACATTTATTTCTCGTTCCTCGTGTCAGACATCGATCGATGCCAATTAAAAATCCACACCGAATTAATACACCGACGGAAGCGTCTCTCTTTCGTCGCGAATGAAACATACATTGTACTCCCGCTGTTTCTTTCGTGTTATTCGTTTGGCAAACAAAGTGATAATATAATAAATTACAAGCTTTTCTCTGTGTATGTTGTGTTGCCTAAAATGTCGCCGAGCGCGGGATGAATTCATGCATCCGGCCATTCTGCCACCGAGTTCCTACATTTTCCACGCCAGTAAAAAGTGAACAATATTACGCCTCCGTTTTCTTCAACCTTGGTGGTACTGGTGGCGAACTCCCCAATATGTATTATCGAAGATATTCAGTATGTAACGTATTGCGCATTGGAGGGTTCCAATTATCCTATGAATTAATGGCAATCGCGACAACTAATATGTTACCACGAATAGTTTAATAATGAGCAAAAACTGTAAAATTAAAAAGGTCATTAAACTATTTTTGATATAACAAATGGTCGATTATTAAACCAAAGTAGAAAAACAATAATTACGAAGCATTTGAGATGAGTTTTGATGGGTTTCGGAGAACTAGTTCGATAATAAAATATGTAAATACTAAAGGATTCCGTTTTCAATGTTGAATATTTAGATAAACAATTTTTCGCCATATTCAAAGCTCCCATCTTCAAAAATCTTTTCGCGAATTCACAGGCATTATATTATACAGGGTTTCCCATTTTAAATTGCTACCCCAAACATCTCGAAACCTGAGCAACATGGCAAAAAATATTTCAGTTAAAAGTTGTAGGGTTCGGAGGGGGACATATGCTGGTGACCTTGAAAACGACCTTAGCGTTAATTGTCAAGGTCAAACGAAGGTCAATGATTTTTCAAATGGAACCCCCTATTTTTTAATGCGGGATCGTATTCCACGGGAAAACACACTAACTTTTTTGAATGCTTTTTTTAAGAGTTTTTCACGAATTTTGTCCGTCATGTTGTTTAAAATCTCAGATGAATCGAGGCTATGGTTCATGCATTACCCTCGGCATTAGCATCAAAGGTACGGGAGCAGAGCAACGCGACGAGCCCTCAGGTGTTCCGCGCAACGGCTGATGGCATTAAGTTTCATCAATATCAATTAATTAGTACGACAACAGTGCAGAACACGAAGGAGAGGATTAGGGCTGCATTTCGAGCAATTTCGATCCAAACCCTTCGAAATGTTCAAGTAAACTTTCGCCAGCGAGTACAGAAGTGCATGGACGAGGGTAGACACTTGATCAAACATTTGATCTAAGAACGAGATCGAACCTCCAGCCACTGAAACCATAGTCCCTTTTCAGGGCCAATGATGTGCAAAATCCCATCGCCACCCTCCACGTGGTGCACACCGGGTGACGCTAATGCCGGGGGTAATGCATGAAATACAGCCTGGATTCATCTGAGATTTCAAACAATATAACGGAAAAAATTCGTGAAAAAACTCTTAAAAAAATCATGTTAAAAAAAAAGATTTCCTACAAAAAGTTTGTATTTTTTCCCGTAGAATACGATCCCGTAATAAAAAATAGAGGGTTCCGTTTGAAAAATCAAAGTTGACCTTCGCTTGACCTTGAAAATTAACGCTAAGGTCAAGTATATGTCCCCCTACGAACCCTACAACTTTCATCTGAAACATTTTTTGTCATGTTGCTCAGGTCTCGAGATATTTGGGGTGACAATTTAAAATGGGATACCCTGTATAATATTGGTCTTTTGGTCATTGGATGTCTTTTTTTTTTCGCTTTTGCAAGTTCCTCATTTAATCGAGGCCAGCAAATTAAAAATATCCTAACGCTTCGCGGCAAAGGCGACAGGACACTTCTTCGGGCTCCTTTATCGAATATTTTTAATATCTTTTATTGTAACAGTTTCTGCTGCGGAGATACCCTTGTTTATAACTTTATTTGGAAGTTCAAGGATATTCTTTTTTGCCTCTCTTTAGACGGCGTTTTCCAATTTCTAAAGAGTTTAAACAGATTTTGTAACTTATTTATGAGAAAAGTTTTAAAATTACATTTTACCTTAACTTCCAAATTTTCACAAAAGAAATAATTGTTTCCGCCGTTTTCTTTTAATAGGACTGCTTCGGAGTTATCAACCAATTTTTATACTGGATAACCCCGTTTTTTTACATATGTCTCTCGATCTCTTCTAAATGAAATTTTATTTACAATTAACAATTTCTTTCCACGAACAGTTATCGTCGTTTCCATTTCCAATTGACACTGTATAAAACAGCAAATTACTAACTCAATTTAGTAAAAATGTCATAATTTATGGTAAATCTCTTTGAAGATGGTTTCGGAGATAAGCTTAATACATTGTTCGCGTGCAGGTGACCTGCAACTTTGCCAGATATTTTAATACACTCAGCGGGGTACCCGTCACCCTCTGGAATATTGGTGAATATTTTAGAAATGTGTTATAAATTAAGTAATGGGGTAATGATAACATCGGTTTGGTCATTTAATATAATACGGTGTTCGTTGAATTTATAATTTTCCAGCGGTTATTATAATAAATGCAGTTTTTTGCGCATTTGGAACGGGTGAAATATTTAAAAATTGGGGTTGAATTGTTGGTTGGCATGGAACTATAAGTTGACGTTGTTTTATCAACGAAAAAGTAGGCATATGATCCACTAATATTGCCACAATAATATAACTTACCCGTTTAAAATAATAGTTTCTTAAGTATGCTATTAAAATGTAGAATGTTAAAAACAAATGCATTGGCCAGAAAAATATGTTGTTCATTATGTGATACAAACTTGAATAATGTTTCGAGAGTGCAAATCCTGTAGTAACAAATATAATCTGACTAATAACCATTTAAACACGAACAGAACCAGTCTAATATTATAACACACTGTCCACATTCGCATTAGAATAAAAAATGCTGGCATTTGTAATTTCCTCACTGAAGTACTTTGCACCAGGAACTATACGTGTTCTACGTATTATAACATTATTATGAAACGTCACGCTAGAGAATAATAAAGTACTACCTATTATAAAAATAGATAATGAGGAGAAAAATTAAGTATAATTACTTTTCTTACTTCTCATAATGATTGAATTTCCAACAACTTCCTGCCAATTATTATTATTTATACATGGCATAGAAATACAGAAAATCAAATTAAATTCAGCTGTATTTTAATCTAATTTTAATATATCTCCAGAGATTTAATTATTGACGTTTGATATAGTCTGTAATATTAGTAATAAAAGAGCATTTGTGTTCTTTCACGAAATTTATTTAACAAATCAAGGGCTCTCTTATTATTATTATCTATGATATATATTTCACCAAGGATAGTTCAAGAGGTGCTGAACTAACACTTATAGTATTAGAAGAGGCGCAGGTTATTTTTCTTATATGAGGAAATAGCACAAAATAAAGTGTATTTTGTAACAGCTAATTGTTAGATGATAACGTTTTCTTTTTATTATGTAAACAACCTTATAACGGTTGCAGCCCGTTAAGAGCGACCGTTAAGAGCGACCGTTAAGACTTGGTAACTATAACATCGTAAATATAAACTTTATAAAGGCACTGTCACTTACAGAATGTCTTTACTTGAAAATAAGCCTCCGACATCAGTACAAAGCTCCATAAGGAAGAAGGACGTAGCAAAAATAACTTGTTAATTCACCCTCTTTACATTATTTTTTTGACGTTATTCAACAAAGTCAGCATGTGATTTATCGTACCTATTACGTTATTTTTCAGCTTACTCGGCGACTATTCTGAAATCGTCAGAAATATCGTAATCGCAAGTTCTTACCAATTCTATTCCTTGAGACAACCTCACTTATTGCAGATTTATTGAATAAATATAATAATATAATAACAAAAATCTGGTAGACGACAACGAAGACATCTAGAAATCACCGATCCCGAACGCCCTTATTACCTGACCCGTTTTAGAAATCGTTATAAATCCTGTAAAAAATAATTTTGTATTCAAAATAATTAGTGCACATGGAGCTGGTGATGAGCGTTATTTTCACTAACTGCTACTTCGCAACCGTTACTAACAAATAATAAAAGTAACCGTTATTGAAAATTGCCACTAACGGTTATTTTATTAAAGGAGAGCGTTTAAATAACGAATCACTTCTTAGTAACCAGGGGTGTGGAGTCGTGACTCCGGCTCCGACTCCTTATTTTTTTTGTTTCGACTCCGACTCCGACTCCGGCTCCGATTCTTGATTTTTTTTGTTCCGACTCCGACCCCTCAAATTTGCAGCCTCCAGACTCCGGCTCCGACTCCGACCCCAAATATTCACCGACTCCACCTCGCCCGACTCCGACTCCGACTCCGACTCCACACCCCTGTTAGTAACAGTAACTCTTATAACCGATTCAATAAAGAATCAGTTCTTAGTAGCAGGAATTGATTCAATGCCGAATCACGTCTAAAAAACCTCGAACAAATATTGAAAAGTATTTGATAAAAAATTGACAAACACAAAATAGGCATTTTATTTTCGTAAAGGCCAAGACAAACGACTAAAAATATAAACTTAGGGGGTCAATTGTCCATTTATTGGGCGCGCCAGTGATTTCACGAGAAAATGTCGTAAAATTTCAAGAAATTCGTCAAATTTTGACACTTAAATCATCAAAATCGAACAACGCATTCGACATTTGTACAATTTCAAAAGTCGCGATTTTAAAATCTAGGAAATTTAAAAACTTCAATTTTTGCATTAATTTCAAAAGAAAATTTCCTAATCCGTTTTAAAAATGACACTAAATTCACCATATTTTGACATTTGTATCATGAAATCGGTCAACGCGTTTAGCAATTTAATCAAAATTGCAATTTAAATTTAATTTAATTCGGGCTTTTTCGTAATTTTGGCGTTTTGCATTAATTCCCTACATTTTCGAGCGACAAAATATCTAGACTCAGGTGAGAGACCTGGGATCCGCCAGTTGATATCATGAGAAGATGTCGTAAACCGTTTTGAATAATACTAAATTCGCCATACTTTAACGTTTAAATCATCAAAATCGGACAAATAATTCAGAAGTTCAGCCTTCAAAAATACTGTCAAGCACTATTTAATAGAGAAATGTTTTTACAACATAAATGACTTCATCACAACAGATCATACATTTTAAATATACGTGTTGATCTGCCCATTTTAATACATTCTATTACTGTTTTAATGTGTTATAGCTATAGTTATAGTTTTTTATCTTAAATTTATGTAATTTCAATTATAACATTCAATTTTAAAACTTGTGTACATCTTATTGTTGTGTTAATTTTAAGTATTCACCATGTTCAACTTGTATTTTTATTATGACCTGTGTAAACAATCTTGTATAGCACGAATAAAGTAAAGTAAAGTAAAGTAAGTTGTACAATTTCAAAAATCAAAGTTGCAATTTTAAAATTTTGGATTACAATTTTTGCATTTTGTCTTAATTTCAAGACAAAATTTTCATTTTAAAATCACATAAAATTTGCCATATTTTTGACAATTTGGCACGGTGCAATTTTAAAAATCAAAATAACGATTTTAAAATATCCGAACCTAAAAAGTGAGATTTTTGCATTTTGTGTTAATTTCACGAAAACATTTCGTAACCCGTTTTAAAATTACACTACATTTAACGTTTGACTCATCAAAATCGAACAATGCGTTCGGCATTTGTGTAATTTTTAATTCATCTATTTGGATTGGATTTCACTACATAATGAGGGTAAAACGTCGAAACTAGAGTCGTGAATATTTGTTTAGATTGATACAAGGTGTTAAAAAGGTTGTCGGATATTTAACCCATTTATAGTACTGATGTAATCAAACAAAAAAGTCTTAGTCTAGAAACGTCCGCAACTTAACTGTTTCTCAGACATAATTGATTTTCTATTTTAAAATTAAAGAGAGCTTCCGCTCAACAACTTTACATTAGTTCTTTACAGTAACTTAACAAGTACACAAATGGCCGATATACATTTTATGTATGGCCATGCCAACAGTAACGCCACTGAAGCACCGCGTATGTATGCTGAAGCATTTTCGAATTGTTTATTACCGAACGATAAAATTTTCTCTGGCAACGAATCGTAAATGGTTGTAGGGAAATTCAGAGACCTCCTGGCATTTTCGAAAGAGTGCGCCAATCACTCATCAGGAGGTGTGAAGCGTGCTAAGAACTGAAAGGTGGAGATGCATCTACTTTGGTTTTACTTTAAATTATCTTTTGTCATCAGAATTTCTTGTAATTTTCATCCTGATAAAACAGTATATATCTCAGAAACAGTTGATTTGCGGACATTCGTTGACTAAGACTTTTTAGTTTGTTTCCATCAATATTATTATTGGGTAAAATATCCGACAACCTTTTTTCAACACCTTGTATAGCTGGCTTCTCACGTTATTAGATTACATGATATTTACGGATTTTACAAATGGCGTTGTTGATGTTTAAACAATAAATTGCCTCATTACCACTATATAAGAGAATAAGTTTCTCTCACGGAATGCAGTGATCCCTCATAGGATTTTTGAAACATAAGGGTAAAGCGATAACCTTTACAGTATTTGCACCACCATAGCATTAGTAATCATAAATTAGTTGCACAGTATAAAGGTCACAGAGTGATGTCTTATATCATCGGTTTGAATGATTGGTCCTAACATTTTTGAGGATCCAAATAAAAATGCAACTGCGGTCCTTGATGTTCACATCATAGAACTAGATTAGCATCTCCTGTGAGGTTGCATGTTACAATTTTTTTTTTAATTCAGGTTCTGTTGTTTTATAATCACCCGTTATCTGCCACAATTTGTACAGCACCGGATTCAAAATCAAATTCTCATTAACGTTACTCCGTGTTAGGCAACTTATTATACACGAACTGCTCAATTGAAGGATCCAATGCAAGAAGTTACCAAGTACTTTTTTCGTGTTTTGAGATAAGTGGCGCCAATTTGACTGTAAAAAAATAACCTCAAAATACCTAAAAACAGTATGCGGTTATTATGACGGTGTGGCCATTTCAACGCAAGAAGTTACTAAGTTTGAAAAGTGTGTAATTTCAACGGAAAAAGTTATCGGCTGATCAGCGGCGTAATGTAACCAATTTTTAACCTCAAAACGGTAATACGTGATCGTGAGTGTGTGTTATCAACGTGCTTTTTAAATTACCTAATAAACAACAGATAATCACGAGGATAATCATGAGTGGTAAGGCATTTCAATGTATTATACTGCTATTATTTCAACAACTACTGGCATGCTCTGATAAGAGCATCATTTTGCTTCTGGTTTAATATTATAATCTGAATAATGAGAAAAGTAAATGAATTGGCGAGTTAAAGAACAGTACAAGTCCAAAAAATGTATGTTTCAACTGAGATAGCTATTTTTTTTAGTATTTATAGATCTACACAATGAGTGAAATAATAGTATTATTGAACAATTTATTTATATTTACTAAATGAAACAGTTTTTTTTTTTTAATTTCTCAAAATTTCAATATTTGGACTTGTACTGTTCTTCAACTCACCGATTCCAATTTAATATTACAGATACAGATGAAGAAGCTAACTTTTCGCCTCTGGGAAGCGAATCCTCGACAGAGACTTCTTTTGACAGCTCTGATGTGGAAGGTACGAAAAGAAAAAATAAGAGTAAGAAGAAGAAGTCAACTCAATACAACAAGGGAAAAACTCGCGTCGTTCAGGAACCTAAAAATTTGAAAGGAAAACAAACTATCAAGAATAGAATAATCTCACATCTGGACGTCAACTGTGAAGCTGGAGCATCAATTTCGGAGCCAGGGCCCTCTGGCTTATTAAAACTGTGTGAGCAACAGGCTGCTGGTGACGTTCAAAGTACATCTGACCGCAATCAAAAAAATCAAAGAGACGTCGTCATCAATAGGCAAATTTCTACGCCGCGTGGAAGAAATTGAAAGTTTGATCCAAAGTCGTGGAAAAGATCTATTCAGCAACGTTCACGTTCAGAATCAAAAATAGTCCAAACTGCCATTGCAGCTGCAAAACAAAATTAGGATTACAGGAACAAACTTTGATGTTTAAGAATTTTAAGCTCTCTTCACACGATGAGCAAACCCTGTATCTTAAGGGTTGCATAAAACCCTGCGAAGTGAAGGGCCGACCAGCAAACCCAAGGAGTCGAAGATATTTCACTTATGAAGTGATAAGTAAATGCAAAACAATATCTGTATGTCAGGCTGCGTTTCTAACTATCCACGGGATACAACGGAGCAGACTAATGAAAAAAGTGCAAAAACCTGAAGAATCTTATAGAGATATGAAAAGACGTCATACAGAGAGACCCAAAAGAGTTTCCGTCGAAACCCTAAATCTAGCGGTCAATTTTATCGAAAATCTGCCTGCTAGAGAAAATACCTCGATTCTAATCTCTGAGTATCAGCTCTTCATTGCACTTTCACAAGGAAATATCCAGAATTCCATCTTTCATATGAAATGTTTAGACGTGTTTTTACAGAAGAATTTAATATAAAGTTCGGCTATCCAACAAAAGATATTTGCAACAAATGCACCGAATTTATAGTGGCTATTCGAAAAGCTGAAAATGAGAAAAATGATGGGGAAGTTATAAGTTTGAGTACACAAAAAGAGCTACATCTTAGACGTGCCGAACACTACAAAAAAGCCATTTCAGACGCACAGAAGAAGACAGTGGGAAACTCTGAAGAGCTTACGATATGCTTCGATTACGAAAAAACTTACCTGTTTCCGTTACTAACAGGACGAATATTACCTTCGTCAGTTATGGGTTCATGTTTTTGGAATTCACTGGCTTAAGACTAACAAAGCTGTAATGTATACTTACGCAGAGAATATCGCAAAAAAGGGACCAAACGAGGTAATCAACTGCCTTGATGACTACATCAAAAGAAAGAAAACTCCAGGGCAACCACTTTTAGTCAAAACAAAAACAAATTTCTATTTGTCTATCTGGATCAGTTTTGTGTTAAGAAGGTTTTTCAGCACAAAAATGTATTAATTTTTTTTTCATTTTTGGTTTATAATTATGAAACCATAATAGTTACAGCAAATTTATAAATAATTGCAGAGGAAAATGAATAACTTATAAAGAACACATTTTTTTTTCGAAATCTCTTTAGTTTTTGAGTAAACTGAGTTTTTAAATTTAAACTATAATTTTTCCATCTTTCATAATTTTGACGTTTTAAACGTCAGTTTCATCCAAGTCTACAAAACGTTCGATGTACATTTAAAATATGATTTAAATTAAAAATAAACCATGAAAGCGTAAATATAAATGATACCATCAAGTCGGAGAAAGTAACATGATAGCCACATCACCATTTTTTATGATTAATTTAGTGTTTTTTATTTAAAAATAATTCGGAGTAGGGTTTTCCTTTAGTTCTTGTGTTATATTTGGTCTAATTACCTTTAGTTTTTGTTGTACTTTTTTTATAAAAGTAAGAATGGTTGATGAAAATTTGGGTTTTTACTAATTATACAGGGTGTCTACGCTAAACCGTTTGCAAAAGTTGCTGTTGTATGCAATGATAGAAAAAAAGATTGACGTATGAGACAGACCGGAGGCTTACGTTGAAATGATTAGATCATGCAACAAGAAGAACCCTTTTGAATGTGTCTTTGTGGAGCATTCTTTGCGCTCTAATGGCAAACTTCAAGATGGCGGTTCCTTAATCCAAATAAAAGACTTCAAGGCTTTGAAAAATGCCTATAGCAAAAAAAGCATCACAAGAATTTCTAAAGCTAGATACGTCGAATTTAATACTCGATCTGGTGCTCAAATGCGAAAAGGCATGACAGGGAATCTGGAACCAATGCCTTTGTACAAAGTAGGAGTGAACAGAAAACTATCTGGGGAGCCAGCATTGGCATATGATGGTGAATTTTTGGAAATAAAGCAACTTAAATATCAGAATGTCTTGCATCTTGTTAATCATGTTAAGTCATTGGATACTGAATTTGCACCCTCATACATGTCCTCACCAGAAAAGCTCAACCTTCAGTGCGCGTAGATGAGGTGTTGGACTCCAATGCTGATGAATTTGAATAATAGTTCCATGACAATAGAAATTTAAGTTAAGCAGTTTTTATATTTTGTTCACCTTAGTTCTGTGAATTATTACTAAATTGCACTGAATTTGGAAAATCAATGTGTTTTTTTCTTTAAACATGTTTCCACTTAATACCGATCATAACGAGGTATATTTTGACGCCTATGAATAAATAAAGAAGTCGAATAAGGATTTAAAGAGAAATCCAAGAAGTTGCTAAGTCAAAATTTTGAAAAAATATATGGAGCTTACCAGGAGCCATATTGGAAATTTAAGGTACCTAAAACTGTCCTTTTGTCATAGAGAATCACTACAAAAAATATTAGGTCAATACGATAATTCATCATATTTAAATTTGCTTTTGAAAACTATAAAATGGATTATCTCAAAACACGAAAAAAGTACTTAGCAACTTCTTGCATTGGATCCTTCAACAACCCTACTAACAAATATGCATGCTAGAGATGGGCAAAATGACTCATTTTTGTAATCTGCCTCACTACATCTGACTCAGTAAAACGAATTAAGCTAGCTCTTTCAGTCACATGACTTATAAAACATGAAAATGTTCCTTACATGAAAAAAGAAAGGAAAAAAGGTTCCCGCTTTATTATTTTACCACTATAAATCCTTCAAAACTGAACGAACTCTGCAATGAGTCCTCCAAAATAATTAATAATAATTATTTAAATTAAATAATAATATTATTATTATAATATTTTCTATTAAGTCGCTTTACTCACCAACTCACTTCACTGACTTGACTCTGAGTCGACTCACTCAAGAGTTATCCATCTCTAATACCTACAGAAATAAAGCGACACGAGGCCACTGTTTTCCAATCTCTTTGTATCGTGTGAGCCACAAAATTTTGTTTCAGATTTTATATGAGGTATGTCGCATATTATGCATGCATCATGAGACTTAATTAAATTAGATTATAAAAAATGAATTAATCTCAGACATGACTGCTATGTTTCTCTCTCTCTCTCTCAAGCATGTTTAACTCAGAAACAAAAATATGTGGGGTCTCACCTTATAATATACGGTGTGTTTTTAGAGGGATTTGCGTGTTAAAAACTATATGTCTCTTAATGTTTTTTCTCTTGCAAATTTAGGCATTATTTTGGGGAGAAACTAACCAAATATTTGTTCTCATTACGAATTGGTATTATTGGTATTATTCATATTATTAAGAAGTTGTATGAAATAAATATTAAATATGTGTCTGTGTATGTGGGTGGCTCTATGTCTGTGCATCTGTCTGGCTGGGCGCTAAGCAGGAATTAACATGAAAATTTGATCATAAGCGAGTTAGTTAAAATTTTAGGATTCGACATCTGAGTTGCTTCATCGAACTCATATTATAATGCAAGTTCTGTCATGCGTTTTCATGATTTATTAGTTTCAAGCATTATTGTGTGGAAAAATTGGAAATAGCTGAATTGAATGCTCTTGTCCTATGTCTCGAATTGTCTCGAATTCAAATTGATCACCCGGTATCTACAGTGTCAAAAAAATCGATCGAAGTAAATAACTAATTGTGTGATAATATTATTTTGAGGTACTTATTTTATATTTTGTTTCAGGTAAATCATTTGACATAATTTGCAGATCATAATTTGGTAAGTAAACAATATTTTTTTACTTAGACACTACCTGGTGCCTATTATGTCATGACAATTTTGAACTATATTCATTATTATTTTAATCGTTAGAAAACATTTACCTAAATCGTCGGATGGGTTTTTAAAACCATTATCTATGCGTTACTACAATTACGAACACGAGTGATATTTTTAAAATCTAATCTAATAATACAAAACAGCACTCGTGTTCATGTATACAATAAATATTAAAACCTTTAATATTATTACGTAAAAGTTTAACAATAATAAAGGTTTTGGTGAATTATAAATAAAGCAATAGGTACTTGCAACAATAGGAACCTAATGGTCTTTAAAAAAATTTTATTATTTAAAATTTAAAAAATGGTGATGTGGCCATCATGTTACTTTCTCCGACTTGATGGTATTATAGCCATTTATATTTACGTTTTCATGGTTTATTTTCAATTTAAATCATATTTTAAATGTACATCGAGCGTTGTGTAAACTCGGATGAAATTGACGTTTAAAACGTCAAAATTATAAAAGATGGAAAAATTTCACTTCAAATTCAAAAACTCAGTTTACTCAAAAACTAAAGCGATCTCGAAAAAAACTTATACTTTTAAGTTGTTAGTTTTGGCATTTTCTGCAATTATTATTACATAAATTTGCTGTAACTATTATCGTTTCATAAATATAAACCAATAATGAAAAAAAAACATTTTTTTTCTCAAATAACAATGATTTTATAAAAAAGATGTTAATTTCTTTGTTGTCTTCAATATTGGTTTAAATATTTTTGTGATATTTTTCATATTTAAAAAAATATTGGAAAAAAACAAAAAACAGTTAAGGTAAAAACAACACTTCCGGTGTACGAAGTTTTACCAAAAGCTTTTCAGTTCTTCGAATTATTAAATAAGACTTATGTTTAAAGTTTCATATCAATTGCTCTATTAGTTTTTGAGATACGGCGCGCACAGACACACACGCACAGACACACACGCACAGACACACAGACACATTTTTTTTCCAGAAATTGTTGAAATGGCATCTAAGGATCCCAAAACGGATATTTCTGTAAAAAAAAAATTTGAAAAAATTTTCACGAACACAATACTTTTTTGTATTTCGTAACAGAGAAAGTAAAAATGCAGACCAAAAATCGAAAATTCAAGTAAAGGAAGAAGGAACAATCATTTGCCATTTTCGCTCCCAAAATAACTCTAATAATATAATAATAGCTCAAATAAGTTTCCGACCAAAAACTTGGAAATAATAGCCAAAAAATAAAAAGAAGTCACGCAATAAAATCAATGGTTGCAAAATCAAGTTAAAAAATCTAAAATATAGGACAAAAAAAAATTTGATCAAAAAACGAAAACATACGGCTAAAAATAAAAATGCAGATTTAATAATAAAAAACAACAAACAAACCGAAAATTTCGACCAAAATAAAGAAAGAAGATCAAACATTTAATGGGTTGATACTGAAGGCGTGTCACGTGACTTCGTGATACATTTTGAATTATAAATAAACTATAGTCGTTATTAATAAATCGTGTGATTTTAACAAAGAAAGTGTTTTGCTTATAAATAAAAAATTTAGCTCAAAAAATCTAAAATACAGGTAAAAAATCTAAAATTTAGGCTAAAAAACATAAAAAGCGACAATCGTAGCAAAAAAAGATAATATCAACAAACAAATCGAAAATTGTGGCGAAATTAACAAATATTTAGACAAAAATATTGAGAATTTGAAGAAGGTCAAAGAAATCAGAAAGCCTAGCCTAATAATAAAAATGGTGATGTGGCCATCATGTTAATTTCTCCAATTTTATGGTATCATTTATATTTTTGCTTTCATGGTTTATTTTCAATTTAAATCATATTTTAAATGTGCATCGAACGTTTCGTCGAGTCGAATGAAAATGTCGTTTAAAACGTCAAAACTATGAAAGATGGAAAAATTATACTTCAAATTCAAAAACTCAGTTCACTCAAAAACTTAAGAGATTTCGAAAAAAACTTATTCTTCATAAATTGTTCATTTTGGCATTTTCTACAATTATTATTAACATAAATTTGCTGTAACTATTAGCGTTTCATAATTATATATCAAAAATGAAAAAAAAATTCTCGAATAATAATAATTTTATGAAAAATATTTTCAAACCAAAGATGTTCATTTCTTTGTTGTCTTTAATATTTGCTTAAATATTTTTGTGATATTTTTCATATTTAAGAAACTATTCGAAAAAAAACAAAAAACACCCACTTCCGCTGTACGAAATTTTACCAAAAGCTTTTCAGTTCTTCGGATTATCAAGTAAGACTTATGTTCAAAGTTTCACATCAATTGCTCTATTAGTTTTTAAGATACAGCGCGCACAGACACACACACACACACATAGACATTTTTTTCCAGAAATTGTTGAAATGACATCTAGGGACCCCAAAACGGATATTCCTGTAAAAGAAAATTTTGAAAAAATGTTTACGATCACAATACTTTCTTGTACTTCGTAACGGAGAAAGTAAAAAGAACACCATATGGACTTGATTTGTGAAAGTGTTGCCGAAGATCCAGAAATGTCATTTAGTTGGAGATCCGAAGATGAAATTTTGTAGAATGCGTTTTATGCCCAATACAATTTTTTTGAAAATTTTTACTTAATAAATTTTTTTTTGTATCTTAAAAACTAATAGAGCAATTGATGTGAAACTTTGAACATAAGTCTTATTTGATAATCCGGTAATTTGGTTTTAATTTTTAATAAGTCTATCTATTAAAGCCCATGACTCTCTGAAGACAGTGATATTTACTTTCTCCGTTACGAAGTACGAGAAAGTATTGTGATCGTGATTTTTTTTTCAAAATTTTTTTTTGCGGAAATATCCGTTTTGGGGTCCCTAGATGCCATTTCAACAATTTCTGGAAAACAAAATTGTGCTGTGTGTGTGTGTGTGTGTGTGTGTCTGTGCGCGCTGTATCTCAAAAACTAATAGAGCAATTGACATGAAACTTTGAACATAAGTCTTATTTGATAATCCGAAGAACTGAAAAGCTTTTGGTAAAATTTCGTACACCGGAAGTGGGTGTTTACCTTAACCGTTTTTTTGTTTTTTTCCAATATCTGCTTAAATATGAAAAATATCACAAAAACATTTAAACAAATATTGAAGAAAACAAATAGATGAACATCTTTTGTTTGAAAATATTTTTCATAAAATCGTTGTTATTCGAGAAAAAAATGTATTAATTTTTTTTTCATTTCTGGTTTATAATTATAAAACGATAATAGTTACAGCAAATTTATGTTAATAATAATTGTAGAGAATGTCAAAATGAACAACTTATAAAGAATAAGTTTTTTTCGAAATCGCTTTAGTTTTTGAGTATAGTGAGTTTTTGAATTTGCAGGGTAATTTTTACATATTTCATAATTTTGACGTTTTAAACGTCAGTTTCATCAGAGTTTACAAAACGTTCGAAGTACATTTAAAATATGATCTAAATTGAAAATAAACCATGAAAGCGTAAATATAAATGATACCATCAAATCGGAGAAAGTAACATGATGGCCACATCACCATTTTTTTAGTTTTTAAATATCTCAATTCGGAGTTGGGCTGCTAAGATTTTATTTTGAAGTCCAGAAAGACCAAAATTAACTCATTTTTTAAATTTCGAACCCATAAAACTTAAAAACGGGATAAAATTTAAAAAGAAATAAATTCATTCAAAAAAACGAAATATAGCCTGAATATATAAATATTCAACCTGTTCGTAACTCTGCAAGCAAAATTAAGTCTTACTAAGACTATAAACAAATAACTTATTGAAACAACTACTTCCCTGGCTGATGCCACGCCGGATATTGAATGATACAAAAGAAATTTGCATGTTATTACTAGTACTACTAGTGAAATAACATTGGTTTAAGATCCCTTATTTCTACCCACAGGACTAACTTAAAAAATGAAACTAAATTGAATTTGAAAACTTTAAATTATAAAACTGAACCCAAAAGTATGTAAAAATTAAGTAAATAGCCATCTGCAGACGCGTTTCGAGATTTATCTCTCATCAGTGCAGCTTCGCATTTAAATTGAATGTTAAAGAATAAAATACACTTCACGGTCACGGTCACCTTCACGTAAGTGTATTTTATTCTTTAACATTCAATTTAAATGCGAAGCTGCACTGATGAGAGATAAATCTCGAAACGCGTCTGCAGATGGCTATTTACTTAATTTTTACATACTTTTGGGTTCAGTTTTATAATTTAAAGTTTTCAAATTCAATTTAGTTTCATTTTTTAAGTTAGTCCTGTGGGTAGAAATAAGGGATCTTAAACCAATGTTATTTCACTAGTAGTACTAGTAATAACATGCAAATTTCTTTTGTATCATTCAATATCCGGCGTGGCATCAGCCAGGGAAGTAGTTGTTTCAATAAGTTATTTGTTTATAGTCTTAGTAAGACTTAATTTTGCTTGCAGAGTTACGAACAGGTTGAATATTTATATATTCAGGCTATATTTCGTTTTTTTGAATTTATTTAATACTCTCTGCAATAAGTAAGGTTGTTTCTATTTTAGAAATAAATTCATTTAAACTTGGTTTTGATCTTTCAACGAGTGCAAAAAATATCATAAAAATTGGATCACTTAACCTGGAAATATCTATAATTGTTTTGAAGGCACTAAGCGTAATATCCCGGAATCATTTGAAATTTTAAATTAGACGATTAAAACGTCTTCGCCTATTTTTCGTCACTCTTTATCTCGTTCAACATTTTAGTTGTAAAGCTTGAATTACATTATACGTTTTCCGTCTTTTTTCGTCTACATTCTCCTTCAAGTTTTGCTTTCGATTTCTGTTCGATTTATAGTTCATTGCATTCGATATAGAGAGCGCCGCTAGCGGACGACGTAATTACCAACTCGCTAAATAAAAAGTATTTATGTTCGCGTGTCCAAGTCCAAGTGAGGTTAAGAGTTGAGATTGTAAAAATGAATAAAACTGAAAACATCATTAAAATTGTTAATATTATAAACATAGTGCCGCTATTTTAGGTCGGAGGTCCCGTGGTCACCAGGTTATATAGGTTATGTTGCTTGCACAAACAACTGTTTTTTTTCGTCGTTGGCAGTACCGAACTTGGACCAATATCGAACGGAAAATAGTACCGGCTGCATATTTCCATTCAAGAAACTTGAACGGAAATTGGATGGAACTTTCTGAATTACATTCATACTAGATTGTCTCGAAGTAAAATCTAACGAGAATCTAGACGAAAAAAAGACGGAAAAAGTATAATGTAATTCAAGCTTTATTCGCAAACAATTTGCGATAGATTTTTTCCGTCATCCTAAAATATTCAGTAGTAATTCAATAATTCATTTATTTGCAATCACTTGAAAATAACGGCAACACTTCGATTTTTTGTATAGATTTATACAACTGTCACGATATATAATACTGTTTACGATAAGCATTTATGTTAATTTTTAATTAAGTTTACGATTCGTTTATCGATTCTTATAAGAAATTCAGTAGGCGTCACTGTTAAGTTCAAGGTCCCTGCATCCCATTTACCTCAATACCATCGACAATGATAAGACACAACACATATAAATTAATTTCCAACACAAGTTCTTCAGAGAAATTCGACAGAACAGGTTTTTTTCTAAGATTTCTTCGGTCGATGCACTTGAATCACTAGTAAACCCTGCAATGGTGCACGGATTTCACTCCATTCAATTTAATATAAATGGAAAAGTTGATTATCATCGTCTAATAAACGTCATTTGTCCATTTTATCTGATTCCCGGACATTACTCATGTCTAGTTATTATCGCCGCAATCATGTGGGTCTTCATTGTTACTGTCTTCGGCCATTGTCATCGCCATCGGATAACAATGGGATATAATCTGGATGAAAGGGATCGATTTGATAGGTTGATGGCAATAATGTCTCCGAATAAATGGGATTAAAAGAATTTTAGCTATTATTTTATTATTAGCCCAATTACATAATATAGTACTTATATATTCAGGCTAGTTTTCGCCTTTATTTAATTTATATAATTTAATTTATTAGTGCTTATTGAATGATTATTTTGTAATTTGTGCAAATCTATCATTATTCAGATAAATAATTACACAATGTATAGACTTTCTTCGCTATTAATCTACTTCTATAATAACTGTAAACACTACTCAGCATAGATTACAATGTGGCAAAATGATTATATAATTATACTTAATGTGCAATCATTATAATAATATTGATATGAATAAATGAATATGTGAAACGATAAATAGCAAAGCACGAAATACGAGGAGATTAAAGTGTAACAATATATATATTTTGTGAAATACAGATTACAGATTTAGTTAGAATGCTGTGATTTAACCCCTTGACATACAAATAAAATTAAATATGTTATGCTTTAACATATCAACTAAGATTAAAAATTGTGATTTGGACCAGGGGCGGCTCGTTATGTAGAGCCGAGGAGCCATGGCACTACCACTAATTTTTTAAGGATTTTTAAATTATTCTAAATCCGAAGACTTTCCTTCGCTGAATTTCAAAATAATTGTACGGGAACACAAATAGTAGAGCTTAAAAAAATATAACATTTAAGATTTACTCAAATTTACTCCTACTGTAAGATTCCTCAAAAATCCGA
Source organism: Ocypus olens (assembly GCA_910593695.2). Classification (NCBI taxonomy): domain Eukaryota; kingdom Metazoa; phylum Arthropoda; class Insecta; order Coleoptera; family Staphylinidae; genus Ocypus; species Ocypus olens. The sequence continues at coordinate 38,551,659 of OU343058.1, forward strand.
AGACTTGCCTTCACTGATTGTCAAAACAATTGCAGAAAACAAATTGTTAAAATTCTGAAATTGTTCAATCGTCTAGAACAAAAAAATATAAAAGCAATTACCACAAACGTGAAAATTTCCAAATTTACTCAAAATTAATTCTACTACAATATTCCTCAAAATTCTTTCGGTGAATTTCAAAATATTTGCACTAGAACACAAATTGTTTAAATTTTGAAATAGTTCAATTGTCTAGAGTTCAAAAAATATAAAAATAATTGCCACAAACATGATCAATTCTGCTTCAAGATCCCATAAAAATCCAAACACTTTCCTTCACGAGATTTCGATTTATTTTCGCGAGAACACAACTCTCTGAAATTCTGAAGTTATGCGTTTTATCAAAGCTCAAAACAATATAAAAAAAAATTGCAACAAGGTTAAAATTTTCTGTATTTGCTTAAGATAAATTCTACTACAACATTCCTCAAAGAGAAGACTTTCATTCACTGGATTTTAAAATAATTGCACTAGAACGCAAATTGTTGACACTCTGAAGTCGTTAACAATCTTATTATGAATTGTCTAGAGCTCAAAAAATATAAAAACAATTGCCACAAACGTGAAACTTTCCAGATTTGGCTTCAAGATTCCATAAAAAATCCAAAGAATTTCCTTCACGAAATTTCGATTTATTTTCGCGAGAACACAACTGGCTGAAATTGTGAATTTATGTGTTGTATCAGAACTCAAAAATATATTTAAAAAATTGCAACAACTTGAAATTGTCTAGATTTGCTTAAGATCAACTCTACTTCAAGATTCTATAAAAATCAAAAGACTGTCCATCGTGAGATTTTCAAATATTCGAAAATTTTTAAAATGTTTAATTGTCTAGAGCTCAAAAAATATAAAAACAGTTTTCACATACGTGAAACTTTCCAGATTTGCTTAAGATTAATCCTACTTTAAGAATCCATAAACTTTCTTTCACGAGCTTTCGATTTATTTCCGTAAGAACACAAGCGGCTCAAATTCTGAAGTTGTGCTCAAAACATATTTAAAAAAATTACAACAAATTTGATATTTTCTGGATTTGCTTAAGATCAATTCTACTTTTAAATTCTATAAAAATAAAAAGACTATCCTTCACGAGATTTTAAAATATTTGAGCGAGAACACAGATTCTTGAAATTTTGAAGTTGTTTAATTGTCTAGAGCATAAAAAAATATAAAAACAATTGCCACAAACGTAAAGTTTTCCAGATTTACTCGAAAACAATTCTACTATAAGATTCCTCAAAAATCTGAATAACGTCCTTCATAGGATTTGAAAATAATTGCACCAGAACACAAATTGTCGAAATTCTGAAATTTGTTCGACTAGTGCTAAAAAAATTGCCACAAACGTGGAAATTTCCAAATTCATCAATCCTTAAAAATCCGGAAACGTTCCTGGACTGGATTTCAGAATAATTGCACTAGAACACAAATTGTTGGCTTTCTGAAGTTGTTCAATAGCCAAAAGCTTAAAAAATAAAAAATATAATAATAAATACCAGTGATTTTAAGTAACAGTGAAATTCGCCTATTAGTAACAGTAGCGACCTGTGATTTTTCAATACCAGTGAAAAATCACAGGTACGTGATATATCGCCCATCCCTAGTTGTTACCATCATGTCACAGATATTTGAGAAATGTTTTGTCAGCAAGAACTTAATGAGGAATTGTTAAATTATTTTTGGGTCAGCGGGTCATTTTTGCATCAGCGGACAACGTACATTTTAAATTAATAACATAACAACTGTTACTTTCTTACTTATGAACCAATTTTGTTCATATTCATGTCATTGGAAAGACGAGAGTGTGAGCTAAGAAATAGGATTCTTAAAATGCTGAAAATATACATGTTAATGTTAACCTTTACAAATGTGCAATATTTTTTTTGGGGAGGAATTTATAAGTTTCAGGGATTTGTTTCTGCAAAACCAACCTGTACCACCTTGATTTTTTTTACATAATGCTGATTATCGGTTCTTTTCAATATAAAAAATATCTGGGTGTTTGTTGGACAATAAAAAATAAACAAGGACAATACAAGAAAAAAAAATTACTGACATAAAGTCATAAATAATTGGTTGAAGATAGGCTATTTCTTAAATAGTGCCGAACAAGTAATGATTTATACTTTTATTTCATGTTTTCTATTGATGAACAATTTTTAAATAGTTGGGACAATATCTGAACCTAGTAAGGTGTGTAGGCGACCAGGCAGGTATATTCGTCACGATACTTTCGTAAGAACCCTGAAGACATCAGAATATTAGGCCATGAATAAGATAAGGATGGTCCACTTGGTCTCATTAATTGGATCTTTGCGTCTTGCTGTTCTTAACTGAGCTTCAGAATTTGCCCAACCCACCACTGATTCTCAAAGATAGCTACAACAAATTGTTGTTCCCTAATAGTGATCATTACTTCTTTGTTTCGTTGTCTAACAGTAGCTAGAAAATATTTATCAGAAGCTGAAACGCACTATAAGCAACCAATTTTCTTCCAGTGATTGAAAAAGTGATTCTACTATATCCGGGAAAGGGTATAGTAGAAACTCTTTTTTTCAAATATTGTTCAGCATTTTGTTATATTTCCACTTGTATCATTAAATGTTAATTCGAAAAACATGAGTTTTGGCAAATATAAAAACATCTTGTGACCCTAATACTTACTCTTGTGGCTAAAAATTTAATGGTACCGCCAAATCTATCACTGGTGGCAAAAAATTAAGATAAATTTTTAAGCTATCAAAATTTCTGGAGGTGTGCAAGAAATATTTGACTTTTATTCAGTTTTAATACACCTATGAAATTTGTTCAAAACAAAAAAAATTCTCAGTGCTGATACATGTATAACGTTCTGGGAGTTGTCGACAAAGCTCAACTTAGTACGTTACATTAGAATTACGGTATGATATAAAATAACTGCTTATCCTTCTTTTGCTGGTTTAGTATGACTAAGAAAACACGTACAAATTAAATTAGGTCTTTAATTTGTCTATTGAGTCGCTCTTCCAAACCGTCACATTGCGGATGGTAGGGGGTTGTGGATTTGTGTGAAATTCTGAAAGTCTTACAGAATTTCTTCCAGATGTTGGACTGGAACTGCCGACCTCGGTCAGTGATGACTGTCGATAGCGTTCCAAAGCGTACAAACCAACAGTTCAAAAAGGCATTGGAAATGGAAACTGCAGTAATTTCGGAAAGAGGTAAAGCTTCTGGCCAACGCGTAAAGCGATCGATGCAGACCAGAAGGTATCTGAAATTGTTGCAAATGAGCAAAGGGCCTATGATGTCGATGTGGACGTCAGTGAAACGGCCATCTGGGTCCGGAAATTTAGCAACGGGTGACACTGTATGTCGATAAATTTTGATCTTCTGGCAGCTCAAACAAGATTTGACAAATTGTGCAATGTCGTGGTTCATCCGTGGCTACACGTAACGTGCTGTTACGAGACGTTTCATTGCACGAACGCCAGGGTGCGTGAGCTCATGCAAAAAACACAAAACTTCGTGTCTTAGTGCAGGAGGGACACAAGTGCTGTAGTAGTGCTACCAAGAAGAGATTGTTATTCCAAATCCTCAGATTGTAATTTTGCCAGGAGGTTGACGTCTAAAGCATTAATTTCGACTCTCGACAATGTGTCAGCCACGTTGTTTTCCTTCCCCGGGATGTGTCGAATGTCAGTAGTGAATTGCGCGATAAAGGTCAAGTGTCTGTGCTCACGTCCTGAAAAACGATCAGAATTAGAATTGATAGCAGCGATCAGAGGTTTATGATCTGTAAATACTTTAAATTCGCGACCTTCGAGGTAATATTTGAACTTTTTAATTGCCAAATATACGGCTAACAATTCACGGCCGAACGTGCTGTATTTGCGTTCTGTTGATGAAAAAGATTTAGAAAACAAAGCGAGTAGGCGAAGAACGCCAGAACTCTTCTGCAAGACCGCACCAGCAGCGGAGCCTGATGCATCTACCATTATGCTTAACTCCGCAACCGGGTCTGGTAGTGCAAGCATAGCACAGTCGGCAAGAGCAGCCTTAACTGTTATAAATGCTTGTTGAGCAGGTTGTGACCAGACCAGTGGTTTGTTGCGTGTAGTTGAAGCAGCGAAATGATTAAGGGGCTCTAAAATGCTCGACCATGATTTAATGAATCGATGATTAAAGTTTACCATGCCGAGAAATCGTTGAAGAGCTTTTGGGTCAGCAGGTTGCGGGAATGACAAGATCGCATCGACCTTGGACTGCAGAGGTTTGATTCCCGAACCACTGATGCTCTGACCCAAAAAGTTCAATTTTGTTTGACCTAAAACACATTTGTCAGGATTAATTTTGATACCGAAAGTAGCGAATCGCTCAAAAATTTGGAAGATGTGACGAACATGTTCGCGTTCGTCTTTACTGAAGACGAGAATTTCGTCAATGTACGCGAAGCAAAATGGTAGTCCGCGTAAAACCGAGTCCATGAACCTCTGAAACGTCTGGGCGGCATTTCTTAAACCAAAACACATCCTAGTGTATTCGTATAGGCCGAAAGGTACTGTGATTGCCGTTTTAGTAATATCTGCAGGATGAATTGGAATTTCGTGGTATGCGACTAAATCGATTTTGGAAAATAACGTACAACCACAACAGTTATACGCGAAATCGTGAAGAAGTGGCAAGGGATACCGGTCTGGAATCGTGATTCGATTAAGACCTTGATAATCTCCACATGGGCGCCAAGAACCATCTGGTTTAGCGACCAGATGTAGTGGCGTCACCCAAGGGCTGAAGGAAGGTCGAACGAAGCCGAGTTGTAACAATTTATCAAACTCGTCCTTCGCCATTTGGAATTTATGTGGCGGTAATCGCCGTGGTCGTCCAAAAACAGGAGGTCCAGAAGTTGTGATGTGATGATATACATCATGTTTGACAGGCTGTGACAGATCGAAAGGGGTTGACAAATAATGAAATTGTTGTAGCAATTTTGAATATGGCGAATTTTGAAAAGTAAGTGAATTTAGTTCTGAAAGGCCGAATGCATTCCTTGCAAGACGATCGTGGCCAATGTCAACGGTGATGTTGAAATGCCGAAAGAAGTCAGCACCTAGAATCGAATGGTTAACTTGTGCTAACATGAAGTTCCATTGAAAATTCACGTCCAGGCCGATATGAATTATTAATTTGGAATAACCAAAAGCTGGTATAAAAGTACCAATAACTGTGGTCAGCGAAAATTTTGCGCGACGATGAGTGTTGACGAAGAATTGGTTCCCGCCAAAATGCTAACCTGGGCTACCGTGTCGACTAAAAATTTGGTCTCAGAATTTGTGTCGCGTATGAAGAATAAATAACCTGGAGAGATGGCAGGACAATGGGTTGACATTAGCCCTACCGCTGTCCGTTTCTCCAATCGCAGGGAGGTGTGCATTTGCTCGCCTTCTCTGTGTACCTCTGGTGATACCAACAAAACTTCGATGACTTATCATTGTTGCTATTAAGTCTTGATTTTGAACGGCTCCTGTTCCTTGCAAAATTTGAGAATTGAACAGACAACATCTATATTTTTCTCGTTTCCCAAGTTACGGCACCATTGCTGCCTAGGATTTCTACTGCTCCTATGCTCAAGGTGTTACACATGTTACCGTCAAAACTGGCCAAATGTTTAGGTTGTCATTTTATTTTAAAAATAAATCCTAATCCTAAGCCAAATCCAAAGTAGAAAAAATAGTATATTATGCTGTTTATTAAGAGGCATTGGAGTACTCGTGCCATGTATAGTAAACATAGAATATTATACTATATTTTCTACATTGGATTTAGTTATGGAATTATAATATAATTCACTGCACTATTGAAAGGAAGCTAACAAGGGAAGTTCCAGAATTGGAAATCTTGAAATGGCAAGTATTATATTTCGTTGGAAAGGTCTCCCAGAGTCTACTTCATACGTAAAATATTTTAATGAACCGGGCCCTCTACAGGGCAAGGGCGGCGGTAGAAGCAAAAACTTATACTACGATGTATGCATACAAAACAAAATATTGACTTATACACACCCTGTATATAAGTAAATTTTGCCACCCTATTTATTTATAATGTGCCTGTTGCTCCTACACCCATCGATATTAGCTTGTTTAACAAAATAATCGATGTAATTATATTGTCAAAATATAAAATTCCAATAGGCAGCTTTATACAAGGTGTCTAAAAAAGACACCACCAAAATGATATGGTGTATTCCTGAGACAAAAAACAAGCAAATTAACTAAATTTATCTATATGAAAATTTACATACTTTCCAAGATACAACAAGTCAAAGTTTAAGATTTTTAAAATGTTTTAATCTATATCTCGAAAATGGCAGATGAGAATGATTTGTTTATTTTTTTCTGACAACTACATTAGGTGTACTACATTGTTTAAAAATTGTAAAAGTACAAAGGTGCTCCAGAGGACATGCTGTTTACATTATTACATAGAAGTTTTTTGTTCTTTACCTTTTTTACGATTCAATATTTTTTTCAATGCAACTCGTCACTTTTAAGGAATTTATAACTCTTAAAGTTTTTTTTGTTTACGCCTTATTTTTAACAAAAAAAAATAAAAAAGAACTTATTGTTTTTGGAAAATTTCGTGTTAAGAAATGAAATAATCTAAGTAGGCGGTTGACACCCGTTGAAAACGTGTGTCAGTACAATTAAAACTTTCAATGCAAGTAAAACTGGTTAACACGTTGAGAGGTGGTGACCGAAGTATCGCCGGTGGCTGACGCACATCGACGCGGCGCGCGCACGCGCATACAATGTGTACTGTGATCTGTGTGTGCCATCGAAGCTCGAGGGCGTCGTCAACCGCGGCGGACAACTGCTTATTTTACACCAGCACTCAACGTGTTAAAATGAACGTTTACACTCATGAAGAATATGCTGACATGCATGAAGTTTACGGTTTCTGCGAAGGAAATACTCGCCAATATTTCGATCCACAAGAAATTCTCTTTTTTTTATTGGGGTCATTTTGAACAATTTTTGTAATTTGTTAAATAATTTGATATGTTAAAATAAAAGCAGTTTTTGGATTATAGTTATTTTTAAGACTTTTCTTGCAAGACGAGCGCAATTAAACAATGAACAATAAGTTTTTTTAATTTTTTTTTGTTAAAAATAAGGCATAAACAAAAAAACTTTAAGAGTTATAAATTCTTTAAAAGTGATGAGTTGCATTGAAAAAAATATTAAATCGTCAAAAATATGAAGAACAAAAAAGTTCTATGTAATAATGTAAACAGCATGTCCTCTGGAGCACCTTTGTACTTGAAGAAATTTCTTGAAATTTTTAAACAATGTAGTACACCTCATGTAGTTGTCAGAAAAAAATAAACAAATCATTCTCATCTGCCATTTTCGAGATATAGATTAAAATATTTTAAAAATCCTAAACTTTGACTTGCTGTATCTTGGAAAGTATGTAATTTTTCATATAGATAAATTTAGTTAATTTGCTATTTTTTGTCTCAGGAATACACCATATCATTTTGGTGGTGTCTTTTTTAGACACCTTGTATGTTCAATTAGGCCCAGAAAAATATCCCCTCCTTATTGTGGTAGGTTTTCCACCAATTTATACATGGCCCGAATATAAGTTAATGTTTTGTTTAATATACCTGTGCCTAGAGCGTAGTATCTATTGGCTTCTACCGCCTCCCACGCCATGTATGGACGCCATTCAAGCGAAATATTTCGCTAGTGAAGTCTACTGTAGGACACCTTTCTAACGATATACCAGGTCTATAAATATGAAACCGGAATTTGCCCATAGATGTCTCTAGCTGCCAATGTAGCTGACAATCCACTTACCGTCAAACCGCGTCATTGACGCCATTTCTTTATTGACATCTCTGACAAAGATTTTCATCTCACAACAATACAAGTTTCATACAACAGCATAGTTTGTAATAGCGTTAAACGTGTCGAATTTTGTACTTGGAAACTACGATTTGCGGACATCATTGATTTTCTGTTACCAATTGAAGAAAACTGCTGCAGAATCGCATCGAATGTTTGTCGAGGCTTACGGTGAGCATGCTCTTGGCAAATCACAGTGCTTTGAGTGGTTTAAAAAATTCAAAAGTGGCGATTTTGACGTGAGAAACGAAGAACATCGAAAAAGTTTGAAGATAGCGAATTGCAAGCATTGTTGGATGAGGATGACGCTCAAACGCAACAACAACTCGCGGATCAATTAAATGTGACACAAGAAGCGGTCTCCATACGTTTGAAAGCCATGGGCAAGATCCAAAAGATGGGAAAATGGGTTCCACATGAACTGAATAAAAGACAGCAGGAAAACCGACACTTGCGAAATGCTGCTCGCCAAGTACAAAAGAAAGTCATTTCTTCATCGAATTGTGACTGGCGATGAAAAGTGGATATATTTTGAGAATCCTAAGCGTAAAAGATCATGAATAATATAATAAAACACTTTTAACTTTGTTTTGTATAACTTATATATTTATTTGTGTGACTTAAGTTTCGGTAATACAATTACCATTTTCGAACAAGAAGTGTTTTAAAAACCGATTTACAAAGGTATATATACAGGTAAGATATAGATAAAAACTAATTACACAAGGGCTTTGAAAACAGGGATGTAAATTAGGTCATGAATAACTCCAGGCGAACCATGGACATCGACTGCAAGGCCAAATCGCTATGGACGGAAGACAATGCTCTGTATTTGGTGGGATCGGAAGGGTGTGATCTATTATGAGCTCCTAAAAACTGGCGAGACCCTTAATACTGGACGCTACCGACAACAAATGATCGATTTGGATCGAGCTTTGCGTGAAAAACGACCAGAATTACAAAAAAGGCAACAAAAAGTGATTTTGCTTCATGATAATGCACCATCACACATAGCAAAACTGCTCAAGGAAACAATTGAGGCGGTTAGTTGGAAAATACTTTCGCATGCGGCTTACTCACCAGACTTGGCTCCGTCCGATGGGACACGCACTTGCCAAGCAGCGCTTTACTTCTCACGAAAATGGTTAGATGACTGGTTTGCCTCAAAAGACCAACAGTTTTTTTGGCGTGGCATCCACAAATTGTCAGACAAGTGGGAAAAATGTATAGCTAGTGATGGACAATACTTCGAATAAAATATTTTTTTATTTCGTGCGGGTTATAAGAGAAGCTAGAATAAAACCCAGACCTTTTCACGTTGAGAGTCTTACCTATAAAGAATCCAAAAATGATTCATGTGGGTACTACTCAATGATTTGACCAGGTAATAAAAAGGTGATCCCTTTGTGACGGACAGAAGGTTCCTTAAGTATGATCCAACAGATTACATACTTTACAAACCAAAAATTGCGAAGAACTGGGAAGGAGACAAACAGTCTGGTGCCTTTCCTGTACCAATATCCAGTGCCTATAACTGATAGAAAATTCAAAGGTCTACAGGACCTAAAAGCCTGACTATCACTTACTCTATAATGGACTGTGTCATAACTGAAATAAAGTAGTAACTTGTTACCGCATCTATATTATAAACTTCTGCTCTACTTCAACTTTTGCTTGTGTATGCACTGCTAATATAGAAAGATGGCAAAAAACTCATAGTGGGGAAGCTGAGCCCAAAACAAAAATAAATAGGCGTAAAAACATCGTTTAAAAGAAGTAAAACAAGGTAGGTGAATTCGTGAAAGAGCGAGTAAAGGTTGTGTGGTATGTTGGTACGTTGTAGTGGAAAGATAGTTCAGATAAAACATCAGTGCACTGAAAAAATTTGTTAAAACCAGTACTTACATATCGCATGATGTGCCAACTGTTGCCGCCGTATCGCGACTTATCGGCGATTAGGAAATTGAACGTCTTGCGACGGACGCAAACTTTTACCTAGCAAGGGGTGGCCCATCATCCACCAGGCATCCAAGCACCCTGGGGAAAACAACCCCGGATTATGTATTGTTCGCCATATATTAGAAAGCCGTACACAGAGGTCATAAACAAACCACTTCCATGAAACATTAAGGCAGAATATAAGCAAGGGCACGTTTCTGCCGAACAAATAAGCAATAAATGTGCAAGATGGAATGGACTAGGTCTAACGAGACCACATGGAGAAATTAGCGGCAACAGGGCAAATTATCGTTCGCACGCCAAAATTACAAGGACGAATGAGAGGAGATCTTGACCATCCGCAGCCCTCCAGGAGAAGGGAGAAGCACCACCCCCAACAGGCTCGCAGGGAGCTCCAGAAGAAATGTAAAGACACTCACCTCGCAGATATCAATCGAACAACACATAATTTGTATTTATCATATTTATCAGATCAGGGTGGTTATTGCCAATAAATAATGTACATATCAATCTAAGTGTTTTAATGGGTAGTCCATTAATGGTCCTTCGAAAATAGTACGCGGAAAGCCCGAACACCAACCAAAGGTTAAAATTGTGGTATCAAGTATTTAGATTTAATACAACATGAAAACAGAAGTTTTTCTTAGTTACTGAAGAGCGTAGATTTTTACATACGATATTTTGATATAACAGCGACGATATTTTAAATAAAATGATAACTTTAACATCTGGTGAGTTGTGAGCGTATTATGTTGGCAGGTATGAAAAACATTTTTTTATGTTCAACAAATTTATATTTCAACATTAAACTGTTTTTACGGCAATTTAAATAGTGTACTAAACTCAAACATTTCTTGCATATCTCCAGAAATAAAGGAAGTTGCTAAAGATGCGATACACAAACTACTTCCAAATAAGTCGAAACTAATTGATACTTGTAGTATGCTACGTGCTTGCTTAAATGGTTATAAAAACTTAGAGGTTATGTTTACACTTGTCCGGGCGGTCTATTCGATCGGCAATTAATTGACGCCTTTGTTCCGAGATGCCGCGTGCATGCAATCTCGGTATGAAAAGAGGCTCGCAAATAACAGACATTGTGCTCTCCTTGTTTCTACAGTTCTATTCCTTTTGTACTTGTTACATACAAATAAATTACAAACTTTTCGCGTGGTTTGTGTACCGCCGAGATCCGCTACCGCGCTTTGGTGAAATCATCATCGACCGGTGCAAACTGCAGATTCGCTGTTTTGCCCTTGGTTCCAACGCATGTTCCAAGTACTGCCAATTGTGACAAGTAAAATTTCACCAAAAATAGTTTAACAATGAGCAAAAACAGGTTAACAATAACTCTCATTGTTAAATTTTTCGATGGAAGTCCATTATTAAACCGAAGTAGAAAATTTGTATTGCACATTCGATTAATTCTCTTATTAAATTGTATTCGAACTTTTTTTAATGTCGCGTATTTTTTAATTTTATGAACTTAAACGGGGTTTCTTGTACTAGAACTTATTTTTTTTGATCGGATATTTTTACTTTCTCCGTTACGTATCATGATCGTGAAAACATTTTTAATTTTTTTTTATGGAAATATTCGATTTAGTTCCCTAGAGGCGATTTCAACAATTTCAGAAAAAAAAATGTGTCTGTGAGTGTGTCTGTCTGTGCACGCTGTATCTCAAAAACTAATAAAGCAATTAACATGAAACTTTGAACGTACAACTACTTCCCTGGCTGTTTCAATAAGTTATTTGTTTGTAGTCTTAGTAAGACTTAATTTTTTGCTTGCAAAGTTACGACAGGTTAAATATTCATATAATTAGGCTATATTTCGTTTTATTAAATTTAATTCATTATTTGTATTCTTTCTTCGGTGGTGTAATGCATTGTTATTAATGACACAATTTTGAAAATTAAATAAAACGACCTAGTAATGCGTTGATGTGATTATTTTACGATTGAACATAGACGTTAAAAATCATATGTTCAGAGTTAAAATAAAAGCCCTGTGTAGATTATTGTAAATTTATGAAAATAAGATTTTATTAAAAAAATATTGTTTATTAGAGAGGGCGTTTTATACACAAACGAATTTTTATCGGCATTAAACAGAAAACTGCTGCAAAGAAATACGAGAATTCCCCTAGTGTGAGGATTTTCCTAGATAAAGTCATTACATATTTCACGAAACTTTATTGTGCAGTTAAAATCTAAGACTGCAATTTCCTCGTTATGTCTAGTGAGTCTTCGCCGGATATTAAATCCCACGGGAATAGTGGATTAATGCCAGCCACTCCCCAACAACTACAATAAAACCCAACATTTTTAGTATGTCAAGGTCCGGTAGTGTCCGCTTTTGTGATTAAGTTCCGGCTTCGGTTCGTGTAATTGAATAAGCAAACCTCGTTTCGTATTCGATTGCATAAATACTAATTGCGTTATTTGACACTATGGCTTAATGATGCTTAATTGTGGGTGGGTCTGTTGAATGCGTGATTACTTTTTAATTGTATTATTAAATTGTAACTTTGATGTTGTATTTTATTATGTTGACCTGTAATGTGGGATATAATTATCTAAAATATGGTACTTTTGTAGTTTATCTTAAGTGCTTGTATTCAAACTGATATTAATATTTCACAGTACATTATGTACTGTTACCCGGTGTACAGACGCGCACATGTGGTTGTATTCTACGCGATGGAGTGGCGGGCATGACCTACAAATATTTATTACTTTTGTAGACTTTTATCGCCATCATTTTAGTCGTTTTTAGGAGACGCATGTACACAGATTGATACTTTTTAGCCTTAAATATTTAAGATAGAAAAATATGATTGATACAAAAGTTGTAGATAATTATCAACTCCATAATCAACAGTAATATAACGAGTGCCTATGATTTTGCCGGCAATTATTAGCGGCAGGATCACGATTTTCTAGAAGCAACAAGCAAGAGTGATCCAGACGCTAATAATTGCCCAGGAAAAATCAGTCACGAGTTATATTCGAGAAGACAATTGGCCGAACAGAAAGTTCACATTCCATAATTTGAAAAGTTAAGTTTAGTGACACCAAGTGTCAGACGTGTATTAATCTGCGCCACAATAATTGTAGTAAAAATGAGCTTACCAAGATTTTGAGAAATGCCCATGAACACCATCACTGATGAAAGCACTAACACTTCACCCGAAACTACAAACAGATCGAATTCAGGAACAAACTGCTTAAAAGTCGGGCAATAGCTGACGTTTAGATGTTATAGAAATAGAACATGTACTAACGCGTTGCTAGGCAATACCAACATGAGAGATTATCTGATTAGATACCACCCAGGGTTAATTGCCATGCATAACATGGACCGTGGTCTGTTACGCATCGTAATTAGAATTTTATTGGATCATGTAAGCAACGTTATTTGATTTCATTGGTTAGTAAGTAAATGAGGGCAATTGTCGGAATAATCGGTTGGTGTAGCGGGTACAGGCGAGCGCTTGTGCCGGTTACACCGCGTGCCGTGTGGGTTCGAATCCCAGCCCGGGCGAAAGATTTTTCGGGGATCAAGAAGTATTCGCTCGGGTCCATGGTTATTTGTATACGCCTGACATTATTCAGTTGTTCATTTATTAAAAAAAAATAATAATCGGAAAATGTTTGTATGTATACAGGGTGCTCCACAACGGATACCCGACACAAACTTTTTTTTTTTAATGGAACATTAGGTATATTTTTGCATGTTTATGTGTAGTTTTCAATACTAATTCAACTGACAATAATTTTTATTTAACAATTTCTATGTTATTCTGGTTATTAGAGCAAAAACAAGCAATATTTGAACAGTCACAGAAAAATAATAAGTTGATATTTTAAAATTATCGAAGCATTTTTTAATAGAAATATTACATTCTTACATAATTAGGTCTGTTTGAGTAATTAAATGCTATTTTGTGAAGTAAGAAAACCTTCGCTAGATGTAAAGAAACTTTTTTTTAAATGGAACACCCAGTATATTTCCTTTTTCTTCCTTTCTAAAAATACCTAGCTAGGTTTATAAATAATAATAGTAACTTTAAACGTATTTTTATAAAATATGGGCGATGGAGAAATATTTGTAGGTGCAGATAAAAGAGGAAGAAGAGAACCCGATAACAAAACAAAGCCGGAAGACGTTGAGCCAGTGACGGTTCGCGGGTTTTTTTCTGGTACGGCCGAGGTGGTAATACAGATAGGTAGGGTCAACTGCAGAGACGGCTGGCTGCGTGACCGCACCTATCTGTATTACCATCTCTTGTTCCTCGGCCGTACCAGAAAAAAACCCGCGAACCGCCACTGCGCTGAGCTAGTGAAATAACTCATTGAACGTTTTCATATTTTACACCACTAAAACACAATATCTAGAATTTGATCTTTTACTTATTGTCCCAGAAAAATGCCTGCTCTGTGTGAAGTAACTCCTCATCAAAAGGAAACTTTAGTTGATAAATATCAAGCTCACATTAATTGAAAATATTATTGTAAATCTGCAAAAGTAAAAGATAAAGAAAGAAGCTGAAAGAACCGAATTTTGTATGTTCAACTTTTGACTTGTATTACACTCGAAAAATTTGTTCAAACAATTTAACATATAAGCTAAATATTTTAAAAAACGCCTGGATGGAACTTCCTGGTAAACTGCAAACTATTACAGAAATTTCTCTTTTTTCGGACCGAAGCTGAAATCAATACACTGCTATTCTCTTAGTATAGCTTGTCAAAAATACAAATTTAGAATTGAACAGAAATATTTAGAAAGCGGTCATAGTTACATGGATACAGATAGTATGAATGGCGCCATAGAAAAAAAACCAAAGGTATGTGCCTATTTATACACTTCAAGATTGGCTTAGCAAATTTCGTTTGGCCAGATAAAATCCAGGAATGATTATAGATTTTGGGATTTTTCAGGAAATTCCTGTAGTAATGAATTTTCCATAATATTTGAAATGACTGAATGCAATTTTTGGTTTTTCAGTTAATGTTTGAAATATTGCCATTTCGTTTCTATCTAGAATAGGGCATTTGTCTTCATAAAGTATTAACATATTTTACGTTTGTATATATCTTAAGCTTTTGAAACACTTTCCTTTATTAGCTATTTTTTACATATTTTCAAATTATTGAAAGTAATTTCCTCCCAAAGATTTTGCAAGAGAACCAATTTGCCAACAAAATAATAATGAAGCAAAAATTGTCTGTTTCATTTATTGTCTTTTAGCTGTAAATGTCTCGTTAGTGTTCTATGTACTGTTCGGAGGGTGGGTTAGTATCTACCAGCCTTCGCACAAACTTTAACTAGAAACTCTTTTTTGGTGGTTAGTAAACAAAGACAAATTTAAAAAAAATTATTTCACTGAATCAAATGCAGGTAAAGTTATTTTAAAACCAACCAGTTAAACACACTAATTTGCCAAAGACAAAATACCAGAGAAGCAATAATTCTGTTTCATCCATTTCTTTCCACCTGTTAGACATTGAGTTCCACTGTGTAGAGTGTGGGATAGTATGTAAACCTTTTTATTATTTACCGCGGAACTTACGAGTTTAACATGGGAACTTTATTTTTAATGCAAAATCAAAAGCAAAAAATTAGAAAAAACTCCGGAAAAGGCATATATACTTATTCCCTAAAAGCTTAATAATTTGTAGTCTGATCTCATTTATTCAAACATTAAATTAACAAGCTGTTAAATTTATTGACAAGCCTTTTTTTCAAATGGCTATGTATATTTTTTATGTTTGCTGGAGAAATTTTTTTCCAAATTAATAATGCCAACAAAATTGAAATTTATTCATTGCTAATTTTGAAACCATCACTTAATCATGTTTTTTATTGCAAAATTGCTTCGCGTCTATTGAATAAATAAAACGTTAATTATTGAGAAAAAGAAATTAGTTATAAAAAGTTCAAATTTGATTTAAAATAAATCGACGAATAAATAATATTTATACTTCAAGCACGTGTTTGTAAGTAAGTAAGTAAGTAATTTATTTGGTGTTGTATACATGAGTGTTAACACAAGTCAAAATAATATTGAATCTAATCACAGTTATTTTATATAAAAACTAGGACACTAAGACTGTAGTTTGAAATACCAGAAACTAATACGATATTAAACAAGACAATTTAAAATATATACAATAATATAATAAATTTAACAATAAATAATTTTAATTACAATAAAACTCATCTAAACTGTAAAATGGATTTGCATGTAAAAATATTTTTAACGAACATATGAACTTTTTACTTGTTTCATGTTGTTTCACTGTCTCGGGAAGTGCATTGTAGATTCTCGGAGCGTAGAATAAATGAGATTTCTCATAAAAACGATTGTTTTGAATATTCGGCAGGACAAATTTTGAACATTGTCTGGTGTTATGATGATGCACGTTGGACCCGGTATTATACTGATCTCTGTTACGATGGATAAAAATACAAGCTTGAAGAATGTATAAATTGACAGTGGTGCATATTTCTAATTCCCTAAAATGTTCACGGCATGACTATTGTTGTTTGATCTTTAATATAGCGCGAATAATCTTTTTTTGGAGTAACAGCAATTCCTTAATAATTCTTGGGTTGCCCCAGTATAATAGTCCGTATGCAATTGTTGATTCAAAATAGGCGAAATATACCGATCCAAGGGTTGAAAGGTCTAATGAATCACGAATTTGCCTAATTACATAGGTGTCAGAGTTAAGTTTCTTTTTTATGTGGATTATATGTTCTGTCCACGATAAATCATTGGCCAAGATCATTCCCAAAAATTTGCAACTTGAACTTAACTCTATAGTTTTTACACCGAGGGTTATTGTTTCCATATTTTCAATTGGCATGTTTTTAAAAATAATAACATTCGTTTTTGATGTATTTGCAAGTAACATATTTGAGTTAAACCATGCAGTTATTTGCTTATTAACTAGCTGGATGTTATCTAATAATTGCATTTTATTTGAGCCGAACACATACACTTGTGTCATCAGCGTACATAACAGATGGATAGTCCACACATTCAGGAAGGTCATTTATGTAGATTATGAATAAGATTGAATTGACCCCTGTGGAATCCCGATGTTTTTAAATCTTATATCTGATTTATAATTACTTGTCTTTTGCTCTAACGTTTCCCTTATCTCGACTTGTTGTGGGCGATTTTTCAAATGATCACTGAAAATATTCAAAACAGAACCCCTTATGCCGTAACGCTCTAATTTGTTTAATAATATTTCATGATCAACCATGTCAAAAGCCATTGTAAGATCATAATTTAGACTTGCTATAAAATTCCCGTTATTTAGTTGTTCATAGATTACTTGTAGCATGGAACCCACGGCAGTTGTTGCTGATTTCGATTTTCTGAAGCCATGCTGGGAAGCACTAAACAGAGCGTTGTCCTCAAAAAAGCAGACAATTTGAACTTTGAGACAGGTTTCCATTATTTTTGAAATACAATTTAACAAAGCGATTTGTCTATAATTTTTTACGTTTGTTTTTTCCTCTTTCTTGTGCAAAGGTATAATTTTCGAAAATTTTAAACAATTTGGAAAACTTCCGTTACTAAAATAGTGATTAATAATATTGGCTAAGGGTTCAGATAAATAATCTAAACCTAACTTTAATACTTTTGTGGGTATTTCATCTATTCCAGTAGAAGATGAGTTTTTTAATTGAGATATAATCTGTTTAATATCTGCTTCGTTGACAGGCTTTAAGAACATTGATTTGTTGAAAAAAGGTATATTATTGTTCGATATACTGCGGTCTATTGGTATCGTTTTTCGAAGTTCGTGAGGTATATCATTGTAATAATTGTTGAACATATTGGCTATAATTATGGGATCGTTTATTGTTACTTCGTTACTTTTTAACACAATATTTTCTGTTTTCTTTATTTTATTTGTATTAGTTTTAACTATGTTCCAAGCTGTATTGATTTTGTTGTTTGATTTATTTATTACGTTGCTGTTGTGAATTTTTTTTCGCCGCCTTTAGAACTTGATTAAAAATTTGATTGTAATTGTTATAGTAGTTTAATAAGACACTATTATTGATTTGTTTCGTCAATATGTATAAATTTCGTTTATTCTCGCTCGAGACTTTGATTCCCTTTGTTATCCACGGTTTGTATTTTCGAATTTGCTTTCGAATAATTGGAAAAGCTGAGTCCATTGCATTTTGAATAATTTTAGTAAATTTAGACATTGGGTCTGATTCATTATAAACTTCATTTTCCCAGCGAATGTTGCTTAATATTGTAGTAAATTTGTCTATGTTGGTTTTAGACAATATTCGTACATTTTTATGCTTTCTGGCGTGAGTTTTATGGTTTATCAACTTTGACGCTGCACAGAGTGCATTATGGTCACTGAAGTCTATGGTAAAACATAATTTAGGGGCTAATGCATACTTGCTAAAAATATTGTCTAGACACGTTTCACTGTGTGATGTTATTCTTGTTGGTTCGTTAAAGTTGGTTACTAAATTATGTTGCTCTAGTAGTACACGTAATTTTGATTTATTAATTGATCTAGCCAATAAATTAATATTAAAATCACCGCAAATATACATGTTCTTTGAATTTTTAAATTTACACATAAAGTCATCTAGATTATCGATGAATACATTGATATTACCAAGTGGGGGTCTATAAACAGATGTGATAATTTGATTATCGCTTATAATGCGAATTGCACACATCTCAATGTCCATTTCAATTGAATTACATAATATCTCTTCAAAAACGATGTTGTTTCTAACAAGTATAAGAGATCCGCCGTGCTTATTATCTTGCCTCGCGAAAAATGTGGCAATTTGAAAATCTCGTATTGTCAAAATCTCTAATTGCTCTTTGGACAGCCAATGTTCTTGAATACACACGACGTTTATGGCTACGTATCTACTTAATAATAGTTCTAGGTAATCTACTTTATTATTAACAAATGTTAAACTGAGAATTATTCATCGTTTTTTTTGTAGAAGAAACTTCCTTTCATATTTCTTTTTAAGAATCGACACAAAGGGCACACACGTCTCCAACAGAAAATAAAAATTCATTTTACTTTTACCTTAGGAGCGCGTAATGAATTTAAAGTTTATGGTAAAGGATCTATATTAACTTTTGCCAGTACTAGAAGTAAAGTTATATCAAACTTTGCTTGTAGAAAATTACATATTACTTCAGAAATTGGAAGAACACCCCTGACGACTGCGGTTATCTTTCAACAACAGCTAGTGTACTCACTATGATGTTCGTACATCATCTAAACTTTGAGACATAAATGGTAGAAGAAAAAAGCCGTTATTCTTTGGGTTAATCCGCCAGAAACTTCTTTCCTTACCCCGTCAAGGGGTAGACAATTTTTTTGACCAGGAGTGACGCTTCGGGTAGAGACTCAGGTGTATGGAATTATTCCTTTTCTAAAATTTTCACACTTAGGGTGCTCAGAGGGGAAATGGACCAAGTCCATAAAATTCTTTGCTAAGTCATCAAGCCTAAAAGAGGTTTTTACTTTATTAATTTGCAACAAAATGTAGACAAAAATTACAAACAAATTCACTAATTATAAACATGATACTTTATTATCGTATAGCAAAAAGTTAACAATTCAAAAGAAAAATAATTTTTATTCACAAATAAAGTAAAGAAAGTGGACTGAAACCATTGCTACTCTGAAGGAAGTTAATTTCCTCGTATTCATAAAAAGGCATCATCTTCATCATTGTTATCTTCTGTATTGTCAATGCGATTTTTTCTTGTTTTGGATGCGATAGGTAGGTTTTTGAAATATGTATGGTATATTGGCGGTATATAGGGCAGTAAATCCATCATGTGCTGTTTTTTACTTTCTCCGTTACGAAGTATGAGAAAGTATTGTGATCGTGATTTTTTTTCAAATTTTTTTTTGCGGAAATATCCGTTTTGGGGTCCCTAGATGCCATTTCAACAATTTCTGGAATTTTTTTTTGTGTCTGGGTGTGTGTTTGTCTGTGCGCGCTGTATCTTAAAAACTAATTGAGCAATTGATACGAAACTTTGAACATACGTCTAATTTAATAATCCGAAGAACTGAAAAGCTTTTGGTAAAATTTCGTACAGCGGAAGTGGGTGTTTACCTTAACTGTTTTTTGTTTTTTTCCAATATTTTCTTAAATATGAGAAATATCACAAAAACATTTAAACAGATATTGAAGACAATAAAGAAATAAACATCTTTGGTTTAAAAATATTTTTAATAAAATCATTGTTATTCGAGAACTTTTTTTTTCATTTTTGGTTTATAATTATGAAACGATAATAGTTACAGCAAATTTATGTTAATAATAATTGTAAAGAATGCCAAAATGAATAACTTATAGGGAATAAGTTTTTTTTCGAAATCTCTTTGGTTTTTGAGTAAACTGAGTTTTTGAATTTGAAGTAAAATTTTTCTCATCTTTCATAATTTTGATGTTTTAAACGCCAGTTCCATCCGAGTCTACAAAACGTTCGATGTACATTGAAAATATGATTTAAATTAAAAATAAACAATGAAAGCGTAAATATAAATGATACCATCAAGTCGGAGAAAGTAACATGATGGCCACATCACCATTTTTTGAGTCTATCACAATTCGCCTTGTTGGATACAATTGCTCTTGTTCTATATTAAGTGAAGTTATTGGTCGACCACATACAGTTTTGCTAAGATTTACTTCATCAAAATCAACAGCTTCATTCAAAGTCTGTTTAAATTTGAATGAAGTTGACGATGTCTTCTCAAATCTTAACCAACGGATATTCAGCCATCTGAATGCGTATCCATCAACAGTGTTTTTCGATTCAAGTTTTTTTGTAGAAAAGAAATCTTCTCTTTTCATTTCAAAAACTTAAAATTTTGAATCCTCCTCAGTCCGTGCAATATCCATCCAGTGTTGAGGGGAGTAAATATCTGTATTCTTGCGACTTGCCTGGTCAATAACGCCAAAATCTATGTCATTTGGCAAATACGAGTGTCCTGACACCAGGAATTTGTGATCTATAGGTTTGACAGCCATTCGAGGATCTTGCACTAATTTTAGCAAAGACAGTGATTTAGACCCAAGTACAGTTGCACCACAACTTTGTTAAATATTACTGATGACATTATTTTGGCAACTGACAAAGGATATGTAACTTCTATGATATTACTTGATTATAGTAAAGCTTTCGACATCATAAACCATGACATCTTGCTGTCCAAGCAGATTCCAAACTGAAACTATATCTCTAATTGCAAGTTTTCTTAAAGGAAGAACCCATATGGTACGGATTGACAATATAACATCAAATATAGTTAACGTATAGTTGGTGTTCCTCAAGGCTCTATTTTAGGTCCAATTTTATTTTGTATATATACCTCCTTTTTAACCGATGTACTAGAACACTGTTCGGCTAATCTGTACGCGGACGACACACAGTTGTTATATTCCTTTAAAATTCAAGATATTGACACAGATATTGCCTGTAGTAATATCAATTCCGATATATCTAAACTTGTGTGACATCATGTTCTCATTCTTTATTAATAAATGGCTCAAAATCCTCGGTCATGCTGTTTGGACCGCAACATATTATCGGTGCTGCAAAAACGCAATTACAAATAAAAATAGATGATGAAATCCTGCCAGTCGTTGATTCTGCACGTAATTTAGGCCTTATTATTGATAATAAACTACGTTTTAAATTGCATATTAACAAATGTATTTCTCGGGCTTACATCAATCTAAAAATGATATATTCTAATAGGGGAATATTAACGTTTGAAACCAAACGGCTTCTATGTGAAACCTTAGTATTAAGTCATTTTAACTTCGCTGATGTGGTGTATAATGCCTGTGTTGATTGCGATACTAAAAACCGAATACAAAAGATACAAAACTCTTGCATTAGATTAATTTTTGGTATACGAAAATATGACCACATTTCTGGAAAGCTTAACCAGTTAAACTGGCTAAACATGTCTGATCGCCGAGCTTTACATTGTTAATTTCTCTATAATAAAATTGTTCAATCGCGCACCCCTCCTTATCTTTACAATAGGATCACATTTCGTTCGGATGTTCATAATATTAATGTGAGGTTTCGTGGAACTATTTCGCCGCCAAAACATCATACTTAATTTTTTGAAAGGTCTTTTACCTTTAACATTTACAAGCTTTATAACAAGTTCCCTCACACTTAAAAACACTTTCCGTTTTAGGGTTTAAAGTTGCAATGTCTAGGATCCTGTTAAGGCATGAGTTTTGAAGTTTTGAAGTTTCTACTCTTATTTTACAAGCTTAATGATTTATATTTTTCTTCCCTATTTATTTTACTTATATATGTTTCATATATAAATTTTGAATATATTTTCTTTTTTATGTTAATTTTTAATTATTACTCTGCACTAAGTTTTGAAGTTTCTACTCTTATTTTACAAGCTTAATGATTTATATTTTTCTTTCCTATTTATTTTACTTATATATGTTTCATATATAAATTTTGAATATATTTTCTTTTTTATGTTAATTTTTAATTATTACTCTGCACTATTTAATGTATTTATGTAACTTCAATAACAGGTTAAGTGGAAGAGCAGTAATGGTTGTTTACAACCAACTGAACTTCGCCTGTTCTCACAAAAATATTATTTTGTACTATTAACTTTTTTTCTTTAATAAAGACAGTTTATTATTATTATTATTTAATGTTCCTGTTCTGATCGGTGCAAGAATCAGAGTACAAAACAATATGTTTATGACTTGGAGCATTTTCAACAGTAATATAACGAGTGCCTATGATTTAGCCGGCAATTATTAGCGGCAGGATCACGATTGCTTGTTGCGACGAAAATCGGCACGACTGCGAAGCAGGAGTGCCGATTTTCTAGAAGCAACAAGCAAGAGTGATCCAGACGCTAATAATTGCCTAGGAAAAATCAGTCACGAGTTAGATTCGAGAAGACAATTGGCCGAATAGAAAGTTCACACTTCATAATTTGAAAAGTTAAATTTAGTGACACCAAGTGTCAGACGTGTATTATTCTGCGCCACAATAATTATAGTAAAAATTAGCTTACCACAATTTTGAGAAATGCCTATGAATACTATTACTGATGAAAGCACTAACACTTCACCCGAAAATATAAACCGATCGAATTCAGGAGCAAACTGCTTAAAAGTCCGGCAATAACTGACGTTTTATATGTTATAGAACATGTACTAACGCGTTGCTAGGCAATACCAACATGAGGGATTATCTGATTAGATACCACCCAGGGTGAATTGCCATGCATAATATGCAGCGTCCTCTGTTACGCATCGTAATTAGAATTTTATTGGATCATCTCATTAACGTTATTCGATTTCATTGGTTAGTAAGTAAATGAGGGCAATTGTCTTGTAAATACTTTACAAGATATGATGCTACATCTTGAGATCCACGCCCACCTTCGATTTCGTCGTACATATACATGAATCCCGTTTGTTCATTAGAAGAATGGATTCCTATATAAACATATAGATTTTTTTTATAATATGCTACTGATTTAGATAGCTTGGGAAATGGAAGCGCTTTTCGAAGATCGAATGTTGCCACGTAATTTTCATCGCAAGCAGTCATTTGATCCTCATGAAGACATGTTCGTGCTTGTTCGGCTTTAGCAAGGATGTTTTTTTTCTGTTACTAGAGCCTTCTTCTTGGTTTCATCCTGCTCTGCAGCTATTTTTATCTGCAGTTGGTCACATATTTAAAAGGTTTAAAACTTGAATTGAATTTTGTATTAAATACATGGTAATAGATCTTTTTCTTCAATGCATCAATTCCCTCGGCGACACATTGTTCGGTGTACAATTCGTACATTTTACTTATAGTTAAATTTTCATTCAAATATTTTTTCTTGGGATTATCTTTTCGGGAATAATGACTTTGGTACGCGGGAAATGAATTGATATGTTTCACAATTTTTAAATCGTCTAGCTTTTTTCTAGGATTCATGCCACGTTCATCAGTCACCGGTACTAATTTGCAACGTTTCTGCAACATATTTCTTGCACACACGGTGTGTGGTGTTATTATCTACTCTACAAGCATATTCGAAGTACTCATGCTTTTTCCGGATGTAAGCCATCTCTAACACGTTTTTTTTTACTGTGTTGACTTTTACTAGTCCTCTGATAAACACATTTTGCCGGGAATAGTCAACCACTCTTCGTTGATGTTCTGCAATGTTATGGACGCAGCCCTGTCGGCAATTACAGGGATTCAATAATCCCTGTAATTTCCAATGAAAAGGCTTTAGAAGGAACATTTTTCCAGATTTTGTAATATAGTCTTATCCAGTATTTCGGCGATGCTTTCGTATATTTACTTTCCAAGTAGACTTCTTAACTAACCGTTTTTTTTTCCATTTTTAGACTTTATAGGCTCTGTCGCAGTTTGTGCCGTTGGCTCATATAAAGTGTTGCTTCTTATCTCATTTATCGGAAGTTGATCATCATCTGTAACAACATACATTTTTCGCTCAGTTGTAGGATAACATATAAATTTAGTAACCGGCACATGAACATAAAAATTACAATTATATTACTTACCATCGGAAGAATTGGAAGTACTATCAGTACTATTTTTATATTCCGATCCACTTGATTGATACGGTTCTTGAGATAATGTTGACGAATCCATTGTTGAACATATAAATACGCAGATTTTATAGGTTAGGACAGACTGGACATAAATCCACTATTACACTGAATTAGACATAAACCATTACTACACTGAACGACATAAGCTTTTTGCCAGTGCACAAGGAGGACGACTCGATAAACAGAATACGAAATAAATTTGTGGCTTGAATCATTTCTCTACTGAACGTAGAACGTACTAATGTGTACTGTGAGTGTGTTATCGACGATATTTAGTAAAATGGACTTGATCCACTACTCCATTTTAAAACACTTTATTTTTAAACAGTTTAGTTTCTCACCGTGTATGTTTTTCTGTCAATTTTAAAAATTGTAAAAAAATTACTCGATAGCAAAATTTTCCATAAAATCCATTAAAAAAAATAATGTATTTCTGATAACAACAATGGAGGAATTAAAAAAAATCTCATAAATCCATAAATATAGAATTTATAGAATAACGAAAATTGCATTCAGCGATTTAGAAAAATGTAAAGAATTAACCAATAAAGAACTTGTCTTGAAAAGCTCAAGGTAATGCATTTTTAATATCTGGCTAAAACAATTTCTATCCCCTAGATAAAAAATAAACAAATTATAACATTTGAAACTAGTAATGGAAAACAGAAAGTTGCTGTCAACGATTTGAAAAATTGTAAAAAATAATTTGCTTCAAAATCTTAAAATACTTAAAAAAAACATACATTATGATTTTTTACAGAACAATTATCCAATATTATAACATTTCAAACTTGAAAATTGCTTTATTTTTAAAAAGTAACGCATTTCTCATTTGCCAAAGCATTTTAAGCAACGATTAAAATTTTTTTTAACGAATTAATAGATTAGGAACTTCCCTTAAAAGCTTGAGATCCATGGAAAAACAACGCACCTCCCATTTCTGGTTTAAAAAGTTGCTAAATCTCAGGTGGAAATAAAGCAACATCACTGTGAAAACAAAAATTACATTAAATGACTTGAAAAATTGTATAGAATCAACCAATTGGGAAATTTTGATTCAAACGCTCAAAATTCATAGAAAAAACTAACGTCTCAATTGGCATCCTGGGTGGAAACAAAACAGCATCACTCCCTACTTGAACTAGGAAAGGGACGCATTCAGCTGTTTAAAATATTGCAAAACAATTATCAACAGAAATTATGATGATAAGCTGATAAGCTTAAGGTCCATTAAAAAATCATGCATTTTTGATTGCTCGAAGCAATTGCAACCTTCAACATTTCAAACTTGAGCTGGCAAACCGAAAATTATTTTCAACCATCCTAAAAATTGCAAAAAAAACAATGCTTAAAAAGCTCAAATAGTGCAGTTCGAGAGAGGATTGAATAAAATTTTGGTGGGACCGCCTCAACACAAACATTGGAAATCATCGCCGTTTCATGGGTAGGACGGAATTTGCGGACACTTTAAATTTTCGGCCAGAGAGGACTGACCCGTGAATCGATGAAAAGAGTCGACTCTTAGAAATGAGTCGAGGAGTCAAGTAACTCCTGTGTGAATTTCCTCACTCTGAGAATTTAAGAATTTCCACTATGTTTTCGGGGTACATTGTACAAAATTTCGGTGTTTTGTTCCAAGAATTCCAAGTATTTTTGTTAAAATAGTAGTGTTACTTTCGATTTTCCTCTTTGCATGGAAAGTAAAAAAACAAAAAAGGATATGAATGTATTCAGTATTTCTTTCTCTACAAGAAATATATTTACGGGTAGAAACGCCAAAGTGGCGGAATCTATTGCCTGAATGCTGTACTGAACCAAATCCGAGTGGCTTAACCACCGACAAGATATGGATATTGCCAGCGGCGGCAAATATAACAATAATAATGTAAACATTAAATATTGTTTCCCCGTCAGAACAGAAACCGGTCTGTAGGTGTTGGGGAAAAAATATTTAATATTTAAAAGTATATTATTAAACGAGTGAGAAAGTTGGCCATTGCCACGAGGGTGAAGTTTGCAACACTCGCCTTCGGCTCATGTTGCAATTCACCCGAGTGGCAATGGCCAACTTGTTCACGAGTTTAATACTATACTTTTTCGCATCATATTAAATAATTAAAAAGATTTTTCTGTTTGTATTAAATTATAAGGAATAATTTTTCTATTTGGAAATTGCGGCAGTTCGCTGACAAAAAAACGAATCGTAACCACAGTAACAACTAAACTGTTGGACAATGAAACCGCTATCATTTGATTGGACTTCACCTGTTGGGCAATGAAACCGCTATCATTTGATTGGACGTCACCTATGGAGAAAATGATTCGGCCGAATAATGGACAACTTTGTCAATCAAAAACGATTTAACAATGTTTATATTATTTAATAAGATGCGAAAAATATATTTTCACTTTTTCTCTAAAATAATTTGGCGAGTGGACATTAAGAATTTAACATGGAAATCCCTATGGTGCGTGAACCAATTCTACACCCTGTATAATAAAATCTAATTATTAAATCAAGTAAAAATCTATTTTATAAATGAACGAACTTTTTTTTCCATAAAACCTCTAATACATTACGAATTAAACATTAGATAAGCTCATATAATTAATTGCCATTAATAACCAATTAAAATATCTAGATTAGATCTTTTTCAATTATTTACCCGTTCCAAATGATTGCACTTGAGTAATTATCCGAAGTTATATACATACTCCTATAACAGGATCGATAGTCATATCTAAATATAGTAAGACACTGAGCAATTCGCACACGCGATGCCTGTACTTTTGAATTTCAGCTGATTCGTTCCTGTAAATTTTGAATTAGTAGTTCCGTGGATGGGCGTGCCGGAAGGGCAAGCCCCGGGGACGTTGTTCTG
Source organism: Ocypus olens (assembly GCA_910593695.2). NCBI lineage: Eukaryota > Metazoa > Arthropoda > Insecta > Coleoptera > Staphylinidae > Ocypus > Ocypus olens. The sequence goes on from OU343058.1 coordinate 38,579,111, forward strand.
ATAACAATAATAATACTGCAATTAGGTACCGGCACGACCGTTTACATCTGCTGTCACGTGTACAATACCTATAATTAGATTCAACTGTCCGTGGCCATTGATTTGGCAAAAAATATGGGTTAGCGTCTAAAATGCGAACGCCAACAAACAATAGGCAATAAATGAATAAAAACATATAGATGCATCGGCTGATAGTTTTATGTTGTGGAATCTTTGGAGCATTAATACAGTGTTTGGATATAATTGCAGTCATTAATTTGATCATTAAGTCTTAAAAAAAATGATATCGGCTTGTTTCCCTTAATTTAATTTTGTGATAAAGAATGGTGTTTTTAAAGAAGCAAACAAGAAAGCAGCGGTTATCCAAAAAGTTTCTTGAAATAAAGTATGAATTCTGGATATAGTCCTGGTTTTATTTTCTCCATTTGACTCAAAGCTTGGAATAATACCTATAGCTTGAATTACATTATACTTTTTCCGTCTTTTTTCGTCTAGATTATCGTTCAAGTTTTGCTTTCGATTTCCGTTCGATTTATAGTTCATTGCATTCGATATAGAGAGCGCCGCTAGCGGACGACATAATTACGAACCCGCTGAATAAAAAGTATTTGTGTTCGCGTGTCCAAGTCCAACTGAGGTTAAGAGTTGAAATTGTAAAAATGAATAAAATTAAAAACATCAACCGGTCACCAGGTTATATAGGTTATATTGCTTGCACAAACAAATCATGCTTGTTGTTTTTTTTTTCCGTTGTTGGCAGTACCGAACTTGGACCAATATCGAACGGAAAATAGGACCGGCTGCATATTTCTATTCAAGAAACTTGAACGGAAATTGGATGGAATTTTCTGAATTATATTCATACCAGTGGCGGCTCGTGGAATACGTTGATGGTAGAGCCACTTTTACAATTTATTGTATCGTATGATACTGGCGTTTAAAACTCCAAAATTATGAAAGATGGAAATGGCAAATTATAATACTTAAATACCAGCCAAAAAATCTAAAATTTGCACATGAAACTCAATCACGTTAAAAAACTTTAAAATTTGAAACGAAGAAATGAAAAAACTGGTCAAAGATCTAAAATATAGGCAAAAAATGCTGTTCTAAAAATAAAAAATGCAAACCAAAATATTGAAAAATCAAGGAAAACAAAAATAATTTGCCATTTTCAGCCCCTAAAATAACTCCTTAGCTCAAAATAAGTTGGCGACCAGAAACTCGAATACCTTAGTTCCTGGAAGTCCCACAACAAAATTTTATAGACAAATCGTCGGGTGAGAACTGTAGTATTCCATGTCCATTTTGTTAAATTTTGCAGGGGAGGCATTTTAAGTTTAAAATTGCTATAATTTTCGAACTGTTATTTATATACAACGCGTTATATAATCACTTTTTAAAGACATCATGATGAAGTAAATTTTTTGCAAAATTTAGGACTACTACTAATATTGAACACAAAAAAAAACAAAAACAAAATGGACATGGAATAATATGGCTCTAACTTGCGAGGTGTTGATGGCAAGATAATATTTTTGGTGTTAAGCGTATATGGACAATGCAATAATAGTTATTTTTTAATAGAAAGTTTATTCGAACAATTCCAAGTAACTTACAAAGCAACATAACATAATAAAAAAATATTGTAAACAAATTAAAGCTTATTAGAAACAAAGCTTTAAGAATGTGGGGGTTTGTATGGCATGTTGGAAAATATTTTAATGTTGAATGTTTAAAAACATTGTACTGCGCTTTAGTTCGTTGTCATCTGGAGTATGCATCTGTAATATGGTCACCTTATACACTATCCAATATCAAATCTCTTGATTGTGTCCAAAACAAATTTTTCCGCTTAATGGAATATAAATTGGGTATTACGCATACCTCTGGTAACTACACTAATATAAAAACTATATTACATATGCACTCTCTGGATGATCGTAGAATTCTTTCTGACTTATGTCTCCTACACAAGCTAATTAACGGCTCTATAGATTGTTCATATATTTTAGAACACTTAGATTTTTATATTACCGGCAATTATCGTTTACTACGATCTCGGCCGTTATTCCGTGAGCAAGTTTTTACCACCAATTTTAGTCATAATAACTCCATGGCCCGTATTATGAGGTACGCGAATAAATATAACAATTACAAATGGTTTAATCTATTCCACTGCACATTCGAAAGTTTTAAATATACCATTAAACGCAATGCTTTCAATTAGTTATATGCTATATATTATTTTGTTTATATTATTTTGTTTATATCACTAATATAAATTGTATCACTTTTATACTCACGCACATATTATATACATACTTTTACATGATTTAATAACCTTAGATTAATAGCGGTAGAATTTTGTAGTTTTTCTTTTTTTTTCACACTTACAAATTGTATTTTCTTTGTAAAAAGGGGTTTCCCGTATATATTTTAAATAAATAAATAAATAAATAAATAAATAAATAAATAAATAAATAAATAAATTGTTTATTTTTCCACCAACAACTGATTCTCCCTGAATAATGCCTTCCAGAAATCCAAATCTTCTTTTGAAAAGTTTCCAAATAGATCCTTGATGTGTTGCTTTTTGTCTGCCGGAATTGAGGGTGGTTCCAGTAAAATACTTGGGTCAGGTATATTTTCCAAAAAACGATTTTTGTTATTTTTTAATATTGAAACAATGTCATTCTGTTGATTGTACGAATTACTAAACAATATACTGTTCACACCATTTCTATAAATTATCTTTACAGTTTTCTTGTAAGGTATAATAACTTGATAACCATTAAAATCGCTAGTTGTTTGAAATCCACAAAATTATCTGGTCGAAGTTGAACCACTTTGTAAGGTTTTCGCGACCTGACACTCAGCAAAATTCGAAGTAGTGCAAGTGGACCATGAATTTCTAGGCCCTTAATTCTTCTATCTATTACACTGTGCATTGCGTCAACTTCCTGTACACAGCTGTGTCCAGGTTCCTGATATTTTTGGGTAATGGATGTTATTGTTGGGTGATTTCTAAGGAAATGTAAGAGTGCTGCTGACATGTGAGAATTTTTGTTTTGTGGTATACAAGCGTCCGACCATAATATAATGTTCTTCACTTCAGGTCTTTCCTTAACAAGTTTTTCTAAAAGCACACTCAAAGCACTGGCAATCAATGTCTGTCCCTTTGCGTCCTCCCATGCTCTCATTCCAGAACATACAGTATCCCTGTTTTGTGATTATATCAAATCCCGTTAAATTATAAACTGCAAACTTTTTTTTATAATAAGATGTAGATACATTTGTTTGTGGTACTGTTAAAACGCTTTGCATGTCAAAACATAATAAAACAGTCTCTTTATCTTTCTTGCATTTTTCTATATCTTCTTTTTTTTCCCTTCTAGCGGATTTTTTTGCTACTGTGTGTGTTTCATATTTATTCTCAAGTTCTGCGCTTAAAGTATTTCCAGACTTATGAGTGTGATACTCTGTACAAATTGGGCACAAATCCTTTTTGGGCTTATGAAATTCGATGTTGAATTCGTAATTGAATATATTTCTGTACAACCACTTTTTTGCTGGATTAATTTGATTGTTGTTGCAATACTCCAAATACAGTTCGTACATCTTTGTAATATTTAGAGACCTTTCCAAGTACTCCTTAACAGTATTTTTTCTGCAGTAGTGTGATGAAATTCGAGGGAATAAATTTATGTGATTTCGAATTTGTTCTCTAGTTCCGTCATTTAATTTTGAAGTACTTTTTCTCCGATCACCTTGAGGAGTACCAGTTATACCTTGTTTTTTATTTTCATGAAAATATGAAATTCTAATCTGACTCACAGCTAATACTCCAAGATAAAATTTTTTGCATACTCTTATTTTATTGATGCCTTTTAATAAAAAATATTTATAAGAATATGATTTAGTTTTTTGGCGTTCACCACGATTACGCATTCGTTGAACGATGGATCTAAGAGTGGTTTTGTCATAAAAGAATGATTTATTATTATCAGAATTTTGCCAAAATTCTGTGTGGATAGCATTTACATCATTTTTGGAAAAGTTTTCCGAACATTTAAATCTACATTGACCACAAGAAATAACAGGCATCTTTTGGGCCACAACATTCCCTTTAGAATTCACATACTCTTTTCCATTTTGTCTTAACACCTTACGCTTATTTTTTTTCCACATCTTAGGGTCCGCTTTCCTTTTTCTTGTTCTCCCGGATTTATTCACCTCTTCTGCATTTCTAGCACTGCAGTTTCAACGAAATAATTAATTAAAATAAAACTTAAAAAATATTATTAATTAGCAACTTACTCGTTTGAGGTACTCTTGGTACTTTTAGAACCTTTTGGATCATCTTCTTCTTCACTACTGAAAATTTAAATTCGCAGCTGTAGCGACATAACCTTAAACCATGTTGAATAAAAATACCTATCGGCTGTATCTGATGGTATAAACTCCGATCCCGAATCTTCAAATGGTTCAACATCCGAATCCATTATGATTTAAGGTAGTAAACCTTGCACTATCAATTAACACAGCACTAAATACTCTTTGAAATGCAGCGTAATTAACCGAAACAAGCTACGCTCACAAGTAGTAGTATACTTATTCTATGTCCATATCTCTGTGATTGGTCGAGGGACATAGAATATTACAGTTTTAATAATTAACTGTTTGAAATGGACATGGAATAAAATGGAACATCAGAAAACACCTAAAACTGATATTATGTCGTCATCTCTAACGAGGAATAGACGCACCATTGGACATAAAATATTACGGCATAAAAATATCATTTTTGAAAAAAAGTGGACATAGAATAATACAGTTCTCACCCGACGAAATGGTGTTCAGAATGGATTCAGACTTGAAAAACAACAAAAAAAAATGTTCGAAGAAAAATTAAATTTAATCGATTTTAGTCAAAAAGTAACCTAAAAGTTAAAAAAATCGCCCATAAAAAATAATAATTCAAGTTAAAAAATCTGAAATGAAGGGTAAGAAATCAAAAACCATCAAAAAAACTTTAATATCGGCAAAAAAATAAAAAAAGTCGCGTATAAAAATCAATAATATCAATAATTTAGGTTACAAAATCTAAAATATAGGATAAAAAATTAAAAACTTCGATCAAAACATTCGATCCTGAAAATTGCGGACCAAAAAAAAAACGAAAATTTTAACAAACAAATAGAAAATTTAGGCTAAAAGATCAAAAAGTCAGACCAGAATATCAAAATCCGGGCTTAGCAATAAAAAATTAAAACAAAAAGATTGAAAATTCAAGTACAAAAATTGCCATTTTCAGCACTAGGGGTGATTAGCCCCAGAAACCAAAGGACAAAACTCAAAATTTGCCCGTGCTCCTTTCGTTTGAAATTTTGAGTATGTTTTTTGATCTTTAATCTGTGAATTTTATTTTGTAACAAAGGAGAACAAAGATATTGTAAATAAATAAATAAATAAATGAAATTTGCACTCAATGTTTTGAAAAATTGTAAAAAAATTAATCACTATTAGCTCTTAATTAAGGTTAGAAACTGAAATATAAGCACAAAAACTTGAAAATTTACACAAATATCAAAAATTCGCAGTTAAAAAAAATGCAGACCAAAAATCTGAAAATTTCAACAACAAAAAAAATCAAAAAGTTTAACCAAAATAAAGAATATTTCGGGCAAAAACTCTAAAATTTGGAACAAATAAATGAAAAATACAGGTCAAATATCTAAAATATATGCCAAAAAAATAAAAAATGCTGGTCTAAAAATGAAAAATGCAAACCAAAAAATTGAAAAATCAAGGAAAACGAAAATAATTTGCCATTTTCAGCTCCTAAAATAACTCTTTAGCTCAAAATTAGTTGCCTATCAGAAACTTGAAAACGGTAGTCAAAAAGTAACCAGAAAGTAAAAAATTATAATTCAAGTTAAAAAATCTAAAATGAAGGGCAATACATCATAAACTGTACTTGAAAACATCGGCAAAAAAATAATAAAGTTGCGTGTAAAAAGCAATCATTTAGGTTAAAAAAATCTAAAATATAGGATAAGAAATTAAAAACTTCGACCAAAAATTAGAAAATTTTAACGAAAAAATCGAAAATTTAGAAGAAAACTATTTTATTTGGAAATTTGTAAAGACACATCAAAATTTCAACCATTTGTTGCAATAAATGTGGAATTTCCATGCAAATTTCTGAAATATGCGCCTTATTGGTCATCAAAATTTTCTTTTTAGTGCAACCATTTTTGTTGTGGTAAACTTGGGATTATTTTCTTTGGAAATTAGTAAAGACACATTATTCAAAATTACTCTGTCAAAATTTTAATCATCTGGTGCAATAAATGTAGAATTTACATGTGAATTTCTAAAAAGATCCGCTTTTTTGTTATCAAAATTTGCTTTTCTAGTGCAATCATTTTTGTCCTGGTAATCTTGTGATTAGTTTTTGTAAAAATTTGTAAAGGGACATTATTCAAAATTGGTCTGTCAAAATTTTAACCATGTCGAAAGAAATGTGGAATACTCAAGTAAATTTCTTAAAAATGCGTTTTTTTTTGGTCATCAGAATTTGTTTCTAGTGCAACCATTTTTGTCGTGGTAAACTTGCGATAATTTTCTTTAGAAATTCGTAAAGACCCATTATTCAAAATTAGTCTGTCAAAATTTCAACCATCTGTTGCAATAAATGTGGAATTCTCATACAAATTTCTGAAAAATGCGCTTTATTGGTCATCAAAATTTGCTTTTTGTGCAAACATGTTTGTTGTGGTGAACTTGCGATTGCTTTCTTTGGAAATTTGTAAAAACACATTATTCAGAAATAGTTTGTTAAATTTTAACCATCTGTTGAAATTAATGTGGAACTTCCACGCGGTGTTACAGGTGTTGTTTAACATTTAAAAAGTTTTTTTTTAAGAATCGGTTAAAAATTCTTGCTGACCTTGATACTACAGGTAGTACCATGGCTCCATGGCTCTATATAACGAGCCGCCCCTGATTCATACTAGATTGTCTCGAAGCAAAATCTAACGAGAATCTAGACAAAAAAGACGGAAAAAAGTATAATGTAATTCAAGCTTGAGCATCTGTTCTAGAAGTGGTCGAAATGACTCTTTGTTAGGAGTCGACTCTTCACCCAGCTATGGTCTGGTAGATGGCGCGGAGGCAGCAAATGTAATAACCTTTAAACAAAAGAAAGATTGTTAAAACAGTAACACACAACGAATAAATAAAATTATTTGTAAATATTTAAATTGCATAATACTTATAACACTAACGCCTAGTTTCATGCAACGATATAGGCACAAGGTGTGCATATATCGTTGCATACTCTTTCAAGTCGCCTCTTTTTACTGAGGCAACTCATTATACTGCGTTTGTGAATAATGATTTTAAAGAGTCATTTCGTCAACCTCTAATCTGTTCATATAACAAACAAAAAGTGCCGCCTACCTGCATATAAAAACCATTTCCAAAAATTGTGTTTTGAAAATATTGAAATGTAAAAAAATATGAATGGTACCATTTTGTTATTTTTTTATTTCTGTGTGATTTTGTAAGGTATTCGGATTTATAAGTCACAATGCATAAATGTATTAAGCTGTTATAATTTTTAATCAGCCGTACCTCATGGTTGAAAATAATCCCTTTGCTGATCGCTATCAATAATAAATTTAAGTACTATGAATATATATTTGATAATAACTCTAATAAAGAAATGTATATTTGTGTAGAAAGTGTAGGCAACACAAAATTGTTTATTGGGAACATATACATCCTACCAGATGGCGTTTTAGAAAATTATTTAACTCATTGTAATCATGTTGAAACTATATCCAATGTTATGACAGTTATTGTATAATATTAGTTGATTACAATCTACATCATATTTAGTGGGAATCCGATGATGGCGTACCTGGCCTTCCACCCCTTCATGTAATAAACGGAAAATCAACAAGTATATGTGACACCTTATATCAGTTGGGATTTTCTCAATATAATAATATAAAAAAAAATAACAATATAAGCCTCGATCTCTGCTTCTCAAACTACTCGGTAAAAGTTGGTTAATGTCATTTTCTGTTAATGGTAACGACTGTGAAAAACATACCGGATTTAATTTTCCTAACGCTCCTTATGAATTACTCAACAATTACTTCAATTCTTTCAATTGGGATATTTTCAATTTCTTTACAATTGACCAGTGCGTCGATTATTTTTATACAGTTTTGTATTCTGGCATCCATATTTTTCTTAAAAAGAAAGGAAACAGATGATCTAGCTTTGCTGTATGGTTTTCACCTGATATTATATATCTTATCAAGAAAAAAAAAAACTTTCACATAAGAAATATAAAGATAGTCGCAGAAATGTTGACTATGATACTTTACGAAACTTGTACGAAACAGTGTAAGAACCTAATTGCGTTGAAGTACCAATAATATATACATAATTCTAAAATAGCTATTTATGTAACAAGTCCACAATATAGCACTTTCTTGGACGAGACGTTTTATGGCCGAGCGAGCCAAGCGAGAGAGGCTAATAACGGAGGCGAGTCCATGAAGTGCTATTATGGGCGAGTTACATACAAAGCTTTATGTTCGACTGCTTTTAGCATTTTTTGAATACTTTTAGAATACAAGCTGAAGCAATTTATTTATATCTATTTTTTTTCAATGTGCATTTGCTGCCACACTAATGTCAGTCATTGTAAATTTCATAGAGAATGGATCATTAGGTTAAACAATCTAACTCGCACAATAAACGTCCAAACCTTGCAAATTTCTTCAGGAGTAAATATAATGAATAATAGTAAGTACTATCGGGGGTAATACGACAAGAGGTTTAATTTGGCCGGATAAATTTTATTTGTTTGCACGAGAAATTGAATCGATACAAATTTCGAAAATGATTTGAGATGGAAAAATCCCCGAGTGGATTTTGCCTAATCTCAATTCATTCAAGAAATTTGCGGCGAAATGACGAGTGCTTAAAATAAAATTTATCCTGCCGAAATTATAACCGCGAGTGGTATTTGTTGAGATAATTTAACGAATAAGAACTATATTTATATTAACAATTTATATTAATTATATTAACAAGTTATATTAATTAAATTTACAATGGATGAAAGAGCATTGTTTATTTGTAATGGAATTGTATGATGCACCAATCGTCAAAATCGTCTGTGGGTAAAATGAAAATGGTCGAGTGCCACGGGAATCGCGAAATTCGCGCCTGCACGTTTGCGAGTGGTACAAACACTAGAATCTAGCCGTTAACATGATATTTATAATTATTGTTTTGTATAAATATACAGGGTCTTTTTTTCAACTCAGAACATATGATTGTTAATGTCTATGTTCTATGTCATAATAATCACCTCAACGCATTAGAATGTATTGACAATGTAGGCAACCAAGTACACAAAGGTCCCGTCGAGCTGTTACAGTACAGTGAAAGCTTAAAATTATTACGAATAAAGTGAGGTTAATGAAACAAACAATGATAAATCGTAAGTAATTATTAAATATTCAAAATGACCACCTTCACGTTCTAAGCAATAGCCAAGTCGATTATAAAATCCTTGCATAGCATTTCTAATGTGTTGCGGATTTCTTCTTAATTCATCGCAAACAGTAATTATACGATGTTTTAACTCTGAAGTATTGTTTATAATAATGTTATTATAAACATTGCTTTTTAGATACCCCCACAATAAAAAGTCGTTTGAAGACAAATCAGGCGACCGGGGTGGCCAAGGTATTGGACCAAATCTGCCCATCCGGCGATCAGGAAGTAATTCACTTGAATAATTATTAATGACAGCTGTAGAATGTGGAGGCGCTCCATCCATCTGACAATAAGGAGCAGCAATGCTTAGTGTGTGAATTTCTGGCATTATACGAGTTCGCAGAAGATCTAAGTAAAAATTACTGTTTAGATTTCCATTAATAAAAAAAGGACCAATAAGGGTATCATTAATTAGTCCAGCGCACACATTAACTCTCGCAATGAGTATCGATAAGGAATAAAGAATACTAACCCATAATTTTGTGGATTAACTTCACCATTTAAGGAAAATGATGCCCCATCAGTAAATATTATTCTGTGTAAAATTTCTTGATCATTATTAATTAAATTGAATACGGTTTCGCAGAATTCTGTGCGTTTGCCTCTGTCCTCATTTGATAGTTGCTGATGATTTGAAAACTTGTAAGAAATGTATTTAATTTCTTTTAATGTCTTGTAAACGGAAGCTGAACTTATTTGAAACTGTGCTGCGATAACTCTTAACGATGATATGGGGTTCTGCTCTACGTAACATAAAATGTTGAGTTTAATCTCTTCCGTTAAAATGTGATTTCCTTTAGCCCTTTTAATGTAAAAAATACATTTTTATTAATAACACAATTTTGACAATTAAATATAAAACTGAGTGTAAGTATGGTTGCCTACATTGCAATGCGCTGAGGTGATTATTATGACAGAACCTAGACATTAAAAATCATATGTTCTGAGTAAAGAAAAGACCCTGTATATTATTACTTACATTTATGGTGTTATTCTGAACAAAAATGTTAGCGTTAACAGCGGTGTTATTTGCTAACATCGACAGATGTTATGAATTTACTATTCTGTACACTGTCTGTCAACTAACATCGATGTAAATTAACATTTTCGATGTTAAACAACACTTGTCAAAACGGTCGACATTACGAGATATTTTGAGGTTATTTCGTAGTTTGTGTTTTTCGTCAACAAAAAACTCAAATTTGGATTTTTATTCCAATATTTATGTGCATGCTTTATGAAACACTCATTTTCTTTCTAAAAATATCCTCAAAACGTATTATTAACCATCTATTATAATATACATGAAGTTGGTCGCTCTGTAGACGTTGCACTGTTGCCAATTTGTGTACATCGGGCTGTTCAGAATACAGTTTTTAACAGCGCTGTTCAATTTCACATAACATTGCAATGTTAATAACATCGATGTTAATAACATCGCTGTTAATAACAGTTGTTCAGAATAACACCATTAGTATACATTCCATACATTTCTGACGTTTCTTATATTATATTATAGGTTATAACCTCTCACCAAACACACACACTCACACACACACTACAAGCGGCATGAAGTTAGGAAACCAATAACAGCTGATCGTTAATTGACCGGGTGCACTTATTTCCGACACACATAAAAGGGAAGACGCCAAATATCTAATATATAAAATTTTCGTGTCACAGTGTTTGTAACAAAAGTCCTCCGAAACGGCTTGACCAATTCTTATGAAATTTTGTGTATATTGAGTAGGTCCGAGAATAGGACGTAAACTACTTTTCATACCCCTAAGTGGTAAGGGTGGTCCACCTCAAATTTTTTATTTTTATTTTTTGGACAAAATTTTTTATTTTAATTTTTTTATGATTCGGCATTAAAAAATACATACAACCCTTCTACCACCAAACCCCATTTTTTAATAGTGATTTTAGTACTTTAATAATGTTCTACTCTCGGCGATCGACCGCTCGATCAGTTATTCCGGCCAGCAGCGGCGGCTCGTGGATTTCCGTTGGTGAGGCAAAGACAAAGATGTCGCTCGTGCTGCACTACTTACTCTAATAGAGGAAGCAAATATTCCGTTGCTCTTTCGGGCAAATTTTCTTCCGTTGCCTCACCGCCGAACATCCACGAGCCGCCGCTGCCGGCCAGGCGTCTACCGGTGTCACTTCTCACCCCGTAACCAGCACTCACTAACGTTTAGAGCCTAAACCGTTTTCAGCCATTATTGTCACCAGTTTATTTGCTTAATTTTAATGGGACACACACGGACGACGGCGCAGCGCAGCGCAGCGGAGCCGTCGTCCGTCACCAGTTATCTGCCTTAATATATATATATGGACCATGCACGGACGATGGCGCAGCGCAGCGGAGCCGTCGTTCGTCACCAGTTACATTGCTTAATTTTAAAGGGCTACACAGGGACGACGGCGCAGCGCAGTCGTTACTTTGCTCAATTCATGATTATGGTATCGATTTTATTACGTTGGCAGAAAATAAAACGAAGAATGTTGTGTATCCTAGAGCATTACAATAATAAACACTATGTTTTTGAATTTTTTTTTTAAATTAATTATACCAATTCGAATTCAATATTCATAGTTAAGACAGGACAACGTCTGTCGGGTCAGCTAGTACTATATAAATGTTTATTTCATACTATTAGAACATGATAGAATAAGATGAATTTTAAAAGCAATCCAGTTCTAAAATTCACGCATTGTGGCAGCGCTACCGTACGCTTGCGACATCTCGTGGCCGAAGTACGAAATGTCGTCGCCGGCTTTAATTGCAAATGCACGTAACTAAAAGGTGAAATACTAACTTAACTGATAACTGATACATGGATCGGAAAGAAAATCGTGACAAAAATTTCACGTGGAAGCGTGTCCGAAACGGATTTCAATTATATTTCACCGCATAGGTATTCAGAATTGACACGAACTGCCTTTGTTCAACTGCAGTTAGCTGCTTACTAAAATTGTAAATATAGAGATCGTTGTCATGGTGAAGGTAAATAAAGTTTTAACCATTTGCAAATTTTTTTGTCCGCCGTTTTAAATGCTTCTTTTTATACGTGAGTTGAATTATTAACAGTATTATAACGAGTGCCTATGATTTTGCCGGCAATTATTAACGGCAGGATCACGATTTCCTAGAAGCAACAAGCAAGAGTGATTCAGACGCTAATAATTGCCTAGGAAAAATCAGTCACGAGTTAGATTCGAGAAGACAATTGGCCGAACAGAAAGTTCACACATAATTTGAAAAGTTAAATTTAGTGACACGAAGTGTCAGACGTGTATTAATCTGCGCCACAATAATTGTAGTAAAAATGAGCTTACCGAGATTTTGAGAAATGCCCATGAATACTATTACTGATTAAAGCACTAACACATAAACCGAAAATACAAACGGACCGAATTCAGGAGCAAACTCTTAAAAGTGCGGCAATAACTGACGTTTTATATGTTATAGAACATGTACTGACGCGTTGCTAGGCAATACCAACATGATGGATTATCTGATTAGATACCACCCAGGGTGAATTGCCATGCATAACATTCAGCGTGGTCTGTTACGCATCGTACTTAAAGTTTTATTGGATCATAACATCAACGTTATTCGATTTCATTGGTTAGTAAGTAAATGAGGGCAATTGTCGCTATAAACCACTATCATAGTTGATCTCTCTTTTTGATTAGTAATTTGTATTGTATTTATTGGGTGTTAAAATTAAAATCTGTCATTTCTGACACTGACATAAGAGTCCAATTTACTTTATCAATTATGGGACTAGTACGAAATGGCGTACATTTCGGCCTCAAAACAAACCGCCAGTTACTATTTTCGTACAGTCGAACATAAACAATATTATGTCAAATTCTAAATCATTTTGGAAATACATAAAGTCACTACAATCAAATTTCAATGGTCTTCCTACATTCATGACGCTGGATGACATGAATGGCTCTTCTCCTTCCGAAATTGCAATCTATTTGCAGATTATTTTACAAGGGTTTATAAACCAAGTTCTACCATGGTCACTAATAACACATATTCTCATATTAAAGAAGAAGTCGATCTCAATAATGTTCCAATTACATTAAATAATATACTTAGGTGCATACATGATTTAAACGTTCATAAAGGATCCGGTCCTGACGGTGTTCCTTCTGTTTTTATCAAAACTTGTAAAGATTCTCTCAGTCAACCAATTTTTATTATCTTTACTAAAACCCTAAACTCGGGTTGGAAATTAAGCTTTGTTCATCCAATTTATAAATCTGGCGATCAAAGTAAAGTGATTAATTATAGAGCGATTAGTATACAATCGTACATTCCGAAGATGTTGGACAAACTTGTGGGCGAATATGTAAAATATTCCAGTAGAAATATAATATGCAATGAACAACACGGCTTTTGCACTTTCCGTTCAACTACAACAAACCTTTTTATATTTACAAATTACATTTGCAATGAGTACATGGGTCCCGTAAGAAAAATAATTAATGTAAAATTATTTTCAGCAAAATCATTCGTAATTGTAATAATCTGATAAATGTAATTCACACAATAATGATAACAGCTCATGATAAATATCAATCGTAAAAGAGAATGTAAGCAGGAAGTTGAGACACGCGCGGTCTCGCGGTCGGAATAACATCGCTAAAATAAACAACAACACATCCACGCCGAAAAATACGCCTCGTACAAAGAACTCTTTAACTTGTATCATCTAAAATCACACTTAACACCGGGAAGAAAACGCAAACATCCTCCTGACCGAGATTCAGAAAAATGCAATTAATAAAATTCAACGTCCAAAACAAGACCAGAAAAATACTAATAAGGGAAAGTTCATGAACTCAAACATACACATACACATACAATTTGGCACGTGTATTTCGGGGGCAAATCAACTTATAAAAGGAAAGAAATCGCGAAACTCGTGAGATTGAAGAATGGGCGATCCGTGATGCTACAACATATGATGAGAGTATTCTTCGATAAAAAAGGGTTAACCGAAAACGATAAACGACCGCATCCGAGTAAAAACGTTTTTTCAAGACTAAATATTTATTATTTGCAGGTGACCTCAAGATGTACATTAAAATTACTTCTCCACTTGCTTCAAGAGGACCTAAATGTTCTTTTAGCATGGTACAACTCTATGGAATTAAATATATCAAAATGCAAAGCTTAAATACCTATATAACACCTACAACATTATCTTACCGAATGTGTACTAAACGGAAATGATTTCTAAAATAAACAAGGAGTGTTAATGGATCAACAACTAGCATCTTCTCATCATATCGATGCCATCGTCGCTATAGCTTTAAGAATGTTTGGCTTCATCAGAAGAAATACCGCACAATTTAGCAACAATTATTGTTATATAATATTCTTCTATATTCTTTATATATCAGATCATTATTGGATTACTGTTGCATTATTTGGTCGCCTATCTATATCTAGACAGAATAGAGTTGGTTCAATAAGAATAATTAAACATTTATGTTTTAAAAATGATATTCTGTACACAAGCAATAACTACCCTGATTTATTGTCATTTTTTAAATATCTATGTTAACATCCCGTAGGGAATAAAATATGTTCATTAAAAAAAAAACTTCAAGTGTGCCATGATTTTTTAATTAAAAAAAATTAAGTTGGTTATACATAGATATTGAGGTTATGTTACTTCTCAAAATTAAACAAACTGTAGCCAACTTATAGATACGTTGTATGTGCCTTCCTTCTTCTTGAACACAAGCCTGAACTCTTCTTCGCACACCCTCCATTACGCTCCGCAACAACACTGGATTATTGTTAATTTCTATAAATTTATCTCGAATTCATTGCCGCATGTCTTCCAGATTGTGTACTGGTTGTGCATAAATACAACTTTTCAGGTATGGCCACAAGAAAAAATCGCATGGTGTTAAATCGCATGAACGGGGCGGCCAGGGAATCTATACATTTCGACATATTATTCGGTCTTCAAAAAATTCCTCCAAAATGGCCAAATTATCCACTGTGCAATGAGGAGTTGCTCCGTCTTGATGAAAATATCCACTTTGCATTTCGTCATCATTTAATTCATATATAAAAGGCAATAAAATTTCTGTACGATAACGGTTTGCAGTTATCGTACCTAAAATGAATGTACGGTTATTGAATTTTCATTATTAATAACAAAAATAGGATTTTACCTTCAAAAAATATCGGTCCAACTAATCTTCTCCCACTAATCGCTGCCAAAACACCAACTTTCTCTGGATGTAGTGGGTTCTCTCGATATATACGAGGATTTTCATCCGACCAAATTCTCATAGTTTGGGAATTAATGTACCCATCCTTGTAAAACCAAGCTTCATCGGTAAAAAAAGTAATTTGTAAACATCCTCGTTTACATTTTGTAAAAACCACTGACAAAATTCCAGTCGTCTAGGGTAATCAACAGGTAATAACTTTTGCACCGATAAAAGGGTATACTTGCAAATCTTTTGGTAGAAGCTTGTGGCATGTTCCTACCGATATATTCATTTGCTGTGACAAATGACGCAGAGAAGTCGTAGGTTCATCTTGCAAAATTTCTTGGGCTGTGTTAATAGCATCTTGAGTTCGTTTAACTGGTCTACCACTTCCTGGTTTACGGAGAATACTACCCGTTTCACGAAATAATACAACAGATCGTGATAAGGTATTTTTAAATTCATCATAAATAATGGGTGTTGTCGGACGCTCTGGTGTTCTTCTGGTTCAAGGGAACACGTCCGCTGTTTATGCTGCTCACGCGAAATTTGCGACAACTTGTTTTAGTTGTTCGATCCGCGTGAATAAAATTGTCACACTTGTGATCAACTAAAATAGACTTTTAGCAATAGAAATAGTATATTAAGCACAACGTAGTTTACAAAAGATCGAGAGGAACTGACTAGATATTTACAAATTTACAAAAACTAAAAATATTTACAATAAGTGGGGGCGCATTGGTGGTGGTAACTTGTAAGGGAAGGCGAGATATCGCGGTCCCTTTTCTTGGGACTAAAAATTCCCTAATTTGCCAAATTTCAAGAATGCCAGATGGTCATCTTCCTGGCGCAAAACCGATTACCAGTAATCCTACAAACTAACGCGAACGCACGCACCGCCCATTTGTCGGATTATTTAATATGAGGCGCACAATGGGAGTACCATTAGAAAATATGCTAATTTAAGGAATATTGAATTGTGGTACATCCCAAGTGTAATAAAAAATTAAAATACAAAGCAAATTACATTTTGCATCGCAAACAATGGCCACGTTAAGAAATTCTTCCTGAAACTCTGCTAAAGGTGCGTCGAATGAATACACCCAATTTCCGTCCACTTTAATCCAATTTCGGAAATAACTTTCAATTAGAAACGTTTTTTGCTGGTTGCTGTAAACCATTGTGAGCACGGAATAATTGTGACTTCTAGAAAGATCTAACGTTTATATATCAATTCCCAACAAGTGTCAAGTGTGCCAACTGAAATTTTTAAAACGAAAAAGTCATGGCACACTTGAGGTTTTTTTTAAATGAACATACGATACTTTAATTTAACTTTTACTGTTCAATGGATCGATACACAGTTCTACTATTCTAAAATTTGCATGATTCTCGCCTTTATAACATGTCGAGTTTCTAATTAAATTATGCACTAAATAGTCCGCATATCCAACTTGTTAATAAGTTCCACTCAGAATTGGACCTTTTCGGAATAATCATGTTTGCAACAAAAGTGAAAAGTGTTCTTTATACGTATTAAGATTGATTTTATTATTTATGTTTTAATCATATATTCTAGTTACAGGTTTTATTTTTAAGCTAAACTGTGGATAAAATATTTGTTTGTTTTTTTTTTGTAAAAGGGTATCCGCTTAATAAACATTATTATTATTGTTATTATTGAGTAGCTTCAGGCATTTTTATACATATGAACTTATTTCATTAGTCCACATGAATTCTGCATTGTTCCCAATATTTTAATTTAATTTTTATAAAGCTTCATCTCTTGACCCCGCAAGAAAAGTGGCCGGGGTTTTCCCGGGGGTTTATTTAATTATTATAATTACCTTTTCCATTGGTAATTGGCTAACTAGCTGCCAAGACGTTAATTTATGCAAAAATGAGGCAATTTTCGTGAGTATTGTTATTGCATTATTTTTTAAAGTAATAAAATAAAATCATTTTCTGCGCGGTTGCCGCCACCTTTAACCCAAGCGCGTGGTGCACGTGCCGATCATATTTACAAAACAATACATATTTTATGTAGTTGACTTTCTGTAAAAAAAAACTATAAACCAGAATCTTACTTGTGGCCCCAGGCCTTATTTAATACTATGAAAATTGTGAATATTTCACAGTCTCTTATGGCCAGTTGCGCGGTGACACGAATTTTAAGGGTCAGGATGGTAAAATCTTATCATTTAGCGCTCTCTCTCTCTGTGAACGTGCACTATTTTTACTTTATTCGTGATGGAGTTTAAGAACAAGAATTATTTGTAAATTGGAGCTGGTGCATTCGAATCGTCACTTAGTAATGATAATTCTGGAAGCGATTGATGTTCATCCATAAATAAATAAAATATTATGTACGAACAAATCTGTTTCGCAATTCTCATGATTTCTTCATGCGGGCACAAGATGATAGATAGATAGATGGATAATGTATTTATGCTAAGAACAATCAGTTTTACATAAGTCAGAAGATGATTTTCTTTTCGCAGTCTGCGCAGAACTTAAGCGGCCACGAATCCCCGGTGGGGCTGAATATTTGAAATTTGATCTAATATTTAGATATCTAAATATATTTTTCGAATACATAAAACTTGTTTTAAATTACAAAAAAAAAAAAATAACTTGGATGAACCTGATGGGATGTTATAAGTGTATTTATGTCCGGCTCAATGTTTGCAGTAGTAACCGTAAATCCCCACGAGTACTAATTTCTAGTCATTTTCTTTTTTTTGTGATGAGACTCATAACGGCACTGAATCCACGTTCTACCAAATAGGAAGATGGAAAAGCAATAATTAGCTTCTGTACAATAACCCATAATGCTGGATATAAAATTGGGATCTGTTTTTGTAACCAGAAGTTGTCGTATCCTTGTTTAAGCAATGGTTTCAGCTCCTCATTTGTGGATAATTCAATAAGTTGCTCCTGTATTAGTATGTCTTCATCTGTATTTGTGCTCTGAGTTTGACTACTTGCAAAAGGGTTCAACACCCAGTCGGGAATATCCAAGTGAAGAATGTCTTCAAATCTTTGGTTAAGGTCCTAATGAAGCGCCGTAGGGACCACTTTGGGAACCACTGCTCTAGATGATATGTGGACAAGGGTGTCTCTAACTTTCCCCAACTCATCAAAATTGCTGCAAAAATCGTGTCAGGTCCAGTCAGTAGCGCTTACACTCTGCGTATCAATTCAGTTTAAGCTGACAATGAGTTGTGTATAAAACTCATTTAAAAATAATACGTTTGATTATATTTTGTTTGATTATGTATAGTAATTACAGTCAAAATTCTCCGACTTCTTGTAGATAAAAGAAATTAAAATGAAAAATGGGATGATTTTCGTCCTCTAAAATGTAAGAGTCTTAGATTGTATGATAGAAGACGAAAATCGTATTTCTCATTTTTATTTTATTTAAAGTATCAATATTAGTTGCTATTTTGTTTTTATATTATTGGAATATAGTTTATATTTGCTTGTTTTTTTTAACATTTTCTATTTCCATTAAGAAAAGATGTTTGCTCAGAGACAATTTTATTACATGAAATCCGGTCACCCTAACTATATCATTGTTCCTTTGCGTTTCATATAATCATCAATATATTACAATGAGAATTCCAAATCGCATTACCTTTCCGTACAAAATTAGTTTCATTATTTCCATATATTCGATATTAGCAATGCTGTGGAGAGGTAATCGGTTGCCATAACAACCGTATTACAAACGCCACGTAAATAAAATTGTAGACTACCGCTGCTCTCAATTTCCTGCGCCAGTGGAGGGCCTGATACTCTCAAGGAAATTACTCACCGCTCCGGAAGAAATTACTTCGACTCAAAAACGAGGAGAGAGAAAGAGCGAGCAAGAGCCTTCAATCAAAACCCCGCCGATTTAAAATTAAAGGAAGCCCCTCGAGATGTATCCTTCTCAAAGTAGTGTGGAAAAACTAGAATTACGGACATGAAATGCACCGAATCCGTTTTTTATATTTGTTTATTGCGCCGAAGATTGTTTTATTAAGGCAATTACTTAATGCAGTGTTGTTGGTGCGGTGGGGGACATCCGCTATAATTATGTCTGAATGACCGGATTATGGAAATCGCGGCTTGGGAAGATTTGAAAACGTATGTAGTTGATTTATTGTTAGAGTAATTTCACGGTTTTACTTTCTATTTATCGTTTTGAATGTCTATCTTTATATACTGGGTGCTCGGGACCACCCGCGTCACCTCGAATATGTGAAGCTACAGAAAGTTATCAAAACAATTTTCATATCCAAAGGCCACGAAAAGGATAACTATTTATAAAATATATAATACAATAAATAATATTGACTATTTTTATATTCGAAGCATCATGACGAAAAATTGAATTAATCTAATAACACTCTTTATTTGTAATTTGTGTCCTGCGGTTTGTAAATTGGTACATAATCTCACGCTTCCTTATTTATTTAAATCTAACAATGGAATTGCCTTTCGCATGTTTTGATTATTTTCACGCCTGACTGCACTTGTACGTAAATAGAAAAGAAAAAGTTCATTCAAGAAATTTGTATAAACAACTAACCGCGTGGGGGCCGCGGTGGCCTAATGAGTAGAGCTCCTGCTCACGGGCCTCGTGGTCGTGGGTTCGAATCCCATCCGTGCGGTCACTTTTTCGGAACAAAGAAGTGGCCGTGCGGGTCCATGGATGTTTATATTACCAGGGGCGGCTCGTTATATAGAGCCAAGGAGCCATGGCACTACCTGCAGTATAGCAAGAATTTTTAATTCATTCTTAAAACACTTTTTCGCCAGTTACTTTGGTCTAGGAAGGTATATCGTTCTTTCTTTCTTTTGTTGTCTAAAATTGTATTTTTTAGCTGCCAATAATGGTGTGTTGCAATTGTCAATAATGGTTTGTTGCAGTTGTCAAGAATGATATGTTTCAACTGTTAAAAATGATATTTTTCAGCTATCAAAAGCAGCATTTCTTCGACATTTTTTTAATTGTCAAAAATGGCATTTTACAGCTTTCAAAATTTGTACTTTTTGTTGTCAAAAATTGTATTTTTTTGTTTTCAAAAATTGTATTTTTTAGCTGACAATAATGGTATGATACACTTGTCAATAATAGTGTGTTGTTGTTATCAAGAATGGTATTTTTCGGCTATTAAGAATTGTATTATTCAGCTGTCAAAAATGTAATTTTTCAGCTGTCAAAATTGATATTTTTCAGCTGCCAAAAATGGTATTTCCCACCTATATAAATGGTATTTTTTCAGCTACCAAAAGCAGCATTTTTTGACATTTTTGATATGTCAAAAAATGGCATTTTACAACCTGTATATTTTGTTGTCAAAAATTGTATCTTTTAGCTGCCAATAACGGTATGTTTCAGCTGTCGGGAATTGGATTTTTCGGCTGTCAATAATGGTAATCCCGAGCTGTTGAAAAAAGTATTTCTCAGCTGTCTCAAGTTGTATTTTACCGTTGTAGAAAATGGTATTTTTCAGCTACCAAATATGCTATGTTTCAGCTTCCAAAAACAGTATTTTTCAGCTAATAAAAATAGTTTTTTCGACATTTTTGAATTGTCAAAAATTGTATTTTTCATCTGTCAAAAGTAGGATATTTCGCTGTCAAGTAGTATATTATCCTGTCAAAAGTAATATTTTTACTGTCAAAAATAGTATTTTTTGTCAAAAATAGTATTTTTTGTCAAAAATTGTATTTTGCGTGTGTTAAGAATGGAATGTTTCAGCTGTCAAAAACAGTATTTTTCAGCTAATAAAAATAGTTATTTTCGACATTTTTGAATTGTCAAACGTTGTATTTTTCAGCTGTAAAAAGTAGTATGTTTCGCTGTCAAAAGTAGTATATTATGCAGTCAAAAGTAGTATTTTTTACTGTCAAAAGGTATTTTTCGTGTGTCAGGAATGGTATGTTTCAGCTGACAAAAATGGTATTTCTCAGCTGTTGAAAATTACTATTTTTCAGCTGTCAAAATAGTATTTTTCGTATGTCAACTATGGAATGTTTCAGCTGTCAAAAACAGTATTTTTCAACTAATCAAAAGTTTTTTTCAACATTTTTGAATTGTCAAAAATTGTATTTTTCAGCTGTCAAAACTAGTATATTTTACTATCGAAAGCAGGAGCTTATATAGAGCCAAGGAGTCATGGTACTACCTGTAGTTTCAAGCTCAGCAAGAATTTTTAATCAATTCTAAAACACTTTTTCGCCAATTACTTTGGTATAGGAAGATAAACCGTTCTTTCTTTCTTCAAAAAAGTGGCTCTACCTTTAACATGTTCCACGAGCCGCCACTGTACATTACTGGTGCGGGAAGTGACTTGTGCCGTCTGAGTTTGATATTTACAGAAGAGGCATTTCGATATTTACGGTAAGTTGCCTAGCAACGCTCATTACCTGCTCTAATGTTCTAATATCACATTTCAATGACTGAAATATTTTGCTTGGATTGAACACAAACAAACAATACTTTTCTACTTTATGTGGTTTAGGTTTATGTTAAAATGGATTTTGTAAAAAGAACTAACAAGGAAACTACCCAAGTGTTTCCCCCAAGTGTTCCCTTCCGGCTTTAATGAAATTTGGTGGATTTGTAGAGGGGGGCAAAATATTCGATCCACATTTTTTTGTTTCGACTAAAAGGCATGTTTGCGCCTCTCGAAAATCAGTCAAATTTTTGTTTTCTGGCTATAATTTCTGAACAAATCATGAAAGCATAATTTTTTAATGTGGAAAATTTCAAAGCCTATCCGCTCGTGTAAAAAAATAGTATTAAAAATTATAGTTGAGTTATAAAACTCAACTTTCGAATTTTTCCACTAGTGAACATGAAACTTTTTCTAGTGGAAAGGTTTTATTTAGAGGAAATATATATTTCGATTCTACGATTGGAAACAGTTTTCTATTTTCGGTCATCGTCATTTATGTCTTTTTATTTATTTATTTAATCTTACTCCTTATTTACCTTTCGGTGTAAGGCTTGTTTACATATTTGTACCTATTACATTCATACATTTGTGTTTGTCTTATCGTTAGTTTTGCCGGTGTATTTCCTTCCATCTCTTTCTATCCTGCGATATTTGCTTCTTCCCAACTCATTCAACGTCTCTCTATAGTCTCCCTGATTCCATCATTCCAAGTTCTTCTCGGTCTCCCTCTCTGACTTCTATAATTTTCGTGTTTCTTTCCGTTTTCATTCGGTTAACGGTAGGTGTATAGTATAATTGGTAGTACAAAAAATAATTATTTTGAGTGATTTATAATTATTCAAAATTCTTCCATTTACTATATGTTATTCGGGAATGTACAATAAATGTATGAATCTTTGAAAAAAACTCAAATTCCCATTAACAACAAAGTTAGGTTTATAGTTTTATTTTCGAAAAGTAATGTAAACACGAAGTTGATTTGTATCATAATTATGGATAATAGTATTATGTACGGGGTCAGAAATTTTCATAATTTTTCATTGAAAAATAACGGAGACATTAATTAATTTAGATCGGTTGTCCTCCCAATTCATGATATTTTAGCCAACTAATTGAACGAAAAATAAATGTTTGCAATATGTCACTCCGAACATTATAATAGTAGTTTTCATATAATATCAAGATAACAATATTCTATTGTTAAATAATTGAGTTAACCACTATTGGAAATGTGCCATTTTTTGAAATTTCAAACGCCTGTGAAAGCGAGATATATAAACTGAAGCCTCTCGCCCCCTTCCACCCCGCGTAATCCAAGAAAGTGGAGAGCGAGATAGACGCTTGGGGTTGTGAGCTGTCATAAAACGCCTTCAATTCATGAATATTCATTGTTACTTTGTTATTTGAGAATTGTGCATTTGAAGAAGCAATATGGGTAGAGAATACAGTATTAAATTTAAACGAAATAAACGGGCGAAGAGTGTAAAAGGAACGCACGCAAGAAAGAAGATACTTCAGGATATACAGAATTACGTAATAAAGAAAATACGCTTGGAATAAAATAATAAAAAACTGTGTGTCTACGAAAATTCAGGCGGACAGTTGCAATTAAAAAAAGAACATTAAAATATGTACCAAATTCAGGGCTAGTTGTAGGTATGAAGAAAAGACATGTGCCTTTTAATTTTATATACCGATGTCCATATTGAATTAATTCAAATTAAAAAGATCAACTGTTTTGTTTAGACATATTAAAAGAAAAATAAACAAATTTTGGGAAAAACATGCACTTCCAGAACTAATTGATTCCCGTATCAGAAGGGGCTTGAAATAGTGATGGGATCATTAGAATGATGATAATCGATTCATTTGATTATGAAAATAATCGATTATCCCGAGAACTTATTTTTATAATTTAAATGATCATTTAAATCAGTGGTGGGGAAACTTTTTCTAAGACGGGCAATTTGTAATAACTAGACTAGAATAATGCTTAATCGTTAACTAATTTATGTGTTCTATAAACATATACATATATTATTACATACACTTATTATTTTAATAGTAAAAAAGCAAAAGGTAACAAAATCATAAGCACAAAATATAAAATGAATTTAGTGTAGTTCTTGATGTGAAGTATTATCACTTTATTTTCTGGTGTCATTACTGGTTGATGGTGCATGAGAAAAATGAAATTGAGACTGTTTCATCAAAATTTCATCATAGTGCGGTTCCATTTGCGAAGTAGAAATTCTGAAAACTGATGAAAGGTGCTAATCTGTAATTCTGTTTCTTAAAGAAGTTTTCCTAAGCTTCATTGTTGAAAAGATTTGTTCGCATATATAAGATGAGCCGAACATTGTCATTATCTTCATTGCATGAGTAATTAGATTTGGGAAATTATCTGGACTTAAATTTTTATAAAATAAAAATAAAATATCTAGTAATGGTACTGTATGAAAAGTTTGTTTCAGGAGAGTATTACAGTTCAGTTCTATTAACTCAAGTTGAAATTTTGCATCAACTTCTTCGTAATTAACATTGAATGGGGTCGCAAAAATACTAAACTCTGGTTCCATTTTTCTAAAGTCCTGAAATCTCCTTTCAAATTCTGTATATAGTTTTCTCAAATTAATTTCGTATTTTTTAATCTTATTGTTTGATATGGTTCATTTTAAAGATTGTGTTCTTGGAAAATGAGAAAAATCAGATTTAGAGATCTGATTAGCAAATAATAATAACTGTAATTTGAAACTTTTCAGGTATTGCCAAATATCGTGAAGAAACTGATTTTTTCCTTGCAATTTGAGATTAAGTTTATTCATGTGTACGAGGAAGTCTGTGAAAAAAGCGAAATCAGAAAGCCACGTTTCGTTTTCTAAGACGTCAAATTGATTATAAATGTCTTTATCAAGAAGAAAATTCACAATATCGTCTTTTAAATCCCAAATTCTTTTAAATACTTTTCCAGCACTTAACCAACGAACTTTTGAATAATACAGGATATTGGAATGCTCAGCATGTACGGACTCCAAAAACTGTTGAAACTGGCGATGTAATAATCCTCTGGAACGAATCATATTTACTAGTTTTACAACAATATTAAGTATATGGTCAATATCTAAAGCCGATTTACAGAGAGCATCCTGATGTATAAGGCAATGCAAAAAAACAACATCATTTTCCGGATACTTAGAATTAAATTTCCCAACAAATCCTCGATTGATTCCAACCATATTAGGAGCACCATCTGTAGTTACATTACATAGCTTGACAATAGATAAACGAAGTTTATCGATGCAATTTTCAAATTCACAAAATATATCGGCACCAGTCGTTGTTCCTTTCATTGACTGCAGCCCTGCAAGTTCTTCTGTAATTTCAAAGTGGGCGTTGATTCCTCTTACAAATATGAGTAACTGCGCAGTATCGCTGATATCTGTACTTTCATCCATGGTAATTGAATAAAAAATAAATTGTTGAGTTTTTGTAGTCAGTTGTGAAATTAGATTTTTATCAATATTTTCAATTCTCTCGGTGATTGTTCTTCTTGAGAGAGACAGTGACTGAAAATCCTTTTTCTTGTCAGGGCACATAATATCGCACACATCTATCATGCACTGCTTTATAAATTCACCATCTGAAAATGCTTTATTAGATTTAGCAATATTATAAACCAACACATAACTGGATTTCGTAGCGCATCTTGGAGAATGATTAGCTCTCTGAAATAATTGTTGTTGACTTGATAAATTTTTTATTAAATCTTTCGATTTAATTTTTTTCACCTCTTCACTTAACGATGAGTAGGAGTGGTTTTCATGTTTGCTCTTGAAATGGCGTTGAATGTTATATTCTTTTAAAACTGCAACAGTTGTATTGCAAAGTAAGCACACAGGTTTTTCTTTAATTAAAGTAAAGAAATATTTCCACGTCCATTCTTCTTTAAAAACAACTAAACAATTCAATTTCACACACACAAGTCGTGTAAAAGTTCTTCCGCTAATTTGTTTACGCACAGTTTATTTATAAAGCCTACATTGCAGTATTCGTGCCTACCGTATAGTGAAAAAGAAGTAGTGCCAGCTGACATTCCGTTCACAGTGAGTAACACTGATGTACATAGATAATTATAAATTTGGATACTTTTAACCTATCCGTTTATTTACATTTTTAACGGAATACATTGGAACTAAGAGCGCGCGAAGCGCATACACAGCCAAATTAATCAGAAACCGAACAGGACCGTAATGGATTTATCTGCATTTAATATTATATCTTACTGACTAAATCTTTGTATATTTCTCCCAACCCTACCGTGGCCTTCTTTGTGTGTTTTAATATAGTTACCACGATAGGCCCCGTTGGTGTGAAGCGTGTGTCCCTTGTGTTCTTCCTTTATTCCTAATTCTCAATATTTGTCATTCGTAATTAATCATCATGGTAAATAAATGTGGAGTATGTTTCCAAGGTGTCACTCCAAATACCCCATTTATAAAATGCAACGGTAAGTGCAAGAAATCCATTCACATTCGATGCTCGGGATTAAAAGAAATCGAAATCTCTTTTATAAACAATTCTAAGACCAATTGGATTTGTCACAAGTGTGTGAATCCTACCCCTAATCTAGGAGAAGAAATTACTCTAGAAACCCTCAGTAATATTCTCGATGAAAAATTTACAAAATTTAGAGACGAAATTCGCTACACATTAAACAATATCACTCTTCGCGTAGACAAATTAGAATCTCGCATGGAAAAGTTAGAACAGTCACAGACTGGTACCCTTGGAGAAAATGGTGATGTCATGACGAAGAGCGAAGACAGCTTCGAAAATGTCGTTATGGAAATGGAGGATAGACGCAAAAGACTGTGCAATGTTTTGCTTTTTAATCTGCCAGAATCTACAGCCACTAGTATAACGAATAAAATAAAAGATGATCTCAATGGTGTCCAAGAGATTTTAAAACCCCGTGGACTAAATATTTCCCCTCAGAAAGTTGTCAGACTAGGAAAAAATCAAGTAAGTGGCAAGCCGAGGCCACTAAAAATTATCCTTAAAAATGAATCGGAAGCAAAAGACATGTTAAGGAGCAATGCTCAAGATCCTACAACAAATAACCATTTTCGAGCAGACCGCACCAAAAAACAAATAGAATATTACAAGAAAATTAAAAGTGAACTCATGGAAAGAAGAACAAATGGAGAAAAAAATTTGATTATTAAATACAACAATGATACTCCATTCATTACTGAAATGATTGAAGTTAAATTACCATCGCAAAGTAGTAGCACCGGTACAGAGTCAAAAAACTAATGGCATATTATCAAAATTGTGGAGGGATTCGTACTAAACTTAGAAACCTTATGCTTGCGGTTAATTGTAATGATTTTGATATAATTATCCTGACCGAAACCTGGTTGTATGATGACATATCAAATTCACAGCTGCAGTTGCATAATTACAATCTGTATCGTACTAATCGTACCGTAAGTGGCAATGTTAGAGGAGGAGGTATTCTTATAGCCATAAAAAAATGTTACCACTCATTCCAAATTTTAGGAAACTCTAGTATAGAACATTTGTTGGTTATGTTGTCATTTAGTAATATTAATATTATCGTCGGCGGAGTTTATATCGCCCCTAATGCCTCAATCGACAATTATATCAGTCACTGCGCAGAAATGGAACAACTTTATATTAGTTATAACGCTCATAAATCATTAACATGTGGCGATTATAATTTGCCATCTCTCAAATGGAATAGCAATGGTGTCATTTTCCACACAATAAAAGATTCTGACTCCAAAGCTAAGTGCATATTGAATGGTTATGATTTTTTTAATCTGTCTCAAATTAATACAATTCCAAATTCTAGAAAAATATTCTTAGATTTATTCTTTTCCAATCTTTCTGAAGTTAGTGTCACATTATCCGAGGACGCCTTGCTAAATTTAAGTGAGCATCACGCGGCTTATGAAATATTATTACCCCTCACACATTTTCAGAATTTACACACGATGAAAAAAATTTACTTACATCACCTTGCTGATTATAATGCTCTAAATTATCACCTGAATCATTACTTTCACTCTACAGATTGGTCCAATCTCTTGAAGAACTCGGATATTGATACAATTACCGATAAATTTTATAATGTAGTTAATTTTGCTATCGACAGGTTTATCCCTTGTAAACTAGTTGCCGTAACACAATCATCCTTCCCTAAATGGATGACAAGCGAACTGAAAAGTATGCTAAGTAATAAGAAACTAGCTCATAGACGGTTTAAGGAGAACGGAACACTATATGACTATGAACATTTTTCTAATCTACGTCGTGAATGTAAATACATGTCGGAAACGCTTTATAATAATTATTTATCTGACATCGAGAGTAAACTTATTACTAATCCTTCAGAGTTTTGGGAATACGCCAGAAGCCAAAGAACGGAAAATATTATACCATCCGTCATGGAATATCAACAGATTAAAAAATCAAATGGTGAAGACGTAGTAAATCTCTTCGCTAAATTGTTTTCGAACACTTACTCCAATAATGTCAACAACCAATTGATAACCGTCCCGACCCCGTCCAGAGACTCAGTCAATGACTTTAAACTCAAGATCTCCAAAGAAGAGGTTTTTAACATGATTTTAAAACTTAAGAATAGCAAATCTCCGGGCCCAGATGGCATTTCAAGTTGCTTCTTACTAAATTGCATTTATTCACTATGCACACCTGTTCATGAACTCATGTTAAAGTCTCTCGAATTAGGAGAGAGTGCCATGTAAATGGAAAACCAGTTACATTATACCGATACATAAGTCCGGGCAACGCGATCTAGTTGATAATTACAGAGGTGTTTGCCTTCAGTCAATAATTCCCAAGATGCTTGATAAACTTGTTGCGGATCAGCTGTCGTGGATGTCATACCAAATCATCTCAAAGGTACAACATGGATTCATGCCTAAGAGATCTACAGTCTCCAACCTCATCTGCTACAAGCAGTATCTATCAAGTGCTTTGGATAATAACCAACAAGTTGACTCAATTTACACAGATTTCTCCAAGGCATTTGATAGAGTACATCATTCTGTTTTATTAAACAAACTTGGCAATTTGGGTTTTAATGTATCGACGTTGTCCTGGATTGAATCATTTTTGAAAAATCGTATCCAAAAAGTTTGCATTAACAATTATATATCTGATCCCATCTATGTCAGTTCAGGGGTAGTACAAGGCTCCCACTGCGGCCCCATCTTATTTTTGTTATTCATAAATGACATAAGTTACCAAATAAAACACTGTAATTTTCTAATGTATGCAGATGACCTTAAATTGTTTAGGACCGTAAGCTCTATTAATGATTGTAGACTAATACAGGAGGACGTGAATAGAATTAATGAATGGTGCAATGTTAATCAACTATTCTTGAATATAGATAAGTGTTGCTGTATATCATTTAGTAGAAGCCCATGCTCTATTGAATTTGACTACACCATCGATACATTACCTCTGCAGAGGCGTTCGGAGATCTCTGACTTAGGAGTCATATTCGACCGAAAACTATTATTTAACTCACATATAATGAGTATCTGTAGCAAAGCTCTGAGAATGTGGGGTTTTGTATGGCATATTGCTAAAAATCTCAATGTTCACTGTTTAAAAGCATTATATTGTGGTTTGGTGCGGTGTCATTTGGAATACGCATGTGTCGTATGGTCCCCACATACAATGTCAAATATTAAATCTTTGGAGAGTGTGCAAAATAAATTTCTAAGAACTATAGAATATAAAATAGGTTCTACCCATACGCCAGGTGCTTATTCTGATATCAAGAATATGTTGAGAATACATAGCCTAGAAGACCGTAGATCTTTCTCCGACCTACGTATCTTACATCAACTAATAAATGGTTACATTGATTGCCCCTACCTATTAAGTCAACTTGATTTTCATGTATCATCTAATAATCGCAGATTAAGAGCAACTCCTTTGTTTCGAATTCAAACTTTTTCATCTAATATTAGTGGTAACAATTCAATTAGCCGTGTTATGAGATGTGCGAATTTGTTTAATAAGAACGATTGGTTCGACTTATGTAATAGTTCGTATAATATCTTTAAAAATAACCTTTATCATCACGTGCCATATTAATGTATTAAATTGTATTAAATTTGTTAATGTCTTTAATGTTAGGTTAAGTTTATTATAAGTAAATATGTATACAGATTGTAAAAGGGGGTTTCCCGTATAATTAAATAAATAAATAAAAAAAATAAATAAAAAACTCGACATTCTGAATCCACTTTCCTTTTTTTAACATCCATTTTAGACGTTACCTACTACGGAGAACAACACACAGAAACGCAATTGACGAAAGCTTACTGCTAACTAATGCTCTTACGCGTTACGCGGGAGTTTGTTGAGGCACTGGGAGTTTGGGGGATTACACAAATAATTACTCGAGTCACAGCGGGTCGTTACAGATGACTGACTAAGTCGCTAACTAACTGATCTTCGGGCGGCCTCGCTTGTATTTATACCTACCTGCGAGAGTGTCTGGAAGTTTCGAGCGAAGATGAGTCATCTGTTTAGGTCGGATGGATTTGTCCAGAATACTATTGTGTTTTGAATATCGCCGCAGGTAGTTTTTATGCGGGTCGTCACATTACGAGGTAAGAACGCGTTCAAACATTCTCACGACGGCACTCTTAAACGGGCCGGATTAAACCTTTCCGCGGGCCGGGCTTGGTCCGCGGGCCGTAGTTTCCCCATCACTGATTTAAATGATCGGTACTTGATTATTCATTCGAATGATCATTCGAGTGATCAGTACTCGATTATTCATACAAATTATTCATTCGAACGATCGGTACACGAATAAATAATTCAAAACTTTAAAAAGTATTTGGATAGTTTGAACGAGCATTCGAATGATTATTCGAATATCATTATATCGATCCGTAATCGAATATATATCATTAGAAACTTTTTATTACGGTTTTTAGTTAAATGTAATAAAGGTAAATTGTAGAGATGGGTATAATCGAATGATTACTATTCGAATTAATCTGAAAAACGATAATTCATTCCAACGATCATTCAAATAATTATTCGTGTGATCATTCGAATGATACGAAAATCGATTATTCATCCGAATGATGATTCGAGTGATCGGTACTCTATTATTCATTCGAATGATCATTCGAATAATAGTTCGAGTAATGGTTCGAATGATCGTGAATCGAATATTTTTATTTTGCGAACGCTATAGATATATTCAAATGATCACTCGAATTATTGTGACTCAAATACTTTTGATTATAATTTGAATCCGACCGACATATACCGGGTGTAACTTAATTCTGGTAGACCCCATATTTCAATTGCATTTTTACATATATCTTTATAAAGATTAGTATGGTGTTTTTAGGGAATAAAGGATGTTGACCTTTGGACTTTTAATCAAAATTCCACTTCCGGTTTAACCGGAAATTACCCTTTTCTATTTCAAATAGATATAATATACACGCTGTATATTTTCACATAATTTAATTCGTCTCTAAATTCTTACAGCCTTATTAATAGATGTTAGTACACAGAATTAAGACCGTACTAAGAATGCTACTAACATGTCCGTATTAATAGAACATTTTAGTGGCTCACTAAATTTAGTATTCCACTAACTATTTAGTATCATTGTACTCCATGTTTAAACGCCAACAACACCATTAAACATAACCTATAATTCAAACCGCGTGACGTTTGAAATCGTTATTATAGTTATATTTGTGTATGTTGTGTATGTAAGTAATGGATACTAGCCAAAATGTTAGTATTGTGCTTAAACTTGTCTTGGAGTGCGTTTACAATGTTTTATAAATAAAAAATAATAATTTGCTTAGAGAAAATGTTGTAGATCCCAAAACTGGAATGAGTATGAAAAAGAATTAACAAATAAATTGAATCTATGAAAAAGAATTGCTATTGCATTCGGTCCGAGAGGAAATTAACATTATAGAAAACAAAAGAAAATTAACATCTTGCAATAAAGACAAGAGTGGTGCATGTAACTGTATCGCAGGAAAGTTGGATAATAATTACATAATTAAGCATTTGATTAATGTTATTAATGTTCACATACTTGTTACGTGCATTTAGTGTTAAATATCGCAAATTAAATTAATCAGACGTTTGTTTTGCACGCCTATTCAAGTTTTAAAAAAAAAACCTCTCAATGAAACAATTTATAGGTTAGATAAGACAAGTTGGCGCGCCAAAAGCGATGTTGCCACATGATTTTCCTTGTTAGCACGCAACTAACTAATGGCGTCTAAATATTGTTCTATTAATGTAGGACATTAGTGATATCTTAGTACGGTCTTAATGGCCACTAACTAGTGGCTTGTTAAAACTCTACTAAGGGTGATTCTATTAATAAGGCTGTTAGAGTTTATAGATCTAACATAAGTGACCTTTTGGTAGTTTTTTTTTTAAATTTTATTTAATTTAAACCTAAAAGTCACATCTAATGGATCACTTATGATACATTTATGAACTCAGAATTTAGACAAAATAAATTATGTAAAAATAAACAGGGTGTTACATTTGAAATAAAAAAGTTAAGGTAATTTCGGGTTGAACCGGAAATGGAATTTTTATTAAAAGTCCACATGTTGACATGCTTTTAGATATATGTAAAAATTCAAATGATATTTGAGGTCTACCAGAATTTAGTTACAACCGGTACATTCAGAACTTATTTTAGGACTTTTTTGGGGCCTTCGTCAGGCCTTTTTTTAAACTATTTTTCAGAACTTTTTTTCAAGCCTTTGGGATTTTTTTTTTCAGAACAATCTTCTTCAGAATTTTTTTTGGGTCTTATAGAATTTTTTCCAAGACTGTTTTAGGATTTTTTAAGTTACATTTTATAAGATTCTTTTAATTCCATTTTTTTTTGATTTTTTTAATTACATTTACATTTTTTTTTTATTTTGAGGACGTTTTTAAAGTATCTTTCAGGACATTGTTTCCAGGCTTTTTAGGGACTTCTTTTCAAGTTTTTTTCAGACTTTATTTTCAAAACTTTATTTTGTGATCTTTTCAAAACTTTTTTCAGGTTCTATTTCAGGACAAATTTCAGCTTTTTCAGGATTTTTTCTCAAAACTTTTTTCAGGGATTCTTCTTCTTCTGCTTTTAGAAAAAAAAAAATTCAGATTATTTTCCAGTAGTTTTTCAGGTATTTTTTAAGGATCTTTTTTAAATAATTTTTACTTTCTCCGTTACGAAGTACGAGAAAGTATTGTGATCGTGATTTTTTTTTCAAAAAATTTTTTTACGGAAATATCCGTTTTGGGGTCCCTAGATGCCATTTCAACAATTTCTGGAAAAAAAATTTTTGTGTCTGTGTGTGTGTCTGTGTGTGTGTGTGTGTCTGTGTGTGTGTGTGTGTGTGTGTGTGTCTGTCTGTGTGCGCTGTATCTCAAAAACTAATACAGCAATTGATATGAAACTTTGAACATACGTCTTATTTGATAATCTGAAGAACTGAAAAGCTTTTGGTGAAATTTCGTACACCGGAAGTGGGTGTTTACCTTAACTGTTTTTTGTTTTTTGCCAATATTTTCTTAAATATGAAAAATATCAGAAAAACATTTAAACAAACATCAAAGACAACAAAGAAATGAACATCTTTTGCTTGAAAATATTTTTCATAAAATCATTGCTATTCGAGAAAAAAATTTATTATTTTTCTTAAATTTTTGGTCTATAATTATGAAACGATAATAGTTACAACAAATGTATGTGAATAATAATTGTAGAGAATGCCAAAATGAACAACTTCTAAAGAGTAATTTTTTTTCGAAATCTCGTTAGTTTTTGAGTAAACCGAGTTTTTGAATTTGAAGTATAATTTTTCCATATTTCATGATTTTGACGTTTTAAACGTCAGTTTCATTCGAGTTTGCACAACGCTCGATGTACATTTAAAATATGATTTCAATTGAAAATAAACCCATGAAAACGTAAATATAAAGTCGGAGAAAGTAACATGATGGCCACATCACCATTTTTTCAAAAGATTTTTTGAAGAGGACTTTTTTTTTAATTTTTCTGACTTTTTTCGAGACATTTTTTCCGGTTTTTTTGAGGACATTTTTTCAAGGCCTCTTTCTGGACTTGTTCGCAACCTTTTTAAGGAATTTTTGGGGCTGACTTCTCGATTATTTTAAGGACTGTTTTGATGACCTTTTTTGGGGAAATTATTAAATAATTTTTAGGGCTTTTCTTTTATCAGGACTTTATTTTCAAAACTTTTTTTCGGGAATCTTTTTCAGCACTTTTTTCAAGATTATTTTTCAATACTGTTTTTCAAGACTCTCTTATAGGGCTTTTGTTCAGAAGCATTTAATTGGGACTTTTTTTTATTTTCATGATTTTTTATCTATTATACTTTCTTTCAGGACTATTTTTCAGGCCTTTTTCTGGATTTTTGAATGCCTTTTTTCAAGTATTTTTAAATGCCCTTTTTCAGGTCTTATCAAAGGCCTATTTTCAGGACTATTCTGTTTGCTTTTTGGGTGTCGGGACAAATTTCTATAGAACTTTTTTTAGGACTGTATCAGGTTTGTTTTAAGGATTTCTTTTCTCGACTTTTTTAGAACGTGTTTTGTCTGAACTGATGAGTGAGTCGACTATAAGAGTCGAGGAGTCAAGTTACTCATTATGAGCCATGACGTTTTATAAGTGAGGACCTTTTTATCATTATAGTATAAAATTTGTGAGGTCTCAACTTATTTATTTTTTGCTCATCAACATTTTGTGGGGACTAAGAAATGTATTTTTGTATAAACAACTGTCAAATAAACATTAACCTGCTCAAATATTGTTGTTTAAATTCATGGCAATCTAATAAATGTATACTTGTAAAAAAACATTACTGTCGAAAAATCTTTAAGATTATTTATCTCGTTAACAGCAAGAAATCGGACAAATGTTTATTTGAACGTTTCTGTTCAGAATAACATTATCTACTTCCTGTTTTAGTTGGGCACACTCGAAACGAGATACCCTGTATATTCGAGTACATATTTATATAATGATATTCGAATAATCATTCGACTGATCCTTCAAATTATAGAGAGCCGTCAACCTGTGCTAAATTTTCGGCGAGATAGTTTTGAGGTTATGTGATGTGTGGAAATCGCAAAGTAATTTCAAATTGAAATGTCAGTTATTAGTGTTACCAACCACCATACAATTTTCTAAATAAATATTGAGTTTTCAATTTTATATTTAAAGAAAATGCTACTTTCGATACCTTCTTGTTATTTTGCCAACTACTCACATAACATTTTGATTACAGAAATAATTTACACCTTTTGACATTAAAATTGTCAAAATTTCCCGACTCGTTTCAGTTCTATAGGAGGAACAAAATTGTCTCTTGTGTCCAAAACAGATTAAATGTGACTTTAGACATCTTTCAATCCTTTTGCCTATAAATTATTTTAACACCTTTTTTAAGTGCATTATTTGACATTCAAAATTTGCAAAAATTAATATTATCACTTGCTGTCTTAAAAACCAATAACATTCTACTTTTGCTTTGTT
Organism: Ocypus olens; assembly: GCA_910593695.2. Taxonomy (NCBI): domain Eukaryota; kingdom Metazoa; phylum Arthropoda; class Insecta; order Coleoptera; family Staphylinidae; genus Ocypus; species Ocypus olens. Next base: position 38,615,036 of record OU343058.1, read on the forward strand.
ACTTTGCTAATAACTGCACTTTGATAAAATATTTTTTGTGCGCCCTTTGACATTTAAGTTCTCAAAACCTGCCAACACATTACGGAGTTATCGGCTTTTAAAATTTAAAATTCTCCTGAGTCTTAAACTTGTGTCTGAAACAAATGCTACTTTTAACGTCTTTTCATTCTTTTGCAAACAAATTTTTCTAAAACCTACTTTTGGCAATCAATTTGTGCATCTTTAAACATTTCAATTCTTACAATCCGATTCTTGGTTTCTGAAATCGGATAATAATACTTTTTTCAAGCACACCACAATTCGCTATATTTCGCATTTAAATTTTCAAAATCAAATAACGGGTTCGGAAGATAAACAATTTTTTAAAATCAAAAACGCGATTTTGTTGATGTTTGTCTTGAAAAATTTCAGATTTTGTCAATTTCCGTACTTTGACATGAATATCTTTTATACTTTCTTAAAACCAAATTCTCAACATTTTAACATAATCAAGAAAGGCTTTTAACACCTCAGCAATTTTTAGATATTGAAAACGCCAATTTGTTGCCTTGAACTTTGGATTTTCGCAGTTTTCGTTAATCCATTATGAATATTTCTTAATACCTTTTAAAATAAAATAAATTCTTTACATTTCAACAAATAAATCATCATAATCAAAAACACGTTCAATACCTTAGCATTTTTTTAAATCAAAAACTCGATTTTGTTTCACACGATATACAACGTGTCCACGTAAGTATGCAACATATGGGAAACTTTTTTATTATTAATTTCTCAGAAAATTTTATTATGTATAAAAGTTGGTGCTTGATATTGAACTTACAAAAAAGACAAAACAAATGACATTCGACGCTATACAGGGTGGGGCACTGCATACGACACGGTCGTTTTATGGAAAACCATGCAACTTCGTGTTATTCTTTTCAAATAGATAGATGTGGGATCGTTGTATGCACAATTTAAAATTATTACCAGTTATACAGGGTGCCCCATTAAAAAGACACACATCAGTTATGTTTTTTTTTTAATAGAACACCCTGTATTTTTTGTCATTTTTGAATTCTAGGGAACAACCTTCAACCAAACAATAGAAATGATCGTAATGGTTTAACGTCAATCACTGGGGCAAATATAAAATTTCACCTGTACCCTTCATTTCAAGAAATCTTTATATAATATTTCGAAAACGGTAAACGATAGGTATAGGGAATATTGAAGTAACTCACCTTTGTTTGTTCCCTAGAATTCAAAAATGACAAAAAATTCAGGATGTTCCATTAAAAAAACAAGATAACTTTGATGTGTATCTTTTTAATGGGACACCCTGTATAACTGGTAATAATTTTAAATTGTGCATACAACGATCCCACATCTATCCATTTGAAAAGAATAACACGAAGTTGCATGGTTTTCCATAAAACGACCGTGTCGTATGCGGTGCCTCACCCTGTATAGCGTCGAATGTCATTTGTTTGGTCTTTTTTGTATGTTTAGGATCAAGCACCAACTTTTATAAAGAATAAAATTTTCTGAGAAATTAATAATAAAAAAGTTTCCCATATGTTGCATACTTACGTTGACACGTTGTATATATATTTATTTTTTTAAACACTAAATTCGCTACATTTTAACATTTAAATGATCATAATCAAAACATTAATCAATATAAAATTCACCAAATTCTCTGAATTTTGGCATTTAAATCATCAATATCAAATAACAAGTTCTGATGCAATTTTGCAAAATCATAAACTCTATTTTTGACTTTGAATCTGAAAAATTTCGGATCTTTCTTAATACTTTCTTAAAATAAAATCAATTCTCTAAATTTAAATATTCAAATCATCATAATTAAAAATGCATTCAATACACGTTTAAAAATCAAAAACACGATTTTTTTTATTGGACGAATGGAAAAATGGACGAATGGTGATGAGTTAGGTCCACATTTTTTTCCGACCCTACAGAAATCGTTAAAGTAAGCCTTTTTTGACCTAAAATAATTTTTTTTGTTAATGGAGTTCTAAGGTACAAAATGCGATATTCATGATTTCGCGCAAACAATTAATTTTCATGCATACCTCAAAGAACATGCAAAGAAAATTTCATTCGTGAAAACGATAACAATTTCGTCGAAAAACTTCGGACTCGCTTTCAAATAAATCTACTGATGCTGATGCCAGGTTTATTTGAATGGAATAATGATTTTTTTAACATTAAAATTATCGCATCTAAAAATACCAATTGCATATAATCTTGACAAGTATGAAAGTATGTATCTCTGTAAAATTTATTTGATAAGCTGGAGTGTAAATAATTAATGTTATGCAGATTTTAAGCAATGAAATAATTTACACTAAAGTCTTCATATCTTAGAAAAAATACAATACCGATTTTTTTCATAATTTTTTCCATACTCTCTAAGTAGTCCTCGACAACGTACCATTGAGTTAATTTGTCATTGTTACAGCACCCAGTATATTTTGATGTACTTTATGCAAAAAACAACGATCTTAAGAAGATAATAAATTTGAGGTTGATTTTTTTTCAGATATCTCGCCACAGGAGAATCATTTAGATCCCTCTCGTTCTCTTTTCGGATATCTCACAGTTACATATCAAGAATTGTGAAAGTAGTTACTACCTCAGTATTCAAACATTTACCATCTGTCTTGATACCACCACCTACAGAAAATACTTTCAGACGTCACGTTTTAAAATTCTGGGAGATGTGGAACTTTCCCAATTATGTTGGAGGTATCGATGGCAAACTCGTACGCACCGTAGATCCTAAAAACAGTGGATCGTTGTATTATAATTACAAAGACTATTTTTCAATTGCTTTGCTAGCCATTGTTGATACAATTTATAAATTTATTGCTGTTGATGTGGGTCCATGTGGGAAAGACGGCGAGATTTTTCGGAAATCTATAACGGGACGACAAATTTTGGCAGGAACGTTTGGTTTAGCAGAAGTTACAGTTCCTGAATCAGAATAGTATATTCTGTAACAAGATTAGAATGGAAATTCGATGCGAGTGGATTATTTCGAGCGCGAGCCGTGAGGCGAGCGCGAGGAACCACGAGCATCTGAATTTCCATTCTTACCGAGTAGCAGACTATACTTTCTCCTCGACCAGATCAAATAGACTAATAAAATAATGAACACAAAGAACTTACGTTTTATCACGTTTGTGGTTATGTTTATAGTATTTTGACAATTGTGATATCCAAGGCTAATTGTTTTATTCGAAACGATGTGAGAATATTCATTCTCTCCCTTGTTATGGAATTAATTACATGCAAAACGCATAATCGTGTTTTGTTCCATAACAAGAGTGAGAATGTGTACGTTCTATAATCAAAATTGATTTGAGAATGCTTAAATTCTATGGGGGTCGTGGAGAAATAAGTTTCCCTCATATTATTATCGGAGATGCTACATTTATACTGGACAAACACATTATGAAACCATATGCACGTGAGCAAGCCAAGATTGATTTTGGAAAAACTGTATTTAATGCAATACTTTTCGAGTATTTCATACTCCCGTAGCTGTTACACCAGATACCTGCGATGTAATAATAATTACCGCATTTTGTTTACATTAACTTAATTAGAGATTCATGTAATGGATCCAAAACTAATATAACCACAGATGGAGTTAACATGCAAAATTATGGAGAGTATGCATGTGGCACTGGGTTCGCAATTCGAGAACAATTTAATAATTACTTCATGAGGAAAGGCCGTGTGGAATGGCAAGACCAAATTATATTAAAAACATAGATTTTATAAATAATTTTTAATATCATGTATTGTATAGTCAATAATAATTTATATCATACATATAAAAGTAATGGTGTGATTAACAACGGTTTGTTTAAATTTTCGAATTAACTTACCTGTGTCTATACTGATTATTTTATATTTTTTCTTTGGGAATGTGATCAGTTTAATTAGTAAAGTATGTTCATTAAAAAAAACCTCAAGTGTGCCAAGATTTTTTAATTTGATTATTTCATTCAAATCATTTAGAACCAATCAGAACCCCCAAATTGTACCAGGTGACTTGTTTTAATAAACGGAAATAACGCATATAGTAATATATACAGTGATAATAATTGCACTATCATTAACGAAGAATATATGCAACAGATCGTGATAAGGTATTTCTAAATTCATCATAAATAATGGGCACGTTAGGAAATTCTTCCTGAAACTCTGCTAAAGGTGCGTCGAATGAATACACCCAATTTCCGTCCACTTTAATCCCATTTCGGAAATAACTTTCAATTAGAAACGTTTTTTGCTGGTTGCTGTAAACCATTGTGAGCACGGAATAATTGTGAATTCTAGAGAGATCTGACGTTTATATGTCAATTCCCAACAAGTGTCAAGTGTGCCAACTGAAATTTTTAAAACGAAAAAGTCAAGGCACACTTAAGGTTTTTTTAAATGAACATACGATATATAGCAATAATAATAACTAGGTAAACATATAATATATTTATTCCACTGCTAACACAACATCATTATCTAATACTTGCAGTTGCAAAGTTGTTAAAGTTTGCAAGTGTTCCATTTTTATTTGTGGAATAAGATGTGCAGGTAATTTTTTTACCGACAAAGCAATGCTTCTATAGAAGGCATCGATGTCATCCTCAGCATTAGAAGCGGAGATCTTCTCCAACATGGTTTTTCTTGTTTTACAATTTTCTTTTAAAATTGTCTCAATAGTTTCTGAGGTTTTTCTTTTTCGTTCCTCTGTTGTAGGTGTGGACGGAAAACATTCTTTATTGTTTGTATTCATTGAATTGGATTCGTCTTCTTCATCGGTGTCCGGCGTTCCGGCATACACCGTACTTGTAGATCTGCAAGAAAAAAATATTTGTGTGTTATTCTTGAAAGACTCAATGTTTCCTCCAATTTAATACAAATTTAATTGTTAAACTGTTGAATGTTAAAGATTTAAGAAAAAATTTCGATCGATATAGGTCTTTCGACTTTTTCAATAATGCGTGTATTGCCCGCCAGAGTGCGCAAAATCTTGACTGTATATGCATTTTTGCGATTTTCTCAATACTTTTATTAATAAATTGCTCTATACTTTATTTCCACGCCCTCTAGCGGAAAAACGGGAAATTGTATGAAAATTCAAATGACCCATATCGATTGAAAATGGTCCGCTCTACAACTCTTAATAGAAGTAATTTTTGCCCAAAATGCATAGTTTTCTCTAAAAATGTAAAAAAATTCAAAAACGCGAAAATGAATACAAACATACTCAATTTGCATTTTTAGCGAAAACTATGCATTTTGGACAAAAATTTCTTCTATAAAGAGTTGTAGAGCGGAACATTTTCAATCTATACAGGTCATTTGAATTTCCCTATAATTTCCCGTTTTCTGCGTGAGGGCGTGGAAAATAAAGTATAGTGCAATTTATTAAAAAAAATTGAAAAGAAACCCAAAAATGCATATACGGTCACGATTTTTCACGCTCTAGCGGGCAATGCACATATTATTTGAAAAGTCGAACGACCTACATCGATCGAAAATTTTCCGCTCTACAACTTTGGTCTCTTATAATTTTTCCAGATAATGCACAGTTTTGGCTGGAAATCCAAAAATTAGCAGAAGGTGACAAAAGAAAAATATTTTTATGGATAAATCTCAAGAGTGCTTAATATTTCATTATACAAACTGTATATGCTTATCAAAAATGACATACATTGGTGGAAAAATATATAGGGTGTTCCATTTGAAAAAAAAATAGTTATCCATTGTTTTGCGTGTGTTGACACCCTGTATAGCAAAAAACGACCAAAACTGATTTGTATTATTCTTCATGATGTGGAAAATTTTCTAGTGTATAAAAAATGACGCTGTCTTTGCTAGGAACTCTTCTGCAATTTTTTCAATGTGTACACGTTTTTGCCAGAAAATTGCCCATAACTAAAGAACCGTTCATAATAGACCCATAGTATCTTATACTATTTTTATTAGCTTCTCAAGAGGGTTAAAAAGAAAGTATAAAATATGGGGTGTTCCATTAAAAAAAAATATAACCTTGTTCTGTTATGTATACTGGGACACCCTGTATAAAAATATACATATTTTTAAAATATGTAGAATAGGTGTGGGTACCCGTCTATAAAAAAAAAGATGTTGATATCTCAAAAAATAGCAAATAAGTTATGGGGCTTTTACAGATCCCTGGGTCACCCGGTATGTCGTCCAAGACGAGAAAACTCAGTGTTTGGTAATGACGCACACGCAAAGATTCATTAATCAAACTATACCTTCGGTCATCAGGTACTCCTCGAAGGAACTGCAGGTGGTCCAATAAGAGCCACTTATTTTTTTTGGTGGTAGCTGCTGAACCCGTTTCCAATTTTCCTTCTCGTATATACCTTCGCTGAGTATCCCGAATTGATCTCCACCTTTTCTTACAACTATTTTCTGAAATAGTCAACAGTAATTGCACAAGTGCATTGGAAATTATCGGTGACAAGTTTATGGGATTTCGACAAACGAAGTCGTATTGTTTGGCAACAATCCCGAGCCCGTAAGGGCAAGGGGTTGTTGCCTAAAACAATGCGACTGAGTTTGTCGAAAGAGGGCAAACTTGCGATAATTTACAATGCACGAGAGCAAATTATCAGACTATATCCCAACAAAACTATTACAACAAAATTGAATGACATTTATTGGCATCGCGGACGTGTAGTGCCGGTTTGAATATTAGATTTTTAAACGGATCAAACAAAATTTGAAAATCAGAAACGTACTTCTCTTGCAATAACTTATTTGGTATTCCATATGGACATTACATTTTCTTTACAGTACGAACCGTTCGCGTTTCGTACGTTATGTGCCCTGTTTTCCAATATTGTAGAAATGTCTTCATGAGTGCAGGAATGTTAGTGACTCCGCTCAAACTTTTTATTTGGGCCTCTTTCACTTTCTCTTGAATTACTTCCAGAGAAACAACATTTATTTAATTTAAACCAGTCACGTGCTGAAACATACTGCGAGTAGAGAACCAATCACAAAGCTGCATTCGAACTCTACATGATATGTTTCCTGAAAGCATAAGTTATATAGAATCTGATTGGTTCTAATTCATTCGCATTTGGGAATGCTATGTTTGGTGGGATATAGTCAGTATAATTAGTTTGTATTCAAACAAAAAGTCCTTTACTACAACTTAGAAAGGGCCAAATTAAATTGAATTAATGATAAAATCGATTAAGTACTGTGTACTCACAGCTAATATCTAAAATGAATTATATTAGGGCATGATACAGGTTTTGTAAAAATTGTATTAACTTGACTTTTTAATCACACTTACCAGTTTTCTCCATGTTCGTTGCAATCAATTGCCAAATATCATCTCGAATATGATTATTTTTATGATCGGCATGTGAAGAATCGTACAATACGTTATACCCACTAACACATTCTATCAAGCGAAGATCATCATCCACAGAAAATCTTTCAGCCATTTTGGTAATGCACGTGTTCAGTGATCGCGTGCGACTGCCGCATAACAGTCGTCCTCCTGGCAGTCGGTGCAGCCGGCGCATGCGATTGATGAAGTCAGTCGCAGGGAACCAGCATTGCAGAATTCTATATGAGCAGTCAGTGCGACTCGATCGCAGCGCCCAGTCAAGTCGCAGCGATCCATTGCACAAGCGGAACCAGGGGGTCGATTCTGTTAATCGGTGATTCTTGTCACTGGTGAGTTTTGCCACCGAAATGACGTAAATTGCGTCTTTCATTCTTCATTAAAAGAGAGACTGGTGAACGGTGAACTTGAATCCATGATTATAAATTGAACTGAAATCCCTGCATACGATTTTTTGGTGCCAAATCTCAGTACTACGATCAAACGTATGGTGGCACTGTCTTCAGTTTATAGCAGTTTGCCTAAAAATCATGCCCGCATTTTATGGTTTGCATATTGGCTTTGTTTTGTAAACATAACAACATAAGTTAGGGGTCACTAATATTTCAAATACAAAGTTAAAATTAAAAAGTAACAAAGACATTTATAGAACACATCAAGTATAATATTTTACCTCCTCCCACTTTGTAATTGATGAATTACCGAACTGTTTTCACCAATCGTAAGCGACCCATTACGAATATATAGAGCATATATAAATGTTAAATGTTGTACATAAATATGTAACATGTACTATTACCACTTATGTACCTCGCTATATTATATACTTATTAGCCAATTATAATTAATGTACGCCGAGTTCCTCTGCATTCGTCACAGTGACATTTAACGTCAGATTACAACTTATTGGTTAAAACAATAACCGATACAATAAAATTTATGCCATGCCTTATTGGTACTTCCATCGCAATGATATCGTAGTAGATTAACACTTCAGAGTGAGTACAGCGATCCTTATCCTTAAATTTGTTCAATCAATGTATTGGACAATATATTATTCGACGGAAAATTGTTCAAACGGTAATTCGTTTGTTTAGTTGGTAGTCGTCCTACATTGCCATTACCGGGCAATTAATACAAATTTAAACGTCACCCTGACAAGATTCAGTTTCAATATGTCTTTAGTTTAAGCGAATAAATGTAAGGTCGAAGGTAAAGTATAGTACATAACGCTAGTTGTAAGGCAATTATGCGCTCGTGAAATTACGTTACTCGCCGCTACACGGCTCGTACGCAATATCTTTCACTTGCGCGTAATTTGCTACTTACAACTCTAGTTATGTAATAGTTATTTATCTAATTAGTGGGATAAGAGCATCATTAACTGACGAATGCGGTGAGTTGCTGAGACGAGGGCGTAGCCCGAGTCGAAGTAAGAGCATGAGTCTCAGTTAATGTGCCTTATCCCACGTATTAGATACAACTTTTTATCTACGACTGCTCAGAATTACGGAAATTATACTTTTGAATTGAATTCGACGAAAAATCGGAATATCATAGTATGTATGTAGAACCATAGCAACATGTAATTTGAATGTCAACAATTTAAGTCAAAACTTCAAGAATTAATTTTCTAATTTCTGTTTTTCTGTGAAATAATGAGCGACTCCGAATCTCTGCCTTCGGATATCAAAGAAACGGCCACGCAGGTAGTTTCAACGTTATTGCTGGAAAAATCAAAAATTAAATATGAGCAAGCTTATGAATGTTTGCGGAAATGGTGCGATGAGAAGAAAATAAAAAATGAAGCAAGTTAAAAGGTACTTCTAGTATATTTTGAAAATATTTCGAAACGCTATAAACCTTCAATTCTGTGGGCATATTACTCGATGATACGTGCGATGATATCCATAAAGAAAAATGTAGATATCAGTAAATTTATTCAATTGGTCGCATTTCTGAAGAGGCAGTCGGAAGGATATAAACCGAAGGAATCCAATATTTTAACAAAACAACATATAACCCGATTTTTACAAGAAGCTGATGATGAAAAGTGGCTACTAACAAAGGTAAATAAGAACAAGGCATGAAATTTTAGATTAAGAAATATTTTCAGGTAGTTTTGATCTTTGGAATTGGTGGAGCCTGTAGAAAAGAAGAACTCACTTACATGCAAGTGACCAACGTTAGGAACGAAGGGCAGGTCTTCTGCGTCACAATACCAAATACAAAGAACAAAATTTCGCGAGAGTTTGTTATAACATCAGGAGACATTGATGGGATCAATTTCGTAGACATTATATAAAAATACATGGCACTGCGTCCACATAATGCCGTAGAGAGGTTTTTTGTTGGTTACAGGAATGGCAAATGTATAAAACAGCCCGTTGGCATTAACACGATTGGTAGCATGCCGAAAAATATTGCTTCTTTTTTAAAATTACCAAATGCTAAAGAGTACACTGGTCACTGCTTCAGAAGATCGTCAACCTCACTGTTGGCAAACTCAGGGGCGGACCTGCTAACAATAAAAAGGCACGGGGGCTGGAAGAGCAATACAGTAGCCGAAGGATACATAGAAACTTCGGTTGAAAATAAGAAACGTATCGCAACGAATATTCTTGGAGAAAAGAATGTACTTGTAGAAGCTTCAACCAGTAAACGCAGTAGTTTGGAAATTTCTAAAACAGAAATGTCCTCAGGAATACACTTGAATAAATGTAAACATGTTATTATTAATGTTCATAAATAATTGTTTAATAAATTTGATCGTTAGTTGGTATTAAAAAATGAGTGTGTTTTTGATTTCATTACCTCACTAGTTAGGTAATGAGTTTCATTACGTAACTCAAATGAATGTCAAATTCGTCACTTATCTAAGCAGTCGTAGATAATATACTATTAACGTTTTCTGTTGCCAACAAATTATTATGTTATTGTTATACATACTCATATGTATAGTTTCGATTATTACTATTACTTACGCACGTAATTTAATATTGCTTCATTAACAGAGTGGCTGGTGAAAGGCGAACTTGAATCCATGATTATAAATTGAACTGAAATCCTTGCATATAACCTCAAAACTAGAAACGTCAAGTAAAATCGCCATTCAAATTGATGAAGGGAGAAATTTCGACATATAACTAACGGGCATTTATCGGTTAAACGACATTTAAACATTTACTGTAATGTTTGTGACTTTTATTTTCTCCAGTGACAGATTTTGACTCTAGTATTCTCAGGGTGTATATATTTTTCTCTTGAACATTTAACTTTGTTCATTTACGCCATTGTGTGTAAATAATAGCGATAGTTATCGCGCCAATCTGCTTTTTCTTTGACGCCGACTCCGTGAGTTAGCCGGAGGTCAACGTGGTGGGGCTCGTTCTTTTCTTTCGAAAACCCCCCATGACAACTCATATGGATATTTACATCTATTACTTACGCACGTAGTTTAATATTTCTTCTCCAGAGAAATTTGACGAACTTAAATTCATGATCATAAATCGAACTGAAATCATTGTAATCGAACCTCAAAACTAGAAACGTCAAGTTAAATCGGCTTTTAAAATCGTTAAAGGGAGAAATTTCTACATTTACCGCTAAGAGGCATTTATCGACTTAACGATATTTAAACTAATTAGAAACAACTTTACTTGTTGCAGAAAGCATTAGATAAATACAAGAAAACGAAATGTAGCCTGAATATATGAATATTCAACCTGTTCGTTATTCTGCAAGAAAAAAAAAATTATAGTCTTAGTAAGACTTAATTTTTTTTAATCGTATATTCAGGCGATATTTAAACTGGTTGGAAATACTGCATATTCACTCTTAAATCTTGTTTAGGCTTAACTGTCCTTTAAAACGTGTTGCTAATACTGGGCGTAAGTGTTATGTTATTGTTATAATTTAGAGTTGCCAGAACAGTAGGTACTTAAAGTTATAATTCGAAAAAGGGTAGTAGTAGTAGTAGACCAAAATTTTCACTTTCGCTGTTTTGCCGATGTACGTCTTGAATTATGTGGTACATCGGTTCTTTTAACAAAAAGTAATTTTCAGGTTTTTGAATATGTTTATTGTTGTTATCTCTGATATATAACTATAACAATAATGCGAACAATAAGAGCACAAAGGTGCAAGAAAAGAAAATTCATATTCTACGTCATCTGACTCTTCCTCTACAGCTGGTTCTGGCAATCTGTCGTCAACATCATCTCCAGGTTTGAGGCTTTTGTAAAAATTATGGTAAGCATTGGGAATAATGCCATCGTCACACATAACCATTAAGTTCTTAAATTTTTGAACTAAAATTTGCTGTAGCGAGCTGTAGGTGCAAGTAAATTTTGGTTTCGTCGCCTACGTTTACATGGGAGTGCCACCACTTCAGTAAAGTTTGCATCGTCAAAGTTTGTTTTGTAGATAATCTTAAATGAACTTTGTTTTTCGTAACGCACGGTATCCACGGTATCCGCTGCGTTGAAAGATGCTTGATAATAGCTTTATAATCACTGAAATCTTCAAATAACATGGTTTTGACTGCAAACGAGAGAAGGATTTATTCTGGAGTTTCTTATAACTTGAGCCCAGGCTTGTGGAGTATAAATTGGTACATGTTTTGATTTTCTCTCTATCTTGGAATGGATAGAGTCGCACTCCATTTGTGGTTGAAAAAATGTATGTTCTATTATTTCTACCGTCGGATCATTATTTAGCATATAAAGGCACATGGCAGCAAAGTTTACATTTTTTTGTAATCCACCGCATCCATCAGGCATCATTCGTACATGCTGTATAAGTATATCGTTATGAAGTTTGATGTAATCAAAAACGCAAGGTGAAATTTCATTAGAACCTCGCCTTCCATTAGTTTCATCCCACACATAGCACTGCACAATTTGATTATCCAGATTATACACCGTTACATTATTTACAGCTAACTTCTTGAGATAAAATATTTGTCCAGCAGGTCCCTTAGGCGTATATAACACCGCTTGTAAATCAAAGTTGAAAGACAAGACATTGATTATCTCTAGCACCTTGCTTATCACCATCTCTTGATTTTCGTGCTAGGAGTTTTTGCTGCATGTGGCGATCAAAATCACTATTGTGTGTGTGTGTGTGTGTGTGTGTGTGTGTGTGTGTGTGTTTTTTTCTTCTTCGTTCATACCATCGTAGGCTACCATAGCCTTGCATGGGTCTTTCTTCGGTTTGAAGAACCCTATATTAAATTCAGTAAATACCATCCTGTACTTCTCAAACGAAACTGCTTTACGTTTATCCACAATACATTTTTCTTTGTACATACGATACGTAATAGATATATTTATCGAAGAGTCTAAGTATCGTTTTGCCGATGATTGTCTCCAATAATGGGATTGAACAGCTGGGAAACCTGTAATGTGGATCTTCAGCTTAGCCTCATCTTCCGGTAGCATTCTATTATGTGCTTTATGTTTACCCCTTCTGATCCTTTTGAAGCATGCCAGTAGGTGTTCGCTTGTTTAAAGCACAGCGTATAAAAGCCTCACTTACGCTCAGCATAGCTAAAAAAAGTTCTTGGCATAGTTTATTTTTTTCTTTATTTACCCTAAATGAATAATTTTTGGTATACGATCTTCTTGATGTTTCTATATTTTGGGTAGTTCTTTTTTTAAATCCTCGGAAACATGATTCACGATAAATTGTCGTTGATCATCTATTGTCTCAAGATCTCGGTATTGTTTGTAAATAGTTGCTCTAAGTTCTTTGGGTACGGATATTAAACACAAATGTTTTGATTTTGATTTTGAAATGTTTTTGACAAGGAGCAGTGAACGAGCAGGTCGCTCAACGTTCTTATAACAAATGCACGATTCAGTCTTCAGTTTCTTTTCTTAGCGTGCATTTTTTTTTTCAACGGCGGGTAATTTTGGGGATCTTCGATATCCATTTGAAAATTGTTGTTATTGTTATCTTCACTACTACTGTTAATCTCCCTGTCCGTATCGAGTATATATTCATCAGAAGATGAAGCTCCAGAGTCAGAAATTTCATGTAGATCTTCATTATGTAGCTTGGCATTTAAAGGATTCAATGGCTCTTCGTTTGATTGAAGGGAAATGTATGGCCCTAAAAAGCCATAAATAATAATGAAATTAATATATAGTTCGATCAATGGATCTTTGCGTGTGCGTCATTACCGAAGACTGAGTTTTCTCGCCTTCGACGACACACGTACACATATTATTGTGTCTAATTTAACTTATCATAGAGATATCAAGGGCATGAAAGTGTTGTCAGAACTTGGTTCGGCTATCTATGACGTACACGCAAAGATCCATTGATCAATGTATACCTAAACACATACAATAACTTTACAAAACGTACCGAACAGCAATTTTGAATTTCCTTGAACGGAAGTTTCAGCTCTAAAACTTCCACTTTTCGACAGTTTTCGGTAGCAATATCCTTTGCAGTAGAATTTTCTGTAAGTGCAGCTCGTATACGCGTTTTATGATTGTCTTATAAAAAAATAGTGAGGTTATGTTTAATCAGGAAGCTTCAAACACACACAAATCCCATTTACCCGTATTCTGCGTTGCACACATAAGCACACACAACTTCCCCCTACTTGCCATAATTAAGAAATTTAAGATTTGAGACAATTAAATATTGCACAAATTGTCTCAACACGCAAACAAGAAACCGCGAATGTGCCACATTCGCGCTTCTAGCATTGTACAAATTTCAGAAATTTACATTCGCGCATTCATCAGTGCCACCTAGGGAGAATTCTATTCCTACACATTCGCTGTTTTGGCAACGCAAACTTTCATTAATAGTATATTATGCAGTGTTATAAACGGTACTTTAGTCACGAGTTAATTAGGCACGAGCGGAGCGAGTGTTTAATAACGAGTGTCTAGAGAAGTTTATAACACGAATTGCATACTATACTTTTTCTACGACTAAATTGGTAAAATTAATATCTTAAATGAACATGGTAATAGCACATTATTATTAAATTAGTCTATTTGCGTAAATATACATTAACAGTTACGTTAATGTTTTGTATCATTTATTTGATTTAAGTTAAAAGTATTCCTTGTTTCATTTATTTATTTTTTATTTTGACAAGTCGTTGATAAGTGACAACTAACTTAATTTTGAGTTTCAATTGATTGTAGCGATTTAAAGATCTGGAGCTAACTTCAGCCCATGACTAAAATGCACAAAGTCACAGTTTGTCAAGGTGTATTTAAAGAATCACTTAGCGTCATGAAAACATATGCGATAACTGACATTTTAGAGGTGGGAGTAGAAAAAAATATTTCTTTTAGAACACCTAGTGCAAAATGACCAAATTTGCACATTCGTTGTTTTGGCATTGCACCGACGATATATGATAAACAGTACTGAGCCAAGTATACTATCTTGCAGTACATCAATGTTGATAGTGTATGTATATTATTTCGTTTCATTGATTTTAGCAAAATAATTTCTATTTATTAGATATGATCTGATAAAATGAGCGCTAACACCAAGCAGTTCATATTAACTTAGCTTATCTAAAAGATGTGGTGATCCATCAAATCGAATGCTTTAATGGAACTTATGAATTTTCCATTACTTTTAAAATATTTGTTAGATATTTGTAAAATGCAATATGTTGATCTTTTTACTTTCTCCGTTACGAAGTACGAGAAAGTATTGTGATCGTGATTTTTTTTTCAAAAATTTTTTTTACGGAAATATCCGTTTTGGGGTCCCTAGATGCCATTTCAACAATTTCTGGAAAATTTTTTTTGTGTCTGTGTGTGTTCTGTGTGTGTGTGTGTGTGTGTGTGTGTGTGTGTGTGTGTGTGTGTGTGTGTGTGTGTATGTTCCTCTATACTTGTGGCAACTTGTGTGTGCCTCATCCTGAACTGTGGCGGACGCACGGAATTGTGGCAACTTACACACTGTGCCACAATTTTCTCTGGTGATTTCTCCGTTTCTTGTTAACTTAGACTAACGATATTTACACTGAATATTATGATCAACAAAATACATTTATTCATTATCATAGTATTTACGAAAAGTACCTTTTACACAAGTTATGCAACTTTTTTTAAAAATGTGTAAAAGACGCCACTATTCAGGATCTTGCATGTGGTACACACACTCATATTTGTGGCAACTTCAGTAGTGTTTAGTTGGTAGCGCCCTCTACAAAAAAATGCTACGTTGCCAGTAATTTGATACTGAGAGTTTCTTCGGCGCATATATATTTGGGTTGGAGCCGGATAATATCCTAGAAATCATTTCTGCCCTCTTGAATTGTTTTTCTAGTTGCATACATATCATATTTTAATCTGTTATAATAATAATAAGTAATTATATTGGTTAAATAAATAATTAATTTAATAATTAACAATAATTATTTCTTCTTAATTACTGAATAAAGTAAAGATAATATAATATAATTTTAAAAATTATTTAATTGTTAGACATTCAGCAATTGATCATACATATAATATATTTTTATAATTTTTGTTAGCTTAGTTTATTTTTTGTTTACTTTCCTATAAGTTTATTAAATTGAATTTGAGGCTCTTATTTAAAGTTATTCGGTCGTATTATAATTCTATTTAACATCTTCAGGGACAAATGCACAATTGTATACGTTTCAAAAAATGCTTCATAAATTTTAAACGAATAGGATTTAGTGCATTAACGCAATCTCGTCTTCAGTGAGGAAATCAGCCACAGGTGTGCATTTCCATGCCTTTACCGTCTCTCTGGTATGACTGCCAGGATTTCAATTGTTTTCAAAAGATGGTAAAATTCCAAATTCCAAATTTAATTTGTTTATGAATAGGTTAAATTTACATTTTATTAAAACTAATTTTGTCAATGACAAGGCGAAGAGTAAAAAATATCTCAAATAATACTAAGAACATAATATAAAATAATATTCAGATATTCTTTATTAAACATTTTTGAACATTTTAAAACATAGAAAATTGACCACCCATTTTTTATCAGTATTATGATTATTATAAATATCATCTAGTATGAATCGAGCTAAGAGTCAATTGTCCATTGAATTTATGTGATTTCAATTTAATAACTGGCACAAAATGGTAAATAATTTTAATCCTATCAAATATTTTAATAATAATTTAATACAATTTCAATTTGTTTTTCTAAATTTACATATTTTACTATTAAATGTTTTTTTTTGTAATTTAGTTAAATTATAGGTTTAGATGATATTTTATTAATAGATTCTGCTTTCGGGGGTATGTTATAATATGCCGTGTATTGTATTACCACAGCCGTTAATATTTTGCCCATTAACTTTTGGACCATATTTTAACTTACGTTTTAATGAAAATATTTGCTTAAAATCCATATTAAAATTTTATCTCTTTTCAGCGACCTAATTGTTCTTATAATTAGAACATTATTATAACAGACAATAGATTGTAATCCATAGGTTTTAGCTTAATTTTTAGTAAAATGACATTGACATTAATTACAATTTCTTGTTCTCTTGTTTCGGTTATCAAAGTTAACATATCAACAGTTAAATAATTAAATTTTAATATAGTACCACTTAAAACTTAAGATGAAAACTTTAAAAGTCCGCAATTAAAAATACAATCAATATATTTAATATTTTTTCTGCATTGCAATGAATGCTGTTTGTTTGCAGCTTCTCAACTATCCCCTTTGAAAGTTACTTTTAGGGAAAAAAGTTATTCTTTATAAAAAGTTCTGCATGGTCCAAAACCTAGAATGCAATCATCAGATGTCAAATTTTTCAGTAATATACGGAGTTTGTGTGAAAATATGAATTTTGTTCCAGAATAAAGTACCTTTATTATTGACAATATCAAGAACTGTTATAAAGAAAAGTTATTTAGAATTTAAAATTGGGTTTAAACATACAGTCATGTCTGCCCAGTGATAAAAATAAGATTTTGTAATTTTTCTTTTTCTCTACAGTGGTACATGCACATTGATATTTCAAATGTTGCAATGACAGTGACAGGTCTGTCATTGAACGTCAGATATTTGAAAATTATAAATGAATAGTAATTCCGGTGATATTGAGTTTGGAGAAAAAATAGAAATTAATTGTGATTGAAGATTATAAAACGTATCGGAAAGCAGATGAAATATTTAATAACAAACATCCAGATAAAAATGTATACAATACTACAGTAATGAATATTTATTTCATGAAATTAGGGTTGATGGAAATCCATCGATTTCTAGACAATTCGCAAGCCCTTCTTTTTTTTTATTGGATTTGGCTTATAAGCCATTCACCCACTAACGGTTATAATATTTGCAGAATAAAAGGAGGAAAAAATGAATAATTACAAGCCTTTCTAGAACATCTTTAATATTTTTAACAGACCACAAAATTTAGCTGAACTTGAACATTGCATAAGAGATGAAATGCGCAGGTTTAGCCCGGAAAATTCGGGCAATGAATGAGTTGTTATTAAAAAAAAAATCGATGACGTCTTCACACAAAAATAAATGATGGCTGAAAATCGACTTTCATGGAAAAATGTGTATTTTTATCAAAGAAAATTGACATGAGGATTTTTTCCAAAAATATTTTATTTTGATTTTACTGAATTTATTCCATACTGTACTGCGTGCACTATATATAAGAATTAAATGAAAACCAAAGTATTACAAGTTTATTCCATATAACCGTTATTATTTAGAAGAGAAAAACAAATACAGCGATTTTATTGGCAGAATTAATCGAGAAATAACTTTGAAATAATTTAAGTGCATAATGTATTAATAAAATTACATTTTGCACTGGTGCTTGAAATAATTTTAGTTAAGTACATTAAAACAGCGCCAGTGTCTGTTTAATAACACAGTAGAATTGTTATGCTTTCGTATAAAGGGAAACAACTGGTCTATAAAAATCCGAAATAATAGAAAAAAAAATAAGTGGCCATTTTTTAAAGTTACAGACGATCTAATTTCAAAAAAAAAATGATAACCTTGATGTAAACATTCAACGGCCCAATTGTTTATTATGTAAGTAACTATGAAAATTTATAGGGCTGGCAACCTTGACTTTTATGTTGCCAGATGTTCCCATCCCTAGTACCTGCGTTCGACCTTCCCTTTAAATTTTAAAAGGAATTCGTTTAAATGAATGCTACACAACTCAAAATCCGTTCCAAACTAACACACGCTGAATAAAACTAACTCATATTTAATTTATATTACACGTACTTTTTCAATCTAAACGGCAATTATCAAATTCAACTTTTACTTTTAAATGTAACATGGCTCAATGAATTTATATTTATGTTCAGTAGCTCCGAAAAGTCCGATTCAAACCAATATACAATAAATTAATCTAATTCAAGTATATACGCATTCTAGGGCCGAAAGACCTTAGGTCAATAGCCCATGTGACAGTCTTGTTTATTTAAAAAATATGTAAATAATGTAATCATGTCAAAAGGCTGTTAATAGAGATTATGTATATATAAATTTTAGTAATTATTACATATATTTTATTTGTCCAACACTATTTTTATTTTTAAAATTAAAAACAGACGTATTCGAGGATTTTCTTATTTTTACACACGTAGCACATATTTCAAAGTAATAATATTTATTACTTGATAACAAAATTGATATTTATTATATGTTTTAAGTACATTTAAAAACTAAAATAATTTTGGCTTTTAAATGTGCAGCAATTTTCAGTCAAGTTATGAATTTTTTAAAATGTATTTTTTTCAATGACGCACACTGGAATGCAAAAATTAAAAAATAATATAAAACAGAAGGATAAAATCCTACCAAAAATTCAGTTTACTTCACAAGGCGTCTATCTTTCAATAATAATTTTGGTTTTTGAATGTGCAGCAATTTTGTCGTTATGAATTTCTGAAAATGAAGTTTCTTCAATGTCAAACTTTCGAGCGCAAAAAATAAAAAAAATAATGTGAATCGCAAGAAAAAAATTCTACAAAAATTCAAATCACTTTACACGCCGTCCATCTTTCAAAATCATTTTGTCTTTTGAATATTATTATTATTAAAAAAAGTGTTTGAAATATAATAAAAATTAAATTGAATGTGGTAAAAAATAAATATAGCATCTATAAGAAATAAGAAATTTATGATACGAACGTCTTTGCCATTCTTAAATACCTCCTCAATTAACTAAGATATAAAGAAACAACGAAAAACAAAAAAAAATGAAGTAATTTTTTTCAATGGATTATTAATCAGCATAAAATTCTGCCATAACCTCTATCTCTTCTTATAAGCGGGATCCCCATGATGAGTCTCGAATTTGAAACACCCTGTATAATATCAAATATTACTGAGAATTAATACACCCATGATGAGGAAAATCATTCTATTTCTTAATTATTTCATTTTCATCTTGTGTTCGATCAACCAGTTTCGACATGCACGGCTTATTATAATTACACCCTTTGTACTAAACAGGTCACTGATTCGAAAAGAAATAACACACATATAAAAATTATTCTCAAATAATAGGATATCAGATGTCTTACTATGTTTATAATATTGGGAAAATTATTCTAAAAGTAATGAATCAATCATTTTCATCAAATTAAATTTTAAAACTAAAAAAACAAAATTGTGATTAATTTCCATTGAATCTTTTTCTGTCTTTTCTCTATTACGGCACAAGAGGATGCAATTAATATTATCAAGTACAGGTTTAATACCGTAATTTGTGCATTATTAATTATTCCAAGAAAAATCACTTTACTTTTGAAAATCAAAACCAATACAAATTTGATTAAATATTATATTGGTATTCATTGTTTATTTCCGGCAATTTAGCTCAACAAATTATCTCAAAGATTTACAGCTCAGGTAAAAATAAGTTTACAAAATCAAACGTTACTTGAAATAGTATAATTTAGGCTATTGTTTGACCACCAATTTATAATTTAGTAAATGTTATATTCAGTTTAAAATTGTTCGAAAAACTTATTTTTTGTCGTAAGTTATTATTATTGATTGGTATTTATTTCTATATTAATATTTACAAGAAATGTATGAATAAAGTATTATTGAGAAAAAGGACGTAATAAAAAATCGAAGATTTATTTCTCTACCATGCGTTACAATGGCCAATGAAATTCAGTTTGAAACCGCAAAAAACTTAAAGAAAGTTATTAATTTAAATAGCAATAGTAAAAATCTATTTTTAAATGTGTATTGAAGTGGATGCCATGCCTCAAATGTTTTTATCTTTCGCAGATGTTAGCATTCGTCACCCCCCAAGTTAACTACCTGTTTTCGACCGCCCTTTAAATTTTAAAACGAATTCGTGGAATGAATGAGTCACATCCCAATATCCGGTCCAAACTAACACACAATAGCACATAAAAACATTTACACATTAACAGTAAAATATCCATTTATGTAAAGTAATTTAATTAAAAAGTCACTGAACTAATAGCAAGGAGGGGATGTAAATCTGGTATGAGAAAATATCATTTTCATCGATTAAATGTCGTTCCCAATAAAATATTTTATGAATTATATATTAAAATCTTTGTTTACAAGTTCTTTGGCATTTAATAATGCATTTAGTGATGATGTTGGATATTTGTTGCCACTTATTATTTTGTTGCTGTGGCAACGCATTGTTTGTTTTATTTTTTAAACGAAATGACTCAAAAAATTTCTAATACAATTTTAAAAAATAGGATCAGAGAAAAATCTATAAAGAGTAAAAAAGTGTATTGTTATAGCAACAAAGTATTCAACTTTAGTTCAATGCATTTTTGAATCTGGTAAATTTAATTTAAAAAAATTAATTATAAAATTATGCGATATATTTTAGACACGCTACCACTTATTTTTCGTCAAATTTACTTGAAAAATGCCTTAGGCGACCCTAGAAAAAATAGTATTGCATCGTAGTTACAAATGCTCTATCTAAAAAATACACAACAAGGTCGGTTGTTTTTTGAAACTAATAATATTTTGCCATTCAAATAAAAAAATGAAATGAAAAATGTCCTGAAAATGTCTCTCATATAAACTTTATAAATTTACTAAAAATTAATTGATGTAACTTCCGGTAAAACCAAAAGTGCAACTGTTTTTGGATGACCACTAAACTAAAAAAAAATCGAAAATATGACACTTATTTCTGGAGTATTTCTGAACACTCGTTGGTTTTGATGCAAAATCAGAGTTAAATACCAAAAATTTCAAATTTTATATATTAGTGTCTTATTTTAATTAAAACTATTCATTAGAATTGATTCAGAAGTTTTACAACATTTTATATCCGAAGTTTTGAAGCAATGAAACTATGTCAGCATATTATTATAAAGTAAAATTTTATTATTTAAATTGAAAATAAATCACAAAAGTACAAATATTATTTTCTACAATCGTCAGAAAAAAAGTGTATTGACGCATCGCTAAATTCTCAATATTTAGGTATGGTATTCTAATTTTAACAAAAATATTGTTTATATTTCGTGTTCGATGATTATTGGCGCATTCGAATGACATTCTCATGCGAAACAATAAAAACACGAATTTTGCGCACGTACAAAAATAACTATTATTACGATAGAAAAAATTGTGAATGATACACGCATTAAAAGTGCCTTTATTTTTATTTCGTAGCGTTGAGAACTGCTGGTTCGCCGTCGTTGTGCAAATTCCCTACTCACAAAATAAAGTAATTCTTTGAATGCTTGTCATAAATTATTTTCTGAATATGTACATCGATAATATAAAAACAAATTTTAGTTAAATAACCATGCATTTAAGGGTTAAAGATGTTCTAAAGGTAGAATGCATTGAATTATTGTAGGTTGCTGGCAGCGGCAACGTTGCTTTTCACACACTGGTAGGTTATGCAATACTTGTGGCAACCCATTCTTACACACGGTATGTCTCCCCACACTTGTGGCACCCTGGATACACACTTCACGTTTCCCAATACTTGTGGCACGGTTGCCACAATTGTTTTTTTGCAATAACTTTGTTTATATGGAGGGTAAAGCAAAATGAACCACATATTCAGAAATAGCGCGGAAAAGCGCAGCGAAAGGGCAGCATCTAAACGAAAGCGCCACAATTGAGGATATTTCATGGGTTGCCACAAGCATTGCGGGACGTGTATGTGTGTGTGTGTGTGTGTCTGCTGTGTGCGCTGTATCTCGAAAACTAATAGAGCAATATATATGAAACTTTTAACATACGTCTTATTTGATAATCTGAAGAACTGAAAAGCTTTTGGTAAAATTTCGTACACCGGAAGTGGGTGTTTACCTTAACCGTTTTTTTGTTTTTTGCCAATATTTTCTTAAATATGAAAAATATCACAAAAACATTTAAACAAACATTAAAGACAACAAAGAAATAAACATCTTTTGCTTGAAAATATTTTTCATAAAATCATTGCTATTCGAGAAAAAAAAAAATTAATTTTTTTTTAATTTTTGGTTTATAATTATGAAACGATAATAGTTACAGCAAATTTTTGTGAATAATAATTGTAGAGAATACCAAAATGAACAACTTCTAAAGAATAAGTTTTTTTCGAAATCTCGTTAGTTGTTGAGTAAACCGAGTTTTTGAATTTGAAGTATAATTTTTACGTTTCATAATTTTGACGTTTTAAACGTCAGTTTCATCCGAGTTTACGCAACGCTCGATGTACATTTAAAATATGATTTCAATTGAAAATAAACCATGAAAACGTAAATATAAATGGCTATGATACCATCAAGTCGGAGAAAGTAACATGATGGCCACATCACCATTTTTCTCTACATAACAGTCTGTGTGCAACTTTGCGTGCTGTATCTCAAAAACTAATACAGAAATGACCATAAAACTTTGAACATAAGTGTTATTTGCGAATCCGAAGAACTGAAAAGCTTTTAGAAAAATTTCGTATTTCTTAACAGTTTTTTGTTCTTTTAGCCTTCTTGGGATAATGTTTTCAGAATTTGTTTAGGTCTTTTTTAAGGACATTATTAAAAGGCCTTTCTTATTTCTCAGGACTTTTTAAGAAACTTTTTTCAAGACTTATTTTTAGGACTTTTTCTTTCAGGACCTTTATTTTCTTGATTTCTTTTCAATTTTTTTTTCAGGATTTTTTTTCTCTGGACGTTTTCGGGACTCTCTCAAGAACCCTTTGTTGAGGACTTATTTTCGGGATTTTTACTTTCTCCGTTACGAAGTACGAGAAAGTATTGTGATCGTGATTTTTTTTTCAAAATTTTTTTTTACGGAAATATCCGTTTTGGGGTCCCTAGATGCCATTTCAACAATTTCTGAAAAAAAAAATTGTGTCTGTGTGTGTGTGTGTGTCTGTATGTGTGTGTGTGTCTGTGCGCGCTGTATCTCAAAAACTAACAGACCAATTGAAATGAATCTTTGAACATAAGTTTTATTTGATAATCCGAAGAACTGAAAAGCCTTTGGTAAAATTTCGTACACCGAAAGTAGGTGTTTATCTTAACTGTTTTTTGTTTTTTGCCAATATTTTCTTAAATATGAAAAATATCACAAAAACATTTTAACAAATATTGAAGACAAAATCATTGTTATTCGAGAAAAAAAATTATTATTTTTTTTTAATTTTTGGTTTATAATTATAAAACGATAATAGTTACAGCAAATTTATGTTAATAATAATTGTAGAGAATGCCAAAATGAACAATTTATGAAGAATAAGTTTTTTTCGAAATCTCTTTAGTTTTTGAGTAAACTGAGTTTTTGAATTTGAAGTATAATGTTTCCATCTTTCATAATTTTGACGTTTTAAACGTCAGTTTTATCCGAGTCTACGAAACGTTCGATGCACACTTAAAATATGATTTAAATTGAAAATAAACTATGGAAGCGTAAATATAAATGATACCATCAAGTCGGAGAAAGTAACATGATGGCCACATCACCATTTTTTTTAATGCATGCTGTGTGCACGGTACAAGTAGTTTTGTACTCTCACACATCTTCGTGAGGTATTAATAGTTTTAAATAATTAACAGAACAGTGAAAAGCCCAATTTTTATAGATTAGATGAAGTACTATCTACAAGGTGTAAACATTTTGTTTTTCAAAGGAATATTTAATCCGTTAATTATTATTGAAAATATGAATACTTCTAATTTCTATCGGTTTTTCCGGTCCACTGTATATATTATTTTTATCTAAACATCTTACTATTTATGATGCCGTTTCTGTCTCAATAATGTTTGATATCACACCTAAAAGGGTTATAGGTTCATAAGAACTGGCCGTGTTATGAAGGCATTTGACTTAGACCGCCCTCATTTGCGTGTTAGGGTTCTCAATAATCGAACATGGGATGTTGGGTTGCACATTTATTTCCAAAGTTATCTGTAACCTTTCAAGAACCACTGATTTATAAATAGAAGCCGAAAGTGCCCCAATAGCTAGCAAGTAAAGTGTAAACATCTTTGAATATAAAGTAACAAAATATCCAATCACTTTTGATGAGGACGGCCCTTCAGACCCTTCGTTAATCACCTCAGACGCCTTCATAGAGCGGCCAGAGTATATCTCTTATAGACGGGCTTTATTTAGCCGGTTTTCAAACAATCTGGAAAAATACCATTTTCAAAAGAAATGTTTATCAGATGTGCGTGCGAAGGGGTGTATCTGAATATTTTCAACAACTTGGTAGGTATTTCATCATTGCCAAAAGAACTTTTGTTTTTTAAGCCAATAATTATGTTAAAAATTGAGAATGGACGCAAAAATAAGTTAATCAGTGAAAAATGGTTCTTATTCGTGTTTTTATAATATTTTCTTATATTTTGAGTGAACTTAATATTAAAATTAATTAATTCATCATCGTCGTTAAGCTGTAATTCGCAAGAGACTAGTTTCGGTACACCATTTTCTGCAAAAAACTACAAAATAACACGTATATATAAATTTGGTTATTGTAGCGAATTGTGTTGGTATATTCTTAAAAATAAACAATAATTCAAAGTAATGCATCTGTAAATTAATACGGTTTAAAATGTCATATTTTTAATTATGCACATACACACCTTTATGTACGAATATACATGAATTAATGTACACTTATACCTTTAAATATAAACTACTTAATTAAAACTGATGACAGAAAAGCCATAATGAATTTTTTTATAGTTAGTAAATTTTAATTGTTACATTAAAATGAAAATGAAATAAAATATAGTTATTAACTTACACGTCAGTGTTTACTTATTATTAGGTGGTTATTTCCTTCCATATACTAAAATTGACTCAGCTACTGTAACTCAACAGAAAAATATTACCTCGACAATTACCCTCATTTACTTATTAACCAATGAAATCGAATAACGTTGATGAGATGATCCAATAAAATTCTAATTACGATGCGTAACAAACCACGGTCTATGTTATGCATGGCAATTTACCCTGGGTCGTATCTAATCAGATAATCTCTCATGTTGGTATTGCCTAGCAACGCGTTGGTTCATTTTCTATAACGTTTAAAACGTCAGTTATTGCCGGACTTTTAAGCAGTTTGCTCCTGAATTCGATCTGTTTGTATTTTCGGGTGAAGTGTTGGTGCTTTCATCAGTAATAGTATTCATAGGCATTTCTCAAAATCTTGGTAAGCTCATTTTTACTACAATTATTGTGGCGCAGATTAATACACGTCTGACACTTGGTGTCACTAAATTTAATTTTTCAAATTAAGAAGTGTGAACTTTCTGTTCGGCCAATTGTCTTCTCGAATCTAACTCGTGACTGATTTTTCCTAGGCAATTATTAGCGTCTGGATCACTCTTGCTTGTTGCTTCTAGAAAATCGGCACTCCTGCTTCGCAGTCGTGCCGATTTTCATCGCAACAAGCAATCGTGATCCTGCCGCTAATAATTGCCGGCAAAATCATAGGCACTCGTTATATTACTGTTGAAAATCACCGTGCTGAATGATGATTATTGTTGCTTATTAACATGTTATAGGCCCAAGAGTCATAAACACATTATGCCCGCCATTCAGGGACAATAAGCAAAATTATAGTAGCAAAATGTAATAAATAGTTTTTTTTATACTTATAGAAATTTCTTATTGTATGATTTAAAAATTGACTGGCTGATGATGATATGATTATGACTAATTTAATGCTGGAAACTAGCCCTTTCAGTACACGGTTTATTTGCAATTCACAAGATATAATGGAGTATATGTTATTTTATTATTAAATTTTTAGTTTGGATCAATTTAAAATTATATGGTTACTGTGTTTGTGGTTAGCACAGTTTTTTTATTTCAGTTGAATTATGATATAATGAAGGTCAAAACTGTTATTTCGATATAAAACAAAATTAAGACATTTTAGCATTACAAGGTGATTTTATAAACAAATACACGTATGTAATGAAATTACCCACCCGGAAGATCTCGTGATCTCTCGATCATAACACAACAAATACAGACACTAGTACGACTCAATCATTAAAGGGGCTCTGTATAAAATAAACCGCTGCGGCGGCCATAAATTAAGGTAAATGGAAAATAGCAATTTTATTGTTTGAGGACGTACGTTGCAAGTAATCTTCTTGTGTACTAACGCACCGGTTATTAACAATTATAGATGGCGATGATACGGTACATATTTATTATTATACGGCGCAATGCACAATAGCCTTATATCCTGGAGCTATTAAATGTAAGAGCTATTATTGTCCTTAAAACGGCAACACCCATCCGCAATAATGGGCTTTAGCTACGGTTGTGTCTGTTTTTTGCATGTTTTTATCGAGTTTTGATGAAATGAACGCAAATTATGCAGGCAAAGAGCAAATTTAAATGTTTGGGTTAAGTAGTCCTTTGATGTATTTTAATTAGCCCTCATTTATGCCAAAATAAAAAAAAATAATTTGCATGTTGGATAAGCGAAAGGATATTAAAAATGTGTAGGGTACATTCTATGTATGTTTGAAAATAAATTCGTTTTTTTTTTTGGCCTCGCATATTAGCTCTAGGTGGTTGGGGTATAGACAAAGTTAAGGGAATACCTCATTTGAAGATGAAATACTCTACACTTCGTTCGTGTGGAAAAAATTATTGATGTCTTTGTTGTATAAAGTTATTTAACTTGGGAGCTATGATCAGGTTTTTGCTATGAAAATAGGTCTGTAAACATAATAAGCGTGGGGACCATTGACCTAGACCAGGGGTGCCCATCCCGTCGATCGCAGGACCATTATTTTCGGTTGACCGCCTACCGGTTTCAATCTCTGCCAAGATTTTGTCAAACATAAAATTACTGTCTTTCAGCACTCTTCGTAAGCTGTTTCCATAATATGCACAATATTATTCTATATTTTCGCTACGGAACTCTGACGACATTCATGCTCGCAAGAATAGAAAGATAAATTAAATAAATATATAAAATTTCATTTCAATTTTAGGGTAATCATGAGTGCACCAAACAAAATCGAAAACGTGTCTTTTTCATGCCGAATTTGAAATAGATTTCTTTGTTACTAGGATTGGTGAAAGATGTTTAATCCGTAATTCGTCTGTTGCTATTCTAAAAAAGACAACATTCAGCTACATTGTCGATCGTTATAAACGATTCCTTGGAGCAATTGTTGAGATTATCTACATCATCATACCAAAATAATTATGAAAATATTGTCAAGTTTGAGCAATTCTAAATTTCACATTGATTTTGTTTTTACAATAAATAAAGTTATTTATTTACATTTATTTTATACAATTCGTGAATAAAAGTTTGTAAATATTCCGGATTTATGTATGATCAATACTGTTGCGGATTACGGTGGTGTGGGAAACCGATGTACGCTCTCCAACAACTTTCGGCTGCATGCAGTGACGGAGAGCATGAGAAAATATTATAAAAAAAAAAAAAAAAAGAAACTCTACTTACCTTATGCTTGTTGAGGATGTATCCGTATTGACGCGACACAAAAGGCGAATACGAAAGATTGCGCGAGAGACAAAAAAAAGGTTGAGTGATATTCGAAGTTGAGATATTACGGGCTTTATTATATTTAAAGTAAAAATAACAAACAAACAAACAACACGAACAACAAACAAGAACAATAAACAAACAAGAAAACGATAAATAAAACAACAAACAAGAACAACACGGGAAGCAGAACTGCTTGTTGAATTTTGAATTATGGCGAGGGGCGACACGAAGTACTACGGAGTACAAAAAGATGACTGTCGACTAGTGAGGACCACTGTGTACCGTCTTTTATAATGTTCTCCCCGTCGTATTATTTTGTGGGGGTGTTTTGCAAAATCGAGGGTAGTAGGGGGTAAAATTGTTCGGTTACCCTCTACGAGAGGGTACTACCCGTCGCACTTTGACATTAAATTAATCTAAACCTTATCCTATCCAAAACTAACTTAACTATATATACAACCCTCATAAGTACACACGCGGGCACGTACGTTGTACCGCGTAACTGCTGTGTGGTGCCACGCGAGGCGATGGATGTTGATGTTAGGTTTGAGCGATGCATATGTGGTGTTTGGTATCAAAACGTGTGTTACGGCACGGGTATGATCATGACATCCAGCCTTACGTGATTCGTGAGTACGTGCTCATATGAATCGCGAGTACAGGTTTGGCAAACCTGGGATGTCATGGATTTGGTTCCCACGGCCGTAACAATATGCACCGCTCGGTTTATTGGTCATTTATTGGGCCCTCGCCGGAACTCGTGAAGGACAAGCTAGTTTTGGGGAAGTGCCTTTGTTACGAATTTTGCATGCCCTTGCGTCTTAATCAAGCTGTCACGTCTTGGCGTGAAATTGACGACGGACAAGGGCATTCGTAAGAAAAGAAAAATTACTATAATAAAATTGTCTTTTCTATTTTTGTGCACTTCCCGGAGACTATTGCTTAGTCCTATTGTTCCTGTCACGTTCCTGTCCGAGGGCACCAATATTTTCAAATAATGGTTTATGACCAAAAAAAAAAAGAAAAGAAGAGAAAGCTAAATTTGATGCAGCTGTATTATGCTAATCGCGACGTGTACGTATGAGGGGATGTGTTGGCAATGTGTTGGCGATGGCGACCTAACTTTATGCAGCTTATGACTAACATGCAACCTATTTTGACATGCTTAGTCGCGCTGTGTCAATGTATGCATTACGAACGTAACTCATTTTTAATATCAAAAAAAAAATGCTTATGAAACAATGAAATAAAAATAAAAAATAAAGAATGATGTATTGAGAATAGCGCGCGGTTTAATTGTAAAATAAGCATTGTTATGGCGTTCCCGGTAGAACGCCGATAACAATTCGGCCCCGTAAAAATGAGTGAAGTTCGCATTCCATCAAGATTCGCGGAATATACAGAACGACATACATTGACGTTATATAATATATACACAAGAAAACTGAACGATAAAGCAATCGCAGACAAATAAAGAAAAAAAACAAATTGATTGGCGAGGCGGATACTTCCCATGTTGTGGTGTAAGGGGATCGGGGCATCTCACCCCGGATCCGTGGGCTCTATGGTAATAAGAGCCCCTGCGCTCGATTGTAGCAGGTAGCAAGGCGCTACCAAGGAAGGAGATGGCTGGCTCTGCAGGACATGGTGTCCTCGTGGATGGGCCATCTCTCCGTGGTGAGTGCGAGGAGGTTGTACTTCTCGCATAACATCGGAGGCAGCAAGGGGCTATGGAGACGATGGCTGGCTCTGCAGGACGGCTTCCTCGTGGATGGGCCATCTCTCAGTGATGCGTGTGAGGAGATTATGCATCAGAGGTAGCAAAGGGTGCCAAGACGATGGCTGGCTCTGCAGGATACGGTTCCTCGTGGATGGGCCATCTGTCAGTGATGCGTGATGAGATTGTGCATCTCACACCACATCGGCGGTAGCAAAGGGTACCGAGACGATGGCTGGCTCTGCAGGATACGGTTCCTCGTGGATGGGCCATCTGTCGGTGCTGCTGTAGTGGGCGCCACAATGGGTAATTGTTATTTAGCTGCCCATTGTCAGCTGACTGGATGGCGAATATGGACGCCTTGTGATTTTGTAAAATCCGGAGAAGGGCGTCGGGTTTTATAATCGAAGGAGTAAACGCCTCCATCGAGCGGGATATACGGATTCAACTCTTATCCCGTAGAGTGACGTACATGAAGATAAAAAAAGTCTATTTACACGAATGTGATTATGTGTATACTATTCACTACACTAAATATCGACTGTCCGGGGTCACAAGGCCCGGCGGTTAGAAAGTGTCTATTGCTATGTGCGTTTAAAACTGTCCGGGGTCACAAAGCCCGGCGGTTAGAGAGTGTCTATGGTTAAATATGGGGCACTTAATATTGTCCGGGGTCACAAGGCCCGGCAGTTCGAGAGTGTCTATTTCTGGGCGTTTCATCGTAGTGGCACTGTGGGACGACACTCCTCGCGAATTGTTTGTGGGGGGTGGCACTACACGAGTAATTGTTTGTGTCACTTTCATTGATCGGGGCGTCGATAAATGGCGTCGGATTCGGTGTCGGCATCGAGGATTTCGGGGGCGGTGCGGTGGTCGTCTTCCTAAAGCGGCAGAGGAGGGAAGACAGCTTAATTGCGTGTCTGCCGCTGTAGGTTTTCCGAAGCATTTGGGCAGTACCGGTGCCAATGGTTACCATTTCTGCAGATCCTGCATGGCGGTGGTGTACGCGGTCTGGCGGGTTTAGAATCCAGAGTTGGCGTCGCGTTTCGGCCGTCTGCTGTTCCGAGCGGTTTTGCTGCCTCTTGTCTCCTAAAACCCTCCTGATGACGTTCACCAACGTTGTTGGCTTTGGCCTTACCAGGCGATGCGTGCTGCCGGTACGATCCTCCGTTCGGTGGTGGAGGTGGGCGATTTTCCTCCTGATAGCCTCGGCCATTATTGTAACTTCTGGGTACATACCGTCCAGATTTGTTTGTGTACCCGTATCGAGGCGGGTGTTGTTTCTCATCTCTGGGCGGAGACTCTCTGCGCTGGGGGGGTTGGTAGGTCGGAATGGGGCGATTGGGTTTGTTTACGGCTGCGGAGCTGCTAACTGAGCTTCCTGGAATTTTCGCCGCTTTCCACACAAAATCCTCCACTGTTTTTGGACGGAACACCAAGGTCTGCTGGAGCGCTGGTGAAGCGAGGTTCCACATCACCTTAGTTTTAAACTCCTCACTCCAGGTGGTACCAAATCTGTCCAGCAGTACCTGCTTACGCACGGCGAATATTCCTGGCGGCTCATTCCCCTGTCGCTTGGTAAACATCTCCGTTCCTTCCTCGTGGTTGATCGCATCCGGATCCACCGCAGAAATAAAAAGTTCCTTAGACTTCTTCCAGGGAATTTCGGTGGCAAAATATCCTCCATATTTCTGTCTGGAATCGGCGTTCATTCTGGCAAGCGCCCGGTTCTTCTTCGTGGCTTCGGACACGTCCAGGTCCGCAAACTCCCGCTCTAGGCTCGCGATGAAGGTCTGTGGGTCACGTCCAGAAAACGTTGCGCGTTCCTCGGGCTCAGCTCTTCCGGCTGCGCATAGCATGGCTATGAGCTGACGACTTGCTGAAGCGGTCTCGCTTCGAATTACTTCCTCTGCTGGGATATCTCGGATGGGTCTAGGTTGCGGGGGCGGTGGCGCATGAATATCGGCTTCCACCTGAATCTCATTAAACTGCAACGGAGAAGGGACAGTCGAACGGGCTCTAGTTGCAGCAAGTTCCCCGCGAAGCTCTTCTTGCATGCGACGGACTTGGTCGTGGTCGCGTCTGAGGGCTTCACGCTCATGGTGAAAGAGATCGTGGTCTTGCCTAAATGTTTCGCGCTCGCGGTCAAAAAGCTCGCGCTCACGCCTGATGGCTCCGCGTTCCGCTAATAACTGGTGCAGCTCTTCGTCTGACGCCATCCGTCTTTCGTGCTCCGCATGCTCACGTCGTTGTTGCTCCTCCTGGTCCTGGCGGATGCGAGCTTCTTTTTCTTGGCGGAGGCGGCGCATTCGCTCTTCGCATTCTGCCATCTCGTCATCGATGTCGCTGGTTACCGTCATCGGTGATGAGATGTATCGTGACAGCGTCGACTGGCAGTCTGCATCATATCTCTGAGGGGATGGTGCTTTTCTGATAGCTGTGTGATTTGTGGCATCCACCAGAGTCATAATCGGTGTTGTGTCTCGAACGTCCACATTATACTCCCTCGGAGTAAACCCCGCGAACGCGGAATGGGCACGTTGCCGCACATCCTGGGTCGACATCTTATTGTATGACTGTTTCGGCCCCGTCAAGTTTCCTTAAGGAGTCAAAACCAAAAATTTCTGATCTGACCTCGTAGAAATTTGGAAAATCAACTTTTAATTTAATTTAAAAAAAAAAAGAAAAGCAAAGAAAACTGAATTGAAGTGGTTAGCAGAACGTTTGTTAAACACAAAAAAAAATACACGAACAAACAACAAATAATAAAACGATAGGAGATTATGTCCGCTGAGAAGAAAAAAAATTATAAAAACATACACAATAATAAAATAATAGGAACACACACAATTCTGTAAAAAAAAAAAAAACACGTAATCAAAAAAATAATTCAACGTTTGCAACCAATTCTACTATCAATTGAAGAGAGAAAAAAAATTCCTTGCAAAACTAATTTTATTCAAATTGAAAATCATACAAAATCAATTGTTGCAAGTCGTGGGTGTGAACCGAATTATTAAAAAAAAATTAGTCACAAATTATAAAAAAAAAAAAAAATTAATTTGAAAAAAAAAGAAAAAGTCACAAATTATTTAAAACAAATTAATTTAGAAATAAAATCTAATAGCATTCGGTAGTAGGTTGTCATTAGTTACATGCCACATAAAGCGGGACACAAGTGCGAATTAACTACTTTTAAAAAAATTAATTCAATATAAAAAGGGAGTAAGAGAAAAAAATTATACAGGGTTATGGATTCTTATAAAGCCCCACGTTGGGCGCCACTTGTTGCGGATTACGGTGGTGTGGGAAACCGATGTACGCTCTCCAACAACTTTCGGCTGCATGCAGTGACGGAGAGCATGAGAAAATATTATAAAAAAAAAAAAAAAAAGAAACTCTACTTACCTTATGCTTGTTGAGGATGTATCCGTATTGACGCGACACAAAAGGCGAATACGAAAGATTGCGCGAGAGACAAAAAAAAGGTTGAGTGATATTCGAAGTTGAGATATTACGGGCTTTATTATATTTAAAGTAAAAATAACAAACAAACAAACAACACGAACAACAAACAAGAACAATAAACAAACAAGAAAACGATAAATAAAACAACAAACAAGAACAACACGGGAAGCAGAACTGCTTGTTGAATTTTGAATTATGGCGAGGGGCGACACGAAGTACTACGGAGTACAAAAAGATGACTGTCGACTAGTGAGGACCACTGTGTACCGTCTTTTATAATGTTCTCCCCGTCGTATTATTTTGTGGGGGTGTTTTGCAAAATCGAGGGTAGTAGGGGGTAAAATTGTTCGGTTACCCTCTACGAGAGGGTACTACCCGTCGCACTTTGACATTAAATTAATCTAAACCTTATCCTATCCAAAACTAACTTAACTATATATACAACCCTCATAAGTACACACGCGGGCACGTACGTTGTACCGCGTAACTGCTGTGTGGTGCCACGCGAGGCGATGGATGTTGATGTTAGGTTTGAGCGATGCATATGTGGTGTTTGGTATCAAAACGTGTGTTACGGCACGGGTATGATCATGACATCCAGCCTTACGTGATTCGTGAGTACGTGCTCATATGAATCGCGAGTACAGGTTTGGCAAACCTGGGATGTCATGGATTTGGTTCCCACGGCCGTAACAATATGCACCGCTCGGTTTATTGGTCATTTATTGGGCCCTCGCCGGAACTCGTGAAGGACAAGCTAGTTTTGGGGAAGTGCCTTTGTTACGAATTTTGCATGCCCTTGCGTCTTAATCAAGCTGTCACGTCTTGGCGTGAAATTGACGACGGACAAGGGCATTCGTAAGAAAAGAAAAATTACTATAATAAAATTGTCTTTTCTATTTTTGTGCACTTCCCGGAGACTATTGCTTAGTCCTATTGTTCCTGTCACGTTCCTGTCCGAGGGCACCAATATTTTCAAATAATGGTTTATGACCAAAAAAAAAAAGAAAAGAAGAGAAAGCTAAATTTGATGCAGCTGTATTATGCTAATCGCGACGTGTACGTATGAGGGGATGTGTTGGCAATGTGTTGGCGATGGCGACCTAACTTTATGCAGCTTATGACTAACATGCAACCTATTTTGACATGCTTAGTCGCGCTGTGTCAATGTATGCATTACGAACGTAACTCATTTTTAATATCAAAAAAAAAATGCTTATGAAACAATGAAATAAAAATAAAAAATAAAGAATGATGTATTGAGAATAGCGCGCGGTTTAATTGTAAAATAAGCATTGTTATGGCGTTCCCGGTAGAACGCCGATAACAATACTCACATTTATACTTTTCTTACAATTTATTTGTCGATCGCCAAATAACTTTGTATGCAAAAGTAGCACACGCAGTACAAAAGGTTGAACCCCTGGCCTAGTTCATCAGAAAATAAATATGTCTGTCCTTTCAAATACACCCTTATGAAATTGTATTGGGCTAACGTGTGCATCTCATCAATTTTTCCCAACTATGTCAATGATTCCTTGATCGTATGGCCTATCGTCAGCTTGTTTAAAATTATTATTAAAATTTATTACCCTCAACACAGAGCCGTTTTTTCACGCTGAATAGTAAAATTGTAAAATCCTGAATATTTACCAGATTGTATTTCTTCCGATATTTTCAAAAATCTCTTATAAAATAGTCAATTTTTAGAACCAGCCAGTGCCCAATGTGCAATAGGACTTTCTTTTTAAAATAACTTTTCGCGGATTGACATTTTTTTTTGTGAGGAGAGGAGATCTTCAAAAGACATCCCTGTAGTGGATCTCCTCATATGCTCGGTGCTAGGGCTAGTCTGACCGGAGGCCTATTCTAGCAAGTAGAGATGTTTGGTCTCTGAGAAGCGAGTAGCTACCGCCGGTCCGAACCCAGCCACCCTCGTGTACTGTGAGGGCAGTGGGAGGACAGGTGGTGTAACGCAATGGTGGCGAAACAATTAATTTAATTAATGAGAATTATGGTGTTTCTAAGTTTTACCTTAGAATATCTGTGGGGGTGAGGTGTTCGGCGTCTGCACACCTGGACGGCCTGTCGTATCGTGGGAATAAAATTCCCGATTGTGGGTCGTGTGAAGTGCACGGCCACGCTCTTGTTCGGGTTAAGGTGAAGACACACTGCTACAACGCTACGCTACGCGACGTTACGCGACGCTATGCAACGAAATCTGAATACAGTAATCACAATGCAAATACATAGAACGACTGGATAACATGTGCACACACGTTAGCAATCGACGCTACGTTACTCTACGCCACGCCACTCGACACGACAGAACGTGGTTCGACCAGATTTCGTTGCGTAGCGTCGGGTCGCGTCGAGGTCATGTGTCTACACCTTCACCCTGCATCGAGGATATGTGCACACATTTCGCACAGACAGGTTGACACGTGAAGTAAACTCCCTCGTACTATTTGTTTATATATAAATATGGACGATATAATATTAATTGAACAAGTTAGGGCACATCCTTGCCTATATGATATGAAGTCCAAGCACTACAGAGACCAAAGGATGAGACAGGAAGCGTGGGAAAGCATATCACAAGAAATGAATATAGCAGGTAAAATATTTCAAAATATATCGTTTATTGCACAACGTATTTATATGGGTCATATTTAGCTTTATGTCTTACAATTAGTTCTATGATACTTCACTATATCAACAAACAAACAAAAAATATATTTCATTCATTTCGACCTCTCCTAATCATCTCAATTTGCCAAGGTACACTTCCTTCATTAATAAAATATTCTTTAAATTTGTCTCTCACGGAAAACGCTTCTTGGGTCGCATTTCTTCTAAGGGGCTGTAATTTATTAAAGCAAGGTTGGTGTGTACCAACCCCGTTTTGAGGGTCTACATCTACAGAAGAACATAACAAATTATGTAAACAACATGATGCCAAAACGATAATATCAACTTTATCGGGTTGAACTTCCATTGGGCGAAGAAATACTCTCCATCTTGAACACAATATGCCGAAACTATTTTCCACTATTCTTCGAGCTCGAGACAGACGGTAATTAAATATTTTACTAGGCTCATTTCCGGTAATATTACGACGGCTATATGGACGCAAAAGGTACGTTTTTAATGGAAATGCCTCATCTGCTACAATGACGTATGGTAATTTATCACCATTTGCTGTGAAGCTCTCATCTTCTGGTATATTTAAAGTTTTATTTTCTAGAGCTTTTCCAAGTGTGGAATTGGAAAATATAGCTCCATCGCTATTCTTACCGTATGATCCTATATCGACGTATAAAAATTTTGCATTTGCATCGACTACAGCTAAAAGTACAACTGAATTTTGCCCTTTATAATTGTAATACATCGATCCTCCTTTAACTGGACAGCGAATATGGATGTGCTTTCCATCCAATGCACCGATACAGTTTGGAAAATTCCACTTCTGATTGAAGCGGCTTGCAACTTGCTTCCACATTTCCGCCGTAGGTACCGGAATCATAATAGGCCCCATAACTTCCCAAATAGCATGACACACTTCATAAACCATTTTTCTTACTGTACTAAACCCAATTTTGTAGCTGAAGCCAAGCGATCTGAATGAATTGCCTGTGGCTAGGTATCTGCAATAATACAAAACAAAAATTATTTATTTATCTGGCTTATTTTTCAGCCGGGACCGCAAAGAACACTTGGAGCAAACTCAGAAATGCTTTCCTTGCCTCGTTTCGAAGGAAAAAACAATCCAAAAGTGGACAGGCTGCAACAAATATGTCGAAATGGAAGTATGATGAGGAGATGAGCTTTTTGGTACCTTATATTGAAACTAGGAATACACAAACTAGTATCCAGGAGACTCAAAATACAACGGACGCAGAAAATTTTGAGGATATAGAGGAAGAAGACTGTCCAATGAATGATATTAGTCTTGACAACCAAACGTTATTACAGGAAATACCTACCGCACGTACTAAAAAAAATTCGCCAGCACAAGAAATGGTACAAATTTTAAGAAAGAATTCAGCGCGGCGGGATTCGAAATACGCGGAATCACAAAAAAAAGTTCTGAGTTGGATGAAGTAGACTTGTTCTATTTAAGCATGGCGAAAACTGTCAAACGATTACCGCGGCGAGAACAAGCTGAGATACGTATGAATTTGTGTCAGATGGTTTCACAAGCAGAAATTCGCAGCATAACCATGCAAGAACGACTGGATTCTGTATCACAAACCACACAATCTGATCCAAATTCAAGGACCTCATCATCATGTTCTAACTATAATTTATCATCAGCGGGAGTTACGGAATCTATAACTCAGCATTTTAATTACCCAACAAATGAAAATTTAGAAATTAATCAACTAGCCAATAGAAATAGTTATCACCAACTGTAAATGTACTCATGTCATGATTTTCAATATAATATTCTTAGAAAATTACAACAATTTATTATTTATTAGTTATTATTATTACTTTCATTTTACCTACCTCAGACAAACTGCTACGCGAAGTCTAGAACTAATAGATTTCCGAAACGTCGTGTTTAATTTCTCAATTTTTGGTTTTATTAGGCTATGCACATACTCAAACTGATCTTTATTCAAACGAAAATACATTAGAAAACGATAATCATCATTTTCAAGGAACTTGTATAAAGTGGCATATTCACCGGAGTCGTCTCTATCAGCATTTATCTTATGAACCCAAACACGTCTCTTACGTTCATTTACAATGCATGCAACTGCGAGTTCTTCCAATTCTTCTTCCCATTCCGAAGAGCTACTCTGCAATTGCTCCATTTTTTTATAATTTAATACTGCTGCTTCACTTCTTGAGTTGTGAACAACAACTAATTGAAAATCCTAGATTGACAGAGCATTGAGTAACGTACCGTCACGTAGCGTCGCGTCGCGTTCCGTTGATAATATGTGCACAGTGCACATAAACTCGCGTAGCGTCGCGAAACGTCGCGTAGCGTAGCGTAGCGTTGTAGCAGTGTGTCTTCACCTTTAATCGCGATGCGCCACTTGTCGGCCCATTCCTCGAAGGAATCGATAGATGATTGGAGCGTGTTCTCCATGTAATCGCGAAGGTTGATTTTGGAGTATTTGTCATGTTTTCGGATGCGACCTTGGTACAGGAGAGCCGTGTTGTCTGCGTATTGGGCGACCATGTAGGGGGAAAAGTCCGGCATGTCGCTCACATAGATGTTGTAAAGCGTCGGGGAGAAGCATGACCCCTGAGGAACCCCGGCTTCAGCCTTTCTCACAGTGGAGAGAGCAGTATTTACTTTACAGCTGTACCGTCGCTGAGACATAAAGGAGTGGATTAGTCGTACTAAGTACTCAGGGTACTCGAGGAGGATCATTTTGTGGGTTAGACCTTCTGGCCAGACCTTGTAAAAAGCCTTGGCGACGCCAAAGAAGACCGCAGCCGTGTCCTTGTTATGGGCAAAACCATTGGCGATGAACTCTGTAACTCTCACCATCTGGTGAGTGGTAGGGAGATCTTTTTGGAAGCCAAACTGATAGTCCGGGATGATCTTATTGTTTCTCCGTGAAATCGCGGAGGCGTTTAAAAATTATTTTCTCGACGAGTTTACACAGTGTGCTGAGAAGACTGATGGGTTTATAATTCTCCGGAAAGGTAGGAGGCTTCCCTTGCTTCAGGATGCTGGTTATGTTAGCCAGCTTCCAGGAGGTCGGAAAGTATCCTAACCTCATAGACGCGTTCGCGATGTTTAAGATAGCGACTCTACCTTTTCTGCCGAGTTTACGGACCATGGCGGTGCTGATAGCGTCAGGGCCCGGGGCCTTCTTGAGCTGGAGACTTTTTATGAGGTCGTCGACTTCGGTTTTGGTGGCGGGGACTATGGTCCACTGGTCATTGTCTGTTGTTAGATATGAACTAACAGCGGATGTTATTTCATCGTCGAAGTCAAAATCCTCGCTAGGGTTTAACATGAATTGATCTTCGAGGGAGTCGGCGAATGCTTCAGCCTTATCAGCATCTGTGTATGCGAGACCTCTCTCGCCTTGGATGGCGGCCCGGCCTGGTGGTTTGCGTCTCAGAGCTTTGGTCACGCCCAGAAGGTTTTGGAGCAGGAATTGACCTCATCGATTTTACGTTCCCAGCTGCAAGGGAGTAGGCCTCCATCCTGTGCTCGGCTAGGTGCGTGTTATGCCACCTCCGGCGGGCCGCTTTGCTCTTGCGGATCATTTCGAGAACTTCCGGCGAGATGTTGAAAGGCTCGGGACTTGTCGAGATTCTCGTGGTCGAGGATGCGGATTGACATAAAATTATGAGATGGGCTTTTAAATGCTTGATAACGCCTAGGCAGATAAAGTAATGAGACAATCATATGAGATTTCACAGCCGAAATTTTCAAAAAATCGATTTTGCGTTTATATTATTTTCTGAAAGTGCAACATCTCATAAGTATTCCCTGAAAATTATAGATAGATCCGGCCATTGGTTTCAACGAAATGCGATTTTAAGTGGTAGCAGCTGCTTTTGAAATAATGGAATGATATCAAAATTATACAAACAGGGCCGATCCTGGACCCTTGGCCGCCCGCGTGCAAATGATGAGTTGCATATCTTGGGGGTTGCGTGTTTACTATTTTAGTAATAAGACACCAAAATG
Source organism: Ocypus olens (assembly GCA_910593695.2). Lineage (NCBI taxonomy): Eukaryota > Metazoa > Arthropoda > Insecta > Coleoptera > Staphylinidae > Ocypus > Ocypus olens. The sequence goes on from OU343058.1 coordinate 38,655,285, forward strand.
TAACTTATTATCAAGAATATGTATAATTTCAATTACATATAATACGTAACTTTTTGCTACAAAAGGAAATATTCGCGATTTTTTGTATTTTAAAATATTGTTTCAATTAAATAATTTGTTCAACGTTACTACAATAGAACTCGCCCTAATGGTCTATCTATCTATTACGAATACTTGGGGTTACAACTCCATAGTGAAAAACCGTTTCTGTGTCAGCGACCTGACCTGATGAGATCTAATAAGATTGAAACTGGTGCTCGGTTGTCGCACGGGGAAACAATATTTCAATGTTTATCAATGATATTGTTATAATTGTCGATAGTTTATGGTTTGTTATTGTCTGTGGATTTCTACACTCGGTCAAGGAAATTGTCGAATGTTAAGATAATAGATGTTGCCCTGATGGTGTATCTAGCTATTACGGTTTGAAATTTTAATTATTTACATTCAAGTTGACACAGTGCCACCGGAACATGTTGATGGTAGAGCCACTTATACAATATACCCTCCCCCATCATTTTAAGAAAGAAATAACGATTTATCTTCCCAGACCAAAATAACTGGCGAAAAAGTTTTAAGAGTTAATTACAAATTCTTGCTAATCTTGAAACTGCAGGTTCTTCTTGGCTCTATATAACGAGCCGCCCCTGTCCTCAGCACTAAACTTATTGATAATTGAATAGTTTTGTGGCGGATAATTGTTGATAAATTCATTATATTTAAGGATGGGTGATATTTCACGTACCTGTGATTTTTCACTGATAGTAAAAAATCACAGGTCGTTACTGAATTTTACCGTGACTGTTATTGCGACTGTTAGCCAAACTGTGACTGCAAATTGTGTGATTGCTACTTCAAACGTGATTGCTACGTAAAAGTGTAATTGATACCCAAACTGTGATTGTTAGCGAAAATCCTAATTTTTTGACATTTTTCACCAATTTTATAGAAAAATTTCTTAACTATTTTTCAAAGCCCGTAAATTTTGGCACATTTGGGTTTTCAAATAATCAAGATCACCTGAAACGTTTGGCTATTATAAATCTTTAAAAAGTTACTTGATATACGTTTCTAAACTTCTTGACCTTGTTTTTGGAAATTTTTTTACACATTTTACAAACAAATCTTGACAATTTTTTGTAGATATTTTAGTTTTCAATCAATGGAGATCATCCAACGCGTTTGCAAGTTATACACTTCGAAGAACTCACCGGCAAAAACTATCTAATAACAAAAAATGCAAAAATCATTATCTATAAGTTAGTTACTTTAGTTTGGGGACAATATGTAATGTAATAACGATATTACCACTTTGCCGTATCAACCGCACTTACAATAAGCTCAATGAAGGGTTGTTTTACCCTTAGAAATAGTAATCGCAGATGATAATTTCAGTGGAATTAACTTTGGCTTAAATAAAACTCAGTTTATTTATTTTACTCAAAACTATATTTTTCTTTCTCCTCGTCGAGATATCATTTTCCCAGTTGGTATTTAAAGGTTGTAATCCAAGGTTCTTGATTGCCGTCACCAATGCCTGTTATCTGAAATTTAAATCATGTGGCGCCCTTTTTCATATCGCCCCCCCCCCCCCTTCCTACTCTGCTGACTGTAGCTAGGCCAGATAACAGGGGAAATTAGTGACATTTGATGACAAAATTTTGGTGTGGGATTTGATGCGTTCTTGGGCGCCGAGCAACTTTTGCGACCAGAAATTGTGGCTGCAAGTCTTCCGATTTATTACGTACGGAGTATCACTGCATCGATACATACGCGCGAACGAAGTGTACGTGTAATTTTTTTTTTATATATTGCCAACTTTGAGGGTCTGTTGCGCCAGTTGACGTTTCAATTTATTTTTGCTTCGTTCAGACTTTCCTTCTGATTTTCCCTGTGGAAGAGGCCCGTAATGGGTTCTCCGAAGTATTAATAATACCGCGGTTTTTTTCGAGCCTAACTTTCCCTAAGTACGAAAACCCGAGTTGCTGCAATCGGAAAAATAGAATTTGGAGGTTACGTATGTATAATGTAAGTTTTATTTGAATTTAATTATTGTAATTCTAATAACAATAATAATATGAACCCTCATTTACTTAAATTGACATATGTGTTCATGGACATAATGACTTTACATTTTTAATCGTAAAGAAATGTATCGAAGGGTTTTACTCGAAATAATTATACGGCTGATAATAAATAAATTTCTATATTCCTTGCCGTTTCTCTAATTTCCGGCGTAGTTAGTATCTCACCAGATGCACTGTCCATAATTATAAATGATTACACCACTCATACCGGCGAAATACGGACACCGCAATGTAATATAAATGTTAATTTTTGTTTTACAAAGCTATTGATAGAATTAAATATATTGAAAATTATCGCATTGTAAGTTATTTTTAATTTCTTCTAAACAATCTAGGTCTGTTATTTCTATTTTAGCGTCGATGCACTGAATTTTCTAATCCAGCTCAGATATTTTTACCTACACCGGCATAAACCAAACACTATCAATGAGCATACTTCTTATGATGTAGCAGAAATATCGACATTTTTGATAAATTTTCTACTGAAATATTTATAAAAAAACTACTGAAGTGAATGAATAAAATTAATATAAATTATTTCCTTCTCTAAAACCAATAATAAAATAAAAACCTAATGTATGTTTCCTATTTCAGAGTAATTAGTGCAAATTAACAAGAAAATATTTCTGCGAAATTACATTGTTTCGTTTCTAATTGATGTCATGTGGAGACTTATTATGTACTTATAAGGTTCTACATCAGATACTAATGAGTGAGAAACTTTTAAACAATATAAGCAAGGTGGAGCATTAACTGCTTCCAGTTACACAAAATAATTGCGGTTGGTAACATTAAACTGAAAAATTACAAATTTACAAGCTCCTATTCGTAAATTCATTTATAAGTGGAAATATTGCGTAATTTCTCATTAAATACATTTAAAGAAATACAACAGCTAATGTAAGGTCAAACCGAATGATATTGGCCTTGCAATGGTATATAACAATTATCGATTGTGACGTTAATGACTATTGATATTTTCATGTTACCTTGTAGGTGACTGCAATACAATAATCCTTTATTTGTTAAAAGTTACGTAATTCTAACTAATGCGTTCTCAATACACGTGGACTATTTTGATATATGGCGCTTTGTTGAGTTATCTAAAATAAAAATTATGCCGATAATCATGCCGATCCGATGGTATAAATAAAATGTTTTTGATACCTTTGATGATTATCACTTATCATAAACTAGAGGGTTTTCGGAACAAAAGATAAATTTCATGATACTTGTTAAAACATGGCAAAATTTTCCTACAAATATGAATGAAAAATGTAAAACTGTAAAATGATAATAATAATAATAATAATAGTAATAATCTTTAGTACCCAACAGGCAAAGCCCAATTACATAGTAATGTACAGTGAAGAAAAAAAAACAATATGATTACAAATTAAATAGAACTAAATAATTAAACTAAAAAACAATGAGTATAAATTTATATACAGGGTGTCTAGTTTCGTGTGTACCAAACGGAAAAAGTGGATAATGTTATTCTGAACAGAAAAGTTCAAATAAACATATGTCCGATTTCTTACCGTTATCGAGATAAATAATCTTAAAGATTTTTCGTAAAAAATCGTAGAAAAATCTTACAAATTTTCAGTATCAGTATTTTCGCTTAGACGAGTAAAACAAAACAAATTTTTGGAGAACAAATTCTTCGAAAGTAAATGTTTTAAATGCCATTTTTAGAATTTTTCAAATTTTCAGTAAATAATTAAATAACGTACAGTTAAATATATGTCACTGACTAATTACGCGCACATTATATAAGATGATTTATGTTCTCCAATGACATTTAAAAAACCTTTTAACTTAACATCATAAAATATTAAATAAATGTATTACATTAAATAAGTAAAGAAATTAATATTGAATATATTTCTATATCATTCATATCATATCGTATTACCAAATAAAATTTGTTAGTTTGACACCATGTTGGGTTAAAATAATCAATCACTCTTTGCGTATACTGTTTAGTTAACAACGGGAGCTTATCACATCCTGACGACTGGAGTTTATCAGCTCAATTAATTGAAATCAATTTAAATCGAGTTGAATCTCTAAATACATGTCCGTTGGGCAGTCAATAAAAAATGTCGTATTTCAGGTCAGAAAACAAAATAATTTGAAATTCGTGAAATTTCGACCATTTTCAAACCGACATAACTCGGCGTATTTCCAATCGATTTTAATGAATCTTTGAAGGCGCAAAACTTTGAAGTGTCTTCTTTAAATTCATGCATGAACTTAAGCGTAACCCCATTTGCCTCCCTCTAACACCCCTGTAAAAAAAAAGTTTTTTCGGGAAACTATGTCCAACTTTGACGATGTTCATTCCGCCGTTAAAACTGATCACGAAAAATACATTAAAAATATCGAAGATACAATTCTAGATGATCCACGTAAATTATGGTCATATGCAAATGTAAAAAAGAAACAATCACGAATCCCTGGTATTCTTAAATTAAATAATGAATCATATACTCATCCTCAAGATTGCGTGAATGGATTTGCTACCTACTTTCTTAGAGGTTTCAGTCCTCCAAATCAATCAACACATATGTCCCCTTTAAGGCAGAAATCAAATACGCTGAATTTGAATATGTCAAATATAACAGAGTCTGAGATACTATGTTCTGCAAAATCTTTAAAGAACAATAAAACAGCAGGTCCAGATAATATTCCAGCATTTTTAGTTAAAGACTGTGCACCATGTCTTTTAGAACCGCAGTATTTATTCAATTTGTCAATTCAAACTCAAACTTTCCCTGATATTTGGAAAACAGCGAGAGTAACACCCATTTTAAAAAGTGGAAATAAGCAGCAAATAGACAACTATCGTGCTGTATCAATTCTTAATAACTTCGCAAAGTTATATGAATCAATTCTTTCTCTCAAATTATATAGTCATGTTCAATTATATCTGACAACACGACAACATGGTTTCGTAAGAAGGAAGTCTACTACATCAAATTTGTTAAATGTCACAGAGTATATTTCACAGCACTTGGATGACCGTAAGCAAGTTGACGTCATTTATACTGACTTCAAAAAGGCGTTCGATACTATAGATCAAGAAATTATTTTGAAAAAATTGGATTCATTTGGGATACATTTTAACGTAATTCAGCTAATGCGGTCTTACCTTCGTAAAAGATGTCAGTATATTGACTATAATGGATATAGATCATTCAACTATTTTCCAACTAGTGGGGTGCCTCAAGGATCAAATCTTGGCCCTCTTCTTTTCTTGACATTTATAAATGATGTAGTGGATAACTTATCTTGCCGAGTGTTGTTATATGCGGATGACTTGAAATTATTCCGCTCTGTTACCACAATTGAAGATTGTGAAATGTTGCAAAATGATCTTAATAAACTTCAATTATGGTGCACAACTAATAACTTACACCTTAATATCAGTAAATGTAAATATATAACGTTTACAAGAAAAAGATCAATAATTGGACATGGGTATAAAATAAATAATATTAACTTGGAATGCTGCACTAACCTGAAAGACCTGGGAATAATTTTTGATAATAAACTGACATTTACTCCTCATATAAATTACGTTTGTGGCGATAGTTTAAAGATGCTGGGTTTTATCATAAGAACATGCAAATCATTTATCAATACCCAATGTTTAAAACGGTTATACTTCTCATTTGTCCGAAGTAAATTAGAATATGGTTGTGTTTTATGGTCGCCTACATATATTATACACAGTCGAGCACTAGAGCGAGTGCAAAAGCGATTTTTAAAATTTCTTTATTTTAAGGAAATGGGAATTTATCCAAGTTATAATAGTGGTATTACGTATCAACAATTACTGTCACAATATAATATGGAATCGCTCGCAAATCGCAGGAATAATTTATATCTGATCACTCTTTATAAAATAGTTAATTATTATATCGATGATCCCAATTTATTATCTTTGATTAACTTTTATACACCACGGTTACACTCACGTAGTGATGTGAGGTGGGTAAATACCCAGTGGGTAGGTAAATAAAAAATGGGTATTTACCCGGTATTTACCCGAGGTCATATTTACCTACCCAATTGTAAAACTACGAAATATGTCTTAACAAGTTCAAAGCATGTAGCTGCAGGTTGTGCGTTGTACCTTGTGCCTGCCAGCCTGCCTGAATGATCGGCAGTTACTATTTGTGTTTTTTTTTTAATTCGAAGGATAAGTGGGTAGTTTGCAAATATTATTCCGCACAATATTTGCATGCCAAATGTGAACAAAATGGAAAACCATATTATTAAATGCATGAATTAAAACAATTTTTGAAGAAAAGAAGTAAAACATCGATGGACAACTCGACGCTTAGTAGTCCTAGCTCTACTATAACTAGTGAAACCTCATCTACTCCTACTGGATCACCTGGGTGTACTTCAACACCCACATATGTGCATTCCTTGCAGTCGAAGAATTTATTGAGAACCTTCCCGGACTCCATGACTTCGTCAGTGACCAAGATGTAGTTACACAAGAATTGAAAACTAAATTATTAGATGATGCCGGTTTTTGGGCGCGATGCGAAAAAATGCTTACAAAACTAGAGTTTAATCAGCCAATGATTCATATTGTGTATTCAGAAATTCACAGCCTAGAGAAAAATCTACGCGAACTGCTGACCCACTAGCAATTCCTGAAGGCAGAAGAAACAATGGTGTTTAAAAAATGATCTGAGAGCGTATCTTTTGCAATAGGATCTATACATTTGGCAGCAACACTCCTAGACCCATCTTATCAAGGATGAAACTTAAATCCTGAAGAAATTATTGATGCAATGCAATTCATTTGTGATGTAGAAATATTACATATTTAAAAATAGATATAGCAAATTACAGAAACAAAGAGGGTCTATGGAATAAAAAGTTTGTTTGGGAGGATGTGGATAAAACAAGTCCTCTTATATGGTGGACAGGGTTACAAGGAACAAATACACTGGCAACTGTAGCTATTCGTATTTTAAGCGCACCAGTAACATCTGCAGCGACTGAAAGAACGTTCAGTACATTCAGTTGGATCCATAATAAAAAAGAAAGAAATAATAATAATAATAATAATAATAGTTTATTGGTGCATAAATGAGTTTACACAGGTCAAACATTACATATATAGATAAAAGGAAAACATAGTTACATGAATATAAATAATACCATAACACATAATTTGTACAAAGATTAGCATTACATATCGCTGAAATCATTCATCATATATTCGGTGAAACTGTAGAAAGTCTTGATGCACAGGTACGATTTGATTTTGTGTTTGTATTTCAGGAGAGGTAGGTTTAATAGATTGACAGCCGAACGTGCTGCCAAAATAACACATTTGGCCCATAATTGGAATTTAATTCATAGAAAACAAACACAACCTAAATCATTAACAACAACTAACTTACAACAACCGATGGAACTGGAGTCCGCAGTAATTGGTATACAAAAAGAAACCAGAGCTTCTACTTCCAAAACCAAGAGGAAGTTAAATGAATCAAATTCAAGTTTCCGCAGTTCAGCTGAGACTGAAACTTGGAGCCATATGGAAATACCATATGAAGAATCCGATGACAATGCATCAGAATTGGATGAATATTAATTAATTGAATATGCAATGTAAAATGAACATATACATATATAATATAAGTTTAAATAAAAAATTGTTAATAATAAAATAAAAAAAGCTCTTTTTGTATTTGTTTTATTTAATAAAGAAAATATATAATAATGTACTTTTTATGTGACTTCAAATATCTTTAATAAAATTGCAAACCCATATTTTCTCTTACTAAATATATACCCACCTATGGGTAAATACCCGGGTATTTACCCTGGGTATTTACCTTAAAAAATAAATACCTGGGTATCTTGCATCACTACACTCACGCAATTGGAATACTTTCAGATGCAGGACAAGTCATTCAAACCTCTATTTTAACTCTCCCATAAACACAATGATGCGATTATACAACTGCCTTGAAGTAAGCTTTGATTTATTTAATAGTAGCCTCTCTACACTCAAGTCCACACTAAATTCACTCACGCAATGATGATTATAAATGATTATAAATGATGATTATAAGTTAAGTTAGTTTTGTTAGTATGTTATGTTAGGTACACTTGTAAATTAGTATTAGTATTAAGTTTTCCCTGTAATTGGATGATTATAAATGATGATTATAAGTTAAGTTGGTTTTGTTAGTATGTTATGTTAAGTACACTTGTAAATTAGTATTAAGTTTTCCCTGTAATTGGATATGTTATCTGTTGGGAATAAAATAAATAAATAAATAAATAAATGTCTATGGAGTTGGAAAATTTTTGTCGACTCGATCCACCATGAAGGCATTAAAACTTGATCAATTCCCTATGCAGGACTCGAAGAACGAAGTTCCTACGACGATTTGGTACCAAGTTATGGGTGTTTGAAAAAAAAGTGCATTTTGAGGTTTTTTGCACATAACTCAGCGACTTTTTAACCAAATTTTATAATTCTTTCAGGAAAAAAATTCATTTTGGCCCAACTTTAAGGCGGTAAACTTAGATTGGAATGATCTCTTTTCAATTCCTTTAACCCACGAACACAAAAAAGCACGTTTTTGGGTAAAAAAAACGTCCAACTTTAGCAACGTGTACCGAGTTGGACAAAAGAATCGATCCACCAAAAGGGCATTGAAATGTGTGCAGGACTCAAAAACGAAGAACCTACGGCAATTTGGCACAAAGTTATGGGTGTGCATTTTGTGGTCTTTTTATTTTTTCGTTTGGAGGGGCGATAAACCTTCTCAAAGAGGACACATTTTGCTTTTGATTTCTCAAAAGATCGTCGAAATCGGTTGGATAGAAGCCGAGTTATGGCCATTTGAAAATTTTAATTTTTTTCCGTTAGTATAATTTGTTTGTTTTTATTAGACGAATGGAAAATGGACAATTAGTGGTTGGTTAAGCCCACATTTTTTCAGACCCTACAGAGATCGTTAAAGTGAGCCTTTTTTGACCTAAAATAAAGTTTTTTGTTAATAGAGTAATACAAAATGTGATATTCTTGATTTCGCGAAAACAATGAATTTTCGTCCATACCTCAAAGAACATGCAAAGAAAATTTCATTCGTGACAAAGAAAACAATTTTCGTTCGAAAAACTTCGGATGAGTTAAAAAACCACAAAATTCCCCTTTTTTCAAACACCCATAACTTTGTGCCAAATCGTCGTAGGAACTTCGTTATTTGAGTCCTGCGCAGGTAATTGAACAGATTTCAATGCCCTTTTGGTGGATCGAGTCGACACATGTTTTCCAACTCGATACACGTTGCCAAAGTTGGACGTTTTTTGCCCAAAAACGTGTTTTTTTTTGGTAGGGGGTTGAAGGGTTCGAAAAGGGATCATTCCAATCTGAGTTTACTCCCTTAAAGTAGAGCTGAAATGGGATTTTTTCCCGAAAAAATCATCAAATTTGGTTGAAAAGTCACTGAGTTATGTTCGAAAAACCTCAAAATGCACTTTTTTTTCAAACACCCATAGCTTGTTGCAAAATCGGTGTAGGAACTTCGTCCTGCATAGGGAATTGATCAAATTTTAATGTCCTTATGGTGGATCAAATCGACAAAAATTTTCCAACTCCGTAGACACCTTCAAAGTTGGACATGATTTCCAGAAAAAAAAACTTTTTTTTTCACAGGGGCGCCAGAGGGGGCGGAAGGGGTTACGCTTAATTCCGCATGCGTGACTTTAAAGAAGATACTTTAAAGTTTTTCTCCCTCAAAGATTCATCAAAATCGATTGAAAATACGCCGAGTTATGGCGGTTTGAAAATGTTCGAAATTTCACGAATTTCATTTGTTTCATTTTTTTTTCCTTCAGTATATTAAAAAAAAAATATATTTATATAAAATTTGTAGGCAATCATGGACTCTACAATCTGAAAATATTTTTATGCATACCCTGTATGCATAAACAGAGAGCAAACACAAACTTATGTTTTTTTTTAAATGGAACGTGAGGTGTATCTTTGCATTGTTGTGCGTAGTTTTTAATACTTATTAATCTGACAATAACTTGTATTGGGCTAAATTTAACCATTTCTGAGCTATTCTGGTTTTTAAAACAAGCAAAATTTGAACAGTCATAAAAAATAATAAGTTGATATTTTAAAATTATCGAAGCTATTAAAAGTTAAAATATACAATAGAAATGTTACATTTTTAGATGACCTTCGCTAAATTTAATACTTTTAATAGAAATTGAAAGTCCTTTCTCCAGCCTTTTTAAAAATGCCTAGTTTGCAGTTTGCTAGGTTTATAAATAATACTCCCTCTGTCCCAAATTATGGTATACATTTCTTTAAAATTCTTTGATTATTGAAGTTTAATAAACTTAACGGGTTGTAATCATCCCATCTTGAAAACCAGTGCTAAGCCTGATATTTAAATAGCAAAACACATAAAATCAAAGTCGCACCCGCTAAGAAAAAAAAATAGGAGATACGAGTACAATAAATCAAAATAGTGGTGAATATGTCAGAACGAAAAACCAAGCAACTGACTTATCAGCAATGGAATTTTACAGTTCTTACTAGGGAACACATTTAGCCGCGATGCGATTAACGAAGCTGCAATCAAATTCGACGTTACTTGATTAAGTGTGTCCCGTATTTGGAAAAGGACTAAATAGCAATATGTTAAGGGATCCCTTTGTGTAGATGTTTCGCCTAAGAAAAAAAAAATGTGGCCGAAAACGCAAAACGCACACAGTTTTACATCAACAGTGAAACCATTTCTACCAGAACAAAACAAGTTAGCTCGAATAAAATTTTGGTGAAGCCAAATGGATTTTTTGAAGACATGCATGACTATGTACATTAGAGTGGTTTTAGCATATATGCTGGAGTTTCGAAGTATGTGAAAATCAATGGGACAACCCGGAAACTTGTTCGTATAGATAGAAAATTCATAACTGTACATTTTGAGCCATATCGAACATTGCGTAACCGGGCCCTAGCCCTCTAAAATTTGAAGAAGTCGGTTTTTTATTTTAATTTTATTTTGGTCCCCCCTAAAATTAAAAAAAAATAAACAGTCCACCCTAATGGTGAAATTATATATTGTGTCGACAGAAGAGGTTAATACGAATCCAAAATGAATTTATTTTTTCAAATCGGACTAAAATTAATGGAGTTATGATTTTTTAGTTACATCATACTTGTATATTTCAATATTTCCTGTTTTTTAGATATTAATAATTAATGCATTTTTATTAAAATCTCTCGTGATACTCTTCAAAGTTTAATAATAAAAACTTCTTTTGTTCCTTGTCATTGGTTAATAGAGTATTATATTCTTCGATTAATTTGACTTTTCATTCTAAAATGTCATTCACAACAAGAATTTTGCTAAGAATCTCACTGCTGGCAATATAATCCTGACATTGGGGCCAAATGTTGGATTCAAATTTCATAGGCCGCACTGATGAATAATATGTAATCATAATTAAATCGTTTATATTGTGGCCTGATCCAGATCTGAGGTAGGATTAATATTCAAATCAGCTGGACTGATAAGATTTTCTCTTCCTTCTCTACTTCTAACCGCTTCAAATGTCTTTCCACTTGCACTGCGAAACTTTCAATGCCATTGACTGATCCTTATCTTTCATTCTTTCTCTGCAATAATAGAAATGGTTTGTCTTCTTCAATTGTCATTGTTTGCAATGCATTGTCAGAAGCAAAAACGAACAAATCATTGAAACTTTTAACAAATTATTTTTCTTTATTACTGCATATGTGCTGCAGTTTCTCGAGAAGAACGCTTACTAAGATTTTGCCATATGCGATAACTACATTTTATCGATGCGACGTTGCTTGCGTTGAATCAGAATATGAACCTTTGACCAACAGACAATACTTCCACAACTAGCGTTTCACTGAAGCGTAAATTTATTAAGTGCTCGCTGATTGGAGAAAAACAAAGATACCACTTGCTTCCTAGATGGTAGTTTTGAGCAAAGTATTTGGCTATGCGGTATTCCGATCAAATAAATTACATCTGCAAATATGGTTCTTCCACTCATTTTGAAAGCAACTAACTATAATATCGTTATAAAATGCCCCCGAAAACATCAAACCAGATTAACCAGGTGTTAATCTGCGCCACAGGCATCAAGAAAATCACCTACTCTATTACGCACATAAGGGCACGCACGGATTATCTCTTGCGAGCTGTGGTGCATTAAACTAATATTACCAAATGTCAAAAGATAAAAATAAGATGGGGTTACCAATTGAAGTGAAGCATCCGGTTCACTTAGTCATGGCTTTCTTATAGTGCAATTTCAATTTCATTGAATAGAGGTGCATTAAAAAATTCATAACTTCGTCAATTTTTGTCCAATTTCAACAAATAAATACTTTTTAGATACATATTAACGTCCATTATCCACAAAATATATATTTTGGCCATTTAGGTGGACCGTTAAATATTAGGATGAACCAAAATAAAAAAATTAATAAATAAACGACTTTTTCAAATTTTAGAGGGCTAGGGCCCGGTTACGCAATGTTCGATATGGCTCAAAATGTACAGTTATTAGTTTTTTACCTATACGAACAAGTTTCCGGGTTGTCCCGTTGATTTTCACATACTTCGAAAATAAGAACCACTCTAATGTACATATTGATAAAAAATGGTTTTACCTGACTCAAAGTAGACGATCGTATTATGTCTTGCTTGATGAACAAGAGCCTCAGAGGTCTTGTAAAAGTAAGCGTTTTATTTCCAAAGTTATGTTCATGGCTGCAGTGGCCAGACCACGTTTTGATTATGCTAGAAATAGTACTTTTAGGGAACGGTCGAAACTTGACCCCTTGCTTATCAAAAGCTGGTCAAACGAAGCAGCAAGAACCGAGAATATAAGTAATATGAATTCATTTGAAAAGGATACCTCAATTTGGGACAAAATAAAAACAGAAATGTATACCATAATATGGGACAGAGGGAGTAATAACTCAAAGTATACTATTCTTTCGTCTGAAAGCAAAACTCGCTTCTAGTCGTTAATCGTCCGAATTCCCTTGCAAAACGCAATCTAACAATTCCATATTCTATGTGTGTGGTGCAATATCTGATCTATTGTCAAATTCTCCTTCATTAGGCCTTCCCCTTGCCGTTCGTATAGAAATTGCTACATTTCAAGCTGTTGCTAACGGTCTGCTTAGCTCTCAACTGACGGCTGTTTTTTGTACAAGATATAGCTCATCTCTTGCATTTGTAGACTTCTTACGATCTTATCCTGGAATTCTACGGTAACTTCTAAGTGCATCGAAATGTTTAACAGTTGGCTATTTGTTGATTTTTTTTAACATATTACCTGCATGTAGCTGTCCTATGTCCTTCGTTAATTAGATTTACCACTTTTGCTGCTGGAGAAAGGGTTTCATTCATTGATTGTCATTAACTTAAAAAATAAATCACAAGCAAATAGTACAGGGTGGGCAAAATTCGACGTTGCTATGGGGGATCTCGATAACTATAATAGATAAAGTAAAACGGATGGCGCATCCTCGATCTCTTTGGAGAAAAACTCAATGGTGGAAACTAAATTTATGTATCGTCTCTTGTTTTTGAGTTATAGCCAAAACTTAATAAATAGTCATTTGTCCACTTTCAGTATATTGCAATATCTCAATTGTTCACCATTTGACAAAAATTGTAAAACAAAAATCTCATTGTTTAACTGTTTTTGATGTAACAATAAGTCGATTATTAAACCAAAGTAGAAAAACTGAATTTTTAACGTTTTACAAACTACTTTAAACAACGTTAATTGTTTATTAACAAACGAATGCAAAATATTACATTGCATCTGATATATAGTTGCAATTATTTATTAGTTGTTATAGAGGATATCCTAGGCCACCTACATAAAATGTTTAACGATTTTAAATTTCCATAAAATAAAAGTATTAATGAGAAATTTCAGTGGTACTTTAATTTTATCCGAGAGTGTATTTTTTTAAAACTTTTTAAATGTGATTTTTAATAACATTGTTATCTGGTAGTTTACAGAAAATTTAACTCAAAAATTGTAAAATAAAAGTTTATAGGAAACTTATAACACAAAATAGAGAAATTTCACAAAACATTTACAGTATTTTTTGTAACTGTTCTCTATTAACATCTAAATATTTTATTCTAAACCTTCCCTCAGATTTAAATCGTGGCCTTTATTAACTGAATGTAGAATCTTAAAAGTATCTTCATTAAAGTGGTTGAATGTTATTGTAACAAATGATCTTCAGGTTTGGCCCACACTCATCACCTTGTATTATATATAAGCCGCAGTTGTTGGATTTAGGTATTGTCCTTTATTATTAATTGAAAGTTTACCGATGTTCCTTGAAGGTGTGCTTATAATGTTAAATTTATTCCCAGTTACATACACGGTGGTCCATCTCAGAGGTAACAACCGACTTTGTTGAGTTATGTAGCATTTTTGAAAAAAATCGCCGTGATACGTCGATTTTTGTTTCAAGGGATGATATTTTCATCTTCATAACCTTAACCCCCTAACCACCCCTAACTTCACCCTCCTTTAAGGGAAAGTAGGTTGAGTGATATATCTTTGAAAAGCTCTTTTGATTCTGAATACAACGGTGTCATTTGTTTTCATTTTCGTTGATTCCGGAGGAAACAACGAAACACTTCGAAATTGCAATTCCACCTGTTTGGACGCCACAAAGAAAAGTTAACAATCCAGTAGGGAATGTAAAATTAATGTGTGATTTATTAACATAAAAGAACAAAAAATTAATAACAATGAACAATAAACAACAGGAATAAAGATTCTGTTCGAAACGTCGTCTTACATTAGACAACATGACTGGAGTTAACAAACGGCGTTCATTCAAAATTATATGCCTTTTTATGTACAAATAATGTTCGACATTTAATGGATTCTATTACATTAATTCCCGGCATTTGCTCAGATCATCTATTCATACAGTTTGACCTTAATACGTAATTTTAACCTCTTGCTCCGCCTTTCAAAATAATCTTTAAATATAATGACTACGACATGGACAAAGCGACATCGGACTTGTTAAATTTCATTAAACACAATCCAGAAATGAATGCTATTACTATCTCCGAATTCCACTCTAATTTCGAAAACTCCATGAAATCCCCTAAAATCACAAAGCACCCATACAAATATCCGTTACCTAAATATATTCTCCGACTCCTTAAATATAGAAGACAACTGTACCGAGACATAAGACTTGACAAAACTAAAACAGAAATTTAATAGCCTAAATCAAACATTCAATAACTTATTTTGGAACATAAGAAGGACACTTGTCTTGGTAGTTGCTAAAAAAATAATTTATCCAGAGGCAAAACGTTTTGGAGAGGAATAAAAAGCTATCCAAGTACAAATAAACAGAATTCTCTTATAAACTAACTAATCCAATTGACAATTCACTTCGTACTGACGATTACACTATTGCTAATACATTTGCAGAATATTATGACAATACGTACAAACAGACAACAGACGTTAACTGCGACAATTGCCCTCATTTACTTACTAACCAATGAAATCGAATAACGTTGATGAGATGATCCAATAAAATTCTAATTACGATGCGTAACAGACCACGCTCTATGTTATGCATGGCAATTTACCCTGGGTCGTATCTAATCAGATAATCTCTCATGTTGGTATTGCCTAGCAACGCGTTGGTTCATTTTCTATAGCGTATAAAACGTCAGTTATTGCCGGACTTTTGAGCAGTTTGCTCCTGAATTCGATCTGTTTGTATTTTCGGGTGAAGTGTTAGTGCTTTCATCAGTAATAGTATTCATAGGCATTTCTCAAAATCTTGGTAAGCTCATTTTTACTACAATTATTGTGGCGCAGATAAATACACGTCTGACACTTGGTGTCACTAAATTTAATTTTTCAAATTAAGAAGTGTGAACTTTCTGTTCGGCCAATTGTCTTCCCGAATCTAACTCGTGACTGATTTTTCCTAGGCAATTATTAGCGTCTGGATCACTCTTGCTTGTTGCTTCTAGAAAATCGTGATCCTGCCGCTAATAATTGCCGGCAAAATCATAGGCACTCGTTATATTACTGTTGATAATAACTTTTGCTACGACACCATAAGAAACTTGTCAATAGAGCACAATTAAGTGGGCTAGAAACATGACAATATCATTCATATGTCAAAAATCCCATATCGTCACTTATGTGATATCATTTCGTAAGAGGTTGCATTTATCAAGCGTGCTTATGAACTATCAAATGTTGACAGTTTCTGTCAGGCAGAATCGTTGTGTTTGTATTTATATATTCAGGTAAGTTATTGAAAACTTTTGCTATTTGCTTCATTGTAATTTATAGTACTACGACCTTTAGAAAATATGAGTGCGGAGAAGATTGATTGACTGTACACCACCCGAAGTGAGTAAACCAGCTCGAAACAGGATATCCATCATGATATAAATATAGTGAATTACATGAAATTAAGAGCACTGTTGAAGCGAATATTAGATGGTTATAAGCCGAAGATATCAAAAACTTTGACATCACAGGAAATTATCCGATTTCTTCACGAATATTAATAAAACGTTGAAAAAACAGATATGTTTGGTGTCGTAGGAAAAAATTAGATATTTGACACTTTTCGCCCTCGTTATGAAATATACTATTTATAGACATGTCAAGGACTGGTACAAAAGACGAAATAATTTTCCAACTGTTCCATCCCATAACGACACACTAGACGAAGACGATTATTTTGCTCTCTTAAACGCGCGCAAAAATACTGCTCCAGGCTATGACCAAGTTTCCAGACAAGTCCTAAAAAACCTTCCCTATGATATCCATAAACAAATAATTGATATTTTCTGGTATTGCTATTCGGAACAGTATTTTCCACAAGAGTGGAAACAGGGTATCATAATTTGTTTTCCCAGACGTAATTGTGATCCATCACTGCCTTCTAGCTATCGTCCTATCACGCTTCTTCCAGTGATTTACAAATTATTCGAACCCTTAATCAAACAAAAACAGCTAACAACCATTGAACGCCTTATTCTTATTTACCAATTCGATTTCCTACCCAAAGGATCCACTATTATGCCAATGATAATTTTAACTTAAAACTGCCAAGCAACTGACCTCGATGGCAACAAGTCCACCATTACATTTCTGGATATCCAGAAGACGTTCTACAATCTGGCATCTAGGTTAGCCATCTATTAAACAAAACCTATGCACTTAATTAATCTTATAGGTCAGTTCCTGTCCAACAGATCCCTAAGGGTTCGAATTGGTCAATCATTCTCCCACTATTTCACCCCTGAGCAAGGTGTCCCTCAAGGATTCCCCTCTATGATCTCCTTTATAACTTATATTGTTCAGACATATACAATCTCAAGCCCAACTATTTTAACCCATCAGCGTATGCCCTTTTATTTGCAGAAAACACTGCACTCATATCTCACGCCGCTCCTACATTGGACAAAGCAATGCAAACTTTACGGCAGTTGATCTACATTTTACAGCATTGCAAAATAAATCCAAATAAAACATATCTACAATATCCATCAACAATTGACCAATTATTCCATCCCAACACTGCAAATACCTGGGCATACTTTTTGACAATAATCATTTAGAGCACATTCAAAACAATTGTAAACCAAGATAATTTCAAGGGTAAAATATTTTAGGGGCATTAACGTTCAAAAATAAGGGCATCTCAATAGAAACTGCGCCTAAAATATACAAATATATCTGTCGGCTTATTCTTGATTATGGCTGTTTCCTTTTTTCCAATCCAGTCCCACTACTACAGAAAATATTAATGTTGCTGAACGTTCTGCATTGCGTTGTCTCGAAAAATGACGACATCGCAATAACCCTCTCCACAGCTCATCCATGAATTCTGTATAAAAAAAGCAAAAGTTGTCCCTATCGATGGACGCGCTCTACCCATTATTGAAAAATTCGCACTCAATGACTTGAATGTGAATTTAATAAACAAATTTTGTCTTTACGTAACCCAGCTAAATTTAAACATCCCCAAACCACCCTTCACCAATATATAGTCCTTCATTAAAAACTCATCCAGCAATTAGCTATACCTAATGTACAAACATTACGCCAGAGTACATACTGCTCCAGGAAACAAATAGAGGAAATATACAGAGTGTGGCAATGGAGAGAGTAGTCAGATATGAGATGAAGTTGTGTGAGTTAGAGGAGGAGAGATTGGTGAAAGAGGTATGGAAAACGTGTGTGGTGTATGATACAGGTGGAGAATGTATCGGAGGGTGGGATTTTTGGAAGCTAAAGCGAAGAGATGGATAGAGAGTGGAGTGAATGTGGCGGCGTGGGTGAATGAGAAGGAGAAGTAAGTGGAAATTCAGAAGTTGCAGGGATGTATTGCGAAGAGTAAATATAATGTATGAGAGGTGGCAGGTGCATGGGAAGCTGCTGAGGTATTAGAGTGAGAGGGAGTTGCGCAGGGAGGAAATGGTGACGCTGGCAAGAGCCAGATGTGAATCAGGAGAGAGGGAGGAAAAGATCGATGGGTGTAAAGCAGAAGTCGCCAAAGTGGTCTATATAGACCCCCAGGGGTCTATTTACCAAACGTAGGGGTCGATCTGAGCCAGGGGGTCGAATGGGGGTCGATCCTATTCGAGGGGGCCTATTGGGGTCGAGGGAAAAATAAGATATTTTTCATAAAACTATTGTTACACAATGTACTATTACTTTAATAAATATTTAAAATCATAAAATAAATGTACAACAAACACAGTACCTAACCTGATGGATAGTTTCATTTTTATTAACTGAAAATTTCTTTTATGGGGGTCGATGGAGATTTCGAAAAATTATATAGGGGTCGATGATCAAAAAAGTTTGGCGATCCCTGGTGTAGAGTATGGGAAATGTGTAATATGTGAATGGGAGATACATGGAGACATTTGGCAGAGGAGTGCGAAAGAGTGCGTGAGGAATGGGTGGAAGGGGGAAAAACTGTAAATGAATGGATGAGAGAGGACGGAGCCGGGGTGAAGTCTCTGGCGAGATTGCGGTGGAAAAAAGAGAAGAGAAGGGCGAGGAAGTGATGAAATAGAAAATGTAGTATATGCCAATAAAGATTCTTTTTTTTAAATTTAGTTGCTTAATTAATAAAAGATTTAAATACTAATTAATGATACACTCCACAAAATTTTGAATTTTTCAAGTGATTATTCCAAAATTAAAAATAATTTAATTTTGTATTGGTAATTATTAGACATATATTTTTATATTTGGCTGCCTATAAATTTAGTAATTAATTTTCCTATTTGATTTTCTGAGTACCCATTATTAAGTGCTATCTATTTATTTGTTTGAATTTCGGTTTCCATTTTTTACTTTCTCCGCTACGAAGTACGGGAAAGTAGATGCCATTTCAACAATATCTGGAAAAAAATGTGTTTGTGTGTGTCCGTGTGTGTCTGTATGTGTGGCTGTGTGTGTGTGTGTTTCTGTCTGTGCGCGCTGTATCTCAAAAACTAGAGAAATTGATATGAAACTTTGAACATGCGTCTTATTTGATAATCTGAAGAACTGAAAAGCTTTTGGTAAAATTTCGTACTTCCGAATATTTTCCTTAACAGTTTTTTTGTGACTTGGGACAATGTTTTCAGAACTTTTTTCATGTCTTTTTTAAGGACATTTTTAAAAGACCTTTCTTAGACGATTCTTTTTCAGGACTTTTTAAGAAAGACTTTTTTTTTTGGACTTTAACGCCCGGTTTCTCCAACGAATCTTAAAATACGTCTAACTTAAGTACGTCTTATTTTTAAGTAGTTCTTAACTTTTTGTTCTGTTGCACCAAACAAATTTATACATACTTAGGTAAGATTTCATTACACGTGGCAACGTTGCATTTTCGCGTCAGTTTGATAGGCTGTCCTATGTCAAATTCATTTCTAACCTTCCTGTTGTTGAATTTTGTGTGGCAAAATTGCAAGCAAAGCGTGTTAAGCGTAAGAAGTGCAAAATTTATTAGAGTCGTTGGTATCGGTACACAACAACAAACAAATAGAAGTAAGGAGCATGGGATTCCATCACCCAGGAACTAAATACATGCAGAGAGAGAAAGATTCCCTAAAAAAGTGGGCAAACATGAAGCATGGAATAAGGAAGAGTGTTGCAGAAAGTAAGAAAGAACTGTTTAAGACAGGTGGAGGTACAGCTGAAGATGACGATTTTATGATCATTATTGAATGAGAAATCGGTGGTTGGGTTGTCGAATCCTTCGGACAGTAATGTGGATTATCTGCAATTTCTACATCATCTACATCAAATGCAAATGCACATCACTTCTAATAGATTATTGGCCATTTCATGAATACTTCCAATAGCAGACATACGTTGTTGCAAATTGCTAATTTTATAGGTTAGAATCCGAATCTTAAGATGCCATTTTTGGCGTCTTATAATGTAAGACCTTCTTATGACTAAGATCTGATTTATGGTTGGTGCAACACTTCTTAATTTTAAGATAGGTTTTATCTACATAAGATTCGTTGGAGAAACCGGGTGTAAGGGCCTTCATTTTCAGGATTTCTTTTTAAAATCTTATTAACAGGATTCTTTTTTGAGGAATTTTTTCTCGAGACGTTTTTGGGACTTTTTCCTGAACCCTTTGTTAAGGACTTATTTTCGGGATTTTTTTCAGAACAAATTTTTCAGAATTTTCTTCATGACATTTTTTAGAATTTTTTTTCATGACCTCCTTTTGGACCTTTTTCAAATTGAAATTTATTTAATTTCCAAGAAGAATGATTACAACATCCATGGGTTAGTCAGGCTATTATGTTTACGTATTATGAAATAAAAATTAAAAAATAATAGCCTATTTAAAACAATATCTACAAGTAAAACTTAAAATCTACCGAATAAAAGAGACATGATTACAATAAAAAGACATACACAAAGAAAACAATTTAAAATATTGGTCAATTAAGATTAGAATTTTAAAAATTTTAAAACTTTTTATTAGGACTTTTTCAGATATTTTTAGCATTTTGTTTAAGACATTTTCAAAAAATTTTATTTCAGGAATTATTTTAATTTTTAATTTTCAGGGCAATTTTTCAAGACAATTTTTTATATTTCATCAGGACTCTTTTTCTGAACTTTCTTCAGGACTTATTTTAGGACTTCCTTTCAGCACTTTTTAGGACTCTTTTTTGGGACATTTATTTCTGGTCTTTTTTTCACGGCTTTTTATCAGGACTCTTCTTTTCAAGTCTTTATTTCGAGGACTGTTCCTCCACGACTTTATTTCGAGGACTGTTCCTCCACGACTTTTTTTCGAGACTCTTTCGAAACGTTCTTAAGAACACCTTGTTCAGGACTTCTTTTCAGGATATTTTTCAGAATTTTCTTCATTACATTTTTTTCAGAATAATTTTTTCGGGAAGCCTTCTTTACAGGAGTTTTTTAGATCCAATATTTCAGAACATTTTTTATAGGATTATTTTTCAGGACTTATTTTCAAGACTCTTTTTGGGATTTTTTTCGGGACAATTCCTTCAGTCTTTTTTAATGTTTTTTTAAAGGAAATTTTCACAGGTTTTTTTCAGAAATGTTTTTTTAAGACTGTTATTACAGGATTTTTTCAGGATATTTTATAAGGACTGCCTTCAGGACTGATTTAAAGACGTTCCTTCGGGACTTTTTAGGACTCTTTTTTGGACTTCTTTCTGGGTTTTTTAAGGACATTTATTGCTGGTGTTTTATATGAAGACTTAATTTTTTTTTATTTTCCAAAACAGTTTCTCCAGTTTTTTCAAATATTTTTTGTCAGAACTCTTTTTTGCGAACTTTTTAACAGGACTTTTTTTTAGATTTTTTACAACTTACGGTAAAGATTATTAGAATTTGAAACATAATTTGTCATTTTTACCTTTTCATAATTTTGACGTTTCAAACGACAGTATCATCCGATCATGTGAAATGTTCGATTTAAAATATGATATAAATATGAATAGCTATTATATATCAAATCGGAGAAAGTAATATGATAGCCACATCAATATTTTTTACAACTAATAAATTGATTAGAATATCTTGCGACACTATTTAGCATAGATACTAATGGTAAGAGAAATTGACAGATAGACGATCGCTATATATTATATTTACATTTGGACATAATGAATCTAATCATATTTATATTCTTCCGCTGATATTAACACTGCATTATCAGATAAGCTTACGAGAGGCATTATAGTCGTCGCTTTTGATATCATTATCTCATACATTTATTTAGCAGTTATCTGATTAACCTAGAAATGTAATAGGTTCATTTAAACATCATTTTTATTTTACTCTTCAAATTAACCGTTTGGTAATACATTTTAGGTAATAGAGAGTAATTAAGGAAGTGCCGAATAATGTAATGAAGTGTTAAATTTTTCGAACAAGCCGGCTATTTATTCAATTAGTCAAGGAACTAAAATTATTATCGTGCGAAATTGTATGTTGTTGTTGGACATGCTATTTCTTATCACGCCCATTAAATGTGTCCTTAGACTAAACGATAAGGAATTTCTTTCAAATTTTACAGCGATACAATTCAAAGTAAGTTTAATTATATGTATAATAAACTAGTAAAATTCCAACGTTTCCTTTTTCTTGTTTTTTTTAAGGGTGTTTGAAAGGAATGCAGGTTAGGGAGAGCGAATTAAACTGATCCAAATTAAGCACGTGATTACTGGAAAACTGATTTAGAAAACCCCATTCATAAATTGGGGTGTCTTTTTGGGGATGGAAATAGAAATAGCCGAGTAAAATCTGGAAACTTATGAAACTATGCTAAGGAAACGTAATTTTAAAAAGCCCTATTGACAAATTGGTGTTGTTTTTAGGGAATGGACATCGAAATGGCCGACTAAAATTCTAAAACCTCTTATTTGAATAGAATTCGACCTCCGAATTAACGGAAATTTAATGTATTCTGAAAAACTTTCTTGGTCAAAATATGAGGATTTTTAATGTGGTAACTTAAAAACCATTAAATTAGGTTATATTTGGTTTATTTTAATTTATATTTTTAATGTTTTATGGTAGTTTATTTTATGGTTATTCTTCAAATTTTATTTTTTATAAAAGATATACAGGGTCCTGCATTTCAGCTCGCGTGTTCTATAGATCATTTACTAATTTTGATATTTTGCAGAATAAATTTGTATCCTAGAATGTTTTTCAGGAAAATATTTTTGATTATACAGAGTGTCCCAAAAAAGTGTGACGTCATGATAATATATTTTTTTAGATTACATGCTGTATATTTTATTGCTTATTTGGGTACCTTTTATGGTTGCCTAGATACTCCTATAATTTTATTAAAATCGATTCTGTGATATCAGCAAAAAAATATAAAAACTAAAAAAAATCAGTTTTGCACCATTGCAATGAATTTAATAATGTAAAAGTTTGAAGCATTGTTAAGCTTAAGTTCTTTATACTCAAGAATTATTATTTACGATGACAAAATATATTTCTTGAGTATAAAGAGTTTAAGCTAATAATGCTTTAAACTTTTACATTACTAGTCAAAGTAGTCTCTTGTCACTTTGTTAAATTGTTATGTCAATAAATTGTTTTTCAAAGCCACCTTCGATTTTTATTCAATAAAATGGCTATTGGAATAGTTGATAAAACGAATTTTATGCAAATAACTTTTAATGCGTTAGGAATTTCGATAGGGTTGTTATTAGGAAAAATGTTTGTTTTTTAATGCCGCATGGAAAGAAATAAAAATATACAGGAGCTCCAATTTAAAATAAGAAAAATAAAGTGCTTTAAATTTTGGAATGTTTGACACTAAATTTTGGACACCCTTTAGAATTCACATCAATCAAACTTGGTTAACGGGATCATCAGACCTTATTATTAAGGCACTATTTTTATTTTGTATTAATTTTTTTAACCTATTTTTTTTGCTGATATCACTGAATCAATTTCAATAAAATTATAGGGTGTATGTAGGCAATCATAAAAGGTACCCAAATAAGCAATAAAATATACAGCATGTAATCTAAAAAAATATCATGACGTCGCACTTTTTTGGAACACCCTGTATAATCAAAAATATTTTCCTGAAATGCATTCTAGGATGCAAATATATTCTGCAAAATATCAAAATTCTAACTTAATTAGTACATGAGCTATAGAAGAGTGGAGGTGAAATGCAGGACCCTGTAAATTCATATAAATACTTAACAAGATGTTATGTTTCAGAATCATCGAAAGAATAATCTTCGTCTTCTTCGACTACATATGAATAATCATTCTGTAGAGTTTAAAAACCTTTAAAATGTCCAATGCATCTTTGGGAATTTTGGGAATTACTTTATTTGTTTTCTCTCTATTGCATTTTTTGAGGTTTCTTAACGATACCTTTTAAAATCTTTGTTACGCGCCTTCAGCGCTTCCTCGCTTAGTTGTCCCATTGGTAGGAATGCAGCCAAAATTATTTCTAGTCCATGAAATACATTTTGTTTACGAAAATGTTATAATGTGCGCATTATTTAATTCTATGGGCAGCATAAATGGGGTACATTTAACACTCAATTTCATTAAACTCGCATTTGCGTGTTTAATCTGCTTATTAAACACGCTAATTCGCGCTTTTTTTTCAATTGTAATTGTAATTACAACTTTTTTTTTAATTTTGATTTTGTTTTTTTATTTTTATTTTGATATTAATTTTGATTTTAATTTTCGTGAACAAAGTATAGTGTACAACTCGCATATAATGACTATTAATCACGAGAACGATGTTTGCAGAACGAGCCGTAGGCGAATGGAGCAAATCGTTATATGCTCGTTGTACAATATACTTAGTGCACAGTTGGTGGCATATTATATCATAGATACTTTTTAACCAAGTACCCGGCGAACTTTTCAACATTTATTTCATATCTACTGACAACCACTATCATGACTGTGTGTAGTTTTTACTTTCTCCGTAACGAAGTACGAGAAAGTATTGTGATCGTGATTTTTTTTTCAAAATTTTTTTTTACGGAAATATCCGTTTTGGGGTCCCTAGATGCCATTTCAACAATTTCTGGAAAAAAAAATGTTGTGTCTGTTTGTGTGTGTGTGTGTGTGTTTGTGTCCGTGCGCGCTGTCTCAAAAACTCATAGAGTAGTTGATATAAAACTTTGAACATAAGTCTTATTTGATAATCCGAAGAACTGAAAAGCTTTTGGTAAAATTTCGTACACCGGAAGTGGGTGTTTACCTTAACTGTCTTTTGTTTTTTGCCAATATTTTCTTAAATATGAAAAATATCACAAAAACATTTAAACAAACTTTTGCTTGAAAATAATTTTCATAATTTTTTTTTCATCATTGCTATTTGAGAAAAAAAATTATTATTTTTATTTTATTTTTGGTTTATAATTATGAAACGATAAGAGTTACAGTTAATTTGTATGAATAATAATTGAAGACCTTACAGCAACAACGAGGCAGATCCATTTTAGCAAATTGTTCAGGAGGTAAAAAAAACATTTTTACAATAATTAGGTATGTTTTTGGTGATTGAAATTTTCTTCTATAATAATCTATTTTAAATCAGATTACCTAATAGACATTGCGAAACAATTCCAGTTTCGGATTATTTGTTATTATTAATAATATTTTGGATCTGTCTCGTTGTTGACAGAAAATAAAGAAAAAGGGACACATTTATTATGGTGTATTGATTTTATTGCTACAAAACAAGATGTTATTAATTTTTTACATTTTATTCATTTGTATCTTCATCTGTTACATCAGTCTCGTTTCCATTTTCTGGGCCAGTATCAGAATATAGTGACCTATAAAATGTGAAATCATTTTGCTTATTTGCCAATGTCATTATATTTTTCAATTTTGCAACGGTCCAGAGTAGGCTCAGAATGGCTCTGAAGGTATGGTTTCAGTTTTCCTAGCTATTTAAAATTCCGGCATAATCAAAAAATTTGCAGATCTCGAATAATGGATTTCTTCCAGTTGACTGTGGTATGATATTAGCCGGATCTGTGAAATTGCAAATTTCTCTTTATCCTTATTAGTTATATATTTTTTTAAAAGCGGTTTGTAATGTTCAACAAAATTGAATATCATATTTTGCTTTATAGGTACTATTTCACATTTTCTTGACGATTTCTTGAAATGTCGGAGATATTCTTGTGGAAGATATACACGTTTCACTTTTCTCATGTATTTTTCGACGACTCCGAAACATCTGTCACACGGAAAAAAGCTATGCCCAGGCTCAGGAAAGCGATGCATAAGTTTTTTTATCCTTCCAGAATGGACTAAAGAATATAAATAACAAACAAGAGAAAAAATTTTGTGCTGCGCAGTTATCAGAAAATAGATACAGTATATCAACATTTTTGTCTAGAATGTTAAAAATGTAACGGTTTAAAAAAAACTATTCTTTCATTGGGTGTTTTTTTACCCTCTGCTTCATGGTACATATAATAATAAGGCTTTCCTGATTTCCCCGAATATATACAAAAGTTGAACATCCACAGTTGCCTTAAGTAAAAAGCATCGCCAGCTGGAACTTTTGGTAAAGGTGAGTTTTGTTGAAAATCAAAAGAAAGTGTATCGACTTTGAGATCGTTTCTTGCCAAAACCTGCTTCATTTAATGGTCATCCTAAGAAACTTTAGATTTATCAAGGTGTAACTATTTTTTTTATTTCCTAGCTCTTTCTATTCATCGCCAGTTAACTCTTTGTTTTTGAGTTGATTTTCTAATGTATCGCACGTTTGACATGGCTCATAGGATGACGAAATGAATAGTAGTAGCATTACGAGCTCTCCCAGTCCCGGTTTTCTTACGTTCGCGCTTTATCTCTCTACATATTGTCAATCAACATAGGTACTCATCTTGTGCATGTTTATTTCCCATGCTATAAATTTTTTTTAGAAGAATTACACGAGTTTCTGGGTCAATTTGTTCAAAACACTTGTACTTTTTACACTTACAGTCCTTTCCAGTAAAACGAGCTTTTACTATCTTTCCTCTTGAACTGATATCCTGCTGTCCTTTTGCTCTTTTCGATTTACTTGCATTGCGTTTCCACTTTTCTGGACATCTTCTTTATCTTCTGAATTGCTGGTGGAAGGTACATAGTCATCAAAGATCCAACACTCTCTTCAAAACTATTTATGTCACTCGAACTCATTTTAATAGATAGCAATAACGAGAGCACTGTTAGCTGGCTAGCATACAATTCACAATAATTAACCACTGAGTGGTTCAGAGCTCCGGATCTGATTCGTTGTTGCTACAAATAGAAGTGAGAGTCAGATCCATTTTACGTATATTTTTCCCATTTTAAAAACACGTAGAGACTCGTCGTTGCACCAACACATAGATGCTATTTTTAAGTATATAAAAATGTACTTAACTCAATTTCGGAAAAAAATGGACCTGACTTGTTGTTGATGCAAGATCTTCAATTGTAGAGAATGCCAAAATGAACAACTTCTAAAGAATAAGTTTTTTTCTAAATTCTGTTAGTTTTTGAGTAAACCGAGTTTTTCAAGTATAATTTTTCCATCTTTCATAATTTTGACGTTTTAAACGTCAGTTTCATCCGAGTTTACGCAACGCTCGATGTACATTTAAAATATGATTTCAATTGAAAATAAACCATGAAAACGTAAATATAAATGGCTATGATACCATCAAGTCGGAGAAAGTAACATGATGGCCACATCACCCTTTTTTATGAATTCGAGGTCTACTTTTGTTATTTTCGCTGATAATTCTGCATTTCGGAAAAACCTCCTTTTATTACCGTTTTTTGTATTGCCAAAACCTGACTTAAGTGTATCTACAATTAAGCCGCATCGTTCGTTGAATTCTTTTCGAATGCGAGCTTTTTTTCTTTGCACCTCCTCGAACCTGCCATTTCTTGATGGGCAGATACAGTAGACACTCAAACATTCGAATCTATGCGTGCATTTGTTCCACGTGATTGAATTGCGTGGAGGTGACGCTACACATAAGACACCTTTGAGTTGAAGCGCATTACATACTTTGTCATCTACGATTTGGGCCATACTTCAACTTTTATATCTGGAATTATTATATTGGGATTCTCCATATGATCGATACTGCGGTAGATTATTTGAAAAACTGAATCTTCAAAGGCCTACAATGCACTATTGATGCTGAGCTCGGATTTTGCCAAATTATCTTTTTTTCGCACTTAAACGAATAGGAATGACACAATCACAGCCGAATCACTTACGTCATGGCAATAAAAAGACTGTTTATAGGGACTGTGGTCAGATGAGCCATAAAACCCTTATTTGGTATACAGGTATAACTCGCGAAGTTCTACATCTGAATGACCGGCGCAACTGAATGGTGTCCAGTACGGTCCATCAAATCTTGTAATGGAATGCTGGTTTCTCAAGTTTCTGTCACTGGGACATTATGTGCAGGGATTCTCTGCAGTTTGGACGATCTTCTATGATGGACATGTTTTTGAGCACTAGTTCTTATTATTCGATATTGATGCCTAGATAACTAAGCTGTACTAATAACGCCTATTAGTACAGCTAGTGCATCTTCGCGCAACATACACTATGGTTACACTTCCATTGATGTCTTATATATATCTCTATATTTCT
The DNA here is from genome assembly GCA_910593695.2 of Ocypus olens. Classification (NCBI taxonomy): domain Eukaryota; kingdom Metazoa; phylum Arthropoda; class Insecta; order Coleoptera; family Staphylinidae; genus Ocypus; species Ocypus olens. The sequence continues at coordinate 38,684,124 of OU343058.1, forward strand.
GGGCTAGTTTTGGAGTTGTTGACATTACTTCATATAGAACTTTTCACACGTCCTTCCCATCTCAAATTCATTTGCGTTTCGTTTGTCAACACAAATGCAGGTAAACCCAGTCGCTGTTTGCCTGCAGGAGACTCACTTCCGGGAATCCTATAAATCTGTTGCGGGTGCGACTTCTACCGGAAGGACTTCCGTGCTGGGGAGCGTGCGTGTGGGGGTATTGCAGTTCTAAAAATACCGTCCATTCCGAAACAATAAATATGAATTCGCCTTTTCAAGCTGTTGCAGTTAGAGTGCATTGTGCTGATCCGATTTCGATTTGCTCACTATACATTCCTCTTCGAGAGGTTCTCCAATTATAAGACTGGAGTAGTCTCCCCCGAAGTCCTTCCTAATTATTAACTATTTGAACGCTCATAAGCCATTAAATATCTATTTCAAAAAGACTATGCTGTTCTTTTAAACACTTTTTGAGAGCAAATGGCAATATGCAGCAGAGTGCGCATATAGATTATGAAAACACCTGTACTTTTATAAGTTGCTTAGGAAACAATAATATTAATCTGGCATTAATAAACTTTATTTAAATGGTAAGCTTTCAATGTTTACGAGGGTTAGCGAAACACAATCGCACAATTTTTGTTCTTCGTCCAATTATCAATGTGTTGTATTTTTGTCTCTTGGCTTTGCTGGAATTAGTTTAAGTTTGGTTTGGTCAGCTAAACGCTGCATTTCTCAGTGTTTTAAAGACCTAAATATCCACTTGTACTTCTTAAGCAACAAAAACAGTAAATTTTATATTTTCACTTCAATCAGATATTTCTAAAGGAAAATTTCCTAGGTGTATGTCTTTTTATGCCTTCTAACTTTATAGTTTTCTGGTTTGTTGGTCTTTTATTTATCTGGATGTATTATTACTAATTTTATAGCTTCAGTTTTCAAATCTTTCTCTCTTTTTCAGTTCTTACACCTTTTCCCTTCTCCAGTTATTATGTCGTTCTCCCAGGACAAATTTAAAATCATTAAATGGCAAAATCACGAGAACTTAATCGAACAATGTCGATCCATATTTCTATTACAACGGAAGTTACGTCTTACAGTGAAGGCTTTGCGTATTACAAATTTTGCGGTTTGTCAATTTCATGTAACATATGGTATATTAGCTTGGGACCACTCTGCTATTATGAAACGTCTGTTTGATCTATACGACGTGCAGTATGGGTTTTTTTGAATGTAAAGAATCATCAGGACTGCAAGGGAACATTCACTGAATTAGGTATTCTGACATTACGATCACTGTATAAATATGTATCGTGTATGTTCAGAAAATCATTACATGAAATAACTTTCATACAGTCATGTATCAAAACGAGAACAGTGCCAAACAGTTTTCTTGCGTTTTATACAATTTATGAATGCTTATGATAAACTTGCAACATAATGCATGCAATAAAACCAAGAATTCTGCAATATATTTGATCCTTTTACTGTAAATATTAGTTTCTAAAATTTCGAAAACTTTCGATTGTAAATAAAATATCTATTATTTATTAGCCATAGCTATCGATAATTATCGACAGAGCTATCTACTATTTTCCAACTCTACCTACAATCTAATCTATTCTCAATAGACCTCTAGCAAGGCGGATGGAAATTAGGTTTGATCAAAGCATTCTTTTACTAATTAATGGGTGTAGGCACCCAGAAATGCTGCTTTTACTATGGAGATTTATAAAATTTCACACAAGTCAAATATTTGTCGTTAAAACATGGTGAACTTTTTAGAATTCAGTCGAACGTTTATCCTAAGTTGATTTATAAAAATTTAACTCCTCTCTTACATTTTCATTTACTACCGAATACGGGCAACATCACCATTAAAACCAAATGTATCAGGCGAAATATCTATAGATGATATGAATCATTCTATATACGCATCTCAACATGGCCCATTACGACCTGCATATATGTGGGCATTTCATAATTTATTTACCAAACATTGCCATTTATTATTTTTAGGCATTTGCTGAGAAAAGGTAAGCCCACAGCACACTTTGTACCGTTTTCGTGCGATAAAAACAATACATCTTGAAAGAGATTTATGACCTTTACATACTCGTATTTCCTACATTCTTCTGGCCCCATTTTCTTGGTGCATTATTAAAAATAATTATCGAAAATGATCCAATACGTATCTCCGGCAGAACCGTAATAAAGTTTGCGGTATTCTTCCGAACGTGTACAATGATAATAAAAAAAAAACATATAAATTGATGGACCTTTCTATTGACCTGGCAGCTTGAACTTGCTATTCTCCGTGTTAACCCTTGCACTTGCACCGTTTCCCAATATATAGTATGTCGAAATAATTTAATTTTTTGTTGTAGACATCTATATTTTAACATACTTCGTGCAAATAATTTAAAATGCAGATCACCGAAACACAAGAAAATATAGTATCTTATTTATGAAAGTAACCTAACAAAAGTGATTCTATGATGGGCTCCATAGATTTATTTTGTACATGTTTTGATGGCGTGCGAGTATAATGGAATTGAAAATTGATGTAGTCATCATGTAACTTTCTCAATTTTTTATTAAATTGATCACGTTACAAAAATACCCAGAAACGCAAAGAAAGACTCCAGACAAGCCATCCGGGTTTACTAAACTAGCGTGACACCGCGTTTATGTCACGTCGTCCGGAGGGCCGGTGAAAGTAAAACACCGGTAATGTTACGCTGGGCTTAACGCGTTAAAATCTATTTGTTGCAATAAAGTTTTATAATCCTATGTACATTGTTATAAATCATGACCGACGTACTTGGCATTTATTAAATAATAAATAATTAATCAGCCCTATTTAGGGCCGCTTTCACCAACGTCTAATAAATCGACAAATAGTTATTCGATGAATAACATTTATTGTCGAGTTAAATATCGTCGGTGAAGCGGCACTACCGCCTATCTCACTTTTACCAAATTTGATAGGAAAGGCAGAAAAACTAATTTATAGCTTTCTGAGAAAAGATTGATGTTAAAATCTCAATTTTGGTCCAAATGGCGGTTAGACGATATATTTATGTTCACCAACACATTTCGGACTCTAGTTAACTATTCAACGAATAAGAGAGGTTGCTTGTAAAACTGGCTTAATTATTTGACAATTCTCCATAAACGGCAGTTTCAGGTTAGTGACCCAAAAGCGGCAAATTCAATTACAAATTCTAGGGAAATATAACATAAAAATATCAATGGTTTGCAATCTGCATCATCTTATATGATGTTCACATAACTCTTGATTCACATAATAAAATTATTCTTCTATTTGACTTTTTTACCTTCCTCTTCTTGGTGCGGAAACATAACCTACAGCCGGGTGTGCTATTGTACATATTGTACATGTTGCTACGTGAAATTGTGAAATTGAAGGTAAGAAATTAAACGACCAGTGGCATAAAATTTTATAGTAACTAGTAATTGGTTCATTGCACTGAAAGAAGAATTTCAATTGCTCAAAAATTATGTCCGATATAATTGATAATTTCTTCAACAATTGAAAATCAAAATCTCTCTTTACAATCCTCATTGTCATATGATGCGGATTTTTTCTCTCTAGCATTAAATGCGGGCATATATTTTCTTCGTCATGTGACAAGGTCGACGATGATGATGAGATTAAAATTCTTGAATTGCAATTGTAATGCATTTTCTGCAACTATTATTCTATGTAATATATACCTGGTATACATCGTTGATTTGATATATTTAACTTGAACTTTACGTATTTTCGTTTAAACATGCGTTCAATTTGAGGTTAGCAATCTCTGAATAAATTTTAATTGGAGAAAAATCGATGAATACCTTATGTGTCGATTTAATCAATGCATGGGGTTATTTGACGTTGGTGAAACTAAAACTATCAATATTATTTGATGAATACATTTAATCGTTGAATAACGTTTTAACTGGCGTTGGTGAAACCGGCCCTTAGTAAGCAAAACGTTAAATTTATCAATTAAACTTAGACAACCTCGCTTGTTATTAAATAATCGTAATAAAGACGAAATGTAGCGTGAATATATAAATATTCAACCTGTTCTGGCTGCAAAATTAAGACTTTCTAAGACTATAAACGCGTTTCAATAACAGCTTAATATTTCAAAATGAAACTTTGAAAATTCGCCGAAGAACTGAACAGCTTTTGTTAAAATTTTGTACACCGTTTTTGATCTTTCCGATTTTTTTTTGAAAATGAAAAACATTCGAAAAATTAACATGTATTGAAGACAACTAAAAACTTTTATTTTTTAAAAACATTTCCAAGAAAAAAAAATTAAATAATCGATTTATAGGAAATAAGCAATTAAATCGTATTTAATACCAATTTTAGAACATTTAAGTCATCGAAGTTATCCATCACATTTAAAATCTATGGAAAAACGTAACACTGGTTTATTCACAAAGTTTTATTCTTTAGAATTTTGGTCGGAAAGGAATGAACATATAGATTCAACTCGTGCAAATCCTTGCAAAGAATTATCAGAATTTGCCCTATCTCTTCTAATATTGCTTCGTCTAACGCTGAAGTCGAAAGACATTTTAGTCACATGAACTTAATTAAAAGTATATTTTGTAATATAATGCAATCGTTAATGCCAAGTAGCATTTTTGCTAATATATCAGGCTTATACTGAATTTTGACTTAAAAAGCATGAATAAACTTGAAATCTTATTAGTGCAGCAAATTAGAAATTGACAGTATTGAAAATGTGTTTGAGCAAAAGTGTTTGTTGGAAATGATGGTTGCAACCGTTACTACGTGGTGGTCCATTATGAGTTCAGTTTAAGAGTGTTTGTGTTTTTAATCGAAAGTATTGGATTGATATATTTATTTCATTTTTGTTCTGTATTGGTCTGTTACCTTTATTAAAATAGAAATTTAATTTATTTTGCAGTACATGAAACAATTAAAAATAAGATTTGTTTTATTTAAATACCCCCCCCCCCCCTCTTCGTTTCAGATTACAGAAGACAATTCGTATATTTCTGGTAGATTTCTAGTTGTATTTAAGGTACACTTTTGGTAGAATGTTAATCCCCATTGTTGGCAACACTGGTGTCGTGACGGCGGGTGTTAAAGGTTTAGGGTGACTAAATACGAAATCTTCATTTAATGTGGCATTGATGCTGTTAAATTAAAACTATTGCATCAAAAAATATTCTGTTTGTAAAATCGTTCGATGGATATTGATATTTATACATTGAGTTAAGTAAATGTTTATTCACGTGAAGAAAACCTTTCCTCTAATGAATTAGAGGAAATTGAATTTTTTTATAATTTAGCTCGCGTAGTTTATTATAGTATATTACATAACTAGAGTTGTAAGTAGCAAATTACGCGCAAGTGAAAGATATTGCGTATGATCCGCGTAGCGGCGAGTAACGTAATTTCACGAGCGCATTATGTACTATACTTTACCTTCGACCTTACATTTATGCGCTTAAACTAAAGACATATTGAAACTGAATCTTGTCAGCGTGACGTTTAAATTTGTATTAAATTAGCCGTTAATGGCAATGTAGCATGACTACCTTCTAAACAAACGAACTACCGTTCGAACAATTTTCCGTCGAATAATGAAGTATGTTAATTAAAAAAAAACCTCAAGTGTGCCATGATTTTTTATTTTTAAAAATTTAAGTTGGTAACACATATAGAGGTTATGTTATTTATCTTCCAAAATTTCTCGGGCTGTGTTAATAGCATCTTAAGTACGTTTGACCCTGGTTTACGAAGAATACTACCCGTTTCATGAAATAATACAACAGATCGTAATAAGGTATTTTTAAATTCATCATAAATAATGGGAACGTTAGAAAATTCTTCCTGAAACTCTGCCAAAGGTGGGTGGAATTAATATACCCAATTTCCGTCCACTTTAGTCCCATTTCAGAAATAACTTTCAACTAAAAACGTTTTTTTCTGGTTGCTGTAAACCACCGTGACCACGGAATAATTGACTTTTAGAAAGATCTGACGTTTTATTTGTCAATTCCCAACATGTGGATCGTTGAAGTGTTAATCTACTAAGATTACATTGCGATGGAAGTGCCAATAAGGCATGGCGTGAAGTTTATTGTGTCGGTTATTGTGTTAACCAATAAGTTGTAATCTGACGTTTAAATGTCACTTTCACTTTTGATATTTAAAGACGAACAGACGAATGATAGAGACTCGGCGGACATTAATCGTAATTGGCCAATAAGTATATAATATAGCGAGGTACATAAGTGGTAATAGTACATGTTACACATGTATGTACAACATTTAACATTTATATATGCTCTATATATTCGTAATGGGTCGCTTACGATTGGTGAAAATAGTTCGGTAATTCTCAATTACAAAGTGGGAGTAGGTAAAATATTTTATCCGATTTGAATAAATTTTAAATTGTTTTCATTTTGTGCAAATATAGACGCGTCAGCTTCGTGTAGTGTTTTTGTCCCTGAGGAAGTCTCTAATGAAGCGTTCCATATAATGAAAATGTGGTGCCGATCAAATCTAAGGCGGTTTATAAAAGAGAATATGGCAGGTTTCGTGACTAGAGGGAGAGAAAAAGGCATGAAAAGATTATTTTGGCTTATATTTCGGAGCGATCTAAAAATACTAAATCGTCTTCATGGTGGTCGTACTATTCCCAAATCAAGAAGATGTTATCAGTGGAAGAAAGTATAGACATTATCAGATTAGTGCTCTTTTTTTTCCCGCCACTTCAAAAAAAAATGCCGCCCGATTCAAATTTGCCGCCCTTTATAGAACACCCATTATATGTAATGCTTTAGAACAATCTGCTACTTCTTCTAACCTATTTAATTTATAATAAGCTTAAGTGTGTGTTTTTCAAATGGGTGTTATTGAAAATAAACTGTTAACCAGCTCATTGAGGAGGCCAAGATAGAGATGCTGCACTTTTTAATAAATGAAGCAAATATTCCGCTGCTGCTTTGGTACAATTTTCTTCCTTTGTCTCTGTTAAGAACGTTAACTTCTTAGAATTTCAGCCCTAACGTTTTAGCAATTTTCCAGTAATGCTAGTGCAGAGAAAATAAGACACGGACTAACATGATCCAGACAAACAGATTTTTAATATTATTTGTATAGTTTACAAAAATATATTTAGACACACTGTATATCCCATATGGCACGTATGGGACCGGTACCATTAATTATTTCCTATTTATTCGACCGATGATGATAAGTACGCCACAATCCACATTACATGACGTGCATACAATTACTGTAATCATCTGTGCAGCACGTAGGTGTGCGCTATTGATATATTTATTACTGGAACTATTAAGTTGGTAAAAATGGTAGGAATTCATTAACGCTAATAAGTGGTTGGGAAAATTATTTATCGTCCGTCCATTGGCTTTTATTTACTCTCCAATTACGTACTTCGGCGGACACGTCAGGATTAATTGATTTATAATATTTTACGTTTCGCTATTTGCTTCAATGATGTCATGCATGAACATTAACATGAAAACCTATACATATATTATTTCTGCGTAAAATGTATATCTGTTATTTAAAATATTTACATAAATAATAATAAATATTCTATTAAACTTCATATATTCATAATTGCCTTGGTCCTGACAAATGATCAATATTATGCCTATTAAATCTTGAGGGAATTCAACCTTAGTGTAACTTGTTTTTTTATTCGCTAATAATTATCATCATTTTGCCTATATAGTATTTTTTTTTAACGTGGGCCATAGGATTTTATATGCTAAAAATTATATTGTTGGTGCGTATGAAATGTCGGATTTTCTTTAAATATGAAAGTTTGTCTCCCTGTTTTTGTTATGCTTTTGTTTTTACATAACCTGGTTTATAGTATGTCCATTGCCAGAGTCACATTTTAGCAAAGAAAATTTTCTCAAAAGTGTTTTGTTATTTGCTTTGAATTTTGCACCGATATGAATTCAACCAATATTCGTGTAATTTTCTTATATGAGTATAAACTTGATAATAACGCTGCAAAAGCTGCACACAATATAAACCAGGCATTTGGGGAGAATACTGTGAACGAAAAGTGCAGCGTTGGTTTGAAAAATTTCGGTCTGGTGATTTTTCCCTGCAAAATGAACCGCGTGGAAGATCCGAAACGTCTGTGAAAAATGATGCTCTGAAAGCATTGGTGGAAACGAATCCAACTGTTTCTTCAAGGGAAGTTGCAGCACCCACCTTATTCACCGGATCTTTCGCCAACCGACTTTAATTTATTTAAACATTTAGAACTGTTTTTACGGGCTAAACAGTACGAAAATGAAGACAGTCTAAAAAATGCCATATCAGAGTTCATTGATTCTAAAGATCAGAATTTCTTCAAGACAGGCATCTATGCATTAAAATCTCGCTGGGAAAAGTGTATTTATTTATTTATTTATTATTCTATATACGGTAATCACCCTTTTACAATAAAAATACAATTATGAAGAGAGTACACATAATAGATAAATACAACTAGGTGGTATTGAACCTATAACTAAACATAATTCTTAAATTAAAATTTAGAAAAACATTTTGAATATTAATTAAATTACAAACATTAAACAATTAATGATCTCTACAATTGAGAATGTGACCAACTGTTTTTTTAAATAGACACAAAGACCCATCAAACAAATTAATATTGTAACAGGATAGCGAGTTAAATAATCGCATAGAGCGGTTTAAGGGACTATTTAAACCATAATTAGTCCTATGTTGACTTAATCTAAACGTTTTCATATGACGTTGTAAGTGTGGCTGCATCGCATTGAAATTTAAATACTGTAGAAGGTCATTGCAGTTTATATTAGAATTACAGATATTAAACAGAAAACATAAGTCAGCTACATCTCTTCTAACCTCAAGAGATGGTAAATTAAATACACATCTAAGGGATTCCGTTTGTACGACTTCGAAACCACACTTATAACTCATAAGTTTTAAAAATCTGTTTTGCACGCGTTCGAGTTTTAAGGTGCTGGTATCATATTGTGGTGACCAAACTATAGATGCGTACTCAAGTTGCGGCCTAATAAGTGTAATATATAACATTCTTACTGTATCACCAGAAAATTTCTGAGAAAATCTACTTACAAATCCAAGTAACTTTGTACATTTTGATGCTAAATTTGTTATGTGCGCATTAAAGGATAGCTTCGTGTCAAAAATTACACCTAAATCCCTCACAATTTCAGTATCTTGTAATATAGTTTGACCAATACAATATTCATAATTATGAATTATCCTATTGCGGGTAAACGTGACCTTATGGCATTTGTTTATATTTAAATATAATTTATTAATTTCGCACCAGTCTAATAAACTTGCAATATCATGTTGTAATAGCAAACAGTCATCAACAGATTTTATATTGGGAAACAATTTTAAATCGTCAGCAAAAAGCAGACAATGGCTAAATTTTAACATTTTAACGATGTCGTTAATAAATAAAATAAACAGAACTGGTCCGCAGTGAGATCCCTGTGGTACCCCTGATGTCACATCAACGACTCTAGAAATATTAGAACCTATCTTAATGCATTGACTACGACCTGAAATATAACTTCCGATCCAATTAATGGCAACAGACCCAAAACCCATTGAAGTTAGTTTAGCAATAAGAACACCGTGATGGACACGATCGAATGCTTTAGCAAAATCTGTGTATATTGCATCAACTTGCATGCCGCTCTCAAAAGCTTCGAGGATATAAGTTTCAAATAAAACTAGATTCGTCGATGTGGACCGTCTCTCGCAGAATCCATGTTGTTCGTCAACGACTATATTCCTGCATGCCCATTTCAACTGCTCAGCTACTAATGAGTCAAGCATTTTGGGGATTGTAGACTGAATGCAAATACCTCTGTAGTTTTTCACATCTTCCCGATACCCAGATTTAAACAGTGGCGTTACATAACAATTTTTCCACAAGGACGGCACCATACCAGTATTAAGTGAACATTGAAACAGCATAGTAATAGGCGTACATAGCGAAAATATACAGTTTTTTAGAAAATAGGCAGGAATACCATCAGGACCAACAACGAAACTATCCTTGAGATCCGATATTTGTTGAAACACAAGTTCAGAATTAACACAGAACGAATTAAGGGGGTTCCACCGGTATGACGTCAGAGCGATTTTTGATGGGCGGATCACTTACATCTCTTATCTGTGCTCCGTTGAACTAAATGCTCGAAGCCCAACCCAAATTTTTAATACCTGCAGCCTGCGGCGATGGCCTAGAGACCCGAGAGAGACTAGAAAAATTGTAGAAGCCGCATTGTCTTTATCTAATCCATTAGAAAATAAATATGTCTATCCTTTAAATGCACCCACTTGAAATTGTGGCGGCTCGAACGTGTGCATCACATCCATTCTTTATCTGTGTCAATGGTTCATCGAATGAATGGCTTATCGCAGCTTGTTTACTTTATTGAAAACTACGACCCTAAAACGGAGCCGTCTTTTTTCACACGGAATAAAATTATATAATGCTAACGGATTTCAAGTCATCCGATCTTTTTTTCAAAATCCACTTCAGAATATATAAAATGATATTAGCATTATAGAGTACATATTTATATTAGAGTAAAGGGACATATACAAATTAATGTATTATTTATTGTGGTTATTCGCGAAGTTCCGAAAATGACCTTTTTCTCTGACGTAATAACCTAATTATTTTAGGAAATATCGGGCGTTTTTCAATCGTTGGCTATTTTGAAATACTCCTTTTTTGCTCAATACCTTTAAAGAAAACAGGTTAATAATTATTTGTATAGTTTTTGTAAAGGTTTCAGTGCTTATTTTTTATTACAACTTTTAATTGTAGAGTTATGACACAATTTTTTTTTTAAATTAAACACCCTATATATTTATACCGGATAGTACTTTAAATAAGCTTGATATTAATATAACATAAAACATTTATAAAAATAAACAAACAAAAAACATTATTTTATGAACTGAAATGCCTAGTCGGAGCTTTACTTTGATAATAACAATTGTTTTTGAGAATTTTTATAATCATTCACCGGGTTCTTAGATGTAATCTCTGAATGCAGTGCGTATCATCCAATATTTTTCTAAAAACTTCGTAGTAAGAAACAATTTTTTTTTAAATAAAATGCAATTTATACTTGATGAAAATATATTCGTCAGGATAAAAAAAAAATTGATCCAGGAATTGAATACTGTAACGTTTAGTACCAGTTGTACAATTATAAACATAAAATAATAGTAATTTATGATACAAGTAACGTTATGAAGGCTTTTACATTTCGAAAGAAAAGTTTGAAAGAACGAGCGACGTAGGTGCGACTGCTTTTATATTGTCGAGTAATGTAAAAGCAAATAACGTTACGTGTATCTAAACACGATTTATTTTATCCTATTTCTATTTTTTTTAAATTAAAAAAAATGTCTGTTGAAAACTGTGCAAAAGCGAAATCATGTTTGTTTGCCAAGATCTCCATAGCAACGAGTTGCGTTAAGATAATATAACAACACTAGTGTTGTTAAAGGTACCTTAACCTTACTCGTTGCTAAGGTGTTATTGGCATGTTAACGTTATAGGATAAAATAAATATACTTACCCATCGGCAAATTTACCCACGAGTCAGGTGTTACTATTATAGAGTAACTATTGTTTGAATATTATAGAAACTTATGAAAATGAATATATGGATGTTGATATTATTTATATGATTTAACAAATAAAGTGAAAGGAAATAAATAATAGTCATTTATGTTAAGAAGAACTTAGAAAATGTTTAATAAGGGTATTATTATAAAATATTTCCAATTTGGGTAACATGGTATTCCGCCAAAAACCGTCATCGCGTTGAATTACATCTACGTACATATCTTTTGGCGTCCACACAACGAAGTAACAATATTTTCGATTTGTTATTGCTAGCTGCCCTTGAACTTGATAATAGTATGTGTGATTTGATTTTAATTTTATTAAGCCCTTATCATTATATAAGTATTTTATTTGTTTTTTTAAAACAGCTTCTTCAACTGTACTGTGGCGAATGCTATATGGACATTTAATTTCCACTATAGCGTCAGTACCGATTAATCCATCAGGACTGGCTGCTAATATAGGATTTTCTTCATAAATAAATAAGCCACACTCTTCTATATTTAATTTTAAATTATTTGCTAATTCTTTCCTTGCAAACAATTCATTGTCACGTCCCCATTGCAAAGCAACATGTTTAATATTAATAGACGATATTATTCGTTTTGCTAGTTTATTTGGATCTGTTTGTGACCTCAATTTACAAACAGTTCCAAAGTTTGAAGCTGTAAGCCGCAAATGCCTGTATTGTTTCCATAGAGGATTAATACTTTGGCCAACGGTTTTTCTTTCTATGTCTAGAATTTCTTCATTAGATAAAGCAGAAATACTTAATAATAAATTATCTTTTTGTAAATTGTATGTTTCTTCATCCAGTTCAATGACGTTACCGTAATCTGCATCTGCATGTTTTATTGTTACTCGTTGTTTGGAACGAATTCGTGCTTTACATTTTGTACGTTTATGTTTGCGGTTATTTGCATATTTATTTGTATATATATTTTTACACCTACTTCCTAAAATTGAATAATAATCAGCCTTCTTATTATATGAAATTGCTGCTGCTCGACACCGTGTATCATAACTTTTTTTTATAGAAAAATTAATTCTTTTACCACCCACAAATTTTGATACTACTGAGTTATATGATTCGGCAGCATTATTATTCATATTCAGCAATAGACTATGCGCATTTTGGCATAGTCTACTACCACATAATTGTATGTCTCTCAATGCCCCGCAGTCTTCTAACGCTGGAATCAGATTTTCCTCTCCATGCTTTGGACCAGTGCAAAAATATTTGTCACAATTGCTGTGGTCCCCAAACACATGATTAGGACAATTTTTAATGTCTACGGTTAGGTTATCAATCAATTCGACCATCGTTTTTTCTTCTTTCCGCCTATGTTCAACAGCCTTCTTCACTCCAATTCGACATCGAAGAATTCTTGAGGTAATTTCTCTTCGTAACGCCGGCGGAACATATTTATTCATTGAGGACATACGCTTAGTCCCTACTTCCCGTAATTTCCCACAATAATTTCTAAGTAGGTGATTTGTACACTCAATTTTTGTAATTAAGGTTTTCGGACCGTACGGCTTTGATAAACATAGTTTTTTATACACACTGCTGTCACCATCTCCGATTAGTTTGGTGTATTTTAAATTATGCTGCGCGATACTATATTTAAAGCCCTCCAAAATAATATCCGACTCCATAGCAGTAGATGATCCATTCCAGTTTTTACTGCAAATATGCTCCGGAACAGCTTGTGAGGTCGTTGTGCTTTTGCAAACAGAGCAAAATTTATTTCGCGTTGAAATAAATAATATTTGACCTGTTCTAGCACCAATAATGCATGCAACTCCCGATAAAGCATCGTAATTTAATTTGTAGGATCGCTTTGACCAAGCACCGTCTACAATTACACTTATAAATGGATATCCATCTTCATCCACATCTCCTACATCTCTTGCTAACTTGGATTCTTCTTTCCCTGCTTCTTCCATGGCAATACACATTGTTTCCATTATTTTATCCGACACAATAGAAAAATGTTTGTCAAATTGTCGGTATGATATAGAGGGCATGTTCAAAACAGCATGTTGTTCCACAATGGCAGAGTGTCCTATCCCGGTACTTAAAGCTGCAAAGACCATTGATGAATTTATGTTATCATCTATATTTTCAGGTTCGGTTCTAACATCCTTTGCAATATTGCACATTGAACACTTTAATGTAAAACAGCTCGTAAGTCCTACTCTACTTTCTTTCACCACCTCCATGGAAGTGAAGTTACATGAAAACGGGCTGTGGTCGTTGATTTTCTTCAATTGCTCCAAAAAATAGGAAATGTTAACAATTCGTCTACCGCTAATATCTGCATTTTCCGTAACCACCGGGTGAACTTCCTCTTGTTTTACCTCAGAATTCGTTGTTGACCAGCGACAAGCCGACATTCTAGGAAATCAATAAATCAATAAACTATTTATAAAATGAAAGACAAAAACGTAAAAAAAGAAAAATGTATCAGAAAAGAAATGATACAATAAACTTGATTGATAATCATCATTTTAAATACACTGTCTAATAATTGATCAAAAGTGAAGTCGGTTTTTTATTTATTTATTCTTTTGGTGGACAACTTTTGAAATGTAATAACTATTCTGTCAGCATTGTTTAAACAGTTAGTGAACACATTATTTGAATACATTGTACCCATAGGAACTTATTTCTTTTTTACTTTCTCCGTATAAAGTACGGGAAAGTATTTTTTGAATTTATTTTTTTAACAGTATTATACGTTTTGAGGTCCCTACAGGCGATTTCAACGATATTTGGAAGCAAATATGTGGCTGTATGAGTCAGTGTGCGCTGTATCTAAAAACCCAACAGAGATTTTCCAACGAAACTTTAAATATTCTAAATGATAAAAAGTAAGGCTTATGTTCAAAGTTTCATGTTAATTTCCTAATTCGTTTTTGAGATACCGCGAGCGAAGACAGACTCACTCACCTCACAACACAAAACAAATTTTATCCAGAAATTGCAGAAATCACCTGTAGCGACTTCAAAACGAATCTTGGAAAAACAAATAGTTTTCATGATCATTACACTTTCCCGTACGGAAATAGTAAACAAACATGAGTATCATCAGTTATTTTAGCCACTGAACGTAATTATTTCTAACGAGATGAATAATCCTTTCAGATACTCGTACGTAAGCCTAATTTTAATTTGATCTCTGATTTTCTGGGAAAACAAAAATAATTGAAAATCATTGGTCCATAATTATGAAATGATAATAGTTAATCAAATAGGTAATCTTTATGAAAACAAAAATTGGAGAGAATGTAAAAATAAACAAGTTATAAAGAACATTTTTGTTTCCATTTTGAAAAAATATATCGATAACTCTGGAAAATATTAGAAACATCTCTTTTATTTGGTCTAGGTGTAATTCTAAAATGTTACCAGTAACATCAAATTTATATAAATTAAAATTGCACAGAATGCCTGAATAAATAACTTCTAAGAAATCAACACCAGAAAAACCTATTTTGTAGCATAAAATCGTAAAAGTTAGTGGATTAAATAATTATTATTTGTATACCTCCATAATATATTGTAAAATTTTATCAAAGCATAAAAGTTTAACTTTATTATGAATTGATATTATCTGCATTACATCAAAACAATTTTGGATGAACTAAACTGAAAGTATTTTAAAATATTTATATGATTGTGAGAATACAACTCATGGCCTACTAAAATGTATTTTGAGTCAATCAGATGCAAGGAAATGCATAGCAGCATGTGTATCACCGCGATGATAAAAAACAAAAGTAGCGGTGATATTTTATTGTGGTCCTGTCAGAGTTTTAAACCTCAAAATGGACATACTAAATTATTGGGATGCAGTTTCTAACAGTTAAATCAGTGAAATGGTGAAAAATACGACACCCAGAAACACCGCGAGGAATAAAGAGTCGTAGTGCCGACAGTTTACGGAGTCTTTGTGCTGCAAGAAACTCCAAGACGAATTAAATAAAACATTGCAATATGTGAGTTGTCATCAAGATTATAAAAGGTTATTCGTTATATTCTCTGACTAAATATAACTCGTGGTACGATTAATAACCGATGATATTTAGTCGTTGAAACCGAAGCAGCACATTCAACTCGCGCTAGCGCTCGTTGAATCTGCAGCTCGGTTTCAACTCCAAAATATCATCGGTAATAATCATACCACTTGTTGTATTACGGCTGAGAATTCATCCGGAATACTTTTAGTAAAAAAAATATATTACGTCTCATAATTTACATCTTGATTAGGATAGCAATACGATAACTTAAAATGTTATTGATAACTAACTAAACATATGTTAATTGGTTATTGGTAAATTGAATCACGGATAGATGCATTATTGATTGCTACTTATGTAGAGCCCTTTTGTCATTTTATTATTATAATTATTATTATATTATTATTATTCCAAGTAAAATACATGCATCCACCGTTCATGGATTTTTAACTGGTTGGAATTGCTCTGCATAGCTATCTTAAAACGTACACTTTCTCTTATTTTTACGATGTTTATGAAATTCTGGGAAAATTAGTGTCGGGCCGAATTGTGCACGGATTATGCCTCCGAACATCTGTGCGCCCTTTGAATTCTTAGAAAAGTAGGTACTAAGGTCAAACATGTGTTAACCAGAGCATCAGGCTGTTAGAAGAAATACGTGATAGCGGTGAACTGGATCGCCCGATCGAGAAACAGAAAACATTCGTTACCCTAATCAACATTAGCATTTCACTAGTAAAGTTAATTGGAAATATATGTTTGTTGTCCAATTTATTGTGAATTCAAGAAGTGAATTTACACACAACTTCTATAAATGACAACTAACCAGACAGAATTTATAATAATATGTACACGTGCGTGTACTATCTATAAGTATATATTGTCAGTAAATATTATATAAATATTATGTTCCACACTTACCTAATCATTTTTCGTTTTATTCGTGACATTCTTCCCATCGCACACAATTGTCTGTACACCCTAACAATAACTAACTATAACAAAATGTAACTAATGAACTAACTAAAACTATTTCACTAAATAAACTAATTTACACTATTTAACTACTGATAATAAAACTAATAAAACTGTAATAACTATAACTCGAACAATATAAGTAATGAGAAGTCTCAGAATGGAACACGCGTCTCAATATATCCATTCAAATGGTTAGAAATTCATCACACCATGTGCAAATACTTGTATACGTTTCATCTTCCTCACACACAACGTATCTCCTCTTCGATTCTATTGGCTACTACGTTCGGAGCGGTAACCCACATTTACCACGTATCAAGTAAAGATTTTAGTAAATATCATGCTTTATTTAAATTGCAAAATCTCCTTTATTTCCTAAAATATTGTAGTGATTTTAATTGATTTATATTTATTAATTTTATGTAAACACTTCTAAAGATTTGAATTTGAATTTGGATTTAAATGTCTGGAATAAAAATGTGTTACACAAAAGTTATAAATGCTAAAAAAAATTAAAATCCTTACAATGTTTTATAATTAAATCTAGTATACGCCCAAAAAATTTCAAACTTTTTGGACCTTAAATAAAAAAAGTTTAGAAACAGGAGCCGGTGAAGTCACCTTAAGATTAATTTCACTTTCACAGTTGAATGCAGGAACCACACAATCAATATTTGAATACACTGACGCAAAGTAGTCGGCAAATAAATTGACGCACTCCAAATCATTTTCAGCTGTCTTCTCGTTCAAGAACATATGGCTGGGGTGCCCAGTTGTATCACGTACCTCGTTCACAAACGACCAGAATCTTGTCGGATGTGAATGTAGCTCAAGTTCTTTATTTCTCATGTACGATGTATGTAAGGAGTTATTTAGTTGAGTACACTGTGTTCTTAGGTCTGCAAATCGGTCATAATCAGATTTTCTATTTGTCGATTTAAACAATTGATGAGCCTCCTTTTTTTCGTGTATCAAGTTTATAAGAGTAGAATTAAACCATTTGGGATAGCTATTAGGTTTCATCTTACGTACAGGAACAAATTTATTAATTAATTCATGTAACAAATTATAAAATTTAACACTAGATCGTTCAACATCATTATCAAAAAACTTTTTCCAGTCAACACTTGCCAGAGCACTGTTTATAGCGTTGTAATTGCCTTGCTTGAAATTGAATTCTGTTATGCTAGTATCAATCCTTTCGGTAGCATTACATAATTGTAGTGATATTTCGTACGGTAAGTGATGTATTGACTCTTTATACCATACATCACTGGCAATAGAAACGGATATTTCTAAACTAGAAAAGATCAGATCAAGAAATACACCACGCTTATTTGGAATACGATTCGCTTGATGCATGTCATGAAAGCTAAAACATTCGCTGATAATGTCCGCATAATTACACATATTATATGGATCAACTATAGAATCTGAATCTAAAGACCACTTTGGTTTTGGTAGGTTATAATCACCACAGATAATAATGTTTTTGCAACGGTATTGTTCCATCAACATATCAATTGTGTTACAGTGGTCTATATATTTAGATTCGTTAGATGATGGTGGAATATAAACGGCACCGAGAATTAAATTGTCACTTAAATAAACAAACAATTGCTCAACACCTGAATGACATGTTGAAATTAAATGTGATTTGATATCATTGTGAATGGCAACAAGTACGCCCCCGCCTCTAATTTTGATACTAGTTTTCAATGATCTATCAAGTCTATAAATGGCATAATTTTTAAATTGAAGTTCAGCATCTGAAACTGTTTCATCAAGCCATGTTTCTATCAATATGATGATATTATAAAAGGAACTGTTAACAAATTGCATGAGATCATAAAGTTTTGTTTTTAAACCACCCACATTTTCATAAAAAATTGTTAGTTTTTTTGTTTCTTTGTGCTGTGTTTATTAACATTATTTTTACAAATTGTGGGCCGATTATTAACATATTTAATAAAGATATCATTCTCCCCTTCATTTTTACGACGGTTTAAATCGTCATAAAGTATTGAAGTAAATGGAGCATATTTTGATTAAATAAACAGCTTTTAGAAAAAGATATGCACTTTAATATATTCACTTAAGATTCCGATTTTTCATTCGCACCAACCTAATACCTTGTATTAACGTATATTTTATCATAAAATTTTAAAGGAAATTTTAGTTAGTAATAAATCAATTATTTTTCTACATGATGCGCTGCATTAGAATAACGTAAACATGTTTTACCTTTCCGAGCAACGCCCAATAATAATATTCGCGTCTATGTGAAAAGAATAGCTTTCGTACATCGAACTGTAGCATAACGTTAAAATCGTCGACCGTTGTTTTACTATTTGGAAATTCAATTTCTCTGCGCCGGTATCAAAACTGTACTCTTGTTCAACGTTGGACGAACATGTATCTTGATGTGAGTCGATACCAAATCCAAAAGTAAACATAAACGTGAGTACGCCTGTTTATCATATACACAGTAATAATATACCGAGTGTCTGGGATAAGGGGCGAACATAGGGATTTAACATGTAAAATTATATATGTGTATTTTTTAGAAAATTAAAAGTTGTAAATGTATCATCCATTTAATTTATGTTTGTACCAGAATATACCTCAGAAATAATAAAAAGTTTAACCATTTTATTATGAATAGCAATTTAATTTGTATAAATAATTACGCATTTTAAATAAATATAAAACTATATTGCAGTGAACAGTAGCAGTGACAAGTTACTATAGTACAGTGATAAGTGACAGTATTTTTTCAGAGACCTTATTAACTTACATAATCTACAAGCTGCACTTTAAATATGGCTGAAAAAAGGAAGCAAGCAAATCTTCTGACCTTTTTTAAAAAGAGCAAAATTGAAACTGAAGACATTTTACTTTCCTCTCAGACGGGTAAGTACTTTATTGTTGCAAGTTAGAATATAATATATGAAATTTGTATTTTTTGGTTACTTGAATTTTTTTAATAACAATTTCGACCTCGCGATTTTGATATAATTAGCAACAGAATTTGGTAGATTTAATTTTTTTGATTAATTAGAGGCTACTTACTTCTTAACGATTTAAAATTGCATTAATTTATTTCTCATTTATTAAACGCTGTATAAGTTGTGATATTTCTTTTAACGATTTAAAATTTGCATTAATTTATTTCTCATTTATTAAACGCTGCATAAATATTGATATTTCTTTTAATATACCGCACGTGGTTAAATTGAATAATTTTTTTTAATCTTCACTACAATATAGATGACAGTAGTATCTCTTTGTAACAGAAAAATATTTGAAATTTTAATTGCCTTTTCGGACAATTTCGAAATTTAATTTCTCGTAAACTAAATCGATTTTTTGAAAAGGACAACGAATTTTAAATGTTAGCGCATAGGTCTACATATCCACAATGTATTGTGATTCGGTCAGTGTTTTTTATATACAAAATGTAAAATTACGGACCGCGAAGTAGATTTTAAAATTTAATTCCTCATAAACTAAATTGAAATTAAAAAAAAAAACATGTAGACTCTACATGGCCTCAAATGTGTGTGCTTCTGTAAGGATTTTTTTATATTCGAAATGCCAGGATTTTTTTATGTTCGAAATGCAGCGAAGAAAGGTTTTTTCACTTAATTCAACCTTGATGTCAAATTGATCTTTAACTTCGACCCGCATCGAAAAACCGTTTACATCAGCGTATTCCTCATACATTTCTCTATAAGCGACGATTTTTTTACTTTTTTGTGTTCAGTAGTTTTTTTGCTGCGAGCTAATAAAAAAACCATTGTCGCGGAATTTCTGCGGAATATCTGCGCTGGGAAAAGTTTTGTCAAATGAGAAAAAATACAGATCTTTAAAGAAACACTGGATTCCACCTGTAAATTTTGATTTCCCTATGCGGATTGAATGTGGCCAAAAACGAAAATTTCAGAGGAAATGGTTGGCCTATAGTCAAAGTCAGGGAGGTGCATTCTGTGTGCCTTGTGTTCTTTTCGGACCTGTGGAAAGCGGAGCAAAACATGCTGTTCGCCTTGGGGCGTTAGTGACTGCGCCATTAAAAAAATTAAAGAAAGCGTTGGATGCATTTAAAAGCCATTCATCTACTGAATACCACAAAATGGCGCTGCTTCGAAGTTCAAATTACTCAGCCACTCACGACAACCCCACAATGGCAATTAATGTTTTGTTGGATACAGAGAAGCGGAAAACAATTAAAAAAAAGAGAACGCTTGCTCCCTATTGTAAAAACAGTCATTTTCTGTGGTCGAGCAAATATTCCTCTCAGAGGCCATCGAGATGACGGCGATCTCTCTCAAACAGATGAAAAATCGGAAGGGAAATTTCGGGCACTACTGAAATTTCGTATTGATTCAGGCGATACTGCTCTTCAACAACATTTAGAAACAGCACCAAAAAATGCCAGCTTCATTAGCAAGACAACACAAAATCAAATAATTGAATGCTATCATTTGATAATTACAAAAAAAAATTGCTGACAATATAAAGAAAGCTAAATATTTTTCAATATTGGTTGATGAAACTACAGACGTCAGTATTACAGAGCAACTCAGCCTCTGCGTTAGATACTTGGATACTGAAAGTAGTATCATCAAAGAAAAATTCCTGTGCTTTGTACCTGCCATCGATCTCAGTGGCGCAGCACTTACTGAGTTAATTTTGCAAGCACTTAATAAACTGGGGCTGAAAACAGAGAACCTGAGAGGTCAAGGATATGACGGGGGATCAAACATGGCTGGGAAATTCCGAAGCACGCATAAAGGAATTGCAACCTCTTGCCATATATGTGCACTGCTCTGCTCACAAGCTAAATTTATCTATATCAAAATCATGTTCTGTTCAAAGTATTCGAAATATGATGGGCACAGTAAAAAACGTTGCCAATTTTGTGCGAGAGTCTTGCAAACGGACGGAATTAGTGAAATTGACAATTCAAGAGACTCATCCTAAAGATAAAAGACTAAAAATCAAATCGTTGAGTGACACACGATGGATTGAACGGCATGATGCACTTTTGCAATTCCATGACCTATTTGATGCAATCGTAAGATTTTTAGAATTAGTGGACCAAGCCTCACCGTCAGCAAACTCCGCTGGTCTCTTAGCTGCAATCTCCCGATTCGATTTCATAATTGCATTGGCAATTACGTCAAATGTATTCCAGCTGACCATCTCGCTTTCTCGTCAACTTCAGGCAGTTGAACTTGATCTAAAAACTTGCTACATTATGGTAGAAAGTGTCATTGAAACATTGCGACAGTACCGGGACGAGAAATATGAAGATATTTTCAAAGAAGCAGTCGGGATTGCAGATTCTCAGAACATTTCAGTCGAAGCACCGCGAATAGCCAAAAAGCAGTCACACCGCTCTAATGTTGGTGCACCTAATGTGAAAGAATACTACAGGTATTTATAATTTATAAATCCAGGCTAATATTGCAACAGAAGGATATGAAAGTAGGTCTATTAATGCTAATTAATTCTTATATTTTTTTCAAGTTGAACTTTTTTTTTCTCCTTTGTTGATTACCTGATTTCTGAATTGTCTGCACGATTTTCCAAGGAGGAACACTCACATATTTTAGATCTCTTCGGCTTGATACCGACAAAATTCTCTGATGCTGATGTAAACTTGTCAGAAGTTGTGAAGGCTGCTGAAATATATTCTAATGATTTGCCATCTCCACTTTCCATCAAAAGAGAAATAGCTTTGTGGAGGGAATATTAGACAGCAAAGAATGGCAATGTACCTACTACAGCTGCTGAAGCCCACTGTGAGGCAACAGATTTTTTCCCGAACGTGAAAGTGCTGTTACAGATATTGACCACAATTCCTGTCACAACGTGTTCGGTGGAAAGGAGCTTTTCTTCTTTGAAGTTAATAAAAACATATCTGAGAGCCACAATGGGAGCCGAAAGGCTAAACGCCTTAGCGTCCTTGTATATCCATACATCAGTATTAATAAATCCAGACAAGGTGGTAGATGAATATGCAAGGAAGTACCCACATCGATTGGAGTTGTTATATGAAAAAAAAAGAAGACTAATAATTTGTGCGATTGTATTTTTATTATTTTGTTTTGTACTTTCTTGCTATGTCTAAATAAAGGATACCAACTCAACTGTAAGTTTTTTTGCTACTAGTTAAGGCGTTGCATCAAGTTTGAGAATGTGTGATAAAAATAATGTTAGCCCCCCCAAAAATAAATTTCTGGATCCGCCACTGATGAAGGGCACCCTTCTTGCAAAAAATAACGCTGTAACTCGGCTACAAATGTTTTTCCACCCTAGTTAGTCATTGGCACATATAAATCATCATCATCGTTTTATTCGTTTAATTTTTGATGTTTCGCTTGAATAAATCACGATGTAAATAGGTCATTTACATTGTGATATCGCACCTCCGGAAGAACAAAAACAAATTCAGTTACGTCATTGTTCTTTCAGAAAGTCTCTCACGTTATCTTTAAAAAATGGTAGGAGAAAATAAATAACATTTTTGATATAAAAAAATATACCGGGTGACCCAGCGATCTGTAAAAGCCCCATAACTTATTTGCTGTTTGATATATCGACTTCTAATTTTCAGGAACTGGTACCCACACTTGTTCTACATATTTTAAAAATATGTATGTTTTTGTACAGGGTGTTCCAGTATAAATCACAGATCAAAGTTATGTTTTTTTTAAATGGAACACCCCATCTTTTATACTTTATTTTTAATTCCCTTAAGAATCTAATAAAAATAGTATAAGATACTATGGGTCTATTATGGACGGTTGGTAGTTATAGGCAAATTTGTGGCAAAAACATGTACACATTGAAAACATTGCAGAAGCGTTCCTAGCAAAGATAGCATCATTTTTTATACACTAGAAAATTTTCCACGTCATGAAGAATAATACACATCGGCTTGGTCTTTTTTCGTTCATACTGCTATACAGGGTGTCAACATACACAAAACAATAGATAACTATTTTTTTTCAAATTGAACACCCTATATACGTTGCAACTAATCTATGGCATTTTTAATAAGCTTTCTAATGATATACAGTTTGTATAACAAAATATTAAGGATTCTTGAGATTTATCGATAAAAACATTTTTCTTTTGTCACCTAATGCTCATTTTTGGATTTTCAGCCAAAACCATTAATTTTCTGGAAAAGTAATAAGAGACCAAAGTTATACAGCGGAAAATTTCAGATCGATATAGGTCTTTCAACTTTTCAGATAATGCGTACATTGCCCGCCAGATCGCGCA
Source organism: Ocypus olens (assembly GCA_910593695.2). Lineage (NCBI taxonomy): Eukaryota > Metazoa > Arthropoda > Insecta > Coleoptera > Staphylinidae > Ocypus > Ocypus olens. The sequence goes on from OU343058.1 coordinate 38,708,138, forward strand.
AAATCGTGACCGTATATGCATATTAGCGTTTTCTTTTCAAATTTTTTCTTAATAAATTGCACTATACTCTATTTTCCGCACCCTCCAGCGGAAAAACGGGAAATTGTAGGGAAATTCAAATGACCAATATTGATTGAAAATGTTCCGCCCTAAAACTTTTAATAGTAGCAATTTTTGCCCAAAATGCATAGTTTTCGCTAAAAATGCAAAATGTTTGTATCAATTTTCGCGTTTTTTGAATTTTCAGCGAAAACTATACATTTAGAGCAAAAATTGCTTCTATTAAAAATTGTAGAGCGGAACATTTTCAATCGATGTAGGTCATTTGAATTATTCTACAATTACCCGTTTTTCCGCTAGAGGGCGAGAAAATATAGTATAGTGCAATTAATTAATAAACAATTAAAAAAAAACACTAAAATGCATATACGATCATGATTTTGCGCACTCTGGCAGGCAATGCACGAATTATTGGAAAAGTCGAAAGACCGATATCGATCGAAAATTTTCCGCTCTACAACTTTGGTCTATTACTTTTTCAGAAAATGGATAGTTTTGGCTGAAAATCCAAAAATAAGCAGGAGGTGACAAAAGAAAAATGTTTTTATGGATAAATCTCAAGAATCCTTAATATTTCATTATACAAATTGTACATCATTAGAAAGCTTATCAAAAATTCCATGTATTGGTGGCAAGATATATAGGGTGTTCCATTTGAAAAAAAATAGTTAACCATTGTTTTGCGTATGTTGACACCCTGTTTAGCAGTATGAACAAAAAAGAACTAAGACCGATTTGTATTATTCTTTATGATGTGGAAAATTCTTTAGTGTATAAAAAATAACGCTTCTGCAATTTTTTCAATGTGTCCTTGTTTTTGTCACAAATTTACCCATAACTAACCAACCGTCTATTATAGACCCATGGTATCTTATACTATTTTTATCAGCTTCTCAAGAGGGTTGAAAATAATGTATAAAATATAGGGTGTTCCATTTAAAAAAACATAACTTTGTTCTGTAATGTATACTGGGACACCCTGTACAAAAACATATATATTTTTAAAATATGCAGAATAAGTGTGGGTATCAGTTCAAGAAAACTAGAAGTCGATATCTCAAATAGCAAATAAGTTATGGGGCTTTTACAGATCGCTGGGTCACCCGGTATATTACCATGTTTAAAATAAAGTATATAGACTATTTCAAAAAAGTCAACATAAAATTATAGTAAATTATAGTGTTTTTAAAATTTTTAAAACAAGGTGTTAAAATTTGAGAATAATGTTAGCGTCCAACAAGCTTTTTATTTTCAGTAATTTCCCTTTTCGAATTATATGCCTGCTGTAAAGTAATTTGTTTTAAGTTTCTCTTCCGAATTTCTCGTTCCAATTAATCGAATTGGAACTGATATCCAGACATCTTCCTTATAGCTTGTTTTGTATTGGTAAGTATTACTTCCTTTTATAAACTGTAACAGTTTTATTTCTGATACTTTGATCTGATCGCAATTACTGTTTTTACGATAATTAAATCCAAGCTCTTCGCTCAATCGTTTCAAATCTACAAAATCATTGTAATTTAATTCTTTAACTATGTAGGCATTTTCCTATTTTTTAGCATTCCTAATTAGAAATACATATTGTTCTGGACCGTATATGGGGCCAGATTTTTTTAATCTCTAAAGATTTTTCAATGACACTGTGTACTGTGACGGATTAAATATTTGTGTGTGATTGAATGAATTTGGTAATTATCTACCGCATACAAATACATCCCAATGATGAAGCTGAAAAAAACATGTTTTAATTATTTTTGTATTATTGTAATAGTCACATTGCAAATCTCACTGTTTCAAAAATAATTATTTAATTTAAGTTGATTACCTATAAATTGGAAATAACCTTACTTGTTGCAGAAAGCATTAAATAGATTCAATAAAACGAAACGAAATATAGCCTGAATATATGAATAATCACCCCCAAACCAGGTATAAAACTCGTTCAAACCTTCCATAATCTCCTCAGTCGTTTACGACTTCTTCACGTTCACGATCTCCTTCACGTAAGTTTATTTTATTCTTTAACATTCAATTTAAATGCGAAGCTGTACTGATGAGAGATAAATCTCGAAACGCGTCTGCAGATGGCTATTTACTTAATTAATAATTTTTAATAATTTTAGGGTTCAGTTTTATAGTTTAAAGTTTTCATATTCAATTTAGTTTAATTTTCAAGTTAGTCCTTTGGGTAGAAATAAACCATCTTAAACCAATGTTATTTATCTAGTAGTACTAGTAATAACATGCAAATTTCTTTTGTATCATTCAATATCCGGCGTGGCACTAGCCAGGGAAGTAGTTGTTTCATAAGTTATTTGTTTATAGTCTTAGTAAGACTTAATTTTGTTTGCAGAGTTACGAACAGGTTGAATATTCATATATTCAGGCTATATTTCGTTTCGTTTTATTGAATCTGATTACCTAACATGGACGCTCATTTGCTACTTGTTCAAGGTACTTTAAGATACAAGTGCCTGTATCTATGGGACCTCCGTGACCCAGACACTCATGCCAAAAGTAACACACAGTATGGTCTTTTGTGATTTCAGATGTCTATGATAAAATAATAGTTATTTAAGCAACAAGGAACGTAAGGACGTATTAACATTTGAGGTAGGCGAATACGAACCGAGGCGGAGCCGAGGCTCGTCGCCTGCCGAAAATGTTAATTGTCATTACGTTCCGTGTTGCTTATTAATTTTTTTCCGCTACCGGAAATATAATACTTAAAAATGATCAGAAAATATTCTAAAATACGGCTTGTAACTTTTGGGATTCAAATTTTTATAGTCACCTATGCGTTCTATGCGTCCTATGGCAACCCAGCAACGGAGAAAACAATGTCGAATTTTGTTTGTTTGTGTCAATCCAGTGACAGTTTTTGCGGGCACGGATGCAAACGAAGCTGCGAATATTGCGTGTTAGAATGTGTTGCCGACAAAATCTAAAAAGGTATGTGTCCTGTTGCGACTCTTTTTAAGCAGTGGTCATGTAAAACGGATGCCGATTCTGTAGGTATAGACGAAAATGTGTTGCTCGCCTATATGTTGGAGCGTTACGTTTCTGTTTATTATTTTCCTAGGTCCGTAAGTAAAAATTAAGTTCCGTCGTCAAAGACAACAAACACCACGAATGTTATCAGCCACTTACGGTACCTGTAACCATGCATGCAATGCGTATTTACGTTGTCGGTAGCGGAAAAAAATCATTAGAACATCTTTAAAGACAGTTCATTTCATTAACTTTATTTTATCCTATAACGTTAACATGCCAATAACACTTTAGCAACGAGTAACGTTAAGGTACCTTTAACAACACTAGTGTTGTTAAGAAATTCTTAACAACACTGGTGTTATTATATTATCTTAATGCAACTCGTTGCTATGGAGATCTTAGCAAACAAACATGATTTCACTTTTTGACGGTTTTCATTAAACTTTATTTTTAATTTAAAAAAATAGAAACAGGATAAAATAAATCGTGTTACGACACACATAACGTTATTTGCTTTTACATTACTCGAGAATTTTTCAAACTTTCCTCTCGTAATGTAAAAGCCTCCATAACGTTACTTGTATCGTAAATTACTATTACGAGAGTATGTACTTACGGTTAAATTGTAGCAATTCAGCCTTGATTTGTGAAAAAACCTGAAGTTTGTCCAACAGGAACAGGGAGAACTGCTTTTAAATCATATACAGCTAAAACTATATTAGATCCTTCTTCATCTGCCTGTTCCTTATCTTTTGCCTTTTCAATCCGACTTAATACTTTTTCTTCTTAATTTATAGTTTGTCTCTAAACATTATTTTTGTTCATCTCTTGCATTTCCATACGATTCACATAAATCGCACAAAGATCAGTGCGCTGCAATGATCCTAATTTCCAGTAATCTTGAAATAACTTGGTTCTTTGATCCTCTGCCAATTTTTTTGAGCATCCAAGCTTACAGCGTTCCAGGCAGGGTGGCTTCATAACTTTCTCTTCAACAGGTTTGCCAGTACGGGATACATAACCTTTTCCTAAATTTTTCAACATTTTGCTTTAATTTTTCTTCCATTTAGCTGAATTGCGCTGTCTTTTCTTTCCTTTCTGAGAGTTATTTACATTAATATAATTCAAATCGGTATTATTCTTTGAAGTACTCGAACTACTGGATTGATTCGATGGTAAATATTCATCGCTATCATCCGCTGAAAAGTCTTGCTCTTTATCTAAATCCTCATGGTATAGTCGCTTAACAACTTTTCTTAAAGTTAGCTTAGTTGAGTCAACGTTTGTCAGAGCATAATATTCTTTTTCGGGACTTTCGATCTCCACAGTCTCATTACTGGGCATGGCTTCAACATCTTCTGTAGGGTTTAACACAGAAACTAAAAATGCAATTATTTTTACTTTATACCAAATAGTGTTAAACAAATTCTACATGGTGGACAATTCAAAGTTTTAAATGAATGTACCTTACACGGTTTTCTGGCTTTCGACTTCCATATTTACTTTAGATGTATTGGGTATCGCTTCAACATCGTTCATAGCGTACAACTCAGGATCTAAAAATAATAAAATGTTTTTTACCCCATACTAAAAATTGATACAAAATTGCACTAATATAATACAAAAGTAAAATGAACGTACCTGAAGTGGATATATATTCTGGTATCGATACAGAATTTGTTAGGTCCTTCTTAATTTTAAAATGATCGAAATGATTGTCTGAATCTTGGCCATTTGGTATCACCAAATTTAATATATTTCTTCCTCTACTTTCGATATTGACACAATGTACATTTATGTCGTTGTTGTAATAGACCTTATTCAAAATATTATTAATTTTCGTATTAATAACGACTCAACGTCGTTGTTGCACTGAATTTAAACTCAAATATCAGAATAACAATAGCACAATTTAAAATTATGTCAATTTAGCTTTGACCGTAACCAGAAAATTGTCTTCAAGAAGCACTTACTTGCATTTACGTCAATGTTCACGCGGAGACTAACTTTCTAAAACGTTAACGCATAACTAGCAATTGCGACGTTGTCGGCGCTAGATTTCTTTGCAAACTGATAATCTGCATAACGACGCATTTGCTCTCTGGCGGAAATTAGGTGAGTTACCTTTATGGCATTATTCCTTTTGATAGACGAAACCATTTCACGTGATATGATGTGTTTAACTCAAAAATGAAAAATTTTCATTTACGTCTCGTTGTTCCTCCGGAGGTGCGATATGATAATTTTTCAATTGTTGAAAATTTTTGATCATTAACAATAGGAACTTGTAGCATTTCGTCATTTTCTTTATTACTCAAAATTTCGGGATTTTTTCGGAAGGTTTCAGAACACAAAGAGCAGAGGAATTCTATATAGTGTAGGTCAGCCAATTTTTCTTGCACTAACCTCTCTGGTTGTTAAGAAACTCGTTAATACATGTTCAGCAATTGATTCTAGGTAGATATTTAACCAACGGTGGAAGAAATTAAAGTTTTAAATTTTGCGACTGACTAAATGAGGGTGCGCCGCACAATTGTCAACAATAAGGAACATTTTCCTTTGCTTCAGTTACAATTTTAAGTCCCAACTAAGACAATTCCAACAAATTTCAGATGCATTTTCGTTTGCATGGTACTCTACCCTTGTCCCTTAAAGTATCGAGGCTCAGCACACTTTTCTATGATCAGTAGCAGTCACGGTTCGCGGGTTTTTTTCTGGTACGGTCGAGGTAACAAGGGTGACAATACAGATGGGTAGGGTCAGTTGCAGAGACAGCTGGCTGTATGACTGCACCTATCTGTATTACCACCTCTTGTTCCTCGGCCGTACCAGAAAAAACTCTGCGAACCGTCACTGATCAGTAGCTTTCGTTTGTCATTCTATCTCACATATTTGCACAGTATAACAAAGTAATGCGGTTCCATCGCCTATTTTATAACCAGGCAGTGCAATTGGTGTTAAGGCCGGTTTCATCAGTATTGTAAATATCATCTGCATAATAATTCTCTAAAAAGTACCAATTTTACAAATCAGTTACAAATTGTTTGTACATTTTTTATATTGAGATTATGTGTGACATAATATGTATTCTGATCTTAAATTTGCTGTCCGAAATAAGCGGAATAGGTTCCCAATTAAGAGACGTAAATAACTATTACTTTCTTCTTTTGGTTTCCTTGAGATTTTGTCCAATTAAGCGGTTGCTCCAATTAACCGGTGACTATTAAGCGGAATCGACTGTTTGATTGGGCCACATCGGTCTAGTTGGTCTGGCATCTGGGCTTAGTCCGTAAGGGTTCGAGTCTCGTCCGGTTGGTTACTTTTGTATCGGCAAATGGCAGTGGGGTCCAGCTGGCTAAGCCAATTTCCAATCATCCATGTTTCCCTAACTTGCATTCCTATCAACCTTCCTTCCTTTATTTTTTAAGAGGTATTTGAAAAAATGGCATTTTATTATTAAGTGATTTTTTATCATGCGTGTGTGGGTGGCGGAGTGGTGAGGGCTTAGGGGCATCTACTAAAGATCTGTACATAGTAGAGATGAGATAAATACTTATTTTACAGTAACAGTTATGACAGTTACTGTTACTACAAAATAACTGGTTATTTAAACGGTTATTTAATGTAGCATCAGAAAACGTATTTTTCAGTTTAATAAACATTTAATTAAAATCCAGGGTAAGAAAATTGCTTACAGAAAGAAAACGAAGAATTAATGAATTGATAATTAAACGAGTTATGGTTTGCAAAATGGCGCATAAAAATGAATTTCCAATGTTATTATTATTATTAATCTTTATTGTGTGTTAACCATACAAGGTATAGATACATTCGTCATATAAATACAAAACATTTTACTTAACGTTACTACAGTGTTATGTCGCAAAATATAAAAAGAGAAGGAAGGCATACCGAATTGATTGTCGAGTATTTTCCACAAAAATTTTCAAAACAGCCTTTTACTAATTTATTAATTAAACACACTTAAACTGCACTTAAATATTGTCAATTCGCAATTTTATTCTAGTGATTTAATAGTATATTAAATAACTTATACCCCCTCCCTCCGTTTTGAAGAAAGAAAGAACGATTTATCTTCCTAGACCAAAGTAACTGACGAAAAAGTGTTTTAAGAATTGATTAAAAGTTCTTGCTGAGCTTGAAACTACAAGTAGTGCCATGGCTTCTTGGCTCTATATAAGCCCCTGCTTTCGAGAGCGAAATATACTACTTTTGGCAGCTGAAAATACAATTATTGACAATTCAAATATGCTGAAAAAAACTATTTTTATTAATCAAAAAATACTGTTTTTGACCGCTGAAGCATACCATTGTTGACACACAAAAAATACTATTTTTGACAGTAGAAAAATACTATTTTTGACAGCTGAAAAAATACTAATTTTCAACAGCTGAGGAATACCATTTTTTTCAGCTGAAATATACCATTCCTGACACACGAAAAATACTATTTCTGACAAAAAAATATAATTTTTGACAATAAAAATACTACTTTTGACAGCAAAATATACTACTTTCGACAGCAAAGTGTACAACTTTTGACAGCTGAAAAATACAAATTTTGACAATTCAACAATGTCGATAAAAACTATTTTTATTAGGTGAAAAGTACTGTTTTTGGCAGCTGAAACATAGCATATTTGGTAGCTGAAGAATACCATTTTCTACAACTTGGGACAGCTGAACAATACTATTTTCAACAGCTGGTTATTACCATTCTTGACAGCCGAAAAATATCATACTGAAACATACCGTTATTGGCAGCTCAATAATACAATTTTCTACAACAAAAAAAAAAAAAAATTTGTCAACAAAATATGCAGGTTTTGACAGCTGAAAAATGCCACTCTTGACAATTACAACAAACAATTATTGACAACTGTATCATACCATTATTGTCGGCTAAAAAATAAAATATTTGAAAACAAAAAATACAATTTTTGAAAGCTGAAAAATGCCATTTTTGACAATTAAAAAAAAATGTCGAAAAATACCGATTTTGATAGCTGGAAACTACCATTTTTATAGGTGGGAAATACCATTCTTGACAGCTGAAAAATATCATTTTTGACAGCTGAAAAATATCATTTTTGACAGCTAAAAAATTTCAGTTTTGATAGCTGTCAAAAAAGGTATTTCTCACCTATAAAAATGGTATTTTTCAGCTATCAAAGGCAGCATTTTTGGTCATTTTTTTTATTATCAAAATGGCATTTTTCCGCTGGCAATAATGGTATGTTACAGTTGTCAATAATGGTTTGTTGCAATTTTCAAGAATGGTATGTTTCAGCTGGTAAAATGGCTTTCTTAACAGCTGATAACTGCCATTTTTAACAGCTGAAAAAACTGCAACAAACCATTATTAACAACTGTAATTTATTGTCAGCTAAAAAATACAGTTTTTGAGAACACAAAAAATACAAGTTTTGACAGATCAAAAATGCCATTTTTACAGTTAAAAAGAATGTCGGAAAATGCTGCTTTTGATAGCTGAAAAATAACATTTCTATAGGTTCGAAATCGCATTTTTGACAGATGAAAAATATCATTCTTGACAGTTGAAAAATATCATTTTTGGCAGTTAAATAATACTCATTAACACTTGAAAGCTACCATTTTCAACAGTTGAAAAATACCATTGTTGACAACGGCAACAAACCACTATTGACAACTGTAACATACCATTATTGCCTGGTAAAAATACAATTTTTGACTACAAAAAGTCAATTTTTGACAACCGAAAAATGACATTTTTGACAAATAAAAAAAAAGTCGAAAAATGCTGTTTTTGATAGATGAAAAAATAAATTTTAATAGGTGAGAAATACCTTTTTTGACATAAAAAAAAAACATTTTTGACAACTGAAAAACATCATTTTTGACATTTGAATAATTCACTTTTTAACAGCTGAAAAATACCATTCTTGACAATTGCAACAAAACATTATTGACAACTATAACAAACCATTATTGTTTTAGCTAAAAAATACAATTTTTCACAACAAAAAGTACAATTTTTGAAAGCTGAAAAATACCATTTTTGACAAATAAAAAATGTCGAAAATACTTTTTTTGATATCTGAAAAATACCATTTTAATGGCTGAGAAATACCGTTTTTGACAGCTGAAAAATAACGTTTTGACAACTGAAAAATATAATTTTCGACAGTTAAATAATACATTTCTTAACAGCTGAAACATACCATTCTTGACAACTGCAACAAACCATTATACACCGCGCGGTATTGCTCTGAAGAACAAATGTATTGCGATTTATCTCTACTCATTTAAGTTTTGCAGACATTGTTTAAACATTTAAAATATGTCTGAGCTAGAAATTAGAGGTAGTGCCATAGCTCCTTGGCTCTGCATAACGAGCCGCCCCTGACGTTTAAATGTGTATTAAATTAGACAGTAATTACCGTTCGAACAATTTTCCGTCGAATAATATATTGTCCAATACATTGATTGAACAAATTTAAGGATACGGATCATTTTACTCACTCTGAAGTGTTAATCTACTAAGATACCATTGCGAAGGAAGTACCAATAACGCATGGCGTGAAAATTATTGTGTGGGTTATTGTTTTAACCAATAAGTTGTAATCTGACGTTTAGATGTCACTGTCACTTTTGATATTTAAAGACGAACAGACGAATGCAGAGGGAGTCGGCGGACGTTAATTGTGATTGGCTAATAAGTATATAATATAGCGAGGTACATAAGTGGTAATAGTACATGTTACACCTTTATGTACAACATTTAATATTTATATATGCTCTATATATTCGTAAAGGGTCGCTTACGATTGGTGAAAACCGTTCGTTAATTCATCAATTACAAAGTGGGAGTAGGTAAAAAAATATAAAAATAATTGTCACAAGCTGGAAAATTATGAGATTTACTTAGAATTATTTCCCACAAAAAAAAGTCAAAATACCTCTTCACGAATTCTTGAAACAATCGCACTTAAACTGCGCTTGAACATTCTCAATCAGTGAACATTAAATATTGTTTCCCCATCAGAACACCTACAGACCGGTTTCGACCTTTCAGGTCTCATCAGTGTAGTTAGTTGCTGATGGAGAAACGGAGATTACTATTAGAATATATTCCAAACACCGTTAAAAGTAGCAACGCCAAAGTGGCGGAATCTATTGCCTGAATGCTGTACTGAACCAAATCCGGGTGGCTTTAACACCGACAAGATATGGACATTGCCAGCGGCGGCCAGCAACTAACTACACTGATGAGACCTGAAAGGTCGAAACCGGCCTGTAGGTGTTCTGATGGGGAAACAATATTTAATGTTTACATTAATATTGTTATATAACAATGGTTATATTTGCCGCCGCTGGCAATGTCCATATCTTGTCGGTGTTAAAGCCACCCGGATTTGGTTCAGTACAGCATTCAGGCAATAGATTCCGGCACTTTGGCGATTCTACCTTTCTCAATTAGTGTATTTTCCCGAGCGGATAATAAATATTATGTAACTAGGAGATCAAGCGGCAGTTTAAAACTGAGGAGATAGTATAACGGCGAGGCGTTATAAATCTTCGAAGATTTAACCCTGCTGCAGATTTAATCAGTGCGTCAGTGCAGCTTCGGTTTTAACACTAAATATCATCGGTATAATTAATCGTAACACCAGTTATATTTAACGGGAGATTATAATGAATACAATTTTGAAATATTGATGTCAACTCACAAATTGCAGTGTTTTTATTAAGTTTGTGTTTTTTTCAGCATAAAAACTCGATAAACTGCCATCATTGTCTCTTTATTCCTCACGGTGTTTCTTGCAGAGTCACTTTTTACTGTTTTATAGACTTCACTGTTAGAAACCGCACACCGACGACGTCCATTTTGACGTTAGGAATTCTGACAGGCCATAACCTATGATCACAGCTTATTTTGTTTTTTTTTTTTATCAGTGTACACAACTTATAAAAAACGAAGCGAGGCTGCTGTTGGGTTCGCTTCAAATTCTCAACGTCCAATTTCCTTCAGAACGGAATATTCATATGGCTATGGCGATAGGTTCGGTTTGGCGGGTGTGCATTTCCACAATATTAAAAATTCAATCACAATGAATGTTTCGGAGAAAAGCAGCAATTAATAATAAGTTAGTTTTCAAGTTTTTATATCTCCGTCGTCATTGACAGCGGAGATAAAGTCATACTTTATACTACTAAATTTAGGAGATAAATACAAGTTTATAAAACGAAATGAAGTTAAAAATTATAACTCAGAATTTATTCTAGTAACGAACTAACCATAGCAACATAACCATAGGTTACAAAATAGTAGTTAGTGAAAATAGCGCTCATCACTAGGGCTCAGGCGCACATCTGTAGTTACCTATGTGGTTTTCCCGTAGAACTCCTGGGGTTTAACTTTAGCCTAAGTGACAACTTGCTAATTGGCTACCCTGTTTATCATAGCATCATTGAAATATGTAAAATTTTGCATATTGCTGTCGGCTCCATTGCTATTATCCTACTTATGCACATATTTAAAGCCAATTTAAAGCTTATTATGTGATTCCGCTATTAACGTAATAAATGACGATGCATTTTTCTGCTTTAGTGGCAGAATAATTATTTATTTATAAATCAAGTATCAAATATTATAAATTATCCTTCCGAAGCATAAATACGGAATTTATCAGCCCATGAGTTCTTACATCAATTCTGTTATTAATCCCTCATTCCTTTGTATGGCTTCTGCTTCAGTAAATGGGTTTCTTGTACAATTTTCAATTAAATCTGTATATTGTGAGAACGTTTTTCATTAGTTAATTACAAGTTCCAGTCGGTAGCCTCCATCAATTTAAAATCAAATCTAACTGACTTAATTAATTCTAAACCTAATCTCGTGCTACTCGGACACGTGCTAATAAAGTTCTCTTTAATTGGTTACATCGTAAACGCTCACGTTTACTCTTCAAGATCCGATCCGGCGACGATGAATTTATAGATATGCTAATATTCGTGTCTAATTGAAAATTCAATGCAGATATTATACTGTTTTTCCCTCGTTTGCCCATATGAATAACAAATACGTGTTACGTGCTGGACCGTTATCAACCGACAAACAAACGGTGCATTTTATTATAAAATCACATCTGGCATGCATCCACTTATATGTGTATTATTATTGCATCTGTTGGTCACTTACTTCATGAAAAGAACACTTCCACTCTTTCATGCAGTCGTCTTTGATATTGTTGTTAGAGAACCCGTTTTATAAGAAGATAAGCCATAAGGCACATGATTATTATTTAGAAAGAGACCTTTTGGAAAGTTTAAACTGTATTGGTTATGTTAATAATAATTTATTGGTGTCTCAATATTTTTAATAATTTCTACCATAAGTCACTGCCAAATGAAATTGAAATAATTATACAAATATAATTATTAAAATTTTCGCGTGGCTATCATGTATCTTTCTTCTGTTTTAGGGTATAAAGCTCTTGCTCCCAACCTTTTTTGTTGCGATCCAAAATTTCTAAAGGCAATTTCTAGACCAGTGTTTCTCAACGTGGGCGATATCGCCCGCTGATCGACATTTAAATTGGACGATTATCTGACAATTCGCTTTTGTGGGGCGGTGGCCATTTTGCGTGGGCGAATGCGTTTTGAATAGAAGTGACACAATCGCATTTCTTACGATGCGTTTCGGCCCAGTATAATATACTGACTGAGCAAAGAAATCGCCTAAAAATTTGTGGACACGGATTAAAAATTTGATCTCTCGAAAATAAAACCAAATAATATAAAACTTTCTTGTGTAGCTTATTATTAGAATGTTAGGTTATAGTTATAGTAAATATTTGACTTCCATATAATTAAAATTTCAATGGAAATATTCATCTTGAAGTCCCCCGATGCGATTCCGACCATTTTCGAAAAATGCCTGTATGTATGTCATTTGGCTGGCTGTCTAAAGGTGTATAAAAAAAAGTATCTCAGAAACTAGTGGAGATGTTCAAATTAAACAATAAACTTAACCTTTATTAGACAATCGGAAGAATTGAAAAACTTGAAAACCAGAAGAGGAAGTTCTTCTGACGTTTTCTAAACTATTACAAAAACCTTTATATAAATATTGAAGATAGCAACTGCACATATTGTGTAAATAAATGTATGTCATAAACTTTCGGATTTTCAAAGATAATTATGAAATTATAATGGTTACACCAAATTTATATAGAAACAAGTGTAGAAAATGCCTAAATGAATAAAGACGTTTTTTTTCAAAAACTCACACTCACTAGTTTTTGAAAATAATCGATAAATATGGAAAATATCAGAAAAACTCTTTTTATATACTGAAGGAAGAAAAAAATTAAACACTTTAAATTCATGAAATTTCGACCATTTTCAAACTGCCATAACTCGGTGTATTTTCAATCGATTTTAATGAACCTTTGAGGGCAAAAAACTTTGAAGTGTCTTCTTTAAAGTCATGCATGCGAAAGTAAACGTAACCCCTTTCGCCCCCTCTAGCGCCCCTGTGAAAAAGAAAGTTTTTTTCTGGAAACCATGTCTAATTTTGACGAAGACTAGGGAGTTGGAAAAATTTTGTCGACTCGATCGATAAAGGCATTAAAATGTGATTCATTCTCTATGCAGGACTCAAGGAACGAAGTTCCTACGATAATTTGACACCAAGTTATGGGTGTTTTGAAAATACTCCGAGTTATGGCGGTTTGAAAATGGTCAAAATTTCACGAATTTCAAGTGTTTCATTTTTTTCCGCCAGTGTATTTTATCATTCTTCAAGTCTAATAGTTTTTTCACGTTAGCAGGTTTCAAGTTTAGTGTAATAATAGCATTAATATAGTAAAATTAATTTATTTTTTACAGAATTTATAGTTGATTATTTACCAGCGCAAAAATTATATGACCTTTAGAACCGGAACTTTTAAACTGGAGCCACGTATACCTGAACTGGCGCCATCTATTCTGCTTCTAACCTCTATAACCTTTCCCTGCCTGAGGTATCCTCTCACAGTTTTAAGAAGCAGCTAAAAATTTATAATTAATTCAAAACTTATCTTATAACGTCTGGTTCCTGCAAATTCAAGATTGTTTTTTTTTTCATGTTTGAGTTTGGTATACTTTCAAACAGATAATTGCGTGTAGTATACTCTGCAAACACGAAACAATGTTTTTCGAGCGTAACGATCAAGAACAAATGCAGCAGAAATAGTTTCACTTCATTTTAATTAAACAGTGTCTACTAGATATGGGTAAAATGACTCTTTTTGTGATCTGCTTCGCAAGGTCTGACTCAGTGAAAAGAGTTGACTCGGAGCGTCAGGTCATCTTTATGTCTCCCACGGACAGTGAAAAGCTAAAAAAGGCTCTCACTTTACATTTTCTCCAATATGTTTTTTACATGCTTCACTACACCATCGGATTAATTTTAAACAGTCAACTCACTGAATGAGGTGATTCAGTAATCGAACTTGAAAAAAAGGTCCTCGCTTTTGAAATTCGTTATTACTTTAAAATGCCCCCTACATAAAGCTAAAAAAGAAAAAATGGTCCTCATTTTTCAAATTTCTCCAGTATGCATTTTTAAATGCTTTTTTCTGCAGCCGTCCCGAAAATAAAACTTTCGGTATGATTTATTAAATCGAAAGTACCACGTTATATAAATTTTGATTCACTTTCGGAACGATTTCTTTACTTTCGGGACGTTTTTTGTTACTTTCTGGACGATTTTGCGTATATGTGTAGGCGGCCTTGACAAAAACATCAACTTCGTATTTAATTATGACAGCACTTGTCATGTAACATTCGTGTGTGTTTTTGCTTTTTTAACATAAAAAATGGTGATGTGGCCATCATGTTACTTTCTCCGACTTTTTATTTACGTTTTCATGGGTTTATTTTCAATTGAAATCATATTTTAAATGTACATCGAGCGTTGCGTAAACTCGGATGAAACTGACGTTTAAAACGTCAAAATTATGAATGATGGAAAAATTATACTTCAAATTCAAAAACTAGGTTTACTCGAAAACTAACGAGATTTCGAAAAAAACTTATTCTTTAGAAGTTGTTCATTTTAGCATTCTCTACAATTATTATTTACATAAAATTGCTGTAACTATTATCGTTTCATAATTATAAACCAAAAATTAAAAAAAATTAATACATTTTTCTCTCGAATAGCAATGATTTTATGAAAAATATTTTCAAGCAAAAGCTATTCATTTCTTTGCTGTCTTCGATGTTTGTTTACATGTTTTTGTGATATTTTTTATATTTAAGAAAATATTGGCAAAAAACAAAAAACAGTTAAGGTAAACACCCACTTCCGGTGTACGAAATTTTACCAAAAGCTTTTCAGTTCTTCGGATTATCAAATAAGCCATATGTTCAAAGTTTCATATCAATTGCTCTATTGGTTTTTGAGATACAGCGCACACAGCCAGACACACACACACACACAGACATACACGTCCCGCAATGCTTGTGGCAACCCATGAAATATCCTCAATTGTGGCGCTTTCGTTTAGATGCTGCCCTTTCGCTGCGCTTTTCCACGCTATTTCTGAATATGTGGTTCATTTTGCTTTACCCTCCATATAAACAAAGTTATTGCAAAAAAACAATTGTGGCAACCGTGCCACAAGTATTGGGAAACGTGAAGTGTGTATCCAGGGTGCCACAAGTGTAGGGAAACATACCGTGTGTAAGAATGGGTTGCCATAAGTATTGCATAACCTACCAGTGTGTGAAAAGCAACGTTGCCGCTGCCAGCAACCTACAATAATTCATTGCATTCTACCTTTTGAACACCTTTAACCCTTAAATGCATGGCTATTTAATTAAAATTTGTTTATATTATCGATGTACATATTCAGAAAATAATTTATGACAAGCATCCAAAGAATTGCTTCATTTTGTGAGTAGGGAATTTGCACAACGACGGCGAACCAGCAGCTCCGCAATGCTACGAAATAAAAATAAAGGCACTTTTAATGCGTGTATCATTCCCATTTTTTTCTATAGTAATAATAGTTATTTTTGTATGTAAGTGCGCAAAATTTGTGTTTTTTTTTGTTTCGCATGAGAATGTCATTCGAATATAATCATCGAACACGAAATACAAACAATATTTTTGTTAAAATTAGAATACTATACATAAATATTGAGAATTTAGCGATGCGTCAATATACTTTTTTTCTGACGATTGTAGAAAATAATATTTGTACTTTTGTGATTTATTTTCAATTTAAATTATAAAATTTTACTTTATAATATGCTGACATAGTTTCATTGGTTCAAAACTTCGGGTATAAAATGTTGTAAATCTTCTGAATCAATTCTAATGAATAGTTTTAATTAAAATAAGACACTAATAGATAAAATTCGAAATTTTTAGTATTTAACTCTGATTTTGCATTAAAACCAATGAGACATATAAATGTGTTCAGAAATACTCCAGAAATAAGTGTCATATTTTCGATTTTTTTTTATTATCCATCTATATGAGTCTATTTTCTCAAAAAAAACTTTATCTAAAATATTTGAATATGAATACTATTTCTAATATACTTTCGATCATTAATACCAAGGAAACAAAAGAAGGAATGTATTAAATATTTTAGATCCCCGTACAATTTAATTCTGCCTCTGATTTTGTAAAATATACAGGGTGTCCCATGCAACAATATAGATTTTGGATTATTAAAATTCGCTAAAATTGCTGTTAAATTTCGAGCAGATATAAGTGGCAACAATAATTATAATTAGGTAGTATTGAAGTTTAATTTAATTTAAGGACTCATAGACTTTCAGAGGTTAGTATTTTAAAAGTTATCTGAAAAATGAATAAATTTTCAAACAAAAATAAATATACGGGGTGTCTCACTGGAGGGTCAAAGTAACTTTTTGGCCTTAAATATTTAAGATAGAAAAATATGTTTTATATAAAATAAGATAATTATCAACTCTATAATCGGAAAATATTTTTATGTATACAGAGGTCCCGCAACACAAACTTATGTTTTTTTTAATGGAACACTAGGTATGTTTTTGCATTTTTATGCGTAGTTTTTAATACTAATTCAATTGATAATAACTTTTATTGGTCTAAATTTAACCGTTTCTGAGTTATTCTGCTTTTAGGGCAAAAACACAAAAACACAAAAAATAACAAGTTATTTTAAAATTATCTAATTAATTATCTAAATGTTTTTTATCAATAGAAATGTTACACTCTGCAAAATTATGTCTTACTAAGACTATAAACAACTACTTCCGTGGCTAATTCCACGCCAGATATTGAACGACACAAAAGAAATTTGCTTGTCAAAATGTTTTCTAGCTTTTTAATTGTAGTTAGCACTTGTACGTAGAAATAAACGACCTTAAACCAATGTTATTTCAATAGTAGTACTATTAATAATTCAATTAAATATTCTGCGTAGCATTAGCCAGGGAAGTAGTTGTTTCAATAAGTTATTCGTTTATGGTCTTATAGTTAGTAAGACTTAATTTTGCATAGTTATGAACATGTTGAATATTCATATATTCAAGCTACTTTTCGTCTTTATTGAATTTATTTAATGTATCTGCAACAAGTGAGAGTTTCTCAAGTTTAATTAAAACTGATTCGCTCAAAATGGCGGAGTTGTGACTCTTTGACAATCAAAACAACTTAGTACCTCATATCAATGTGTTGCCTTTAAGGTCGTCTATCTAAATTTTGAACAAAATACAGGGTGTTTTATTTAATAAAATATAACTTTGGCGTATAACTCAAATAATAAAATGTTTGTAGAACATGCATTCAGATACATCTATGTTTAATCCTAAAGCTTTTAGTGTGCACACAATTTTCCGTGGACATGCGGTTGGGGCACCAGGTTAACCCATGTAGTTTTGTTATTATTCGAAATATCAATTTGAAATTCGGTAGGGTTATACTAATGGCAAATTTGAGTTTAGTGGTCATCCAAAAACCAGTTGCAGTTTTGGTTTTACCGGAAGTTACATCAATTAATTTTTAGTAAATTTATAAAGTTTATACGAGAGACATTTTCAAGACATTTTTCATTTCATTTTTGTCTTTGAATGGCAAAATATTATTAGTTTCAAAAAACAACCGACCTTGTTGTTTACTTTTTAGATAGAGCATTTTTAACTACAAAGCAATACTATTTTTCCTAGGGTCACCTAAGGCATTTTTCAAGTAAATTTGACGAAAAATAAGCGGTAGCGTGTCTAATATATATCGCATAATAACAATTTTTTTAAATTATTTACCAGATTCAAAAATGCATTGAACTAAGTTGATTACTTTGTTGCTATAACAATACACTTTTTTACTCTTTAAAGATTTTTCTCTGGTCCTATTTTTTTAAATTGCATTATTAGGAATTTTTTGAGTCATTTCGTTTTGAAAATAAAAGAAACAATGCGTTGTCATAGCAACAAAATATTAAGTGGCAACAAATATCCAACATCATCACTAAATGCATTATTAAATTCCAAAAACTTGTATACAAATCGTTTTCGGATTCGGTAAATAAAATAAAAGTAGTCATTATGCAAATGTTCTAATGTAACGCTATATATAAATAGGACTGTCATTGTCGCCTATATACTTAGAAAAAGTTCATGGAGTTATTCAAAACAAAGATTTTAATATATAATTCATAAAATATTTTATTTGGAACGACATTTAATCGATGAAAATAATATTTTCTCATACCAGATTTACATCCCTTCCTTACTATTAGTTCAGTGATTTTGTAATTAAATTACGTTACATAAATGGATATTTTACTGTTAATGTGTAAATGTTTTTTTTGTGTTATTGTGTGTTAGTTTGGACCGGATATTGGGATGTGACGCATTCATTCCACGAATTCGTTTTAAAATTTAAAGGGCCGGTCGAAAACAGGTAGAAAACTTGGGGGGTGACGAATGCTAACATCTGCGAAAGATAAAAACATCTGAGGCACCCACTTCTATACGTATTTAAAAATAGATTTATATTATTGCTATTTACATTAATAACTTTCTTTAAGTTTTTTGCGGTTTCAAACTGAATTTCATTAGCCATTGTAACGCATGGTAGAGAAATAAATCTTCGATTTTTTTATTACCTCCATTTTCTCAATAATACTTTATTCGTACATTTCTTATAAATACTAATATAGAAATAAATACCAATCAATAATAATAACTTACAACAATAAATAAGTTTTTCGAACAATTTTAAACTGAATATAACATTTACTAAATTATAAATTGGTGGTCAAACAATAGCCTAAATTATACTATTTCAAGTAACGTTTGATTTTGTAAACTTATTTTTACCTGAGCTATAAATCTTTGAGATAATTTGTTGAGCTAAATTGCCGGAAATAAACAATGAATACCAATATAATATTTAATAAAATATGTATTGGTTTTGATTTTAAAAAGTAAAGTGATTTTTCTTGGAATAATTGATAATGCACAAATTACGGTATTAAACCTGTACTTGATAATATTAATTGCATCCTCTTGTGCCGTAATAGAGAAAAGTTAGACAGAAAAAGATTCAAAGGAAATTAATCATAAATCTGTTTTTTTTTTAAATTTTAAAATTTTATTTGATGAACATCATTGATTCATTATTTTTAGAATAATTTCCCCAATATTATAAACATAGTAAGACATCTCATATGCTATTATTTGAGAATAATTTCTATATGTGTGTTATTTCTTTTCGAATCAGTGACCTGTTTTATACAAAGGGTGTAAGTTCCCGCGAAAAAGCCCATCTGGAGCGGAAGTTGTAGGACGCTCAACACATCTTTGTCAAATATTCTCCCTTAATGAATTGGCATGTACCTAATATAAATGTAAACTATTTCTTATTGCTTTTAGCACATTTAATAAATTGTGTAAAAATATAAGATTGTGAGTTTAACAGTATTTCCTATATGAACACGAACTTTAGAAAATGAATTTACTGAAGTTGAAAAGTAGACTGGATATTTGAATATTCAAGTGGTTCGTAATTCTGCAAAATTAAGTCTTACTAAGATAATATTATTAATAAATAACTTATTAGAACTCCCACTTCTCTTGTAATGCCATGCAAGCTATTAACTGATACAAAACACTGTGCCTAGTGAGTACGTAAAAATAAACTTTCTTAAACCTATGCTATTTCAACAGTAGTATTATTAATAACAGACAAATATCTTTCTGGCATGGCATTCGTCAGGGAAGTAGTTTCAACGATGATGTATTTTTTTATAGTCTTAGTAAGACTTAATTTTACGGAGTAACAAATAGGTTGAATTTAATTTGTCTGATGCACAAAGTGAGGATTTTTAATTTTAATTTTAGAGGAATTCTACTGATACAAAATTAGAAAAAATTCTCGAAATAATTGTTATCTTATAGTTTCTGTGAATTTAACTAAAATACATTTGAATTAAGTATTACAATTTTAATAAACACTAAATGCGTGTGTTTTTGATTATTCTTAGATTAACAAAATCAGCCGAAATTTTAATAAAACGAATTAATGTTTTTATTCGGATATTCGGAATTTGTATGTCCATTTGTTTTAGGTATAATCTGCATTTATATTATTCGCATTGTTTCTAATCAATCAATGGAAAATTTTAAACATCTACTGGTGAAATTTGTGCATCACACAATTGTTTTCTCGTTGCCTAAAAAAGTATGAGCTCAATTAAATTATACATCCATTAAATCAAAGAAGTAAAAGAACAAGGAAATACTAAATCCTAATCGTTTCAAATTTATGAAGCATTTTCTGAAACGTCCACAATTTATTTATTTATTTTTTATTTGTACATTTCCCAACAGAAAAATATCTTACTGGGAAAAAATAAAATTTAGATACATATGAAAATAATACTATTCTAATTAAAAACTACAACATAACAATACGCTTAATATTTGACGAAAACATAGATAAACTTGGACAAAATATATCAACAAAACATTGAATGCCATGGTAACTACTTAACATCTGGTGTAAGGGAGAATTAGAAAAATGTGTGGTATTGGATTTATGATAATAAAATGTTAAAGAATGACGTGTAAAAAAAATAGATTTATAATACGACCGAATAACTATAAATAAGAGCCTCAAATTCAATTTAATAAACTTATAGGAGAGTAAACAAAAAATAAACTAAGCTTTCAAAAATTATAAAAATATATTATATTTATGATCAATTGCTGAATGTCTAACGATTAAATAATTTTTAAAATTATTTTATATTATCTTTACTTTATTCAGTAATTAAGAAAAAATAATTATTGTTAATTATTAAATGAATTATTTATTTAACCAATATAATTACTTATTATTATTATAACAGATTAAAATATGAAAGGTATGCAACCAGAAAAACAGTTCATAAAAGCAGAAATGATTTCTAGGATATTATCCGGCTCCAACCCAAATATATATGCGTCGAAGAAACTCTCAGTATCAAATTACTGGCAACGTAGCATTTTTTTGTAGAGGGCGCCACCAACTAAACACTACTGAAGTTGCCACAAATATGAGTGTGTGTACCACATGCAAGATCCTGAATAGTGGCGTCTTTTACACATTTTTAAAAAAAGTTGCATAACTTGTGTAAAAGGTACTTTTCGTAAAAACTATGATAATGAATAAATGTATTTTGTTGATCATAATATTCAGTGTAAATATCGTTAGTCTAACTTAATAGGAAACAGAGAAATCACCAGAGAAAATTGTGGCACAGTGTGTAAGTTGCCACAATTCCGTGCGTCCGCCACAGTTCAGGATGAGGCACACACAAGTTGCCACAAGTATAGAGGAACATACACACACTAACACACAGACACACACACACACACACACACACACACACACACACACACACACACACACACACACACACACACACAGACACACACACACACACACACAGACACACACACACACACACACAGACACACACACACACACACACAGACACAATTTTTTTTTTTCCAGAAATTGTTGAAATGGCATCTAGGGACCCAAAAACGGATATTTCCATAAAAAAAAAATTTGAAAAAAAAATCACGATCACAATACTTTCTCGTACTTCGTAACGGAGAAAGTAAAAACAGCTGCAGAAAAAAATATTGTACGTAACACGTTCCAAAAGTGATTTTACGGGACTCGCAGGATTCCAGGACGAGCCGTAGGCGGAGGAAGCTTCCTACTCATCCCCTAAAATATCACTTTCGGAACTTGTTACGTAAATTACTATCAAAAAAGTCAACTCATCGTAACAGTCGCAAAAACAAGTCTGTCATAAAGTGAAGAGCTAAAAAACTGAAAAAGGGTCCTCGCTTTAAAATTTCCCGTAAGTGAAGAGAGACAAATCTTTTGGAAATATTTGAAACCGTACATTCTGCTCTAAGTCTGACTCAAAAATACCTTATTTACCATATTTTCAACCGAGCCACTTCACTGTCGTGACTCTGACACGCCGGCTCACTCAAGACTTACCCATCTCTAGTGTCAACTCCTTCTATCTGTGAAACACAATATTGTCTTCATTTTTTCCCTTTGCTTTTGCTGAGTAAAATTAGTATCACATATCTTGTTTTCAAAGTCCTGCTAATTACAGTTTGTTTGTTATAAAACCAGATTAGTGCTATATAGGTATTGTGTTTGTACAGCTTTCTGCAAAAGTCTGTAGAAAATGATCGGATTATTTGGCACATATCTTGGCAATGATATTACATGTGTTTATTACTTTATCCGCTTAAAGTACAGGAAAGTATTGCATTTCTGAAAATTATAAGGTCCCTAGAAATAATTCCGACAATTTTTGGAAAAAAAAATAGTGTCTGTGTATTTGTCTCTGGGCGCTGTTTTACAAAACCTAACAAATATTTACAAATGATACTGTGAGCCTTATTTGACAATCCAACAAACTGAAAAGCTTTTGGTAAAATTACATCCACCAGAAGTGGCACCTTAACTGTGGATTGTTTTTTTTTTCGATATTTTCTGAAAATAAAAAATAATTAACAAATGTTGAAGACAACTAAATACTAAACATCTTTTGCTAATCAATATTTTTTTATAAACTCCTTCGCATGAAATAGTATATTTCATAACGCGGGCGGAAAGTGTCAAATATCTAGCGAGTGTGAAATTTGACGAACGAGGTGAAGCGCAGCGTAGCCGAGTGAGGAAAACACACGAGCAATAAGATGTCACACTTTTGCCCGAGTTATGAACATAATTTTTCCTACGACACCAAATAAATCTGTTTTTTCAACGTTTTATTATTATTTTTATTTTGTTATACCAACAATCAATGCCACCTAATAAAATAAACGTTAGCGTCAAATTCAAGAATTGCCTATTCTAAACATACTTTCATGAAAAGATACGTGTTATCGGATAATTTCCTGTGATGTCAAAGTTTTTGATTTCTTCGGCTTAGAACCATCTGATTTGCGCTTCAATAGTGCTCTTAATTTCATGTAATTCACTATATTTATATCATCATGGATGCTAAGGGTGCTTCTTAGCATGGAATAGTGTGTCCACAATGTGATTGGCTTTATTTGTTCGGATAAATCTCCAAAGTATGCTAATAACACATTTTCAGAAAAAGATGATTTTACATTTTTTGTTTTTTTCCAATGCAGAAATTCATCATACGATAGCTCGTATATTTCTTTTAATTTGTTGGGTAACAAATCTAATATCCTGTTTCGAGCTGGTTTACTCACTTCGGGTGGTGTACAGTCAATTGACGAATCAATCTCCTCCGCACTTATAT
This sequence comes from Ocypus olens, assembly GCA_910593695.2. Taxonomy (NCBI): domain Eukaryota; kingdom Metazoa; phylum Arthropoda; class Insecta; order Coleoptera; family Staphylinidae; genus Ocypus; species Ocypus olens. Next base: position 38,732,041 of record OU343058.1, read on the forward strand.
TTCCTAAAGGTCGTAGTACTATAAATTACAATGAAGCAAATAGCAAAAGTTTTTAATAACTTACCTGAATATATAATTACAAACACAATGATTCTGACTGACAGAAACTGTCAACATTTGATAGTTCTAATGCACGCTTGATAAATGCAACCTCTTGCGAAATGACGATATGGGTTTTTTGACAGATGAATGATATTGTCATGTTTCTAGCCCACTTAATTATGCACTATTGACAAGTTTCTCTTATGGTGTCGTAGGAAAAAATAATTATTTTGATATTTTCGGTTTATGATTATAAAATTATAATAGTTCAGAAATGTTCAGCAATAATTACAGAGTCTGCTAAAATGAACGGTTTATAAAGAATAAGTAATTTTGTAAAAAGTTGCTGGTTTTCTAAAAAAATGTGAGACACTGGGAGAAATGTCAGAAGAATCCCGGTTATACCATCAATTCGAAGAATGATACATGATGATCACATCACCATTTTCTTAAATAATAATAATACCCATTTATTTCCCAACAGACGTATTCAGTTACAGGAAAATGTAACGACATTTAATACATTATTTAACAAAAACTCAATTAAGGGAATGCAGTACGATATACACTGGTGGAAAAAAATGAAACACTTGAAATTCGTGAAATTTCGACCATTTTCAAACCGCCATAACTCGACGTATTTTCAATCGATTTTGATGAGTCTTTGAGGGCAAAAAACGTTGAAGTGTCTTCTTTAAAGAAATGAATGCGAACTTAAGCGTAACCCCTTCCGCCACCTTCTAGCGCCCCTGTTTCATTTATTTTCCGTCTGTATAGAAAAAAAATTAATTAAATAATACATATTATAAATAAATAGGTTTGAACTAAGTGATTAAGATATTTATGTAACAATATACACTATAATATGTCTGCCATTTGACCTAAAACCTATGGGTAAAATAATTTTTACTTCACTTTTATTCGTTTCAATTTCTTTTGTGTATGTCTTACTAACACCTAACCCAAGCCTGACCTATTTTGTTTAAAGGTTTATCATATAATGGCTGTTAAAAATTGAAGTGTGACAATTTAGATGCGGAACAGATAAAGTGGGTGTTGGGTATAAAAAGGTTGAGAAACGCTGTTCTAAACGATACAACATGGGACGGCAAAAAATAAAATGTTATTATTATGATATTAATCAAACATGATCTTTTTGACCTTTTACGTTTTCAGTGAAAGTGACATTTTTTTATTGTGAAAAATATACCAAAATTGTCAATATTTTGGTATATAATATAATATTCTTATTTTAAAAATTGTTGAAATAGTATATTGTTTCATTAGGAGTGCAAGTGGCACTTTTGTGGCGAATTGGCATGTTTGGATATCGAGATTGCTTTTGCATCCATTTTGCGTTTTCGAATTCTGACATACGCCAACATCGTCATCGCTAGTTTGTTTTTTATCGTCAGTTTGATTGGACGCTTTCTTTGCACTATATGTACTTTTAATGCCGTTCGTAGTACTTTTAGTGCCGCCCGTGATGTATTAAGTGATAAAATGTTTATCTTTACTAACGTTTGAAGTATAAAATTTTGTTTATGTTGCGTGTGTGCAATCGTGGTTTTTGGCGCGCTGTCGGTAAAAAGTGTCATTCTCAAACCCAATAGAAAAACACCTATTTCGCGCACTTAATACAAATAGAACTATCGTCGCAAAAATATATAATATAATAAGAAAACTGGACAACACAAAATAATTCTAACAAAAAAAAACATAAGAAACAAATTGTTGTTATTTTGAGAAATAGACTCATGGCAGTTATACTCTGCATTTAATTTGAAACCCTGAAAAGTAAACTGTTCTGATTATTGTTGAATAATTTCGACCTTATTAGCAACAGAACGGTTTAATTTGATATTTAGAACGAGAAATTGGAATAAATAATAAAAATTGTTTTGCGTATTTGTCAAAAATTAGACTAGTAGGAAGTATTTTATTTAGTACTGCTAAATGGGAATTTTCATGAGCTTTCCAATGAGGTATCACAAAGTGGGTGTTGCCATTTAAAAAATTGAGTTGGGGTGACTACAGCCTCATGGGTTGCTTAGTGAAGGTAATTTTTGTGGTCAAAACAGGTTTGAGAAATTTTTCACATCTTTTTTAGGATCATACTTATAGAGCATTTCTCGTTTTTAAATAGACACCCTGTATACTATACAGGGTGTCACATTTTAAATTGTCATCCCAAATATCTCGAAACCTGAGCAACATGGCAAAAAATGTTCCAGATAAAAGTTGTCGAGTTCGGAGGGGGACATATGCTGGTGACCTTGAAGATGACTTTATGTTCGACTGTATGAAAATAGTAACTTTGTGGGTTCGTTTTTAGGCCAAAATGTACGCCATTTCGTCCTAGTCCCATAATTGATCAAGTAAATTGGACTCTTATGTCAGTGTCAGAAATGACAGATATAATTTTGGTTAGAATACCCAATAAATACAATATAAATTACCAATGAAAAAGGAGATCAACTATGATAGTGGTTTATAGTGATAGTACTTACTATTATTCATTACACTTACTCCTGAAGAAGTTTGCAAGGTTTGGACGTTTAGTGTGCGAGTTATATTGTTTAACCTAGTCATCCATTCTCTATGAAATTTACAATCAATGACATTAGTGTGGCAGCAAATGCCCACTATGATTAAAATATATATAAATAAATTGCTTCAGTTTGTATTTAAAAAGTATTCCAAAAATGCAGTCGAACATAAAGCTTTGTATGTAACTTGTCCACAATAGCAGTTCGTGGACTCGCCTCCATTATAAGCCTCTCTCGCTTCGCTCGGTCGGCCATAAAACGTCTCGTCCAAGAAAGTGCTATATTGTGGACTTGTTACATACATAGCTATTATCGGTAAGTTTCAAGGTCAAACGAAGGTCAACTTTGAATTTTCAAATGGAACCCCCTATTTTTCATTGCGGGATCGTATTCTACGGAAAAAAATACAAACTTATTGAAAACGTTTTTTTTAATGCTTTTTTTAAGAGTTTTTTCACAAATTTTGTCCGTCATGTTGTTTGAAATCTCAGATGAATCCAGGCAATAAAAAATAGGAGGTTTATTTGAAAAATCAAAGTTCATCTTCGTTTGGTTTTGAAAATTGACCACAAGGTAATTTTCAAGGTCACCATCATATCTGAACCCTACAACTTTCATCTGAAACATTTTTTGCCATCTTGCTCAAGTTTCTCTCAGATATTTGGGGTGGCAATTTAAAATGGGACACCCTGTATAAGATATAAGACTTGGTGCGTTTGTTAACAAGATGTATTTAATAGTAATCACGATTATCATATTTATAATATTCAATTAACTCTCCGAAGTGGCGGTGTTCTGAGATGCAGCAGTGTTGAATGTCTTTTATGTACAACTGTATAGCCGTCTAAAAATGTCGTGACACATTGTGTGGTGAACATCTTAAATTTCAAGAAAGGAAACGCTTAAACTCACAATTATTCAGGATGCGCCGCCTGAACGTAGTGTAAATATAGACACAGAATTGGTCGCGAAGTGATGATTTGTTATCGCGTTTCTCCGAATACGTTCTCACTCTTCGCATTTTGGGCCGGCTCTACATAAATTAGGGGTTCGAAAATCTGCACATCTGCAGAAGCTTGGAAAGTTCAGCTTAACTAAGATTAGTACCCGAACCTTTATGAGAATCATCAATACGAATCAAGTTTATATTCAATAACCTATTATAAATTAAGATGATAGTATATACACTATTTTATAGCAGACGCATTTTGGGATTGTTATCCTTTTATATACTCTTAATTTCGTCTTGTTCTTAATGTATGTCATCCCGAGGATAGTTTTATGAATTTTTTCTAATCCCACCTCCAATTATCGCATATGTTTCCATGACGCTAAGTTATTTTTTAAATACACCTTGACAAACTGTGACTTTGTGCATTTTAGTCATGTACTGAAGTTAGTTAGATTCTTAAATCGCTAAAATCAATTGAAACTCAAAATCAAGTTAGTTGTCACTTATCAACAATCTGTCAAAATAAAAAAGAAATAAATGAAACAAGGAATGCTTCCAACGTAAATCAAATGATTAAAACAAAACATCAAAGAAATTTAGAGGAATCAATGATTTCCTTTAGCAATTGCCATAATGTCTCTAACGTAACTGTTAATGTATATGTACCCAAGTAGACTAATTTAATAATAATGTACTATTATTATGTTAATTTCAGATAATAAATTAATTTCAAAATTTTTCCAATTTAGTCGAAAAAGTATAGTATGTTATTCGTGTTATAAACTTCTCTAGACACTCGTTATTAAACACTCGCTCCGCTACGCTCCGCTCGTGTCCAATTAACTCGTGACTAAAGTGCCGTTTATAACACTTGTTGCATAATATACTATTATTTAATTGTTAATATCTAATGCCATTTTCCCGCCTTCACTTGTTTAGTAGACGTACTAGAATTGAAGGACTAGCTTTGGCTCTCAAGAATCGGTGTACCCAACTGTTGGTGTCCATCCTTTCTCGTCAGAACTCGTCAGCACGTCCTGGCAAAAATGGCGACCGCTTTCCACTTCTGGGGTGAATCCAGCATGTGTAGTAAAACGGGGTGGGGTCCACCACTACTGGGCAACCCAGCGCTGTCGAGAGGGTCCCTCCACCCCGGGTCCCATTTTAAGCAGTTCACCAAGGTATGCTCTGGGTAATCACGAGCATCACAGCAAAAAAGGTAGTTATCCGAGGTGGTCTTTCGGATCCTCATGAGATAGGACTGGAAACATTCATGTCCTACGTCATGAAGTAGGGTCACGCAGTGGTTCCGCTGGACCCATAGCCGTAGGTCTGGAATCAGCTTAAGAGTCCAAATGTCTTCGTGTCGCTGTTCCACCCATCCAGCCAACTCTTGCAATTGCCTGCTGCCCCCCGACTGATGCTCCGATACACAGCGATATCTTTTTTTTATACAGACTTTATTTAACTTAAGGGCTTACGACCACAACACGGTCTATGCACCTCCCACTCCCTTTTGGTTAGAAGGCTCGGCCTGTTACCCCGGCAGCAGGGTTACCAGCGATATTTCTGTTGGGGTCGGGGATGGTAGGGACTGGAGCAACAAAATCCCTGATTGCCACACTATACACACATTTTTACATGTCCAAACAGTTCAAATATCAAATTACCAGTGGGGCCGCCCCCCTTACTTAACTTAATTACCGAAAAATCAGAAGCCCCTGGGCGAATTGTGGTTAAATAGAGGAAATAGTTCTGTAACTTCTGATAATCCTCAAGGCCTTTAGCCGTGGGGACCTTAAGAGGCGTTCAATGTTTCTTTTATAGCTCACGTAGTCCGCCCAGGCTACGGCCGGGTAAAGCTTTGCCCTAGCGACTCCCATCATATGACCAGCCACGGATGTTGTTGAAGGCATTTTGAATGTAAAGGGCTATGGCCAAACAATGCTTGCGACTCTTCAGAGGGCCGCTGTTTGACTCATCAGCCAGCCTCCGCACCTCGAGTAGGATGTCAACCGTTGACCTGTTTCTGAATCCGAACTGCCTAGCGAACAATTTACCAGTATTCGCTTAGTATAAACTTTATTTTCTCCGTTACGAAGTACGAGAAAGTATTGTGATCGTGATTTTTTTTTCTAATTTTTTTTTACGGAAGTATCCGTTTTGGGGTCTCTAGTTGCCATTTCAACAATATCTGAAAAAAGAAATGTTGTGTCTGTGTGTGTGTATGTATCTGTGCGCGCTGTATCTCAAAAACTAATACAACAATTAACATGAAACTTTAGACATACGTCTTATTTGATAATCCAAAGAACTGAAAAGCTTTTGGTAAAATTTCGTACACCGAAAGTAGGTGTTAACTATTTTTTTGTTTTTTGCCAATATTTTCTTAAATATAAAAAATATCACAAAACCATTTAAACAAATATTGAACACAACAAAGAAATGTGCTTATTTTTTTTAAACATTTTTCATAAAATCATTGTTATTCGAGAATTTTTTTTTTTTCATTTTTGGTTTATAATTATGAAACGATAATAGTAACAGCAAATGTATGTTACTAATAATTGTAGAGAATGCCAAAATGAACAACTTATAAAGAATTAGTTTTTTTTCGAAATCTCTTTAGTTTTTCAGTAAACTGAGTTTTTGAATTTGAAGTATAATTTTTCCATCTTTTATAATTTTGACGTTTTAAACGTCAGTTTCATCCGAGTCTACAAAACGCTCCATGTACTTTTAAAATATGATTTAAATTGAAAATAAACCATGAAAGCGCAAATATAAGTGATACCATCAAGTCGGAGAAAGTAACATGATAGCCACATCACCATTTTTTTTATGTGGTGTTTCCCAATCTCTTCAGACAATGATCGGAACTTATCCTAAAATATGTTTCTCTTATTCCACATTTTATATATTTTATAAATCTAGTATTCTATATGTCAAAATGTTATGTATATTTCCGTCAATATATTTATTTTTAAAATTTTCCTCAAAATGCACTAATAAGGTGAAACTAGTCGACAACTTTAAACATTCAGAAATTAGAGTTTTTATTTGGTAGAATTAATACATTAATAAAATGCTATTCGAATAATAATAATAATAATGTCTTTATTCACATATATACAATTTACTTATAATTAGAGAAACAAATTATAATACGTGAATCCGTAGGCGGGAGTCAGTTGAGATCTAAGTAGATTTCGAACTGTTCTTCCATCCAAACCTACATAATTAAGAACAAAATTTGAGTTGTTACTGGGTAACGTTAATTGATATTATAATTAAACTTTAACTGTAAACGTTACATAAAAATAGAAATATAACATTATAAAATTTGTCTCACTCCGTGTTAAATTAAATTACAAGTTACAAATGACACTAGTGCAGTAATTTAAAATTAGGGTTAATTTTAATTTTTATGGCGCATTTAAATTTTGAAAACGATAAGTTTTTGAGAGCTTCTGGCAAACAATTATACTCTAGATAGATATTGTATGAAAACGATCGCTCAAAGATGGCAGTGTAATGCTTCGGCGGCGATAATAACCCTTTGAATCTAGTATTAAGATTATGAATATCATTACGAAAAGTGATTTTGTTGTATAGATAAGGGGGGTGTTTATTCACAATAATTTTATGGTAAAGGCATAATGCCTGAGCTCTTCGTCGGTCCATCATAGACAACCATTTAGATTCACCGATTTTATGGGAGATTCTTTCGAATTTACGCACACCATAAATGTATCTGAGACAAGCATTTTGGACCTTTTGTATCCGGGTTGAGGTGTTTTTATCAATGGCAGAGTGATATAGGGTAGAGCAGTAGTTGAAATTAGATAAGACAAATTAATCACATAGTAAGATCTTAGTATCTATGGGGAGATATGACCGATGTGGATATAGTTTTTTTAAGTTTAAATATGCAGAGGTAATACATTTATTAATATGAACCTTGTATCTAAACGTATTATCCAAAACCACTCCTAGATTCCTAGCTTGACTTACAAAGGGCACAATTTTATTATTAATATTAATGGTCATTTTGTCTTTTAGATCAGTGACTGTCTTGTTTTTGCCAAATAGAAGAAATTGTGATTTTGATAGGTTTAAATTTAGATCAAGAATTTCAGAAAACTCACAGATTCTTTTGATGTCCGAGTTTAAACGAGCTTCAGCCTCCTGATATACGTCTGGTTCAAACGATATGTATATCTGTGTGTCATCCGCATACATATGCCCTTTGCAGTGCTCAAGCTGATCTAGGGTTGAGGATGAATAGAGCAGAAATAAAAGAGGGCCAAGGATGGAACCTTGCGGTACACCTTGTTTTAAGTCAGAAAAACCTGAAGAAAGTGAGTTAATTGTGACACTTTGTTTTCTGTGATTGAGATAGTTATTTATAAGATCTAAAGCACATATTTCAAAACCCAAAGATTCAAGTATCATATTTAAAGTACTGTGGTTGACCGTGTCGAAGGCCTTTGAGTAATCGAGAAGTACAACTGCAGTGGCCATACCTGTGTCAGTAGCCCTTAGTATGTCGTCCGTTAAACATAGTAAGGTTGTCTCGCAACTGTGACCAGTTCTAAATCCAGATTGATGAACAGGTAATAGTTGATTTTCATTTACGAACTTGCGCAGTTGGTCACTTAGACATTTCTCGAAAACTTTAGATAACGCAGGTAAAATACTTATCGGTCGTAGATGTTTGGGCTCAGTAGGATTGTTAATTTTGGGTACAGGTTTGATTAGCGCCATTTTCCAACAGTCCGGAAAGAATGATTCAATAATACAGGAGTTTATAATGTGTAAAATAAATGGAATTATTGTGGGACAGCACATCCGAAGCATAGCAATACTAATTCCATCGTGACCAACACAGTTGGATTTAATTTTACTTAAATAATCAATACACGTATGTTCATCAATTAGATGAAAGTAGAATTTAGTTTGGTGAGGATTTTGTAAGTTAGAGAAGCAGTTTGAAGCATATGTAGAGTTACTTACATTAGTCGCAGGGATACTATCAATAAAATATTTATTTATAAGTTCAGGATCAGCTAGATTATCGCGTAATTTAATTTTAGTTTTTTTTAGGTTAAGATTTTGCAAATTTTTCCACAAATAAGATGCATTTTGTGATTCGGATATATGTTTGTAATAGGCTCGCTTTTCATTCTTTATGGCTGCGTTGGTGAAATTTCTTATACTTTTATAATAGATCCAGTGGCTAGCAGACCCACTATTTCTGTATTTTGATTTAGCTTTATCGCGTAGTTTCATTAAGTGTTTAATATTGCTAGTTATCCAGGGAGCCTTTGGCCTTGTGAATTTGCGATGTTTTAAAGGAGCATATTTATCAAATAAAGAAATTATATAGGAATTAAGGAGTTCAAGTTCAAGCTTAATTCACGGGAGACTAAAATGATATCAATAAGAGAGCTTGAACTGTCAGTGATTCCAGATGGTTGATTAATTACTTGAGTAAGATTGAATGTCTCTATAAAATCCATAGTGTAAGCGCAGTGGTCATCGAGAGCTCAGGCCGAAGGAAATCAATATTAAAATCTCCACAACATACAAACGAGGTTGTGTGAAGAAAACAATTGGAAAAAGAATTTTAATAAACTTATCTAGTAGAGGCCTCCAAACATATGGGGTGTGTGAAAGTATTCGGAAAGAATGCGAGAGAACGCGATAACAAATCTCCGCGACGATTCTATGTTTATATTTACATTCTGTTCACGCGACGCTCGCTGAATAATTATGAGTTTTCGCGCCCCCTCACTTGTTTAACCCGCCATTAGTGATGCACATTTAATGGTGACGCCGGTCTCACGCACCGGGGTTTTCAATTGAAGATTTTTCGAAACGATTTACTAATAGTTCATGTTTTTTTTAATTTATGCTCTTTGAAAATAAAACAAAGATATTTATCAATTTAAGCTCTGCAATGCGGCAGCTACTCGAAATTGCAACAAAAAACAATAACGGAGAATAAAGTTATTCGACACACCCTGTCTCACAGACCAGTGGGGTCACCGTTGGCGGGTTAAGACGATCACTGAGCAATGTGACACAAGATATTTTGAACTTTTTGCACAAAAAAAAACAACTTAGGAACAAGAAACTTCTTTTGATAAACATATACACCTTCAAACTAATTGCATAAAACATAATTATTTAATAATTTGATGATCATAAAATTACTTCTTGTTTCGAAATAAGCAAATGATTAAATAGACATTTCAATATTATTTCCCCGTTGCGTAATTGGAACATTTATTAATCTGTGTGTAATATGGTGCTAATTTCTGTGTAATTGGGTGGTGGGAATTATAATGGATTGTATTTGTATGTGTTGGTTTGAAATTATTAATTCGTGTAAGATCTAAACGTTTAATTAAATTTTGTGATTCCGTTTCAATAATTCCGTTTAATATTTAGAGTTTAAATGGGTTTAATTGTTTGTCTGTATCTGAATCGCACGATTCCGCCATTACCTGTGCCAGTAAATGCAATTCTTAAAAAATATTAATTTAGATAATACTTCCTCATAGGTGTGAATGCATATTTCTGCCATTAGAGGGCTTAACGGGTTTCCCATAGCTACGCCGTAATTCGAATGATAATACTTGTTATTAAATTGAAGATAATTCTGTGGGATGCAAATATCTAACAGGTTTAAAATTTCTGACCTTACTATCGGGTTTGTGTTATTTTTTTAATAGCCTGTCTCTAATTATTGTAATTTTACTTCGGCAGTTGGAATGTTTGTAAATTACAATTAAAAATTAAAACCCTCTCTTATTATAGATGCTTTAATAGTTATAGAATTTTTAAACGCACTTATTCCGAGCTGAATATTATTTTTTCCATCGATTGTAAAAATTTTCTTCTACTTTTAATTATTAGTTGTCTTATTGTTGTATCAAAAACAGTAAAACAATGAGATTTTTTATTTTACAGTTTTTGCTCATTATTTAACGATTTTTGGTGAAATTTTAATACGTGTGTCAAGTATTAAATTCGTTCGAAACAAAAAAATGTTTTTCAGTGCTACCAAATGTTGCAGATAAAACTCACCACGTGTAAATATATATTCTATTTTAGAAATAAATCCTTAACTAAAACCAAAGTAGAAAAAATAGTATATTATACTTGAGAGGCATTGTGGGGCATTCGTTCCATTGGAGTACTCCTCGCAGCTCTAGTCGTGCTCCAATCGCACTCGTGCCACAATAGACCCACTTGTGAAACTTGTATAATAATGTACTATTATTTTATACTGTGCCGCAATGTTTGATTTCCCAGACTTATTTATTTCCCATTCAGTTCGTCAAGTGAGATATTACAATCTCAAAACCGGTAAAAGATTGCTAGGCAGCTTACCAGACCTTTTTCAATTCAATTAATAACAATTTTATAGCATGAAAAAAAAAATGGTGATGTGGCCATCATGTTACTTTTTCCGACTTGATGGTATCATTTATATTTACGCTTCCATGGTTTATTTTTAATTGAAATCATATTTTAAATGTACATCGAGCGTTGCGTAAACTCGGATGAAACTGACGTTTAAAACGTCAAAATTATGAAAGATCCAAAAACTCGGTTTACTCAAAAACTAACGAGATTTCGAAAAAAACTTATTCTTTAGAAGTTGTTCATTTTGGCATTCTCTACAATTATTTTTTATGTAAATTTGCTGTAACTATTATCGTTTCATAATTATAAACCAAAAATTAAAAAAATAATAATAAATTTTTTTTTCGAATAGCAATGATTTTATGAAAAATATTTTCAAGCAAAATATGTTCATTTCTTTATTATCTTTAATGCTTGTTTAAATATTTTTTAATATTTTTCATATTTAAGAAAATATTGGCAAAAAACAAAAAACAGTTAAAGTAAACACCCACTTCCGGTGTACGAAATTTTACCAAAAGCTTTTCAGTTCTTCGGATTATCAAATAAGACGTATGTTCAAAGTTTCATATCAATTGCTCTGTTAGTTTTTGAGATACAGCGCACACAGACAGACACACACACGCACACAGACACAAAAAATGGTGATGTGGCCATCATGTTACTTTCTCCGACTTTATATTTACGTTTTCATGGGTTTATTTTCAATTGAAATCATAGTTTAAATGTACATCGAGCGTTGCGTAAACTCGGATGAAACTGACGTTTAAAACGTCAAAATCATGAAAGATGGAAAAATTATACTTCAAATTCAAAAACTCGGTTTACTCAAAAACTAACGAGATTTCGAAAAAAGCTTATTCTTTAGAAGTTGTTCATTTTGGCATTCTGTACAATTATTATTAACATAACATTTCTGTAACTATTATCGTTTTATAATTATAAACCAAAAATTTAAAAAATAATAATAAATTTTTTTCTCGAATAAAAATGATTTTATGAAAAATGTTTTCAAGCAAAAGATGTTCATTTCTTTGTTGTCTTCAAAGTTTGTTTGAATATTTTTGTGATATTTTTCATATTTAAGAAAATATTGGCAAAAAACAAAAAATAGTTAAGGTAAACGCCCACTTCCGGTGTACGAAATTTTACCAAAAGCTTTTCAGTTCTTCAGATTATCAAATAAGATGGATGTTCAAAGTTTCATATCAATTGCTCTATTAGTTTTTGAGATATAGCGCACACAGACAGACACACACACACACACACACACACACACACACACACACACAGACACACACACACACACAGACACAATTTTTTTTTTTCCAGAAATTGTTGAAATGGCATCTAGGGACCCCAAAACGGATATTTCCGTAAAAAAAAATTTTGAAAAAAAAATCACGATCACAATACTTTCTCGTACTTCGTAACGGAGAAAGTAAAAATGGTGATGTGGCCATCATGTTACTTTCTCCGACTTGATGGTATCATTTATATTTACGTTTTCATGGTTCATTTTCAATTGAAATCATATTTTAAATGTACATCGAGCGTTGCGTAAACTTGGATGAAACTGACGTTTAAAACGTCAAAATTATGAAACGGAAAAAATATACTTCAAATTCAAAAACTCGGTTTACTCAAAAACTAACGAGATTTCGAAAAAAACGTATTCTTTAGAAGTTGTTCATTTTGCTATTCTCTACAATTATTATTCACACAAATTTGCTGTAACTATCATCGTTTCATAATTATAAACCAAAAGTTAAAAAAAATTAATAAATTTTTTTCTCGAATAGCAATGATTTTATGAAAAATATTTTCAAGCAAAAGATGTTCATTTCTTTGTTGTCTTCAATGTTTGTTTAAATGTTTTTGTGATATTTTTCATATTTAAGAAAATATTGGCAAAAAACAAAAAACAGTTAAGGTAAACACCCACTTCCGGTGTACGAAATTTTACCAAAAGCTTTTCAGTTCTTCAGATTATCAAATAAGACGTATGTTGAAAGTTTCATATCAATTGCTCTATTAGTTTTTGAGATACAGCGCACACAGACAGACACACACACACACACACACACACACACATACACGTCCCGCAATGCTTGTGGCAACCCATGAAATATCCTCAATTGTGGCGCTTTCGTTTAGATGCTGCCCTTTCGCTGCGCTTTTCCACGCTATTTCTGAATATGTGATTCATTTTGTTTTACCCTCCATATAAACAAAGTTATTGCAAAAAAACAATTGTGGCAACCGTGCCACAAGTATTGGGAAACGTGAAGTGTGTATCCAGGGTGCCACAAGTGTGGGGAAACATACCGTGTGTAAGAATGGGTTGCCACAAGTATTGCATAACCTACCAGTGTGTGAAAAGCAACGTTGCCGCTGCCAGCAACCTACAATAATTCATTGCATTCTACCTTTTGAACATCTTTTACCCTTAAATGCATGGTTATTTCACTAAAATTTGTTTTTATATTATCGATGTACATATTCAGAAAATAATTTATGACAAGCATTCAAAGAATTACTTCATTTTGTGAGTAGGGAATTTGCACAACGACGGCGAACCAGCAGTTCACAACGCTACGAAATAAAAATAAAGGCACTTTTAATGCGTGTATCATTCACAATTTTTTCTATCGTAATAATAGTTATTTTTGTACGTGCGCAAAATTTGTGTTTTTATTGTTTCGCATGAGAATGTCATTCGAATGCGCCAATAATCATCGAACACGAAATACAAACAATATTTTTGTTAAAATTAGAATACTATACCTAAATATTGAGAATTTAGCGATGCGTCAATACAGTTTTTTTCTGACGATTGTAGAAAATAATATTTGTACTTTTGTGATTTATTTTCAATTTAAATAATAAAATTTTACTTTATAATAATATGCTGACATAGTTTCATTGGTTCAAAACTTCGGATATAAAATGTTGTAAATCTTCTGAATCAATTCTAATGAATAGTTTTAATTATTTTTAATTTTTAGTTTAGTGGTCATCCAAAAACCAGTTGCACTTTTGGTTTTACCGGAAGTTACATCAATTAATTTTTAGTAAATTTATAAAGTTTATATGAGAGACATTTTCAGGACATTTCTCATTTCATTTTTTTATTTGAATGGCAAAATATTGTTAGTTTCAAAAAACAACCGACCTTGTTGTGTATTTTTTAGATAGAGCATTTGTAACTACGATGCAATACTATTTTTTCTAGGGTCGCCTAAGGCATTTTTCAAGTAAATTTGACGAAAAATAAGTGGTAGCGTGTCTAAAATATATCGCATAATTTTATAATTAATTTTTTTAAATTAAATTTACCAGATTCAAAAATGCATTGAACTAAAGTTGAATACTTTGTTGCTATAACAATACACTTTTTTACTCTTTATAGATTTTTCTCTGATCCCATTTTTTTAAATTGTATTATTAGAAATTTTTTGAGTCATTTCGTTTAAAAAATAAAACAAACAATGCGTTGCCACAGCAACAAAATAATAAGTGGCAACAAATATCCAACATCATCACTAAATGCATTATTAAATTCCAAAGAACTTGTAAACAAAGATTTTAATATATAATTCATAAAATATTTTATTGGGAACGACATTTAATCGATGAAAATGATATTTTCTCATACCAGATTTACATCCCTGCCTTGCTATTAGTTCAGTGATTTTTTAATTAAATTACTTTACATAAATGGATATTTTACTGTTAATGTGTAAATGTTTTTATGTGCTATTGTGTGTTAGTTTGGACCGGATATTGGGATGTGACGCATTCATTCCACGAATTCGTTTTAAAATTTAAAGGGCGGTCGAAAACAGGTAGTTAACTTGGGGGTGACGAATGCTAACATCTGCGAAAGATAAAAACATTTGAGGCATGGCATCCACTTCTATACACATTTAAAAATAGATTTTTACTATTGCTATTTAAATTAATAACTTTCTTTAAGTTTTTTGCGGTTTCAAACTGAATTTCATTGGCCATTGTAACGCATGGTAGAGAAATAAATCTTAGATTTTTTATTACGTCCATTTTCTCAATAATACTTTATTCATACATTTCTTGTAAATATTAATATAGAAATAAATACCAATCAATAATAATAACTTACGACAAAAAATAAGTTTTTCGAACAATTTTAAACTGAATATAACATTTACTAAATTATAAATTGGTGGTCAAACAATAGCCTAAATTATACTATTTCAAGTAACGTTTGATTTTGTAAACTTATTTTTGCCTGAGCTATAAATCTTTGAGATAATTTGTTGAGCTAAATTGCCGGAAATAAACAATGAATACCAATATAATATTTAATCAAATTTGTATTGGTTTTGATTTTCAAAAGTAAAGTGATTTTTCTTGGAATAATTAATAATGCACAAATTACGGTATTAAACCTGTACCTGTACTAATATTAGTTGCATCCTCTTGTGCCGTAATAGAGAAAAGTTAGACAGAAAAAGATTCAATGCAAATTAATCACAATTTTTTTTTTTTTTTTTAAATTTAATTTGATGAAAATGATTGATTCATTACTTTTAGAATAATTTGCCCAATATTATAAACATAGTAAGACATCTGATATCCTATTATTTGAGAATAATTTTTATATGTGTGTTATTTCTTTTCGAATCAGTGACCTGTTTAGTACAAAGGGTGTAATTATAATAAGCCGTGCATGTCGAAACTGGTTGATCGAACACAAGATGAAAATGAAATAATTAAGAAATAGAATAATTTTCCTCATCATGGGTGTATTAATTCTCAGTAATATTTGATATTATACAGGGTGTTTCAAATTCGAGACTCATCATGGGGATCCCGCTTATAAGAAGAGATAGAGGTTATGGCACTTTTGCAGAATTTTATGCTGATTAATAATCCATTGAAAAAAATTACTTCATTTTTTTTTGTTTTTCGTTGTTTCTTTATATCTTAGTTAATTGAGGAGGTATTTAAGAATGGCAAAGACGTTCGTATCATAAATTTCTTATTTCTTATAGATGCTATATTTATTTTTTACCACATTCAATTTAATTTTTATTATATTTCAAACACTTTTTTTAATAATAATAATATTCAAAAGACAAAATGATTTTGAAAGATCGACGGCGTGTAAAGTGATTTGAATTTTTGTAGAATTTTTTTCTTGCGATTCACATTATTTTTTTTTATTTTTTGCGCTCGAAAGTTTGACATTGAAGAAACTTCATTTTCAGAAATTCATAACGACAAAATTGCTGCACATCAAAATTATTATTGAAAGATAGACGCCTTGTGAAGTAAACTGAATTTTTGGTAGGATTTTATCCTTCTGTTTTATATTATTTTTTAATTTTTGCATTCCAGTGTGCGTCATTGAAAAAAATACATTTTAAAAAATTCATAACTCGACTGAAAATTGCTGCACATTTAAAAGCCAAAATTATTTTAGTTTTTAAATGTACTTAAAACATATAATAAATATCAATTTTGTTATCAAGTAATAAATATTATTACTTTGAAATATGTGCTACGTGTGTAAAAATAAGAAAATCCTCGAATACGTCTGTTTTTAATTTTAAAAATAAAAATAGTGTTGGACAAATAAAATATATGTAATAATTACTAAAATTTATATATACATAATCTCTATTAACAGCCTTTTGACATGATTACATTATTTACATATTTTTTAAATAAACAAGACTGTCACATGGGCTATTGACCTAAGGTCTTTCGGCCCTAGAATGCGTATATACTTGAATTAGATTAATTTATTGTATATTGGTTTGAATCGGACTTTTCGGAGCTACTGAACATAAATATAAATTCATTGAGCCATGTTACATTTAAAAGTAAAAGTTGAATTTGATAATTGCCGTTTAGATTGAAAAAGTACGTGTAATATAAATTAAATATGAGTTAGTTTTATTCAGCGTGTGTTAGTTTGGAACGGATTTTGAGTTGTGTAGCATTCATTTAAACGAATTCCTTTTAAAATTTAAAGGGAAGGTCGAACGCAGGTACTAGGGATGAAGAATGGGAACATCTGGCAACATAAAAGCCAAGGTTGCCAGCCCTATAAATTTTCATAGTTACTTACATAATAAACAATTGGGCCGTTGAATGTTTACATCAAGGTTATCATTTTTTTTTTGAAATTAGATCGTCTGTAACTTTAAAAAATGGCTACTTATTTTTTTTCTATTATTTCGGATTTTTATAGACCTGTTGTTTCCCTTTATACGAAAGCATAACAATTATACTGTGTTATTAAACAGACACTGGCACTATTTTAATGTACTTAACTAAAATTATTTCAAGCACCAGTGCAAAATGTAATTTTATTAATACATTATGCACTTAAATTATTTCAAAGTTATTTCTCGATTAATTCTGCCAATCAAATCGCTGTATTTGTTTTTCTCTTCTAAATAATAACGGTTATATGGAATAAACTTGTAATACTTTGGTTTTCATTTAATTCTTATATATAGTGCACGTAGTACAGTATGGAATAAATTCAGTAAAATCAAAATAAAATATTTTTGGAAAAAATCCTCATGTCAATTTTCTTTGATAAAAATACACATTTTTCCATGAAAGTCGATTTTCAGCCATCATTTATTTTTGTGTAAAGACGTCATCGATTTTTTTTTAATAACAACTCATTCATTGCCCGAATTTTCCGGGCTAAACCTGCGCATTTCATCTCTTATGCAATGTTCAAGTTCAGCTAAATTTTGTGGTCTGTTAAAAATATTAAAGATGTTCTAGAAAGGCTTGTAATTATTCATTTTTTCCTCCTTTTATTCTGCAAATATTATAACCGTTAGTGGGTGAATGGCTTATAAGCCAAATCCAATAAAAAAAAGAAGGGCTTGCGAATTGTCTAGAAATCGATGGATTTCCATCAACCCTAATTTCATGAAATAAATATTCATTACTGTAGTATTGTATACATTTTTATCTGGATGTTTGTTATTAAATATTTCATCTGCTTTCCGATACGTTTTATAATCTTCAATCACAATTAATTTCTATTTTTTCTCCAAACTCAATATCACCGGAATTACTATTCATTTATAATTTTCAAATATCTGACGTTCAATGACAGACCTGTCACTGTCATTGCAACATTTGAAATATCAATGTGCATGTACCACTGTAGAGAAAAAGAAAAATTACAAAATCTTATTTTTATCACTGGGCAGACATGACTGTATGTTTAAACCCAATTTTAAATTCTAAATAACTTTTCTTTATAACAGTTCTTGATATTGTCAATAATAAAGGTACTTTATTCTGGAACAAAATTCATATTTTCACACAAACTCCGTATATTACTGAAAAATTTGACATCTGATGATTGCATTCTAGGTTTTGGACCATGCAGAACTTTTTATAAAGAATAACTTTTTTCCCTAAAAGTAACTTTCAAAGGGGATAGTTGAGAAGCTGCAAACAAACAGCATTCATTGCAATGCAGAAAAAATATTAAATATATTGATTGTATTTTTAATTGCGGACTTTTAAAGTTTTCATCTTAAGTTTTAAGTGGTACTATATTAAAATTTAATTATTTAACTGTTGATATGTTAACTTTGATAACCGAAACAAGAGAACAAGAAATTGTAATTAATGTCAATGTCATTTTACTAAAAATTAAGCTAAAACCTATGGATTACAATCTATTGTCTGTTATAATAATGTTCTAATTATAAGAACAATTAGGTCGCTGAAAAGAGATAAAATTTTAATATGGATTTTAAGCAAATATTTTCATTAAAACGTAAGTTAAAATATGGTCCAAAAGTTAATTGGCAAAATATTAACGGCTGTGGTAATACAATACACGGCATATTATAACATACCCCCGAAAGCAGAATCTATTAATAATATATCATCTAAACCTATAATTTAACTAAATTACAAAAAAAAAACATTTAATAGTAAAATATGTAAATTTAGAAAAACAAATTGAAATTGTATTAAATTATTATTAAAATATTTGATAGGATTAAAATTATTTACCATTTTGTGCCAGTTATTAAATTGAAATCACATAAATTCAATGGACAATTGACTCTTAGCTCGATTCATACTAGATGATATTTATAATAATCATAATACTGATAAAAAATGGGTGGTCAATTTTCTATGTTTTAAAATGTTCAAAAATGTTTAATAAAGAATATCTGAATATTATTTTATATTATGTTCTTAGTATTATTTGAGATATTTTTTACTCTTCGCCTTGTCATTGACAAAATTAGTTTTAATAAAATGTAAATTTAACCTATTCATAAACAAATTAAATTTGGAATTTGGAATTTTACCATCTTTTGAAAACAATTGAAATCCTGGCAGTCATACCAGAGAGACGGTAAAGGCATGGAAATGCACACCTGTGGCTGATTTCCTCACTGAAGACGAGATTGCGTTAATGCACTAAATCCTATTCGTTTAAAATTTATGAAGCATTTTTTGAAACGTATACAATTGTGCATTTGTCCCTGAAGATGTTAAATAGAATTATAATACGACCGAATAACTTTAAATAAGAGCCTCAAATTCAATTTAATAAACTTATAGGAAAGTAAACAAAAAATAAACTAAGCTAACAAAAATTATAAAAATATATTATATGTATGATCAATTGCTGAATGTCTAACAATTAAATAATTTTTAAAATTATATTATATTATCTTTACTTTATTCAGTAATTAAGAAGAAATAATTATTGTTAATTATTAAATTAATTATTTATTTAACCAATATAATTACTTATTATTATTATAACAGATTAAAATATGATATGTATGCAACTAGAAAAACAATTCATAAGAGCAGAAATGATTTCTAGGATATTATCCGGCTCCAACCCAAATATATATGCGCCGAAGAAACTCTCAGTATCAAATTACTGGCAACGTAGCATTTTTTTGTAGAGGGCGCTACCAACTAAACACTACTGAAGTTGCCACAAATATGAGTGTGTGTACCACATGCAAGATCCTGAATAGTGGCGTCTTTTACACATTTTTAAAAAAAGTTGCATAACTTGTGTAAAAGGTACTTTTCGTAAATACTATGATAATGAATAAATGTATTTTGTTGATCATAATATTCAGTGTAAATATCGTTAGTCTAAGTTAACAAGAAACGGAGAAATCACCAGAGAAAATTGTGGCACAGTGTGTAAGTTGCCACAATTCCGTGCGTCAGTTCAGGATGAGGCACACACAAGTTGCCACAAGTATAGAGGAACATACACACACAGACAGACAGACAGACACACACACACACACACACAGACACAAAATTTTTTTTTCCAGAAATTGTTGAAATGGCATCTAGGGACCCCAAAACGGATATTTCCGTAAAAAAAATTTTTGAAAAAAAAATCACGATCACAATACTTTCTCGTACTTCGTAACGGAGAAAGTAAAAAAAAATTTCCAGAAATTGTTGAAATGGTATCTAGGGACCCCAAAACGGATATTTCCGCAAAAAAAATTTTTGAAAAAATAATCACGATCACAATACTTTCTCGTACTTCGTAACGGAGAAAGTAATAATAGACACAAACACAATAGAGGGGGGCCGCGGTGGCCTAGTGAGTAGCGTTCCTGCTTCTGGGCCTCGTGGTCGTGGGTTCGAATCCCATCCGTGCGGTCACTTTTTCAGAACGAAGAAGTGGCCGTGCGGGTCCATGGATGTGTAGGTTATGTCCCATTCATTATTAAAATGAAATATTCAAAAACTTATATACGTTAGTGGCCGAACAGCAAATCTCTTACGCCAATTCCCTTATAGTCATTCACTCTCCTTAACCCGCAATTCCATCAAACATCCTTCCTTAAAAAAAAAGAAAAAAAGAAAAAAAAACACAATAGAGAAAAACAACCGATTCGCGAGCAATCCCGCACATGACCTTAAACCCGGAAGTGACTACCTTTACCTCGCGCAAAAGGGTTCCCAACCTAAAAATCCGGGGGAATTTAATAGCGGTAAATTCAAATCCGGGAGAATTTTGTGACGGGAAATTCAAAATTTGGGGGAATTTAGTGGCGGGGAATTCAAATCTGAGAATTTAAACTCAAAATGGCTGCCAACTGTCAAAATCTGGAGGAAGGCGGGATATTTAAATCTGGGGGATTCGAAATGGTGGAAGTTCTACAGACTAGCGAAAGATACATCCGGAAATGGCAACTCCTCAGATAGTTGGGTGGCGGGAATTTAAAAAAATTGCGAAAGTGTGTAAATATTTCCATAAGACTTCACAAAACACCCCCCACCAAATTGGATATCCAGGGTGTTTCATCAGAAATATAAAAAATTATACAGGATGTTTCATCAAAAATATCTTATTATTATTATATCACTTATTTGTTCTAAATTAAGATTGGTATGGAAAATTCAAGAAAATGATTTTTTTTTTAAGTATATTTTATTATTATTCACATTAAGTACAGGGTGCCCAAAATTCGATGTTTCAATGGGGATCTCGATAACTATAATAGATAGAGAAAAACGGATGGTGCATCCAACTCAATGGTGAAAACTAAATTTATTTATCATCTTTTGTTTTTGAGTTTCCGCAGATAGTTGGTTGGCAGGAAATTTAAAAGAATTGGGAAAGACTTTACAAAACACCCCTACCAAAAGTAAAAATTCAAAATCTAAAGCATTGGATGTGTTTATATACAGAATGTCCCATTCAAAATTTGGTATACAGGGTGTTTCATCAAAAATATTAAAAAATATACAGAATGAGTCATTAAAAATATTAAAAATCATACAGGATGTGTCTTAAAAAGTGTATATACGGGGTGTTTGATCAAATATATTAAAAATTATACAGAATTGGTCATTAAAAATATTAAAATTCATTCAGGATGTGTCATCAAACATGTATATACAGGGTGTTCCATCAAAGATTTTAAATTTAATAGACACGGTGTTTCATCAAAACTTTAAAATTTATTGGACAGGGCGTTTTATCAAAAATATTAAAAATCATACAGGATGTGTCATCAAAAATTAATATAGAGGGTGTTTTATCAAAATTATTAAAAATTTATTTAAATTTTCCAATGTGTTGTCACCGAATCTATTCAGAATCTGCATATAATCTTTGAAGCTCGGTGATAAATTACGAATAGTACCCAAGGGATGAGCAAACCTTGCAAATAAGTACCAACAAATACAAGTTATTTAAATTTGGCGAAATAAGTGTTAAATAAAGTGAATTAACAATTTATTGGGTATCTAATTATATTTGATGCTAAAATTGCGAATTATCGGTACCTCCACACTTATTTGTTCTAAATTAAGATTGGTCGGGAAAATTCAAGCAAATATAAATAAGTATATTGAATAATTCAAATAAATCACTTTATTATAAAGTGATACTAACAAAGTTATTCATTTTTATTTGAATCAAGCAAATATACTGGGTGTCCCACGAGGTAGTAGACAGCCGATATCTCGAAAACGGTTAGTAGTACGAAAATGAAATTTAGTGGCTTTAAATGGTTTGAAATGACGCCCCTTTCTGAATACATAGAATACTTCAGAATTTCAAATGGGACACCCTGTATATTTATGGATTTTTGAAAAGGCGATTGAAAGACAAATACAGCTTTACCATATTATTTTTATATTATTGTTACAAAAACAAAAAGAACAATGTATATAAAAACAACGAAGAAAGATTACAAACCAGTTAATAAAAGTTGTAAGTGGCAGCAATAAGATGTAAAATTTACTTATACATTCGTATTCTTTTATTTTATCGCGCTGGATAGTTTATCGTACTATTTCATGCGATCCAGCGTCCTTGGAAATCAATATACTCAGTAACTCGTCGAGAATAGTGAGAGGCTGCACCATCCTGTTGCCGCCACATCATTGCTCTTTCGTTTAGAACTGGCCTTTTCGCTTTCGGAAAAAAACCTCTGTGTAATATTTCTTGCTTTTAACTTGCCGAAGGTTCTATTGTTCGACGTTAGACGATTCGGATATTTAACTCGAGAGAGTCTTCTGTTTTTGCGGGATTCTCAATAAATAAGGAGCATATCAACCTACTTGTTATAAGTAAAGTAAAGTAAAGTAATTTATTCGTGCTAGGATCATACGGTTTACACATGTCATGTACATATTAAAAGAGGACAAAGATATAATATATAATAGGATGACTACATACACCCGTAAACACATTTACACATATGCATACTTAATAAAATTAATATATTATTATAGGTATCTAAGCTAATGTAATAAATAAGATAAAACTTAAATTATTAATAAAACCATTCCCGAATTTACTATAGAGATTGTTATATATCCATTATTTCTCTAATAATAAATAAAATAAAACTTAAATTACTAATAAAACTATTTACAAGTCTGCGTAGCCATTCAAGATACATTCGTCAATATTATAAAATGCATTGTTTATTAAGTATTATTTAATCCGAGTTTTGAACGTTGAAAGGGGGAGAGATTTCACCGCCTGTGGCAAGGAATTGAAAAGTTTGGGCCCATAGAAATTTGTTCCGTTTTGGCATCTTGAAAGCCGTAATCTTTCTGAGCAAATTAGCTCCCGGTTCCTGGTGTTGTGATTATGAATTTGATTGTGTGTTATATAAAGCTCAACGTTTTTACGAACATACAGCAAACATTCCAAAATGAAGATACCAGGCAATGTAAGTATGTTCATATTCCTAAAAGCATCTTTACAACCATCTCTATAGCCAAGCCCCCCCAGTATTCTAATATACGTAAAAATGGGACGCATTACTTACACTAATCAGAATATATTCTCAACTTGACATTGAACATTTGATACGAAGTGTTTTCAATTTTTTGTTTGACGTTTTGTTTAGTTAATCCATGTCATCGCGATTATTTATTTTGATTATTACTTCAACAATACTCCCTTAATTTACAATAAAAGTCTGAAATGATATGGTATCACTGAATTTGTCTTTCAAACGCCTCTCAAAAAATCCATAAATATATAGGGTGTCCCATTTGAAATTCTGAAGTTGATGTAATTTTTCCGGAAATGGAGAAACGGAAATGAAATGTATGCATTCAGAAAGGGGCATCATTTCAAACCATTTAAAGACACCAATTTTCATTTTCGCACTACTAACCGTTTTCGAGATATCGGCTCGTGGGACACCCAGTATATTTTTAAATATATTTTATTATTATATTCATATTAAGTACAATTATTTTATCTCTTAAGTCTCACGGCTTCATTTAATCCGTTTTATAATGCCTCACAATAACCGTAAATGTGTTCGTGTTTACCAGGTTGCCTATTTAGTGTAGATACCAACGGCGCGAATTAAAAGATATGGATCGTTCCATGCTACTTTAACAAAAGGTTGTGTTGCAGCATTTTGAATTTGTTTATATTTTGCACAGATATTTAAACATATTTATAGAATTTAGAAAAAAAAATCTTGCCGTGTGGTAGATTTGTCCCCAGATGGAGCTTTAAACTTGTATATTTTTGTGATTGCAACCATTTGCGCAAAATGGTATACCTTTCTTACCAATTGAAAAAATCCAAAAAAATTCAAATATCTTCCTCAGATTAAAGTTGTTTTTTTTCAAAAATGGCAGTCAAAGTTCATCATTAATTTTAAATTTTTGCATTTTTTTTCATTGTTTGACCCTGTTTTTCACTGAGAAGGGGATAATACACTTCAGTTTGTAATAGCAGATTTTATCTGACGCAAAAAAAAATTGTAGTGTTAAACCCTTCCAAACTTTTTTCTCTGGAGAAAATGGGCGGTTTCAACAAAACGCGTATTTTTCTAAATCTGTATATCTAATCTAAATCTGAAATTTGCACCACTAATGCTTCGATTCAGTTGCAACACCATTAGAAAATTTGGTACCTTCAATTTTGCGCAGTAACAAAAATATTTGAGTTCAGACGTGAATAAAATTCATTTGCTTTGATGGTAATTTTTAACCATCTTTTATAAATACCATAAAAATATTTCAATTTAATAAATCATGGCATTTCGGGAATTGCATTTCCTGGAAGAGATTAAATATGCACATCCGATTTATCCAGACACTCAAAGGGAAACTGAACATTCGCACTGTAAATATTTACACGTGAAGATTAGCGTGAATTTACTCGAAGTCATATATTACAGCCTTCATAGTGATTTCTGGAAACATGTGTATAAATCTTTAAAAGATACTTTCTGGCACGTCTCCCCAGAGAAACGATTTTTAAACACGCTCGAGCTCGTTAACCTTTTGTCGCAATGTTTACTATTACTCCGCGACAAGTATTTCTAAGTATTTAAAATATTTAAACAAATTATCTGTCCGCGTGAGAAGGATGTATTATCTCACGAAACATAATAAAACCGAACAAACAGTCAATTAGACGTTTTAGTGAGGATCTCGTGGCGGATGCGGCTTGGTGTCTATTTTCGGTGCAGGAGCAGTAGGTTCAAACTCCACGTCAGGTGGTAAATGTTATCAACAAAAATAAGTCGTTCGATGTTGCAACTAGGGGGGAGGCAAGAACCTCTCTATTTTATTTTTTAATTATTGGTATAATTTTGTGAATGGTGTGACAAGAATTTAGATAAGGAATTTATAATTTAGTAATTTTTCGATGTGAAACATTCTGATTAGGCAATGACACAAAGGGCCTGCCTACATTCTCTAGTGATCGGATCCATGGATGTTTAAAGGTTGTCGTATTTTATTCGAAAATATGACATTTAGAACTTATAAAATAGCCAATTCTGCTATTCATTCACACTCTCTAATCTAGATTACCTTCTTTAGAAAATGGAAAGACATTGTAGTTGAATGAATAATTTTAATTTATGACAGAAATAAAAAGCACAGATATATTGTTCCTATCTATTATAAATCGTCTACATTTACATGACAAATGCGATATAAGATAAGGTCTGGTCGTCTTCATTGTCGCTGTAGTAAATTTAAGATTTAATGTCAGCGAGTTTGCGAGGTAAACGGAGAGCCTGGATACCATTGTTGTTTAGCAATGAACTGTGTCCACCTTGATGACTCATATTTCATGCTTATTATATAAGAATCAGCAACGGATGTATAAATAAATTCTTAATGCTCAAATGCTGTGATTTTACGCTTAAGTTGGTAACACTTTTTGTACATATTTTAAGCAGATGTTTCGCCTTAGAAGTTTGTTTATAAAATACTTGAGCGAATTTATTACGAAAATGATAAATTGCTCTTGGTCTGAACTGTTCCCAAATAAATAGTTGAATATTATCATTAAAGTTACAGCTCGACCTCTAAATGAATAATTTGCTTCAAAAATTTAACATGTTGAAACAATAAATCAAACGCAATCTTTATGAAAAATATATTCAGCAGCAAATGTGAATTGCGTATGTTCGCTGATTACATTCCTTATTAATTTTATTTAGTGTGTCTATGTTTTTCTGACAATAGTGCCAACTGTAATTTCAGCTCTTGAAAAAAAAAATTTTTGTTTCGACTGTATTTGCGTTTTATAAGCGAACTCTTAACTTTGTAAGCACTAAAAGAAAAATGTCTAGTATTATTTAATGTCGTGCATTAATTAAAACGCCAAGTTTAGTTACGAAACAATTGAAATAAGGCAATAATTGTCTTATAATTAATCCATGCAGTTTATTTATACTTGAAGTTTGAGGAAAGAAATCTTCTGCGAAATTGGCTATTGAACATCTATATTTTTTATGAGTTCTATGGATACAATATATAAATATTTAGGCAAGATTATTTAGTAGCAACTGAACATATAATGAATGCTAATCAATAATATTTTGATTTAAGTTGTGTTTCTAGATATTAATGATTTTTTGTTTGTTTCAGGTAAATCATTATATGGTATAATTTTCCAGTTTTGGTAAGTAATTATTTGAAACTATATTTAACTTAAGGCTGTTCGTCCCGCAACGAATACTTTCTCAGGGGTGCAAGGGTGAGACGGCAAGTAATAGGCGGACCTAACAAATCATATATTCATCTCTTAAAAATCCTATTGCGACGCCGTTCTCGCAGAAAAATCAGGATCGGACTTAGGCACTGGCGTGCCGTATTAACGCATTGGCCGTGCACACGTCAGATAATTCATATGAACTGCAGGAACTCGTACACTCGTCTCTCAAATATTACACTCTTTACACAAAATAAACTTTTTAAACACCGGTTTAATGTAATTCTGAATAATTTTCATGAAATAATTTAATTGTTTTATTGAAATAGCTTTATGTCACAATTTATACACAATTTTTTTTTTGTACGATTCATTTGAACTCTAAAGGGTTCTTACATTCCTATTTGAACTTATTACAGTATACGTTAAAAAGTAACGAAAATTTCAGCGTTATAGCAATTGTTATAATATTTTATAGTTATGAAATTCGTAGTTTTAAAATTAGCATAAGCATTGTTCCTGTGTGATTATTTCAGAAACTATAGAAGGGGTGTTTTCTTATTCTGAATAAATCTTGAAACAGAGGTTTGAAAAGTTTCAAGTATGTGGCAAATGTTTTTCTTTTCTTGTTTTGCATATGAAGAAAATGTACCTTTAGAATGACGATTTGCTCTATTATTGGGAGATTATTTTCAAATCTGGTTAAGAAGCATTTGTAAATCTTTGTAGAATCCTAAAGTAGAATATATTTTGAGTAAATTTGTGACAATTGTTTTTCCATTGATGTTTTGCTTCCGAAAAGACACATGTTCATAATGGCGATTTTTTTCTCAGGTGAAAGAGAACAATATATTTATTGAGACACTTTTACAAATGACCTCAACAAGTTACTTACCATAGGTCTTTCAGCCTCTCTGGTGATTATTTCAAATATTAGTAAAGCATTTCTACATTTTTGCGGAATCGTAAATTGCAATGTATTTTGGGTGAATTTCGATATTTTCAAGGATATCGCAAATATTTTTATACATCTGCGTTGCCTCAGAAAAAGCTCATCTTCAGAATAACGATTTGGTTTATTTTCGGGGAGTTATTTTAAAATCTAGTCGAAAGGCATTAAAGATTTTTGCAGAATCGTAAAGTGGAATACATTTTGAGTCATTTTGGACAGTTTCAAGTACGTGATATATATTTTTTTAATGAAGGACGTGGATGGAACTGCGGATTAGGGAGAGTAAATCTGTTACAACCGTTGTTTTGTAGATATATTAGAAATTAAGTGAACAATGCAAGACAAATTACAACAACCACGGTCCCGAGCGAATATTCCGCGACCCCGAAATCTTTCGCCCGGGCTGGGATTCGAACCCATCGTTCCCCTGTACCCATTACACAAACGTCATAATTATTTTTCTATTTTTGTTTTACCTCTGAAGAGGTGCGTCCCTAGAATGATGATTTGCTCTGATCTCTAGGGATTATTTTTAAATAAAATAATTAACGTCGAGGGGTATTTTTTTGCAGAATCCTCTAGTATATTTTGAGTAAATTTGGATAGTTGCAGATTTGTAGCAATTATTTTTATTTATTTTTTCAGTTTAAGGAATTTGTAAATTGAAAATTGGTTTCGTGGTATTATTTCAAAATTTTTATAAAGGGATGTTTAGGTATTTGCACTGAATCTTAAAGTAAAATTATTGTTTTTTTTAGTAAATTTGGGAAGTTTCGTATTTGTAGCAATTGTTTTTATTTTATTGTTCAGTTCATGAAAATCGTAATTTTAAACATGAGCATAAGAGCATTATCTTGCGATTCTTCAAAATCTAGAGCAACATGGAAGTATAAACTAATGAATATAAAAAATAATATTTAGAAATGCTATATACGTATAGAAATATTGTCTTCTTACAATCATCAGTCACAATTTAAGTAGAAATCACTGTTTACGTAAGAGTCACAGTTTAATTAACAATCACTGTTTGGGTAACTTTGTAATTTTAAATAGCGTTCACGTTTTAAGTAGCAATCAAAATTTGAGTAACAGATGCGATTTTAAATAACCAATCACGGTTTAAGTAATTGTCGCAATCACAATCACACTCACGGTGAAATTTGCCTATTTGTAAGAGTAACGACCAGCGATTTTTCAATATCAATGAAAAATTACAGGTACGTGAAATATCGACCATCCCTAGATAGTACCATTTTTTTATTGTAAGGCAGTTTGACAAAAAATGATGCAGGTCATTCGTGAGCCATTTTGTTTGAAATTGCATTATTTAAACAAATAGACTACCCAGTGTGTGGATTTTGGATGCAAATTTAAAATCTTTTTTTACATGGAAACTGTTTGGTTGTTTTTCGTCTTGCGGATAAAGAAAGTCGGCATTTATTACTTCGATGGTAATTATTTAAATCGTTCATCCTGGATACTGCGTCCCTTGTAAGTGAACTTAATTATGGCAACCGGACGAAAAAAAAAACAAGTGTACAGGGTGGGCAAAATTCGTCATTTCTATGGGGGATCTCGATAACTATAATAGATACAGAAAAAAGGATGGCGCATCCTCGATTTCTTTTTTCGAGAAAAACTCAATGATGAAAACTAAATTTATTTATCTTCTTTTGTTTTCGAGTTATAGCCTTAAAGTCAATTTTTTTCCATTTTAGATATATTGAAATATCTCAATTGTTTATCATTTGACAATAATAAAAGTTATATGTTGTTGAGGCACTATTTTGAAAAGAATAAAATAACCTTATCAGAATTCCAATATCTTCTATCTATTCACAGAAAAGCAGCTGGCGACCAAATGTCCACTTGTAAAAGTAATTTATGCAAAATCAAGTACGGGTGGATTTCGTCGGTCCAGCATTGAATGAAAATAAACATGTTGACAGTTGAAAATTTTGATGAATTTTGTCTAGAAGATATCTTCGGAACAGTCAGTAGGTACCCCGATGAAAATCGGAATTCAGCACACAGGCGTAATTTTTTTTCGTTATAAATGTATGCTAACATTTACTTACGATTTTATACTATTATTTCATTTGTTGATCTGAAGTAATGCGATTACATGTACATCGAAATTATATTTATAATGGTAGGGCATTTGCTTAAACTACGTAACATATAGTAGAATATTTTTAAAATCGACAAGAAACTTAAAATACGCGAAATGCCCTGAAAAGTCGACTGAAATCGGGCTTCTAAATATGCCTTAGTACGGTTGTTCCCCTACCGCCGCACAGTGGGGCCGATTGTATCGAAAGTTGGAAAAAACCCAAAATATTAAAATCTGCTATTTTACATTTATAACCTATGTGTCATAAGCTCAGGGTACCTGCCCGCAATAAACCGTAAGTTTTTAGGTGGTGAGATTGCTACCCTTATAACTAGCACAGTGTAAAGTTGAGTAATGTCCGATACTCAGTTCTACGACGCGTCGACGAATTCAAAGTATAATTTGTAAAAGACAAAGTTCGAAGTGGTTTAAAAAATTGATTCACAACCTGGAGGTATGTACAACATAATACTATCCTTTGACCAGCAGATTTGAAATGTAACAGTCTGTTTTATATTTTTATTACATGCGCAAAAACAACATCCAACAAATACTAGTGAATCTGTACTCAACTAGAGGTTTAGTGACGTTTCCGGAATTGTCGGGCAAAATCCTTTGCAAAACCTTTTAGCCCAATACCTCGGCTATTATAAACTGCAAAAACATTTACCGCTTTTAACTGCCATCTTAAGATAATAATTTAAATATATTCCAATATCATTCGATGAATATCCGAACATAATCAATTGAATTTATTTAATGCTTTCTGCAACAAGTAAGGTTGTTTCTAATGTATTAATTATCTCCAAATAAATATTCTTAACGCTTGCATTTATTACAAGATCGTTAGATGAGAATATTATTCTTACAAAAAAAAACATTAGTGGATGTACTACTGCAATCGCCTTCACAAAAAAATGATATTAGTTGTATTTATACGCATATGTTCAAAAAATGACAAGATTAAAAAAAACTCAAAGATTCAAATCAGAACGGGGACTTATAGTAGATAAGCCCAAACCTGAATGTGGTAGTAGTAATGATGGGAATACAGCCAGGCGTTTCTTCCATAATTCGAACAGCGAATAGTATCGGAATAGATGTAAATATTATCAAACGCCTTAATATAATTTTGACTGCAATGGCTAATCGTTATAATATTAATGTAGGCTTTCAAAATATATACATTAGAAACTGCAAAGATTTTTGTAAACAAGTTCCCTTGGTATCCCATGCCTCCTACTGTCCACAAAGTCCTCATTCACGGACCATTTATAATTGAACAGGCCTTCCAATTGGACAGCTTAATAAAGAAGCGCGAGAAGCAAGTAACAAAATCTTTAAAAAATATAGAGAAGACCATTCCCACAAGTATTCTCCCTTAAATTCAAGGATGCGACAAATAAAAATTAAAGCAAGTCAGTTAGACAAACACGTTCTACAGTTATTACAACCTCCAAATATTGATACTACCAGCTCTGACGTTCAAGACAGTGACAGTGATGATTTCTCATTATAGATATATTTATTAGTATGACGTATCTATTTTTATGATTTTTTGTTCTTGTTTTAAACTAGTTTCACAAATTGTACTTGTTATTTAATGTACATTGATTTTACAGGTATGATAAAATTGTCAAAAATATTGCAATTACAAAATTAAAATGCTTAAACTTGGCGTTTTTTTAACACCCAGTATCAATAAATTATTAATTTTTATTAAAATGAATTTCATTTATCATATCCAACAACTAAATCAACGAAAATAATTTTTGCCAGTTTTTGATGTAATCGGCCCCACTGTGCGCCGTGCGGGAACTGTTTTCTACAGATGGCGTTACTTTACGGCAACTAAAATATCTCGCGTAAGGGTCTAGCTCTAGCGTAATTGCGTCCTTATTTTTCAGGAAAAACTAATTTGGTTCATTGGATTTTATTACTAAAGAATCAATCTGTGTCACTGTAGTAAAACATTTTGAATTTTAAGCGTTTATTTACATTTTATTTAATGTTGAAAATGTTTATTTTTCAACAGTAAATTACACATTTTCAGAGATACTTATAAAAAATGTAATTCTTTAGTAACCTACATTCATCCTTTATATAACCCTGTGTAAAATAATATTACTTAAATTGTTTCCATCCACCACTATCAGTAAAGAGCCGAGTGCCAAAAACGCTTCATTTTTCGAACGGGTCGAACAGCCTTAATAAAACGCAGGGTGTTACAGAACTGTTCTCTATTTATTTATTTAACAATAAATAACCCAACAGACCCACGGTCCAATTACAGGGACCACAATACAACAATCAACTTAAAAACTAAATAACTTAAAATAAGATTAAATTGTATAATATGCGTAAACATAATTTGTATGCGCAGACGGACTAAAAAAAATACTAATAATAGTTATTAAGGTGATCTGAGACTTGTATCAAAAATGTCTTAAGATTAGGAGCAAATAAATCAACATTCAGGCTTAGCTCGTTTCAGAGCTCTGGGAACGGTCAATCACGTGCTTATTTGTCAAAATTTTGAAAAATGTTTTATACGAAAGTTGTACTGAATAATGAACTGCACGCCCTAAAAATATTTAAATTTATACAGGGTGTCTCGTAACAAAATTACAGACCAAAGTTATGTTTTTTTAAATGGAACACCCTGTATATTTGAGCATTTTTGGATTCCTTGTTATTTGGAGATTAAAATGACCTGGGTTGTGGGGGTTGAAACCGAGCCGTTTTCGTGTTATTCAATTGTTTATACAAAAGTTTGAACAAAAATGTTAAAGTGCTTCCTTGAAACTAATAAAGATAATTCATTCTAATTTAGTAGTAAAGTTTAGTTGAACTTTAGTCTTTAAACTCTATCAACCAAAACATAACTCAGCGTATTATACAGGGTGATAGCCATTCGCAAACTGCACAATTTCTATTTTTTTCAAATGGTACACCCTATATATTATCTCATAATTTAAAAGTTCGTTAAGTAAGCTTTCGTTTCATATAAGGTTTCGTATATCTGAAGTTGATGGTTACTCTAATATTTCAAAATTCGTTGGTGATATGCATGTTTTTATTATTAGTTTTAAATAAAGAAACAGGTAATGCGTAATGCAGAAGACCATGTCCTTAATATAGCCCTATAGAAAAAAATATAATTCAGTGAGGTCCCGAGACCTAGGTGGCCACAGTACTGGTCCGCCGCGACCTATTCATTTATTATGGTAACGGTCGTTCAAAAATTGTCGTACACTGCGAGCAAAATGGTGGTGGCGCACCATCCAATTGGATCCATATACCTCTTATGACATTGAATGGTACATCAAACAGTGGCGACTCGTGGAAAATTTTGATGGTAGAGCCACTTAGCATACTCAATATATCTCGCCGCCTCCTTTTTTAAGAAAGAAAAATCTATCATTAAAAACGTTTACTTGTTGCAGAAGCATTAAAAATTAAATAAACACGAAACATAGCCTGAATTAAATCTGTAATACCGTTCCTTGCCCGCGGAAATCAATTAAACGACGAATTGTATTTTGTATCCTTATCTACATCTCCTTAATAAGTGCAATACTTGAAATTTGAAACTTATTTTTGGTTAAAAAACGGAAAATTATTCGTTGATCTTATGTACATCTCTTTAATTAGTATGAGCGTTATTTTCACTAACTGCTACTTTGCAACCGTTACTAAGAAATAATAACGGTAACCGTTATTGAAAAATCCCACTAACGGGTGATTTTCTCAAAAGTTATTTTAAAAAAGGAACTCGATTAATAACGAATCAGTTCTTAGTAACGGGAATCGATTTTGTTGTTTTTATATTGCGATCTGGATTTATTTGGATATATATAAATCACAATTTGATAATAATAATTTTGGTTGCGTCGTGCAGTGCGGGGGGGGGGGATGGCGAATCTCCGTTCGTGCTCTTGATTCCCTTTTCTCTCGTCGCCTCGCAACCTCTTCCGCATCACAGCTATGCCACTTGATTCCATACTCCAGGCGACGCCACAATTTAATAACGAATCACGTCTAAAAAACACTCGAACAAATATTGAAAAGAATTTGATGTAAAATTTACAAACACAAAATGGGCCTTTGATTTCACGAGAAAATGTAATCCGTTTTAAAATTACAAGAAATTCTTCAAATTTTGACATTTAAATCCATAAAAGCCATTTTCTGACTTGTGTAAACTCCTGGTATTGGCACGAATAAACTATTATTATTATTATAAATCATCACAATCGAACAACGCATTCGGCAGTTGTAAAATTTCAAAAATCAAAGTCGCGAAAATCTTGGAAATTTAAAAACTGCTATTTCTGCATTAATTTCAATAGAAAATTTAGAAATCTGTTTTAAAATAACATTAAATTCACCATATTTTGACATTTGTATCATCAAAATCGGTCAACGCGTTAAGCAATTTAAAAATCAGAATTGCTATTGAAATCTTTGGTCTTCTTCGTAATTTTGGTGTGTTGCGTTAATTTTTGACATTTTCGAAAAGTTCACGACGACCGACAAGAAATCTAGACTCAAGGAGGATATTATTTGCCCCTCCCTAGGATCCGCCAGTGATGAACCGTTTTGAACAATACTAAATTCGCCATATATTGACATTTAAATCATCAAAATCGGACAAATCATTCGGCAGTTTTTTTCAAAAATGAAAGTCGCGATTTTAAAATTTTCGTTTGCAATTTTTGCATTTTGTGTTAAGTTCAAGAGAAAATTTTCGTTTTAAAATTGTACAAAATTTGCCATATTTTGGGGTTTGAATCATCAAAATCAAACAATTCGGCAGTTGTGCAATTTCAAAAATAAAAATCACGATTTTACAATATCCGAACTAAAAAATTGAGTTTTTGCATTTTTTGTTAATTTCGCGGAAGCATTCGTTATTCCTTGGAAAAGTACACTAAATTTTCCGTATTTTAACGTTTGAGTCGTCAAAATCTAACAATGTATTCGGCAGTTGTGTTTTTAAAAAACAATATTCGATTTTCTATTTTCGAAGTTTGCGATTTTGGCATTTTGCGTTGATTTCATGAAAAAGCAAAACTAATCTGAATTGTAAATTGCATAAAATTTGCCGCAATTTTGACCTTAGAATCACCAAAATCGGACAACGTGTTTGTGCAATTTCAAAAATCAAAATCGTAATTTTAATCTTCGGACTTTTAATTAGTGGATTTTTTACGATTTACGTGTTTCACAAAAAAAAGGTTATTAAACTGTTTTTAAATTGCATTAAATGCAACCGAGATGGTTACGTTAAAATCATCAAAATCGGACAACGCGTTTATCAGTTGTGCAATTTCCAAAATCAAAATCACAATTTTAAAATATTCGAACTTGAAAAGTGCGAATTTTACATTTTGTGTTAATTAACCCCTTTTTACAAATGATTACTGAGTAAAGTTATTTTAAATAACTGTTACTAAATAACCGTTTAAATAACTAGTTATTTTGTGGTAATAGTAGCTTACTTTAAATATCCGTTTAAATAACTAGTTATTTGTAGTAACAGTAACTGTTATAACCGTTTCTGGAAAATGTCCGTCTCATCACTAATGAGTACCGACAGAATTTACAAAATCTGTTCTTTCGCTCAAGAGTAATACTCAAAAAAAAAAAACAATGAAACTGCAAAGGAGAATGTTAAAAAACCTCTTTTTACTTTCTCCGTTACGAAGTACGAGAAAGTATTGTGATCGTGATTTTTTTTTCAAAAAATTTTTTTACGGAAATATCCGTTTTGGGGTCCCTAGATGCCATTTCAACAATTTCTGGAAAAAAAAAATTTGTGTCTGTGTGTGTGTGTGTCTGTCTGTGTGCGCTGTATCTCAAAAACTAATAAAGCAATTGTTATGAAACTTTGAACATCTGTCTTATTTGATAATCTGAAGAACTGAAAAGCTTTTGGTAAAATTTCGTTCACCGGAAGTAGGTGTTTACCTTAACCGTTTTTTGTTTTTTGCCAATATTTTCTTAAATATTAAAAATATCACAAAAATATTTAAACAAACATTGAAGACAACAAAGAAATGAACATCTTTTGCTTGAACACATTTTTCATAAAATCATTTTTATTCGAGAAAAAAATCTATTATTATTTTTTTATTTCTGGTTTATAATTATGAAACGCTAATAGTTACAGCAAATTTATGTTAATAATAATTGTAGAGAATGCTAAAATAAACAACTTATAAAGAATAAGTTTTTTTCAAAATCCCTTTAGTTTGTAAGTAAACTGAGTTTTTGAATTTGAAGTATAATTTTTCCATCTTTCATGATTTTGACGTTTTAAACGTCAGTTTCATCCGAGTTTACTCAACGCTTGATGTACATTTAAAATATGATTTCAATTGAAAATAAACCATGAAAGCGTAAATATAAATGACTACCATCAAGTCGGAGAAAGTAACATGATGGCCACATCACCATTTTTTTAC
Source organism: Ocypus olens (assembly GCA_910593695.2). NCBI lineage: Eukaryota > Metazoa > Arthropoda > Insecta > Coleoptera > Staphylinidae > Ocypus > Ocypus olens. The sequence continues at coordinate 38,768,532 of OU343058.1, forward strand.
CTAACGCCGCAACGGGAAAAACCTATTTAATATTTATCCGTAACGCCTATGGATGATTCTAACATAGATTAGACCCCGGAAAAGCTTGGGGAAAACTTTTGAGGTTCTATCAAAGATCAAAAAATTTAGATGGATTTTCTCTGAAACTATCAATGAAACAAAAAAAAAATTCAGATAAAAGTTCAACGGTTTGGACGGGAACATACAGTAGTTACATAGTGGCCTTGGTTTGACCTTGTGACATCTACGTAAGGTCAGGTGAAATTCAAAGTGCGCACTGTATCTCAAAAACTAATCCAGGAATTAACATGAAACTTTGTATATAAGTCTTATTTATTAATCCCAAGAAAAGAAAAGCTTCTGGTAAAATGTCGTACACCGGAAATGGGTGTTTACCTTAACCGTTTTTAGTTTCTTCACGATAATTTTTTTAAATATGAAAAATATTACAAAAATATTTAAACAAATATCAAAGATAATTTACCACATAATAATAGATGGGATAACAGAAAATCGATAATTAATGGGGCAGCTTGACATTACAACAATGGTTTGCATTGTCATAATCGATATCAGAAAAACGGTAATTAGGTGAGTAGCTTTTAAAATTATAAAAACATGATGTTCATGACATTATGACACTGACATTAACCCGTTTTTGCTCAACGATTTTTTTTTTAATTTCCTGTGCAGTTTCTGAACACAAAAAAATTCAAACGGCAATCATGCGTTTTCCTTTAGTGCACAGTGGTCTTACCAATCATAAATTTATCATAAACAAGCAACGCAGTAAGCTGGTGCACGTGAAATTCTTCGAAAATATAGATGTTCCACTAATGGAAGAGTGGGAAAAAATGGGTTAAGTATTAATTTTTACAATTACTATCGTAACAAACCAAACTATTCAACTTGTAATAAACCATAACTTTTCCGGTTCCTTATGATTATTTCATTCGATAAATTATCAACAGTAATATAACGAGTGCCTATGATTTTGCCGGCAATTATTAGCGGCAGGATCACGATTGCTTGTTGCGACGAAAATCGCATTTTCTAGAAGCAACAAGCAAGAGTGACCCAGGCGCTAATAATTGCCTAGGAAAAATCAGTCACGAGTTAGATTCGAGAAGACAATTGGCCTAACAGAAAGTCTACACTTCATAATTAGAAAAGTTATATTTACTGACACCAAGCGTCAGACGTGTATTAATCTGTATTAAACTGCTTAAAGTCCGGCAATAACTGACGTTTTATATGTTATAGAAAATGTACTAACGCGTTGCTAGGCAATACCAACATGAGAGATTATCTGATTAGATACCACCCAGGGTGAATTGCCATGCATAACATGCAGCGTGGTCTGTTACGCATCGTAATTAGAATTTTATTGGATCATCTCATCAACGCTATTCGATTTCATTGGTTAGTAAATAAATGAGGGCAATTGTCTACCCAAATATACCGCGAGCTTGGATGAATTATCAAAAAACATTTTTTCGTACCTGTTACCTTTTAGTAATTCATCTCGACATAACATTTGTTGTCAACTGGTTATTAATAATAGAGATCCGGATTAATGAGCGAAATGTAACTTGGTAATGCAAGCAGTCCTAGCGGCCGTGGCCGAGTAGAATTCGTCTGATATAATTTACTTAGTAAGTGATACAATGTGCTAAATCGTATTCCATTGATGGTTTGCGAAGCCGTTGTACGAATATAATCTTAATAATTCAATTTATTTACGATGACCTGAATTCCTGAATGGAGGCAAAAATAATAATTAGAGCTCGTTTTGTAACAGTAACAGCGTAAAATACCTTTTATTAATTTTTCAGAAAATTTTACATTTGTCAACAATGTAAAATTTTATAATAATATAAATATGTAACATTTCACTCAGCGTTATCAAACATCTGCAAAATATTCTCGATCCTTCCAGGACAAAATCAGTGTAATCTTTCACTCAACTTGCAAGCAAACATTAGTCTTTGATCTTTGACATTTTTAATTATAATTATCTTTTAGCATTTTAGTTAGTTACTCTACATTTTATGCTACACTTGAATTATAGTTTTTAAAAATATAAAATTTTGCACAATACAGCTTCGACAGTCTGGAGAGTTTTGTGTCTTTTAGCTCGCAAATCCGGATACATACAATCTTCTAAATCACGTGCCCAGTAGTGATGAGCGTTATTTTCACTAACTGATACTTTGTAACCGTTACTGTGAAATAATAACTGTAACCGTTATTGAAAAATCCCACTAACGGTGATTTTACTCAACGGTTATCTTATAATTTCTTTATGTTAACTGCTAGCTTATTCATAATCATACGGGTAATAGAAAACTGTTAAACATGATTAATATTACAATATAATGTTTAAGTTTAACCAGTAGAAATAAATCAACATTTAATTACAATACAGTTCGCACGGCCCACCATTAATTTTCACCTTTGCTTATGATGATAAAAAGATATCCAGAAGTACAATAAGTTGATATATTCTGTAGTAATAACAATGAATTTATTAAAAATGAAGTCATCTCTTATATAAATGTATTGTTACTTATTTTAAGGATTTTTTCTTCATTTTTATTGCTAGTTGTTAATACTGCATTTTTAATTTATATAAAATCATCCTAAAGTATTTTGTATTTTTCCTCTATAATTAGGCTTACTATTTATATTATAAAAGGAGAACGATTCAATAACAAATCACTTCTTAGTAACTTATAACTGATAATGAATCACTTCTTAATAACATTGAATTTTTTAATAACTTATAACCGATACAATAACGAATCACTTGTTAGTAACGTATAACTGTTTCAATCACGAATCACTACTTAGTAACTTATGACCGATTTAATAACAAATAACTTCTTAATAATATTAACTCTTTTTATGACGAGTAGAACATAACATGTGACGCATCGTAACCGTTGCTTCAATAACACGATTACTGAAATGTAAACACGGCGCGGTCGTGATTTAATGATATGCATACGTTAAAATAATAGTGCGTCAGACGTTCTGATTCGGAATCAGAACGCATATGCCATCTCGGGGTGATTCGTTTACATTTTATATTGGTACTGACATTATTTACGTTTTGGAAAATTTCACAATACGGCCGGTCACAGAAGCGAGTTTCTTTGAGAGAGTAATCCATTTATTCAGCGATCATGGAACCACCGCCGATAATAAGATGCTAGCTTGCACAAAACCAAGAGGTACCCTGAAATCGCGAGCTCATATGGGGATTCAGAGATGATGATATTTTACCACTGGCCGAGGATCCGATAAAATGGTGGAGAGAAAATTTCCAAATATTTCCCCATCTATCACGTTTGGCAAGAGATAAATTGTGTATTTTAGGTTCCTTTAAAGGAGGATACGCTTCTTTTTTTAAATAACAATTATAAAAAATTATGATGTAACATATTCAAATTTGTTACTTAGATAATACAAATATTTCTTAGTTACAGTTTTTTTATTTTATTTAACCTTAACCCATTAACGCCCAGTGTCCTATGTATAGGACACCGACTTATATAATTATTCAACAATTTATTTATTATGAAAATAAGAATTTTTTGATTTTACAACATATTTGGTGATGTACTTTATTATAGTTAAGTATAATATGCTAAAGTTTATAACAAATTATATATGTTATTATCATTTGTAAACTGTCTGTTCCACAATTTTTTGCAAGGTTTTGCAAATTTCCTTATAACTATTCAACCAATGAAGTTGCACATTTCAGATTTTGCATATACGTTAATCGAATTTGTATATAAACATTTGTGTAATAAATTTTCCGAAATAAGGATAAATAGCAATGTTATAAACTATTGAATCTGCTGTCCTATCTATATGACACTGGACATATACAGTATCAAAACCACTTTATAAAATGAGAGCTGCAAAACGAGTTCTGTATAGTACAGAGAAGCAGTGCCATAAATGTTTGAATGTACTCGTTTCCAGGTAAATGGGTTTCTAATGTTGTTATAATCCACTTTGATCCCCTAGTGATTTATTGCAATGCAATAAATGCAATTAGTATCTATAATCCGCTTTGGGTCGCTCATCCAATTTATGCATAATAGCACTCCTAATGGCGTTTTTATTGCGACATGGGCATGGTGAAGAAAGTATAAAGGGCCGCAACACTTATAATCAGTTCAGTACAACGTGAAACTTGATAGTCCGTAAAAAGTGTCGATTCGAAAATGGATTCCCAGAGAGCTCTGACGATGCAGGAGGTGGAAGACATAATCAATGATCCTAATTTCTACGACGACGAAGAAAGTGCGACCGTAGATATTGTAGTGATTCCACCTGCCACCGATTATTTGACAGATGAAGATGAACACGACGATGATATGGGTGTTGTTGAAGTTCAAGAAATACCTGGACACTTTGAAGTGCAACAGTGCAGCAGCGACCTCGTAGAAGACGCCACTCCACAGCCCGCACCATCTTCCGGTAAACGTTTGCGACTTTCAAACACTGAACCAAAATGGAAGAAAGTTGATCCTCAATACCCATTCGCTGATACTGATTTCGAACAGCTTGAACAGGATAAACTCGGCGAATTGAGGAAGAACCTTGGTACCAAAACTCCGTTGGAACTTTTCGAGTGCTTCATAGACAACGAGATCCTGGACCACATCCGAAAAGAGACACTACGTTATGCTACCAATATGAAAAATGACACCTCTTTTTCACTCGAGATTGCGGAACTGAAGTGCTTCCTGGGAATTCTGATGCTGTCCAGATACCATCAATTACCATCAGAGCGTATGTACTGGTCAACTGATGAAGATTTGGGCTTGAAAATTGTGCAGAATGGCCTATCAAGAAATCGCTACATAAAAATTAAATCAATGCTACACTTCGCGAATAACAACGAGCTGAATAAAGAGGATAGGTGTTTCAAAGTTCGCCCACTCGTAGAAATGGCAAATAAAAAGTTTCAGCAGTTTGGTGTCTTCTCATCACATTTATCCGTCGACGAGATGATCGTGAAATACTATGGACATCACGGTCTCAAACAATTTATACGTGGAAAGCCATTACGATTCGGCTATAAATTGTGGGCATTGTGTGGATCCGATGGATTTTGTTTTAAGTTTATCATTTACACGGGAAAAGAAACAAAATCTCAACCCGGATTGACCCTGGGTTCCCGTGTCGTCACCGAATTGCTGTCCTGTGTAGCCGAGCCAAATCAACATACTGTGTTTTTCGACAATTTCTTTACCAACCGGGATTTGCTAGTACATCTGGGACTCCGAGGATTCAGAGCTACGGGAACTGTACGAGAAAACAGAACCGATAAGTGTCCTTTGAAATCAGTTAAAGATTTGTCGAAAGAAGTCCGCGGATCGTTTGACTACAGATTCGATGTTACATCGAATATCCTGATGGTGCGGTGGCATGATAACAAGTGTGTCATTGTTGCAAGCAACTACGACCATGTGCATCCACTCGCCCATGCGACCCGATGGAAGCGCGAAACAAAAAACAGAGCTGCAATTGACCAACCCCGACTCATCAACAGATATAACAAGTATATGGGGGGAGTAGACCAACACGACTGGTTAGTGGGTAAATATGGCGTAAATATCCGAGGCAAAAAATGGTACTGGCCCATATTCACTCGGATTCTGGACATGGCTCTAACCAACTCGTGGATATTATATCGTCGTTTACATGGAAAACAGAGTTTGAGCTGCCTTGAATTCCGGAGAGCCGTGGCTTTACCTTACCTATAGACAATATTCGCTGTAAAGAGGCCGTCAACAGCTCCTGGGGTAGTTGCGGATATGAGATACGATGGACTAAATCATGTGTTGAACTTCCGGAAAGAACAACGACGGTGCCAACAAGTGAAATGTAAAGGCAAGCCAATATCATTTTGTATAAAATGCGATGTGACTCTCTGTGCAAAATGTTTCGCGCCATATCATAAGAATTAATTGTTCATAAATATTGTCTCTGCATAAATAATAAATAATTTAATTGTTGAAAATTTAGCATTATTTTCCATTTAATATCAATTCTACGAAGATAAGAAACGTTAAATTCATGTAATAATACAATCCTGTTATAAAGCCCAATACCGCAAGAATTCATATGGTATGTGGCCACTGTCCTATATATAGGACACTATATATATAGTATACCTGAAAAGTTAGATTTTTTTTTCCATTTTTCTAGTCTTCCAGAGAGTTAGTTTAGTAAGTATTTGAAGTTTTTTCTTTGAATTTCAAATTTTTTTTACCGTGGGCGTTAATGGGTTAAAATATACATCAAGTTCTCTGAGGTTACTTTAAATACCGGTTACTAAATAACCGTTTGAATAACTAGTTAATTTGTAGTAACAGTAACTGTTATAACCGTTACTGTAAAATAACCGTTTATCTCATCACTAGTTCCCAGCCCGTAATCAGAGAATTCTCTATTTATTTAACTATTAAGAAATTATTTACGTTAATCGGGAATCGGGAAGTCCCTGATTTTTGTGTCAAGCGTAGTAGTGGTAACGATCTTTGTTGGGGCCACTGTTGTGGTCTTTCTGCCTGTGTCAAACGAATTGACGTAATAGTATTTTTTCTACAGCCGTCACGAAAATAAAAATTTCGGAATGATTTATTAAATCGAAAGTACCACATTACACAAATCGTACCGAAAGTAGCTATTTTCGAGATGATTTTTGTTACTTTCGGGACGATTTTTGGTATCTATGTAGGCGGCCTTGACAATAACATCAACTTTGTATTTAAGTATGACAGCTCATGTCATATAACGTTCTTGTGTGTTTTTGCTTTTTAACATACAAAACGGCTGCAAAAAAAAAATATTGAACTTAACAAAAGTGATTTTACGGGACTCTCATCCCATAAAGTATCACTTTTGGAACTTGTTACGTAAATTACTATTACACTAGAAGTCCATTCGGATAGCCTTTACGGCCGTAGCCAATTTGTGAGATGAGATCGTTAGACCGAGTCGAATAAAACTGGCGAGGACTTTCAGTTATGTTGGTAGCAACCGAACCAGTTATTCAAAAATGGGGTGGAAACCCGTACTGACTAATGCTGAGATGAAGAAATAGAACTGCAAGAATAGTCCGATTGTCAGAAGTCGTTACCCGCTAACATTAAGGACTGTTTAAAGGCGTGTTTACAATTTCTGCACCGAAGTGGTATAGAAAACAAACTGTCCACCATGTCCAAAATGGCTCGCTAGTATTGGCTTAAACGATTTTTAGAACGAAATCCTGCAATAAGACAAAGATAAGCATAAAGTATGAACCTGGTGCATGCTCAGAAATTAAACAGCTTTATAGTAAATGACTATTTTGCAAAATTGAAGGAAGTTCTTTTGTAACCGGATCTGATGGAAGATTTTTATTGTCGATACAAAAGACTGTAGATCAACAAAGTGTTCTAGGGCGCAAAACATATGCATCTGGTACCACCAGACCACGGAGAAAACGTCACCGTTATGTCATGTGGCAATGTTTGTGGTAATTCCATTCCTCTGACAATTTTATTCAAAGTGAAAATATCAAAACCAGATTGGAAGGATATGTCATACCGGAATCGCTGGTGCTTATGATTCCTGAAGGTAGTAGCATCAACGTTACCAAGTTTTGTATTGAGCATCTTGCTAAATATAAACCACTACTAATTTTTGATGGTGCTAAATGTCATCTGATACATCATCGATGTAGCAGAAAGACATAATGTTATACTATTTTGCTTGCCAAGCAATACAACCCATTCACTTAGAAAAATCTATGTTTAGTTTTTTAGAATACTACTGGGATGATCAGGTACTCCAATATTGGACTTGATACAAATCATAAATCACCGATTTAGTAATATTTTTTCTCCACGACCACCATAGAATTTAAGCATTCTGAAATCAATTTTGATTATAGAACGTACACATTCTCACTCTTGTTATGGAACAAAACACTATGCGCTTATGCGTTTTGCATGTAATTCATTCCATAACAAGGGATAGAATGAATATTCTCACATCGTTTCGAATAAAACAATTAGCCTTGGATATCACAATTGTCAAAATACTATAAATATAACCACAAACGTGATAAAACGTAAGTTCTTTGTGTTCATTATTTTATTATTCTATTTTATCTGGTCGAGGAGAAAGTATAGTCTGATACTCGGTAAGAATGGAAATTCAGATGCTCGTGGTTCCTCGCGCTCGCCTCACGGCTCGCGCTCGAAATATTCCACTCGCATCGAATTTCCATTCTAACCTTGTTACAGAATATACTATTCTGTGTTTGGGATAAAATCATAATACCAGCAAATGTAAAGGCAACCGGTATTTTTCGTTCAATCTTGAGGGAATACCTGAAGTGGCATTTGCTCCCAGTGAAGTGATCCATGTAGAAGAATCGATAGTCAAACCCAGTAAAGCAGCATCTCCTAAGCAAGGCCATCAAATATCCTGAAAAGACCAACAACTCTAAGGAGATCTACTGCTGATGACAGCTCTGAAGAAGAATTCATGCCCCCATTTCTGGATGCTCTGATACAAACGATCTTTCTATTGAAAGAACTTCTTAACAATCGATAACGGAAATGTTGGAGACCCCGGACAAAATTGTCAAATCTGCAGCAAATTGGTAGAACTCCATAACAGGTATTGGCAAAAAAAACCCGTTTCTGACACAAACGAAAAAGCTACAACATCTAAAGCCACGACAACATCAAAGACTACAACATCTAAAGCTACAACAAAGAAAAATACTAAAGATAATGCAGATGAGCTATTGTGCAGTGATTCAGATGCATGAAATTTCTGATAAGCGCCTGTGCTCTATTTGCGGCAAATATGTTCATGAGGATTGTGTGTGTTAAATGAAGCAGGGGCGGCTCGTAAGGAGCCATGGCACTACCTCTTATTTCAAGCTCAGAATTTTTTCATTAATTCTAATACGTCATTTTAAATGTTTAAATAATGCCTGCAAAAGTTTAATGAGTAGAGAAAAATCACAATTAATTTGTTCCCCAGAGCAACGCCACGCGCTTAACGGAGCCAACTTACTTCTAGCATGGCATTTCGTTAGAATATATGCAGTGGTAGGGAGGTGCATGGTTCGAGGGGATGCCTTTTGAACCTGCATTTGGAGCCAAATCATTTCTGGCTCACCTCGTGTACGCGACGACAACAACACACGATGTATAAACTCATTGCCGAATATGTACTATTGAGAAAAAGTGCAAATTAAAATTGACTTGAACAAAAAACGAAAATTCGACTTTCAGTTGTTTTTTTTATTTTTTAAAGATAACTCTTGAACAAGTGGTCAAATTTTGAAAACTCTTAAAGTGTTGTTTCTATCGAATAGTTGCAGATAAAAACAAAACATAAATACGTTGTTCAATTGTTTGAAAGGAAGACTAGATTTTAAAAATCCATCTTGCAAAGTGTTTGTTTTGTGGTTTTGAAAAGATAACTTTTTAACAAAATAGCAGATTTTAAAAATTCTTCCAGAGAAGTGTTGTACTCGTCGAATAAATGTAGATAGGAACAAAAAATTATTTTGTTTTCAATTGTCTTTTGTTTCTTGAGGATAACGAATAACCAAATTGAAAACGAATGAATTTCTAATTCACCATAAAAAACATTTGCCATATCCTAGGTCAAAATAAGATGGCAACCATCTTAACTTGAACTAGAAAAGCGAAAAATGCATTCAACAATTTGAAAAATTCTAAAAATATAATCAGTCAAGGAATTTGCGCCAATAGCTCAAAATCCATTGAAAAATAATGCATTTGTAATTTACCGTAGAAACAATTGCCACATCCTAGGTCAAAACAAAATGGCAGCTATCTTATTCTCTTGAACTAGGAATACGAAAAATGCATTCAATAATTTGTATAATTCTAAAAAAATTAATCAGTCAAGGAATTTGCTCCAAAAGCTCAAAATCTATTGAAAAATATTGCATTTTTAATTTACTATGAAAATAATTACCGTATCCTAGATCTAAACAAAATGGCAACCATCTTAACTTGAACTGGTAAATCGAAAAATGCACTTAAAACAATCTCAATTTAAGGAATTTCCGTCAAAAGCTCAAAATCAATTAAACTATAATAAATTACTGATTTTCCATCAAAACAATTGCCACACAAAGAAAAGCTTCAATAATCCAAACTTGAACTGGGAAAACAAAAAATGTATTCAACGGTTTAAAGAATTCTAAAAAAATTAATCAGCTGGTGAATTTTTTTCAAAAAGTCTAAAATCCACAAAACAACAATGATGTGATCAAAACAATTGCCATAATCTAAGAGGAGACTATAAACGTAAATCAATCAAAATTTAAACGATTGAAAAAAATTCTAAACATTTAATAATTCCATGAATTTCCTTTAAAAGCTCAGAATGCATAAAACAACAATGCATTTAATATTTTAGATAAAAATAATTGCCACATCTTAGGTGGAAAGAAAAGCGGAAACAATCCAAACTTGAACTAGAAAATCGAAAAATGCATTTAATGGTTTAAAAAATTCTAAAAAAATTAATTAAGCCAATTTTTTCGAAAAGCTTAAAATCCATAAAACACCAATGCGTCTCTGATTTACGATCAAAACAATTGCCATATTCTGGGAGGAAACAAAGCGGCAACAATCCAAACTTAAACTAGAAGAACGGAAAATACTTTCAACGATTTAAATAATTCTAAATTAATTATCAAGCGAGGAATTTGTGTTAAAAGCTCAAAATCAATAAAACTACAAACTACAATACATTTTTGATCTTCCATCAAAATAATTGCCACATCCTAGGTGGAAACAAAACGGCAAAAATACAAACTTCAACTGGGAAAACGAAAAATATTTTCATCGATTGAAAAAGAATCTAAAAAAAATAATCACTTGACGAATTTCGTTTAACAGCTCAAAATACATAAAAAATTGTGCATTTTACATTTTAGCTAAAAATAATTGCCATATCGTAGGTGGAAAGAAAGGCGGCAACAATCCAAACTTGAACTAGGAAAATAAATCAACGATTTGAAAAATTCTAAAAATGTATTCTCTCCATTAATTTGCTTCAAGAAACTTTCATCGAAGTAAAAACCAGTCTTCAGATATATGCAGATAAGACTGAAGAAATAAATTTGCCGTTCAATTGTTTTCTTGTCTTTGAGGATAACTCTTGAACTGATAACCAGATTTTGATGATTCTTTTAGTAAAATATTGTACTCGTTGAATAAACAATAGGTGTTCAATTATTCTGTGGTTTTGAGAAGATGGCCTTGAGCAAAATAGCAGATTTTAAAAATTCTTCCTGAAAAGTATTGTCCTCATCGAATAAATGTAGATAGAACCAAAAAATCATTCGTCTTCAATTGTTTTTTTTAGATAACTTTTGAACTGAAGACTAAGTTTAAAAAAAAAATCTTTCAGCAAAGTGTTGTAATCGCCGGCTATGCAGATAAGACACAAAAAATTAAATTTGTAGATCTATTGTTTTCTGTTTTTTTTTCTTGAACGAAAGGACAGATTTTGGAAATTCTTTCAGTACTCATTAAAGAGATGTAGATAAAATAAAAAAATAAATTCGTAGTGTAATTGTTTTCCGTTTTTTCTTTTTATCAAAAACAGAATTTCAAATTCTTAAAGTATTGTAAAACAAAGACATATTTATTTGCCCATCATGCGAATAATAATGATAATAATTTGTATTATTTTTCTTATGTAACGTAAATTCTTTATTCTGATTTGACTAAAATAGACTTATTATTATTATTTCATATATGACCAAATTACCGATACCGTGTGGCAACATTATACTTTTAATTATATAAAACGTATTTCAAAGGAATTTTCCTACAATTATTTTTTTGTTGGTTCTGAACATGTTTTATTTTATCTTGGTAGATAATTGCCGTTTCTTATTTAATATTATCTTCTTAAAAGGAACACCCTCATGGTGGGCATGTTGTATTCACATGGTTATAACAAAATAATCTAGACATATTGAAGCACAATTCACATAAATTAATATTGAAATATACAATTTTTTTGACAAACGGGGTATTTTAAAAGAAATAATGGAACCTCGTTGGGAGAGAAATGTTATTTCTCTCACGATTTCGACAGCTGAGAGATCGGGTCTCTCTCCTGCTTGTGAAAAAATAACATTTCTCTCCCTAGGGAGAGAAGTAATCATTTCTCTTCCTACGAGGTTCCATTATTTATTTTAAACGATATACCTATATACTTCGGGAGAGAATGCTATTTTTCCCTCGATGAGTTGTATCTCTTGTAACTAAAAAAATATGACATTTACACAATTTTCTACAGAATGAATGTTATTATCTCCCTCTCTCTCTCTCTCTCTATACATTTTATACATTTATAACTTATTTGTACGTTATACTTAATGATGTAAAATAAATATTATGAAATAATAATATGCATCAAACAGGCAAGTTTTTAAATACTTTCCACCAAATTAAAATGATTACCACCTACTAAAAAAGTTTTAAAGAACAGCATTTTATTTCGAAAATGTATCCATCAGGAATTATTTTTATTATCCCACTGAATAATAAAATTGAGAATACGGAAGAGATTAAGAGCGCAGACCTTCTCAGAAGTACATCATTTCATCACAAATGGCACCGCTGGAACAGGTTATTATTCGAAGCAAAGGCAGTAAGGAAAATTGTTAAAGGAGTACATCTAGTCGTAGATAACCTGGAGATATCGTTGTACAGCATAAGTTCTCAGGTGGATTTCCTATATAAAAACCGGAACATTCAGACCTAACAAACATAATGCAATGCGGTTAAGTGGCGTTTACTAGACGCACCAGACCGAACACTTCTTTAATTACATCTTCACAACAATGAGTCTCGAGACGAGGATGGATGTAACACGAACGTAATATATGGCTGCTTTGTCCTAATTAACAGTGTTGTGATGCTAAACGTCATTAATGAAGAGAATGGTTGCGACCGCTACTACCTGATTATCCAGAATTAAACTGAATTGAAAAATGATCCATGTTTTAACCGCAATTTATTTTTAATTCAGCTTAAAGACATTTAAAAGTGTAGAAAAATAATATACCGCACCGATCTTATTATTAATCCTGCAATTCCCCCCCAAGAAATAAGTTTATTCTTTTTTACGTTAGTAAAAAAAGGAAGTAGCATGAAAAGTTTGAAACACGATAGTTTAATGAATATATGGTAACTTTTCTGGTCTTGAATGTGATCGCCACAAGTACCCTTTTAAGATATTTGTTGTATTCAAAACAAATATTCCTCATTTTACATTATATTGTTTACAATTTTCAATTCAGTGCTACAAATTATATAAAAACTGTTTATATGTAATAATTAGACTACGGAGAATATGCACTATAAAATGTAAAAAATATGCACTATCATTTGCACTTTAAACAGCGAATATGAGCGCTTTCAAATACAAATATGCAATATTAAGTGAACCGCTGTGAAAAAAAATTGAATGCTAAAATAATGCAATAAAAAGTCGAGCCAATATACAGTTTATAAAGATGATTTTTCAAACATATAATATACGTAATAGCAAATAAAAACAGATACATGTACTATAAACATGAATAATTTTTGTAGCAATAGGCTATTGTATATTTTTCTTAATTCTCGGGAGTGAATCTGTGACGCTTAGCGGGCCCGCATACGGCCAATTATTAGTTGAGCGATAGTTTAGTTGAGGTCTATAATGGCATTACCGTAAATGCAACTGCGCACACACACCAACTATCGTCCAGCCCGATTTTTTAGTCAAAAGCAGTTGGTGAGCCCTTATGTTTAAATAATCGTTCTACTATCGTAGAACTGGCATAGTTCCACAGTTCCAATGGGAGTATTCAATTACAATCTTCTAGCATGGATCTTGTTATTTTTTACAAATTTTTCTGCATTATAAATTACTATTAATTTTGCTAATTTCAATAATGAACATTTTTCTCTTGTGATTGATAAAAACATGATAACCTTTCCTTTTAATTTGCAAATAAAACAATAAATACAAAAAATAAATTGTGTCGCTAACATAATTATTAATGAAAAAAATCCAAATTTAATTTTCACTTATTCCACTATTGCCTCGACATATCCACTCTCTGTTTCAATATATTTCATCGTTCTATTGGCAAATTCCCGCAAAGCTTTCCTTATCATATCTGGAGAAATTTCCCGGCATGATTCTGAAATTATCCTCTCCAAATGATTAACATCTTGAAACGGCCCTTGTTGGTAAACTTTTTTGTTTTAAGTGACCCCATAAGTAGAAATCCAGAGGGAATATCTGTGAATCACTTTTCCATTGAAAATATGTTTAAGATAGTTCCTAGTATTTAATGTACTGTGGCATAAGGCACCGTCTTGTTGGAACCAAATATATTGACGTTCTTGTAAGGGAAGTTCGTCCATAAAATCATTGATGTGATTTTGTAAAAATTGTAAATAACGTTCGGCATTCATAGATTGGTGGAAAAAATACGGTCCAATTAATCTGTTTTTATAAATACCACACCACACGTTCGTTTTAAACGAATATTGGTCTTTATTTAAAAATTGGGATTTTTCTCAGACCACCAGCGACAATGTTGTGACGAGACAATTCCATTTGCAGAAAATGTTGCCTCATCGGAAAAAATTATACGTCTCATAAAAAAGGATCATCTAAAGTTCCTTGGATGAGACAGCAAAAATCAAAGCGCCTATCATAATCCCTTTCTTGCAATGTGTGAACGAATTTTGTTTTGAATGGTCTGTATTTATTTAGTTTTAAAATTCTTGCCACTGTATCTTTACTTACATTATTCTGTATCAAGGATTTCCTTTTGCGCAATGACATTTTTGGATATTTTACAGCAGCAGACAGCATTACTTCTAACTGCCTGTTCTCATTGACAACTAATTTTCGGCGTTTTACATTAAAATTATTTTTAATGCTTCCACTGGTCTTGAATTTGTTCACTATTTTCGCCACAGTTGAATGACTAATATTTCTATTGGGATGTCTATTATTAAAAATACTTGCTGGTTCTCTATGTGTTTTATAGTTTTCTCCTACAATCAAAATAATTTCAATTTTTTCTTCGCAAGTTAATAACACTGCCATTTGTATGTATTCTATAAATTCTAACACGTTTTGACGGTCATTGTCGAACATTTCTTGTCACTTGCCAGTGAATACTAGATTACAGGTAACTACAATTAAATTTACGTTCTTATTTTAGAGGTATGTTTCGATAAAGAAAGAAAAACAGTTTTTTCAATCCAATCGGACGTTATTACAAATTTTACCATGGTTTTTAGTTGTGATCAACTTCTCTTAATAACATTTATCGATATTGTCAAAAATAAATATACTTTACTCTAGAGCAAAATTAATATTTTTTGAGAAATCTAGTAAACCATTGAAAAAATTAGATATTTGAAGGTTGCATTTTAGATTTTAGACCATGCAGAACTTTTTATGAAGAACAACATTTTTTCCTAAATTTAATAATAAAGAAGTTTTCCATATGGTTCCAACTTACAGAGACATATTGTATAATAGTAAAATGTGTAAGGGGATGTCTAGATTTTTGACAGCGGTTCCATTGATATGCTAATTATTTTACACAATATATCGAAATCTGGGTTCTTTTTAAGTACATTTTCAAATAATTTTTCAGTTATTTTCACCCAAATGCTTTTTGGAATATGAGCTAATTTATTCTAATACTATCGTATAGTGACAAGGTCATTATGTGCAACCCTCATCAAACTTGCAATACAAAATAAACTGTAATAAACCCTCCACTTTGGTAAAATTCCGCGAAAATGTGCACAATAACCGTAAATCGCCAATTATCCATAAAAATGGGCAAAATATGCAAATGCAAATGTAAATATGCATGTTTTCCAATATCTAGTAATAATATAACCAGTTGTACATTGTTCGCTTATGAGGGGAAAACTAATACTCATAAATGATTAAATATTATTTCAATAACAGTATCCTTTAAAATTTTAACACATTTATCTAAAAAAGTTTAAAGAAAAGTGCATTCAAATATACTGAAGGAAAAAAACACACTTGAAATTCGTGAGATTTCGACCATTTTAAAACTGCCATAACTCGGCGTATTTTCAATCGATTTTGATGAATCTTTAAGGGCGAAAAACATTGAAGTGTCTTCTTTAAAGTCATGTATGTGAAATTAAGCGTAACCCATTCCACCCCCTCCAGCGGCCCTGTGAAAAAAAGCTTTTTTTAGAAACCATGTCCAACTTTGACGATGTCTACGGAGTTGGAAAAATTTTGTCGACTCGATCCATCATAAAGGCATCAATTCCCTATGCATGACTCACAGAACGAAGTTCCTACGACGATTTGGCACCAAGTTATGGGTGTTTGAAAAAAAAGTGTAAAAGTGGTTTTGAGGTTTTTCGCACATAACTGAGTAACTTTTAAATCAAATTTGATGATTCATTTTTTGTTTCAATCCCATTTTGGCTCTACTTTAAGGGGGTAAAGTCAGATTTCAATGATCCCTTTTCGAAGCCTACAACCCCCGAACAAAAAAACACGTTTTTGGGCAAAAATTAGCCAACTTTGGCAACGAGTTGGAAAAAATGTGTCGACTCGATCCACCAAAAGGGCATTGAAATGTGTTCAATTACCTGCGCAGGACTCAAAAAACGAAGTTCCTACGACGATTTGGCACAAAGTTACGGGTGTAAAAAAAGCTAATTTTGTGGTTTTTTGACTCATAAGTTTTTCGACGAAATTGTTTTCATTTTCACGAATGAAATTTTCTCTGCATGTTCTTTGAGGTATGCACGAAAATTCTATGTTTGCGCGAAATCATTAATATCGCATTTTGTACCTTAGAACTCCATTAACAAAAAACTTTATTTTAGGTCAAAGAAGGCACTTTAACGATCTCTGTAGGATCGGAGAAAAATGTGGGCCTGATTCACCACCATTCGTCTATTTTTCCATTCGTCCAATAAAAACAAACAAATTACACTTGAGATTTGTAAAAATATAGGTAATTTTCAAATGGCCATAACATGGCTTCTCTTCAACCGATTTCGACGATCTTTTGAGAAATCAAAAGCAAAATGTGTCCTCTTTAGGAGGGTTTATCCCCCACTCAAAGAGAGGGCTCTACGCTCCTCCAAACGAAAAAATAACAAGACCACAAAACACCCATAACTTTGTGCCAAATCGCCGTAGGAACTTAATTTTTGAGTCCTGCACAGGTAATTGAACACATTTGGATGTACTTTTAGTGAATCGAGTCGACGAGTTGGACTTTTTTTGCCCAAAAACGGCTTTTTAAATTTGGTTGAAAAGTCACCGAGTTATGTGCGAAAAACCTCAAAATGCACTTTTTTTAAACACCTATAACTTTGTGCCAAATCGTCGTAGGAACTTCATTCTTCGAGTCTTGCATAGGGAGTTGATCAAATTTTAATGCCTTTATGGTGGATCGAGCAGACAAAATCTTTCCAACTCCATAGACATCGTCAAAGTTGGACATGGTTTCGTGAAAAAAATATTTTTTTTCACAGGGGTGCTAGAGGGGGGGGCTTAAGTTCGCATGCATGACTTTAAAGAAGACACTTCAAAGTTTTTCGACCTCAAAGATTCATCAAAATCGATTGAAAATGCGCCGAGTTATGGGGGTTTAAAAATGGTCGAAATTTCACGAATTTCATATGTTTCATTTTTATTCCAACAGTGTATATTGCGCTTAAAGTATTTGTGTTTTCTTTATTTAAAATAAGACAAATAATTGTATTCTATAATTAGTCATTTTGATGTACGATCAACAAATTTTGAATTTCGGTAATTAAATGTTCGGGAAAACCGCTTAAACGCTTAATCGTTTGCTAATATTCTCTAACTACAGTTGAATACAGTACAAATTCATTTTATTGATTTATTTCTTTACAGTGTCACCTATTTAATGTAAAAAATATAAAAAGTTGTACAGCTATCCAATAATTCCTAGAGTACTTCTTAACGCTAATTAAATAAAAGACATATTATATGCTAAATCGGCCACTAACGTAGAGCATGGGAAAAGAATATAAATATATGGCAGAAAGTAAAACCAAAACCTAACCAACAAATACTTGCTATAATAAAATAATAAAAATATCATTAACAAAATAAACAAACCATTATAAAATACATATAACAAAAAGCAAATTGAATTAAAATAGATAAACCAAAAATATATCTAATGCAGAAAATAAACAATTTTTAAAATGGATGAACAAGAATAGCCAATGCAATTTAAAACAAATTCATTAAACTTGGGTTTACTCTAATGCAAAAATTCCTTTCCTGATCCTACATCAGGGGTGGCCCAACTTTTGATCACTACGGGCGGCCCATGTTTTAAATAATAGGTGGCGGTATACCAACATTGTATATGTTAACTGATCATGAGAAAAGTAGTAAGTTAAAGCCAAAATTATTTATTTTGAGTCGAGTTGCCTATTTCTAACGTGCACACGTCTAGTGGCTATTTAGGCTTTAACCTGTCAAAATGAAAATTAATCATAATAAAAATAAGATAAAATCATTCATTGTTTTTCGCTTTTTAGCCTTATAAATAGTGAAAAAATAGGAAAAAAATATTATCATTTAAATTACTTTAACTATGAGCTCATTCAACCTATTTTGAAAATTCTTCCATCAATGGAATCATTGAATTTATATGGATAGGATAAAAAATCTGAAATTTTACCTACAACTGTTTTCGTGTGTTTTGTAGCAGCTCTTAAAGGCAAGGAAAGCCAGATTTTGGACATTTAACTTTCAATTGTATTGTTGATTTTTTCGAATAGATAACCTTTTTGTGGTCCACCGAAGCAATTCCGGCAAATTTTGAAAAATGTCTGTGTGCCTTAAGCTTTATTAGACAATCACTAGAGCTAAAAAGCTTTTGGTTAAAATTTGAATACCAGAAGTGAACGTTTACTCCAAGCGATATTTGCTTTTTACCCGATATATTTATAAATATAATCATTTTATAACAAAGAACTGAAGATTTTTTATTAAGAAATCCATTTCATATTTTTTTTGATTTTCTATAAAAAAAAGTTGACTTTTCTGGCCAATTAAATGACAATACATAGTTACAACATATTTATATGAAACTATCTAACCCTTAGAACAAGCCCCAGAAATTCTTTAAATAATAACGTTTGTCAAAGGTCCAAAAAGCCGTTACATTATTTACTTATCAATTCATTTACACTTCCGTTATCCTCGTTTGTGTTCTAAAGATTGGAGGATGGGATAGAGCCCACCCACCATTCTTCTTTTCCATTTAAATGTAACATAAAAACACTGTTTGATAAATTTAATAAAAACGAAATTAATAAAACCCATTTCTGACAGATCCCGAGATATTTAATAGTTTTAAAAGCATAAAGAAAAACCGTTTTCAAGTAAAATGTAAATAAAACAGACGGTGGAGGGAGGGAACTATCTCGCCCTCCAATCTCTTGAAGACGACACAGAGTTTCCTTAAATAATAACGTTTGTCAAAGGATCAGAGAACCGTTAGATTATGTTCTTATCAATTAATTTACACTTGCGAAACCCTCGCCTGTGTTATAAGTATTGGAGGGTGGAATAGAGACCACCCACCGCCCTTCGTTTTCACTTAAACCTAACCTAAAAAACACTGTTCGATAAAACTAATTTCTTAGTCAGATACAAAGAGATTTAATAGATTCAAAAGCAGAAAGAAAAACAGTTTGCGGATAAAATTTAAATGAAACAAAAGGTGGTGCGTGTGGTGGTTGCATGTTTGTCAACGGATCAGAAAACCATTAGATTTTTCTTATCAATTAATTTACACTTATGAAACCCTTGTTTGTGTTCCAGAGATTGGAGGGAGGGATAGAGCGCATCCACCACCCCTAATTTATACTTTTACCTACTCGCACTTTGTAATTGATGAATTACCGAACTGTTTTCACCAATCGTAAGCGACCCATTACGAATATATAGAGCATATATAAATGTTAAATGTTGTACATAAATGTGTAACATGTACCATTACAACTTATGTACCTCGCTATATTATATACTCATTAGCCAATTACAATTAACGTCCGCCGAGTCCCCTGCATTCGTCTGTTCGTCTTTAAATATTAAAAGTGACAGTGACATTTAAACGTCAGATTGCAACTTATTGGTTAAAATAATAACCGACACAATAAACTCCACGCTATGCCTTATTGGTACCATCCCAATGGTATCTTAGTAGATTAACACTTCAGAGTGAGTACAATGATCCTTATCCGTAAATTTGTTCAATAAATGTATTGGACAACATATTATTCGACGGAAAATTGTTTGAACGGTAATTCGTTTGCTTAGTTGGCAGTCGTCCTACATTGCCATTACCGGCTAAATTACTACAAATTTAAACGTAACCGTGACAAGATTCAGTTTCAATATTGCTTTAGTCTAAGCGACTAAATGTAAAGTCGAAGGTAAAGTATAGTACATAACGCGAGTTGTAACGCAATTACGCGCTCGTGAAATTACGTTACTCGCCGCTACGCGGCTCGTACGCAATATCTTTCACTTGCGCGTAATTTGCTACTTACAACTAGTTATGTAATATACTATTAATTGATTCAGAAAACACTGTAAAATGAAAGATGTTTCTTAGTCAAATCACTGAAGATTTAAAATTCATAACCACCATGAAGGAGGGTTTAGAGGTTATGGTAAAGTTGATACGGAGGGTGGTGGAGTCAGCCATATTGGACCCGCCATTTTTTTGATTTCACATTCCTAATCAGTGACCTTAAAAAACCTGATATAATAATTTTCATACAATTCGGATAACACCTTCATATTTTGGCCATATTTTCGGCATTTTGAAACACTGTGAGGCGGTGGACTAAGAATATTTACGCGGTCGACGCTTTGGCCAATCCTGCGATACATCAATTCACTTAACATCTCACCGCAAATTAAGACACATAATAATGCTAGTACTTATTTATCTAGTACACAATACAATTTATATTGAAATTTCAAGTAAATGGCAATTGTTTTTATATTTTTTGGTCGAAATTATTGTATTTTTCACAATTTCAGGCACTGTTCAAATTGAATTGTCTCGAAATTAAGGGATGAAGTGTTTACAAATTTTTATAGAATCGTAATCCCAAATAAATTTTGAATAGATTTGTGTAATTTCAAGTCGATGGCAATTGTTTTAAAAGTCGCTAAATTGATTTTATTCCTCGTAACTTTCATGCTGTGTTCTCAAAATGTAGGTATGGTGCTCACAAATTTTTATGGAATCGTAATCTCGCATAAATTTTGAATAGATTTCTGAAATAGCAAGTCGATGGCAATTGTTTTTATATTTTTTACAAGTCGGTGAAATTATTGATTTTTTTCTTCAATTTCACGCTCTGTTCGAATGGGATTATCACGAAATTTAGGGATAGGGTCTTTACAGATTTTTGTGGAATCGTAATCCCACATTAATTTAGAATAGATTTGTGTAATTTGAAGTTGGTGGCAATTGTTTTTATATTCCTGCAAAATTACTAAAATTATTGTATATTTCCGCAATTAAACGCTTTGTTCAAATAGAATTATCTCGAAATTTAGGGTGAGGTGTTTACAGTTGTTTTTTTTTTTATAGAATCGTAATCTAGACTAAATTTTCAATAGATTTGAGAAATTTCAAGTTGATGGCAATTGTTTTCATTTTTTTTTTTTCAGAAAAAATGTATTTTTTCTGTTCCAATTGGATTATCTCGAAATTAAATATGGGGTATTTACAGATTTTTGTAGAATCGTAATCCTAAATTAATTTAGTATAGATTTGTGTGATTTCAAGTCGATGGAAATTGGTTTTATATTTTTGTCAAGTCACTAAAATTATTACTTTCCACAATTTCATGCTCTTTCAAATAGATTATCTCGAAATTTGGGGAGAAAGTGCTTACAAGTTTTTATGGAATCGTAATCTCGAATAAATTTTGAATATACTTGTGACATTTCAAGTTGAAAGCAATTGGTTTTACATTTTTTTCAAGTCGACGAAATTATTTTATTTTTGCACACGCTCTGTTCAAATGGAATTATCTCAAAATTTAAATATGGGGTGTTTACAGATTTCTTGTGAAATTTTAATTTCAAATTAATATTTCTTGAAGAATTTTCTCTTATCACTTGGTGAAACATTTTGAAAATAATAAAAGATAAATAAAAAATTAGCACTTATTTTGTTTCACAAATTTGTTTATTTACTCGACTAGTTTCGCTTATTACAGCATTTTCAAGAGTGTTTCATAAAAGAAACCGACAAATATATTTATTACTCAATTATAAATTTTTAACATTTGTTGGTTTCTTTTATAATTCACTCTTGAAAATGCTGCCTCTACAGCGAGCTTCTAGGCTTTCTTCCTGCCAATCTCTACAAATTCGACTTACACTGACGTGTGGTCGACCAACACGACCAAATTTCACGGAATCCTAAACCAGCCTCATGCATTCCGATAATTCGTCCTCTTTCAAATGGTGTAATTTTATGAAAATTTCAACGTCTTCGCACTCGCGGCAATTTTAAGGCATAAGGACCTAATTTTTGGTCGAATAATAAAAATGCAAAGTAATGCGATAAATAAGGTAAACTAAAATAAACTCTCAGATGATATGAAAGAGATAATTGGAGATAATTTCTTTTAGAAGTGACACTTGGCCTTCAAAATTTAATCAATTGTATATCAACACACATCGACTATTGCCAAGAAATTTCAGAGTTGTACATCAACTCCTTCAGGGTGGTTCATTTTTTTTAAAGCAGAATATGTTGCAATATAAGGATTACAACGATTTTGAGACCTTTTAACTTTGATTTTTCATTATCACAGAACCTTTATTCAAGTGATTTTATGCGAAGGCGTATTTGTTCGTCATCATGGCTGCATTTCGACTATATAAGTCTTATATTAGCCAGGCGGGGGATAGTTCTGATCTCACACAGGATAAAAGTGACATTAAATTTAAAAAAAAAGTATCATATGCATTGTCTGTCCATGCGAACCCCGACGAGTATATTGTGCTCTGAATCGAACTATAAAAAGAGACTTTTCTTGGAAATGTCCGGAGTACTAAGTAAAGGCAACGTCACGAATTCTAAAGAAGACACTGACTTAAAACTTTTTATTTTTTTATTTAAATTAATTATTGTCCAACTTTCTATGGAACGGTTGCATTTTTGGGTAGCGTTATATCAAAATACCTGTTTATTATTATTTATATTGTAATATTTAATGAGCAGATTTTACGCGTTTGTGATGAAATAGACGTTATGGTGTGTAAAATAAGTTATTAGAGGCGGCTGATAGATTACATTACATAGTACATTGCCGCCCTACTGAAATATCAATTTCATGCCAGCGTATTTGAAAGCTTACCAAGTCCCATTAATCAGGATGAGGAGAAAGCTCATTGATCATTCCCGTGTTGTGTTACGAAATGCACATATTTTCTTTTCGTGTTGCATTGAATACATTAATACTGCCTGTAATAATAATTATGTTGATTTATTTTAATCCCGACAGTTACATTGTTTTGTAATGAGATATGTTTTATAACTGCTTGCATTTATAAGTATGTTGTGACATTTTAAAAATAGTAGAAGTGATTGCACATGTTTCAGTTAGTCTATCTAAATGGCTATTTATGTATTCTATTTATTTGTTTTACTTAACTTTTAACTTTGAACCATAAACTAGTTGTCAATATAAAACATAGCATTACTTCCACAATTGTCTATCGATTACTTCAACGGCCAACATTATTTAAAAAGTAATTTAAGATGCAAGAGTAAAAAAAGTCAATCTCAATTGGATCATTAGCGAAATATAATGTTGAATTAATATATTGATTATACTCAAGCTTGTACGCAGTCTCATCTATATACAGGGTGTCCTAGACCACCCGTATGTTGGGACAAAAAAAAAATGTTACAAAAGCCGTATTGAAAAAATCGAATGATGATATTGTTATTCCAAAAAACGGTTGGCATCCCTCAGAGTTTGACTAGAACACCAGATTGTTAAATGGCATAACAGGTCGAAAGTGGTATCGTTTAAAAGGTCTTTAAAAACAAGCAACTTTTGTAAAAAAACATAATTTTATTACTGGCACCCATTTTATTTATTTATTTATTTTTATTTATTTATTTCCCAACAGGACAATCCCAATATAAGGGGAAATATCACACATAAAACATAATACAGAGTATAACTAAAATACAAAATAAAATAATCTAGATTCCGTCTATACAACATATACAAATATACAAATGTGCATACATACACACACATATACATAATTTTATACCTAATTTATACTATATATATATTAGAGTGGTTCTTATTTTAGAAGTATATGGAAATCAACGGGACAACCCGGAAACTTGTTCGTATAGATGAAAAACTAATAACCGTAAATTTTGAGCCATATCGAATATTGCGTATAATAGAGCCCTAGCCCTCTAAAATTTGAAAAAGCGTGTTTATTCCCCTTTTTTTTCATTTCGGTCCAATTATATATTATGTCGATAGAGGACGTTAATGTGAATCCAAAACGTGTTTATTTGTTGAAATTGAACCAAAATTGACGAAGTTATTAATATTTTATGAAACTACAAGCCAAAGATCTAAAATATCGGCCGGAAAATCAAAAACCCTGGATTAAAAGTAAAAAATGCAGACCGAAAACTTGAGAATTCAAGTAAAGGAAAATAATTTGCCATTTTCACCCCCAAAATAATTCTTAAGCTCAAAGTAAATTTCTGGGCAGAAACTCGGAAATAATAGCCAGAAAATAAAAAATAAAATCACCCAACAAAATCAATCATTTCAGTTAAAAAATCTAAAAAATATGAAGAAAATCATAAATTTAGAAAGTCGAAAATTCGGGACTAAAAATCAAGAACGCAGATTAAAAAAATTGAACAAAATTTCGGCCAAAATAAGGAAAAATTTATACCGCAAAGTCGAAAATGTAAGTAAACAATCTAAAATAGAGGCCAAAAAATGAAAAATCAACAATCGTGGCAAAAAATCAAACATTTTGACTCGGGCCTAAAAATAAAAAATGCAGACCAAACAAATCGAAATTTTCTGCCAAAATAAAGGAAATGTAGGACAGAAGATCTTGAATTTAGACTACAAAATCGAAAATACAGGTCAAAAATCAGAAATATATACTTAAAAAGAATCCACAATCGGGTCCAAAAAATCAAAAATTTTGACCAAAACTCGAAAACTCTGGTTTAAAAATAAAAAAATGTAGACACAATAATCAATCATTCAGGTTACAAATTTAAACTATAGGGTCAAAAATAAGAAATTCGAGCCTAAAAATAAAAAATACGGACCAGAAAATTGAAAATTTAGGCCAAAATAAAGAATATTTTTCGACTGAATGATCACAAAAGACCAAAAAAATTAGTAAAAAATCGAAAAAACAGGCCAAAGATCTTAAATATGAGCCAAAATATCAAAAATCCTGGTCTGGAAATAAAAAATGGTGACCAAAAAATTGAAAATTCAAGTAAAAGAAAAACTATTGTTCTTATATATTTTTATATTAATAGAATTAATATAATTTTTCATAATTTCGCGCTCTGTTCAAAAAATTGTATCACACAATTTGATCAAGGTGTGTGTCCAGCTTTTTCCAAAATTTTCATGTCGAATGAATTTTGAGTTTCAAATCGATTTGTATATTTATTCCAAGCCACCAAAATTATAACAATTTTTTGCGATTTTTCGCAGTGATTAAATGAAATTATGACAAAATCTGGTGATGGTGTATAAGCAGTTTTCCGCATAATAATAATCTCAAATGATTTTTGAGTAATTTCGGAAAATTTTAAGTTTTTGTTTGACAATTGTTTTTGTATATTCTTGAGAGCATTAAAATGATTAAAAGTTTTTATAAGTTCGCGTGCTGTTCAAGTAAAAAATTGGTTTTGATATTTATCCAGATTTTCCCAAAATCATAATTTCGAATAAATTTTGAGTTATTTTGGAAGGTTTGAAATCGTTGGCAGTTGTTTTTATATTTATTTCAAGCCACCAAAATTATAACAATCTTTTTCCGATTATTCGCACTGATTACAAGAAATTATCACAAAATCTGGTGATGGTGTGTAAGTATTTGTTTACGTAATAATAATTTCTAATGATTTTTGAGTAATTTTAGAAAATTTTGAGTCCACAACAATTGTTTTTGTATTTTTTTGAGAGCATTAAAATTTTTACAATTTTCATAATTTCACGCGCTGTTCAAATAGAAGTATTACAAAATTTGGTTGAGGTGTGTATCCAGATTTTCCCAAAATCGTAATTTCGAATAATTTTTGAGTAATTTTGGAAAGTTTCGAATTGACGGCAATTGTCTTTATATTTATTTAAAGCCACCAAAATTATAACAATTTTTCACGATTTTTCGTGATAACTGATTACATAAAATCTGCTGATTTTTCACATAATAATAATAATAATTTCGAATGATTTCTAAGTAATTTTAGAAAATTTTAAGTCGACAACAATTGTTTTTATATTTGTTTGAGAGCATTAAAATAATTACAATTTTCCATAATTTCGTGCGCTGTTCAAATAAAAGTACACAAAATTTGGTTTTGGTGTGTATCCAGATTATTCCGAAATCATAATTTCGAATGTATTTTGAGTTATTTTAGGAAGTTTCAAATCGATGGCAATTATTTTTGTATTTATTTGAAACCATTAAAATTACTACAATTTTTCATAGTTTCGCGCGCTATTGAAATTAAATTTATGTAAAATTTGACGTTGGTATCTACCTTTTCAGGAAAACATAATCTCGATTGAATTTTGAGTAATTTTGGAAATAGAACCATAACCACAAGCATTGCATTTATCAGTGAAGGGATCTCATCTGCTTTAGACAAGTGTAAAATAAGTGACAGAAATGCCGCGCATCTTCTAATTACCGTCGATGAAGGATTAGGTCACAAAACATCGAAATATACAAGTGTGATATAACTGAAACATTTACAACTCTGTCAATTTTAGCCAGATTTTAACAAATAAATTCGTTTTGAATTCGTATTAACATCCTCTGTCGACACAGTAGTTCATTTGACCATTAGGGTAGACCGTTTAGTATTATGGGGCTAAAATGAAAAAAACGGGAAAAAACTTTTTTTTTTCAAATTTTAGACGCCCAGGGTTCGGTTAGGCCATGGTCGATATAGCCCAAAATTTACAGTTTTTAGTTTTTTATCTATACGAACAAGTTTCCGGGTTGTCCCGTTGATTTTCAGATACTTCGAAACTCCCCCATATATGCTATAACCACTCTAATATATATACATGATTTTAAAGATTTTATAAATTTACTATAGTTAGACATAAATATGTCAATATCATATTGCACATGATGATAGGCTAATAGCATATTTAGAAGTGGCGAATGGGCAAAATGAGAGGTGCGTGGGCGTTTGTGACAAAATGTACGAGAATGGCGGGTATTATACGATGGAACATGAAATTCGAGGAGATCTAGAATAAATTTGTTATCTAAGTAATGGTGAACATGTTTATATAAAGTACTTACTAGTATGTACTTATGCCTTTGAAGCATAGATGGCATGTTAAATTCTGATAATATCTGTACATATGAAATGGTAATTGAGGGATATACACCATGTTTAAAGAAATATAGTTATCTAACAAATTTTTTCTGTACCTTTTCCAGCAGATTAACATATTTTAAATAATTAGGACTCCACACAGATGCGCAATAGTTCATTTTACTCAAAATAAAGGAATTGTATAATTTCATGATACTGCTAATTGGTGAGAATTTCTTGCAATTTCTAATTATAAACCCAAGCAATTTAAGACATGATTTAACCATTGATGAGATATGAGGCAAAAACGTTAATTTATGATCAAATAAAATTCCTAAATCTTTAAATTCATTTACTCTAGAGATACTAATATTATTAATTTTATAATTAAATATTATCGGAGATAACTTCCGATGGTATTTGATAACATTACATTTACTAATATTAATATCAAGACCTTGATCTGAGCACCACCTCGTAAGATTATGTATATTGTTTTGTAAATCAACGCAATCATTTTCACAATGAATTATCTTGAGTAGTTTAATATCATCAGCGTACATCAGAAAATTGCAATTTAGAATCGAAGAAACACGATTTATGAAAACTAGAAACAAAACTGGTCCCAAATTAGATCCTTGAGGCACCCCGCTCGTGGCTATGTAAGGAGATGATTTGCAGCCTTCAACTTCAACCATTTGTCGACGATTCGCTAGGTATGAGGCAAGGACGTTTACAATATTGTCATTAATTTCTAGTTTCCTTAAAGTATTTAATAATATATGATGAGGCATTCTGTCAAAGGCCTTTGAGATGTCAGAATATATAACATTGACCTGTGATTGATTATCAAGAGCCTGAGATATGAAATGTGTAGCATTCATTAAATTTGTCATAGTATTGCGCTTTTTTACAAAGCCGTGCTGTTCCTTCAGAATACTAGATGACACCTGACTATATATGTAATCCGCAATAATGCTTTCAAAAACCTTTGACAGATTGCTAATCAGCGAAATTGGGCGATAGTTTTTTACATCACGACGATCACCTGATTTGAAAACTGGTATCACTCTCACTATTTTCCAACATTCCGGAAATGTACCACTGGCGAGAATAAGGTTGTAAATCCGAGTAAGAGGCGCAGCTAAAAGTTCAGCAAGATCATGAAGAATAAATGCAGGTAAAGAGTCGGGTCCCATAGTTAAATTTGGTTTCAGCTTCTTCATGTATTTGATCACGTCCTCTTTATAGCTTTTATAGCTGCCCAAGCGATCCTGATTTACCAAGTTACACGGAGGAATTATCGGGCCGGTTTTATAGCAAATGGAAAAATGTTCTGCAAAAGCCCCTTCGACAGCCGATGGATTGGAATAAGTTTCACTATTATGAATGATTTCGCCAGGAATTTTTGATGTTTTCCGTTTCTTGTTAATATACGTCCAAAAATTCTTAGGGTTATGTGTTATTAATTCTTCGGATTTAGCAATATAGTCGTTGTACGCCTTCATGGAATCTGCTTTTACTGTCTTTTGCAAATTGCGAAGACGTAATTTGTTTAAGAATGATGGGTATCTTTTCAAGCGCAATCGATATCTCCTTTTTAATTTAATCACCTTGATTATTTTACTGTTAAACCAAGCCGGATAACTATGCTTGGTGGTTTTATACTTAGGAACACGTCTGTCCAGTATGCCATGAAGTGTTTTCAGAAATATTGAAGCGATTTTATTAACATCCTTACTGTGTTGAAATAGAGTTGTCCAGTCATAATTATTCATATCCATGTAAATTTTGTAAATGTTTGCTTTCTTAAAATTATACTGATTAGAGATGTTACCCTGAAAATTGGTTGAAGGGCGCTCCACTGTAACACTAAAAGTAAGTGCGGGATGATGTGCGTCTTCGGGCACGGGAGGATTTTCACACTTCTCTACTTTACAATTTAAATTTGACGATGTACATACAATATCCAAAATCCTGTTCATTTTATTTAAAATATTATTTCGTTGTATTAAGCCCGAATAATTGATAAAATTAAGTAGCGTATGTGTTAACGTCGAAAAATTGCCATTTAGATTACAACTTGCATAATCTGGTATATTAAAGTCACCTAAAATTAATGTATTCTCCATAGATAGTTTTGTCTTAAGACACTCAATAAATGCTACATAATTATTTATATTAGTATTTGGTGGAATATAACAGCATAAGATAGATATTGAAACTGCCACTGTTTAAAGATATGTTTGCAGCAACTGCATCAATATTCATATCATTCGGTAATTGTAGATCTATTTGTTTAAAGCGATTTATATTTCGAGAGCACCACCGCCCGCCCCTACCATGTAGTCTATCACAGCGTAATACCGAATATGATTCAGGAAACAGTTCCGTGTTTAAGAAGCCTTCCTTCAACCAAGTTTCAGTTAAGGCAATAATGCTATAATAGTTTGTTTCTATATGTACATAAAAATCATGTGATTTTGTGTTTAATCCTCGCACATTTTGGTATAATATAGTCAACTCATTAAGTGAAAAGTACGGCAAAGCATGTTGGGAATTATTTAGTTTTCCGCATTCGGAATTTTAACTATTTTTGGCATACCATTATTATATTGTAGTTTTAGATTATTTTCACCGTTGGCCTGCCTTTCCTTTAAGTTTGTAATAACTTTATTAAACTGCGATCTCTGCAATGCAGTTAGATCAGATTTAATTTTCCACTGAGAATTTATAATAGATTTATGTTTAAATACATTTATTGTAGCGTCCTTTGAATGTAAAAACACACGCAGCGGCCGAGGTCGGCCTGACAGCTTACCCAGTCGATACGAATTTTTTACATTAATTGTGTTATCAATTTTCTTCAGCTCAATATTTACGCGTTCAATATCATCTTTTCTTTTTGCCAACTTGTCTGCTGCACTAGATTCAGAGATATTATATATTATTATATTTGATTCTCGTTGTCTACGATCGTTTAATTCCTCAATAATGTCATTATAGTGCAATAAATCAATTTCATTATTTGCGGCTGGTTGAAAGTTAGAATTGGTTACAATAGATGATAATTTCTCAATCTCCAATTTCACCTGAGTATTCTCAGATTTTAGATTCAGCACTTCGGTGATAAGTGATTTTAATTGATTGTTTTTACCGATTTTCGCATTTAACGGTAAGCAAGCGTACAGATTCCTGTAATTCACGGACAGCATTTAATAGATTTTTCGCGACGTCGCTGTCTGTTTGTTTACTATCACAAATGCATATATGGTTGACTATACAACTAGGATGACAATATTTTCCGCATTTAGGGCAAGTTGTTTTATTCCCTACTGGTTTTCCACAGACACCCGCACATAATATATCATTTGAATAATTTTTCTGTTTGGAAGAGTCGGATTTATCAAATTTGTTAGGCATGATATTAGACAGAAAGGAAATCACACAAACAAAGCACACTTCACACCAGCGAGCCCCTTCACGGTGACTAACGTAAACTAACTAGACTAGGCCGATGGATAAGGATAACAAAAGAGTACAGAGGAGAGACACACAAAAATTCTTCTTATTTTGTCGATATTATTTGTGGTTATGTCGAGGCTATGTCGACTATAAATTAAATAAATATTAGTTACTCACGTCTGTATGCGTTAATTGTTGGCGTATTAACTCACTAGTATGAAATACTATATTACTAATATATTATATGCAATATTATTTCAATATAACTAACTAATTTTGTGTAGCACAAATTTCACGTTACACTCTCGTGTATTATTTTATTATTATTATTATTATTATTATTTTGAATAATATTTGATTGAATTATTAAATTTCATTTTTTTTGGTTAACTTATTTTATAAGTTTGCATAAATTCAAAAAACGAAATATAGCCTGAATATATAAATATTCAACCTGTTCGTAACTCTGCAAGCAAAATTAAGTCTTACTAAGACTATAAACAAATAACTTATTGAAACAACTACTTCCCTGGCTAGTGCCACGCCGGATATTGAATGATACAAAAGAAATTTGCGTTATTACTAGTACTAAGTACTAAGTGAAACAACATTGGTTTAAGATCCCCTTATTTCTACCCACAGGACTAACTTGAAAAATAAAACTAAATTGAATTTGAAAACTTTAAATTATAAAACTGAACCCAAAAAATATGTAAGAATTAAGTAACTTAATTCTCATCAGAAGGAATTCAATCAGCTACTTTTTTGTCTCATGACATTTTCTCCTAAAATTGTTTAGATCATTATTATTTGCAATAACATTTTAGGGTTAAAAAAAACGTTAAAATGTACCATTTTATTAGGAACAGTTCTCTGCCAACTTTCATTCTTCTAAATTCTTTCATACTGGATATATGAAATAAAAATATGTTTTATAACTTGGGTTGTAACTTGGAGAGGAAGGGGTTTTGTACAAAAATTTATGAAAGACCTACCTTAATTTTTGCTGAAAAATCACTTCAAAATCTGCCGCATCAATTTAGAAACACCCTGTATATTCTGAAAATTACAACTGGACAACATTTCTTATTTTCATTGACATTTGAATTTTGAATTTTGAATTTTGAAGTTTTAATTTTTAATTTTTAATTTTTAATTTTTAATTTTTAATTTTTAATTTTTAATTTTTAATTTTTAATTTTTAATTTTTAATTTTTAATTTTTAATTTTTAATTTTTAATTTTTAATTTTTAATTTTTAATTTTTAATTTTTAATTTTTAATTTTTAATTTTTAATGTTTAATTTTTAATGTTTAATTTTTAATTTTTAATTTTTAATTTTTAATTTTTAATTTTTAATTTTTAATTTTTAATTTTTTATTTTTTATTTTTTATTTTTAATAAGTTCATATTGTAGTTCATATGTCATATCATCGTTTATTTTTAGATACCTTTTATGACCTGTGTAAGACGCTCCGTTAATAGCACCAATAAATAATAATTATTATTATTATTACTAATAAATAAAAAAGCACATGAAAAGGACCGACCGCTGTAAAACTACCCCATTAAAATTCCGATCCGGCCCAGTGTTGCGGTAAACACAGTCATGTATTTTTTCCGTTTTCCGTGCCGATGCGTTTTTAGGTGATCTCGATTATTCGTTTAAATTCCGTCTATCCCCACTGATAATAGTCTCCAGATGTATTATTCGGCCGATGTCGGGGCGAAAGCGTAAATTGTGTCTATCTTTCTCTACTGCAGTCCTAGTAATACCGAAAAAAACGAAAATTTGTATGTTTATTATTGCTCTTATTACTTATGCAATTTTCGTGAACTTGGTCTCAGAAAAAAGCTGCTAATATTTTCAACGGGTCCCTTACATTTTTTTTTGATATTCTGATGAAGATAATAGCAAAAATGAGAAATGACGCATTTATTTCCATACATTGCAACACATAACACTGTATTTCTCCTATATTTTTCACTCAATATTCATGAAAATATACAACAACATATGAAATACTATGACAATTACCTATTGAAAAAAAAAAACTCTATAATTGCTATACTTTTTCTGATTACTAACATAAATCTAAATTTTTTTTTTAAACATATATATATTGTTCATGCATTTCAGAGTAACATACATTTACGACGTAAATAAATTTAAATAGCAAATGACTAAAAATTACGTTTTCCCAACAACAAAATAGAGCCTATACCCTACCGTTAAGGATCTCTTAAAAAATATATGGGCCTATAACTGTCCACCAAGAAGGTCACACCATACGTTGACACTCCAAATTGCTCTAAGCCAATGAGGATTTACTTGCGAACAGACTTAGGGCTAGTCATAGTGTCACCAGAAGAGCTCAGCAATTTTTAGATCGCTCATTCCATGTCAAACCGGACGGCTTTCGGTAAAAAAATTAACTGATGATTCCGATTTTTTTTTTAATTTTGCAGCCGCATTCTGCACATGAAATAATGGAAGTTATGTTTCGTGAAAAAAATTTGAGATTTGCACGGTTGTAAATTGCAGGAAATTACGAAAAACGTCGGTCGTGCGAACATTCAAACAACTGTTAGCTATTTGAGTTACATTTGTTTCCATTTTGCACCCCCGGTTGGGAACTACGGAAAAGTTGGGTTAAAAAATTGCGGATCACCAATAAGCGTGGAAAAGACGATCCTGTATCTGGCTGACCTACCAAAGAATTGTACAAATACAACGAAAAAGCGTTTTTTTTTTCTTTAATTCGTTCTTAAAGGAGTGGAGAATTTGTGATAAATTTTAAAAATCATTCCTCGAAAACGCGCCACCAAATCAAGAAATTTGCCCCTACAAATCTTGCCGAGATGTTCTTTAGGAACAGATTAGATGACTTTTACATTAATTTAAATCAGAAATGGGGAGTGAAACAGCAATGTCTTACAACTGTTGCTAAATCACGCGCAGAACTGCAGGAGGCGTTCCAAAATTTTTTTAAAAGATACAGATGAAAGCTCGTTGTACCCTTTAGTAATCCTAAAAATTTCAGCTCTTCGATTTAAGTAGAATAATAAAAATAAACAATCATGAAAACAGGTAGAAACAATTTGGTCACTTTTTGAAAAATCAAATTTTGTAGGGGAATGCTTTGTGAATATACTGAAGCTTTGACAGACTCTTCAAAGTCAAAACTGAACGCATGAAGACTCCCGAGAGATCCTCATGAACCGCTCACTTTTAAGGCCTGGGCACCTTAACATAGCCCCCCCCCAGATAAAATATATGTCACGTAATACCCTTTCTGGTAAGAGGTATCTTTGGTTAAAAAATTTCATGGTTTACTTATGAAAAATTAAAAATATTTTGCCTTGACAAAAAAAAAAATTCATAACTCGCGAACGATTAAAAACATATGAAAAATTATGAATAAATGTTATAGAGGGGTCTTTTGTGAAGGAGATAGAATAGTTTTAAATTGTGCAGGATATACCCGGAAGGCTGGGCGAATTTTCTTCTATAATTTCTTGAGAAAGCTCTAACGGCCACAGGGAGGATCATTGAGGCGATCAAATTTGTTTAGTCGATATCGTTGAAATGTTCAAAGACCGGTTCCTTTGGAGATTTCGAACGTCTGTTGAAAATTGCACCTTTCTATGTTTCTCCGTTTTCTTGTAATTAATGGTTTTTGTATTGCGTTTAGTAGTATATAGTAAATAGTAATATAGTAATACTAAGTAATGGAAAATTTGAATAAAAGGTGAAATATGAAAAGCAGCGAAACTATACGATATGCGAAAAAACACATTATTTAACCGATGGAAAATAACAAGAAGCACACAAACTGAAATAGTGGGAGGAAGGAAGTAAAACAAGAAGAGACAGAGTAAGAAGTGAAACCACAGAGAAACCTGCAAATAAAACCAAAACAAAACAAAAATAACAGAAGGCCAAAGGAGATGGTTTGGACGTATCAGAAGAATGATTTGACCCATGCCTATTGTGAATGCAAAAATGCGCTCATAAAAAATTATCGGTAATATTTGATGCAATAGGAAAATATAGGAAAATATATGAGACACGTCCAACAGGAAATATAACCAGAGAAAGACGAAGAAAACTGAAACAGCGCAATAAAGGAACAGGCAATAAGAAAAAAAAACGGGAAGAAATAAAGGAAATATCAAAGGATAGACAGAAATGGAGGAAATATTACACAAGTTAGGAATGTAACTCCTAGATAACAGTACAATGAGCGAAGGAATAAAATAATTAATTAATATTGGAAGAACAGAGACTTTTATACTTCCTGTAGCTTCAAACAGCGGGAATTTTAAATCGCTTCTGTTTGTTTCTACAAAAAAGCAAATTCAAACAAACAATTATAAAAATATTAAAAGATAAAAAAGCAGTCGTGACTTAATGGCATATGTCCATGTCAAAAATGATATTCGAGCTTCATATTTTCCTAAACGCGCTTGTTTAATATTAACGATGGGAAGCTCTAAATCAAACAAATATTGATTACAAAAATTAGTCAATCTTTGTGCTGTTGCTTAGACCAGTAGTTTTCAAAATTTTTTGGCTCACGAACCCCTTTTCATACTCAAAATTTGCCCACGGACTCCTGAGTGAGAAAGTTACATAATTGCATAATAGAAAAATTTAAAATTTATCATTGATGTCTTGAATGGTAAATGGTGTAGTGAGTACATGCGAGCGGATGTCTGCTGCTTCGCGTGCCGAGTGGGTTTGATTCCCCGCCCGGACGAAATATTTTTCGGATCAAGAAATATTCGCTCGGATCCGTGGTAGTCGTAATTGTCTGACATTATTCATTTTATTTCGAATGTACCATTTAAATCTAATCAGATATCAACGTTAGTGGCCGAATGGCCAAAATGCCCACGCACATCAAACTAAAAAAAAATTAAGTTCTTATTGAACGATTAAAAGACTGAATTGCATATTCCCAAAATATATCTTGCTGTAATCTCTTTGGTGCTTCATATTTTCCTAAATGCGCATGTTTATTATTAACAATGGGAAGCTGTAAATCTGCATTACAAAAATTAGTAAATCTATTTGTTCTTGCTCAGATATACCTACCTCATCAGCATCAAAAAGATAATTGCAAGATTGCTTGCAACGTTCTTGCAACTTCAGAATTTTCTCATTGAAAAGTAAATGATTGGCAGTTAGTCTCTGTTTAGTAACAATATGTCCAACCAGTATTTTTTAAATATACTTCTTTAAGCTAAACATCGTGGGTATCAATTTAGGAATTTGATTAAGTTGGAGCTTACATCCATCACAACTAATATAATTTTCTCCTTCGATCTGCTCGCACTTTAAACAATCCATATTAATGAATAAAAAAACGAATTTTAATTAAATAAACCAGCAAATAATAGGGTAAATGTACAAACGCCCTGCGGAGTCCATCGCTCCGATATTTACAGATCAAGAGGTCCGCGAATGAGAAAATTAAATGACACAATACGAATAATAATAATAATAACCTTACAAAATTTAATATGAAAATATCATACTAACAATTATGATAAATAATTCGGCACTATGAATAAAAAGGTCTGAGCGATAACACTTTCTGCTAAGGAGAACACTTTACAAAATTTGATATTAATATTTATTTGTTAGACAAGGCAATGAAGTGACAGATTTACGGACTCGCGGTGTTATTAAAATTTCAGGAACCGTATATTTGGCCCTTTTTGGCACGGGAAATCCGAAGGCAACTCTCAATTAAGCGAAAATACATTGTAATGTCAAACAAATTTCCGGGCGGCTTCTATTGGTCGACGCGGCGCACAGTGTCCGGAAACGCGAGAAATGTGGCAAAGCGGGTCGAAAATCGGGCAAAAATAAAATCAGTTTAAAAATAACAATAATAACGGATTCATGTTCGCAACACTTATAAACCCCCTAAATTTAAATTTTTGAGTCATAATTCTAAACCATTATGGCGTATTCTGGCATTCAAGTAGACTGTTTTTAACTGAACGGAAATAAATATTATTTTTATCGCATTTTGAAATGTTTTCCGAATGAATTTTATATCACGTAAAACTGAATAAAAACACGATTTATTGGTACTAATTACAAAAAGAATGTCTGATAAAGTTTTAAGATAAAACAGTTTGAAATTTGTAGAAATTTAAAACTAATTTCGGATTTTAAAAGAGTAAAAGCTTATATGAAAAATCGTGTAGCCCAATTTATAGTATTCGATAGCCCCTCTCTATCCTCTATCTTTTTATACCAAATTCACTTTCAGGTTGATCCCACCTCGGGTGTAGTGATTTTTTTTTCTCTCGCAAGACGCCGAAAAATCACCGATAATTTGGAGTATATCTGTTTATTTTTTATGAAATAAAAGTTATCCAAACTTATTTTATATTACATAAAATAAAACACAAATTTAATGACATCAACTTAAAAAAAATGTTTGATAAAGTTTTAAGGCATAAAAATTTGAATTCTGTAAAAAAATTAAATCAATTTATGATTTTGAATGGGTCACAATCATTTATATAAAATATCAAGTGGCTAAATGTATACTATATGGTAGTCCCAAGTATCCCCTATCTTGCCACACTAAATTCAGTTTTAGGCTGAACCCCCCGGGGTGTGTCGCTGAAAACTCGAACAATTCAACGATAATTTGTAGTATATTTGTTTTTAGTTTTTATAGAATATTTAAAAGTTATCCAAATATATTTTTTCCGCTACCAACAACGTAAATAAGCATTGCATCCATAGTTACAGGTACTGTAAGTGGCTGATAACATTCGTGGTGTTTGTTGTCCAGGGTGACGGAACTTAATTTTTACTTACGGACCTAGGAAAATAATAAACAGAAACGTAACGCTCCAACATATAGGCGAGCAACACATTTTCGTCCATACCTATAACATCGGCATCCTTTTTACATAACCACTGCTTAAAAGAGTTGTAACAGGGCACATACCTTTTTCGATTTTGTCGGTAACAGGTTCTAACACGCAATACTCGCGGCTTCGTTTGCATGCCCGCAGAAAGTTTTACTGGATTGACACAAACAAACAAAATTCGGCATTGTTTTCTCGGTTGCTGGGTTGCCATAGGACGCATAGGTGACTATAAAAATTTGAATCCCAAATGTTACAAACCGTATTTTAGAATATTTTCTGATCTTTTTTAAGTATTATATTTCCGATAGCGGAAAAAAATTAATAAGCAACACGGAACGTAATGACAATTAACATTTTCGGCAGGCGACGAGCCTCGGCTCCGCCTCGGCTCGTATTCGCCTACCTCAAATGTTAATACGTCCTTACATTCCTTGTTGCTTAAATAACTATTATATCATATAAAACAGAATAAAAATATAATTAAATGGCACTAATTAAAAACAAATGCTGATATAGCTTTAAGGTATTAAAATTTGAATTCTGTAAAAAATTCAAATCAATTTATGATTTTGAATGGGTCACAAACACTTATATGAAATATTAAGTCGCTAAATGTATAGTATATGATAGTCGCAAGTGCAAATTAAAAAATATAAATATAAAGTACAATATTTTACGTTATATAATTGAAAATAATAAAAATATCACTAAAACACAAAACACATACCTGAAAAACTCAAAACTATTTAAAAAAAATGTAAATATTAACTTCTAAAAATAATCTGCTCAATATGCTGCTGGTCAATTCACACCCCATTATTTCAGCGAAGAGGTCAACTAAAATAATAAACAAAAAGACATTTCCATCCGAAGCGCGAAAAATAATTGTTGCCGAATCAGATATTGGTGAAAGCGAAGAAGAACTTTATTTGGATGATGATTCGCAATGAGGAATTATAATATAAAACCACAAATTATTAATTTTGAATTTCTGGTGGGCCACCAGAGTTTGTGTTAGCCTATGGGTGCCAACTACGTCCACCAATTCAATAAATTAATTCAAAATGACGCCAAAATAGTATTTTAGGTAATCTCCGACTTAATAAAAATGTATATGAGAATATAATTTTAATATTTACTTAATAATGATTAACGTTTAATTTTTCGCCATATACAGAATTATTCAGGTCCTGTGGGGATTCATCCTGAACGGTTTACAAGCATTACCGCGCACATTAGAGTATGGTATTTCAGGTAAAATACCAGTTATTTCTAGTTTTCCTAAAAAAATTTCATTAATTAATTTTATGAATGTTTTAACCTTATTAAAAAAATAACTCCTTCTAGGGTGGGATTCCTTCGAAGATAAGTGATATGTGGGAGGTTAGGGATCACGTTAGAGAACAGTATGCCACGTGAAATTTCAGTCAATTTAAGGGTCTTTTAAAAGTATAATTATATAAAGAAATAGTTACTAATACTACTCACTTTTTATAGCAATAAAAAAAATATGGGAGTAAAAAATATACTCCATCGTCCAATTGTTTGATTTTTCAGCGACTAACAAGGGAAAAAAATTACCACACCCCGAGGGGGATCAACCTAAAAGTGAATTTAGTGTAGCAAGATAGGAGATACTTGGAACTATCATACCATACATTTAGCCACTTGATATTTCATACAAGTGATTGTGACCCATTCAAAATCATAAATTGATTTAATTTTTTACAGAATTCAAATTTTTATGCCTTAAAACTTTAACAGCCATTTTTTTTAGATTGGTGTTAAATTATATTTCTCTTCTATTTTATGTAATATAAAATTCATTCGGATAACTTCAATGTTCTATAACAAATATACTCCAAATTATCGTTGAATTGTCCGATTTTTCGGCGTCTTGCGAGAGAAAAAAATCACTACACCCGAGGTGGGATCAACCTGAAAGTGAATTTGGTATGAAAAGATAGAGGACACTTGGGGCTATCAAATACTGTAAATTGGCCGACACAATTTTTCATATAAGCAACTTTTACTCTTTTAAAATCTGAAATTAGTTTTAAATTTCTACAAATTTCAAACTGTTTTATCTTAAAACTTTATTAGACATTCTTTTTGTAATTAGTACCAATAAATCGTGTTTTTATTAAGTTTTACGTGATATAAAATTCATTCGGAAAACATTTCAAAATGCGATAAAAATAATATTTATTTCCGGTGCAATTTTTGCTTGAAACTCATCAGTTAAAAACAGTCTTCTTGAATGCCCGAATACGCCATAATGGTTTAGAATTATGACTCAAAAATTTAAATTTGGGTGGTTTATAAGTGTTGCAAACATGAATCCGTTATTATTATTTTTTTTAAACTGACTTTATTTTTGCCCGATTTTCGACCCGCTTGGCCATATTTCTCGCGTTTCCGGACACTGTGTGGCATCTCATCTGATTGGCGAAATAACATGACGTAATCTCAACTGATTGGCTCATTACTTTTACAGCCTAGGCATAAATAAGCATTTTAAAGCCTAGTCCGTAAAAGTGATATTTCACGGCCTAAAAGCAGTCTGAAAAATCTTACATTTCATATCAATCCGCGAAAAAATATCATACTAACTATTATGATAAATAATTTGACACATTGCCTTTACATGTCTTAAAATGATTTTTTTGCTAGTAGAATGAAAAATAACAAAATTGGACAAAATAAAAAAAGTAGTTATAAGAAAGTATCCACAAGTTACACAACAATAAATACAAATACACTCACACAAAACCCAGCAAGGAAACTATGAGAAGCATGATAAGGATCATTATAGAACGAGGAAGACTGAAAAATAACTGAAGCAAAATGATAGAAAAGCAAATTGCCACTTATTCAAAGTTTAAGGAATGCAAAGGACTTGCAAAATATTGAATCAGGCATGTATCAATTGCCCACTCCAGTATTTACAAGTAGTCGATGATGGATTTGTAGCCTCTCGTGTTAAACAACGTGACTTTATCCAGGATAAGTGTTGTTATTGATCCTAAATTCGTTACATGAACTGAATTCTTTGAAATGGTCACGTTTTCGTTAATAAATCACGTGTTCGCAGAATTTACTACGTTTTAAGACCTCCATTATTATCTCGCACAACAAGATTTTTTGGTATTTTATCTGGGTCTTCTTGCGATTTGTTAAAGGTCGATATTATTTCTTCGTTTAGTTTGGCCAATTAATAAAATAATAAGCTTCTCAATCAGAAATACGTTAAACTATGTTAACTGTCAAATACATTTGCAAGAATATTTCACAATACAGACATCATTGTGGAAACTTTCCATGCAACTGAAAACATGGAAGTATCGGATCCGGCCCTCAACCAGCTTCAATGTGGCCCGCGAGAGAAATTTCAAATAACGTGCAAAAAAAAGTCATAAGAAAAAAATTTAAACATTTTTTTCATGTGTGAGGTATAACTATGAAGTGATAAAAGTTAAATGAAATTTACATTAACAAAAATTGTAGAAACTGCCAATAATATGTAACTTGACAAGGATAGATTTTTTTTTTTTCAATTTTTAAAAAAGATGGATGTAGTTATGAAAAATCAGAAAAATCTTTTTATAACTTTAAATTGGAGAGAGTTACATTAGAGCTCCATCAACATCCGTTGCCGACCTTGTAAAATAAACAGGTGATTTATGTTTTGATTACTTACTGTTAATAATAATAATAATAATAAACAAATTAGAAACAACTTTACTTGTTGCAGAAAGCATTAGATAAATACAAGAAAACGAAATGTAGCCTGAATATATGAATATTCAACCTGTTCGTTAATCTGGAAGCAAAAAATTAAGTCTTACTAAGACTATAAACAAATAACTTATTGAAACAACTACTTCCCTGGCTAGTGCCACGCCGGATATTGAATGATACAAAAGAAATTTGCATGTTATTACTAGTACTACTAGATAATAACATTGGTTTAAGATCGTCTATTTCTGCATACAAGACTAACTTTGAAAATTATTCGAAACTTTAAACTGTAAATGTTATTATTAAAATGAAAAAACCAGAAAACATTTTGACAAGGACACACAGT
This sequence comes from Ocypus olens, assembly GCA_910593695.2. Lineage (NCBI taxonomy): Eukaryota > Metazoa > Arthropoda > Insecta > Coleoptera > Staphylinidae > Ocypus > Ocypus olens. The sequence goes on from OU343058.1 coordinate 38,810,762, forward strand.
GCTAAACTTATCTTGTGATTTTGGGGTGATTAGTGATAATAATGTTATTTACGGACAATATCCTTTACAAAAAATTAAAATTTTAACATTGTGGAAAGAAAGTATCGGATAAATTCGAAACAAATAATTTTTTGAAAAAAATCTCGAGGGGTGAAGGGATTTTAATTACATGACCTATACTACACGATTTTTATCTTGTCACTTCATTTATTTTGAAAGTTATGATATTTTTTTTAATGACAACCTATAGTTTTTATTATCGATTTCTGTAGCACTTTTAATTGAGAAAAAGTGTTTTAATAGTATTTAATATTTAGTATATTTATTTGTGTTGATCACAATTAGTGTTACACAAGACAAAAAAAAATAAGAACTAAGACTATCAGTAACCCGGTAAGGTAAGTACATCATGTATATTATTGTACAACGAGCATATAATGATGGCTATTAATCACGAGAACGATGTTTGCTCCACTACGGCTCGTACCGCAAACATCGTTCTTGTGATTAATAGCCATTATATGCGAGTTATACACTATACTTTATTCACGAAAATTAAAATTAAAATTAAAATTAAAATTAAAATTAAAATTAAAATTAAAATTAAAATTAAAATTAAAATTAAAATTAAAATTAAAATTAAAATTAAAATTAAAATTAAAATTAAAATTAAAATTAAAATTAAAATTAAAATTAAAATTAAAATTAAAATTAAAATTAAAATTAAAATTAAAATTAAAATTAAAATTAAAATTAAAATTAAAATTAAAATTAAAATTAAAATTAAAATTAAAATTAAAATTAAAATTAAAATTAAAATTAAAATTAAAATTAAAATTAAAATTAAAATTAAAATTAAAATTAAAATTAAAATTAAAATTAAAATTAAAATTAAAATTAAAATTAAAATTAAAATTAAAATTAAAATTAAAATTAAAATTAAAATTAAAATTAAAATTAAAATTAAAATTAAAATTAAAATTAAAATTAAAATTAAAATTAAAATTAAAATTAAAATTAAAATTAAAATTAAAATTAAAATTAAAATTAAAATTAAAATTAAATCAAAATCAAAATCAAAAATCAAAATTCAAAAATAAAATCAAAATCAAAATCAAAGTTATATTTACAATTACAATTGAAAAAAAAAAATCGCGTCCTGTGAATCAAAGCGCGAAATAGCGTGTTTAATAACCATATTAAACACGAAAATGCGTGTACATGTTCAATAACCACATCAAACACGCAAATGCGATTTAAAAAAATCCATTTTTTTCGTTTTTTGTTTCAAGTCCAACTGATTGTGAACACTATTTGCCTGTAAAAAAATGTGGTACGTACGGGAACGAAGATACGCAAAATGACTTTTGTCGAAAATAGTGCTTAAAATCGCTTTGGGTATTGTCAGATAATAATAATAATAATAATATTTATTACGGTAAACACCTTTTACATGAAATTAACAATAATAATTAACTTAAATACATTATATATATATATATATATATATATATATATATATATATATAGATATATCCACCTATCGTTGTGAAATCCCTTCATGAAATTTTTAATATCTCTTTGACATCCGCAAACTTTGTGACATCCAAAATTGGATGTCACAACGTTTTGCGTGTTAAATCATCTACAAAAGGTGATAAGAAAGCGTATGTGAAATTTCGGGAGGATGTCAAAAAACTGAACTTTATGATTTAGTGTATATTTTTAGTTCCGTATCTTACTGCGTAGACGGCGCGCAGGAGACCTGGTTTTGTATATTTTGTATAAAAACATCCGAATATGCCCAGCGGTTGATGTAACATCCGAATGATGTCCGTGTATGTTTATTTTTATGTGGCATACTTTTTAACCTCCAAAACGCGGCAACTATGTAACTGTGGCAATTGTGTGATTTTCAACAGTAATCTAACGAATGCCCATGATTTGAGCGTCAGGATCACGAATGCTTGTTTCGGCAAAGATCGGAACGACTGCGAAGCAGGAGTGCCGATTTTATAGACGCATCAAGCAAGAGTGATCCAAATTAAATTTAGTGACACAAGTGTCAGATGTGTATCAAACTGCCGTACAATAATTATAGACAAAATGAGCTTGCCAAGATTTTGAGAAATACCTATTAATAATATTACTGATAAAAGCACTAACACATTGCCCGAAAATACGAACAGATCGAATTCAGTGAGGAAACAATTTTAAAAGTCCGACGATGACTGACGTTTTATACGTAAATATAAAGAAATGAATGCACACTTAAAAGTACTCTTTTCGATTTACTGCACAGAGACCAGTATTGCATATTAGCTGGGTCAAGTGATGTAACAACATCAAAGCGACAATCACACAGATGATTTTGATGTTGCATGGAAATGGATCATGCGACGGCTTAGGAGGTATGATCAAAAGATTAGCTGCAACATCCAGTTTGCAGAATATTAGTGACCCTGTAAATAACCCTGTTAAATTTTTCATGTAGGTTAACAACAATATCAGAATGTTAGTACCGATTTTTTTTCTCTTCAAGATTATAGAACGGAAGCTCGAGCACTTTAAAGCCATTTCGAGAAAACTCTAAGACAAACCGAAAAATCGAAGTAAAAATCTAGCTACTACGTCGACGATTACAAATGTGTAAAAAAAATTAAACATAGTTGTTTCATTAATTTATGTGTTAAGAGCCCGTTGGAGTTCCGTCTTCAAATTTTCACTGTTTCTTTGAAATTGGAGTTTTTTCCAAAATTTTAAGTTGGTGAGTTGACGATGAAAAATGCTAATGGATTTTATAAATAAATTAATAATAGTATATTAATATTAAACGCAAATTTGAAATACACCACTACATAGAATAACTCAAGATCTCCAAAATCCACCTGATGATTTTTTTATACGGCTGATGGGTTCGACGATACTATGAATGTTCGTACGACCGACGTTTTCAGTGATTTCTTGCAGCACAGTCGTGCATATTTCCTTTAAAAAAAAATTGCGAAACATGACTTCCATTATTTGATGTGTAGAATGCGTCTCAAGAAATAAAAAAATTGAAATCCTCATTATCAAAACTAAAGTCTTTAGTTTTGATAATGGCAAGCTGAATTGCTGAAACTGCATTCAAACAAATAAATCAGTTATACAAACAATGTAAAAAGTGTTTTATTCTAAGTACAAGTTTATCATTTTTGAGATAATTGCAGTTATGGGCGTAAAACTCACTATACCAAGTAATGACGAAACCATATATGTATGTCATAAACAGAAAACTCAAATCCGCATGTGTACAGAATGGATTAGAAGATTTTTGATGTAATTTTAAACTTTAAAACTTCGATATCTTAAAATGTGGAATTGTAACTTATCTGGTTTTGGTTGTAAGCCGACGATATGTGAAATAAATAGATTGGGTACGATTCCGACCGCAGAAATTGATGAAAATATTGATGCTGTAAAATCTAAACATACTTCAAAATGCAATGAATCCGTTCGGAAACAATTTTATTTATTAGTTATGTTCTATAGATAACTTGCTATCAACCCATTAGCTTTCATATACCGAGTGTCTGGGAAAAGGGGCGAACATAACATATAAAATTAAATAAATTAAATAAATTAGAAACAACTTTACTTCTTGCAGAAAGCATTAGATAAATACAAGAAAACGAAATGTAGCCTGAATATATGAATATTCAACCTGTTCGTTAATCTGCAAGCAAAAAATTAAGTCTTACTAAGACAATAAACAAATAATTTATTGAAACAACTACTTCCCTGGCTAGTGCCACGCCGGATATTGAATGATACAAAAGAACTTTGCATGTTATTACTAGTACTCCTAGATAATAACATTGGTTTAAGATCGTTTATTTCTACATACAAGACTAACTTAGAAAATTATTCTAAAATGAAATGTGAAACTTTAAACTGTAAATGTTATTATTAAAATGAAAAAAACAGAAAACATTTTGACAAGGACACACAGTGCCAAACTTATCTAGTGTTACTAGAAGCAACAAAGTTAATAATAACTAAAAATACCACTGAATTAAAAAAATATACGAAAATTAAGTAATTGGCCATCTGCAGACGCGTTTTGAGATTTATCTCTCATCAGTGCAGCTTCGCATTTAAATTGAATGTTAAATAATAAAATACACTTACGTGAAGGTGATCGTGAACGTGAAGACGTCGTAAACGACTGAGGAGATTATGGAAGGTTTGAACGGGTTTTATACCTGATTTTGAGGTGATTAGTGAAAGTACAGATGTGAAGAAATAAATGATCTTGTTTTCGTTGGAACCGAATACACGATTAAATAATAAACTAATTAGAAATAACTTTACTTGTTGCAGAAAGCATTAGATAAATACAAGAAAACGAATTTATTTATTTATTTAAAATTAAATATGTGTAATTATTAGCTCCCCTATTCATTTTAGAGAAAAATCGTGAAAGTAAAGATTTTTTTTTAGAGAATTAAAAATTGTAAATGTATTATCCATCTAATTTACGTTTGTACCAGAATACACCTTAGAAATAATAAAAATAAGTTTAACCATTTACCGTTTAATAAAATCCCTTTCCATGACTTTGACAAATGTTATGTTATGGTGAGAATAATTTTGCTAGTCAAATATCAATTCACGCATTGTAATTACTATGAACAATAATCTGAGTTATTCCAATGAAGAGAACGGAATCATTATCAAAATATTTTGCAGTGGCATCAGTTTACTCAGAGTTCGTGGCATTACATCCAAACGGAACTGAAGAAACAACGATAGATTGAAAGAAACAGTTTTGGGTTTGTTAAATGCTGAACCAACAACTAGCATATGATGCATTGCTCGTGAGTGCAACGTGTCTAAATTCTATGTACAGAAAATTCCGAAGAAGCATGGTTATCATTCCTACAAGCATCAATGCCATGAGCAGAAACTGATAGTGGATGATGAAACTAGGCGTGTATTCTGTGAAATAATGCAGGATCGATCAAATACAGACCGAAACTTTTTGCAGATGAATGTTGACATTTAATATGAACAACGAGCCCAACGTTATTGTTCATAGTAAGTACAATGCGTGAATTGATATCTGACTAGTAAAATTATTTTCACTATGACATGACATTTGTCAAACTCATGGCATGGGTTTTTATTAAATGGTACATTGTTCAACTTATTTTTATTATTTCTGAGGTGTATTCTGGTACAAACGTAAATGAAATGGATGATTCATTTACAATTTTTAATTCTCTAAAAAATATTCCTTTACGATTTTTCTCTAAAATGAATAGGGGAGCTAATAATTACACATGTTTAATTTTACATGTTAAATCCCTATGTTCGCCCCTTATCCCAGACACTCGGTATAAATATATTGTGGTCAAAAAATAATCAAATCAAATACATCTTAAGGGTTCGATAAATTAGAAAATAATTTGACAGTTTTTTCGAAAGCTTCTCAGGCAATAATTGCGAGAGCACAAGATGCTCGAGATTGCCATAAGACAACAAGACTGAGATAAGCGAACAAAGACATTTGACCAAATATAGTTTCGACATCAATTGGCATCTAATAAACCTCCTAGAAAACATAATTGTATGCTTAAATAACTAGAAAACATAATTGTATGCTTAAACAAAACACTTTTACTCATGTAAGTTAATATCACACCGTTTATTTATTAGTGACTGCAGTTTCGATCAAACAATAATCATCAAATCATAAGTAACCATACTTATTACTTATTGACAAAGATCATTGTTTGATCTAAACTGCAGTCACTAATAAATAAACAGTGTGATATTAACTAACAATAAGTAAAAGTGTTTTATATAAGTAATAAGTATGGTTACTTGATAATGATCATTGTTTGATCGAAACTGCAGTCCCTAATAAATTAACAGTGTGATATTAACTGACAATAAGTAAAAGTGTGTTTTATTTAATTAAAAATGTATCACGAAGTAAGTGCCGCCAACCCCAATCAGTTAATAAATGTCTAAATTTGATGAAAACCAACATTTTATAATAAACTTGGCCTTAAATTAAAATCTTCATTATTATCTAATACACCAAGCAGCAACAAAGAGCAATCGCTGTTTCATAACAAGTGAGCCAGTATTTTGTAGAAAATAACATTTTACTATACCTAGTTGTGTGGATTTTACCATAAATGTTACACAGATACTTCATTTAACTTCAAAATTGGAGCTAATACTCAATCTATATCGAAAATGTTAGTGGTATATGACTTATATGGAAACAAAGGTAGTAACTTAAATATAAAACTTTCTGTAAGACTTTTATTTTATATTGTATTACCTAAATGTGTTTTATTCGAAAAAATGTTAGCATTGTAAAACTGGCAACCCAGCAAGGATGTCATAAGATACGGATTTATTTAATGGATGTCATAAGTTCCATGAGATAAGAATGTATACCGGATGTCAAACAGATAGTAAATTTTTAATTGAAATTATGTGTATGGTTTGAATTTTTTACTTTCAATAGCATCCTTATGTCGATTTTACAAAGTCATATTTTTGTTTTATATGTATCTGTTTTCTAAGCAGTGGATGCCGAAAGGTCAAAATTTTTGCCGGATGTCATAAAATACGTTGGTCGACTATATATATATATATATATATATATATATATATATATATATATATAAGGTGTCTAAAGGTGTCTAAAAAAGACACCACCAAAATGATATGGTGTATTCCTGAGACAAAAAACAATAATAATAATAATTTGATATGTTAAAATAAAAGCAGTTTTTGGATTATAGTTATTTTTAAGACTTTTCTTGCAGGACGAGCGTAATTAAACAATGAGCAATAAGTTCTTTTTTATTTTTTTTCTGTTAAAAATAAGGCGTAAACAAAAAAAATTTAAGAGTTATAAATTCCTTAAAAGTGACGAGTTGCATTGAAAAAAATATTGAATCGTAAAAAATGTGAAGAACAAAAAAGTTCTATGTAATAATGTAAACAGCATGTCCTCTGGAGCACCTTTGTGCTTGAAAAATTTCTTGAAATTTTTAAACAATGTACTACACCTAATGTAGTTGTCAGAAAAAAATAAACAAATCTTTCTCATCTGCCATTTTCGAGATATAGATTAAAACATTTTAAAAATTTTAAACTTTGACTTGCTGTATCTTGGAAAGTATGTAATCTTTCATATAGGTAAGTTTAGTTAATTTGCTCTTTTTTTGTCTCAGGAATACACCATATCATTTTGGTGGTGTCTTTTTTTAGACACCTTGTATACAAAAACATAAAGTTGAAAAACATGCACGTATTGAAATTATATAAATTTATTCTTAAAATAAAGTGATTTATTGATCTAATAAAATAAATTATGAATTAATGATGTGTCAGGGTCGTTGATCAATGCAGTTTCTTTTTTCTCCTAATTAAAATTTATAACTGGTTTTCTAAATTTTTTCAAATGTATATTATAAATATTATACCGTTTAAAAATATGAAATCAATAAAAAATATAGGTTGTCATTTAAAAATAGTATATTGTACAACGAGCATATAATGATGGCTATTAATGACGAGAACGATGTTTGCGGAACGAGCCGTAGGCGAGTGGAGCAAATCGTTTGAGTGATTAATAGCCATTATATGCGAGTTGTACACTATACTTTGTTCACGAAAATTAAAATCAAAATTAAAATCAAAACCAAAATAAAAAAAAACAAAAACAAAATCAAAATTAAAATCGAAATTAAAGTTGTAATTGAAAAAAAAACAAATCGTTATTAAACAGGGTAAACAAAATATTATCATAAATCGCGTTCTGTGAATTAAAGCGCGAATTAGCGTGTTTAATAACCATATTAAACACGCAAATGCGTATGCGTGTTTAATAAGCGCAATGCGTGTTTAAGAAATCGAGTGTTAAATCTACCCCATTAATGCTGCCCATAGAATTATATAATGAAATTGAAATTGAAATTCTTTATTGGTCCTTTTGTGTCATACAAGAGTTGACAGTAGGATAGGTCGATAAGATTAATAGCTAAATAGCTAGACTACAAAATCATAAATGTATACAACATAATAACATATTAACATTAATATTACATTTACATGTTAAAATATGCGTAAAGCTCAGCACAAGAATAAAAACAATTTGTTATTAACATCTCTTTGATTTCGATTTTAAATTTTTTATAATTTAGGATTCTAGTGTTTTGTGGCAGGGTATTGAATAGTTTTAGAGATGTGTATATAAATGAAGTATGAAATGCTTGCGTCCTATGTTTAGGTAATGCATAATAATCTTTTTCTTTATAACGTGTCATGTGGTGTTCATTGATAAGAGATGATTTAACAAATTTGTGTTCATTCTTTTTTACATATAGTAGGCATTGTAGAATAAATAAACAGGGTAGAGGCAATATCTTGAATTTTTTAAATACATCTCGACAAGATACTCTTCTAGAGACTCCTGCCATAAATCGTATAATTCTCTTTTGTCCGAGAAAGATTAATTGAGAAGAGTGTGAGTTTCCCCAACAGATGACTCCATACGCGAGCTTGGATTCCACATAGCCATAATATATAAGTTTTAGGCTATATAAACAAACACTGTTTCTTAGTCTCAGTATAAGATAAGCAGTAGAGTTTAGTGACTTGACTAGGTTTTGGCAGTGACTGTCCCATTTTAATTTGCTGTCAAGACTGACGCTTAGAAATGTTACCACATTGGAAATATCACAGTCAGATAGCATATCTTCCCATGACGTTTTAGATTTTGTCAAGTTGTAAGGTACGATGACAGTTTTAGTCACGTTTAAGGATAATTTGTTTTTAGATGACCAAGTCTGCATGTCATTAATTGTTTTTTTAATTAAATTATTTAGGTTGCCTGCATCCTGTGAACGGACAACACAGGACGTATCGTCTGCGTATTGGGTGATTTTACTTGTTGATATGGATAGTGGGAGGTTGTTTATGTACAGGGTAAATAAAACTGGACCCAGAATACTACCCTGCGGTACCCCTTGAACAATTATGCCTACATCAGATTCTGAACTATTCCAATCACGACCTGTTTACGGTTATGTAGGTAGGTTTGGATCCAGGCCAGAGCGGTTCCACGGATGCCAAATAGGTTGAGTTTTTCCAAAAGGATCGCGTGGTTGATGGTATCGAACGCTTTACTATAGTCAAAATATATACCAGCCGTCTTACTACGATCTTCAATTGAATATAAGATTCCAGAAAGAGCATTAATAAGTTCGTCCTGACAGGAGAGATTTTAAAACCAAATTGCACATTATTAATTATTTTATGTTTACTTAAAAATGCGATCAGTCTGCGTAGGTAGGCCATTTCGAAAATCTTTGAAAATACTGATAAGACGGCAATGGGTCTATAATTTGACATATCTGATTTATCCCCTTTTTTAAACGTCGGTATTAGTTTCGCAACTTTCAATAAGGATGGAAATTTTCCCGAACTGAAACTTTCATTGATTAGATGACTCAGTGGGTAAAAAATAAGGTGGGCAACATGTTTCAACAAATTGCAAGGGATTTCATCAATTCCACTAGATGGTTTGTTGGCAACTTCCAAAATAATATTGAATGTTTCATTAACCGAGATTGGTGTGAGGAATAATGATTCCTCATTGTACGCAATGTAATTTTCTGAAATGTGAGTGCTATTTATTGTTGAAGTATTATTAGGTATGCTAAGAAATGCGTTATTGAAGTTATTTACAATTTCAATATTGTTTTGTAGCGATTTGCCCTCTAGGTTATTCATTTGTTGTGAATATTGTTTCCTATTAGAATTGCCTTTTATTATACGCCATGCAGTTTCTGATTTATTTGAAGAGTTTTGAATGAGATCATTGTTGAAACATGTTTTCCTCTCCCGAACTCGATTCTTGTGATCTTTCAGTTTTTCCCATAGGATACATGTAGATGTTCTGCACCACTGAGTTTAGTGAGCTTATGTAAGAATCTTAGTGTGTTGCCTTCTTCAATTAATTTTGGTGTTATCCACTGGTTACATTTAGGCGGTTTAATTACTGAGGACTTTATTTTTGGAAAACTTGTTTCGAAATGAGAAAGAAAGGTTTCATAAAATAATTGAAATTACTTTTCAAAATTTCACGATTCAAAAACATTTGTTTTTTCATTTGTTAATTTTTTTTGTAAAATTTGATATATTGCATTCATTTAATGAACGTTTACAGGTAGCCAAATTGATATTATTGGTATTTATGTTAAGAGAACAATATATGTTAGCATTGCAGCTTATATAATAAATGTTATTTATGTTAAAAGAACAATATATGTTAGCATTCCAGCATATATAATGCGCACATTATAACATTTTCGTGAACAAAAATGGTTAATCAAATGACATAACAAGATAAAAATGGTGTCTTATAACGTTACGCAATTAAAACGCACCCCTTCAACGTTTCTTCTAGAAAATGAATTTTAACGTAGCTATCGAATTTATCCGCTATTTTCTTTCCACACTGAATATTTGTCCACTTGTTTAAAAAGATATACGATACAATTCATTATGTTAAACAATTGAATTAAGTGAAACGCCATGAAAATGCGATATTAAGTGTAACAATGATAATATCAGACACGTGTAACAATAATAAAACTTTAATGTCGCTATGCATTTTATCCGTCACGGCATTTCCATCCGCATCGCCCACCCTTCAAGCTGCTTTCTATCACTTTCACAGAACGGTATTCTAATCCAAGTGGTATACTTCACGCTAGTTACATCGGATTTAAACATAACAATAACGGCGTGCCTAATCCGTATCAGAATTACACAGTCATTTTCCGAGCCATTCTTGTTACACCCATAGACCAAAAGTAGGTCTGTGCACGCTCTGCAATTGTTTAGAATTATTGTTATTATCGCACGGTTGATGGACGTGCTCGATTGCGGGGACGGAACAGCGCGCCAATTTCGAAATTTATAGACTGTTATGACTGAAACGACTGCCAGACGGAATTGTTGGTGCATTTCGCGGATGGTGTATTGTCAAATTAGAAGTCGAACTATTCAACCGTGAACGCCAAGGTTATGGGCACATCTGCACAACAATTTCAAGCGATTTCGAACGCAACGCCTATAAATAATGCATTGCGTCACTTATTTTGCTTTATCGGTATCTGAAACTCCCACTCAATTCTTTATACGATATTTCAGGTTTAGTGTCTTGATAATCGAAAATATTGTAATTACTAGAGAGAGGATTTTATGCATTATAAAATGCTGAAATTTGTGCATATACCTATATGCATTTAAAACCTCGAAAATATGCAACAATTTGCATTATTACTTTGAAATATACAAGTAATAAATTCAAATATATCAATAAAAAAATAGATGTTTTTTTTTACTGTCTCCGTTACGAAGTACGAGAAACTATTGTGATCGTGAAAATTTTTTCAAATTGGGTTTTTACGGATATATCCGTTTTGAGGTCCCTAGAGGCGAGTTCAAAGATTTCTGGAAAAACAAATTATCTGTGTCTGCTGTGCGCGCTGTATCTCAAAAACGAATAGAGTAATTGATATGAAACTTTGAACATAAGTTTTATTTGATAATCCGAAGAACTGAAAAGCTTTCGGTAAAATTTCGTACCCCAGAAGTGGGTTTTACCATCGTTTTTAGTTTTTTCCCAATATTTTTTTAAATCTGAAAAATATCACAACAACATTTTTACAAATATTAAGGCAACAAAAAATGAACATCTTTTGTTTAAAAATATTTTTCATAAAATCATTGTTATTCGAGAAAAAAATGTATTAATTATTTTTTTCATTTTTGGGTTTTGAGTAAACTAGAATTTGAAGTATAATTTCTCATTTTCACCTTTCATAACGTGTTTCATCCAATGCTTTAATAATACGAGTTTTCGAGTAAACTGCAATAAAGATGTCTAGACATATTAAACTGTCATTTTCATCTTTTATAATTTCGACGTTTCAAACGTCAATATGATCCGATTTTAAAATGTATTTGAATTTAAAACAAATCGGAAAATTCTTTTGAACTATAGAGTTATTTTTGGGACTAATTTTGGGTGCTGAGGGCTAAATATAGATTTTCTTTTACTTAAATATTTAATCATTCTTATCTGCATTATTTACTGTTGAACTTGGTTTTTTTTTTATTTTTTTGACCTATAAATTTTAAATTTTTTTGACCTTTATTTTTTTGGACCTTTATTTTTGTTGTTAAAAATTTTGATTTTTTTGTGGGTATTTTTTATTTTTAGACCAGAATTTTAGATTTTTTTGACTTTATTTTAGAACTTTGACCTCACTTTTGATTTCTTTTGTTCCAAATTTTAATTTGTACTCATACAAATCATTTTTATTCAGACTGAGTGTATACAGGGTGTTCAATTTAAGTGAAGACATTGAAATATCTCGAAAACTACACATCGAATAAAAAAAAATTCAAATTAAAATTTGTTCGCCTCGGAGGGGGACATCTAATGATATGAAACTCGACCCACTACCCTCAACCCCCTAGAGGGTAGGGGGTGATAAATAGAAAAGTTAAATAGGAATCCCCATTTTTTTGTACGGATTTGAATACTCCAGGAAAAAATAAGAAAGTTTTATCTGAATTTTTTTTTGTATTCGTGACAAATGACGCTATAACACAGCCCCACAAGAAAAGTCCGGATCTCTAGATCAGACATTTGTATACTTCTGTATTTTTCACTGCTGAATTCGAATCCGAGGTCAGAAAAAGGCCTAGACCCCTGCAACTGGCCCCAGAGGCCGAAAATGGCCGCTAAAAGATGTGAAACGTGAATTCCGGGATGACGGATGCTCAGGCGAGGTCGAGATTACATTCCCAAGCCAAAGCCGAATTCGTGGTCAAAAAAGTTTAGAGCCGACTTTTGATTCACTCTCTGAGGCCGGAAAATGGGCGCTCGGGGGCCGGAAAATCGAGATTCGCACCATATAGGGGCCATTTTTGGCCTCTGGGGCCAATTCCAGGGGTGTAGGCCTTTTTCTGATCCCGGATTCGGATTCAGCGGTAAAAAATACATAGGAATACACATGTCTGATCTATAGATCCGGACTTTTTTTTGTGGGGCTGTGTTATAGCGTCGTCTGTTATAAATACAAAAAAAAATCAGACAAAACTTTCTTATTTTCCCGGAGTATTCAAATCCGTACAAAAAATGGGGGTTCCTATTTAACTTTTCTATTTCTCCCCCCTACCCCCTAGGGTAGTTGAGGGTAGTGGGTCGAGTTTCATATCATTAGATGTTCCCCTCTAAGACGAATAAATTTTAATTATAATTTTTTTTTATTCGATGTGTAGTTTTCGAGCTATTTCAATGTCTTCACTTAAATTGAACACCCTGCATATAGTAGAAATAACCATAAGGTAACATTAAATATGGGTATATGTCCTAATTTAATATTTATTTTCGGTATTTTGGCCTAAATTTCGATTTGTTTCTTAAAATATTCAAATTTGTTTTTATTTTGCCCTATATTTTAGATTTCTTTAACCGAATTTGTTTTTAAGCGCGAATTTTTTGTTCATTGCCGGTATTTTCGAATTTTTTTATTTTTTTTTTCCTTTTTTAGATTTATTAACTTGAATTATTGTTTTTAACGGGCGATTTTTTTTAAATTGTAGCCATTATTTTTGGAAACTTTTTTGAGCTAGAGAGTTATTTTTAGGGGGCTAAAAATGGTAAATTATTTTTCTTTGAATTCTTTTTGGTCTGCATTTTTTATTTCTAAACCAGTATTTTTAACTTGAGTGCCCTTTATTTTAGATCTTTGGGCTGTATTTTCGATTTTTTTGTTCGAAATTTTCTATTTTTTTGGCCTAAACATGATTTATTTTGGCCAAAATTTTCCGATTTTTGAGTTTTTAGTCCGCATTTTTTTATCTTCGGTCTCGAGTTTTCGATGTTTTGCCTACATTATCGGCTTTTTGGCCTATATTGTTGATTTTTTTATTTTTTGGCCTATACTTTAGATTTTTACTTGTTTTTTTTTTTTTTTTTTTTTAAAGGAAGGATGATTGACGGAAATTTGGGTTGGGGAATTATGGATGAAATGGGACATTGGCTTAGACATCGTAGGTCATTCAGCCACAACCGATTTTTTATAATATTTGATTCATATTAAATGAAAATAGACATCCACAAACATCCACGCCCTCGCCGGGATTCGAACCCAGGGCCCTCCGCATTAGTTCTGGCGCGCTGACGCACGCGGCTAGTGGGCCGGCACTTTTACTTGTAATTTCGATTTCTTTGGTCTACATTTTTGACCCTTTGGTCTAAATTTCCTATATTTTTACCTATTTTTTTTATTCATTTGTTAATATTTGAGGTTTGGTCCGCATTGTCTAGGCGAGAATTTTTTTATTTTAAGTCCATATTTTATATTTTTAACCTGTATCATTGATTTATATACGGGAATTTGAATTTTTCTGGTATTTTCCAGTTTTTTGGTCGAAGGTTTTGATGTATTGCTCTTTAGGCGGTTGGCCGGAATTATTGTTTTTTATGCTTGATCGTTTTTATTTGTTTGCCATTATTTTCGAATTTCAAGTCGGATACTTATTTTGAATTATTTTTGGGGCTGAAAATGGAAAATTATTTTTCTTTTACTTGAAATTTACATTTTTTGCTTTGAAATTTTCATTTTTGATTTTTTATTTTTTTGGCCTATATTTTATATCTGTATTTTCGGTTTTTGGTCCAAATTTTTGATTTTTCTGCGTCTTTTTTTTTTCAGTACAACATTCAGGCAATAGATTTCGCCACTTTGGCATTTTTACCGTTAATGGTGTTTGGAATATATATATATATATATATATATATATATATATATATATATATATATATATATATATATATATATAATCATTTCGTTTCTCCATCAGCAACTAACTGATAAGACCTGAAAGTTCAAAACCGGCCTATAGGTATTCTGATGGGGAAACAATATTTAAATTTTCTGTATTTTGGCCTAAATATTCTTTATTTTGGCCTGTATTTTTTATTTATTTGTTAAAATTTTCGATCTGCAGACGCGTTTCGAGATTTATCTCTCATCAGTGCAGCTTCACATTTAAATTGAATGTTAAATAATAAAATACACTTACGTGAAGGTAACCGTGAACATGAAGAAGTCGTAAACGACTGAGGAGATTATGGAAGGTTTGAACGTGTTTTATACCTGAGTTGGAGGTGATTAGTGAAAGTACAGATGTGAAGAAAAAAAATATCTTGTTTTCAGTTGGAGATGGCTTTTTACTTATTTTTTACATATTTTAGGGTTCAATTTTATAGTTTAAAGTTTTCAAATTCAATTTAGTTTAATTTTCAAGTTAGTTCTATGGGTAGAAATAAACGATCTTAAACCAATGTTATTTTGCTAGTAGTACTAGTAATAACATGCAAATTTCTTTTGTATCATTCATATCCGGCGTGGCATTGGCCAGGAAAGTAGTTGTTTCAATAAGTTATTTGTTTATAGTCTAAGTAAGACTTAATTTTGCTTGCAGAGTTACGAACAGGTTGAATATCCATATTCAGGCTACATTTCGTTTTATTGAATTTATTTAATGCTTTCTGCAACAAGTGAGGTTGTTTCTAATTTATTTCTTTAGGTAGTAGAAAAATTCAGACGTTTAGCCAGAAATTAGGTGTTCCGACACATTTGCCCAACCCTGTATATACAAAATAATTGTAATTCTGACAAATTAATTTGATAATAATAGTTATTTAAGCAACAAGGAACGTAAGGACGTATTAACATTTGAAGTAGGCGAATACGAGCCGAGGCGGAGCCGAGGCTCGTCGCCTGCCGAAAATGTTAATTGTCATTACGTTCCGTGTTGCTTATTAATTTTTTTCCGCTACCGGAAATATAATACTTAAAAAAGATCAGAAAATATTCCAAAATACGGCTTGTAACATTTGGGATTCAAATTTTTATAGTCACCTATGCGTCCTATGGCAACCCAGCAACCGAGAAAACAATGTCGAATTTTGTTTGTTTGTGTCAATCCAGTGACAGTGTTTGCGGGCATGGATGCAAACGAAGCTGCTAATATTGCGTGTTAAAACCTGTTACCGACAAAATCGAAAAAGGTATGTGTCCTGTTACGACTTTTTTAAGCAATGGTTATGTAAAAAGGATGCCGATGCTATAGGTATAGACGAGAATGTGTTGCTCGCCTCTATGTTACGTTTCTGTTTATTATTTTCCTAGGTCCGTAAGTAAAAATTAAGTTCCGTCGTCAAGGGCAACACACACCACGAATGTTATCAGTAACTTACGGTACCTGTAACCATGTATGCAATGCGTATTTACGTTGTCGGTAGCGGAAAAAATAAATTACATGTGCAACTACATGTCAATTATTTAGAGGGGTAGATACGAGCACATTTTATACTCGTACCTTCAGACTTTAAATAATATGCAAACATAAATTTAATAACATATTTATTTATATGCTCTTTGTAATGCGCAATTGAACTGCAGCTCAAACTCATTTAAGATGCATGGAACGAAATCTGTTTGAGTGGATATGCGGCACGTTTTGATTTGGTTTATTGCCCGCGGCTGACGGCTGATGGCTCATGGCTGACTTCGTGCAATATGGCCTGCGATGATAAGCCCACCGCGCAAATACAATATTGCCAAGCACACACACGGCTTTAAATATTGCCCAAGATACTGGTAATTACAGCGTCTGCATTGCACAACAGACCAGTATTTAATATATAAACTGAAATATAGACGGGCCGTATAATTCTCGCAAACAATGTTGATATTCAGGTTTTTTTCATTAAATAAGTATTAAGCAAAATACTTAATGATTAATACTTATTTACGTATCGGTGGTTCATCATTTTAAGAATGGCGATGTGGAATAGATATTAATACCACTTAATAAACATTTTCGTGTGAACATTATGCTACTTTCTCCGATTTAACAATAATAATAATAGGGTTTTTAGTGATATTTCTTTTCAAAAACTAATGAGATGTCAAAAAATCTTATATTTGTAAAAAATGGTGATGTGGCCATCATGTTACTTTCTCCGACTTGATGGTATCATTTATATTTACGCTTTCATGGTTTATTTTCAATTTAAATCATATTTTAAATGTACATCGAAGGTTTTGTAAACTCGGATGAAGCTGACGTTTAAAACGTAAAAATTATGACAGATGTAAAAATTATCCTGCAAATTCAAAAACTCAGCATACTCAAAAACTAAAGCGATTTCGAAAAAAACTTATTCTTTATAAGTTGTTCATTCTCTACAATTGTTATTAGCAAACATTTACTGTAACTATTATCGTTTCATAATTATAAACCAGAAATGAAAAAAAAATATTTTTTTTTCGCTAATAACAATGATTTTATGAAAAATATTTTCAAACAAAAGATGTGTATTTATTTGTTGTCTTCAATATTTGTTTAAATGTGTTTGTGATATTTTTCATATTTAAGAAGATATTAGAAAAAAAAACAAAAAACGGTTAAGGTAAACACCCACTTCGGGTGTACGAAATTTTACCAAAAGCTTTTCATTTCTTCGGATTACCAAATAAGACTTTTGTTCAAAGTTTCATATCAATTGCTGTATTAGTTTTTTAGATACAGCGCGCACAGACACACACACACAGACACAAAATTTCTTTTTCCAGAAATTGTTGAAATGGCATCTAGGGACCCCAAAACGGATATTTCCGTAAAAAAAATTGAAATTTTTTTCACGATCACAATACTTTCTCGTACTTCGTAACGGAGAAAGTAAAAATCATTTCAGCATTCTCTGCAATGATTATCTATTATCATTTCAAAATTATAGACCAAATATGAATAAATTTCTTTAGCCTCAATCATCCCCAAGTGAACTGTGGCTTAAATCTATGGAACGATTTTGTTCCTAGAAGAGAAGAGGATCTTTGAAGTGGATCAACTGCTTTAGAAATGAGTTAATATTTGCAATGTTCATTTTGTCAAACTCAAAAAGTTTATTAGTTATTATAATTTGTCTGTCCTTCTTAGCTAAACGTCTACAGTACCGTCATATTTTGTTTTACCATGACAAAAAATGACCATTGTGCTTTGAATTGAAAGTCTTTCTCATGCATATTATATTACATTGCCCAGCACTTCTGCCCGTGAAGTAGTGAATGTTACTCACGTAATTTTTCTTTCAGAAAGGCAGTGACAGTTTTTCTCTTGATCTCATATACCTTACTCATGTCATGTTTATCACATATGATACAAAGAAGAAAAATCAAATTTTTATTGCTTGCAGTGAATCATGACATGATAAATAGTACATGAATCAGAGGTCTTGTGGTAATCAGGAACATCTTCTTGAATTGAAAATAAGTGCCTAAGTTTGTAATTGAAATGTTTATTAGTTATTTGTCAAGTCAAGTTTGTAGTCTCGGTTGCATTACGCAATAGCGGTTACTATTTGTATATTTTAAGGCAAAATGGCTGTATTTACACAAAAATGAAATTTTAATATAACACACTTCAAGCGAGTGAATCTTAAAATTATTTTTATATATGAAGTAAAATAAAGGAGTGAAAAGGCCATTTATTTTATTTTTTAACGTGGTAGGAAATATGTTTTACAAGAACTAAAAATTTTGTGTTTAATTATCCTTTTATCTTTGTAAGTCGATGGCAATTGTTTTTATATTTTTTAGCCAATAAAATGTATTCAACCTAGCGTCTTGCGCTCTGTTCCTGGGAATATTTCGAATATTTGTTGGTAGGGTGTATTTGTGTAATAACAATTCTGACTGCGTTTTGATAAAAATCTGAAAAGTCGCAAGTCGGTGGCAATTGCTTTCATATTTTTTCAAGCCGTCAAGATGTGGTCGAGCGTCGAAATCTAGGAAAAAGTTTTCTAATTTTTTTAGAATCTTATTTTTAGTAAATTTTAAAAATGTTTTTCGCCTGCCTCTACCGAAACCATATATTTCGGCCATGAAAATCGAGCCGAAACTACGATTTAGCGTATAAAAATAATATGCATAATCTAGACAACCTTCCGCGGAATATGAGTAGGCTATGCAAAAATCTGACACTGACAGTTCAATGGTGCGCGATATAAAATTTCCTGAAACACTGTTTTTACTTAAGGAAGGCGAAAAAATATCGAGTGTAACTCATGCAGAAATGCTTTAGCAACCCTTCACTTTTAGCAACACGACCGAGCGAAGCGGCGGGTTGCTAAAGCCTATTTTCGGCCTTTGATACACTATATACTATTTAATGCCGATAAAGTTTTTTGAACGCCACACTTTCTTTGCGGAGATTTCTTCTGAAATCTAGAAATGTGGTGTTTTAAGGTTTTTGCAGAATTATAATTAGAGATTAATTTTGGATAAATCTGAAAATTTTTAAGTCGGCAGCGTGTTTTTATATTTTTTTCAAGCTTTAAAATATTTTCAAATTTTTAGAACTTACGCTCTGTTCACAGGATATAATAGTACCGGTTATCCCAGTGATGGGGAAACTACGGCCCGCGGGCCAAGTCCGGCCCTAGGAAAGGTTTAATCCCGTTTAAGAGTGCCGTCGTGAGAATGTTTGAACGCGTTCTTACTTCGTAATGTGACGACCCGCATAAAAACTACCTGCGGCGATATTCAAAACACAATAGTATTCTGGACAAATCCATCCGACCTAGACAGATGACTCATCTTCGCTCGAAACTTCCCGACACTCTCGCAGGTAGGTATAAATACAAGCGAGGCCGCCCGAAGATCAGTTAGTTAGCGACTTAGTCAGTCATCTGCAACGACCCGCTGTGACTCGAGTAATTGTTTGTGTAATCCCAGTGCCTCAACAAACTCCCGCGTAAGAGCATTAGTTAGCAGTAAGCTTTCGTCAATTGCGTTTCTGTGTGTTGTTCTCCGTAGTAGGTAACATCTAAAATGGATGTTAAAAAAAGAAAAGTGGATTCAGAATGTCGAGTTTTTAAAGAAGAATGGACGTGGAAATATTTCTTTACTTTATTTAAAGAAAAACCTGTGTGCTTACTTTGCAATACAACTGTTGCAGTTTTAAAAGAATATAACATTCAACGCCATTTCAAGAGCAAACATGAAAACCACTCCTACTCATCGTTAAGTGAAGAGGTGAAAAAAATTAAATCGAAAGATTTAATAAAAAATTTATCAAGTCAACAACAATTATTTCAGAGAGCTAATCATTCTCAAAGATGCGCTACGAAAGCCAGTTATGTGTTGGCTTATAATATTGCTAAATCTAATAAAGCATTTTCAGATGGTGAATTTATAAAGCAGTGCATGATAGATGTGTGCGATATTATGTGCCCTGACAAGAAAAAGGATTTTCAGTCACTGTCTCTCTCAAGAAGAACAATCACCGAGAGAATTGAAAATATTGATAAAAATCTAATTTCACAACTGACTACAAAAACTAAAAAATTTATTTTTTATTCAATTACCGTGGATGAAAGTACAGATATCAGCGATACTGCGCAGTTACTCATATTTGTAAGAGGAATCAACGCCCACTTTGAAATTACAGAAGAACTTGCAGGGCCGATATATTTTGTGAATTTGAAAATTGCATCGATAAACTTCGTTTACCTATTGACAAGCTATGTAATGTAACTACAGATGGTGCTCCTAATATGGTTGGAATCAATCAAGGATTTTACTGGTTGTTGAAATTAGGCACTTGGTAGGTTTCACAAATTTTATACTTTTTATTCCGACTAGTTTCGATTGTTACATCATTATCTAGGAATGAATACAGGGGAAAAATAGTTTCGCTTATATATTAAAATTGTCCATTCAGGTAATTAGGGCGGTCATTATTGGAGAACTCCAGATGTCATCATTTTCATTTACGACGTGTTTTCCCCGCTTTAGCGCTTTGTTGATCTCTAATCCTTCTCGGAGATTTAAATTTCGGCCCTTATTACCTGTATGTAATATTTTAAAATTATTTTCTACGAAGAAGTGGTTATTTGTGATGCAATGTTTGGTAAAACCGGTGGTGCCTTTATTGTCTAGTATGGCTTTTCTATGTTCTTTTAGTCTTATACTAAATGTTCTTCCGGTTTGGCCAATATACGTTGCATCACAATCCCCACATTCGATTTCGTATATGCCGCATTTTTTGGATTTTTCTATGGTTGGTTTATTATTTATCAAAAGTTTGCCGATATTGGTGGAGTTTGTACATATAATGTTAAATTCGTTCCCAGTTACACAATTTTTTATTTTATTTGACAGATCATTTACATATTCTAATTTGACCCAATTTTTGGTTTTTTGTTCTTGTTGCGGTGGATAAAAATATTTTAATAGTTGTGTCTGTTTTTTCTTTTTTAGTAATTTATCTATTATTTTTGTGTTGTAGCCGTTATTCTTAGCTATTGTTTTTATGACTGATAGTTCTTTGAAATAATTTTCTTTATTTTGAGGGATATTAATTAGTCTATGGAGGTATGAATGAAAAGTACTAAGTTTGATCTGATTGGGGTGATTTGAATCTTCGGGAATGATGGTATCAGTGAAAGTTTCTTTTCTATATATCTTAAACTGTAATTTGTTATTTAATTTGGTTATGGTTAAATCTAGGAAGTTGATTGAATTGTTGTCTTCTATTTCTGACGTAAATTGGATGTTATTATCGATTGAATTTAAGAAAGTTTCGAATATATTTAATTGTCTAGTTGTTCCTGTCCAAATGCAGAATATATCGTCTACATATCTTGCCCAGTAGTGGATATGTTTAGACTCAGTTTTATTTAATAGATTATTTTCAAATTCTGACATGAAGATTTCTGAAAGTAATGGTGAAAGTCTGTAAATCGGCTTTAGATATTGACCATATACTTAATATTGTTGTAAAACTAGTAAATATGATTCGTTCCAGAGGATTATTACATCGCCGGTTTCAACAGTTTTTGGAGTCCGTACATGCTGAGCATTCCGATATCCTGTATTATTTCAAAGTTCGTTGGTTAAGTGCTGGAAAAGTATTTGAAAGAATTTGGGATTTAAAAGACGATATTGTGAATTTTCTTCTTGATAAAGACATTTATAATCAATTTGACGTCTTATAAAACGAAACGTGGCTTTCTGATTTCGCTTTTTTTCACAGACCTCCTTGTACACATGAATAAACTTAATCTCAAATTGCAAGGAAAAAATCAGTTTCTTCACGATATTTGGCAATACCTGAAAAGTTTCAAATTACAGTTATTATTATTTGCTAATCAGATCTCTAAATCTGATTTTTCTCATTTTCCAAGAATACAATCTTTAAAATTCACTATATCAAACAATAAGATTAAAAAATACGAAATTAATTTGAGAAAACTATCTACAGAATTTGAAAGGAGATTTCAGGACTTTAGAAAAATGGAACCAGAGTTTAGTATTTTTGCGACCCCATTCAATGTTAATTACGAAGAAGTTGATGCAAAATTTCAACTTGAGGTAATAGAACTGAACTGTAATACTCTCCTGAAACAAACTTTTCATACAGTACCATTACTAGAATTTTATAAAAATTTAAGTTAAGATAATTTCCCAAATCTAATTACTCATGCAATGAAGATAATGACAATGTTCGGCCCATCTTATATATGCGAACAAATCTTTTCAACAATGAAGCTTAGGGAAACTTCTTTAAGAAACAGAATTACAGATGAGCACCTTTCATCAGTTTTAAGAATTTCTGCTTCGCAAATGCAACCGGACTATGATGAAATTTTGACGAAACAGTCTCAATTTTATTTTTCTCATGCACCATCAACCAGTAATGACACCAGAAAATAAAGTGATAATACTTCACATCAAGAACTACACTAAATTCATTTTATATTTTGTGCTTATAATTTTGTTACCTTTTGCTTTTTTACTATTAAAATAATAAGTGTATGTAATAATATATGTATATGTTTACAGAACACATAAATTAGTTAACGATTAAGCATTATTCTTTGGCCCGCTACGATTGTCTAGTTATTACAAATGGCCCGTCTTAAAAAAAGTTTATCCACCACTGGGTTATCCCTTTTTAAGAAAATTGAAATAGGCCACCGATACAGAATTCGTTACTACTAAATTTGTGTTTTATTTATTTTTTTGCTAAACTGACCGAGTTGTACATCATTTTTGTTGTGCGCAGCGTTAAACTGCGTATTTCGTTTCAAAAATCTCCAACTAAATTTCAGGATTTTTTGTTTAGGTACTTGCTAGTTTAGTTTAGTTTTTTTTCCGGGTTCCTTACATATTAGCGTATACTCATAAAAATGTTCATCAATATTGGTTGGTAAATAATGAAGATATCATTTATTTGCCATGCGTTTCCTCCGTCCAAGCGTTAAATAAAACGTGTAATTTCAAAAAATTCCACAAGCTGTAGGGCATAAACCGTTTTAAATAGAGTGAAAATACTTTGTATATTTACCTAAATCCATTAAGGTCCCTCTTTTGTGAAAGATGGGTTGCCTAATTTTTTTTAAAATTTAAAACATAATCAACTTATTTAATACGAAATAAAAAATATAAATCTTTGCTAATATTAGTTTATCAATTTATTATCTAGTTTTATACGTGGCCCATTTTTTCTGTGACTACAGTTTTCTTTGCTAATTCAGTCAATAATGACAATTTCAAGAAAAACGCTTCATATAAAAATCACAAAAATTACATTTAATTGACCTAAGTATTTGGATTTCTTGGAAAAGAATTAATAAAAAAACGGGGTATGCAAAAGAGAAATTTTAATAAATGAGACATAACCTAGAAAAATTTGAATTTAACCAACGAAAGTTCAAGCAGAAATAAGTAGCTCTAAGTTAAAAAAATTCAGCTGTTTTGGGTAAGATGGCGCCAGTCGTGTACAACTTATTAGAGTGTTGGCGCATTAATAATTACTATTACAATACTGATATTGAAAAATTAGTCGAATTTTTAATGTTGGCTGTCATTTTATTCGCATTATCATTAAAAATAAAGGATTAAAAGCTTATTTTATTATTTTATTGTTGGTATTGCACCCTCTTTTTCTTAGTTGAGTTACTTATCCATGATAACTTTTCTATTTTTCTGCAAAGTGACCGACTAATATTTAACCTACTATGTGAAGTAACCTAAAACTTTTATAAATAATACTATTGTGCTTGTTTTCATACTCAATCCCAATAATACAAATTATAAAAACCATGTGTATTGCTTCAGTGTTCTAAAATTGGTCCAATAATAGTTTTATTGACCTCCCTAATCAACATAATCTTAAAATACTGATTGTTTCCCAGACATTCGGTATAAGTGTGATAATGTATTATTCATTTACTTATGTGAATATACACTTGTTCTCATCTTGTGCTTATATATGTATTTGTCCTTATTGTATTGTATTGTAAGCTAGGATAGTTGGTGACGATAGAAATAGGTGACACCAGGGACCAGTTACAACAGGCTGCTGATCATGCATGACAGATATCAAACAGGGTGGTTTACAGAGCCCATACTGAATTGCTACTACTATGTTTTTATTGAAATACGAGTTGGAAATAGATCAAAAATAATAATCAGAAATGATATTTTTTCAAATTACAAATACAGGTATTGTCAAATTTAAGTGCGACCCCATTAGATGAGACACCCCTGGTTGTAAGTTCACTAGTCTTTCGGTAATCCAGCAGATATCGGATCTGAACACTGCTGGGTTACCAAAAATACCGGATTTCTAGAAATCACTAATGACGAGGCATTAAAATGTCGGAGAAGTGAAGTACCAGATTATAGAGGGGAGTACTATATCTTCTTTATTATTCTTGCCTTTTACCCTCCATAACAAACTACACTTTAGCTATGGATTATAGTGCATTTTTAATAAATGAATAATTTACCATCAGTGAATGATCCTCAAATCTCCAATGAAATAAAGTATATAGCAATTGTGCGACTCTTATGAAGAAACTTCTATCCAATTCAAAAATTGTGGGAAAAACATTATTTCATCTACTTCCTTAGTTTTATATTCCATAATTCTATATAACCAACACAATTCAAATTCACAAAATGGGATGGCGATCACTGTGGTGTTATGCATGTGGTGTGGTGTTATGTATTTCGTATTTTATTGCCGTTTCTCCTCATTACTATTACTGAATACTAATGCGCTAATTTATAAATTAGGAATCTATTCTAACTTGTCATCTATTGTTGATTTTCTGGTAATAACGGTCATGTACTTATTGGATCTTATATCTGCATATATTATATAAATAGCATGCAATCGGACATATGGTTCTTCAACTATATACATTTTCATTTAATACGTTTACTCGAAATATTTTTTTAACTTATATTTGCACCCAGGCGGACCGGAACGCATGAAGAAATCAATCTATTCAGATGTGTACATTTGATGTTCCCGCTGTTCATTTCTACCAACTCGCAGTATATGTGTGAAAGTGTGCGTATGTGTGGGTGATGAGATTGTGGTGGAAACCGACCGCAACTGGCGGTAACCCTGATTTTATTAAGATAAGTGTATTGGAGTTACATTTTACTAGTGGCGACATCTATATTTTTATTGCCTCCATTCTTGCATGTCAGCAATTACAGGGGACCCTTAAATAAACAAACGTGCCAACTATCATCAAAATCTGTGATCATGGGTGTCATGGTGTGGTTGAACAGAAAAATGGAAAAAAATGGTGATGTGGCCATCATGTTACTTTCTCCGACTTGATAGTATCATTTATATTTACGCTTTCGTGGTTTATTTTCAATTTAAAGATACATCGAGCGTTTTATAGACATGGATGTAACTGACGTTTAAAACGTCAAAATTATGAAAGAGAAAAATTATACTTCAAATTCAAAAACTCAATTTACTCAAAAACCAAAGAGATTTCGAAAAAAACTTATTCTTTATAAGTTGTTCATTTTTGCATTCTCTACAATTATTATTAACATAAATTTGCTGTAACTATTATCGCTTCATAATTATAAACAAAAATTTAAAAAATAATAATTTTTTCTCGAAAATGATTTTATGAAAAATATTTTCAAACAAAACATGTTCATTTATTTGTTGTCTTCAATATTTGTTTAAATGCTTTTGTGATATTTTTCATATTAAAAAAAAAACAAAAAACAATTAAGGTAAACACCCACTTCCGGTATACGGAATTTTACTGAAAGCTTTTCAGTTCTTCAGATTATCAAATAAGACTCATGTTCAAAGTTTCATATCAATTGCTCCATTAGTTTTTTAGATACAGCGAGCACAGGCAGACACACACACAGAAATTATTGAAACGGCACCTAGGGACCCCAAAACGGATTTGAGTAAAACAAATATTTGGAAAAAAAATCACGATCACTATACTTTCTCGTACTTCGTAACGGAGAAAGTAAAAATATATGGATGGATACAGAAAAATTACATGTTTTAAAATATATAAAAATACACGCGGTGTTCTATTTAATATTAAAAAGTTGATAATATTTCCGGTTAAAGCTACGCGCACACTTGTCGCAATCGGACGGACGGCACGCATCGGCAAAAATTGGTTAACACAGTTGTAAACGAGTCAACGCACATTTATCGATACGGCATGGAACGGATAAATGTGCGTTGACTCGTTTACAACTGTGTTAACCAATTTTTTCCGATGCGTGCCGTACGTCCGATTCCCACAAGTGTGCACGTAGCTTAAACCGGAAGTCCAATCTAAACTATAATATGCGCATCGTATGACTCATGTAGTTTCACCAGCATGTACAAAATTGCCACACTTGTAATTTCATGGATACATACTTTGTCCGAAAAGTAATCCCAGGGAAGGAGCCCACTGGTCCCCAATCACCTCCGAGCTGAGTCATGAGAGAACCGTTTACTTGATCATAATTTTAAGTACAACTCAGAAAAACCCCGAGTAAAACTGTTGTTAGGATCAAAACAGCTTACGGGGGTTGTTTCGCGAAGGAAGAGTGCAAGTTGAGAACGATCAATGCTCAGGACGCCCTTCTTCTAGCAAAAATGACGAAAATAAAAAAATCTTTTGAATTCTGATCGCCGATTGAGTGTGGGGATGATGAGTGATAAATTAAACTTGTGCACAAAATTGTGATCAAATTTTTTTTTAATAAACAAATTGGGGTTAACCTTACTTGTTGCAGAGAGCATTAGATAAATACAATAAAACGAAATATTATATATTCAGGCTACATTTCGTTTTATTGTATTTAAAAAAAAAAAATTTTTTTTTCACAAACGGGGTTGATTTCTCAAATGCCGAAATCGTGAGAGAAATAACATTACTCTCCGTAATGAGAGAAATAACATCATTTTTCCTAATGAGAGAAATAACATTACTCTCCCTAGTGAGAGAAATCATCATTTGTCTCCCTAGGGAGAGAAGTAATAATTTCTGTCCCGGGCTTTCTCCCTCGGGATACAAATTTGCACCTCGGGAAGAATCACTCATTTCTCTCCCTTGATATATAAAATTTGCTATGCCCTTTTTGATTAATGCGACAGCCACGGATTTCGGTTCAACGTCGAAAAAAATATAAGTAATATCGGTCACGTTTTTTTTTAAAGTTTGTAATTGTTAAATGTACTTGCAGGAAGGCATTGCAAAAATTAAAAAAAAATTATGTCCTTTTTCACCTATGCGCCAGTCACAGATTTCAGTTCAATCTTAAAAAGAAGTAATATCGGTCATGGTTTTCTGACAGTTTGTAATTGTTAAATATACTTGCAGTAAGATATTGCATTTTTTTGCAATGCCCTCTTTGACTAATGCGCAGCCACGGATTTCTATTCAATTTTACAAAAAATGGTGATGTGGCCATCATGTTACTTTCTCCGACTTGATGGTATCATTTATATTTACGCTTTCATCGTTTATTTTCAATTTAAATCATATTTTAAATGCACATCGAGAGGATGACAATGACGTTTAAAACGTCAAAATTATAAAAGATGGAAAAATTATACTTCAAATATAAAAACTCAATTTATTCAAAAACTAAAGGGAATTAAAAAAAAAACTTATTCTTTGTAAGTTGTTCATTTTAGCATTCTCTACAATTATTATTAACATACATTTTCTCTAACTATTATGGTTTTATAATTATAAACCAAAAATTAAAAAGATAATAATACATTTTTTTCTCGAATAAAAATGATTTTATGAAAAATGTTTTCAAGCAAAAGATGTTCATTTCTTTGTTGTCTTCAAAGTTTGTTTAAATGTTTTTGTGATAATTTTCATATTTAAGAAAATATTGGCAAAAAACAAAAAACAGTTGAGGTAAACGCCCACTTCCGGTGTACGAAATTTTACCAAAAGCTTTTCAGTTCTTCATATTATCAAATAAGACGGATGTTAAAAGTTTCATATCAATTGCTCTATTAGTTTTTGAGGTACAGCGCGCACATACAGACACACACACACAGACACACACACAAACAGACACACACACACAAAAATTTTTTCCAGAAATTGTTGAAATGGCATCTAGGGACCCCAAAACGGATATTTCCATAAAAAAAAATTTTGGAAAAAAAATCACGATCACAATACTTTCTCGTACTTCGTAACGGAGAAAGTAAAAATATAATAAATAATACGGATCACGGGTTTTGATAATTTGCAATTAAATATACTTGCAGGAAGGCATTGTAAAAATAGAAACGGACTGTATAAATAAAATTTTAAAATAGTACCCACTTTTAGGTGGATGCGCCGGGAAATAAATGGCTTCTTGTCGGTATTCCTGGAAGCTTCATTATGACCAGTCGCACGGCTCTCATTATCATGGAGTACGTGACTAAACACGGCATTTCTACGATTCCCCAGCTACCTTACAGCCCAGATATCGCTCCACCAGACTTCTTTTTCTTTCCTCGCCTCAACAGGAGTCTGAGGGGACATCAACATGGTTCAGTACAGGGATTCATGAAGCTGTGACGAGGGAGCTGAATGAGATTCCAGCTTGTGTAACTGCAGGCCCCCTAAGGGCCCTACTTCGAAAGTATTTTTTTTTTCACGAATGGGTCCTACTACTTCTCGGACATACCCTGTATATACATAAGCGTGACCAGACATACCCGCACAGGAAGACTGCTCGCGCGAAAACTGCGCACAGAAAACTGCGCACACGAAAATTACTCACACAGAATAATGCTCACTCGGAAAACTCCGCACACAGAAAATAACGCACAGTAATAATTGCGCACACGAAAATTGCTCACACTGAAAATGCTTACATTACTCACTTTTATCAATTCTCACAGGCTGCGCACAACAAATATTTTTGCTGTAATTATTACATTTCATAAAGCAACAATGACTGTGTTTTTACTGTAATTTTTGAAAATGTGTTTATTTTTGGGTGTAATAAATTTTTGAAACTTATTGTTTAAAAAAATACTGATATGATACAAAACATCTACCTTCAGAAGTAACTACGATTTTTGAAAATGCGTTATGAATTTTTGATATTTTTTTAAGTTGTCGAATATTTGAACAAAGAGAAAAAGAAAAAAAAACTGATATGATTGAATTCCTTAAAAAAAACTCGAATGCAATAATATATTTAACTTTAAAATTAAATTTGATTTTTGAAAATGAATCAATTTTTGTTAAACACATCGTAAACAAAATTGAGTTCCTCAAATATTTTGATACATCCACAGAACGACTGCTTTTAAAATTTTAAAACTAACTGTAATTTTTGAAAATGTGTTTATTTTTGGATGTACTAAATTTTTAAAAATCAATTTAAAAAACTATTGATATAATACGAAACATCTGCCTTTAGAATTAACTACGATTTTTAAAAATGTATCAATTTTTGCGTGAGTTGTGAATTTTTGATTTTTTTTTTAAAGAAAAATAGAAGAAAAAAATACTGATATGATTGAATTCCTTAAAAAAAGCTCTAATGCATTTAACTTTAAAATTAACATTGATTTTTGAAATCGAGTTATGAATTTTTGAAAATTAATATTTTAAGTTAAGTAATAAAATTTGTAAAATCCTACAAGTGTAAAGAATTTTAAATTTATTTAAACTTTAAAATTTGTACTGCGTGATAAAAAAATCAGAAAAAATATATTGAATTGCCGTGGAATTTATAAAATTATAAAGTGTAACGAGTTTTAAATTCCAATCAAAATTAAATTTCTGCATTGGTTTAATCATTGAATTTATGAGCCGAATTTGCTTTAAAAGATTAAGATCTATAAACAGAACAATACATGTCTGATTTTCCGTTAAAACAATTGCCAAATCATAGCTGAAACCAAATGACAACATTCTAAACATTGTCTGGGGAAACGAAATGTGCATTCCACGAATTTAAAAGTTGTAAAAAAATTATTAAAACTTCTATGTAAAAAAATAGACATTTTTGATTTCTCATCTTAGGTTAAAACAAAACAGCAATTTCCCAAACTGAAAATGGCAGAATAAAAATTGCATAGAATAGAATAGAAAAAAATAATGAAAGGATAAATTCGTTTTAAGAGTTTAAAATTAATTGAAAAAATTATAGATTTCTGATTGCGGATAAAAATGAGCGCCAAATCCGAGATTGAAAAGAAACAGCAACATACCAAAATCGAAAATTGTACGATTTAAAAAATTAATCATTGAATGAATATTTTTTTAAATTGGTTAGCACCAGAAAATAAACCCATTAGATGGCGAGAAAACTAACTGCAAGTGGTATTTGGTAAGAAGGTAAATGTAATTATAAGATTCTGTACGATTTGTCAATAAGCTATTGGCCCGATGGTCTCTCTACTAATGCCGTATTTTTATATACATTATTGTAGCATAACATAAATGAACTATTGGCCTGATGGTCTCTACTATTCAGATATTATTAGATCGCATTGAAAAAATTATTATTGTGAATAATTTATTCAATAAATTTTAGATAAATGAGCTA
This sequence comes from Ocypus olens, assembly GCA_910593695.2. Lineage (NCBI taxonomy): Eukaryota > Metazoa > Arthropoda > Insecta > Coleoptera > Staphylinidae > Ocypus > Ocypus olens. Next base: position 38,841,799 of record OU343058.1, read on the forward strand.
TTGACGTGATGGTCTCTCTACTATCGTTATTTGTGTTAAGAAATATTATTAAATTACATTGAAAAATTCACAATAAATTATTCATTCAATAAAGTTTAATTAATTTCATTTAATCGCTTACCAACAGTAGGAACTATCTTGATAACTGATAATCCATTTCCATTAATGTAATTTTTAATATTCTACACACACTAAAACACGCGAACACTCACTCACTCGGTGGAAGGTAAACTGCCGAATTGAACGGTTTTCGATGACTAAAACGGGATTTAATCTGGAATGCGTTCGTGTATCGTAGATAAGGATTGATAACAGATGACGGAATAATGTGTTTTTGCCGGATGTTAATTGCCTCCGGGGTAAAGGTCAAATGATTCGGCGGTTCGCACCTGGCAAAATTTTCCAGTTCTACGGTTGAGTTTGTTCGTTGTTTTAGATGTTAACAGCGCGACGGAGTGTTATTCTTGAATTTTAATTTTTGAGTTCACTGGAATTTGAAATGCTTTCATTTGATCAGGCTGCGAAGTTGTGAAAATTTCCAACAAGTTCGCCGACTCGAAAAAAATAGAAAAATAACAGCCATGGACGTTAAAGTTTCTAAAATAGAAAAAATTTTAGATTATGATTTCGTGAAAATCCACTTACACCTCTTCAGTGGATTTTAAAATACTTTCATTTGATCAGGCGGAGAAGTTGTGAAAATTGAAATATACGAAACAGCAGAATTAATCGTTTATTAATACACGCACTGTAGCGTAAATGTAGTATAAGCTTTGGAGTATTACAACCCTCTATTAGAATCTTCCAAACACATGCATATAGATACAGTAAAATTTAATTCTAATCAAGATCTTAAATGTTCAAACCTTAATAAAACAAAAAAGAAAACAAATTTAACATACTTGTGATGGCATTATCATTAAATTGTTTATTCAAATTAATATATTAGACATTTATACTTTTAAAACCACATTGTTGCTTTTAAACTAATGTAAAATGTAATCATTATAGCAAAAATATTTGTTGTGCGCACCCTGTGAGGATTGGATTGATAAAAGTGAGTAATTTTCCGTGTGAGCATTTTCAGTGTGAGCAATTTTCGTGTGCGCAATTATCACTGTGCGTTATTTTCTGTGTGCGCAGTTTTCCGTGTGAGGAGTTTTCGTGTACAGAGTTTTCGCTGCGCGCAGTTTTCACGTGAGCAGTCTTTCCGTGCGGATGTATCACCGAACCATATAGAAGTTGTTGAAACAATGGATTTTTTTTAAGTAAACTTTCTTCATAATTTCTTCAATTTACCTAATATTTGTTTTAAATCGACTTTGGCCTATTTTTCTGACACTCTTCCTTCGGTCTATTGAGATCAATCAACATTTTTTTAATGTCAATTTATCAAGTCCGGACCAAATGATTAAAGTAAATTAAATTAATATTACTTGAATTAAAACAGGTTGCTACTTTTTATTTCATTTATTTATAAAATAAAGCTTTGGTATAAACTCTATGTTGACAGATGCCTTAGATGATATTGTTATGGTGTTTACTCTTCTGACAAAATGTAATTTCGTGGCGGTTATCATAGCACAAAATGTTCAACAACGTCTACATACTGCTACAAGGGCGTGAAGGGAAAGCACGGAGTTCGCCAATCCTTCAGTCCTTATTATAATTCTAGTACTGTACAAAGCTATTTATTTCCTTTATACAATTGGTATTGATTCAAACTTACTCTATTTTTATCTCTAAGTTTACTGAAAATGGAAGAGCATACAACTTAGGTGGTGATGGCATAATATTCAACCATTAATATTTAAGCACACCAAATACGCGGGCAACGCGGTGGTAATAATTAACGTTTAAAATTCGCACACGAGATCCTTGATCAAGATTTAATAAGCATAATATTGACAATTTTTTCGGATGAATGTTTGAAGTTTACTATTAAAATCATTATTGTTTGCTCCATAATCTCGGCGAATTAATATATTTGGTGCTTGCATACTTGAGCAAATAACCTTTAAAACCTATTGTATTGTATAGAATGTTTATCGTTGAAGCGCACGAAATGCTCGCTAACACGATAACATATATACAGGGTATCAGGGGCGGCTCGTTATGTAGAGCCAAGAAGCCATGGCACTACCTCTAATTTCAAGCCCAGCAACAATTGTTTGGTCATTCTAAAAACACTTATTCGTCATTTTAAATGTTTAAGCCAGATAAATACTTACAAAACAATTGGCTTTGAAGAATGTGAAGAAGAATACACATTTTTAGTTTTCCGTGTGTTTTGTTCGAAGGTAAGAACGTGAAGTCAATTTTGTTTTTGAAATAAATTTAGAATAGATTGAAATAGATTAAAAATTCGTACATGTATGTCATGCACTCATTAAAAACCGGCGTCTAATTGTTATTTTTTTATTTTTTGAGGATAATTCCTGAACCAAAATTCGGCAAATTCTCCCAACAATTATCAAATAGATGCAGATACAGGAAACATTTAATTTGTAGTTCAATTAGGTTTAGATAATTCTTGAGCGAAAGGACAGATTTAGAAAATTCTTTCAGCAACGTCTTATATTCATCCGAAAGATGTAGATATAACTAACAAATTAAATTCGTTGTTCAATTGTTTTCTGCGTTTCATAGGATAAGTAAGTCTTCGACAGTTATAAAAACACATTATGCTAGATTAATCTGTCAAAATTTCAGACACCTGTCCAATTAAATGTGGAATTTATAGAGAAGTTGATGAAAAAAGTGCATTTTTAGCGTTCAAAATTTGCTTTCCAGGACATCTATTTTGGTTACTCCAAATTTTTAATAAATTTCTTTGAGCAATTTTGAAGGCACATTATTTGCGAATAACCTGACAACATTTTAGACAACCATCGTAAGAAAAACAGAATTTACAGAGCAATTTCTGAAAAATATGTGTTTTTCAGTGATAAAAATGTGCCTTCTGGCCCAGTTGTTTGTCTTTTGGCAATTAAATACACGTTATGCAACATTAATCTTTCAAAATTTTAAACACCTGTCAAATTAAATGTGGAATTTATGTAGAAATTTATGGAAAAAGTGCTTTCTACCACAGCTATTTTGGTTACTGCAAAATTTTATTAAATTTCTTTAAGCTTTCTAAAAGCACGTTACTTGTGAATAAGCAGACAACATTTTAAACATCTATTGTAAAAAATATAGAATTGACAGAGCAGTTTCTAAAAAATGTACATTTTTTGGTGATAAAAATTTGTCTCCCGCCGCACTTGTTTTTCTTACCGCAAAATTTCGATAATTTTCTTTTGGCAATTATAAAGACACGTTATATAAGAATAAACTGTCCAAATTTTGACACCTGTTGAATTAAATGTGGAATTTATAGAGAAATTTATGGAAAAAGAGCATTTTTTGTGTTCAAAATTTGCTTTCTAGCACAACCATTTTGGTTACTCCAAATTTTTGATAAATTTCTTTGAGCAATTTTAAAGGCACGTTATCTGTGAATAATCTGACAAAATTTTAGGCAACCATTGTAAGAAATACAGAATTTACAAAGCAATTTCTGAAAAATGTGCATTTTTCGGTGATAAAAATGTTGTTTGTCTTACCGCAGTTTTTTGGCAATTATAAATATACGTTATGCAACATTAATCTGTCAAAATTTCAAACACCTGTCAAATTAAATGTGGAATTTATGGAGAAATTTATGGAAAAAGTGCATTTTTAGTGATCAAAAATGTGTTTTCTGGCATAGCTATTTTGGTAAGTGCAAAATTTAATTAAATATATTTAAGCTTTCCAAAGCCACGTTACTTGTGAATAATCAGATACAATTTTAAACATCTATTGTAAGAAATAAAAAATTGACAAAGCTATATCTGAAATAATAAACATTTTTGGTGATAAAAAATTGTCTCTCGCCGCTGTTGTTTTTCTTACCGCAAAGTTTCGATAATTTTCTTTTGGCAATTATAGAGACAAGTTATGGAAGATTCATTTGTCGAAATTTCAGACACCTGCCAAATGAAATGTGGAATTTATAAAGAAATTTATGGAAAAAGTGCATTTTTTGTGATCGAAATTTGCTTTCTAGCACAGCTATTTTGATTACTCCAAAGTTCGGATAAATTTTTTTGAACAATTATAATGGCACGTTATTCGTGATTAATCTGCCTAAATTTTAGACATCTATTATAACAAATATTGTTGCTATGAACGGATGACCAAATTTGGCAACTTCTTTCAGGAAAGTGATGTACTCATCGAATAGATGCAGATAAGACCAAAACAATTAAATTTTTCATTTAATTGTTTTCCGGTAACCCTCGTAACTCTTGAACGGATAAACAGATATTGAAATTTCCTCCAGAAAACGATTGCAATCACAGAATAGACGTATAAAATATAAGAAAATAAATTCGTTGTTCAATTGTTTTGTGATTTTGACAAGAACAAAATAGCAGATTTTAAAAATTAGTCAAGAAATCGGATAGATGCAGATAAGACCAAAAAATTAAATGTTCCTTCAATTGCTCAGAATTAGAATTAAGATTATTCATGGACAGAACGATACAAAATGATCTAAACAGAACATCCGAGGCGGTGGGATATATTGTATACTAAGTGGTTCTACCATTAAAATGTTCCACGAGCCGCCACTACAGGGTATACACACTAAACTGGTTACACACATACGAACACAGGGATAAGCACAAACCACTCAAGCACGCATCTTCATATGTTTATAACAATATGCTAAAGCCCCGATTTTTGGTGTCAAAATACCTATAAGCTATTTCTCGTGTTATTTTTATAATTTTATAAAAATTAGAATTTTTAGGTGGATGATTCCAATCTCTTTGTTAGGAGTGAACTAACCGCAATCGCATAAGCTGGACTAGTATTGGCATCGTTGAGAAACACGGCGTTTTTATAAATTCTGGTCACTTTTCAGGATATTGACTGGCAATGTGTATAGTACGAGAATGCGGAACTGTCTCTGTAAATCCGGACCAAATGGTCAGCCTAAAGATGAGTTGATTGAACTCTTATTGTACATATGCAGAATTGACTGTGTATTCAATTCTAGCCAAAAAAATATTGCATGTTTATTTAATCTGCCCGAAAGTAAATATTTTATGCCTGAATAACAGAGCTTTTTATGCAGGTTCCAATATTTACAAATTCGTCTATAGCAAACTGAATCATTTATAATTAAACCCGACGTAGTTCATTATTTTTCGGGATTTCAAACATGTCCGTTCGTGCGCGATAATTCAGTACATAAATAGCTATTTTATGTGAAGCTTTGTTTCTTTTGTGGTATACGCAATAAAAATCTCGAGGTAATTGATTAGTTTATAGAACGTAAATGATCTCAAAGTAAATAGAGATGCATATAAAACTGAATAATAAATACCCCACATTGTTTTCTTATAATGGATTTTATAATTTATGACTGTTGTTACATTGTTTTAAATTATAAATGGAGCAACATTATTATTACATCACAATTATTACTAACCAATTTACAAGAATTCGAATTGAATCATCAGAAATACATTTAAAATACCCCAGTATTTTCTATTTACAGATATTTTCTTAAAATGAGTATTTTTTGGTATTATTGATTTTTCTTTTTGCATAACTGCTTATTTACGATATATGATGACATTTCGTGACTGAACGGAATAGTCTGAAATAGATTAAAATCAAATATATTCAAAACAAAAGTAAAAGGATTTCTAGTAAACAAATGCTACCATGGCTTTTCTGAATTTCTACGAATTTCTACAAGACCTTGGATTAATATATTGTTGCATTCTATTTGTAGTTGTTATATTTCGTCCGTAATTTGCGCTAAATTTGTACAATTTGTACATTTTATACCCATTTTATTTCCTCAGTCCCTTTACACTGATATATTATAACATAATATTTTTATTTTTGTGTTTATATGGTGTACCCAATATTTTATCAATTCTAATGGGTTGCATTGACTATGGGACTATGTTTAAACTCCAAAAAGAAAAAATTCAAGACGTTAAAATCGGGCCTATTAAATTTCCGTCATAAATTCCGAAACATTTATTACAAAACGGCCTACCACTTCAAGACCTGTCTTGTATTTTCTGGATAATGTTCATTATTGCGATGAAATACGCCACTCTTTGTGAATTTGCATTCATCTGTTCAAATAATGTTTAAAAAAATATATCATCTTCATTGCACTTTTGTAGCAATCAATTACAAAATGCGTCTTCAATTGTCACCAGGTGCAATATAATGATGGCTATTAATCACGAGAACGATGTTTGCGGAACGAGCCGTAGGCGAATGGAGCAAATCGTCTGAGTGATTAATAGCCATTACATGCGAGTTGTACACTATACTTTGTTCACGAAAATTATAATCAAAATTAAAATCAAAATCAAAATAAAAAAAAACAAAAACAAAATCAAAATTAAAATCGAAATTCAAGTTGTAATTACAATTACAATTGAAAAAAAAAATTAAAAACAGTATTAAACAGGGTAAACAAAATATTGTCATAAATCGCATTCTATGTATTAAAGCGCGAATTAGCGTGTTTAATAACCATATTAAACACGCAAATGCGTGTGCGTGTTAAATAACCATATTAAACACGCAAATGCGTATTTAATGAAATTGAGTGTTAAATGTATCCCATTAATGCTGCCCATTCAATTAAATAATGTGCACATTATAACATTTTCGTGAACAAATGAATTTTATATTGTTTACGATAGAATTTATTTTAAATTCTCGGTACTTGCGTTGGCGGCAAATTTAATCCAGCTGCTACTTCGTATTTTGATTTGCGTGAAATATGTTATGCAAGTAAACGTAAAATTAATGAATTAAGATACATTTATTCCTACCATTTTCAAAATATGATTACGATCTTATTGATTATTTTTATTACCGTATGGTATGCGACAATTTTTTTAATTGTTTCTAATTCCATGGCACAGATGATTTTTGGTAAGCTCTACATAGATTGCCAATACAAGTGTTTAAACGATTATATGATCATTTATGAAATTAAATGTATGTTGTGTTATATTGTTGTCATCGCAATAAATTGAGCATTCAGATGTGATAAAAATATAGCTTTCATAAGAAATAAGAAAGTTGATGATGGTTCAAAAGAAACAAAACATATTACAAAGAAAAATATTACGCCATCTATTAGATAATAAAAAAGTGCCATAAGAACGTCTTTTCGTTTTTAACTATCTCTTAAACTGAAAATCAGTTTTTTTTCAGTTTTTTTAACACTCGAAAACAAAATTTTTCAATGAATTTATTTTTTTCAACGGATTATTAATCAGCATAAAATGCTGCAGATGTGCCGAATTTAAACATACCATCTATCTCTTCTATTAAGCGAGATCCCCATGGTGAGCCTCGAATTTGAAACACCCTGTATATCGTTCTTTTTTCAAAAAATAGGTGGGATTTCAAAACAAAAACTTATTTCTTATTTTGGCATTTTTTATAATTCTTGTTTATACAGGGTGACCGTTTTTGGAGCTCAAGCATGGGGATCTCGGTTATTTGAAGAGATACAGGTCGATTAAATTAGGGCAAAGTTGCCCGATCTGGAGTGTAACATAATGCCGTTTTGAAACATAAAATATTCCGACTACTTCCGAAGATATCCGAAAAAAATCGAAATTTTCAAAAAATGTTTTTATTTTTTTGCGAGACTATTTATAGAGATACTTCAAAATAATTGACACTTTATCACTGCCACTTTGTATGCTCTACAACGTGGTGATATAATAATAAAAATTCGACGTTTCGATTTTCCGGAAAGATCAACTTTGTTTTTTCTTATGAGCGCCATCTTATATTTTTACATTTTCAAATACAGATTTTTTTTCTGATTTATTTTATTTAACTATTTAACTATTTTAATGTGGTGAATCCTGGATACAAGCAAACAACTGACCTGTTACGACGCCTGAAAGAAATATCCTAAGAAGAACGAAGAGACCTGATGGAACATTGCACCTGGACAAGACCCTAATACCCGATTGTTATGATATTTTTATATTTGATAATTTTGTTAAAAATAATGTATATAATTATTCTGTTAAATATATTTTTTCCATATAGGCCTATTTTTATTTTTATTTTTTGAAATACAACCTTTTTTCTTTTACCAAAACCAGTAACTTCTTCATTTATGTACTATCTAAAAGTATAATCAATTATGTGCTCAAAAAAACATAATTGATTATATTTTTAGTGTTATTAAATTGAAATATATCGTATAGACGAGTATAACATTTTTAAATTTTGGCGGAAATCGTAATAATTTGCCACCCCGACACCAGGCGGCGCCAAAAATCGTGTTTCTGAAATTTAACATGCAGGTTTCATTTCTAAAGGTATGTGTTCTGTGCTTGTATCTCTTAAAATAACCGAAATCCCCATGCTTGAGCTCCAAAAACGGGCAACCTGTATAAGTTTGATGTAACTATAATCATTTCATAATTACAGACCAAAAAGTGAACATTTTTATTTTTATATTGTTTCTACCATCATTTTAGGTAAACCATTTTAATTTTGATAATTGTTTTCTTGCAGAAAAATACTTTTTTTAATTCCATAATTAGTAAATGGGTTTAAAATAAAAAAAAAAACCGTTCGATGTCAGTCACAGTTCTTGCTCGAATGACCTGAAAATTGCGCAATTCATTCTTAAAAATTCGTTTTTAAAAACAAACCCGTCTTTAAAATGAAGGAGGTGTGACTCTTGGGGGATGTTTTCGTATAAAAGAGTAAATAACTAAACAATTGATGATCAAAACATCCTAGTAGCTCTATCTAAATATTGAACAAAATTCTGGACGTTCCATTAAAAAAAAAATAACTCTGGTGTCTCATTTAAAAATAGAACACCCTGCATACATGAACAAATTTTTAAAACATGCACTCAGACACGATCTATGATAATTCAAAAACAGATGTTTCTCAAAGCTTTTAGTGTGGGCATACGTTTGGTACACCACGAATGTCCGACATGACATGTATTTCTAAAATGACATAAGTGAAAAATTAATGTTTTCCCCGCTCTGCTCTTTAAGCACTCGTTCACAACATTCACCAGTTTATCCTAAAAGTCTTCAAAAATTGTTATCACAACCAGTATTTTCCCCCGGAATTGAAGTAAGGTCTTATTTCTCGCAGTTCCAAACCCGGCAACGACCCTTATTTCCAATTATCGTCCTATATCACTTCTCCCGGTAATAGGCAAACGTTTTGAATCCCTTCTAAAGTAAAAGATCCTGGAAATATCCCTCAACTTCATACCTCAATACCAGTGTAGATTCCTTCCTGAAGAGCAACCACACTTCCGTTAACCATACTCACATCAAATATCCAAACCTAATACCACGAAGGCCAAAAATTAATCGATATGTTTTTAGACATAAAAAAGCATTAGATTCGGTTTGGCATTTGCTCATCCTTAATTTGCCTTATTATTTTGATCAACAATTTCCTTTTCAATAGACCTGCTCAAATGAAAGTCCGCCATTACGCTCCTTCTCATTCTTTATTAAATAAGATGACCCACATCGCGAATGGCCTTAAATGTCGATGCGCCTTAACCCCAAAATTTAAGGCTCTCCCTATCACCTCGTTTAAATAATTTATACTGCTCCAATATTTATAACCTGGACCCTTTATTCTTTAACCCTTCGCAATGTTCCTGCTATTCGCCGATGACACGGCTCTTGTATGCCATTCTGCCACCTTAGAAAACTCCAAAAAGTTTCTCCAAATATTCATAGACTCTAGAGATTTGGTACTCTAAATAGCCAATTCAAATAAACCCCATAAAATCCCAAAAACTGCTCATTCCTCGAATTTTGCCCACCCTGTACATAATATATCGAATTGTAAATACTTTTTTTGTGTTTCAATAAAGATGTAATTTTCTCTCTCTCTCTCTCTCTCTCTCTAGGAAGTGACCTTAACAAAAACAATTAAAATGAATTGAAAAATTCATTATGTTTAACCAAAACTAATTAGTTCTGGTTAAAATATAATGAATTTTGCAATTCAGTTTAATTGTATATTATCACGTAGTAGCGGTCGCAACCATCCTCTTCAAAAAACAATTACACTCTTAACAACTTTGCTCTCTTTCGGGCGGGATTTAAAGATAATTTAATTTGGTACACTTTTGATGTTAAAAATGTTCGACTATTGTCACATTAGAAATACGTTTGCGGTGTACTAATCACATTTCATTGGTGAAATTTACCATTTTCTGATTAACCATTAATATAAAAATATTTTCTTAAATATCAAGTTGGTTTTTAAGTTTTGCCTCATTCTATTTTAACATATAATCTACTAACAGCTCATCTCAAAAGTAGACTTAGATAAACAATGAAATATTATTTCCCAGTGCACAACCGAGGACCGGTTTCGATCTTATTAATCTCATCATCCCAGTACAGACGCTGACAGGGAAACGATTGTTTACCACTCAATTAAGGAATTTGTGCCACGTTTAGATAATAGATGTCGCCTGTATGGTGTATCTATCTTAATATTCTTATACCGTGTAAAGTCTCTAGAGCTTGGGGCCTTTTTCGTGAGACACACGGTATATTAAAAAGGAGTTTGTCTCGGTATTGCATTGAGGTTTGCTGTTTAAAATGCTAGAAACTAAACATCCATTTTTATACACTACACCTCTAACGGTTTTCTATCTGACCGAATTTTAATCAATTTGGAAATTTTTGAAATGAGAAAAAAATCTTTTTCCAAGGTACCTTAAAAAGCACCATAAAAATTGAATAGTTAGCTCAACTCAAAAGTTTTTAAAACTCGAAATATATCAATATATCCCTATTCAGCAATTACTCAAAGGATACAGAAATTTAATTCGAATTGCTTTTAAAATAAGCAAGTTATAGGGGAAAATAAAAAATAAGCACTATTGGAACGCTTTTTTTTTACATTTTTTATGCGTAGTTTATAATACACATTAAAATGTCCATAACTTTTATTGGGCTAAATTTAACCGTTTCTGAGTTATTCTGGTTTTTAGGGCAAAAACAAGCAATATTTTATTTTGTCACAGAAAAATAATAAGTTGATATTTTAAAATTATCGAAATGTTTTTGATCAATAGAAATGTTATATTTTTAGATGATTAAGTTTGTTTAATAGGCAATTAAATTCTATTTTTATGAAGTAAGAAGATCTTCGCTTAATGTAAACACAATAGTTTTGATAAGTTTAAACAAATATAAATAATCAAGAGTATGGTTGTGACTGTTACTACAAATATTAGTATTTGAATCAGTTTTACTAAAAACAAATAACTTATTGAAACAACTACTTTTTTATTTGTATTTAGTCTTAATAAGACTTAATTTTGCAGAAGTACCAACAGGTTGAATATTTATACAGGGTCTGCCCAAAAGTTGCGGTATTGAATTTCCACAGCCGCTCACGTGCGCTTGAGCGGCGCGGCTTCTGGCGGAAAAAGGGGTAAGGGATCTTGGGTAGAGAATGCCACTGTCGGCAGTCGCCTGTGAGCAGTGGTTGAGCAAAGATCGTGCTTAGCACAAAGTGTATCACCATACCCTCGTCGAAAGAACGATGGCGCAGAATTTGGAGCAGCGTTACGCAATTAAATTTCGCGTTAAACTTGGAAAAAATGGCGCAGTTGCGCTAAAACTGCTTAGGCAAGCCTTCGCGGAGAACACAATATCCCAGAACCGAAGTGGCACAAGAAGTTCCTGGAGGGCTGGGAGACCGTCGACGTCGACGAGCGCTCGGGGCGCCCGTCAAAGTCAAAAAGTGACTGATACGATCCAGAAAGTGCGACAACTTTTGGGCATAGATCAACGAATGAGTATTCGGATGTTAGCCGAAGTAAGTGGCGTAGCCAAATCAGTTGTTCGCCGCATTTTAACAGAGGATTTTGACATGAGGATGATCTGACCCAAGATGGTGCAGAAAGTTCTCACCGACGATATGAAGAAACAGCGCTTGGAATTGCTCGATCACTACGATTGGTGACAGAAGATGAAACTTGGATTTCCACGGGAAGCTGGAGGGGGTAAAAGAAGCTTCGACGGCCTATCTACGAGAGATCCCTGCTGAGGCCTTCCAGGATGCCTACGAAGGGTGGGTGTAGCGTTGGAAATTGTGCATCGAGTTGTGGGCAGAGTACTTTGAAAAGTTCTAAAGATAATGTAAATTTATGTTCAATAAATTAATTTAAAAAATACCGGCACTTTTGGGACAGACCCTGTATGTTCAGACTATTTTTCGTCTTGATTGAATTTATTCACTGAGGGTTTTCATTTTTAATAATTTTTCTGTTCAGTATAAATAAACAAGTGCAATTTATAAAAGTAGATTGTATTGAAATATAAATATGTCGTACGTAATTTAAAAAGATAAAAATAACAGCATTAGACACGAACATAAAAGACGGAAAGCTTTCGGTTACCCGGATTATAGCTTCGGTCGTGCTCTTTGAAAACAAACAACGCAGTCTCCAGAAAAATATGATTAACCTCATTTTTCAATACTCACTTTAGTTGTCCAATTTCATGGAAGTTTATCCTTTAATATAATGTAACTCACATTTGTTTTTTTTTTATATGTCGCGTCTGTAATAAAACTATTACACCACCCAAGCTATATCATAATAATTTATTGCTTTTACAATAAGAGCGCTTGCCCATAATTTAATGTTTATTTTCTCCGTGACGAAGTACGGAAAAGTATTGTGATCGTGAAAATTGCTTAGAATAAAAAAAAAATAACAGAAATGCCCATTTTGAGATTCCGAGGGAGTAACCTGTTAACAGTTGTTTGTGCATTTTGACTGAAAGGTTGAGCCAGTTTAAAGAGTATGGAAAAAATAGGAGGTATATTTTTCTGGAAAAAAAAATTGCACTAATGGAATGTGTATTTTAGAAATTTTTCTGCATTGTTAGTTTCCCAAGAATCCTCTGGGGATTTTCAAATTATTTTTTTTTTGCAAAAGTATCTTAGAAAGGATGTAGTACGTATTTTATGTTTATAATTCTTCAGGTAACTCACTTATATATTAATGTTTGAATTTATGGCACTACTAAAAAATAAAATACTATTGCACTTTAAACGAGTATTATTTGAAAATAAAAGTATTGAGGCATCAAACCGAGAAGGTTGCTTTGCAACAAATAAACAATATCAATAAATCAAGTTCACTATGGAAATGATCTAATGCTGGATTTTGACGCCCACCGGCTTCTTTTTTTGGATGTTATGCCAACGAGAAATTTCTTTGCTGAGTCAATATTTAAATTACGCTTCAACTAGTGTTTACAGTAAATGGCCAAATTGGAATTTGTAAGTGCACGTCTGTGACTCACGTAAATCGCCCCTGGCTCCAAATGGTCTATCAAAATAGGTTATTGATAGAATCGTCCGGTATAAATAGAATATAACCTTCACATTTGTTTCTTTTGTTTACATTATTACAATAGATTATGAATTTTTTTTTAATTTTATTGGACGATGCAATGTGTAATATATAACTTGGTCTGCTTAATTCTGCTTTCATGTTTTATTTATAACCACTATTTGTATAGACTAATATTTCAAGAAGGCGTCCAAATAAACATTACTTTTATAACAATTTTATTTAACCCGCCATTGGTGACGCAAATTTAATGGTGATGTCGGTCTCACCCACCGGGGTTTTCAACTGAAGATTTTTGAAGCGTGTTACTAATAGTTTTTTTTTTATTTATGCTCTTTGACAATAAAACAAAGATATTTAATCAAGTTAAGCTCCGCAATGCGGCAGCTACTTGAAATTGCAACAAAAAACAATAACGGAGAATAAAGTTATTCGACACATCCGGTCTCAGAGACCAGTAGGATCACCATTGGCAGATTAAGCAATATATACATGTGGTACCGAACCATCTGTATGAGGCTTTTTTGAGAAAACAGCTAGTCGTAGAGAGTTTGGACAAAGAAATATTATAAAAGCCATTTTAATTAATCGAATGATGATATTCTTATTCCCAAAAAGGTTGGCAACCAGCCGCGGTGACTAGAGCACCGTGCATATTGTACTTTTTAGACAGTGGCGTTTTAAAATGAGGGCTGCAATTGAAAATCCCGCCAGTTGTGAAGTGCGTGGTGTGATGAGGTTTCTGTTGGCGAAAATTTACAAACCGATTGAAATTTATCGCCAGATTTGTAACGTGTACGGCAACGGAATAATTAGTGAAAGCCAAGTAAGGCAGTGGTGCATTGACTTTAAAAATGGCCTAACCAATGTTCACGCTGAGGATCGCAGTGGTAGGCCTAGTCTTATGACTGATGAATTATTGGTGAAAATGAATGAAAAAATCCGTGAAAATCGTCGTTTTACGATTACGGAACTCTCAGGACATTTTCCCCAAATTTCACGGAGTTTAGTTCATGAAATCGTAGTTGGTAAACTTGGATACCACAAATTTTGTGCCAGGTGGATTCCGAAAATCCTAACGGAAGACCACAAAAACAAAAGACTTGCTGCAGCACTGACATTTCTGGAAGAGTACGACAAAAGTGGAAACCATGTTTTCGATCGTATCGTAACTGGTGACGAGAGTTGGGTATAGCACGTGACCTGTGAAACAAAACGGCAGTCGATGCAATGGGGTCACACGCATTCGCCCAAGAAACCGAAGAAGTGTCTGCAGATGCTGACAGCAAGAAAAATCATGGCTACTGTGTTTTGGGATGCTCAGGTAGTGATTTTCGTTGATTTTCTTGAACGTGGTCAAACAATCAATTCAGAGAGGTATTGCGAAACACTCCGAAAATTAAGAAGCGCGATACAAAAAAAAAGCGTCGGGGAAAACTTATAATAAAATTTTGTTTTCCATGACAACGCTCGTCCACACACAGCCAATCGTACTCAAGAGCTCTTGCGTGATTTTCGATGGGAAATTTTCAGTCATCCGCCATACAGCCCGGATTTGGTCCCGAGCGACTACCATCTGTTGCCAACGATGAAGACGTGGCTCGGTACGCAACGCTTTGACACTGCCGCTCAACTCCATGCCGGTGTAAACCAGTGGTTGAACTCGCAGGCGGCAGATTTCTACAAAAAGGGCATTGAAAAATTAGGTTTTTCACTTTGTTTATTTTTTATTTCAAAACGTCTGTCACTTTGTGGATTGCCCTCGTATATAGCTCATACAGATGAAGGTTTATTTAATTAAGACTTTAAGTCTTGCCTAAATTTAGACTTCATGTACAAAATATCCGTGGACAAGGCTATGAGAAGGGAGCCAACATGAAGAGTAAGCATGTGGGACTTCAAAATAAATTTTAACAGTTAGTTCCAGATATTTGTGCCATGTGCTGTGCAGGATTTTGAAAAAAAAAACAGTGGTTTTTGAGAGAATTATTTTCTTGAAATAAATCGACAAAGAAAATATTTCTGAAATAAATAATTCGAAAGGGATTCTAGAATTGTACAGTTACTTGTTATGTTAAAACGGTATCATGAAGTCTAATACGGAATTGACATATTTTGTAATAATAAAAATGAATTTCTTAATAATTTAAAATCGTGTTTGTTGTAAGTTTATTTGTTTATTTCGTATGACTTATTACTTAGGTATTATAAGATAGTTGATGGTACCATATTTATTTTTTTATTTTTATTTTTATATCGAAGCATCCTCTTTATTTTATATGTTTCCTTTGTAATTAGGCTTTTGCCTGTTAAAGAAATAAATATTATTATTATTATTATTATTATTATATTGACAAAACTGACGTCAAAAAGCGTATAGAAAAAATCATTTTAAAACAACAATTTGAAGGCAAATTTTCAAAAATTATGTCAATCATTGTAGGAAAATGAGTTTTTAATTAAATCAAATCACTTCATTCACCACATAAAATACAATACAATTTACAAAAACTAATATTTGTACCAAATAAATATAATAATAATAATAATGCAAAATTTAGAGAGAATGACATTTAATTTTTGTAAATATAAGGGCGAATGTTTTGAACTCAAACTTCCAAAAGTAAATTTGGAAACTATACATGATTCCGCACAAAACAATTGAAAAGTCAATTCGTAAAATCAGTGGCTTTTGTGAGAACATTCAATTTTGTTTAAAAAAATATTTTTGAAAAAAACAGTTTGAAAAAGATTTTTTCGGAATTTGAAGGAGTTTATATTGAATGTTGACATTCTTAAAAAAAAACTATAAAAACGTACAAAATATTTCTAAAAGAACATGTTGGCCTCAAACTTATAAAAAAACAATAAAATATACTAAAGGAAAAAAATTAAACACTCGAAATTCGTGAAATTTCGACCATTTTCGAACCGCCGTAACTCGACGTATTTTTAATCGATTTTGATGAATCTTTGAGGGAGAAAAACTTTGAAGTGTCTTCTTTAAAGTCATGCATGCGAACTTAAGTGTAACCCCTTTCGCCTCCTCTAGGGCAGCTGCGAAAAAAAAAGTTTTTCTAGAAACCATGTCCAACTTTGACGATGTCTACGGAGTTGGAAAAATTTTGTCGACTCGATCCACCATAAAGACATTAAAATTTAATCAATTCCCTATGCAGGACTCAAAGAACGAAGTTCCTACGACGATTTGGCACCAAGTTATGGGTGTTTGAAAAAAGTGCATTTTGTGGTTTTTCGCACATAACTCAGTGACTTTTCAACCCATAACATTATGCCATATCGTCGTAGGAACTTCGTTATTTGAGTTCTGCGCAGGTAATTGAACACATTTCAATGCCCTTTTGGTGGATCGAGTCGACACATTTTTTCCAGCTCGGTACATGTTGCCAAATGTGGACGTTTTTGGCCCAAAAACGTGTTTTTTTTTGTTCGGGGATTGAAGGGTTCGAAAAGGAATCGTTCCAATCTGAGTTTACTCCCTTAAAGTAGAGCCAAAATGGGCTTAAGTTCGCATGCATGACTTTAATTTAAAGTGTTCCTTTTTTTTGTATATTTTGTCTAAGTTGTGTTAAAAGTAATTCTAAACAATTTCATAGCAATTTCTTAAAAAGAGTAGATTAAGAAAAATGTCCAATTCTGTTTAAAAAAGTGACAAGAAGAAAATTTTTCATAATTTGAGAGTTAATTTTGTTTAAAATAGAAAATATTAAAACAAAACAATTTAAAAGTGAAATATTGTTCCCCCATCAGAACACCTACAGACCGGTTTCGACCTTTCAGGTCTCATCAGTGTAGTTAGTTGCTGATGGGGAAACGGAGATTACTATTGGAATATAAATATTCCAAGCACCGTTAAAGGTAGAAACGCCAAAGTGGCGTTTTTTTTTTAAAGAAACATGAAAATTTTTATGGGAAAAAGCAATTTGAAGGTGATTTTTCCGAATTTGAGGGAGTTAGTGTATTTCTTAAAAAAGTTAACACTAGAAGCGTACAATAATATTTCTAAAAGAACATTTTGTTCTTAACAAACATTTTTTTTCTAAAAACTGTTTTATGTACGTTGTGCTAAAAATAAATTCAAAGCAACTTTTTAAAAACAGTAGATTATGAGAAAATGTACCGGATGTTTCAGACCACCCGTCCCAAGACTTTTTCTCAAAAACGTGACATCGCAGAGCTTCAAGAAAAAAATAGCATCACCAATGCCTACCTGAAGAATTTAATGGAGGTAGTTTCGACTTCCGGAAGTTACCGGAAGTAGGCGTAACTACACTCAACTTTAGAATTTCAAATGGGGATGATACAAAAGAAATTTGCGTTATTACTAGTACTAAGTACTAAGTGAAATAACATTGGTTTAATTCAATATCCGGCGTGGCACTAGCCAGGGAAGTAGTTGTTTCAATAAGTTATTTGTTTATAGTCTTAGTAAAGATTTAATTTGCTTGCAGAGTTACGAACAGGTTGAATATTCATTTATTCAGGCTATATTTCGTTTTTTGAATTTATTTAATGCTTTCTGCAACATGTAAGGTTGTTTCTAATTTATTCAAAATGAACTAGATAAATACCCTACATTTCAATCAAAGAAATACCATTTACAGTCAAATATTCACTAGGCACAAGGACTACGATCGATAGCGTTTTAAAGAAAAGTTTGTGTAAAGGTTACAGAAGCCAGAGAGATTATGCATAAATTCCCAGTTTGGTCCTACCTTAATGAAAAACTTATTTAATAAACAACCATATAATTATGAAGGGCGGCTATTTCATTTTTACACCTGGACGGCCAAAAGCCCAGGAACGGCCCTGTACGTGACAATCCCATAAATAAATTAAAATCCGTTTAATCAACATTAATATATGTCAATCTGCAGCAAATTTGTTATTTAATCAAATCGCATTTCCGCCATTCATACGCTTGATGAATTATAACGAAATCGCTTATGGGAACATTTGGGGGTTAGTCACGTGCTCGCCAACCCCCTAATATTACTTATCAACTGTTATTGAGGGTAGCATCTATTCAGTAATGCGACCCCAACGAACTGTCAACCAAAACTGATAATGCTCTTCGTCTTGTAATTGTGTCACACAATGAGACAAGAGAACGCGCGGGGCCCGAGTGACAGATGGGCGCAAATGTACGCACACGTGTGTGCAAAGTTTCCCTAATATCTCACCATTGTCGGCCTAAACAATTATGCATTCATAATAAGAATGCCAATTGGAAAGTTTCAGCAGGGATTGCAAGCCGGATAATAAAACCAGACTTACTCGTATACGATGTGGAATAGAGAAATTGCGTTAATGATAAAAAAACCGATTTTCAGGTTTTCGTGGAATCCTAAGTAAAAACGCTGTGTTTAATGGCGTAATTTCCAGATTCCGAAAATGCCTGTTTTGGGTTCAAAAAGCGAGTTGTGCATTAGTAATAGAACCGGATATTCTTCTCCAATCGATTTTAATAAAATGTGGATATTATAGTAGCTTCATACAATATAATATAAATTATAGTACAAAATTAAATGGTTTATAGGAAGAGGGTCAATCCACATCAAATCAACCAATGTTTGCTGACAAAATTTATAAAATAAAAATTAATGAATTTTGTCGGTGACCTTTTCGAATTAAATTGGTTGATTTTATATGGATTGACCCAAAAGTGTAATGCAAAAATGAATTCATTTTTCGCAACTTTCGCACGAGTACGCGTCACTGTCGTCGGCTCCGATTCGGTTTTTTGTGTCGATTCGATTTTAAATGAATAAAAGTAAAAGGGCCCCTATTTTTAATTTGGAAATGATGATGTCATATTTGGATTCAGCGACGGAAGAAACCTTGGGGTATCAAGTTGTATAACAATCGAACTATTTTACACAATTTCAACCCGCCATATTGCATCCGCCATTTTTAATTTGGAAATTATGATGTCATATTTGGATTCAGCGAAAAACTTTGGGGTATCAAGTTGTATAACAATCGAACTATTTTCCCAATTTTGGCCAGCTATATTGCATTCGATGTAATTTTGAAATTCTGATGTCATATTTGGATTCAACGACCAAAAAAGCCTAGGAGAAGTTTTTTTTAAATCGTATAAGGGTATATCATATTTTCTTTAGTTATTCATAAATATATTTTTAACACGCGTACATACCGCGATTTGTTTTTTGGCCATTAACCCCATTTCACTATTTCACGTCGCATATTACGAGTTCATAAATAACTAGTAAAAGAAGATTGCAGTGTAAATATGTAGAGCTAGAAATTATTCAAATATGGCACACTTGCTGCTAACCATTTTACGATACGATTGTAGTTTATCAGTAATCGGTGTTATTCGCATATTCGCATTTTTTTATTAGTAGCAATTGTTTTTTTAATAATTAAAAAACATGCAATTTCAACATTTAACTTTGCTCATTTTATTTTATTTTATTACCTCAGAATCAAGGGATGAGAATATTTTAAGATATTTATGGAATCTTAAAAATATTAAGTATATTTTTAATGTTTATCCTTTTTTTACAATAAAGAACAGGAAATAGTTAGTTATGCATCAAGTGAGCAAAGTAACACTTTTTTCTCGAGTTTCATACAATTTTTTTCTACGTCTGTAACTTTAAATATATTCGATAAAATCTGAATCAATTTTTACAAGTAATACTACTTCTTTTAAATGAAAAAAATACAAAATTTTCTTAATCGGAAACAAATGTTTGACGTTTATAGGTAGAACTGATTAGAGTTATTCTAAGCATTCGCGGCGTGTTGCGCAGTGATCATCTTAAATTTAATTAGGTCCGGATATTTGTTGTCGCATTCTCTTGCGTTCTCCGAATTCCCTCTCACTCTGCACAAACTTTATCCCTACGCATCTCGAGTGCTCCATAATACTCTAACATGAGCGAAGCGTTCATGGCACACTTTGCGCAAACAATTTTATAGTTGCCGTAGCGCTGAATACAGTCTCCACCACCATATATATTTTTCCTGGTGTGAGCATAACCTTAACATTTACATTTCAATTTAACAACTATTCAAATTATCAGTACTTAATTTTCATTTAAAATACACACAATAACTTTACTAATTTGGATAAGACCTCTTTTATTTACTTTCTAACTGCTACTGTTACTTCTATTTGTGTTTAAAGTGAGAATTTGTGATAACGTTCCAAACAATATTGCAATGACTTTGGCCATATCGTGAGATTTTTCATAATTCATATTTCACAATATTTCAATACACTTTAATTTTTACTAAGCTTTGCTGCAGTTCTTACTCTTTAATTAATTCTGTACATTGAACTTGATTCATTGTTATATTTATGATTTTAAGATGAGTTTATTTATATGCGTATACAATAGAGTTTCTTCGAACACATTTTAAGCAAACAAATTACCTTACGAAACATTTTCTATCCAATGATATACTGTCCAACATAATTATTGATCAACTCTACGAACACCCATCGTTCTATTCGTTTTGAAGTGTTAATCTGCCTTAGATAAGGTACGATGAGGAGTTAATTGTGTCGGTTAGTGTTAAAACCAGTTCTTTGAAAACTGTCATTTAAATGTCACTGATACTTTTGATATTTACAGACAACAGGCGTACAGACATACAGACTAACAATCCTACAGACATACAGGACCTACGCACTCAGATTGGAAACTACTACATTAGAATTTTGATTGTGTTGCAAAACCTGTTTATACACAAAATGTATATTGATTTCTAAGTCACCCGGCTTATATTCATACTTTGATTTATATAATTTAAGCTTAGAAGGAATAAATTTGTTAATTAAAGCTGTTTTTTTTTCCTTTTCAGGTAACGATTGCACTTTTCTTCTATAAGAAAATACAACCGCCATATCGATACCAAGAAACAAAGGTTTGTAGTATTTAGTCCTCTCGGAAAGTAATGAGAGTATGAGATTATTAAATATATAAGACCAAACACAAAACTTTTAACAATAGTTGAACATTGAATCAAGACGAGATCTTTTTTAGGCGTATTGTATTTCGTTTGTATTTGGTTTCAGCAGTGCATTAGGATTCAAAGTGTATGGATAAAACCAGAAGTAGAAGTGTTATGTGGATACAGAGATATTTCCTTTAATATAAATTGGAAAAAATGTAAGCTAATTATATAGAAACCCTGTTATAGGATTAACGGAATCATTTATTTTCAAATGGTGATCAAAAGTCCCAAGATGTAGATTTTTCACCAGAAAAACAAACTTAATTGGTATGGAATTGGAAGTTTTAAATTTTAATTTCTATCTTCAATTAAATTGTATACATTGAGTTTCTCTCGTTGATTTATAATTTTAACAAAAATCTATCTCTACAGGTCATGTTTTTAAACTAAATTGAAGTGAAACTATATTGAGGGCATTATCTGACACGATTTGTCTTATTTACTTAATAGCTAATATGATAGGAACGGGCCTGAATTAGCTGAAAAATAAAACTGATTCAAATAATGTATTACCATTCGATGAACAAGTACACTGGAACATTATCTCGAGGTGGGACTCTTCTTCTGGCATCTGAATAACTTCTTCTGAATTATTATTAGTCTTCCAAGAAAGAATATTCAATAACTATTTGTCAACTACATTTCCATGTGGGACTTATAGAAGCAGACACAGGATGTAAATATTCCGAAAGTGTTTAGTTTCCGAAATGTTTTGTTTTTATAATTATGTTTAGTTAGATATTCTACTATACACAGTCTTTAAATCATAACCTGCGATGAAAACAGAGATAGGAACGATGGTTTTCACAATTGGATCTGGATCTGGTTTGTTCCGATGGGAGGGCAGAGAGGTCCGCTACACGTAGGCCTCAATGGGCCCTTTGTACGTCCTGCCATCTGAGTCCTCACTTCCCGGTGTCGTCCAGCCAACCCACGGCATTGGCGAACGCCAGGACTGCACCAAGAGGGACTCTTTGGATGTCTGTTGTTTGTAGACATCCCTCTCCCATTATGGATTGTCTTATTGAGGAGATAGCCGTACACTCCAGGAGTACGTATTCAGCAGTCTCCTCTTCAGCTTCAAACGCTCTACAGATGGGCAGAGGTGCATTCTTAGATTACAGTGTCCAGTCAATAGTCCCACGATCTTTTGTAGGTTCCCCATGGATAATTGTATGCAGTATCTGGCAGTTTTGGGGTGCATCGAGACAAAGTCTTTCGCCACCCTGCATCCAGGCTTGTCGTTCCATCGGTCTTGGTGATGTTTAGTCGATGTATCTTTTAGTAAGGATACTATGTCTGACAGAGAGGGTGGTAGTCCAGGTTCCGGCCCGCAAGTGGGGCGTCCAGAAGCCTTTCTGGTGACAAGGTGACCTTGTCGTTTGCCACTTTTTCCAAGGCTACGCAGGATTCCACCGTTAGTGCTGAGGTGATTTTGCAGTTCTTAATTGCTGATATTGCTGCTCCGCAGTCTGTGATGATATGTATAGTTTTACCATTGATATTTCTATCAGCGATTTTTCTTGTTGCATGCAGCATACCTAACAGTTCCACCTTAGTGGGGGTACTCATTGATACACCAAGTGCAGTAGTCTTTTTTTAAGGATAGGTTTTTGCAATATATGCCAACTCCGGCCCCCGTTTTCGTTAACGATCCATCTGTATATGTAATCCTGTTTGCTGCCTTTACCTGAATCTACGTGCTTCAGGTTTACTTGGAGCTTTCTATTACATATGTATTGTGTCTACCGGCATTTCAATCTTTGGGTTCCATTTCAAGGAAACCTCCAGAATTTTTCGGTGTTCGCCTCCTCCATTGTTTACGAGCCACATATTTGCTGCTCGTAGTCTAATGGCCGCTGCTGCTGTTCTCTCTTTGATGTGTATGTCTAGTGGGGGCAGATATAGCAGGGCTTCCTTTGCTGCTGTTGGTGTTGTTCTCATAGCCCCCGTGACGGGGGCTATGTGAGATTGTGAGATTGCCGAACCACTTACATATATAATTAACCTAGCATTCAGCACAGGTAAGTTTCCTAGCAAACTTAAACTCTCTAAGATTGTGCCCATTTTCAAAAAAGGTTGCAAAATGGAAAAAGAAAATTATCGTCCCGTATCCATACTGTGTTGTTTCTCAAAAATCATTGAAAAAATTATTGCGTTAAGGTTATGGGACTATCTAAAGAAATTTAATATAATGACGCAACATCAACACGGCTTTAGGGAAAAAAGATCAACGGAAACCGCAACCTTTGACGTACTAGAAGAAATTACGAGACATGTGGACAACGGAATGTGTGTAAGTGGCCTTTTATATGACTTCTCGCGTGCGTTTGACACTATAGACGCGGATTTTGTGCGCGACAAACTATATGCGATCGGTGTTCGCGGAAGTGTCCTAGAGCTAATTATTTCATTCCTCTCGGACCGATTCTTATATGTTGACGTACAAAACACGGCATCCGAAATCTATGGTCTATCCAAGGGAATTGTGCAGGGATCTACGCTGGGACCGCTCCTGTTTATACTCTACATCAATGATCTCGAGCAGTACATCAGCGAAGGCTACATGGTCAATTTTGCGGACGATACAACAATTATATTATCAGCACCCTCTCAAAGTGAACTAGAAGACAAAATCCTTATAACAAATGAGCAAATGAGTAAATGGTGTTCTCGAAATAATTTAATATTAAATAGCGAAAAAACTGTCAAAATTCAATTCTACAATAGAAAGGCACCAAGCCACCCTATGAATAACTCATCATTTAGCACAAAAATTCTCGGGAGCTATTTAGATGACAATCTGTCATGGCATTCACAAATTGATCATGTGTCAGGAAAATTAAATACTGCATTTTTTGCTCTATTGAAACTACGCAACAAATTCTCAACTGAACGACTGTTGAGTATATACTATGCTCTAGTATATCCATACTTAAGCTATAACATTTTAGTATGGGGTAGAACAAATCTAAGAAGGATATTTATCTTACAAAAACGTATAATAAGGATCATTTTTAACCTCAAAAATAGGGAGTCATGCCGGGATACTTTTAGAAAAAACAACATTCTTACAGTAGCATCTATTTATATCTTAAAATGTGCAGTACATGTTTGGGATAATAAAGATAGCTTTATACAAAATGGAGAACTACACAGATATAACACGAGACACAAAAATGACATACGTACAACATCCCATAAAACCACATTATACGAAAAGTCGGCTAAATATTCTTGTGCACAAATCTATAATAAGTTACCGAAAAGCATAAAAGAATGCATTTGCAAAAACATATTCAAAACAAAACTTAAAATATTTCTTGTAAACAAATGCTACTATAGTTATTCTGAATTTATGATCGATCTAGAGGTTTCATAGATACTGAATACATATTTTATTTTTCTAATTTCAAAGGTGCCTCTATACCTTAATATATTTTAATAGGAATGACAATGTAATGGCCTCATCTTACTGTGAGTTATCCATATACAAATTTTTAAAATGTCTGTTCTGTACTTGTATTTCTGTGTAACTATATACGTAATGATAAAGATCTTATTATTTAACCGTATCTGATTTTAATATGTGTTTTTAATCTATTTATAATAATTGTAAACATATTATTATTCCATGCATGTATAATACCGAATATGAACAATGAACATGAACAATGTACAACATACTATTATATTAGTTAACGACCATTTTTATACTTTATAATATGTAACTTAAATTTGACGAACACATCCGCAGCTTCATGTATACTATTGTAACATGTATTTTATATTGTGGCTAAGTGTAATAAATTGATTTTGATTTTGATTTTGACGCTCAAAAGGGCATTCCTTTGAACGGAGTCTAGGAGCTTGACAGCAGTTTTTATGGTGGTTGTGGGCCACCATATTGATGCATATGCCAGCATTGGTCGCACAATGGCCGTGTATATCCATAGGACTACCTTGGAAGATAGTCCCAATATTTTCGCCACAGCTCGTTTGCACTGCCAGAGGGCTATGCATGCTTTTTTAGATCTCTCTTCTAGGTGGGTATTCCATTTCAGCTTGTAATCTTGGAATACCCCCGGATATTTAACTCCTTTCTTTAAACCAATTTTTTTTCCTTTGAAGCATGGTGGTTTCAGTTTCTCAATATTCCTTTTTCTTGTGAACAGGATAGTGATGCAAGATACCCAGGTATTTATTTTTTTATTATACCCATAGGTGGGTATATATTTAGTGAGTGAAAATATGGGTTTGCAATATCATTAAAGATATTTGAAGTCACATAAAAGTACATTATTATATATTTTCTTTATTAAATAAAACAAATATGTACAGAAAGAACTTTTTTATTTTATTATTAACAATTTTTTATTTAAACTTTTACACTGGCGAGCAAAAAATAGAGGTCACTTTAAAATTATGACTTATTTTTGGATTTTTTGTTTTAACTTTATGTTTGCAAATTGTAAACAATTGTACTCTATTTTACACACTAAATTTAGAAAATGTTCAATCGTAATATATTTATTGTTTTTAGTGCCTATTTTGGAAATATCACAAATTTACTGTTCAGACGAAGGTCGAATTTTTGTTCCTAGGACTAATATGGAACAAAAAATAATTAAAAAAAACTTACTAATAACGAGTATTACCCCCTCTTGCATTAATGACTGCTTGAAGTCGACGAGGAACACTTTGAATTAAATTAACGATCACATTTTGATCGATATTATTCCATTCCTGCAATACCAACTGTCTTAGCTCCTGAGCAGTTCTTGGAGCAGGTGTATGCTTTCTGATACGTCGGCCCAACTCATCCCATACATGTTCTATGGGATTCATGTCCGGGCTGAGAGCTGGCCAATCGAACCGCGAAATTCCCACTTCATCCAGATAATCTCTGACAACTCTGGCTACGTGAGGTCTAGAATTATCTTGCATGAAAATGCCGCGCTCGCCCATAGTTGTCATAGAGGGCATAAAATGATCTTCGAGAACCTCCGTAATGTATCTGTGAGTTGTCAGGGAGCCATTCTCTATATAGATCAACTCTGTGCGTGCTTCGGTAGAAATTCCTGCCCAAGCCATAACCGACCCACCGCCAAATGGAAGTCGCTCATCAATACAAACTGAAGCGTATCTTTCTCCGCGTCTTCTTCACACTTTGCGACGTCCGTCTGATCCATTGAGGCAAAACCGCGACTCATCTGAAAACAGTACTCTGCTCCAGTCCTCATTAGTCCATGCCCGGTGAATTCGGCCAAAAGCCAATCTTGCAACACGTTGTCGGCGTTGTAAAGGTGGACCTGTAGCCGTCTTTCTACAAGACAATTCAGCAGCCCGAAGCCTTCTCCTAACGGTCCATTCCCTAACATTTACATCTCTAACTTCATGGAGTTGATTTCTTAGATAAACTGCAGACGCTGTTCTATTCCGCAAACTTCGGTCATCTCTGATCTTGGTGACTTTTTTTCGCCCAGATCCTGGTCTTCTGGTTATCAGGCCAGTATCCAAGTAATGCTGATACACTTTTTGTATAGCACAAAGGCTTTTGCCAACAATCCTTCCAGTTTCACGTTTTCCTCGCTCATCTTCAATCGACGCTATAATTCTTGCCACAACAATAGAGCCTTAAGGCATTATAGATAATATTTGTCAGGAAATGTATTATTAAACGCCTACTTTGGTTTACAATTTGCAAACATAAAGTTAAAACAAAAAATTTCAAAAATAAGTCAAAATTTTAAAGTGACCTCTATTTTTTGCTCGCCAGTGTATTATACATGCATATGTTCATTGCACATTACATATTCAATTAATTAGTATTTATTCTGATGCACTGCCATCGGATTCTTCATATGGTACTTCTATATCGCTCAAAGTTTCAGTCTCAGCTGAACTGCTGAAATTTGAATTTGTTCATTTAACTTCCTCTTTGTGTTGGAAGTAGAAGCTCTGGGTTCTTCTTGTATATCAATTACTGCGGACTCCAGTTCCATCGGTTGTAGTAAGTTAGTTGTTGTTGTTGTTGTTGATGATTTAGGTTGTGTTTGTTATCTATGAATTAAATTCCAATTATGGGCCAAAAATGTTATTTAAGCAGCACGTTCGGCTGTCGATCAATTTCTTTTTTTTATATTATGGATCCAACTGAACGTTCTTTCAGTCGCTGCAGATGTTATTGGTGCGCTTAAAATACGAATAGCAACAGTTGCCAGTGTATTTGTTCCTCGTAACCCTCTCCACCATATAAGAGTACTTGTTTTATCCACATCCTCCCAAACAAACTTTTTAGTCCATAGACCCACTTTGTTTCTGTAATTTTCTATATCTGTTTTTAAATCTGTAATAGGTAAACCCATATTTCTACCAACATCACAAATGAATTACATTGCATCAATAATTTCTTCAGGATTTAAGTTTGATCCTTGGTAAGATGGGTTTAGGAGTGTTGCTTCCAAATGTATAGACCCTATTGCAAAAGATACCCTCTCAGATAATTTTTTTAACACCATTGTTTCTTCTGCCTTCGGGAATTGCGAGTGGGTTAGCAGGTCGCGCAGATTTTTCTCTAGGTTGTGAATTTCTGAATACACAATACGAATCATTGGCTGATTAGACTCTAGTTTTGTAAGCAAATTAATAATCGGCTCCAAAATATTGATCATTTTTTCGCAGCGCGCCCAAAAACCGGCATCATCTGATAATTTAGTTTTCAATTCTTGTGTAACTACATCTTGGTCACTGACGAAGGTTCGGGAAGGTTCTCAATAAATTCTTCGACTGCAAGGAATGCACATATGTGGGTGTTGAAGTACACCCAGGTGGTCCAGTAGGAGTAGATGAGGTTTCACTAGTCATAGTAGAGCTAGGACTACTAAGCGTGGAGTTGTCCATCGATGTTTTACTTTTTTTCTTCAAAAATTGTTTTAATTAATGCATTTAATAATACGGTTTTCCATTTTGTTCACATTTGCATGCAAATATTGTCCGGAACAATATTTGCAAACTACCCCATATCCTTCGAATTAAAAAAATTCTATATAGCATTTTTTTTTCTACCCATATTTGCTGTTTTACTGTTCGTCGCACAAAACACAAATAGTAACTGCCGATCGTTCAGGCAAGGTGATAGACACAAGGCACAACGCACAACCTGCAGCTGCATGCTTTGAACTTGTTAAGACATATTTCGTAGTTTTACAATTGGGTAGGTAAATATGACCTCGGGTAAATACCGGGTAAATATCCATTTTTTATTTACCTACCCAGTGGGTATTTACCCGCCTCACATCACTAGAACAGGACCAGTTCCGTTTTAGCTGGATTTAGGGATAGGGCTTGGTCTGTGCACCAGTTTTTGACTATGTCGAGAGCATTCGTCATAAGTTTTACTAACATGCTTTCCGAGCTACTGGATAGTAGTATCATGATGTCGTCTGTGTACCCTACTGTGTAGAATTCCTACTTATTGAATGATTCTAGTAGCCTACTAGGTTCCATAGTAGTGGCGACAGCACTCCTCACTGCGGACAGCCCTTCGCTACTCTGCAGACGAGTTGCGTGTCGCCTATGGTTATCATCGCTCTTCTCCATTGCAGCATGTTGGAGATCCATTGACTCAGAGCCTCTGGAATCCCTCGTTGTTGGAGTGCAGCTGTTATTTTTTCGAAGGTGGTTTTATCAAGAGCCCCTTCTATATCCAAGAAAGCCGCTAAAGTGCAGGCTTTGTTTTCTATAGATCGACTGATACTGCTCACTACCGAATGTAGAGCCGATTCTGTCGATTTTCCTTCGCAGTAAGCGTGTTGGTTTGGATGCAATGGGTAGTCTCTTATCGCATTCTCATGTATGTATCGGTCGCATAGTCTTTCCAAAGTCTTAAAATCCTTTCCAAGAAATGTACAAAATTTGGTTCTGTTAAACAATGCAATCCTGTGACAGCTAATAATTGAACAATTTTAGGAAATTCTGCAGAATAGATTTGCTTCATGTTAATAATCGTGCTTAGTTATTTATTTTAAAATATACTGTGCATGAAATTTCGCTGAGAGACGTAAACCAACGAAGATAGGAAAGAATTGTTTCCCGAAATGTGTAATTCAATGTGCTAATTTTTGAATAAGGGACAAGAAATGTGGGGGTATTCTCATTCGAAAATCTTTTATATATATATATATATATATATATATATATATATATATATATATATATATTCATAATTTTGTTTCTTAGCGTCTGTAAGTATTTTTAAAGATATACCTATCTTTATATGTGCATATAAATGATTTATTTAGAAACGTAAAAATACCGTAAATAGTTTAAAAGCTTACCGAAAAAAAGGCGGTTTGAAGAAGCCTATGGACTTCGCTTGGATTAAGAA
Source organism: Ocypus olens (assembly GCA_910593695.2). Classification (NCBI taxonomy): domain Eukaryota; kingdom Metazoa; phylum Arthropoda; class Insecta; order Coleoptera; family Staphylinidae; genus Ocypus; species Ocypus olens. Next base: position 38,871,678 of record OU343058.1, read on the forward strand.
TAGGTGATTTGTTCACTTATACATACAATTCCGAAAATTAAAACATACCACTTAAACTAACCATGATAGGAAGATAAAATTGCACAATATTTTGATCTATTAAAAAATGCACTCCAAGTAGCTGCTTATTTAATGATTTTAAAGTGTTTCTGATATTTTCTTTTTCTTTTTTTGACGGGTTGCATAATTATGATTGCTATCGTTTTTTTACAAATTTTGCTTGGTTATGGAATGCATAAATCGTACACTTACTACCGTTAGTATTTTGTTGTTAATAAACGAATAACAACAGGTTTCGGTTTCGTTTGCGTTTTTGTGCAATGAATATTCTGGTGATGTCATTTTTACCCCAAATTAAAATGTTGTATGCCAAGTGTGTACGAGCAAGTGCGTAATACATATCAATTAACGATTTAGTTGAAATTTTAATTTCAAAATAGCATAATAAGTACTACTCAATTTAGAACGTTAGCAATTATTTCCCACAACTCTTCCAAACTAACCGGTTTACTTGAAAATACTCTGGCGTTTGTGTCCCCATACAAAAAATCCAAAAGCTATGACAAGGCTAATCCACACGAATAGAGTTAATGATTTTTCCGGAATTAATTAAAGCATTCAGAAAATCTAATAGGTAATTGTTTTTCAGGAACGATAGTACTAACCAAACTATTCATTCATTTCCAAAGAAATTAGATTATCGACCATAATTACTCAATTCAATATCAGATGGGGATAAGAGATTGAAATTTCATCAAATTTCCTTACTATTATCCTTGACCTGAATTAGTCATGTAAACCATACTATACAAGTATTTTCTCCTTATATACTGATAATCCTGTTAATGATATTTGTATATATCGATTACCAATGCATTAATGCAATAATGATACTTTGACATTGCTCTTCATTTATGATACAAATATGATCGGCTTGAAAAATAAACAAAGTGTATTGGTATATATTTTTCATTCCTACATATTAAAGCCAACAGATCTCAAAATTTGAAGTAATTTCAGCCAGACACACGTTATATTTTTCCCTCTATTGTCATTTGCGCCACCACTTTATCAATGTAATTATAAACTTAATCATTGCTATTTATACTCCAACATCACTTTAATTAATTCATGGAGTTTTGAATCACAACCTGTCTAATTTACATATTAATTAAATACAATCATTGTTTTTTTTAAATAACATGTAAATTAAACTTTCAATAATGTACATTTTGAATTTTATTTTTTGTTAATACTTATATGTACAAATATTCTAATATTTAATGAAGCTTGTATTTAACATTAACATTAGTGACATTTCTTGTTAAAAATATGTTTTTCATCAATTTGAATGAAGCAGCAGGTAAAAGTGAGGTTTCCCGAATGGAGTTTTCAGCAGAACTTCAAAGTTTCATTGCCCGATTAGAAATAAAGGGAAAGAGTATACGGGCCGGAAGAATAATGCCCTAGTCACAAAAACATTTGATCAATGAATCGAAGCTGCTAAAATATATTACTCTCGCAGTAGGTCATCGATTCTGAAAGAATAACTATTTGTCATTGTAAATGCGCTCAATAATAGCGCTAGCAAATATTATTCTCAGCAGTAATACGACCAGTGGTATGATTATTGCCGATGGAGTGCATAGCCTGCAGATGGCTGTTTTTTTTTAAATATATTTTATTGTTCAGTTTTACAGTTTATAATTTTCAAATTAAATTTAGTTTAATTTTGAAGTAGAAATAAACGATCTTAATCCAATGTTATTTATCCAGCAGTACTAGTATTAACATGCAAATGTATTTTGTGTCTTTCAATATCCGGCGTGGCATTAGCCAGGGAAGTAGTTGTTTCAATAAGTTATTTGTTTGTAGTCTTAATAAGACTTAATTTTGCAGAGTCATGAACAGGTTGAATATTCATATATTGGAATATATTCAGGCTATTTTCATCTTTATTACATCTGCAACAAGTGAGGTTGTTTTAAATTTATCTAAAGGTATATTTTTATTTTGGTTCACCTCTTTACGTTTAATCTCGTAATACTGGGCGTGCTAATTTTTTTGGGACGAAAAGTTACCGTTCGATAGAATGTATTACTGTGCTAAAACAATTGACTCTCTTGCACATCAATGTCATTCCACGATACACTGAATGTATTGGTTCCGCTAACGATCGAATGCACCTTTACATTGATGAGACGAAGAAATTTAACGGAAATATATACAAGTGTTCAAACTATTTATCCAATGCAGATTATGACCAAATTACACACGAGCATACTATGATACGATACTCGAACGACTTATTCCACTCGCCTACGGCTCGTTCCGCAAACATCGTTCTCGTGAATAGCTATTATATGCGAGTTGAACACTATACTTTGTTCATGACAACAACAATATATAACACAACATTTATTATAAATATATTTATCAAAATGAATGTTGACAATTATATATTCGCTTCTCCACTTATTGAAGCTTTCATACTCTGCTTTCATGCTCTGCTTTCATGCTTCTGCAGCTTCTCTTACCTTCGATGGTGTGAGTGTCAATGAAGTAGATGGCAAACTGTCCATTTTCCCACAGAAAATTACTGAAAGCAACACGTGTCAGTTTTAAAGGTCTGTGTTGTTTTATAATAATTTGACAAATATATGATGACAGATTGTGGTATCACGATTTGAATGTGTAATAGGATCCGAAACTGATGTTATCATAAATTGCGTACTGTGAATCAATCAAAGCGCGAATTAGCGTGTTTAATGACCAGATTAAATACGCAAATGCGTGTTTTATGAAATTGAGTGTTAAATGCAGTGGCGGCTCGTGGAACATGTTGATGGTAGAGCCACTTATACAATATCCCCCTCCCTCTTTTTTTTTGAAGAAACAAAGAACCATTTATCGTCCTAGACCAATCGATTATTTTGGCCAAAAAATCAAAAATTTGGAACAGCCGAAGATCTAAAATATCGCCCAAAAAATCAAAGATCCTGGTTTAAAAATAAAAATGCAGACCAAAAAATTAAAAATACAAGCAAAAGAAAAATAATTTGCCATTTTCTGCCCCAAAAATAACTCTTTTTAACTTACAAAAAGTTCCAACCAGGAATTTTGAAAATAATAGCAAATATAAAAATTAAAAAGAAGTCGCACCATAAAATCAATCATTCAATCTAAAATATGGGACAAAAATAAAAAATTAAGACCAAAAATCTAAAATTCGTACCCAAAAATCAAAGTGGTGGACCAAGAAATAAAGAAAATTTCGACCAAAAGACCGAAAATTGAAACTAAAATAATCGAACATACAAACTATAGGCCGAAAAAGTAAAAATCTACAATATGGCCTAAAACGGTGAAAATTTAGACAAAACATCGAAAACGAGCGTCAAGTTAAAAATTGACAAAGAAAGTCGAAAATTTCTACAAACCAATCATAAAAAAAATGGAACAAAAAAATCGAAAATACAGAAATCTAAAATATGGGCCAAGAAGAATCTTGATCTTGAAATAAAAAACGTAGACAAAAAATCGAAACTTAGGTAGAAGCAAAATAATTTGCCACTTCAGTCGCCAAAAATAAGTTTCTGACCAGAAATTCGAAAATAATAGCAAAAAATCAATAATCCAAGTTAAATGTCATCGTTTATTTAAATAAATGCTGTGTTATATATTGTTAATTCATTAAAAATGGACCAAAAATCTAAAATATACGATAAAAAATCTAAAATTCTGGCCTAAAAATAAAAATTGTGGACCAAGGAAAGAAAAATTTTAAAAGAAAAATAAAAAAAAATAAAGAAAAATTTAGGGCAAATTAAAAAAAAATTCACAATGTTGGTCAAAAAGACGAAAATTTGGATAAAACATCAAAAACTCGGCCCTAAAGATAATAAATGCAGACTAAACGAAAAATCAAAAATTGGGACCAAAAAATCGAAAATTAGGTCAAAATAAAGAAAAATTTAGGTCAAAAGATTTAAAAAAATTATAAAAATCTGTAATGTGAGCCATAAAGCCGAAAATTTAGACAGTACATCGAAAACTCGGGCCTACAGATAATAAATGCAGACTAAAAAATTGAAAATTTCAACAAATAGAACTGGAAAATACCGGAAAAAATAAAATAAATAATAACCTCTTTATTCCATAGACTGTGCAGTGTACACTATATACATTTACAGTATTGGATGCGTCAAAAATATATACATAACAAAACAAAAAGTATTCCTTATTACGTAATAACATCATGTAAATTATAACACAATTTTTCCTTAAACATATTAGTTGAAGTGATTTTTTAATGTCCTATGGCAGGTTGTTAAATAGTTTTGGTGCAAGTACATAAGGCGAATATTTTTTAATGTTTAAACGGCAACTATCAATGCGAATATTATAAACACGTCTTGTATCATAGGTATGTATTTCACTATTTGTTATAAATGTTTGTTTATTTTGATGTATATATAATATTAATTCATACATAACTAAACATGGATAGGGAAGGATCTTATAGTTACGAAAATACGGTTTGTGAGACGCCAGCCATTGATCGAAATCTCGCATATAATGAATAATTCAGGTTATAGATATTTTAACCAAAATCAAATCCAAAATTTTGAACTAGAATTAAAAATTCGGCCTGAAAAATCAAAAATGTGGACCGAAAAATCAAACATTTTAACAATTAAATCGAAAATTTTGGTCAAAATTAAGAATATTTAGAGCAAATGATTTAGACCAAAAAAAAAGTAGGTTTGATACCTTTAAATACAGGTCAAAAATTTAAAAACTAAAAATTCGTCTGGAGAAATAAAAAATGCGGACCAAATAGTCGAAAATTTTAACAATGAAATCGAAAATTTAGATCAAAATAAAGAATATTTAGGCCAAATGATCAAAAATTTAGACAAAAAGAATCGAAAATACAGTCTTAATAATAAAAAATGCAGAATAGTCTAGTAAGAAAATGGTTTAAATTAGTCTCAAAAATCACTCTATTGTTCAAAATAATTTTCCAATTTTTTCTTAATAGGAAAATATTTTTTTTTCATTTTCGCTTTAATCGTCCAAAAAAGTGAAACTGATTTGAAAAAGAATTCAAATAAATCCATTAACTTTGTTGGGATGACCTTATTGTTTCACCTTTTGTGCCGGCAGTTTCGACAACTTTAGATTTAGTAGATACATTTTGAATAATTCAAATAAAACAACTCACTTGGTTAGTATGACTCTCAGTAGCGGCTCGTGGAAGATGTTGATGGTACTTTCACAATATGGGGAGGCCCTCGCCTCATTTTTTGAATTTTTTGCATTGGTCAAGATCTCTGTATTCTGTATGAAATAGTTCACTATATCGACAATGCGGAATTATTAGTCATATTAAATTTCTGGCACCAACTGGATGGAGTATATTCGATTTAAACTAACCATGCATCGCACAAATTATGGATCAAACACTCCTGTACGTAAGATGTTGAGAATGCCCAATATTCTGCAACTAAATGATCAGTTTGATTTATTTTCAACCAATTTTGATGTTTTCCGCAAAGGCCTCGCTCAACTTTGATTTACAGTGAGATTTTCTATACCTGTTAAAATTTACTTTACATTCTTCAATTGTCTGAATAAACTTATGCGTTCACAATTATTTATTTTTGTAATATAGTGCACTACTGTTGCAGTAACATTTCATTTATTTGTATCATTGTAAAAGGGATTCCGTTTAAATAAATAAATAAAACGAAATATCGAAATAAGCTACAATTAATGAATTCCTTGCGCCTGAAAAAACTTGAATTGACCTGGACTTGACTGCTGCCATTAACAACAATCATATACAAGCGCATTCTTTACACGCATTAACCTATATTTTTTGGTTTCTAGAAGTTTATTTTTATCTCGTAAAATATTGTTTAGTAGGAATCGTTAAAATAAATGTTAAATAAATGAAATCTAATCATAAAAAGGAATCTTTTTCTATAACTTTTTCTAGTTAGAAAGAAAAATCAATGAGTCGGGGATGAAGTGGGTGTTTAAAAAAGTAAGTCGCAATGTTTAAAACTTTGGGAACCCCTGCTCTAGTAGCACATAATTTAGAGCTTTCATATAAAATAACACTTATCTACAACATGAAGACAATTACCATATAATATTTATTTAATACGACTAAATGTAGAACATCGTGTGCGGCTCTTGTCCTACCCGAAGCCTAATTTCATTGGCATTTCAGTTCATTTATTATTCAGTCATTACCAGAGATCGATGCAGGCCTTGAAACTTTGTGTAATTCATAACTAACATTATTATTGCGTGCGTTCGAGAGTTAATGTTTGTGATCGAGAACTATTGTAAACAAAATATTTTTAATTCGTCCGAACAAAGCGGCGACATGTCGCAATTGTAGACAAAAGGTCGGAAGTTTATGCAGACAGGTAGACAGCGGTGGTGGTGGGTGTTCGCTCTGGAAGGAGTGTCAGGATAGGGTGCAGGTTATTTATGACAGGTGAGACAATGCTGCAGGAAATCTACTTGTTTATAGCTTAACATGTTTTGTACACCATAAAATATCTAAACTGTGTCATTCCTCTTTTAATGCGAAACAATATGTGTAACGTAATATTGTTGCTAAATTAGTATTCTAAGTTATTAGCGTTGAAATTTCAAACGATCAAAAACGATAATCCATGAGATCAAAAAGTTGAAAATAGTTGGTCGCACATTTCTTAAAAATCCCTATAACAATTCAAATTATATATTGCAAGTGCAGTGCATGTGTGTTTTTTTCAGGATACTTTTTTGAATGTTTGTACAGAAAATAATGGTTTACATTTTGAGCATTTATTATAATTCAATAATAAGTTTCATTCCTAGTTGTTCTATTGTCATTTCAAGTTTATCCTTTCCAAATTCATATTCTTAGCGACGCATCTGAATTTCTGTTAGTCGCCTTATTTTTTAAAACTATTTTCTAGTTTTGATCTCATCGTATAAATAACTTTTAGTACAGGCGAAACTATGCTATAGTACAATAGCCCAGAGGTGACAGTGACTCATCGCTCCGTGTTGCTTGAATTAAGTTTCTAGTAAACTTATGTCCATAAAATAATTCGATTCAGTCTAGGCGGGAAATTTAAAAATTCTCGAGCGTGCAAATATTTTCCCGACAAAACTTTGTGAGTGTATTTTTCGGCAATCGGTAAACACAACTGGAAATTTGTCATTAAATTTAACCTTTTTATAAATGAAATGGATACAATCAATTCTGCTCTTAACTGAATCGAAATCGGAGACGGTCAAAACCAGACACAAGCACGTGAATTTTGAGGTTAGAATAGATAGAATGAGAAAAGACATATGTTGCACTTAGCCCTTGAATTTACATATCGACATACGTTTCGTATTTCATTTCGTTTTTCTTAAGCCTGCGAACGAGTATAGATATTTATCCAGACGCGATTATTAGATCGAAAAATCATGAGTCACTGTCACCTCTACGCGATTGTACTATAAAGTAAAATTTATAAAGAGCAACAATTGAAAAATATTTCAACATTTAGACAATAGATATCGCTTCCTGATGTTTATTTCCCATTTATTTACTATCACAGAACATACATTAGTATTCCAAATATAGCATAGTAATGACATAGGAAGTGGGAACAGTTACGAATTTTCTTAATATAGAAGCGCACGCCACATTCCGCTTGCACTTTTATTCAATTCATGTTATAATTAGCATGCAAACCGTATGTATATTGATGTTAATGCAATCTACGATTAGCCGTAAATGCGATTAAGCTAATTTTCTTCAGATATTCATCTAAAAGCCAATTACTACGCCTCTTCGTTCGCTCTAGTACTGCACGACGGAGGAAAAATCTCGGCATAGATTAATATTATGTGGTAGTACACACACGTATACCGAACATTTATATGGGCAGAAATTAATTAATATCAGCAGGGTGTGTCAGGGAAGCAAGAACTAATCATATGAAGCATGTAAAATTATTTGAAAATAAAAATAAATGTTGAAAAGGGCATCATGAATCCTTATCTGATTTCATGGTATAGCATGAATTTGTATGATATTTGGTATATTTCTAGTTTATTTTTAAACTAGAGGTTTATTCAAAACAACTTATTTTTAAAAGTTGTTCATGATGGCATTTTCATAATTCTAGACCAAAATGTATAACATACATTTATTAACAAAAGATGTGCAGCTTTCTGTAATTTTCAAAATTTAAATGATAAAAATATAATATTTTTCATACTTATATTTTTTAATAAAAAAAAATCGGTTAAGATGAGCAGCTTTCTGTAATTTTCAAAATTTAAATGATAAAAATATAATATTTTTCATACTTATATTTTTTTAATAAAAAAAAATCGGTTAAAGTAAACACCGAGTTCAGATTTTTAAAATGTTACCAATAGTTTTTCAGTTTTTTGTGTTATCAAAAAACAGTTTAAAGTTTAAAAGTTTCATTTGAAAATCCAAGACATTTTACAAAATTGGTTTAAATCGTCTCGGGGACGAAATTAAAATGGATATTTCCGTTGAAATTTTAAATTCGCAACAAATTATGATCACAATACTATTTCTCTACAGCGTGTGTTTATATCAATTTGATGTAATTGTTATTATTTCATAATTATGAATCAAAAAGACCAAAAATGTTTTATATTTTATTTTTTCTTGAAAACTTGGAATTTATGAAATACATTTAGTAACAAAAGATATGCAGTTCTTAGTTATCTTTGATACTCGTATAAAGATTTTTGTAATATTTTTCATGATTAAGAAAATATCGGGTAAAAACAAAAAAAAACGCTTAGGCAAAAGAGGATATTTCGTAATGTGGCCACTATATTACTTTCTCCGATTTGATGGCATAATGGTTATTTCAAGGAAACTTTGTAGTAATGTTTATTTATTAAGAATGCTCAAAAACTCATTGACTGATTCGTGCTTGAAATCTGCATATTTTGCACTGATTCAGAGTCACATATCATACATTATTTTAGCATGGGGCCATTCCAGTATTGTGACCAGATTATTTACACTACAGCGCAGAGCAATTAGAATTGTCGACAATATGAAATATAGAGAGTACTGCAGAAATTTAATTTATTAAACTGGTATACTTACTTTACCAAGTCTTTATATTTTAGAATGCCTGTGTTATGTTCACAAACATATTGATGAATATACATCACCGAATCAATTACATGATCACAACACCAGATCGGCTACTCTTATTTGTCCATCCTACACCCGTTTAACTAAAACGAGGAATGGCATTAACTATTATGGACCTCTAATATTTAATACCATCCACGAAACCCTGAAGTCACTGCCATTTGTAAAATTTAGAAAGACAGTTAAGGCCTACTTAAGTCGCAAAGCCTACTATCATATTTCAGAATGTTTATCAAGTGGTCTTGCAGATATTGCTGTCGTGTAATTGTAATGTTGTTATTTATTTATTTTTACTCTTTACTGTGATTTTATCTTTTTACTGCGATTTTACAATTTGATTTTATTAATATCGTTTTATATCTACACTGTTTTTATTTATTTATTTGAATTTATTATACTTTTATTGTCATTGTTTTTATTTATACAATGTTTTATTTAGTTCATATTTTATAATTCGGTGTTTTATTTTATTATATGTTCTTTGATTTATTTTAAATTGTCTGTAATGTTCTGTATATTAGAATAATTATATCGCTTAATTGTATTTTTATATTTGAAGGGATTGTATATTTTATTTTGCAACTTAATTTTAACATTTTTATCATCTTCATATTTAGAATAATTTGTCAAATATTGTCTCCAATTTATCACAATTTTTTTTATGACCTATGTAAACCTTTCGGTATTGACATTAATAAACCTACTTACTTACTTACTATGATAAGTGTTAAAAATACCACTTTAAAGTAAAATATCTGAAATATTTTTTCAATAATCGTCCTAGACAAATACAAGTTTCTTTTTCCATCAGGACAACTAGAGAAATCGAAAGCCGATTTCAAATTTCAGCTAGCTAAAATAGTAACAAAGTTGCAAAAATTTCAAAAAAAAATCGATCTTTCAAACGGCCGTAGCGAGTAAACGAAAAATCAAACGCGGTTGGCATATCTGTGCTACTTGATTGCAAATTAGACGGATTCAACTAGAACCGGCGATTTCAAAATTTTGATGAAAAATATGAAAAACGTTAGTTCCTCCTCTTTACTTTTGCTCGAAAATTGCATTTGAAATGTTTTCTAGAGAAACCACTCGTATGATTCTGATTTTCTACACGTCAGTGCAAAGACCTGTGTGGTCTTTGTTCTGTTGAGAGCAAATGTAAACTTGAGGCCCGTGACGTGATCGTAAAGAAAATTCGAAAAAAAAAATGGGGAAAATCAGTTTTTTTAATAGTCATTCTGAACCAATAAAAGTACATGTTTTTTTCATCATAGTCCAGTAAATAAAGGTCAGAAAACTCACCAAGTTGGGGAATTTGCAGAGGATCTTCATTTAAGATGTAATTGGTAGTTCTTGACTAGTACTTTGAAATTCGAAAATATATAGGTATGGGGCAGACACTAAAAAATAAGGTTCCAAAAATTCGTTTTTCGCTAATATCTCCAAAAATATGGCATTTAGGGAAATTTGGTTTGAAGATGAGTTCATTATCTACAAAAGTTGTAACATGATTTTTTTCGCAACATCTATACTTTTTGCACAAACGGGGGTTAAAAAGTCCATAATTTTGGTACTGAGAAAATATGACAGTTTCTTATCAAATTTGCGATCGAGGGATCTGAAAATACGCTGAGCTTCATGTTTTTAACTATAAAGACACATTGTAGATGGCGCTGCCACGTTCCCGAAATTATTGCGGTTATAAATCAGAAACCCCGGGAATGGTCGATTTCTCAACAATTATTGGGGTTGCACACGTGATTTTCTGCCTACAGAATAGACAGAATAGTCATAAGTGTTTATTGGTTGAGTACATCCCAAGCGTTATGTAATGTAATGTAATGTAATATACATTTCCAAAATAAATGTATACATTTATGGGTGAGTCAATATAAAAAAATAAATTAAAAGCTAACATAGTATCTTAAGTCTAAATTAGTAATACTTATACTATGTTAGTGTAATTAAAAAATGAAATAGATTAATATTTAGTTTGTTGACATATTAAAAATTGTGTATAGGTAATAATTCAAATATAAGTACAAATACAGACGCAGGCATGCATTTACAAGTTACAATAGAAGAGATACAAATAAAACTTAAACGCTAGAATTTATAAATAAATGATTTCATTGTACATGTATTGAATAATGAACAAGAGCTAAAACTTAATTCTACAATTAACATTTTAAAATTGTTGTAAAGATAAAATTAAGTATAAAAATTACAAACACGTAATCAAATACAATGACAATTTAAAATTTAAAATTCAAGTGAAACATCTATAAATTCAGATACTCGAGACTAGAAAAAACATAGAATAAATCATACGTTTTTAAATGTATTTAATTTGCCATATTCTCACAGAAGTCATTAAATTCGCTAATAGTGTAGAAACAGTTTATTTCAAGTATATTTTTTATTGAATGCCTTGATAGGTAAGTTTTTGATGTTATCTGGTATCATGTTGTAAAGTTTAATACCCTGGACTGCACATGAGTTGTGGAAGAAACTATGTTGGTGTTTTGGAAGTTTAAGTGTTCGTGATCTAGTGTGGTGGTCATGTGGTGTTTGATGTATGTTGAACAGTTCCAAGTTGGTTTTAATAAATTTAAGAGTTTCGTAAACGTATAAGCTTAAGAGTGGCATAATTTTAAGTTTCTTAAATAAGTCTCTGCAACTTGTATTTGATTTTTTATTACATATGGCTCGTACAAGTCTTTTTTGAGCCACATAGACTTTTCTGATGTTTGAGTCGGTTGTGCATCCCCAGAAGAACAGCCCATATGTTAGTTGAGGTTGGCGTTGCGTAAACTCGGATGAAACTGACGTTTAAAACGTCAAAATCATGAAAGATGGAAAAATTATACTTCAAATTCAAAAACTCAGTTTACTCACAAACTAAAGGGATTTTGAAAAAAACTTATTCTTTATAAGTTGTTTATTTTAGCATTCTCTACAATTATTATTAACATAAATTTGCTGTAACTATTCGCGTTTCTTAATTATAAACCAGAAATAAAAAAATAATAATAAATTTTTTTCTCGAATAAAAATGATTTTATGAAAAATATTTCCAAGCAAAAGATGTTCATTTCTTTGTTGTCTTCAATGTTTGTTTAAATATTTTTGTGATATTTTTAATATTTAAGAAAATATTGGCAAAAAACAAAAAACGGTTAAGGTAAACACCCACTTCCGGTGAACGAAATTTTACCAAAAGCTTTTGAGTTCTTCAGATTATCAAATAAGACGAATGTTCAAAGTTTCATATCAATTGCTTTATTAGTTTTTGAGATAAGGCGCGCGCGCGCCCACACACACACACACACACACACACACACACACACACACACACACACAAATTTTTGAAAAAAAAATCACGATCACAATACTTTCTCGTACTTCGTAACGGAGAAAGTAAAAATCGAAGAAAAATCCTCGTATCAGGGAATCTGACCAAAAGGGGTGGTTAATAAATCATCTATTTATCATAAAACCGAGCTTTCGCCAATGTTTATTAGCTTCTTCAGGGATAACGCTACAAAATAATTTACAAGAGAAAAATTTTTATAAGTTAATGAAATGAGGTTATGCCCGTGTTCGCGACGCACGTGTTGGCGAAAATTTTACTTACATGGAAGATGTTAAAAACTAAACCGTTGAACATACGGGATTAATAAAATGGGTCGATGCAATAATAGTTAAACATATTAAAACTTGTTAAAAACGCTGATGTCACAAGATTAAAATTTACAAACTTTACAAACACACATCGCCGGACATGTTGGTTCGAGGCAATGACTAACAGTGATTGTGAACTAGGTTAGATTGTAATGGCCGAGGTACAAGCCAAACTGGACGGAGAGCACAATTAGTGCCAACCCTGGGAATTGATGCCGTCAAAATGGCGGTAAAATTTGAATTTGAAATTTTTAAGTGCAAAAGAGTAAAAAGTGTAGAGTAAAAGTGTAAAAAGTGTTTACTCTTTACTCCGATTGGCCAATCACAACAACGTATTTTGGCGGCTATAATTTGATTTAGTCCGCCTGGTTATTAAATGAGGTATAGTAGCAGTTTTCGTGAAGTGCGGGTCATCACGTTGTAATATTTCTTTTACGAGTGAAAATGATACTTCTTTAAATACCTCTGGGTAGACGTATAGTGAATTGCACACTTGTCAGCAATTTGTCTTAAGCTTATGTTTGGATCTTCTACTACAGAAGCTAAGACCATAAACTCGCCATCCTTCTCATTTATTGGTAAACTATTCTGCTCTGCATTTGATGTCCTCTTAGAATATTGAGGCAGTCGTTTCAAATTTATGAGTCAACCTTTGGATCGTTGCATTGGAGGGTCGGGATAGTTGACCGCAAACATATCCCCCACTTCAGGAAAACTGCTACCACCATAGCATAACTTCACAATTTGCACTTTTTTTTTTAATGAAAAAACTTATGAAATATTCAATAAATTTGACAGAAGCCAACAAATCAACAGTGCACCGGTTTTGATTAATTTCATGGCAATCATTACTTTCGTGAAAATGATGATTTTTATTTTATAATTTTTTTGGGGTTTTTACGAATGCTAAAAAAATAATAGTAGCTTGACTGCATGCAGTAATTTTTACTCTATAAAACATTTATTTACACGTTTCCTCTAAAATGATCAGGGAAGATAATATTCCAGTATAAAGGAATAAACATTGAAAATCCTATGTTCCGTTTTGTTCCACTACACCCTGTATATATATAATTCACCTTCTATTTCTAAATCGAAGATATCGTTGATGTAAGTTATGAATAAAGTGGGTGGTAGACCCCCCCCCCCCACCCCTTGCGGTAAGCCGTTACAAGATCGTCACTGTATGTACTGTTGACTTTTGTTTGTTGTTTTCTATTTGTTAAGTAGCTACTCATTAAACTACCTGAGTTACCTCTGATGCCTAGTTTTTCTATCAGAGTTTCTTTACATATTGTATCAAATGCCTTTTTCATGTCCACTAACACTAATATGAGGTAGTTGTGTTTATCCAATTCTTGTTGATCATGGCAGACAACATCCATACAGGCTGTGGAAATACCAGATTACTTTTGGTACGCATATTGTCGTTTATTTATTATATCGTTTTTGAAGATATGTTTTTGTAGTTTAGTGAGCATGATTTTTTCCAATATTTTAGCGAAGCAAGAAGAAAGTGCTATAGGTCTATAATTTTCAGGCAAGTTGTCACCCTTTTTAAATATGGGCAGAATAATGACCTCCTTTAAAATGTTTGGAAAAGTTGAAGTAGAGATGACTTCGTTTGCTAGTTTTGTTATTATAGGAATTATCGCTTCCCCTAGCTCTTTTAACAATTTGTTTGTAATGCGATCCTTTCCAGGTGCAGAAAACTCTTTTAAATCTTTTATTATTTGTTTTATTTCTTTATCTGTGACTGGATCGAATATTAGATTTGAGTCTATACTTTTCGTGAGGGTGTTTGTTAATTTGTTTTGCATTTTTTGTCTTTATATACGTGCCAGGTCCTTTCCAATAGTCGCATAATAATGATTTATTTCGTCAGCGATGTGTTTTTCATTTTGTATAATTTTGCCAGTGCTGTCTTTTATTTGGGTGATGGAATTTGAGGATTTTCTTTTGTTTTTGTTCATAATATTATTTATTTCATGCCAAGTTTTTTTCCCATTTCCTTCTGCAGTTTGAATTTTTTTGTTATAAAATTATTTTTTCCTAGCACTTATTGCTGCAGTAGCTTTTTTTTGGTTTAGATAGATTTCTTTAAGATAATTATTTTATGGATTGTTTTTATATCTTGCGTAATAGCTATTTCTTTTTTTAATACTGTTTACGATTTCAATATTAACCCATTCATTGTTTTGTTTTCTTTTAAAAGTAATTTCCCTGGTTTCACTTTCCAGCAGATGAGTAATTAACGTGATAAGATCGCTAAAAGAATTTATTAGCGTTTTTCATCCCATGTAACCAAATACCAATCTCTTATAATAATGGAGATCCCCATATTGAGAATGAATCTATGCACACCCTGTATTCAATAATAACTAACACTTTTTAATAATATTCAAATTTCAAAACTTTGATTTCGAAAATTTTACCAAATGTTTTTCAGTTCGTGTTTTGTATAGAAAACAAACAAGTTATGCAGGGTTGGGCAAATGTATCGGAATATCTGATTTCTATTTATACGTCTGATTTTTTTCTTATTACTTTTAAAAGAAATGTTTAAAGTATTATGTATTCTATGTGGTGACGTATTCTGATTTTCAACAGCTACCCAATTTTTACTTTCTCCGTTACGAAGTACGAGAAAGTATTGTGATCGTGATTTTTTTTTCAAAAATTTTTTTTACGGAAATATCCGTTTTGGGGTCCCTAGATGCCATTTCAACAATTTCTGGAAAAAATTGTTTTGTGTCTGTGTGTGTGTGTGTGTGTGTCTGTGTGTGTGTGTGTAGGTTTCCGTATATTTGCGGCGACTTGTGTGTGAATCAGCCTGAACTGTGGCAAATTCTCAAATAGTGGCAACTTACACACGATGCCACAATTTTAAACTGAAATCTTAATTTTGAATAATTCTAGCCATTTTTCCCGACTATATATATATTTTCCCGACTACACTCTAGTGCAAGAAAATCAAAATGTATATGAAATGCAGGGATAACATCGCACAAAAATTCAGTTTACTTCACAAGACGTCGATCTTTCAAAATAATGTTGGTTTTTGAATGTGCAGCAATTTTCAGTCGAGTTAAGAATTTTCGAAAATGTATTTTTTTCAATGACGAATTCTCTAGTGCAAAAAAAATAAAAAATAATATAAAACGCGGGGAAAAGATTCTAAAAAAATTAAAATCACTTCAAAAGACATCAATCATTTAAACTCATTTTGGCTTTTGAATGCGCAGCATTTATCAGTCGAGTTACGAATTATTGAAAATGTATTTTATTTAATGACGAATTCTCTGGCGCAAAAAATTAAAAATCAATTCCCTTCACAAGACGTCGATCTTTTGAAATCATTTGGGTTTTTGAATGTGCAGCAATTTTCAGTAGAGTTATGAATTTTTGAAAATATCTTTTTTTCAGAGACGCACACTCGAATGTAAAATATTAAAAATTAATATGAAACGCAGGGATAAAATCCTACAAACATTCAGCTCACTTTACAAGACGTCGATCTTTCAAAATAATTTTGGTTTTTGAATCTGTAGCAATTTTCAGTCGAGTTATGAATTTTTTAAAATGAATTTGTTCAATGACGCACACTCGAGTGCAAAAAAAATAAAAATTAATATAAAACGCAGGGATAGAATCCTACAGACATTCAGTTTACTTCACAAGACGTCGATCTTTTAAAATATTTTTAATTTTTGAATCTCCAGCAATTTTCAGTCGAGTTATGAATTTTTAAAAACGTATTTTTTCAATGGCGCAAAACATTAAAAATGAAGATGAATCGCAGGGATAAAATTCTACAAAAATTCAGTTCACTTCACAAGACGTCGATTTCTAGAAATCATTTTGGTTTTTGAATATGTAACAATTTTGAGTCGAGTTGCGAAATTTTAAAAATTGATTTTTTTCAATATCGACCTCTCGGGAGCAAAAAATTCAGAAATAATATAAAACGCGGGAAAAAAGTTCTACAAAAATTCAAATCACTTCACAAGATGTCTATCTTTTAAAATCATTGTGGTTTTTGAATGTATTGCAATTTTCAGTCTAGTTATGAATTTTTGAATTTTTTTTTTCAAAGTCGAACTCTTGGGAGCAAAAAATAAAAAAATAATATGAAACGCGTGAAAAGAGTTCTATAAAAATTTAAATCACTTCACAAGACGTCTATCTTTCAAAATTATTCTGGTTTTTGAATATGCTGCAATTTTCAGTCTAGTTATCAATTTTTGAAAATGTATTTTTTTTAATGACGCACACAAATGAGCAAAACATTAAAAATGAATATGAAACGCTGGGATAAAATTCTACAAAAATTCAGTTTACTTCACAAGACGTCGGCCTTTCAAATTAATTTAAATTTTTGAAAATGAGTTTTTTTCACTGGCGCACTCTCGAGTGCAAAAAATTAAAAATTAATATGAAACAAAGGGATCAAATCCCTTCCCCAAAAAAAATGGTGATGTGGCCATCATGTTACTTTCTCCGACTTGATGGTATTATTTATATTTACGCTTTCATGGTTTATTTTCAATTTAAATCATATTTTAAATGTACATCGAGAGGATGACACTGACGTTTAAAACGTCAAAATTATAAAAGATGGAAAAATTATACTTCAAATTCAAAAACTCAGTTTACTCAAAAACTAAAGGGATTTCGAAAAAAACTTATTCTTTAGAAATTGTTCATTTTGTAATTTTCTACAATTATTATTCACATAAATTTGCTGTAACTATTATCGTTTCATAATTATAAACCAAAAATTTAAAAAAAATTAATAAATGTTTTTCTCGAATAGCAATGATTTTATGAAAAATATTTTCAAGCAAAAGATATTCATTTCTTTGTTGTCTTTAATGTTTGTTTAAAAAATTTTGTGATATTTTTCATATTTAAGAAAATATTGGCAAAAAACAAAAAACAGTTAAGGTAAACACCCACTTCCGGTGTACTAAATTTTACCAAAAGCTTTTCAGTTCTTCAGATTATCAAATAAGACGTATGTTCAAAGTTTCATATCAATTGCTCTATTAGTTTTTGAGATACAGCGCACACAGACAGACACACACACACACAGACACACACACAGACACAAAAAAAAATTCCAGAAATTGTTGAAATGGTATCTAGGGACCCTAAAAAAATTGTTTGCTTCAGAAGACGTCAATCTTTCAAAATAATTTTGGTTTTTTAACGTGCAACAATTTTCAGTCGAGTTATGAATTTTTGAAAATGATTTTTTTTTAATGACGAACACTCAAAGGCAAAAAAATACAAATTAATATCTCCATCGATTGTTGATATTTTGAAGGTGCCAGAAAAAAAAAAAATTACATAGTGTAAATCAGATTTTTGCGCAGAACATGCGGCGTTTGTGGGTGTTTTTACAACTCTATCTGCAGAATAAATAGGCGACATTTCTACAATGAAATATTTATAATTTTAATAACGCTGCTTCGTAAAGTTAGTATTGTAACAATTAAATTTTGCTATAAATTTTTGCTAAAAGGCATTTGATAAAATTTTGTGCACCGTTAATGGGAATTTTTGATAATAAATGTTCTTCGTAGTTTTTATTTAAAAAAAAAAATGTAAAAATTAAAGTGTATAATTTTATATCTAAAATTTAAAAATTACATTTTCAATGTTTGTAAATAATTTCAAAATAAACAATTTACAAAGAATGTAATTCTTTCTAAAGCTGAGTAATATTTGAAAATAATCAATAAATATGAAAAATATCTCTAAAAGCCCTACTGTAATTTAACCGGAGACAGTAACATGAAACACACATTTTTAATGAAACAACCATGCATTTAAAAGCCAAAGATGTTCAAAATACGATTCGTGGCAACGTTGATTTTCACACACTGGTTATGCAATATTTGTGGCAACCCAAGCTCACACACGGTATGTTTTCGTATATTTGTGGCACCCTCGGTACACACTTCACGTTTCCCTATATTTGTGGCACGGGTGCCACAATAATTTTTTTTGCAATAACTTTGTTTATATGGAGGGTAAAGCAAAATTGTCCACATATTCGGAAATAGCGCAGAAAGGCGCAGCGAAAGGGCAGCATCTAAACGATTGAGGCTTATTCATGGGTTGCCACAAATATTGAGGGACGTGTATAGGTGTGTGTGTGTCTGTGTGTGTGTCTGCTGTGTGCGCTGTATATCAAAAACTAATAGAGCAATTGATATGAAACTTTGAACATACGTCTTATTTGATAATCCGAAGAACTGAAAAGCTTTTGGTAAAATTTCGTACACCGGAAGTGGGTGTTTACCTTAACTGTTTTTTGTTTTTTGCCAATATTTTCTTAAATTTGAAAAATATCACAAAAATATTTAAACAAACATCAAAGACAACAAAGAAGTGAACATCTTTTGCTTGAAAATATTTTTCATAAAATCATTGCTATTCGAGAAAAAAATTTATTAATTTTTTTAAATTTTTGGTTTATAATTATGAAACGATAATAGTTACAGCAAATGTATATAAATAATAATTGTAGAGAATGCCAAAATAAACAACTTCTATAGAATAAGTTTTTTGCGAAATCTCGTTAGTTTTTGAGTAATCCGAGTTTTTGAATTTGAAGTATAATTTTCCATATTTCATGATTTTGACGTTTTAAACGTCAGTTTCATCCAAGTTTACGCAACGCTCGATGTATATTTAAAATATGAATTAATTGAAAATAAACCCATGAAAACTTAAATATATTGTCCGAGAAAGTAACATGATGGCCACATCACCATTTTTCTAAATATTATGTCATATGATATAGGGTTTGGTGGTTGTGTGACATGTGTGTCTGTTTTAATTTAAAATGTCATGTATTGTATTGTTTCTAATTTTATTTGATTAACATTTATTTTATTATGTCGTGATTGTATCTGTTGTACGTTTATATTTAATGAAAAATCAAATTTGTGAATTTTGTGAAACTTTTGCACAACCGTTGAAATTTTTGATTTAGACATATTAGAATTTCTATCAGGCAGTGTTGCATTAAAAATATTGCATGCATCTTGTAGATATCTATGCCAGTCTCCAAAACGAACCATCATTAATAACGTAAGTTAGTTCACCTATAATTGAATAGTAATGTTAACATTTCACGTGGATACTACCTGTCACTGTCAGTGACGGGAAACACAAAAACTCGAAATTGTTTTATAAGAAAACAGTGTAAAAAATGTAAAAATCGAACTCGATGTAGAATTATTTTATCTAATATTTAATAAAGTCGCACACCCACCAAACCCTACATCATTGCAATTGTTGGAAAAATGTCTATTAAAAAACGTAAAAATATACAGGGTGACCCATTAAAAAAAAACTATCGATGACGCCAAATTTCGAAAAATAGGGTGGTTGTTGAAAATAAAAGCAAGTCAATGAATAGAATAAATACAATAATAAGTACTTCTTTTAAAAGTAAGAAGAAAAAAACAGAAATCAGGTGTTCCGACACATTTGCCCAATATAACATAAATCGTATGTTCATTAAAAAAAACCTCAAGTGTGCCATGACTTTTTCGTTTTAAAAATTTCAGTTGGCACACTTGACACTTGTTCTTAATTGACATATAAACGTCAGATCTTTCTAGAAGTCACAATTATTCCGTGCTCACAATGGTTTACAGCAACCAGCAAAAAACGTTTCTAATTGAAAGTTATTTCTGAAATGGGATTAAAGTGGACGGAAATTGGGTGTGTGTATTCATTCGACGTAGCAGAGTTTCAGGAAGAATTTCCTAACGTGCCCATTATTTATGATGAATTTAAAAATACCTTATCACGATCTGTATTTCGTGAAACGGGTAGTATTCTTCGTAAACCAGGAAGTGATAGACAAGTTAAATGAACTCAATATGCTATTAACACAGCCCAAGTAATTTTGAAAGATGAACCTACGACTTCTCTGCGTCATTTGTCACAGCAAATGAATTTATCGGTAGGAACATGCCACAAGCTTCTACGAAAAGATTTACAAGTATACCCTTATCGCATAACATCGGTGTAAGAGTTATTACCTGTCGATTAACCCAGACGACTGGAATTTTGTCAGTGGTTTTTACAAAATGTAAACGAGGATGTTTTTCAAATTACTTTTTTTACCGATGAAGCTTGGTTTTACAAGGATGGGTACATTAATTCCCAAACTATTAGAATTTGGTCGGATGAAAATCCTCGTATATATCGAGAGAAACCACTACATCCAGAGAAAGTTGGCGTTTGGGCAGCGATTAGTGGGAGAAGATTAGTTGGACCGATATTCTTTGAACGTAAAATCCTATTTTTATTATTAATATTAAAAATTCAATAACCGTGCATTCATTTTAGGTACGATAACTGCAAACCGTTATCGTACAGAAATTTTATTGCCTTTTATAAATGAATTAAATGATGACGAACTGCAAAGTGGATATTTTCATCAAGACGGAGCAACTCCTCATTGCACAGTGGATAATTTGGCCATTTTAGAGGAATTTTTTGAAGACCGAATAATAAGTCGAAATGCACGGATTCCCTGACCGCCCCGTTCATGCGATTTAACACCATGCGATTTTTTCTTGTGGCCATACCTGAAAAATTGCATTTATACACAACCAGTACACAATCTAGAAGACATGCGGCAACGAATTCGAGATAAATTTATAGAAATTAACAATAATCCAGTGTTGTTGCGGAGCGTAATGGAGGGTGTGCGACGAAGAGTGTTCAAGAAGAAGGAAGGCACATACAACATTTAATATAATTTTATAGTGAAATAGTGAAAAATTTAAGTATCTATAAATTGACTACAGTTTGTTTAATTTTGAGAAGTAGATGATATTAGCGGGTTCTGGGACAGGAAGTAATCCCGGAAGTAATCCCGGAAAACCGGAAGTAAAATCTGGGGGAATTTAGTGGCGGGAAAATCAAATCTGGGGGATTCTGGTGGGGATAAATTCAAATCTGGGGGATTTTGGGGGCGGGAAATTCAAATTTGGGTAATTTTGAACTCAAAATGGCCGGCAACTGTCTAAATCTGGGGGAATTTAGTGGAGGGAAATTTAAATCTGGGGAATTAAAATGGCAACAGGGGAGCTTTAAGTTCTACAGTGTTGCCGAAAAGGCATCTGATTTCCGGGATGTGCATCCGGTTTCACTAGAAAACGGCAACGTCGCAGAGCTTTAAGTTCAATTAAGTAGCGGGAAATTCAAACCCCAAGTTTTACCGGTGTACCAACTAACATCCAAAGTTCTACAGTGCTGCCAAAGAGTCATCTGATTTCCGGGAGTTGCTTCTAGTTTCATCCTAAAATGACAACGCTGCTATGCTTTAAGTTCAACTAAGTGGAGGCAAATTTGAAAATGTTTGATGAAATGGTGATAAAAATTAATTTGGTACGTAAATTAGGGGTATGCTTAGAAAACAAAAGTGTTTATTTCTTTTGGCCAGGTGTTGATTTCTTTTGGCCAGAGCGAGTCTCGTTTTTTGATGACTAATGCAATTCTTGGGATCCGCATGATGCATGGTTGTGCAATAATGAAACGGGAATGGAAACATTGAAATTATGTAAATAATATTTGTGTCTATGTGTGTGTGTAGAAGTCTTCAAGGTTAAGAGAATTTGAATACCACAGAATATAACGAGTACTTATTATGAATTCATCTTTATTGATGTAATCAACTTGTAACGCGATGCATGATCTTAGAAGTGTGATTAATAATCGCAAGTTTTTGCGTAAGAAACAAAGTATTATTTCGGTGAAAATTGTCAAATTAGAAAAGACAATCGAAAAACTGCGGAGAGACCTAGAATTGCGAAAAATTATAAACAACGAGTTGGCGACACGATTGAAAAAATTAAAAATCTAAACGAATATTTTTTTTTCGTATGTGCTAATTTGTGTGTAAAAGTGCTCGAGGTTGCAATCGAAATCGTTAATTTGTGATACAGACCGGTCGTTGTGGTCAAGAAAACGGTTGTCACGAAGCAAGTATGAACAAGATTTCATCAGTTTGAGTCTAGAAACGGTCAGAGAATGTCGTCTAGTTCGGTAGTGATTGCCGAGTTTCTAACAAGAAAAGAGTCAAATTTGGCTGAAGATGAAGGTGAGAAAATTGTAATGGATTATTGATAAATTATTACCTTCAATTACGTTTCCAGAATATGAAGAAGGATACGATGGTGGTCGATGTCCAGTTTGTCTCACAAACGTTGTAAAGTATGTAATTAATTGCGGACATATGTTTTGTTCAGCTTGTGCGACGAAATTAGCTGATTGTGCTGTGTGTCGAATGAAGAAATATTTTCTGCAACGAGTGTTTTTACCTACATATAAACGACAAGATGAGTTTAATTCATCGAAGAAAAGAAAATTAGATGAGGAAACAAAAGTTTTCACAACAGTAACCCCCGTTAGGTATCTACCCCGACAACTATTCGCAACAGAAGAAGAAGAAGAAGATTCATGGGATAGCTCATATTCACCACCACCTGCTATAACACCCCTGCAAAGTCCTACACCTGAGCCTCCAATCCTAAACAGTGATTCAGTATTTATTGACGAAGATTCAGAGGAAGCAATTTTTTCCACACAAGATATTATAGACAGGATGTACAATTAAAGTGTGATGGTAAGTTTTTACTTATAATGCGCAGAATCTAATCAAAACCGAGGATATACTTAAGATTGCTCTGAGAGAGTAATCATTCAAGTTGAAACAGTCAACTAATCAAGATGTCTTTCTCTACAGTTGAAAGTGCTGCAATGGTCGATCCGCTAGAAAATGAAGTTAAGAAGGAGTCGACACTTTTGGGTCAATCTACCTATCCTCTCAATAAGTCGGGATCAAAGAGCGTGTCCATCGGTATCAGCCCAGCGGTAGGATTCACACCAATCGTGAAAATCTGGGGAGCCCATTCCTGCATCTTCTTCAGCGAGGAGGAATGGAACCAGTTTTCTGCAATCAACATCTCAGAGATGCAGCAGACCATCACCATCGGCGATCACAAGATCACCAAGAACGAGTATCGCGATATAATGGCCGTTTGGATTGAACAACGCGGCTTAAGTGTTGTAGTGTCGGAAGAAACACTTGGAAATTTATTCGATTTGAGAAAAGTTATTAATTACAAGTTGAATGTATTAAAAGCGTTGGAATTTAATATGTATTACAACATGATATTATCCTCTTGTTTAAAATTGGATGGTGATTTATATAACAATGTATCAACTCTAATTTCATCACACGTAAATTCGCAAAATGCTTATTTAATGTTGGAATGTATTCATATTCATTATAATAAAATGTGTCTCGATTTTGAAATAAATAAAATATTTCAATAAAAAGTATGATTTTAAAACTTATCTAATATGTTTAATTACACATCAAACCTCTTACTATTAAGTTCAGTGAAATTATAAGTGTTTATCAGTAGTAATCATACCTTGACAGAGTTAGAATGGAAAACAAAGTAGATGAGGCTATTGAAGCTTTTTATGAAAAGCGTTTAACAGAGAATCAAGTAAAATATTTACCCATTCATTATTTAAATAAGGTCGAAGGAGTTCAACTGTTAGAAATTTGGGGGGCGCTACCATCAGAATATAAACAGCAAGCAGAAGAGAGACTTCCCTGCCACAAGCATTTTAGTACAGGTGAACATCAGGTCGATGGTCCACCACCACCAAAGATCCGCTGTCTGGAGTGCATATATAAGATAAATCTCGCAACTTGTAACCACTCAAAATGAAGCTTCCAATTCAAGAAGAGAATGGAAGGAATTTTACTCATCCGATGATGTTGGATGATTTCGAGCAAATTTCTCTCAGCATGTGGATATCATTTTGGGCAATAGCAACAGTTATATTATTTATTATTATAAGTACAATATGTTTTATATGTAGAGGTTATAAAAAATAAAAAAAATGTATTAATGAAAAAAATGTTTTTATTTCAATATTATACAATATTAGATTTATTTATCCAGCTATTATGGGACTTGTCCAATCCTAACCACTTAACGTAGATCTTGCCGCCTTTCCTCCGTAAAACTTTTTCCACCAAATACACGTCCAAATGTTTCACCTTTTGAAGTTCTTCGCCGTAAAATGCTCCAGTAATTGGTGCATCTTGCATATCTTGAAGCAGGTAAGTTGTGGGATTCGATATTTTAACTTTCATAATTTTAAACAATTCAGTAGACCAGTTTGGTGTGTACCCCTTATCGAAAAGTGCTTTTTGCTTACTTATCCTAACCACGTCACCCACTCGAAATTTTACAAGTCCAGCGATTTTAATATGTGAATAAACCGAATTTAATAACTGTTTCTCCTTATCTTTAGTGACGTCAGAGGGACGCATTCCTATCGTGCCATGTTTACGATTGTTGTAATCATCCGTGATCTGATCCAGAATACTTAGCCAGCGGTATTTTCCATTCAGACTAAAGGCGCGATAAAGTTTCTCTTTAATAGTTCTAATTACACGCTCAGCCATCGAGGCTTTCATAATCGTGTAAGTGGAATAATGATTAATTCCATGTTTTTTCATTAAAGTCTGGAACTGACTGTTATAAAATTCTTTCCCTTGATCAGTTTGTAAATTTGTAGGCATTCGACCATCCTTCAAAAGTATACTTTTAAATGCTGATGTAACATTTATCCCAGATTTATCTTTTAGCGGCACAGTCCACAGATACTTTGAAAAACAATCAATCACCACGAGAATAAATTTATGACCTTTATTTTCTCTTGCATAAAGTCCAAATTCAGCTAAATCAGCTTGCCACAAATCATCCAATCCTTTAATAATTGTACGGCGACGTGGAAATTTTACTCTAGCAGGTCTATGAAGTTCTTTAACAATATCGCCTTTAATTTTACTCATTGAGAACCTCCTCTAGGTTTCGAAACGTTTTTAGAAATGATGTTTAAGTTCAGAACAACATCTTTTATTGCCTTTTCATAAATTTGTAAACGCTCCAAAATGTCTTTATGAGTGACATCATTTTTAATCTTAATTTCTTCTACCTGTTTTAAAACGTGGTTAATATGCAATTTTATGGCTTCCTCCAAATGAAATGTAGCGGCATCAATTTTCTTATTGTGCCCCTCACTCAGTTTTTTTGCATCATTTTTAATATTAGATGTAATCCCCTTTAAATCTTTAATGTCACTCGAGGTAGCTTGTAATATTTTTTGTATTGGATTCACTTTTCCATTTATCGCTTTTTCTAGAGAAGTTTTCGCAGCCGTAATTTTTTTATCAAAACCATCTAAAACACTCTTTTTAATATTATCCACGTATAATTTTGTAGCAAGATCGTCCGGATCTTGAGGATCTAATGCGCGTTTTAAACGTCTTCTCTCCAAATCAAAATGCCCATCAGATGTTATCACAAATCCCGGACCGGGTGGGCCACGAGCAGCAGCTAAAGATTTGCTAGAGTGTCGTCCGAACTTGTCAACGCTCATCGTATAGGTTCAGGATGACGTCAGAGCTGGTTGACGACAACTGTACGAGTAATATATAAGCATTATGTTAATAGATTATATTAGCTTCACGTAACTCCTCCTCGATTGAAGCAATTTCATTGTTGTGAGAAGTATTTCCCGCACGTTGCGAAGCATGCAACAACCATAAGCGGTCAACCAATTCATTGGGATCATCCCAATATGTGTAACGGTGGGGCTTTTCATCTACGACCATTTTTGAATCAAATCCTTGACCCTGAGCGGAATTCTTACGATTCGTTGGACGGGGAATCGATGATTTGTTTACCGGCGTTGGATATTTATCCAGCAGAGGCTTTATGATTGTTCTGTATTTGTGAGATGGGTTGCCTCGTATCTGTTTCGAGGGGTCACAATCGCGGTGTAACGTATTTGTTCTCTTCAGAATATCAATGTAATTTCTCTCATCTTCAGTATGGAAAGCCGTAGGTTCCTTTCTAAAGAGTAATTCGTATAAACCCACTGTACCCTTATAACGCACATTATTAACAATTAAATCATTTCCATCTAGATCAATGTCTGTTTTTCCGATTCGAAACTTATCATTTTCAGGATTGAAAGTTACACCAAAGACAGCATCAAAATCATCACCTCCAGCGTGTACTAATTCTTCAATATATTGTCTGGGTAGAGGTGCAAATTTATCTAAATACTTAGCTATTTCTTCAGAAGGAGGCTCTTCTGCGGAGGTAATATCTCTAAGTGATGAAGACTCATTTGGATCTCGCTCAAAAACTTCTTCATCTCCCAAAAACTCCAACCGTCTCGGAATGTGTGCCTCCCAAAAATTTCCGCTAGCGGGCGACGTATTAGGTGTAGAGGATTCCAACCGTCTCGGAATTTGTACCATCCTAAAATTCCCCCTAGCGGGTGACGGATTAGGCGTAGAGGCGGGCATTAATTCAGGCTTCATCAATGATAAATTCACCTCTTCTTGAGTTTTTATGATTGATTTTAAAGGCTCTGTGATTGGTTTGTACAATTTTTCTAACCGCTCATCATTTTCATTACGATTTAATTTCAGAGCTAATGCCTTATTTCTAATAGCCTTTTGAACTGCTATTATTTTTCTTTTAACATCAGTCATTTCACAGAAACAGGTAGCTGTTATTTCAAATCAGGTAGCTGTTATTTAAAAACAGGTAGCCGTTATTTCAAATCAGGTAGCTATTATTCCAAAACAGGTAGCTGTTATTCAGAAACAGGTAGCTGTTATTCAAAATCAGGTAGCTATTATTAAAAGACAGGTAGTTACAAGAAGTGTGTAGCTTTGTACAGCTGTTTTAATACTGTAGCGAAACTATGATTACTTCAGTATTATGTACTGGTCAAGACCTTTCCTATATCTACCTTCGTCCGAGTTTTTATCGATAGTAATGAAACCAAATTTTTCTTTCCAGCACTCTACACATAAAGACTTAAATTTCTCAAATGTCATATCACTGCTCACGTGATCAGTGTACACATGTTTCAAGTTGAGGTCGTCTTGTTTGAATAATATAATAAAATTAGCATTATCCCGTATCAAATGTTTAGGAATTCTAGTATAGGTCTGACAAAGGTAAAACGAATCAACGTCTTTATGTCGCCCCATACTGAAAAATTCTCTAATTTTATCCTGTTTGTCACACGCTACATCGTCAAATATGAAAACGGAATTTTCTTTTGCCTCCTCAGGACTTATAATTTCAGCATTCTCTTTATATGGAAAATACTCAATTTCGGGGATAGCATCCAACGTCTTTTGCAAAAATGTATATTTTGGCTGATAAAGTGACTTAGAGTAAATGTACACGTTTTCAAATCTCAAACCATTTTCATTGAACAGGAGTGATAGCATTACATTCGATTTACCGCAATTAGATGGACCGCATATCACCGCTCTAATTGAATTAGGTAGTAGATCACCATGTCTTCGCATTTGATTTTTAAACCCCTCACCTACCCACTTATCTAAATTTGAAATAGGAAGAGATTGTTTCTGTTTGATAACCTTCATGGCACTAATAGCAATTTCATCTGTATGGGGGTATATATAACATTGTAGCAGTGATTGTCTCCTAAATGATAACTTACAGTGGTGAAGGTATCATTAATTCATTAATCAACAAGCTCCCGCTCGAAGTACATGTACCGGGGTATCAGTACTGCGGTCCAGGAACCAAGTTACAAAAACGTCTAAAAAGAGGCGACCCTGGTGTTAACCCACTGGATGCTGCCTGTAAACAGCACGATATTGCTTACTCGCAGAACAAAGACCTAAACGAAAGACACAAAGCCGATAAAGAATTAGAGGAGGCTGCTTGGGCTAGAGTCAAGGCTAAGGACTCTAACTTTGGTGAGAAAGCGGCAGCGTGGGCTGTTACTAACGTGATGAAGATCAAGAGAAAAACTGGAATGGGTATCAAGAAAATTCCTTTGAGGAGTGGTGTAGTCATGAAGGCTCGAAAAGCTATCAAAAGATTTAAACGAAAAATTAATAAACCTGGAGGTGTTAAAGCAAGTAGTAAGATTGCATTATCTGCAGCAAAGATTGCTATACGAGAGGTTGGCGGTAAGAAAAAAATTAGAGCTCCTAGAGTTATACCGATTCCAAAACAGGGTGGAATTCTACCACTAATTCCAATTTTTGCCGGATTGAGCGCCCTCGGAACCTTGGCTGGGGGTGCTGCTGGTATTGCTAAAGCCGTGAATAGTGCTAAAGATGCGCGATCAAAACTTGCGGAAGCTGAAAGGCACAATAAAACGATGGAAGCTATTGCTCTTGGTAAACCGGGGAAAGGATTATTTTTAAAACCATATCGCAAAGGTATGGGCCTCTTTATCAAACAACACAAGTCAAAAAACTGTTAAAATCGCTACCCAACCGCGCCCTAACCGATGTTGATTTGCTAAATGGGGCTAGAAACGTTAAACATTTTAGAGGAGTGTTTATGCGTGATGCGCTACCATCAAAACCACATTATAGAGAAGCAGGTATTATTAATTTGGATTCCAAGAATGGATTAGGAACGCATTGGGTGGCTTATAAAAAGGCTGGAGATACTGTTCGTTACTTTGATAGTTTCGGAAATTTATCACCACCTCTAGAATTGATTAAATATTTTAATAATTGTCATATAAAATATAATCATGATCAATATCAGAACTTTAGTTCTTACAACTGTGGACATTTGTGCTTAGAATTTTTGTATAAATAAAGATGATATAGTAAAGATGTTTTAGTCATGTCTCAAACTTTCACTCTGCAAGGTGTAAGTAGTGTGCTCTCCGTAAGCTATTATCCACCAATTGAACTTGATCCGAGTCGTCCATATTGTTTAGGATTAATAGGATTTCATACATATAATTCAATTCCGAATATTGAAGAGGACCGGAACAATAAATTTATTTATGGGAAAAATCAAATAATCTCAATTCCAACGGGATCGTACGAAATTAATGACATTGAATCATATTTACAACGTCAGCTGTTGATAAGCGAAGCGGCACAAACTGAAGCTGATAAAGTGTTATCACTTAAACCTAATAATAATACTCTAAAGAGTGAAATTAAAAGTAAATACGATATTGATTTTTCGTCGCATAAAGGCACTATTGGAAAATTATTAGGATTTTCCGGAAATAAAATTCTAAAAGCGGGGACACTGCATACATCTGATTTACCCGTGCAAATAATTAAAGTTAACAGTATAAGAATCGAGTGCAATATTACTAGCGGTGCTTATTACGACAGTAACTTGTCCCACACCTTGTTCGAGTTTAGTCCATCTGTTGATCCAGGTTTTGCTATAAATATAGAGCCGAAAAATATTTTATATTTACCTGTAAAAACTCGAGATAGAATTGATAATATAACGTTGAGAATTGTTGATCAAGAAGGCGAGTTTGTAAATTTTAGAGGAGAACATATTTTGGTTAGACTCGAATTAAAGACATTGTGATGGGTATTGTTTTTGATAAAAAGGAGGGTGCACACCTAAAGACTATCACTTTGAGTTCATCACCCAAAGAAGTGACACGTATCAGTCTCGCTAAATTAATTTCTCTCGGTTATAAAATCAAATATAATGGATAAAATTGGGGTATTCGATAAAATTCACTACGACGAGAGTATTGCCAAATATCAATATCACACATATCAACCTAGAGCTACAAACTTTGGAAACAGCGATGAGATAAGGATAACAATACACAATCAAGATATTTATACCTGTCCAGCAGACAGCTACATTTACTTGAGCGGGGAAGTTGAATACAATTTATCTGCGGGTAAAAAATTTGAATTAGTTACAAATGCGTTCGCTTTCCTGTTTGAGGAAATTAGATATGAACTAAACGGTATTGAAGTCGATCGAACCAGGGATTTGGGAATTACTAGTACTCTAAAAGGATATGTTTCATATGATGATTCAGAAGACATGAAAGTGCTCGGTATTTCTGGATGGGCTAAGACTGGTCACATAAAAACATTTTTTCCAAACAAGAAATTTTATGCGCAAATACCTTTAAAGTGTTTAATGGGATTTGCTGAGGATTACCAAAAATTAATAATCAATGTAAAACAGGAATTGGTTTTATTGCGATCCTCCAGTGATGTGAATTGTTTCAAATGTGATGATGATGATGCGGTTGTTGCCCAAATTAAATTTAAACTTAATAAAATTGAATGGCGTGTACCACACATTCAACTGAATGATGAATTAAAATTGCAAATGTTTGAGCAAATTAAAAACGATCCAAATATATTAATTCCATTTCGAAAATGGGAATTGCATGAACTACCAACCATGAAAAAATCTAGAGATGATATATGGGCCGTAAAAACCTCAAGCAGTTTGGAGAAGCCCCGATACATAATTATCGCTTTCCAAGAAAATAAAAAGGGTGTGGGTAGTGCTGATGCTTCAATGTTTGATAACAGCAATATAAGAAACATACGAATTTACCTGAACTCAGAATCTTATCCATATGATCACTTAAATTTGGATTTTGGAAATGATGATTACTTAACTGTATACAACATGTATTGCCAATTTCAGCAGAGTTATTACAATCATACAAATAGACCGCATTTCTCATTTACGAATTTTAAAGATTATGCATTATTCGTATTTGATGTATCCAAACAAAACGAAAGCGTAAAGTCATCAACGGTGGACTTGCGCATTGAGATGGAAGCTATTGAACCATTTAAAGACAACACTCGTGCTTATTGTCTCATTCTAAGCGATTCCATTGTTGAATACACACCGTTATCTGGCATAGTTAGAAAAATAATTTAAGATGTTTAAAAAAGTGTGCTTCGATTTGGTCCCTGTCATTTTTACCTATGTGGTGGAAGAAGATGATAATGCCATAAACTGGATGCAGGTGGCAATAGACAGACTTCGATTTAATAAGAGGGTTCAAGAAATGGAAAAAACTTTGGAACCTGTTCTCTTGAAACGCATTACGTCACCTCCTCCGCCGAAAATATTATTTATTGACATCCAGGGATTCAACACACCCGACTTTACTCCGAAGGAACTTGCCGCTACATACGATGGAGAAAAATTACTTGCATATATATTCAAGCCACCAACACCGTTTTGCCGTCTATATGAAGAACTCAAGAAACAAGTTAGGTGGTTGGAAAACAATTACCACGGAATCCCCTACAGCAGTGGTGAAAGTGATTTAAGTGAATTACCGAAACTGTTTAAAAAATTGTCAGCGGATATTGTGTACGTGAAAGGTAGCCAAAAATGTACTTACCTGGAACAGTTTTATGATGTTGTTATTAATTTAGAATATGATGATAATTGTCCTAATTTAAAAAAATCTATTTATTGTTGTCAATCACATAGGAATAACTTAAGTGTTTGTAGTATTGTTAACGTGCAAAAAATATTAAAATATGTAAAGGAAAATACTGGTTAAGGAAATAATAAATCGCTTTTTCAATTTTAACATGTGTGTTTTTTATTTAAACTTAATGTGTATAATATTTAACACTCCAGTGACAATACACATTACCCATAATATAAACAATATAAACGCTGTAGATAAAATAAAACAGGTGAAATTCATCTGTAAAAATTGTTATCATCAGTTAAATAATTAAATATATAATCATATGTTTACCGTTAAATTGAAATACATATAATAATGATAACAACTAGTAATACAATTATTCTTTCCATGTTGCTTGAATGTATGATAAACTTGTATTGAGGCAAATTATAATTTACAAATCTATTTATCCTAAGCTAACAAATATAATCCTATTATAAACTAAGCCATTGTATAATCCTATTCTAAACTAAGTCATTATATAATTCTATTGATTAAAAAAATATATCCCAATATAAACGAAAACACACAAATATATAGCGAAGCATATGAAACATGACAGATTTAAAGTAGCTACCTTTTAAAATGAATAACATCCCCAAATCTGGATTATTAGACAATATCTTTATGTCCCCAGGCTAGAGTTTGAACCCCGTCGGCGCATATGTTCCGTTTGTCATCATGAGGCGATAAGGCTAATTTATTTTGTGTGATGGAAAAAATTGTATGTTTAATAGATCTGAATAAATTTTGTTTTCTAAATGAAAGTTCATTTTTAAACAAACAATTTTTATAATCACTTAAATCTAAATCTTGCACGACAACACATTTCTTGACACCTTTAGCCTTTTTAATAAGTTGCTCGGGGGTTTCTACAGCATACATTTTAGCCCTCAACCCAACAAATTCAGTTAGCAATTTTCCCCCGAGCTCATCTTTAAAAAGCCCCAACACGGCTTTGTTTTGTAATGGGATGCCATACTTATTGTCTATGTCAAAATTACTCGTATCAAATTTATCCAAGTCCTGTTTCATGTCATCGTATAAGTCGTCCGTCGTAACACGCAATATAAGACTGTCCGTGTCCATGTAGCAAAGATTCACACCTTTGCCATACTTTGGTTTTAAATTTTCATAATAAAAATTATACATTAACAATTTTGACAAGTCCAAAACGCTAAAACCGACATAAATTGGTTTATTGTAAATTACTTTTAATCGATCAAGTTGGATTGCCACTAAATTTTCACTAAATATGGAACAACAATTGAAATTTAATTTTGCTATTAAGCTTTCCACGCCGCGGCGTTTACCAATATCCTCCCAATGATTCACTAATTTCACGTCTACACGCTTATCCACGTTTTCCATCGTCTTGCCGAAAACAGAATTGTTCATCAATTTGAAAAAATCTTTCTCGAAATCGTTAGCAGCCAATTGTCGCATGCTAGTATTCAAATCGATATACTTTTTCAGCCAATCCGATTGTTTAAAAGAAATAACTCGGTTAATTTTAGATAATTTCAAACCGTTTGATAGCGCCTGTTTCAAGTTACGGTAATGAATGATATATTTCGATTTATTATTTAAATTTGGAATTAATTTAGTGTTGTTAAATTTAGAGCCAGGCGGTACCATATTTTCAACTAGAAAAGGTAGATCATTGTGTAGATCGTGAAGGTTTTGAGGATACTCAATATCCACCTCAAGGAAGTAACCTATTGGAGAATTATCGGGGATGTTTTCAACATGAAAATTTTGAATTTGGTCCGCGCTTAACCATTCAAAGCCGCCGTATGGTAAACATTCAGACATTGCCCATCCATACAAATTATTAGCGTCCCAGTATGTCATATAAGTCGATGGTTTTGTCCTGTCATAGTCCTGCATATATTTATTATTCGCTCGGGCGTGGCGTAAAGAGCACTGACTTATACCGCCACGAATGCCCTTGCGAACAAAATGGTGCATGTCGATGTCCGTCAATAATTCCAATTTAATATCTGTCAATTTCAACATAGCATCCCACGACAAACCAGGAGCCGTGTAATAATGAGCCGGATCCAAGTTATACGCCTTTAAACAAACATCACGGAAATTTTCAAAAATATCAGCCAAAAGTAAAACGTCGGTCTTCAAATATAAGTCGGAGTATTCGCGCAAATTTCGACAATTGAAATGCTGCCAAACGTTTTGCGCATGTTCATATTCCTTAGCAGTGATGTCGGTATTTGCCAGGGAATTAAAAAAGAATTTTTGCGGCGGTAATTTTGTTTCCTCCAATTTCGACAACGAATCCATGTACTGATAAGGAAATACACCTTTTTTCGTTACCAGATCAAATTGATTATCAATAGGAAAATGTTTTCTAACATTAATCAATTGATCTGGTTTTAAATTCTTTGCTAATTTTTCAAGCGACGATGACATGAATCGAATTGAATCCAAAAATCTTAGTTTTAAATAAATATTGCGATCGGTTCCTCTCTTATCAGTATATTGATCCACTTTAATCGATTTTGAGAAAGAGATGTACTTCTCTTTATTTTGAGGAATTACATCAATTTTCTCATTGTCTAGACCAAATTCTTTAATAAACAAATGAGCGTCGTAGCCGGATAAATTGTGAAAAAATATTGGTAAGAA
Organism: Ocypus olens; assembly: GCA_910593695.2. Taxonomy (NCBI): domain Eukaryota; kingdom Metazoa; phylum Arthropoda; class Insecta; order Coleoptera; family Staphylinidae; genus Ocypus; species Ocypus olens. Next base: position 38,906,599 of record OU343058.1, read on the forward strand.
TTTTGGAATTTTGTAGTTTAAATTACATTTGGAGTGAGCGGCTCCAACAAATTTTCCAGAAAGGTGACAATGGTCGGCTACTTTGTCACCTGCATCTAAATTTTTTTCACAAATATGACACTCGGTCGCGGAATCAAATAAATACTGCTCACCTGGACTTAATTTTGACATTGGAATAATCGGTTTTAAATAATTTTCGTAAATAAATTTCGCGTCCGCGGTTAATTTTTCCATAAAAATTTTTGGGCAGTCTAAACCCGTGTAAGTAACAAATTTATCTAAATTTTGATTAAACGAGCATTTAATATAATACGCGAAACTGTAAGGAGTGTGAACATGAGTTGAATTAGTGTACGATAAATTTGGATTCGGCTCACATGTTTCAATAGGGGTTAATAAAGATTCAAAATCTGCATAAACGGTGAATGCTACCCGCATTTTCGAATTAAAATTTGTAAATTGCGACAAATTGCCAGGTACCATGTCACCATTTTTATTTTTGATTAAATCCGTAGTGGGCATGACTGTACAAATTTTGTTACAGTCATGCTCACTGTGGGCTAAGAGTGCCACCTCGCTGGGGAAAAAGGTCAAGCAGCCATCACACAAATACATCTTGCTTTTATGTGATGACACTTGGGCTGCTACTAGTCTGGATAAGTGTTTTATCCAGACATAGTGACTTTTTTCCCCATCCTCGATGTACAGAAGATTAATGTGTGTGTCGCGTTTGGATTTTGAAAAATAAATCGGTCCTACCACATCATGACGATTATTCGCGGTGTTAAACTCTAACCCGTAAACATTTATCGACATGTTATTCAATAACTCAAATTTGGGGATGTTATTAATTTCAAAAGGAAACTCCATACCTGTCAAGTTCAACACCTCCCTATAATGGGGGTACGACGTCGCGCGTTGTGGGGCGTTTCCGTGATCCACAGGGTGAAGAGCCGCCGTCACTGCCCAGGCGAAGCAGGCCTCATCCTTATTCTGCACGTTGATGCAGGCTTTTTTCTTCTTAATCTCCTGGGGCAGCTCGATGTACGACGATCCGCGGATAGGGGTGTATTTATTAAGGTTCACTTCCAAATGTGAAACTTGTAGGAGAGCCCATCCGCTGTCTCGTTCCTGTGAACAAAAGCGACACATATTACTATTTGGAATTTTTAATAGGTCAGTTACTTACTTGAAACTCTTCACTCTTTGTTTTCACGGTGCTACACAATTGTCCATAAACCTCCCTCAATTCAGTAGCTGGTGTTATCACTTGAAACTTAGCGTTAAATGATTTCAATTCGGTTTGCGCCCCCTCATCTCCAGGCTTAGTGTACAAACCGAATAATTCAATGTTTACTTTCGCCGTAATATGTCCCTGACGTTCCACCAAACGGATGAACTTTTCCTCACTACTCTCGAGGAACGTTGGGATATCCGTATGGTCCTGAGGCGATGGAATCCGGTAACTGGCCATTCGGTTCCTGAAGGCTGATGCTATCCTCATGATACCCTTATCCTCATACGTTGCAATTATCTGGAGGTGCCTCTGAGACCTCACGTGTCCTGCAAAAAGTTGAGGCGTTGCAAATTCCTCCTGACACGCGTTGCACTTGAGGATAGGTTGGCTCATCTTAACCTTCTTCGCCGGGATCACGGTTGGAGAAGTGCTGGCTGCACGCTTGAGTAAAGGAATGGGTGGTACCGCTCTTGAACTTCCAGAAAATCCATTTAACGCTTGATTAGATGGAGCTTGAGGGTGATATTTCTTCATGTGCTTTGTTCTGTTATGACGCAGGGTGAAACTTGAACAACAAATCTCACAGGGGAACATGGTTGTTTATTTTTCGATGACTTTGAATAAACTGATTCATCTTTATCGCGGAGCTCGAATTTTATAATAAATTGCATTGGGTACATTACATATTCGATATTAATAGTCGATGACTTATTTGCGGTTGCGCTCACCTTCACACTTGGAATGTAAATTTAAATAATACGGAATTGCTAGCTGTGGTATTCAAATTCTCTTAACCTTGAAGACTTCTACACACACACATAGACACAAATATTATTTACATAATTTCAATGTTTCCATTCCCGTTTCATTATTGCACAACCATGCATCATGCGGATCCCAAGAATTGCATTAGTCATCAAAAAACGAGACTCGCTCTGGCCAAAAGAAATCAACACCTGGCCAAAAGAAATAAACACTTTTGTTTTCTAAGCATACCCCTAATTTACGTACCAAATTAATTTTTATCACCATTTCATCAAACATTTTCAAATTTGCCTCCACTTAGTTGAACTTAAAGCATAGCAGCGTTGTCATTTTAGGATGAAACTAGAAGCAACTCCCGGAAATCAGATGACTCTTTGGCAGCACTGTAGAACTTTGGATGTTAGTTGGTACACCGGTAAAACTTGGGGTTTGAATTTCCCGCTACTTAATTGAACTTAAAGCTCTGCGACGTTGCCGTTTTCTAGTGAAACCGGATGCACATCCCGGAAATCAGATGCCTTTTCGGCAACACTGTAGAACTTAAAGCTCCCCTGTTGCCATTTTAATTCCCCAGATTTAAATTTCCCTCCACTAAATTCCCCCAGATTTAGACAGTTGCCGGCCATTTTGAGTTCAAAATTACCCAAATTTGAATTTCCCGCCCCCAAAATCCCCCAGATTTGAATTTATCCCCAACCGATTCCCCCAGATTTAATTTTCCCGCCCCCAAATTCCCCCAAATTTGAATTTATCCCCACCAGAATCCCCCAGATTTGATTTTCCCGCCACTAAATTCCCCCAGATTTTACTTCCGGTTTTCCGGGATTACTTCCGGGATTACTTCCTGTCCCAGAACCCGCTAATATCATCTACTTTGAGAAGTAACATAACCTCAATATGTGTAACCAACTTTAATTTTTAAAATTAAAAAATCATGGCACACATGGTTTTTTTTTAATGGACATACTTTATTGTATAATAAAGCCTGGCACGTATTTTTCTTCTTTTTAACTTGAAATTTTATTTTACCGGCAATGTATATGTATACCGTGGTGGCAAGACCAAAGGAGTTCGAACCCAATCTGCATTTATCGATGATCAGGAAATAATAATTAATGTTTAATATTACCTAGTAATTTCCGTATCATCTTTTTCTCACTCTCATATTCTATATAATTAATTCATGAAATGTAATTAATTTGTTTAGAGCAACGTGATGTATTTCCAAGAGAGAAACCTAATGAATACATTGTTGTAAATCAATTATGAATAGAGCTACAAGCTGAATGGGCCATAAATAAGCGGTAGAAATAGAATTTGCATTCGGTCTAACATTTATGGCACAATTTCGTGCCCACTCGAAATGTAAAACGTGTTAAATGGGTCGTATTTAAGTCGTGGGACATCCTTGACTGTAGTTTACATGCACATATTCGTGCGACTTAGTCATAAATAGACCAAATTCATAATTAAAATTTGAATAATTAATTTAGATTCATTCTACAGAAATTGCTACAATTATATGCTTATTCATACATATAAGTGCCATGCGAAATATCTTGCTCGGTTTCCTAGTTATTAATAATAATTGAATTATAATTATAGATATTGAATGGTGATTGCTACGATTAGTTATTATGTTGTAATTAAAAGAAGGGCAATTAAATTTTTAACAGCTGTTGAACATACATGGTTATATAAGTGGATAGTAAAGTCAGATTTTTTTAAATTTTAAAAGTGTTTTAAATGCATTTCGAAGTTGTAATCGGAAAATGAATTTTTTATTGTAAAATTATAATAAAATTCTCCACTTTATACACTGGAGGAAAAAAAATGAAACACTTGAAATTCATGAAATTTCGACCGATTTCAAACCCCCATAACTCGGCGTATTTTTAATCGATTTTGATGAATCTTTGAAGGCAAAAAACTTAAAAGTGTCTCCTTCAAAGTCATGCATGCGAACTTCAGCGTAACCCCTTCCGTCCCCCTCTAGCACCACTGTGAAAAAAAGAAATTAGGTAATTTTCGAATGGTCATAACTCGGCGTCTATCCAACCGATTTCGACGATCTTTTGAGAAATCAAAAGCAAAATGTGTCCTCTTTGAGAGAGAGCTCTACGCCCCTCCAAACGAAAAAATAAAAAAAAAACACAAAATTCGCTTTTTTCAAACACCCATAACTTTGTGCCAAATCGTCGTAGGAACTTCGCGTCCTGCTCAGGTAATTGAACATATTTCAATGCCCTTTTGGTGAATCGAGTCGACACATTTTTCCCAACTCGGTACACGTTGCCAAAGTTGGACGTATTTTTGCCCAAAAACGTGTTTTTCTGGTTCGGTGGTTGAAGGGTTCGAAAAGGGATCGTTCCAATTTGAGGTTACTTCCTTAAAGTAGAGCCAAAATGGGATTTTTTTCCAGAAAGAATCATCAAATTTGGTTGCAGTCACTGAGTTATGTGCGAAAAAAACTCAAAATGCACTTTTTTAAACACCCATATCTTGGTGCCAAATCGTCGTAGGAACTTTGTTCTTTGAGTCCTGCGTAGGAAATTGATCAGATTTTAATGCCTTTATGGTGGATCGAGTGGACAAAATTTTTCCAACTCCATAGACATCGTCAAAGTTGGACATAGTTTCCAGAAAAAACTTTTTCTTACACATAGGGGCACTAGAGGGGGGGGGGGGGGAAGGGTTTACGTTTAGTTTTGCGTACATGATTTTAAAGAAGACACTTCAAAGTTTTTTCCCTTAAAGATTCATCAAAATCGATTGAAAATACGCTGAGTTATGGCGGTTTGAAAATGGTCGAAATTTCACGAATTTGTGTGAAAAAGTGTTTCATTTTTTTTCCTGCAGTATATGATTAGGGCTATAATTCATCATTAGCCGCATGAGACGCAAGCTGAGGCACGGGACCTCCTCTTCCAATGTCATGTATTGTATTGATTCTAATTTTATTTTATTAACATTTATTCACTGGTTGCCAAATCGCTGGTCTAGACACTGGCGCACGTTCAAGCCAAAGTTACACCATGCTGAAACCACATGGTATATAAATAAAAGTGGTATAAAAAAGTTAAGTGTTTTCTTTATATCGAAATTGAAAATGTACCACGAAGTGAACGCCTCCAAGATTCAAGAATGAAACGACATGTTGGCTATAATGTCTAAGGATACATTTTCTAATAATCTCGTTAAAACATTTTGCAGAAAATGTTGATAAAAGTCCGTTTTTAAACGAGCAGGCAGCATTTCTTTTTTCTCGAAAACGATGCGTTTTCGGACATATGTTTATAAAACAAAATATATTTGTTTTGATTGTACCCTAAATAAATTGACCTGAATGCAATTATTGCATTATTGGTAAATGAATTATAAATGGGGCGCTACACTTTTCTACTTTCTCCGTACAAAGTACGGGAAACTATTGTGATCATGATTTTTTTTTCAAATTCAAAATTTCAACAGAAATATCCGTTTTGATGTCCTCCGAGATGATTCCGACCATTTTTGAAAAATGTGCCTGTGCACACTTAATCAAAAAACTAATAAAGATTTTGAAATGGAATTTTAAAAACTCTTATTTGATTACTTGGAGACCTGAAAAGCTCTTGGTGATAATTGATACACCGGAAGGTCTTGTGTGTTTTTTACTTTCTCCGTTACGAAGTACGAAATATCCGTTTTGGGGTCCCTAGATGCCATTTCAAAAATTTCTGGGAAAAAAAAATTGTGTGTCTGTGTGTGTGCGCGCTGTATCTCAAAACCTAATAGAGCAATTGACATGAAACTTTCAACATAAGTCTTATTTGATGGTCCGAAGAACTGAGAAGCTTTTGGTAAAATTTTGTACACCGAAAGTGGATGTTTACCTTAACTGTTTTTTGTTTTTTCCAATATTTTTTGAAGGTATGAAAAATTTCACAAAAACATTTAAACAAATATTAAAGACAATAAGAAAATGAACCTCTTTTGTTTGAAAATATTCTTCATCAAATCATTTTTGTTCGAGAAAAAGAAATGTATTAATATTTTATTATTTTTGGTTTATAATTATGAAACTATAATAGTTACATCAAATTTATATGAATAATAATTGTAGAGAATGACAAAATGAACAACTTTTAAAGAATAAGTTTTTTCGAAATCTCTTTAGTTTTTGAGTAAACTGAGTTTTTGAATTTGAAGTATAATTTTTCCATCTTTCATAATTTTGACGTTATAAACGTCAGTTTCACCCGAGTCTACAAAACGCTCGATGTACATAAAATCAAAATATAATTTAAATTGAAAATTAAACATGAAAGCGTGAATATAAATGATAACATCAAGTCGGAGAAAGTAACATGATGGCCACATCACCACTTTTTTGTTTTTCGCGATATTTTTTAACGATAACGATGGTTTATATCTTTTATTTCTAAATATTTTTCATAAACTCCTTGATTTTCAAAAAAGAAGTCTGTAATTGTAAAATGACAATAATTCCATCTTTACATTAACAATTTGAACAGCTTATAAAGAATGAGTATTACTCGACATCTCACTAAATTCTAAAAAAAAAAATGGTGATGTGGCCATCATGTTACTTTCTCCGACTTAATGGTATCATTTATATATACGCTTTCATGGTTTATTTTCAATTTAAATCATATTTAAAATGTACTTTGAGCATTGTACAAACTCGGATGAAACTGACGTTTAAAACGATTTAAAAAAAAACTTATTCTTTATAAGTTGTTCATTTTGGCATTTTCTACAATTATTATTAACTTAAATTTGCTGTAACTATTATCGTTTTATAATTATAAACAAAAAATTTAAAAAAAAGTAATAAATGTTTTTCTCGAATAAAAATGATTTTATGAAAAATGTTTTCAAGCAAATGATGTTCATTTCTTTGTTGTTATTTGTTCAAATGTTTTTGTGATTTTATTCATATTTAAGAAAATATTGGCAAAAAACACAGTTACGTTTATAGTTATGGTAAACAACCACTTGCGGTGTACTACATTTTACCAAAAGTTTTCAGTTCTTCAGATTATCAAATAAGACTTATGTTTAAAGTTTCATATCAATTGCTCTATTAGTTTTTGAGATACAGCGCGCACAAACTGACACACACACATAGACATAATTTTTTTTCCAGAAATTGTTGAAATGGCATCTAGAGATCCCAAAACGGATATTTCCTTAAAAATAAATTTTGAAAAAATTTTTGAAAAAAATTTCACGATCACAATCCTTTCTCGTACTTAATGGAGAAAGTAAAAATAATCTTTATCTGAGTCAAGCCGTCAGTGGGATATCTTAGTAAAATATCTCAAAGTAGCACTAAACGTTAATAAATATAAGATGGATAAAAACTCTCTAGTTTGTGGATTGTATACACTAAATAAAATAATTCACGAAAGCATATCACGGACTGATTATCAGTGGTGGGCAGAGCCGATGGACAACCGCGCATTTGCCCGGTGGGCCGGATGTAAATAAGGCACGTGGGGCCGGTCGCATTGTCGGATCTCCGAAAAAAATTTAATTAAATTAAATACGAATATCTATGTCCATAAAAAAGTGGTTGGATGATAATAATTAATTCATTAAACACTTTTCAAATTGCACTAAATTTTCTACATTATGACGTAAAACGCATCAAAATCGGATGTGTTTGGCAATTGTGCAATTTCACAAATCAAAGTTGCGAATTGAAAATCTTTGAGCTTTAAGTAAATGCGTTTTTTTTGCATTTTGTGATAATTTTAAGTTACATTGGGGAGTTGTGCAATTTTAAAAATCAAAATCGCAATTTTTAATATTTTGACTTTGAAAACATGCAATTTTGACGTTCTGCAAAACTTCATGATAAAGATTACGGACCAGTTTTCAAATTGCATTAAATTCGTCACATTTTGACGTAAAAGTCATCCAAATCTGTTTGGCACAGACAACAAAATTTGGATTTTAAAATCGATTTACTTGACCCATTAGCCGCCAATGTTCAATTTTTGGGACGCAGATTTAACATTTTTTTGCAAAAATTTGGGACGATGTGAATTTATATTTCTGTTAAATATGAACTTGGTACTATTTGAAAACACCAATAGATGTCGCTTTTGTGCCTCCCATTACTCGCAAATTGTGGTTTTAAACACATAACCTGAAACGCTCTTGTGCACAGTCTTAAAATCATGTAGCAAGAAATTGCAAAAGCTTTTAATTGTGAATAAGTGCGATTCGACGTTGTTCTTTATACTCTGTTTTACGTATAAAACGTATAAAACACGACAAGTAAGTTTTTTTATGACTTTGAACTTTATGTACTATTTTTGGGACATTGGCGTTTCTGACCAAAGTTGTACATTTCAGAAATGAGTGGAAAAAGTTCTTAACCTCGAATGAGTTTGCTGCTCTTTTTGAAAATGAAAAGTTGTTTGCTGACCTTGAAAAAAAAAACGATGAGAATGACATCAATGTCGCTATAATTACCGGACCCAGACCAGCTAACTGATTTGGAGGATATCGACCTTGAAAATCCAACAACTAACTTCAATTATGGTTTAGAAGATCTTAAGAAATTTATTGGCATTTTACTAATAAACGGCTATCATATATTACCCTAAGAAGATATGTATCAGGAACAAGCATCTGTTGCTGGTGTACCAATAATTTATAACTCAATGTCAAGAAGTAGATTTAGAGAGATAAAGCGACATATTCATTTAAATGACAACGGCAAATTGGACAATAATAAATTTAACAAACTCAGGAAGAAAAGCTTCACATTTACATTTCTTCGAGCAAACATTCCATAGACTAAATGATGGTTCGATATTACGGAACCACACAAATGTATATGCATGGGAAATCAATCAAATTTGGATACAAAATATGATGCATGTGCCGCTCTAATGGGTATCTTCACAATTTTGACCCTTATAGTGGAGGGAAGGACCCCCCGGTTGCCGTATAGTGAAAAATTTAATCAAGTCAATCTCTCCTGACACTGTGAAAGATCATGAAGTCTTCTTTGGTATTTTTTTTACGCGACATGAAATTCTTACATGCCTGAGAGACCTGAAGTTAAAGCAGTGGCGTATAAGAAAATGGAGAAAAAGACAGAAAATAGCCGTATTTTTAGAAACGATTTGATAACGATGGCGAAGTTATCATGGTACGTTGGCGTAATGACAACAAAGCAGTAACTGTGACTTCAAATTGCAGTGACGTCTTACCACTCGGAAATGCAAAGAGTTTCAAGAAAAGATATAAAAAGCGAAATATCTCGTGAGTCAACTAGAAATATCACCGTACCGAACAAGGATTCGATTAAAAGAAAAATGGTGGTGGCCATTATTTACGCAAACTTTGGATATATAAATAGTAAACACATGGAGACTGTAAAGGAGTATAATATTTCGCTGCTTCAAGTAAGAGATTTCCATCCGCAATAATTTTATTTTATTGGCAAAAATTTGTAATTTCTAATGTTTTTTGACTTTTGAATAAAACGTTCTTTTTTTAATTGTGTTGTCATATTCCGTCCCAAAAATGGGACGCCATATAATTTTTGAATTTGAATAAGAAAAAAAATATGTTTTATCATGAATTTATCACAAAAGTTCATTAATTAAAAATGAACTTTTGTGATAAATTCATGATAAAACATATTTTTTTTCTTATTCAAATTCAAAAATTATTTTTTTGAATTTTTTTTTTCTTCTTCGCATCATAATTATGATTCATGTAATATATCTAACCTTTTTGAGCTGCCTCACAGAGCCCACTCTTTTAACAGAATCAGATCTAAAGAAGCAGATAAAGATTAATAATCATTAATTCATTTATTTCTTTGCTCTACGCTTTCAAATAATTAATTTTCATGTAACTCTTATAACTTTTTTGAGCTGGCTCACTGATTCGACTATTTTAACTGAACCAGAACTAGTAAAGTAGATAAAAATTTATATTAGTTAAATTAGAAAACGAATATCTTTTGCTCTTCGCTTTCAAAACATTATGATTCATGTAAATCTTTTGAGCTGGCTCAGTGGATCGACTCTTTGAACTGAATGAGAGCTAGTCAAGCGGATGAAGAATTATAATGTTGAAATTGGAGCGAGGACTTTTTTTGCTTTCCGCTTTAATGCAGAAGACATTTTCAATAGTAATTGTTATTGTCATGTAGTCATTGTCGATTGTCATCAATCACTCGTAATTGAGTCTTGACTCTTTTGAGCTGATTCGACTCTTTTAACTGAGTCAAATCTAGTGAACCAGATTACAGAAATGAGTCGTTTTGCCCATCTCTAGTTTGGGTGGCAATTTAAATCTAGTATAGTTTAAAGCTAATTCAAAGAAAAACCAAAAAATAAATCCAAACAATGGTTTTTGAACAATCGGAAGATGAATATGTCTTCAATATCCGAACATTTTTTTTATAAGTTCATTTAACTGTCTCTAATTGTCGCTTTCAAAAACATTTAAATTTCATCTATGTTGCTTCTACAACGGATGAGGGTTTTTATTTTTCATCTAATTATTCATCTGTGTTTCTAAATTGATGCGAAAGATTTTAAAGGGTGATTTTTCATCAAAAATTAAGGAAGGTCTTTCATATATGTTTTGTTCAATACCCCTCCTCTCTAAGTTACAGCCCTCTAAAGTTAAGCGGGAAAATGGTGTTTAATTCATATATCCACTATGGAAGTATTTAGAAGAATCAAATTTGACAAATAACTGTTCCTAATAAAATGGCACTTTTGGAGTATTTTCGTAAACCTAAAATGTTATTACAAGGGGGTGAAACAATCAAGCTCTACCATAGTTTGCATCAGAACTTTTTAATGCGTGTACATTTTTCTATTTTAAAACTTGATTTAAATGGAGGGATTCAATCTGCAACTTTTTGTTTGTTGACATTTTCTCCTAAAATTGTTAGTTTGATCACAAAAAAATAAAATAATGCTCAGACCCATTTGACGTAAATTCACAGATTGGTTATTATTTGTTAAGAAAAATCAAGTAGGCTGGTGTTATAATGACAAATATTTTTACTGTGATTTTTTCGGTGTTATTTTTTAATCCTGCGAATTAAAAACAACTTATTACTTTAGTAAATAAAATGTCAAACTACATAAATGCCGAAATGGCAGACGTGCATTTTGTATGAGGTCATACTAATGGAAATGGGTTAGAAGTTCGAAGGCTTTACGTCGAGTTATATGCAGAACGCGCAATATTGATATTTCTTAACAAATAATAACCAATATGTGAATTTATGTCAAATGCGTTTTGAAATGGAAAATGTAGACGCATTAAAAAGTTCTTATGCTAACTATTATAGGGGTTCATTTTTTCACCCCCTTGTAATAACATTTTAGGGTTACAATAATCGCCAAAAAGTGCTATTTTATTAGGAATAGTTATGTGCCAAATTTCATTCTTCTAAATTCTTCCATAGTGGATATATGAAATAAAAGCAATTTTTTTCTCTTAACTTTCAACGGCTATAACTTGGAGAGGAAGGGGGTTCGAACAAAACATTATATGAAAGACCTCTCTTAATATTTGACGAAAAATCACTCTTTAAAATCTTTCGCATCAATTTAGAAACACCCTGTATATTGTTTTTAGAAAAAATCTCCAAAATCAGAATTGAAATCTCGTTTCAGTATCGAAATAGGCACATTTCTTATAGAAAATGGGATTGACATACGCAGACAAGCTTCTACATGTTAAAATTTAAAAAATAATAACATGCTAAAATAAAATAGAAAACTATCCAAGCTCTCCAATGACATAAAATTTCATTCTGGATAGTTGATTAGTAGCACGACAGAATCAGAATGATTGTAAAAACAAAACAAAAATTTTAGATTTAGCTCGTTATATCACTTTAAAAATTAAAATATTATTATTATTATCTGCAAATAATCAGGGCCAGCACGTGTGTATATAGTACAGATTGTACCTTCCACAATGTGATCTAGTGGGAAGGGGTGCCATTCAAGATGTTAAATAATTTATAAACATTATTATAATGGTCTTATGTTTGGAACTTCTAAACTGCATTACACGATTTTTTCAACCATAAAACAAACAAAATAATGTAATTGTACAACTCAACAACTGATCAGCCACTTTTCTAAGGCTCAATATATTGTAGAAAAAAAACGATTACCACTAGTCGGAGATTTACATATTATTACATTATCCGTACGAAGTACAAGAAATTATTCGTTTAATGATTTTCTCGAGTTCGAAACGGAAATTTCTATTTTGAGCCTCCCCGAGTCGATTCTGATCATTTTTCAAAACTGTTTGTATAACTGCTTCTGATAAAAAATTTAAATTTCGAAATAAGTGTTAAAAACGTTTTTTTTTTGTTCTTTAAAAAGAGAGTGATGAGATCCATTACCACAGCGATCTCTTCATTTCTTCAAAGTGACGGCTTGGTGCACTATGTCTTTATCGGGGATCATGGGCTCGTATTTTTTACTTTCTCCGTTACAAGTATTGTGATCGTGATTTTTTTTCAAAATTTTTTTTTACGGAAATATCCGTTTTTGGGTCCCTAGATGCCATTTCAACAATTTCTGGAAAAAAAAAATTGTGTCTGTGTGTGTATGTGTGGGTGTATGTCTGGCTGTGTGCGCTGTATCTCAAAAACTAACAGACCAATTGAAACTTAGGTGTTTACCTTAACTATTTTTTGTTTTTTGCCAATATTTTCTTAAATATAAAAAATATCACAAAAATATTTAAACAAACATTGAAGACAACAAAGAAATGAACATCTTTTGCTTGAAAATATTTTTCATAAAATCATTGCTATTCGAGAAAGAAATTCATTATTATTTTTTTAATTTTTGGTTTATAATTATGAAACGTTAATAGTTACAGCAAATTTATGTTAATAATAATTGTAGATTTTGTAATGCCAAAATGAACAACTTCTAAAGAATAAGTTTTTTTCGAAATCTCATTAGTTTTTGAGTAAAACGAGTTTTTTTTAATTTGAAGTATAATTTTTCCATCTTTCATAATTTTGACGTTTTAAACGTCAGTTTCACCCGAGTTTACGCAACGCTCGATGTACATTTAAAATATAATTTAAATTGAAAATAAAAAATGAAAACGTAAATATAAATGATACCATCAAGTCAGAGAAAGTAACCACATCACCATTTTTTAGTATGAACGCGAAGAAGCAGAAGTATTTATTATTCATAGAGGTTTTTCTTCATTTCTCAACTTGTTCATTATTGAATAAACATTTTTTCAACAAGACGGCGCAACGAGCCCCACCGCTATAGTGAGCATGCATATCCTCAAAAATTTGTTTCCAAACCGTTTAATCTCTCAAAATAGAGATTCCATACTCACGACTTACGATTTTTTTTTTCTGTTGGGCTAAAGAGTAAAGTATCCCATGAAACATCGAGCACACTTGACTTCCTCAAACAAAGAATTCGGGAAATGGTGCACAAATCTCTCAATTTTACTAGATGCCATGATCAGCTTTCGGTGGCGCCTTAACGAATACTTGCTTTGAGAGATGTCATCTATCAGATGTTATTTTTAAAAATTAATTGATGTGCAACATTTATTTTTAATATAGTTTTTTGTTCTTGAAGGTAGTAGAGAAATTACTTGTTGCCTTTTGAGACTTTATTTTAAAATCGCCCCAAACTGTATTAATCAACCATGTCGTTAGAGTGATGTAGAGAAAGACATACAATATGATAATACTCCCTAATACCCCATGAATCAACACAAATAACGACATTTTAAAGATTGATATCGCAAAGATTTACACATTCCTTGCCGAAAACTCTTACACCATTTAGGCAAGTAAGATTGATTACTTAACACTTACAGGGAGATATATTTTCATCCTGATATATGATACGTATATTACCGAATACATTACGTACATCCACAATTTCTTTTCCCTGGTAAAATGTTATCACATCAAATATTTTAGTTTCTACCATTAGTTAGCGCAGTCGGGGATGTTTGATGTTTGCTAGGGGGAGGAAGTCCTGTGTTTGATGTAATCGACAGCGCATATTACGTCTTACACGGCAGTTGCAATAGGGAAGGGAATTCGCAGTGGAAGTGGCACCTCGACTTGTGTGTGCATATTGTATTGATATTGGCTGGAAGAGATGAGAGAATGGAGGATAGAGGACAGTGGAAGGAACACGGCGATCAATAGCTGGCACTCCTCGCTCGTGCGGCTGCACCCCTGACCTAGCTGAAGCTGACCTTCACCAGACTAACGCCAATGCAACCCGCAGCAGCAGTCACAGCATCCAGAATTCCAGAACCTCGCACTGGAAAACGTGACCGGAAAATTTTACCCCAACTTAATATTTCACTTCCGCACATAAAATGTATTCCCGAGAATAACATAAAATACCCCTATTTGTTCTGCAAACGTAATTTCATAGGTCTCCAAAGAATTCAATATAGGTAAATCCTGAGTTTATTTGATGTACAGGGTGCGCCGTTAGAATTCGGACAAAAAAAATATGTAAAAAATTATTTATTTAAGCCAATATACAAAGATACAAAAAAGTACTAATTTATTTCATTTAAGGGTTCCTTACTGAAAACTTGTATTCTATATAGCCACCCTGCGCATTTATCACCTGCTCTATCCTCGTCCTAAAGCGCGAGCACGTTTTCTTCAATTTGTCGCGGTCTATGGCGGTGAATTCTGGCTCGATATTGGGATGTCTGCACTTATTAGTTTGTCTCTCGACTACGCCCCATACGGTGTAGTCCAGGGGGTTTAGGTCGTTACTATTTGGAGGCCAGAACTTCGACCAAAACATACGACCTTGTCAGAAAGTTTTTTTCCTTCTTGTCAGAAAGTTTTCTTCCTTGCTGGAGTGAAAGAGCCCTTCTCGGACTCCTCTGAGATTGCAAATCTCTTATACCGTCGATTTTGGATACCCGAAAAAGTTTATAATTTCAGCCGGCGTTATCCCAGCGCGAAGGCTTTCTGTAATCATCGATCTTCTATTGTACTCCATTTTTGGCTTAGTGATATTTTCATATCCGGAATTATTATTTAGCAGATTTTTTCATTTACCCAGCATTGACATTGACCAATTTATATGTCAGGAAGTCATTTTTATTTTGGAAAATGCATGTTTATAAATTCGCTGATATTCCTTTCAATGTGTGCAGGAGCACACTGCAGCCACATTTGCTGTCTGATATTCAAAGGCTAATTTTCGAGAAGTTAAAAAATGGTCCATTTACTTATAAGGGGGTTTTCTATGACTGGTCACAAGATACTCATTTTCTTTGGGCTTTTGTTGAACTTTTGCATAACCTACTCTTCCAGTTCTACGAAATTCTCGTAGCAATCGTTTAAATACAGCCCTATTTGGATGATTAGGTTTGGATATCTTTGACTGTACGCTCTTGAGGCCAAAAAAGCAATTTTCGTGGCACTCACCAATTACAAAGGCCAACAAATTTTGACTTTTTGAAAGCTAATTTCCATCTGACATGTGATTTTATATAATTTTGTTCTGTTTCAAATTCGAGTGTCATTTTTCCCCATCACGTAAGGTTTATTGGTATATTATAGTATATTATTATACAAGTTTAATAAGAGGGTATATTGTGGCACGAGTGGGTTTGGAGCACGACGAGCGCAGCGAGGAGTGATCCAACGAACGAGTGCCCCACCATGCCTCTTATTAAACAAGTATAATATACTATTTTTTCTACTTTGGTTTTAGTTAAGGATTCATTCCTAAAATAAAATATATACTTAAACATAGTGAGTTTTATCTTTGAATATGTGGCAACACTGAAAAACAATTCAATCAGTTGACAGTAGATTATTTATTTTAATAGTTAATTATCATTTAAAATGCAACAAAATTCAAATTTTCCTGGCACACCACCCGAAATTAGGGAAATTGCTATGGGTGCAATTAATAAATTACTCCCAAGTAAGTCTAAAGCGATTTATGAAAAAGAATACAGTGTATTTAATTCGTGGTGTAAAGAAAAAAGTGTAGCAGTTGTTAGTGAAAATGTATTACTTGCGTATTATGAGGAGATGAGTAAAACGAAGAAATCCTCGACACTATGGGCATCCTATAGTATGCTGCGTGCATGCCTAAGTGTCTTTAAGAACTTGGATATATCAAAATTTGCAAGATTGCAAGGATTTTTAAAAAAGCAGTCTGAAGGTTACCAGCCTAAAAAGTCAAAAATATTAGATGGCTCTGAAATAGATTTGTTTTTACATGAGGCAAATGATCTCTCTTACCTGGCATTAAAGGTAGGTTAAATCTGAATCTTCAATGAATTATTTATGCGAGTTTCGACTTATAGGTTATCCTGATTATGGGCTACGCAGGTGCATGTAGACGGGATGAGTTATTAAATATGTCTGTTGGCGACATATAATTTAAAGATAACATCATTATTGTAACTGTTCCTAAAACGAAAACAAATCAACCGAGAAAGTTTGTTATAAATGAGGAGCAATGGATTGCTTTAGTTAAAAAGTATGCGGATTTACGGCCAAATAATGTTACTACAAAACGTTTTTTTTTGACATATCGAAATGGACGTTGCACAAGAGGTCCAATTGGTATCAATAAAATTGGCCAGGTTCCAAGAATAATAGCCTCTTACTTGAAACTTCAAAATCCCGAACAATACACTGGGCATTGCTTTAGGCGTTCGAGTGCATCAAATTTGGCCAACAGAGGTGGAGATTTAATAACGATTAAGAATCATGGTGGGTGGAAGTCGTCTGCAGTGGCGGAAGGTTACATCGAGACATCGCTAAAAAAAAAATTGAAGTGGCCCATATGCTTAATCCTAATCACTCACCACAGCCAAGTACGAGTACTTCCTACTCAAATGAACCGTTCTCAGATATTTCAAACGACATGAATGTGAACCTTCATGGTAACACAAACTACCAGCATAGTGTATTAACGCAAAATGTACCTGGCATAACAATTAATGCAAAAGATACATGTGTTGTAACTATAAATGTGTACAATAATTGTAATACCAGTGAACCTTCAAGCAACAGTTAAATACTTGTTTATATTAAGTATTTCTGTTCTATTCGTATTAAACGCTTTATTTATGTTGTTTTCGAGGTTTTTTCTATAAAATGTTGATTATTTCTATTCATCTTTATTTTCTGTGCAACACGAACACGTTGCGTACATTTCTAGGTTATTCGCGTCATAGATTACTTGTATAGATAGACAACCTCTATGCACAAACCATTAACAGTGTTTTACGGCGCAGCGACAAAGGCACTGTATTATTCGGCAAACGATGTAGATGTGTTGCACCTCAACAGCAATTTGCGATCTGCCGCATTTTTAGTATGTAACTCATTAAAGTGTTAAATTATCATTCACGGCAATTTTACATTTTCATGTCGACACCTGTCATATTCCAAGTACTCACAAGTACTACCAATAGCGACAACTAAAATGTTACCACAAACAGTTTAATAATGAGCAAAACAGTAAAATAAAAAATCTCATTATTAAACTATTTTTGATATAACAAAAGGTCGATTATTAAACCAAAGTAGAAAAAATATTTATTAGATTAGTTCCATTTGACTAAATAGAAGAAGAGATAAGGAACATAAGTAGGGAGCAGCTTCAACGTGCATTTTTGAAAATAAAAAAACGTAAAGTTAACATTTGCGTAGGGGGCCGCGGTGGCCTAGTAGGTAGCGTTCCTGCTTCTGGGCCTCGTGGTCGTGGGTTCAAATCCCATCCGTGCGGTCACTTTTTCGGAGTGAAGAAGTGGCCGTGCGGGTCCATGGATGTCTAGTGTATGTCCCATTCATTATCGAATGAATTTATTACAAAAGAATCGGTTGTGGCAGAATAGCCAAGTAGCTTACGCCAATTTCCCTAATATCATTCACTCTCCTTAACCCGAAATCCCATCAACCATCCTTCCTTAAAAAAAAAAAACATTTGCGTAGAAAATAAATTTTCAACATTTATTATAAAATTAGGGATACTAACTCCAAGTTTATTATTTTCAAATACACAAAACCTTAAGTTCCCTCAATTTACTTTGTATATTTAATTAAAATTGTAAAAATGAAATATATATTTGTTGAATTTGGTTCTCGTTTATCATGTGGTGAAACATTTTTGAAAATTAAAGGTTGTTGAAATTAGGCACTTGGTTGGTTTCGCAATTTTTTACAATGTATTCCGACTAGTTTCGATTTTTACATCAGTATCTAGGAATGGTACAGAAGAAAAATGTTTTTGCTTATATATTAAAATTGTACACTCAGGTAATTAGGGCGATCATTATTGGGGAGCTCGAGATGTCATCGTTTTCGTTTACGACGTGTTTTCCCCGCTTTGTTGATCTCTAATCCTTCTCGGAGATTTAAATTTCAGCCCTTAAACGAAAACGATGACATCTGAAGCTCCCCAATAATGACCGCCCTAATTACCTGAGTGTACAATTGTAATATATAAGCAAAAAAATATTTCTTCTCTACCATTCCTGGATAATGATGTAAAAATCGAATAAATTGTAAAAAATTGTGAAACCAACAAGTGCCTAATTTCTACAACCTTTAATGAAATATTTAGTTATGATAAAATATTTAATTGATTTTGGGAAAAAAATGTTTGGTACGCCAATGGAAGAGCAATCTAAGGGATTCTCTTTTCATATGATCAGTTGCACCAATATGCGTATTTGGTTGCCTACCTATCAATCTGAAGCTATTGTTGCTCACTCTGTACTTGAAAAGAATAACATGAAGTTACATGGTTTTCCATAAAATGACTGCATCATATGAGGTGCCCGACCCAGTAGATATACTCTGTATTTTTATTTTAAAACACCTTTATGCCCCTCTAATAAAATTAGTTCAGTGCGTAAATGAAGTGGCCTATCATTTAAGTACCTTAAAAATTCATCTTTATAACCTGTTTCAGGGTTTAGCGTAAGCTTGTGACGCTTTACTAACTTCTGAGCTGAAGGCTATTCTAATTTTATTTTAATATTTAATAATTTGTTGCTAGAAAATCCCTCCGGCTAGGCAAGCTCGCGGGTGGGCGGTTCGAATTTATAAGACGCCAAGTAATTTTTATTTTTGTTGGCCCACCTAGGAATTGACGCAGGGGATAATTACGAAACGCGGTTGGTATTTAAAATAAAAAAAAAATTAATAGCATCCGATTTTAAATCAAGCACTGATTTATTAAATAATATTACTACTGCTGGTTACTACAAATTACATTCGAATAACAACTTAGTTGTCCGGGAGCGGCTAGATCGACTATATGCTATGTACTCGGATTTGCTCGAGACGATAGAAATTAAATTCTTAGATAAAAAAATAATTAATCCGGGAAATGTCAGTGGCCACTGCTAAATCACCGAATTTAAATAAATAACGCACACCCGAGCGAAATGGCACCCTCTTCGAGACGACGCAAAATATATATGTATACTAGAAATACTGCGACAATTAAAATTTAACAAATATTAATAATAATATATTATTAACTGACTAAGCGCTTATAAATGGTAACCATAACCAACGGGATTCTCCTTAATAGAGAATTTAATATCGAACTTGGATTTAAATACGAAACTCGCCTTAGAGACGGCGGCGTAAAAAAATATACTAAACATGTTACTACACTTAAAATATAACAAATATCAATAATACTATATTATTATTGACTGAACAATCATAAATAATAATAACAACCAACAGAATTTTCCTTGATCGAGAATTTAAAATCACGCTTAGATTTAAATACGAAAATCGCCTTCGCGACCGCGCAAAAAAATGTACTAAAAATATTACGACACTTAAAATATAACAAATATTAATAATACTATGTTATATTATTATTATTATCATTGACGGAGCAATCATAATTAATAATAACAACCAACAGGATTCTCCTTGATAGAGAATTTAAAACCAAAACAGCGATTTAAATACGCGAAACCGTCGCGGAATAACCCACAAAAAAATTATTATTTCGGTTTTACTGAATTTATTCCATACTTTAGGCTCGCACTGTATATTTAAATACATTGCATTAGTTTTTATTTAAAAAGTATTTCAAAAATGCTAACAGCAGTCAAACATAAAACTTTGTATGTAACACGTACATAATTAGAATTCGCCTTATTTACATTCCTCACTCCATAGTCTTAAATTTTGTACTTGTTACATAAATGGCTATTAACAACATATTCGCATTTAATAAACGTATTTCACCTAATCTTTTATTTATTGGATAATGTTCAGTTTGTATTGTCATTTATCAAGTACGTACAATATCTATCTAAAGTTAAGTCGGAAGAATTTATCGGCAGGAATATAAATTGATGTTTATCAAATACTCGATTTACTCCAATAACGATTGAGTTATATAAGTCGGAAAATACTTCAAGCACTTTTTGTGCGCTAGTTTCAGCCCCTTGCAACCGTAATTGGACAGGAGACAACCGCCCCTATATAACATAGTAACAAGAAAACGGCTGCCGTCGAGGGTTTATTAGTACTGGAACATCACGACAGACTTCGGTTCGTTCATATGATTCACCTTGTAATATGTCTGGCTAAGCGTATTTAATATAATACAATTAAATTAAGTTGTTTAGATAAGGTGTTTTAATTAGTTAATGATAAATGAAATAGTTTATAAACCGGATGTAGGCGTTTATCTGTAGCGATTAACAGAACATAGCACATTTTGTTAATTAATGTGTATCATAAATTGAAACAAAATAAACAAGTATTATATTTTCTCATTTTGTGTTTATAATAATAAAATTATAATAAATTCAATAAAACGAAATATAGCCTGAATATATGAATATTCAACCTGTTCGTAACTCTGCAAACAAAATTAAGTCTTACTAAGACAATAAACAAATAACTTATTGACTTAATTTTGCTTGCAGAGTTACGAACAGGTTGAATATTCATATATTCAGGCTATATTTCATTTTATTGAATTTATTTAATGCTTTCTGCAAGAAGTAAGGTTGTTTATAATTTGTTTATCAAAATATTTGTTGTTGCATAAGTATTTTCTTGGAACCTGCCATTTGGTTAATTCATTTTTTCTTCTGTTTTCCAAGAACGACAACAGCCATAAATAAACATATGTCTCTCACAATTTGGAGCGTTGTCGCTAAATCATTAACATATCATTAAATAGACGCAAGTGCAAATTTGATCTTTTTTTAAATAAGTACGGCAATACAAAAAAAAAAGTTATTTTATCCGGTGGAATAACGACATCATTGAAAACCCATTTAATTCATACCGGATAGTCTTTAATTTCCCAGACTTTTTTCAGACCAGTAAGCGGAATATTACAGACTCAGAATCTGTAAAAGGTTGCTGGGCAAATATGAATAACATGTGGGCCAATCTAAATCTAGAATAAATTTACCTATTTATTATTTTCATAGTTTAAATGATTCAAAACGTGCAAGTGTAATTTTTAAATGCGATTTCAGTAGAACCCTGTAATCTTCACTTGTGTTAATGTTCTTTCAGAGAAGCGATATGATACATTTCATCGAAAATTTGGGCTTAGCAAAATATGTCTCTTTGTAAAATTTTAAATTCGGAGAATATATTGTTCTAAATTGTATTTACTTGTTTAAATATTTGTTGGTCATTTTCTTTATTTACTTTCATAGAATGCACTATACATTTACTTTTGTATTTGCATTTGCTACTAGTTATTTATCAAAGTGTTAAAATAAGAGACCCTAAATTGTTTTGACCCATGACCTCGAAAATTATTAATATAAGTAAAATGATTTAAAATTACAAGAAATCACAGCCTAATTTTGTATAAAGGTCTGGTTAATAATGGAGGCAACGTTATGCTAGTAGAAAACTTTAATTTTGTTATTTTGTCTTCAACAATAACTAAGTACCTTAATGAATTATCAAGCAATAAGTTGTCATTGCCAAGTTTAGAAGTTTTATTAGATGATGTGCGAAAGGTTACAGCTGGCTTTAAGAAGATAATTACGTCAAGAAAAGGGCCACGAACACAAGGTTTTGCCAGAAAATGTAAATAAAAAAATTCCTAAATCTACTTCTAATTCCAAAAACTAATTTAAGATTCATGTCCCAAAATCGTCTACATCATTGAGTCTGTATATGCAAGTGCAGTATTTTTTTTTTTTGGGAAACAAGTGGATTCAGATTATAAATGTAGTTATATCTTGAGAGGAAGTGGTTAAGAAAAGACTGTACTAATTACAAAGATAACTGTATCATACCCATAGTGGTTTTGTTTTAGTGTTTCTCTTTTTAATTGAATTTGACTGTTTCTCAAAACTG
The DNA here is from genome assembly GCA_910593695.2 of Ocypus olens. Lineage (NCBI taxonomy): Eukaryota > Metazoa > Arthropoda > Insecta > Coleoptera > Staphylinidae > Ocypus > Ocypus olens. The sequence goes on from OU343058.1 coordinate 38,928,990, forward strand.
ACCTATTTCTATTAAATTTTTGTGTCTGTAAAAATCAATTTCACATTATTTTTAAATCATAATGTAAGCTGAAAGAAGACAAAACACCAATATCTCCAACTAGGTACGTAATCTTATTATTAGAAGAATAAACGATGGTAGCTCGACAGTCCAAATAGGATGGTAATTTAATATTTTGCCAGACGCTGTAAGAAAAATTTACCGGGCGTACAAATTAGCCAACGAGGTGAATAAGAGAAGTGTTACACATCGCCCCAAAAAATTTAGAGGAGCAAGAAGAAATCTGCAATTTGATTGATGAGGATTGCACCATGACACGAATACAAATTAAAACCAAATTTAATAGAATACATATTATTTGTTAACAAATAATGGTTAAAATTCTTCGCATATAACTGGATCGAAAACCAAATTATTGAAGCAAAATCCACCGCTAGAGGTAAGCTTATCGACCATTGACACAGCGATAAAGGAATTTCACTGTTCCCTAAAGCGCATTTATTTTATGCCAGAAAGGCTTAACACCCCACATACTATCTAAAGTAGGTTTGACTATGTTGTTCAATATAAGAAAAATAATGTTTGACAAAGAAAATATATTTTTCATTGATGAATTTGGAATTTAGAGAATTCTAGAAGATCATATGGAAGATCATAGAAAAATATTAGAGCCTACAAAGTCAAGGCCCAATTAAGAGTCCGTGATAATTCGATTGCTGCTTCAATGTGTATTAATTCATTATATTTATTCACCATCCAAGATAGGACGTACAATGTAGAACACTTGAGAATTATTGACAACTTTAATTGACCACTTAGGCAAAGATCATATATGATTTGCATATTTTATTATGAATGTCAGAACGAAATTAAACAACTGATACAAGCTTATGGACATGTTCCAGTACTTCTGATCCTTTTTAAAGCCCATTGAGAAGCTGTTTAAACAATGGGAAAATAACATAAAGAGAAGTATTCAATTGTCTTCAATTGTTTGTGTTCTTGTTTATTTAGATTTTTAAAAAGGAAGGAAATAATTTGCGATAACGTGAAAGAGTTTTCACAAATGGTGAATTTCTTGACGTGTTAATGTCAAGGTGACATAAACGTAATTATGAAAACTTTTGAGAACTAGTGAAATACAATTGACAAAAGAGGAAAACCAAAAGAAAAAACTGTAATCAATCCAAAGGCCATCAAGTCATATTAGCGCAGTATTAAACTTTGACTTCCTCGTAGATTTTAATTGAAAATTGGCTTCTAAACATCGATCCCTCGACGTCGAAAAATTCAATGTCAAACTGTAAAAATGAAAAAGCTAACCTTTACCTCCAAATTGTTGACATCTCATCATTTGAAATCGTTTTCAAGTATCCCACATGTTGCAACAAGGTAAATTTATGTTTATTTTACATAAAAAAGTTAAAAAAACCTTTTGGTTTCATGCCAAAATGTATCAGCATTGTATAACAAACTTGAGGATAATAAATGTTAAATTACCTTACTTAGTAATATTAGATAATATTATAAATATGATACTTTTAGTGATCTCACAATCAGTAAGCAATCGATAGCTTATTTATTTTTAATACGCGAACTATTTTTTGTATAATTCAATATTTGTCGTAGCATCAGACTTCTTGTCGTTATTTAAACAATTTTATCGTATATCGTGGAAGTGCACGAATCTGGCTACGGTTATTCTATTCTTAGCGATGTTAGTGAGGGTTGTAGGGTCTCCTGGAGCAGGGAAGCACGAGGATTTTAGGATCAAAGCGGTTAGCTGAGGAAAAGGAGGAGTAAACAGGGAGATTTAAAATAAATAGAGTTATAAAAAAATGTAAACAGCAAAACTACACATTTTAATTTACGTCTGTAATTCATTAACTTCCATAAGTTCCTGTTCCTTCTTCAAGAGTTCCAACTAATAAAGATATTTTATTATTATTTAACCAAGCCAGCGTGATCTTTTAAGTATGGAACGAGAAAAAGAAAAGGAAGTAGGTGATTGTGTACTGTTTTCTACGCTAGTGGCCGAAATCGTGAAAACATAACTGGGTTTGAGGCGGTCAACAGAGACATTATCTTGTTTTCCGTCAAAACTAATCGTAAAAAATTTAGAATTTCGCTTCAAAATTTTGAAAGGACAGTCGTAGGATGGATGTGAGATGTTTCTCACCCTATCTGGTTGGACGTACGGCTGCAGGACTAAGAACGCGCAGATTGTCCCTCAAGTCATCCAAAATTTTGAGCCTGAAGGAAACTTTTTGTGCGCGGAATTTAAAAAACGAAATCGCCCAGAAATCGTAACGTCTTGCGTAGACGTACTCTGCAGTCGTAGCCGAAGGAGAAGATTTAAAAATCGTCCGAATGCCTAAAAGGATTAGCGGGAGATGAGAAACCCAATCCTTCGGATCGTTGCTCATTCGGATCGAGTCTTTAATTTGTCGATTGAGTCGCTCTACCAAACCGTTACATTGCGGATGGTAGGTGGTTGTGGATTTGTGTAATATACCGAAAGTCCTGCAGAATTCCTTCCAAATGTTGGACTGAACTGCCGGCCTCAATCAGTGATGCCCGTCGGCGGCGTTCCAAAGCGTGCAATCCAAGTTCACAATGCATTGGAAACGGAAACTGCAGTAATTTCGGAAAGAGGAAAAGCTTCTGGCCACTCGTAAAGCGATCAATACAGACCTGAAGGTATCCGAAGTTGTTGCAAATAGGCTAAAGGCCAATGATGTCGAGTGGACGTCAGTGAAACGGTCATGCGGGTCCGGAAATTTTGCAACGGTTGACACTGTATGTCGATAAATTTTGATCTTCTGGAACCTCAAACAGGATTTGACGAAATGTGCAATGTCGTGGTTCATCCTCGGCCATACGTAACGTGCCGCTACGAGACGTTTTATTGAACGGACGCAAGGATGCGTGAGCCCATGCAAAGAACACACAACGTCGCGCCACAGTGCAGGAGGGACATAAGGTCGCCGTTGTGCAAGTGACGTGTCTACGTAGATGTGCGTGCTGAAGCCGTCCGGAATGAACCTTTCCAGTTTGAGTGCGGTGGTAGTGCTACCCAGAGGAGACTTTAATTCAACATCTTCGGATTGTAATTTTGCTAGGGTCTGAGTTCTAAAGCAAGATGTCAGTAGTGAATTGCGCGATGAAAGTTAGGTGTCTGCGCTCACGTCCTGAAAAACGATCAGAATTAGAATTGTTAGCAGTGATCAGAGGTTTATGAACTCTAAATACTATGAATTCGTGACCTTCGAGGTAATATTTGAATTTTTTTATGGCCACATTTACGGCTAACAATTCACGGCCGAACGTGCTGTTTTTGCGTTCTGTGTTGGAAAAGAAAGCGATCGGGCGAAGAACGCCAGAACTCTCCTTCTGCTGCAAGACCGCACCAGCAGCGGAGTCTGATGCGTCTACCATAATGCTTAACTCCGCAACCGGGTTTGGTAGAGCAAGCATAGAACAGTCGGCAAACGCAGCCTTAACTGCCGTAAATGCTTGTTGAGCAAGTTGCGACCAGACCAGGTGGAGTTGTGGCAGCGAGTTGATAAAGCGGCTCTAAAATGCTCGAGCATGATTTTATAAACCGGTGATAAAAGTTTACCTTGCCGAGAAAACGTTGAAGAACTTTTGGGTCAGCAGGTTGCGGGAAATAACGAGATCGCTCCGACCTTGGACTGCAGAGGTTTTATTCCCGAACCCTTGATGCTGTGACCCAAGGTTCAATTTTGGTTCGCCGAAAACGCATTTGTCAGGATTAATTTTGATACCGTAAGAAGCGAGTCGCTCAAAAATTTTGAATATGTGACGAACATGTTCGTGTTCGTCTTTACTGAAGACGAGAATGTCGTCAATGTACACGAAGCAAAATGGTAGTCCGCGTAAAACCGAGTCCATAAACCTCTGAAACGTCTGGGCGGCGTTTCTCAAACCAAAACTCATCCTAGTATATTCAAATAAGCCGAAAGGTGTTGTGATTGCCGTTTTAGGAATATCTGCCGGATGAATAGGAATTTGGTGGCATGCCTTGACCAGATCGATTTTGGAAAATATCGTACAACTACAACAGTTACACAGTTACAATCTCGAAGAAGTGGCAAAGGATGCCGGTCCGGAATCGTGATTCGGTTGAGACCTCGATAATCTCCAGATAGGCGCCAAGAACCATCTGATTTAGCGATCAGATGTAGTGGCGTCGCCCAAGGACTGGAGGATGGTCAAACAAAGCCGAGTGGTAACAATTTGTCAAACTCGTCCGCAATTTAAAATTTATGTGGCGGTAGCCGCCGTGGTTTGCCAAAAACAAGAGGTCTAGAAGTTGTTATATGATGGTAAACATCATGTTTAACTGGGTGAAACAGATCGAAAGAGTTTGATAAATCAGGAAACTATTGAAGCAATTTTGAATATGGCGAATTTTGAACAGACAGTGAATTTAGTTCTGGTGGACCGAATGCTTTCCTTGCAAGACGTTCATGGGCAATAACAACGACGACGTTGAAATGCCGAAGGAAGTCGGCACCCAGAATCGAATGGTTAACTTGTGCAAGTACAAAGTTGCATTGAAAATTCACGTTCAGGCCGATATTAATTGTTAATTTGGAATGACCGAAAGTTAGTATTAAAGTACCACTAACGGTGGTCAGTGAAAATTTAGCGCGGCGATGAGTGTTGGCGAAGAGTTGGTTCACCGCCGAGATGCTAACCTGGGCTCGCGTATCGACTAAAAATTTGTTCCCAGAATTAGTGTCGCGTACAAAATATAAATGACCTGGAATGATAGCAGGACAATAGGTCGACATTAGCCCTGCAACCGCTCGTTTCCAAACTCGCATGGAGGATCACACTTGCGTGCTTGATCAGAATACTTTAGTACCGACAGTATTTCCGCTTAGTTCTATTACTGGAACAACCACGTTTGTTCGATTTCGAACTCACCTGACGTGAGAAATTTTTCGACAGCTGTGACACTTGCTGTGTCAAAGCGGCAACTTGTTGTTGCAGTATGATCACTCATATTAAGCAAGTGATCTCGCTTGTGGTACTGCGGTCATTGTACAAATTGTGTGTGGATTCGAAATTTCAAGTATCTGATCAGCCATATTAGCCAAATTACTTAAGTTCGTTGTGTTAGCTGAAATCAGATCATCTAACATCAACGGGAAGTCTCCTTAAAAAAATGTCTCGCAACAAATTATCAACAGTAATATAACGAGTGCCTATGATTTTGCCGGAAATTATTAGCGTCGGGATCACGATTGCTTGTTGCGACGAAAATTTTCAAGAAGCAACAAGCAAGAGTGATCCAGACGCTAATAATTACCTGGGAAAAATCAGTCGAGTTAGATTCGAGAAGACAATTGGCCGAACAGAAAGATTACACTTCATAATTTGAAAAATTAAATTTAGTAATACCAAGTGTCAGACGTGTATTAATCTCCGCCACAATAATTGTAGTAAAAATGAGCTTACCAAGATTTTGAGAAATGGACGTGAATATGATGAAAGCACTAACATATAACCCGAAAATACAAACAGATCGAATTCAGTAACAAACTGTTTAATGGTCCGGCAATAACTGACGTTTTATACGTTATAGAAAATGAACCAACGCCAATAGGCAATACCAACATGAGAGATTATCTGATTAGATACCACCCAGGATGAATTGCCATGCATAACATGCAGCGTAGTCTCTTACGCATCGTAATTAGAATTTTATTGGATCATGTCATCAACATTATTCGATTTAATTGGTTAATACGTAAATGAGGGCAATTGTCATCAATAGTGATGTTTCCAAGAAGTTGTTGCAACTTACGCAACCCAAATTAAAAGTAGTGATGGCTGTCTCAATATGTTCCTTCATAGTGCGTTGTGTAAAAAGAAAGAGTCAAAGTAAAACAAGAAAACGAAAGAGCGATGAAACTGTGGAGAATTATCTGGGACAAGGAGCAACGAGGATGTATTGGTAAGGGGATGTCCAGTCGTTGAGGTGTCCAGGTAGAAAACCGATGGATGTAGAAAAGGCTGGGAAAATGGACCAGATGTTCTGATAGTTGGAGAGGGCTGACAAGGGGCGACAGTTCTCTCGTCTGAGCGTGTTTTGCTGCTGCGTGTTCAAATCACGTAGGGGTACTCGCAGATCACGTCGGGGTACTCGAAGATCACATCGGGGTCACCAAATATATTTAACGCTGACTTGGTTAAATAATAATAAAATATCTTTACCACTTGAAAGTCTTGAAGAAGGAACAGGAACTTTATTGGAAGTTAATGAATTACAGACGTAAATAAAAATGTGCATTTTTTTATAACTCTCTATTTATTTTATATCTCCCTAGTCACTCCTCCTTTTTCCTCAGCTAATCGCCTTGATCCTAAAATCCTCTTGCTTCCCTGCTCCAGGTGTAATCTGCGACTACTAGCTCCACTGAAATATTACGCATATTCATAATTTAAATTAAGACGTAAGTATAGAAACTTCATCCATTGCTACAATGTACGGGGTGTAACAAAAAGGTTAATCACATTTCAAAAATAAATATTTATTTTATACATCAAGATAGAAGGATGGGTGTCATCTTAAAATGTTAGTAACAATGTAAAGTTTTGATTATGTGTTCTATGTGTCCTCCTACTTCACGGCATATATCTAGCCTATAATTGAATTCCTCCCAGACCTGCTGAACTAAATCTGGAGTCACTTCATGAATGGCAGCTGTTATTCGAGTTTTCAGCTCGTCCAGATTCGTGCTTCATCTTGTTGAAAAAGAAATACAGCACTATCTTCCTATAAATGAGGAAACAACCAGTTTTTTAAGGTAGGTATGAGTCGTGACGGTGTTTTTCTCAATAAAAATGGGCCGTAGACTTTCTCCGTTGACACGACACAAAACATATTCACTTTCGGTGAGTCTCTTTGGTGTTCAACTGTTTCATGTGATTGCTGCAATGCCCATATCCTTACGTTGGCGTTGTGCTGGTTTACCCTACCACTCGTGTGGAATGAAGCCTCATCAGAAAAACAATGCGAATTGTAAACGTTTCATTTTCTTCTTGTTTGTTGAGAACGAAATCGTAAAACTCCATTCGGGCCTTGTAACAGTTGAATGCGATACGGCTTCAATCTTAAACGTCGTCGCAGCATCCTCCAAACAGAAATGTGATTCATTCCAAGCTCGCGACCGCATCTTCGTGTTGACTTCCTTCGGCTGCGTACAAAAGCATGTTGGACTCGTTCGACGTCCACATCTGAGGTACGAGGTCGTCCAGGACTTATTTTAATGCACAAACAATCCGTTTCCGAAAAAGATAGATGCCAACGTTTAATCTATTGTTTTGTTAGTGAGGTGATGCCGAAGTTTCGATGAAAATTAGGCTGCACTGTTACGAGGAAATCAGTCTTCTAATAGCGAAGGACGCAAAAGCGTTTTTTTGTTGTTGTTGTGCATTCACCATCTTGGCAGTAACTAATGGCACCCTACAGATCTCTAGCGACATTGAGCAAAAACTTGATGTTCCCCTCTTTCCAATGCAATGTGAATCATTGACCTGCAATCAGCGGTTGCCGAGCCAATTATGATTGAAATGTGATGAATAGGGTACCGCAAAAAATTGATGCCGGAATTTTGGTCGTCTGGACCCCACAAAACGATTCCCCTTTCCTGATCTTGAGATAGCCGAAATTTGAGCTCGATTAAACGACGTTAACCCGTGCGCTCGTCGCTCAAAGTTTGAAATAATCCAAATTTTTAGCCAAAAAGCTGACATATGGAGCCATAACTCCAGAACGGTAAAAAATAAAAACACGCTTAATATCTCAAAAGAAAGCTAAAATAGTATATTCTGTAACAAGGTTAGAATGGAAATTCGATGCGAGTGGAATATTTCGAGCGCGAGCCGTGAGGCGAGCGCGAGGAACCACGAGCATCTGAATTTCCATTCTTACCGAGTATCAGACTATACTTTCTCCTCGACCAGATAAAATAAACTAATAAAATAATGAACTCAAAGAACTTACGTTTTATCACGTTTGTGGTTATGTTTATAGTATTTTGACAATTGTGATATCCAAGGCTAATTGTTTTATTCGAAACGATGTGAGAATATTCATTCTATCCCTTGTTATGGAATGAATTACATGCAAAACGCATAAGCGCATAGTGTTTTGTTCCATAACAAGAGTGAGAATGTGTACGTTCTATAATCAAAATTGATTTCAGAATGCTTAAATTCTATGGTGGTCGTGGAGAAATGTATATTCTATACATAATTGTTGGTATTTTAAGTCAACAGCCTTTAGCCCCAAAAACGTGACCTGGTACCACTAGGAGCATACTTTGTTATTTAGTGATAAATTTTGCTTTTTTGGTATATTTTTGAGTTTAGAAATATAATAAAAAAATAAATAATACTGATAAGTCTAATAACATTTTTTATTTTAAAATATAAAAATCAGGTATATAATACATACAAAACAGACACAGAAAAGATACAGACGTAGTACCTACATGAGTTGATAATTTTACATAGTTATCTAATCTATTCTAGAGCTTTTGTTAAAGTAGTTTTTGAAACGTCAGGATATAATGCTCGGCATTTGGTTACAACTTGCAGGGCGTATTGCTTTTGGTCTGCATCTTTTGTCAGAAAGCCGTTAAAGTCGGTTATTAATTTAACACTACGCTCAGCCATATCATTAACTACTTTTAATGTTTTGATAATTTTCAATCCTTCTTGGAAGTCATTATTTTGAGGCCAGGTGTTTGGATGTTGTCTTAAGAAATCTGTTTTGATATTAAATCGGTCAAAGAATGTAAACGTTTCTTTGGTAAGAAAATTTACCAATCCTCCATCAACTACCTCTTTTAATTTTTCTTTCGTAACTTTTCGATTTACAACCCTAGCGTGCTCTGATGGTTCATCTGTGCTACTGAGCAATTTATTAACCATTTGCAACTTTTCATCGTCTGTAATGGTGGGATCAAAAAAACGATAATCCCACCAAATCTGCATTCAAATACCACAAATGATTCGAAAATTTGGTCAGGGCTATTTCTGCTATTTCGTTGTCACATTCTTTATAGTCTAACAGAATATGCAAAATACCTAAATCTTGCTTTGGTGCAAGATGAGCTTTTGGAGCATTGAATCAAGCTTTACAATAAATTTCAACTAGGAAAACAGAAATGGCACGCACAGAACTTTCTTCTTCTTTAGACATCTTAAATTGACGACGAAAAATGAACATTTTTAAGCAGTAAATAGCCTTCGCCATCCACCTAGCGCAATGAATGGCTCCTGGAGTTCTAAAACTCACAACATTGCCGTCTAGTGATCCAACAAATACGAGAACCAACTGCAACAGCTCCTTGTAGTCATCTCTGGGGTGGCTCTCAGTTAATTTGGTCTCGAATTCAGCAGTAACATTTGCAATTACTTCTGGAGTTAGCTACTTTTGTATTAGATTGTCACTGTGTTTATCTTGGGCCACGCAGTGAGGAATCTCTTGAAAATGTCTGGATGAGCTCCAGTGGTTGATCCCATTTTTGTGTCGAATACGCCTCTTAACAGAATTTCCAAGATATGGTGACGGCAAGCTAGGTATACCAATTCTCTTCCTAACATTTGCTCCAATATGACGCATGCTCCTTTGAGTCTTCCCGTGTTGGATGCTGTAGTGTCGAAGCACATCGCCTTGACGGTGTTGGGAAGACCCCATTCCTGTAGGCATTAATATACGGCTACGGCTTGCTCCTCTCCAGAGCAAACAGCTCTGGAGAGCAAGCCCTCTCCAAGTTGAACTCCCAGCAGCTGTTCCTTTTCGCCATATGAAATAGCAATAGCTATTCGCTCATATTGTTCATTATTTAAAACACCCGGTAAAAGTTTACCGTCCCAATGGACAACCACATGCTCTTTTGCAGGAATGTTAACTTTATCAAATTTTTTTTTAGTATATTGTTCTCTGAACATTTGCCTTTTAGAATGTAATAAAGTTTTCGAGACTTTTTACTCAAGAGGGTCAAGGTTTAGTGCTTCTAGAGTAGCTATTAAACTTCTCGTGGCATTTCTATCGTATAACTTACATACCGGGTGACCCAGGGATCTGTAAAAGCCCCATAACTTATTTGCTATTTGAGATATCGTCTTCCGGTTTTCTTGAACTGGTACCGACACCTATTCTGCATATTTTAAAAATATGGATGTTTTTGTACAGGGTGTCCCAATATACATAACAGACCAAAGTTATGTTTTTTTAAATGGAACACCCTATATTTTATACGTTATTTTCAACCCTCTTGAGAAGCTGATCAAAATAGTATAAGATAGTATGGGTCTATTATGGACGATTGGTTAGTTATGGGCAAATTCGTAGCAAAAACAAGGACACATTGAAAAAGTTGCAGAACCGTTCCTAGCAATGCTAGCGTCGTTTTTTATACACTAAAGAATTTTCCACATCATGGAGAATAATACAAATCGGCTTTGGTTCTTCTTTGTTCATACATCTATACAGGGTGTCAACATACGCAAAATAATGGATAACTATTTTTTTTCAAATGGAACACCCTATATATCTTGCCACCAATGCATGGAATTTTTAATAAGCTTTCCAATGATGTACAATTTGTATAATGAAATATTAAGGATTCTTAAGATTTATCAATAAAAACATTTTTCTTTTGTCACCTCCTGCTCATTTTTCGATTTTCAGCCAAAACTATGAATTTTCTGAAAAAATAATAAGAGACCAAAGTTGTAGAGCGGAAAATTTTCGATTGATATAGGTCTTTCGACTTTTCCAATAATGCGTGCATTGCCCGCCAGAGTGCGCAAAACCGTGACCGTATACGCATTTTAGCGTTTTTCTCAATTTTTTTGTTAATTAATTGCACTATACTTTATTTTCCCCGTCCTCTAGCAGAAAAACGGATAATTAGAGAATTATTTAAATGACCTACATCGATTGAAAATATTCCGCTCTACAACTCTTAAAAGAAGCAATTTTTGCCCAAAATGCATAGTTTTCGCTAAAAATGCAAAAAACCAATGAAAAACACAAAAATTGATACATACATTTTCAATTTGCATTCTAGGGAAAACTATGCATTTTTGGCAAAAATTGCTTCTATTAAGAGTTGTAGAGCGGAACATTTTCAATCGACATGGGCCATTCTAATTTCCCTATAATTTCCCGTTTTTCCGCTAGAGGGTGCGGAAAATAAAGTATTGCGCAATTTATTAATAAAAAATTTGAAAAGAAAACGCTAAAATGCATATACGGTCACGATTTTGCGCGCTCTGGCGGGCAATGCACGCATTATCTTAAAAGTTGAAAGACCCATATCGATCGGAAATTTTTCGCTCTACAACTTTGGTCTTTTATAATTTTTCCTGAAAATGCATAGTTTTAGCTGAAAATCCAAAAAGCAGCAGAAGGTGGCAAAAGAAATATGTTTTTATTGATAAATCTCAAGAATCCTTAATATTTTGTTATAAAAACTGTATATCATTGGAAAGCTTATTAAAAGTGCCATAGGTTGGTGGCAACTTATATAGGGTGTTCCATTTGAAAACAAATAGTTATCCATTGTTTTGCGTATGTTGACACCCTGTATAGCACTATGAATAAAAGAGAACCAAAGCCGATTTGTATTATTATTTATGATGTGGGAAATTTTCTAGCGTATAAATAATGATGGTATCTTTGCTGGGAACGCTTCTGCAATGTTTTCAATGTGTACATGTTTTTGCCATAAATTTGCCCATAACTAACCAACCGTCCATAATAGACCCATAGTATCTTATACTATTTTTATCAGCTTCTCAAGAGGGTTAAAAATAAAGTATAAAATATAGGGTGTTCCATTTAAAAAAACATAACTTTGCTCTGTTATGTATATTGGGACACCCTGTACAAAAACATACATATTTTTAAAATATGTAGAATAAGTGTCGGTACCAGTTCAGGAAAACTAGAAGTCGATATCTCAAATAGCAAATAAGTTATGGGGCTTTTACAGATCCCTGGGTCACCCGGTATATCTAACAAAATGGACAATTTAATGTTTAAATCTCTTTGACGCCCCTTGCAAATGAAACTTTCATCCTCTTGCTCTCAGATGGTCCTGGATCTTCTGCAGCTTCTTCAGGGATGTCCATTTCCTCCAAGCTCTCAAGTTCTTGGTAGATGCTGTCCTCTTCAGTGTCTTCTTCTCCTTCTTCGAACTTGTCTTTATCATTCGTCTCTAAGAAGCAACAAAGAAAGAGAAAAAAAAAGACTATAAAAACTTGTCGTTTTAGCAGAATAGTAATATTACATAGGTACGAAATTACCTACTTCTAATTGTCAATAGGTATTATTTAAAAAATATAAACTCACTCATAAAGATGCCAAATCATGCTGTCATGTACAATTTTCTTTCAATTATAGTGAAACTATTTACTTATTTGTTTATATATTTTTTAGAATAATAATAATAAAAAAAAACTCACCAATATCAAAAGTTTCTTCTTGGATTTGTCGGTTCATTTTTGCAAGTTCCTTTTGCGCCTTGATTTCTTCAGCTCGAGACAACTTGAGATCAACTCCAGTTATGGAACCTGAGCGGCCCTTCTGCCCCTGTTTCACGAGAAACGCCTTATCTTCTTCCGATTTCATCAGAGCCAAGGCATTTTGTTGAGCAATATCAAAGAGATCATCCAACTTTTCAACAAACTGTTTAAATTTGTTCTTGGCCGTTTCCGGTGTTTTCTTCCGGTCTTTTTAAAGAGTTCTCCACTCGGCGTGAAGTATTTCCAGCTTAGTACTTGCATCTTGCTCATGTTTAGTCGGGATTCGAGCTTTCTCCCAAAAAATGAACACTTCTCGTATGGTAAGTTTTGCTGATTCTCTTGCAGTTAATTTCACAGTACGTAAATTATAAAATAAAGCACACAAAACTTGACGATTTGAGGGTAGTTTACAACCGGGGATCTGGTGAATGGAAGAGCCCATAAGAAATATTTTATCCTTGGTCCGGCTTTGTACACCTGATGTGGATGCCATTCCAGAGTCCAATAGGTAAATAACAGTTAACTTGAAAAATTAAATAAAATATATTACAAACTTTAATTTCAATAAAACGTTTTCAAATGTCTTTTAAATAATACCATAATACTTATAAAAACAATAACACACACACTTGGAAAATTAAAAAAAAAAATGTTAAAATATCTTCACTAGATAATTGTTCGATCCAACCAGCTCAAAGGCACTTTAGAAACTAAACTGAATAAATAAAAGGTCAGTTGTATGCTAAAGTAAAATCACCATCCCTAAAATAGAAATTAGATGCACCCTCCTTTTTTCCTGTCAAACGGGTCTTTCTTTGGTCAACTAGTCAGGTAATCCCCATATAATAAAATATTGAATTTGAACAAAAGGCTCTTTATGTTTGAAAATAGAGTTCCAAAATACTTTTTAACAAAAAAATGTTAATTCCGAGACACATTATGTAAAAACTTAGAATACTCCCAAACTGGCTCCTACTGGTACCAGGTCACGTTTTTCAAAGGCTGTTGTAACTCTGTTTGGCTTAAAATAACAACAATTATGAATAGAAAATAAATTTTGAAGAATAACATTAGCTTTCTTTTGAGATATTAAGCGTGTTTCTATTATTTACCGTTCTGGAGTTATGGCTCCATAAGTCAGCTTATTGGCCAAAAATTTGAATTTTTTCAAAGTTTGAGCGACGAGCGGCACGGGTTAACGTCGTTTAATCAAGCTCAAATATATGGAAAGGGGAATCGTTTTGTGGGGTCCAGACGAACAAGATTCCGACATTTTTTCCCCTCTATGAGATCCGGTCACCCCAGTGATGAACCTTGTTGTTACGCCCTGTATTTAAAACAATATTAACACGTTTGCGACGTAGAGTATTTTGGCAACTTGCCGCTGGGTCGTAATTTGCTTGCTCCACGGGTGGTATACAACGGATGCAGCTGAAAAGCCGCGTGTATCACCGTAAGCGATATTTGATCAGACTCGATCGCTTTTTACTCTTATGTATCACATCAACCTGATAAACTAGTCGGAGAGAAAAATAAAATCAGTGAAACAAAACCAAGTGTTTTAATTAATCAAATTATATAATTATGTTTCACCACGGGTTACGTGAGAAATTAATTTATCATATAACCTGATAGTGTTGTCGTTTTTCTTCTGACACCAATTTTATGTTAGGATCGCACACCTGATTGACTAATAATTGAATGCCGTGTCGATTATTAGAGCACAAAATGTTCTATAACAACTAATTATTCCTTGTAACAAGCGCTGAGTTCACCAAATAGTAATTGTCATACTGTACGCAACTATTTATTTTTATATCTTTAACTTGAAATGTATTAGAATTCGGCCTAACTTTTAAATTATTAAGCCGAATAGACTAAAATCAACATCCTTTCAGATTTGTTACAAATTGCTTTAAATAACCTTGTTTCGGATTCCCTTACGCTTAAAAGGCCACTTATTTACAATAGGCCTTCAACGAAGCGGAAAGTTAATGTGTTCTCTCGATAAATATAGCTTTACTTTACGGCCGTAAACGCCGAAACAATGGCTTATTCGTTTTATTTGCGTCAATGCAATTATCAATATAATAAAATTGCTCCCGACCACTTCCTCGCGTTTAATTTTTCTACTCCCAATAACAGTAACTGATAAGTACTATGCAGGGTGTTACAAATTCGATGCATTAGCATCTCGGTCAGGGGCGGCTCGTTATATAGAGCCAAGGAGCCATGGCACTAGCAAGAATTTTTGCCACTGATGTTAGGTACAGCCTTTAGCAATGTGATTATGATAAAATATTTAAAATTGACTGCTCCATCCGAAAAAAAAATATTAAAGCCCTGATATTGATAAGTGATTTTGAGTGACTGCCAGTTATGATTTTAACCGAAATTTTACTTTTTCCCAATATTTGTTACAATAAAACCGATATTTTCGAGTTTTTAGTTGAATAACTCAAAATCAATCTGCAGAACGTTTTGATCTTCCACAAAAATATTGAAGCCCTGATAACGATAAATGATTTTAAGTGACAGATCATTGGGCTTTGCTTTCATTTTAACCAACATGTCACTTTTCCTCAATATGTGTTACAAAAAACTGATATTTTCAAGTTTTTAGTTGAATAACTCTAAAACCAACTTCGGAATTTTGATCTTTTGTTTTAATATCATAGTTAGTTAGTCTTAACTTTAACTTTGATATTAAATTTTTTACTGTTACTTTGTATATATCACCCCTGTAACTGGACCTGTGGGTCTGTAGGGTATTTGATTTAAATAAATAAATAAATAAATAAATAAATAAATAAATAAATAAATAAATAAATAAATAAATAAATAGTCTTAGCCTTTTATTTATTTTAGCTTTTCCAAATATTCGTTCCAAAAATTGACATTTTCGAGTTTTCAGTTGAATAACTCAAAAACCATCTGCAGAATGCTTGAATATTTTGCATAAATATTGAAGCCTTGATATTGATAAGTGATTTTGAGTGACAGTTCATTGTGATTTGCTTTGATTTTAAACAAAATTCTTATTTTTTTTCAAGATTTATTATAAAAAATAACATTTTCTGGTTTCTAGTTGAATAACTCAAAATCAATCTGCATAATATTTTGATCTTCTACATAAATTTTGAAGCCCTAACATTGATAAGTGATTTTAGGTAACAGTTTATTGTGATTTGCTTTGCTTTTAACCGAATTTTTTCCCAATATTTGTTACAAAAATTGATATTTTCGCGTTTTTTTGGTGAAATAACTCAAAAACTATCTTCAGAATGTTTTGATATTTTGCATAAATATTAAAGTTCTGATATTAGTAGGTAATGTTGAGTAACAATCCGTTGTGATTTGTTTTGATTTTAAACGAATTTTCACTTTTTCTCAAGTTTTAATATAAAAAATGAACATTTTTAAGTTTCTTGTTGAAAAAATCAATCTGCAGAATGTTTTTATCTTCTGCATGGATATTAAAGCCCTGATATTGATTAGTTATTTTGAGTAACAATTAATTGCGATTTGCTTCTATTTTCAGCGAATTTTCTCAAAATTTATTACAAAAACTTGGCATTTCTGACTTTTCTGTTGAATAACTCAAAAACCATTTACAGAATGTTTTGATATTTTAAATGGATATTATAGCTCTGATGTTGGTAAGTGATTTTGAGTAACAGTCAATTGCGATTTGCTTCGATTTTAAGCGAATTTTCTCAAAATTGATTACAAAAAATTGACATTTCCGACTTTTCTGTTGAATAACTCAAAAAACCGTTTTCAGAATGTTTTGATATTTTGCATAAATATTAAAGTTCTGATATTAGTAGGTAATGTTGAGTGAAGTCCGTTGTGATTTGTTTTGATTTTAGCCGAAATTTCACATTTTCCCAATATTTGTTCCAAAAAAATAATATTTTTGACTTTTTAGCTGATTAACTCAAAAGCCATCTTCAGAATATTTTGATGTTTTGCTTGAATATTAAAGTTCTTATATTGATAAATAATTTTAAATGACAATCCGTTTACTTCGATTTTAGCAGAATTTCATGTAGTCTCGTATTTTGTATTTTAAAGGTGAAATGGGGATGTTTCGAGTGAGGTATCATAAATGTTTTTAACTTTTATCTTAGATAAGGGCGGCTTGTTATATAGAGCACTAGGAAGAATTTTTAATTCATTCACACATTCAACACTTTTTTGCTAATTACTTTGGTCTAGGAAGATAAATCGTTCTTTCTTTCTTTAAAAATTATATTGTATATGTGGCTCTATCATCAATACGTTCCACGAGCCGCCACTGATCTCGGTAACTATTATAACAGGTCGAGAGTCCTTTAAATAGAGGCAAAGTTGCACATTTTAATGCTGAATAATTTATTAAAAAGAAATTAAAAATATTCTGACTAATTCCGGAGATATTCTAAAAAACCGAAAAACCAATTTTGGTTTTTATTTTTTACGGCTCTATTGCTGGTTATGTTGAAAAATCAAGAGCACTTTCTTAAGACACGGTTGTAAACTTTTTCTGAAAATAATTTTAGTTTTCAAATACGGCATTTCATTATTTAGATATCCACATCAACTTTTAAACACGGTCCTGGATTTTTGATATTATTTTTAAGCAGGACGGTTATATATCACGATATATATATATATATATATATATATATATATATATATATATACAGGGTGTTTCAGAGCTCTGGGAACGGTCAATCACGTGCCTATTTTTCAAAATTTCGAAAAATGTTTTATATAAAAGTTGTGTATAATAGTGAGCTGCACGCCCTAAAAATATTTAAATTTATACAGGGTCTCATAACAAAGTTACAGACCAAACTTATGTTTTTTTTTAAATGGAACACCCTGTATTTTTTGTCATTTTTGAATTATATGGAGCAAATAAAGGTGAGTTACTTCAATACTCCCTATACCTATTGTTTGCCGTTTTCGAAATATTTGAAGATTTGTTAAAATACATGGTCTGGGTGAAATTTTATTTTTGCCCCAGTGATTGACGTTAAACGATTAAAATCATTTTAATTATTTGCTTGAAGGTTCGAACTATAGAGCCAACCATGATTTCATATAAAAAATTATACAGGGTGATAAAAAAATGCGGTAGAAAAACCCAAATTATAAAGTTGAATAACTTCGTTTTTTCAAATGGCACACCCTGTATTTAGTAACAAATAATTTTCAAAGTAGTCATACTGTCGAAATTGCAGGGTTTTCTGTCAATTAATAATGAATAATAACGCATATTTAACGACTGGATATTCAAACTTAGAGGACCTCGTGAAGAATCAGGAAGCATGGTACAACATTTTAGAATTAAGATAAGCTGCTTAGAATTTTTGAAATAATATTATCACGTGTAGATTATCCGCCAATTTATACACACCCGATATATCGTGATATGCATTCGATGATATATATCATGGATATTTATGAAATACACAATACCAAAAAATTCCCCCGTTTCTCAAATATTTCCAGTTGCAGCAATATAAATGTTGCTCTAATATAAACGAGAGATGGGCGAAATGACTCTTTTTTTATCGAAAAGAGTCGATTCTTGAAGTCAGTCACGACTCTGTTAAAAATGAAAAAGTAAGTATGGAAAAAAAAACAAAAAAAAAGGTCTTCACTTTGAAAATTCTTTAATTTATCCCTGAAAAAATAGTAAAGAGCAAAAAAGTCCTCATTTCAAAAAATTTTCAATTTGATGTCAAATATTTTGACATTTTAAATGTTATTTTTTTACTATCTTGTGGGCAACGGTGTTTGGTTGCAATAAATAAATATAATATAAATAAAGGGGGCATTATATAATTAATAAGTCATATAAACATTAATATTAATGATCAAGAATAAATAGCAAGAAGTTGATATATACCGGGTGACCCAGGGATCTGTAAAAGCCCCATAACTTATTTGCTATTTGAGATATAGACTTCTAGTTTTCTTGAACTGGTACACACACTTATTCTGCATATTTTAAAAATATGTATGTTTTTGTACAGGGTGTCCCAATATACATAACAGAACAAAGTTATTTTTTTTTTAATGGAACACCCTATATTTTTTATTTTCAACCCTCTTGAGAAGCGGATAAAAATAGTATAAGATACCATGGGTCTATTATGGACGGTTGGTTAGTTATGGGCAAATTTGTGGCAAAAACATGTACACATTGAAAACATTGCAGAAGCGTTCCTAGCAAAGATAGCATCATTATTTATACACTAGAAAATTTCCCACATCATAAATAATAATACACATCGGTTTTGGTTCTCTTTTATTCACAGCGCTACACAGGGTGTCAACGTACGCAAAACAATGGATAACTATTTTTTTTAAATGGAACACCCTATGTAAGTTGCCACCAATCTATGGAATTTTTTATAAGCTTTCCAATGATATACAGTTTGTACAGAGTGGGCAACAATGGTTGCAGATTGACAGGTAAGCAGCCAAATACATTGTTGGTACAACTGATCATATGAAAAGTATAAAATATTCTGCTGATTTTTGGATTTTCATCCAAAACTATGCATTTTCAGGAAAAATTATACGAGACCAAAGTTGTAGTGCGAAAAAATTCCGATCGATATAGGTCTTTCAACTTTTAAGATAATGCGTGCATTGCCCACAGAGCGCGCAAAATCGTGACCGTTTATGCATTTTAGTGTTTTCTTTTCAAATTTTTTGTTAATAAATTGCACTATACTTTATTTTCCGCACCCTCTGGCAGAAAAACGGGAAATTATAGAGAAATTAAAATGGCCCATATCGATTGAAAATGTTCCGCTCTACAACTCTTAATTTTTGCCAAAAATACATAGTTTTTCCTAAAAATGCAAATTGAAAATGTATGTATCAATTTCTGCGTTTTCAATGGTTTTTTGCATTTTTAGCGAAAACTATGCAATCTGGGCAAAAATTGCTTCTTGTAAGAGTTGTAGAGCGGAATATTTTCAATCGATGTAGGTCATTTGAATAATTCTATAATTACCCTTATTTTTGCTTGAAGACGTGGAAAGTAAAGTATAGTGCAATTAATTAACAAAAAATTTGAGAAAAACGCTAAAATGCACGCATTATTGGAAAAGTCGAAAGACCTATCGATCAAAAATTTTCGATTTTCCGATTTTATTAACATATAACTTTTCCCAGTGAACATTTTCTTCCTGTTTTACCAATTCTCTATATCTCATAATAAACGCGAACCCTCTGTTGAGAATGATTTTGTATATAGATAACACGAAATTTGCAAGGAATTATTTTTTAGTTTTCATTCTGGGCATTAACTATAAAATTTGAAACTCAGAAACAATCAATTTTTAACGTGAAGTAAAACATTTCACGTATCCCAAGTAAAAGATAACTGACAGAACTTGAAACTTAAACTGGTTAAAATAAAATGGTATTGAAAGATTTGCATTCAACAATTCTTAAAAGAAAATGCCACTGCTTGAGTTGAGACATAAATTGAAAACTTGAAGTTTTCATTCCCCGATCCTTAAGAAAAATATCACTGCAGGAAATGACTTACAAATACACCTGAAACTATGTATACTCTAAAATAATTATCATTTTTCAGCTGTTAACAACTTATGAAGCTTGTAATTAGAAAAAAAGTAAAAATGCATTCCGGAGATACAAAATTGTAAATAAGTATCATCCGCAAAAAATAACTTCTAAATATATGTATCCATCAAAAAGTGTAATTTTGTTTACATTTTTGAAAATTACTGATACAGGAGATAAATGAAACATTTTTTTTTAGATGTAGAATGGGCGTAGACAACGTTGCATATAAACATTTTTCTAAAACCAGTGTTTTCAATATCAAAGACCCCGAGACCGTACATATACGTTAATTTTAAAACCTACATTAATAATTGCAATTAATGATCTTCGTACCTTGCATAAGAACATAAAAGCTGATAATTTCACTTGTATTATTATAGCGTTATTATCACAATATTTCACACAGATTGGACACCACTTGAGAGAATGAGTGGTATCTTTAAATCAGCAATTAATTAAGCCAATTAAGTCGAACTGGGCGCATTAGTAATCGACGCGGCACTGCATAATTTAATAACTGCATTTTAATTGATTTATTGTGTCGTAATTTACGTAAGTGGCAATTAAAAACATCTCTCTTCTCTTTGGTCGGTTGCAGGGTGTCCTTCGGCAGTTCGAAAGGTTCCATGGTTGAGACGTTGATATACGAAACCCCGGTGCAAGAGGAGCCTGAGACGAGCCCCATCGCGGAAAATGTGACCCCGTTTCCCGAAGACCAGGACCAAACAGAGTAAGTTTTATTCAATTTCATTTAAACAATCGTAATCGGACGAATACTATGATATTCATGGGTTCTTAATTATATTAAATATTTACTATAAAATTCAAAAGACAATTTGAATAAGCTGTTTAATTATGCCAAACTTTTTTAATGTTCAGAAATTTTATTTACGCATGGGTTTACAGTTAACAATAGATTTTGAATGACTGTTTCCATAAAAACTGTATTATTACGCTAAAATGTATATAGTGATAATCAATTACATAATCATACTTAAGAATATTTCATCCCCCTAAGACAGTGGTGGGGAAACTTTTTTTAAGACGGGCCATTTGTAATAACTAGACAATCGTGCTGGGCCAAAGAATAATACTTAATCGTTAACTAATTTATGTGTTCTATAAACATATACATATATTATTACATACACTTTTTATATTTAGTGTAGTTCTTGATGTGAAGTATTATCACTTTATTTTCTGGTGTCAGTACTGGTTGATGGTGCATGAGAAAAATGAAATTGAGACTGTTTCATCAAAATTTCATCATAGTCCGGTTCCATTTGCGAAGCAGAAATTCTTAAAACTGATGAAAGGTGCTCATCTGTAATTCTGTTTCTTAAGGAAGTTTTCCTAATCTTCATTGTTGAAAAAATTAGTTCGCATATATAAGATGAGCCGAACATTGTCATTATCTTCATTGCATGAGTAATTAGATTTGGGAAATTATCTGGACTTAAATTTTTATAAAATTCTAGTAATGGTACTGTATGAAAAGTTTGTTTCAGGAGAGTATTACAGTTCAGTTCTATTAACTCAAGTTGAAATTTTGCATCAACTTCTTCGTAATTAACATTGAATGGGGTCTCAAAAATACTAAACTCTGGTTCCATTTTTCTAAAATCCTGAAATCTCCTTTCAAATTCTGTAGATAGTTTTCTCAAATTAATTTCGTATTTTTATATCTTATTGTTTGATATAATGCATTTTAAAGATTGTATTCTTGGAAAATGAGAAAAATCAGATTTAGAGATCTGATTAGCAAATAATAATAACTGTAATTTGAAACTTTTCAGGTATTGCCAAATATCGTGAAGAAACTGATTGTTTCCTTGCAATTTGAGATTAAGTTTATTCATGTGTACGAGGTCTGTGAAAAAGCGAAATCAGAAAGCCACGTTTCGTTTTCTAAGACGTCAAATTGATTATAAATGTCTTTATCAAGAAGAAAATTCACAATATCGTCTTTTAAATCCCAAATTCTTTCAAATACTTTTCCAGCACTTAACCAACGAACTTTTGAATAATACAGGATATCGGAATGCTCAGCATGTACGGACTCCAAAAACTGTTGAAACTGGCGATGTAATAATCCTCTGGAACTAATCATATTTACTAGTTTTACAACAATATTAAGTATATGGTCAATATCTAAAGCCGATTTACAGAGAGCATCCTGATGTATAAGGCAATGCAAAAAACAACATCATTTTCCGGATACTTAGAATTAAATTTCCCAACAAATCCTTGATTGATTCCAACCATATTAGGAGCACCATCTGTAGTTACATTACATAGCTTGTCAATAGTTAAACGAAGTTTATCGATGCAATTTTCAAATTCACAAAATATATCGGCACCAGTCGTTGTTCCTCTCATTGACTGCAGCCCTGCAAGTTCTTCTGTAATTTCAAAGTGGGCGTTGATTCCTCTTACAAATATGAGTAACTGCGCAGTATCGCTGATATCTGTACTTTCATCCATGGTAATTGAATAAAAAATAAATTTTTGAGTTTTTGTAGTCAGTTGTGAAATTAGATTTTTATCAATATTTTCAATTCTCTCGGTGATTGTTCTTCTTGAGAGAGACAGTGACTGAAAATCCTTTTTCTTGTCAGGGCACATAATATCGCACACATCTATCATGCATTTATAAATTCACCATCTGAAAATGCTTTATTAGATTTAGCAATATTATAAGCCAACACATAACTGGCTTTCGTAGCGCATCTTTGAGAATGATTAGCTCTCTGAAATAATTGTTGTTGACTTGATAAATTTTTTATTAAATCTTTCGATTTAATTTTTTTCACCTCTTCACTTAATGATGAGTAGGAGTGGTTTTCATGTTTGCTCTTGAAATGGCGTTGAATTATAAATTATATTCTTTTAAAACTGCAACAGTTGTATTGCAAAGTAAGCACACAGGTTTTTCTTTAAATAAAGTAAAGAAATATTTCCACGTCCATTCTTCTTTAAAAACTCGACATTCTGAATCCACTTTTCTTTTTTTAACATCCATTTTAGACGTTACCTACTACGGAGAACAACACACAGAAACGCAATTGACGAAAGCTTACTGCTAACTAATGCTCTTACGCGGGAGTTTGTTGAGGCACTGGGAGTTTGGGGGATTACACAAACAATTACTCGAGTCACAGCGGGTCGTTGCAGATGACTGACTAAGTCGCTAACTAACTGATCTTCGGGCGGCCTCGCTTGTATTTATACCTACTTGCGAGAGTGTCTGGAAGTTTCGAGCGAAGATGAGTCATCTGATTAGGTCGGATGGATTTGTCCAGAATACTATTGTGTTTTGAATATCGCCGCAGGTAGTTTTTATGCGGGTCGTCACATTACGAAGTAAGAACGCGTTCAAACATTCTCACGACGGCACTCTTAAACGGGCCGGATTAAACCTTTCCGCGGGCCGGACTTGGCCCGCGGGCCGTAGTTTCCCCATCACTGCCCTAAGACAACCCCCACCACCCCTCAAATTTAAATCTTGTTTTCATGATAAGAAGATAAACTTCTATAAAAGCGAAAACTATTATTAATTTCATTTATACTAGTTTGTAAATGATGTGTACAAAAATATTATATATTAATGGATTATTATTATTATTATGTACATCCCCTAGAATCACTATCAAGATGAAACCGCGGACACACTACAAATTTAAAAACTGTTTTTTAAGAAATTGTAGGGGTGAAGGTGCCGATTTTTCATGATTATGATTCTAGGGTATGAGTGAAATATTTCTGAAATTTAAGTTTTTTTTTAAGTGAGCGTAGCATTCTTTAAAAAAATCAAAAATATCATATACAAGCGGAGTTTTTTTCTCTCGTAAAAATGGCGACGTGCCTGCTCATCTTGATTTTGATTCTAGGGTATGTGTGAAATGTGTCTATAGTTTTAGTTATTTAGATTTGAACGTGTATTCCTTTAACAATTTCAAAATATTTGTATACGAGTGTCGGACAAATATGGCTTGAAAAATGGGGGTCGTGCTCCGAGTTTTTTACTTTCTCCTAAGTACGGGAAAGAATAGTGATAGTTAAATTTTTTGAAAATTTTTTACGAAAATATCCATTTTGATTCCGACAATTTTTTGAAGAAAAATCATGTGTGTGTGTCTAATGTGAACCGCTAACTGCAGAAAGGCATCATGACCAATTTGGCTAACTTTACAGAAGAGAAAGAAAACCTACTAAACCCATATAAACCACATATATATTTTTTTAAATATTTTTGTTTTATATGACTGGGCATTTAAAACTTGTATATACTTATAAAGTAAGTAAAATATTTTAAGAGAGCCGGCTAGAATTTTTTTGTATTAAGTATGTTTCTTTTCTACCGTAAACAAGGATGTAATTTAGGACATTAGAGAACGATCAATATACAAACAAATTATTTTGTAAAAAATTATTTAAATAAAGAAAAACATTGTTTTACTACATTATTTTATGTACAAACAAACTGCTTTGAGAAAATTAATTAAGAAAAGAAAAACATTGTTTTACTACATTATTTCAGTTTTCATCTTGTGCGGATGCTGTTGTCGTTGGCCATGACAAAATCAGATTCCAAAAGTTCAATTTTTCTTCTGGTATGTATACCTTTGTTTTCTTGAGATCCTCAATTTTTTTATGTTAATTGTAAGTACCGTTGAATAGGCTTTTTTGGTAGGAGCCCGGATCGACTCTTCCGTGTTCCTTAGTCTGAAAGAATCCATTGCCAAGCTGGCGATGTTCATGTTGGTGCTTCTCGAATGAATAAATCAATTCTCTGTATTTTGATATGGAAAAAGTGCTTTTCTTGTACATTTCTACCATAAGAATCATCACTTAAGTAGGTCTTTTTATAAAACTCGGGCCACCATTAATTGCAGTCAATAAAATCATCGACATTCATTTTTATTACAGAAAATTCACCGGAAATTTTCGAGGAATTTATTATAAGCGCTTCAACTTCATCTGGACTAGTTGCCTTTCTTTGGTAAACACAATATTGAAGGCGTTGTCATGCCAATAACACCGCGTGAACATGTTTCCTTTTTATAGTAAACGTTGAGTCTTGCACCTAGCAACAACTTAAAGAAAAAAAAGAAAAATCGTTCAACTTGGACACGATGCCTTTCTGCAGTTAACGATTTATGTGGGATCTGTGTCTCAAAAATCAATATTTTTAAGTAAAACTGTAAATAAATACAAGAAAACGAAATTTAGCCTGAATATATAAATATTCAACCTGTTCGTTAATCTGCAAGCAAAAAAATTAAGTCTTACTAAGACTATAAACAAATAACTTATTGAAACAACTACTTCCCTACATTTACTACCTACATTTAATCGTGTATTCGGTTTCCAACGAAAACAAGATCATTTATTTCTTCTCATCTGTACTTTCACTAATCACCTCAAAATCAGGTATAAAATCCGTTCAAACCTTTCATAATCTCCTCAGTCGTTTACGACGTCTTCACGTTCACGATCACCTTCACGTAAGTGTATTTTATTATTTAACATTCAATTTAAATGCGAAGCTGCACTGATGAGAGATAAATCTCGAAACGCGTCTGCAGATGGCCAATTACTTAATTTTCATATATATTTTTAATTCAGTGGTATTTTTAGGAATTATCAAATTTGTTTCATCTAGTAACACTAGATAAGTTTAGCACTGTGTGTCCTTGTCAAAATGTTTTCTGTTTTTTTCATTTTAATAATAACATTTACAGTTTAAAATTTCACATTTCATTTCAGAATAATTTTCTAAGTTAGTTTTGTATGTAGAAATAAATGATCTTAAACCAATGTTATTATCTAGTAGTACTAGTAATAACATGCAAATTTCTTTTGTATCATTCAATATCCGACGTGGCACTAGCCAGGGAAGTAGTCGTTTCAATAAGTTATTTGTTTATAGTCTTAGTAAGACTTAATTTTTTTTGCTTGCAGATTAACGAACAGGTTGAATATTCATATATTTAGGCTACATTTCGTTTTCTTGTATTTATCTAATGCTTTCTGCAACAAGTAAAGTTGTTTCTAATTTGTTTAAAACTGTAAATATAAACCCCATTCGTCAATCGAAGATCTGACAACTCTTTGTAAAATTTCGTACGCCGAAAGTGAGTTTTTACACCTTAACCGTTTGTTGTTTTTTTTTTATAATTTGTTAATTATGAAAAATATTAGAAAAACATTATAAAGCATATTGAGGGCAACAAAAAAATTGACTTCTTTTGTTTATAAATGTTTCTCGAGACCTTTTTGATTTTTGAAAAAATATTTTATAATTAAATTTTTATAGTTTTTTGCCTGTAATTATGAAATTATGCATTAAATTTACATTAACAATAATTGTGTCAAAACAATTTATATGAAATCGTATTAGTTTTTGAAAAAAATAAATATGAAAAATATAACTAAAACCCCTATTATCATTAAATCCGAGAAAGTAACATGATGGCCACATAATATTTTTTTAATTATGATTCTAGAGTATTTTTGGAATGTTCTATAAGTTTTTTTTATGGAGTATGACTTCCTTAAAAAAAATTTAAATGATTGTATGGGTGCCATTGATGAGCGAATTGTAAAACAATTATTTTTTTCTATAGAAAGGGGTAGGGGTGTCGCTCGATTTTTTTATTATTTTATAAGGTATGTCTGGAATGTTTTTATAATTTGGTTTTTTATGGAAGCATTTTTCCTCCAAAAATTTTAAAATATTTATGTGTATACAAGCGGAATGACATTTTTTTCTTGAGAAACGAGTGGAGTTATCCCGCGGTTTTTTTTTGTGGAAGCATTTTTTCCTTTAAACATTTTAAAATATTTTGTGAAGGCTGTATACGAGCGGAGTGTTAGAATTCGTTTTTCTTAGAAAAACAAGGCAGGAGCATTCCGCGATTTTTCCTTGATTATCTTTAAAGGATACCTATGTGTGGAATATTTTTATAATTTTGGTTTTTTTTGTGGATGCATTTTTCATTTAAAAATTATAAAATATTTGAATAGAAGCTGTATACTAGCGGAATGCTAGACAATTTTTTTTTTCTTGAGAAACGGGTAGGGGCATTCCGCGATTTTTTCTTGATTATCATTATAAGGTATGTGTGGAATGTTTTTATAATTTTGGTTTTTTCTTTAAAAATCATAAAATATGGAAGAATTTTTCTTGAGAGACGGGTAGGGATATTTTTTCTTGATATATAAATTGATATAGAATA
This sequence comes from Ocypus olens, assembly GCA_910593695.2. Classification (NCBI taxonomy): domain Eukaryota; kingdom Metazoa; phylum Arthropoda; class Insecta; order Coleoptera; family Staphylinidae; genus Ocypus; species Ocypus olens. The sequence continues at coordinate 38,956,409 of OU343058.1, forward strand.
TGTGTCAAATATTTCTGTAATTTTAGTTTTTCTTTGCGGAAGTATTTTTTCCTTTAAAAATTCTGAAATATTTGTGTGGAAGCTCTATACAAGCGGAATATCAGACAATTTTTACTTTCTCCGTTACGAAGTACGAGAAAGTATTGTGATCGTGATTTTTTTTTCAAATTTTTTTTACTGAAATATCCGTTTTGGGGTCCCTAGATGCTATTTTGACAATTTCTGAAAAAAAAAATGGTGATGTGGCCATCATATTACTTTCTCCGACTTGATTGTATCATTTATATTTACGCTTCCATGGTTTATTTTCAATTTAAATTATATTTTAAGTGTGCATCGAACGTTTCGTAGACTCGGATAAAACTGACGTTTAAAACGTCAAAATTATGAAAGATGTAAAAATGTACTTCAAATTCAAAAACTCAGTTTACTCAAAAACTAAAGAGATTTCGAAAAAACTTATTCTTCATAAATTGTTCATTTTGGCATTCTCTACAATTATTATTAACATAAATTTGCTGTAACTATTAGCGTTTCATAATTGTATACCAAAAATGAAAAAAAAATTAATCAATTTTTTTCTCGAATAACAATGATTTTATGAAAAATGTTTTCAAACAAAATAATCGCATTTCTTTATTTTCTTCAATATTTGTTTAAATGTTTTTGTGATATTTTTCATATTTAAGAAAATATTGGCAAAAAACAAAAAACAGTTAAGGTAAACACCCACTTCCGGTGTACGAAATTTTACCAAAAGCTTTTCAGTTCTTCGGATTATCAAATAAAACTTATGTTCAAAGTTTCATATCAATTGGTCTATTAGTTTTTGAGATACAGCGCGCACAGACACACACACACACACACAGACACACACACACACACACACACACACACACACACACAGACACAAATTTTTTTTTTCCAGAAATTGTTGAAATGGCATCTAGGGACCCCGAAACGGATATTTCCGTAAAAAAAAAATTTGAAAAAAAAATCACGATCACAATACTTTCTCGTACTTCGTAACGGAGAAAGTAAAAATGGTGATGTGGCCATCATGTTACTTTCTCCGACTTGATAGTATCATTTATATTTACGTTTTCATGGTTTATTGAAATCATATTTTAAATGTACATCGAGCGTTGCGTAAACTCGGATGAAACTGACGTTTAAAACGTCAAAATTATGAAACATGGAAAAATTATACTTCAAATTCAAAAACTCGGTTTACTCAAAAACTAACGAGATTTAGAAAAAAACTTATTCTTTAGAAGTTGTTCATTTTGGCATTCTCTACAATTATTATTCAAATAAATTTGTTGTAACTATTATCGTTTCATAATTATATACCAAAAATTAAAAAAATAATAATAAATTTTTTTCTCGAATAGCAATGATTTTATGAAAAATATTTTCAAGCAAAAGATGTTCATTTCTTTGTTGTCTTCAATGTTTGTTTAAATGTTTTTGTGATATTTTTCATATTTAAGAAAATATTGGCAAAAAACAAAAAACAGTTAAGGTAAACACCCACTTCCGGTGTACGAAATTTTACCAAAAGCTTTTCAGTTCTCCGGATTATCAAATAAGACATATGTTCAAAGTTTCATATCGATTGGTTTATTAGTTTTTGAGATACAGCGCGCACAGACACACACACACACACACAGACACACACACACACACACAGACACAAAAATTTTTTTTCCAGAAATTGTTGAAATGGCATCTAGGGACCCCAAAACGGATATTTCCGTAAAAAAAATTTTTGAAAAAAAAATCACGATCACAATACTTTCTCGTACTTCGTAACGGAGAAAGTAAAAATTGTGTCTGTGTGTGTGTCTGTCTGTGCGCGCTGTATCTTAGAAACTAATAGAGCAATTGATATGAAACTTTGAACATCCGTCTTATTTGATAACCTGAAGAGCTGAAAAGCTTTTGGTAAAATTTCGTACACCGGAAGTGGGCATTTACCTGAACTGTTTTTTGTTTTTTGCCAATATTTTCTTAAATATGAAAAATATCACAAAAATATTTAAACAAACTTTGAAGACAACAAAGAAATGAACATCTTTTGCTTGAAAACATTTATCATAAAATCATTTTTATTCTAAAAAAAATGTATTATTATTTTTTTAATTTTTAGTTTATAATTATAAAACGATAATAGTTACAGCAAATTTATGTTAATAATAATTGTAGAGAATGCTAAAGTAAACAACTTATAAAGAATAAGTTTTTTTCTAAATCTCTTTAGTTTTTGAGTAAACTGAGTTTATGAATTTGAAGTATAATTTTTCTAACTTTCATAATTTTGACGTTTTAAACGTCAGAATCATCCAATACTGCAACACGTTCAATGTACATTTAAAATATGATTTAAATTGAAAAAATATCATGAAAGTATAAATCAAAATTTCAGCACTTGTTTCACGACTTTTTTTCAGGATTGATTTTTCAGATCTTTTTTGTAAGACAAATTTTCAGGAATATTTTCATTTCTTCTTTTAGGTCTTTTTTACGAACTTTTCTCTAGGACTTCTTTTGCAGGACTTTTCTTCAAGACTATATTTTCAGGACTCTTCTTTAACGATGTTTTTTCAGGACTTTTATTTTCAGAATTTTTTTTGACTACTCTTTTTCAAGACTTTATTCTAAAAACTTTTTGTTCAGGACCTTTTTGAGACTTTTTTCAGGATTATTTTTCAAGCGTTTTTTAATGACTTTTCCAGGACTCCTTTTGGAATTTTTCTTGCAGGATAATTTTTTCAAAACTTTTGTTGAGTTTTTCAGAACTTTTCTCAAGACTTTATTTCCAGGGCTCTTTTTTAACGACGTTTTTTAAGAGCTCTTTTTACAAGACTTTATTTTAAAAAGTTTTTGTTTGGGGCCATTCTTGGGACTTTTTTTCAGGATTTTTAATATGGATTTTTTTTTGGATCTATTTTAATGCATTTTTTCAGGACTTTTCTTAGGCATTTTGCAAGACTCTTTTTGGGATTTTTTTTTGCAGGACAATGTTTTCAAAACTTTTGTTACAGCTTTTTTCAGAACTTTTTACAAGACTTTATTATCAGAACTCCTTTTTGAGGCCTTTTTTCAGGACTTTTGTTGCAGAACCTTTCTTTTTCAATTTTTTTTCGGGGCCCTTTTTTTCAAGACTATTTAAAAACTATTATGTTCAGGACCTTTTTAGGCATTTTTTATCAGGGTTATTTTTTAACGCCTTTTTTTAACGACTATTTTCTGAAATTTTTTCAGGTCTTTTTAGGACCTTTTTAAGGATTCTTTGCAGGACATTTTTCAGAAATCTCTTTCAGGACTCTTTTTTATGACTTTTTTAGGACTTTTTTTCGGGACTATTTCACAGGCTTTATACAGGACTTTTTAAGGTCTTTATTCAATTTTTTTTGTAGGCTTCTTCAGTACTTTTCTTCTGGCCTTTTTATCAGGACTTTTCCTAGGACCTTATGTTCAAGAATTTTTCATCAAGATTATTTTTTCAAGACGTTTTCCACGATTATTTCTTCAAGATTTTTTTAATACCTTTTATCAAGGCTTTTTTCATGACTTCTGCTAGCACTATTTTCTCGACTTTTTTCGGGTCTTTCTAAGACCTTTGTAAGGACTCTTTGCAGGCTTTTTTCAGGACTTCTTTCTAGACTGTTCTTCAAGCTTTCTTTCAGTACTTTTTAAGGCCTTTTTTCGAACTTTTTTTGAAGCCTATTTTCAGTACTTTTCTACAGGTTTTTTATCAGGTCTTTTACCAGGACCTCTTTTTTGTGACGACTCTATTTTGTGGACTTTTTCAATCACCTGTTTTTCAAGACATTTCTTTGCAAGAGCACTTTTTTCCAGACTCTTTTTTCTGAACTTTTTATAACGACTTTTTTTATCAGGTTTTTTCGGGACTGTTTTATTCAAGACGTTTTTCGGGTATTCTCTTTAGAACTTTATAACCAGGACTCTTCCAGGGCTTTTTCAGAAATCTTTTTCAGGACTTTTTTCAGGATTTATCAAGACTCATTTTTAGGACTTTTTTCAAAAATTTATTAGTTTTTTTATAGGTTTCGAATATACTTATTTAAGAGTAAGTAAGTATAATTTGTTATTCATAACTTTGACGTTTTAAACCTCAGTATCATCTGATCTATGAAAATAAACCATGGTAGTATAAATATAAATAACTATTATGCAATGAAAATCGGAGAAAGTAACATGATGACCACATCACCATTTTTTTTCTTGAGAAATGGATAGGCGCATCCCGCGGTTTTTTCTTGATTATCATTCTAAAGTATGTGCAGAATATTTTTGTATTTTCATTATTTTTGTATTTTTTTCTTTTAAAATGTTAAAACGTTTGTATGGTAGCCTTTTATGGAGAAGAAACAGAGTTTTTTCTTGACTGTCAAATGTAGGATGTGTCGAATGTTTTTGTAATTTTATTTTTTTTTTATGGACACATTTCTTCTTTTAAAAATTTTATAATATTTGTATGGAAGCTATATACGAGCGGAGTCTCAGACATTTTTTTTTCTTGAGAAACGGGGGTTCCCCGCGGTTTTCAGGCGCGTATTCAAGGGGGGAACAGAAGAGGTTTTTTTACTTTCTCCGTTACGTACCAGAAAGGATTGTGATCGTGAACATCTTTTCAATTTTTTTAAATGGAATATCCGTTTTTAGGTATCTGGAGACAATTTCAAAGATTTCTGGAAAAGTAAATTGTTTGTATCTCAAAAACTAATAGAGCAATTGACATGAAACTTTTAACATAAGTGTTATTTGATAGTCCGAAGAACTGAAAAGCTTTGTACATCGGAAGTGGGTGTTTACCTTAACAATTGTTTGTTTTTTCCAATATTTTTTTAATATGAGAAATATTTAAAAAACATTTAAACAAATATTGAAGACAGTAAAGAAATTAACATCTTTTATTTAAAAACATTTTTCATCAAATTTCAAAAAAATTAATTGGAAATTTTTGTCTATAATTATGGAACGGCAATAGTTACATGTGATTTATATGAATAATAATTGTAGAGAATGCCAAAATGTACAACTTATAAAGAATAAGTTTTTTTTCGAAATCTCTTTAATTTTTTAGTAAACTGACGGTAGAATTTTCATCCTTCATCTGTCATCTGTCAGTCCGTCAGTTAATTAAAATTATAAAATAAAAATATAAAACTTTCCACACATTTATTTCTTTTATTTTAAACTTTTTTTGGCAAATATAGTTTGTCAATTGTTAACTTCTTTTTGTCAGATAAAATTGTTACATCTTTACATAATTTGACAAAGTAAATTTTTAACTAAAAATTTTCCATTTTCTACCATTTTAACACATATTGTCAATTTTGAACTTCTCTTTGCCGAGTGAAATTTTTAACTTCTATTAACAATTTACTAGTGGCAAATAATATTTTTAAATTCCAACTTTTTTCGATTTTTATACAGGGTGTTTCAGAGCTCTGGGAACGTTCAATCACGTGCTTATTTGTCAAAATTTTGAAAAATGTTTTATACAAAAGTTGTGCAGAATAGTGAGCTGCATGCCCTAAAAATATTTAAATTTATACAGGGTGTCTCATAACAAAGTTACAGAACAAAACTTATGTTTTTTTAATGGAACACCCTGTATATGTTAGCATTTTCTGATTCCTCGTTACTTGGAGATTAAAATAACTTAGGTTTCGGCGATTGAAACCGGGCCGTTTTCGTGCTATTCAGTTGTTTATACAAAACTTTGAACAAAAAAAAAGACTCTTTGTTGGTATGATAGTATTTTATGTTAATAGACAAATGTCACAAGGCAAGAAATTTGAGAAGAGAAGAGAAGAGAAGATATGCAAGATATGAACGTTTATGTTTATAATATTCACCGAGGGCATCACGGTATTACGAAGAAGTAGTAAACTAACTCACATCAAATGAAAGTTATAAAATTTATAGTGGAGCATACTTCTTATTTTTAATTACCTTGATCTTAAATTTTGTCGTGGTTCATCAGTCCTACCCGCGATCGGAAAATTCTGTATGAAAAAACTTTAAACGTATTTCTGTTAAATCAATTATAGCGAGTGTATTAGAATTAGATTTTCAATTTTACTCCATAAATATCGAGAATTTTCGCAGACTTGTGCCAGCACTACAAGTTTGTTTGATGTTTATATTATGAAGTATTGTATATTGAAAAAATATTAGCCGAGAATTTAATAATATATCGATAACAAAGTTGTAGGAAATATGCTCGTTCCAATGTTTCTTATATCATCATAAAAATCAATAAAAAACATATCTTTGAGGAAACTATTGACTCGGGTCTCTGAAGTTATTTTGGAGGACAGTTTTGCCACTTGCAGCGGCTGCCGCTGACCCAGATGTTTTATTTAGTGCGTTTACTATATTTATAAGCGTCTTTGTATTCTGAGTGAGAATTGCGTTTATACATTATGCGATGCATGTTTGCTTGTGAAGTGAGTCATGTGTTCCGCAAATTATTTATACCGCTTTTTGATATATACACTTTTGGATTTGAATAGATCGTTGACTCGTTCAGATGAGACGTATCATTTGGATGTATGTCTTCAAGCACTTTGAAAATTATAATAAAGCCCTACTGTCGAGTTTTTTTTATAGGAAATGTTATTCATTTTTTTACTTTGGTTTAATAATAGATTAAGTATTACATCAAAAACTGTTTAACTATGAGATTTATTGTTTAACAGTTTTTGCTCATTGTTAAACGATTTTTGGTAAAATTTTACTTGTTGCGATTGGCAGTACTTAGTACATGACATACATCAAAATATGAAATTGCTGGCAACAATCATTCCAAGGATAATTAGAAGGCTCAAATGCGTTACATACTGAAAATGCTCAATAATACATATTAGGGTGTTCGCCACCAGTACCACAAAGGTTAAAAACGAAGGCATGCATAATAATAAAACGTAGGAAATTGTCACCGGTCGAACGGGCGTGATGATTTCACAAAATCACTTGCGGTGGCGTAACACGGCGACACAACTCCGGTGAAAAGTTTGAAATTTATTCTATTTAACACTTTGTTTGGAATATTGTTCAATTTTTACCGGCGCGGAAAACGTAGGAACTCGGTGACAATTGAACGAGCGGGCGCTTGAGTTCACAAAAGCGCGCGGCAATGTTTTGCGCAACATACTCTGGTGAACATTTTGTAATTTGTTATATAATCACTTTGTTTGCAAAATAAATAGCACGGAAGAAACAACGAGAGTATAATGTATGTTTTTCGCATCTTATTAAATAATATAAAGTTGTTAAATCGTTTTTTATTGAGAAAGTTATCCTATATTCGGCCAAATCATTTTCTCCACAGGTGACGTCCAATCAAATGATAACGGTTTCATTGTTCAACAGTTTAGCTGTTACTATGGTTACGATTCGTTTTTTGTCAGCGAACTGCCGCAATTTCCAAATAGAACAATTATTCGTTATAATTTAATACAAACAGAAAAATCTTTAGGTAATTATTTAATATGATGCGAAAAAGTATAGTATAAAACTAGTGAACAAGTTGGCCATTGCTACGAGGGTGAAGTTGCCTACGGCTCGTGTTGCAATTCACTTTCTCACTCGTTTAATAATATACTATTATACGCGGCGAAAAAGAGCCGCTTTTGACAGTTTCTACAGATAAAATCGACTGTATAATATTTATTAAGTACAATAATGCAATAGCAAAAAAAATCAAGAGACCTAATTGTGTATAATCGTTCAGGCCATCTATTATGAGTCCACATAGTTAGATACTACTCCGTGGTACTTTGAACAGTGTTCCTGTGTGCGGCACTACTTACATGCCGCGGGGCCCAAACCCAAATCACTGAGGCACAAAAGAATGCCGCGTGGCGATCAACGTGTTAATAAGAGGCATTGTGACGCACCCATTCCTTGCACTCGAGCCACAATGTACCCTCTGTGTGTGTGCATATGTGTGTGTCTGTGTGTGCGCTGTATCCCAAAAACTAATAGAGCAATTGATGTGAAACTTTAAACATTCGTCTTATTTGATAATCTGAAGAACTGAAAAGCTTTTGATAAAATACCACAAAAACATTTAAACAAACTTTGAAGACAATAAAGAAATGAACATCTTTTGCTTGAAAACATTTTTCATAAAATCATTGTTATTCGAGAAAAAAATTTTTTTTTTTCAGTTTTGGTTTATAATTATGAAACGATAATAGTTACAGCAAATTTATGTTACTATTATTTACTATTACTTAAATTTGATGTAACTATTATCGTTTTATTTGAATTTTTTTTGACGATCACAAAACTTTCTCGTACTTCGTAACGGAGAAAGTAATAAAAATTATGGTATCAGAAAGAATGAGAAAAATGTACACTATGTAAGAAATTATTAATTAATTAAGTTTCAATGACAGGCTTAAGCATATTTATTTGAAATTTAAATGTGAAGACAAATACACATATGGTTTACGAAATATCCAGAAGGAAACGTGCCTAAATATGCTAAGCCGAAGTTGCCTTGTAGAATCTGCAGAATAATAGCTAAAAACTACACGTGTACATAGAAAAATGTGTAAATTGTTTTTGGTTTGGACATGTGACATTGGTTATAACACCGCCTTTTTTTGAAGAAAGAAAAAAACGATTTATCTTCGTAGACCTGACGAAAAAGTGTTTTAAGAGTTAATTAAAAATTCCTGCTGAGCTTGAAACTACAGGTAGTGCCATCGCTCCTTGGCTTTGTATAACGAGCTGCCTCTGCTTAACATAAAAGTTAAAAAACATTTATGATACCTCACTCGAAACATCCTTTTACCTTTAAACTAGAAAATACGAAACCACATGAAATTCAGCTAAAATCGAAGTAAATCACAACGGACTCAAACCCTATCATTACCTGAAAAGTGAAATTTCGTATAAAATCAAACAAATCACAATGAACTGTTACCCAAAATCACTTATTAATATCAGGGCTTTAATATTCATGCAGAAGATCAAAACATTCTGCAGATTGATTGTTTCAACCAGAAACTCGAAAATGTACATTTTTTATATTAAATCTTGAGAAAAAGTGAAAATTCGTTTAAAATCAAAACAAATCACAATGAACTGTCACTTAAAATCATTTATTAATCATTCTGCAGATGGTTTTTGAGTTATCAACTGAAATTCGAAAATATCAATTTTTTTGAACAAATATTGGGAAAAGTGAAATTTCGGCCAAAATCAAAAACAAATCACAACGGACTATCACTTAAAATTACTTATTAATATCAAGACTTTAATATTCAAGCAAAATATTAAAACATTCTGAAGATGGTTTTTGAGTTATTCAACTAAAAACTCGAAAATATAATTTTTTAGAACACATATTGGGAAAACGTGAAATTTCGGCTAAAATAAAAACAAAGACTATCACATTACCTACTAGTATCAGAACTTTAATATCCATGCAAAATATCAAAACATTCTGAAGATGGTTTTTGAGTTATTTCACTAAAAACGCGAAAATGTCAATTTTTGTAACAAATATTGGGAAAAAGTGAAATTTCGGTTAAAATCAAAGCAAATCACAATAAACTGTCACTCAAAATCACTTATCAATATCAAGGCTTCAATATTTATACAAAATATTCAAGCATTCTGCAGATGGTTTTTGAGTTATTCAACTGAAAACTCGAAAATGTCAATTTTTTTGAACAAATGTTTGGAAAAGCTAAAATTTCGGTTAAAATAAAAGCAAATCACAACGAACTGTCACTCAAAGTTATTTATCATTATCAAGACTCTAATATTCAAACAAAAGATCAAAACATTCCGAAGTTGGTTTTAGAGTTATTCAACTAAATACACACATTGAGGAAAAGTGAAATTCCAGTTAAAATCAAAGCAAAGCACAATGATCTGTCACTTAAAATCACTTATCGTTATCCGGGCTTTAATATTTTTGCAGAAGGTTAAAACATTCTGCAGATTGATTTTGAGGGGTCCGGATCAAAGTGCCGAATTCAATGGTACCGACCATGCCCAAAGTGCCGAACGACGCCAAGCGACGTCGCATTGTTCGTAAACAATGCGTCGGAGCCGAATGCGAATCGGCAGTTTGGACATTCGGCACTTTGTCGTCGCACCGACCTATCAGTGAGGCCCACACTGCCGAATGCACGCCGATTCGGCACAACGTCCTCGCACGCATCTACGAGTAAGGCCAAAATGCCGAATATGTTAAAAAAACGTTTAAAACAAAAATACTATTTGTTTTATTTTAAATTAAAAAAAAAAAACATTTTCAAAGCTTGAAACCATCTACCTACTATTGATAAATTTGTATTATCAAAAATTATTTTCCCACATTACTGACATACATTCGGCATTTTAGGCCTCCTCTTAGGTGCGTGCGAAGACGATCTGTCGAATTACCAAAGTGCCGATTTGTATTCGGCTCCTGACGAACGATGCGATGTCGCTTGGCGTCGTTTGGCGTCGTTTGGCGTCGTTTGGCACTTTGGGCATGGTAGGTAGTATGAAATTCGGCACTTTGGGCAAAATACCGATTCGGCACTTTGGACATTCGGCACTTTGGGCAGGCCCCATTTTGAGTTATTTAACTAAAAAGTCGAAAATATCGGTTTTTTGTAACAAATATTGGGAAAAAGTGAAATTTCGGTTAAAATCAAAGGAAATCATAATCACTCAAAATCACTTATCAATATCAGGGCTTTAATAAAAAAAAATCGTACATACGGAGATGTTTTAGAAATATTCTATCATAATCGCATTGCTAAAGGCCGTACCTAACATCAGTGGCGGCTCGTAGAACATACCCAATTAGCACACTTGTATCAGTAACATATCTGAGCAAGCTCAAACTGAGCTAACTGGGTATTAATGGTAGAGCCACATATACAATATACCCCCCCCCCTCCCTTTTTTTGAAGATAGAAAGAACGATTTATCTTCCTAGACCAAAGTAACTGGAAAAAATGTGTTTTATGAATTAATGAAAAATTATTTCTGAGCTTGAAACTACAGGTAGTGCCATGGCTTATTGGCTCTATATAACGAGCCGCCCCTGACACGAACTAGGATAATTAATTTAGAACAAAATACTGTAAATAAAAATATTGTTTTTTCAATCTCCTGTTTAATTTGTTTATCAATCCTTCAAAATGAAATTAACCCTTTGCACTCCAGCCTTGTGGCTCGTATAGTACACCAAAACAAAATCAAATTTATCTTCTACATCAGTTATTTCAGAATTTTCTTTGTAATAAAAACAAGTTAAAATAAGCGCACGCATCAGTTACAAAAACACTCAAACAAGGCTAAACAAGGTGTCACCACAGAAGCGACAGTGGATTTTAAATGCCGCGTTATCGGCGACAACGGAGTGCAAAGGGTTAATATAATTTATTCTAAAATTAACATTTTTAAATATTCACGGCTTTATTAAGAACTTGGCCAAAAGAATTTGAACCATCGACCTTGCGATTACAAACCGGTGATCTTACCAATACGCCACGGGGTCGATATTGTTTTATTAACGTTAATAGTACATAAATAAACACAGAGCAAATAAAAAACCCTTTTTTTCTTGAAAACGGCTGAATAGTGCGCCCTATTACTTGCACCTGTTACACTCCTAGTTATGACCTACACGTGTACCAAAGATGGATCAAATCGGTGAGTCACACATCTGATCCTCCCCTTGTAAAATTGCTATCCTATAATTGAGGCGCTGAGTTCCAAAACCCGCTACTTGCATCCTAAGTCATTTTTTAGAAATCTCAAAAAACGTTTGGTATAATATATCTTTACCCTAAATATCTAACCAATTAACATGGATTTCACAAATACTAAGTTTTAGCATATAATTATTTACAGACAATTTCAAATTAACATAACTTTATATAAATTAAATAAAGACGATATATAGCCTGAATATATGAATATTCAATCTGTTCGTAATATTACAAAATTCAAATTGACTAAAAACAGTAACTCTGGCTAATTCCACGCCGGATATAGAATTACACAAAATAAATTTGCATGTTATAAATAGTATTAGCATGAATATGATATGTCGTATATTTTAAATGACGTTTTACTATAGGAACTTGATGCTCATATCCGCCGAAAATATATGTATTGTGTAATAAATATATTTGTTGAATTGATCGCTTACATGAATAAAGTATTATTATTATTGGTTTAAGTTCGTTTCTTCCATGAACAACTTAATTTGAGAAATTGAAAGTTAAAGTTATTAATAAAGTACAACACAACGCGTTACAAAAAAATGCTTATTGATAGGAACAAGCATGTAGATCATACTATAAAATACCCGGAAAAAACGATCAGTGAATTCGTCCAACAGTATACTAGGGAGCATAATACTCGACACTAAATAACATTTGATAATACTTTATCTTTACAACTAATACAAGAATAAAACAGTGTATCTATATATCAATGTAATATCTGTTATCCTATGTATAAGTACATTTGTTGTTATATTTTTAAGTAATCAATAATATTCTATAGGTAATTAGAATCAACTGGCTGAAAGACTTCGGTCGATTACCATTTGTAACTCGCAGAGTTTCAATAAAGTGTGTTTATTATTATTTATTATATTATTAATAAAGTGATAAAGCTAGAAGATATTTTAATAAGAACACAAAGTGCTCAACTTGTCTAGTAGAAACTAAATTATAAACTGAAAACTTGTAATTTTTGTTTAAATCAATTAAAAAATATATAAATTTAGTCGTGTCATCTGCGTAGGGAGGTTAAACACAAAATGTTTCAATTCAGTTTAATAAATATATGATTAATATTATTAATTTCCATAGGCGTATGTTCTTGGCTAATAAGGTTGCCGACCATATTGCTTCCGCCTAGTGTATTTAATTCTCTGAAATTATTAATATTGTCTAATAAAATGAAGCAGTGTATTTATTCTCAAATATTCTTTGAAAAATATAGATGATCATCCTCGTAACGCATTATTACAAAAAGTTCGTTTTTACTTTAAAAGACGGCTATCAAGATCCATCATAATCTAAAGTGATTACCAAGCAAGGAACTTGAAATCCAAGCATCAAAGCTCCACTCCAACACACGAACAATCGATTTTCAGCGAACACCTGACAATGCTTAATTAGCAATCTACATAATCACTTAGCTCCAAGGACCCTTCAACTCTGCGTACGAAGGTCATTAGACACAAGTCCTGTTCGCATTCAAAGCCGAGGTCATTATCAATTTAAACACTTTTAAAAAGTATTTGAGAGAAAATGTGATTTATTCCCCATGTAATTTTCATGATTTATCGGATGTGCCAGAACGCGAAATGGGTAATTCTTTGCTCGTTACCTAAGCAAATGTAGCCAGACATGCAATTTTGATTATTTGAAATAAATTCTCAACAATCGTAAGCACGAAAAGCTCGGATGTTAATGCCCTTTGCTTGTAATTCGTAATGTATAAACCAGATGACGCGAGTGAAATGAATAATCCAGTACGACGACGCGACGTGAGGCTTGATCAGGTCATGTGTTGAATTTTTAATGTAGTTCGTGATAACGAAATTAAATGTATTTTGTTATGCATCCTAAAGAATTCACTTATTGCTTACTATCAATTATACTCTATTTTGGAAATTTATATCATTAGGAATTTTCATATTAGTTGGTGATACTGTTCAAATGAAATTACAATTTTAGGTATACCTTTAATATGATTTTCGGTTTAATTTAGTAGTAGCTACATTTAACATTTAAATTTTGAAAATTCGTAAAAATAATGTGCAGGTTGAATAATGAACATTTATTTTATTTTAAGACATACAAATACTGTTTGCTTCTAAAGTTATTTTAAAAGCCAATTAGATAGTCCGATTGTAAATATTTATTATTTATAAAATATGTCTGGAGAAAAAAATTAAGAAGATGGCTTACTGCCGTTACTACGTGGTAATCCATAATTAAACTGAATTAGAAAATTCACTATATTTTAACCACAAATAATATTATTAGTATATTATCCGTGGTTAAAACATAGTGATTTTTTCAATTCAGCGGAAAAAAAAAACTTTTAATTTAATTTAATATTTTGAAGATTCTTCCGTTTTACAGCTATTTTAAAATGTGGTAAATAACAATTAAGCGGTTACAAAGTACAATGTGGACTGTAATTAATTTTATGTCTATTTCTGGCCATTGAATGTAGGTTTTGCGTTGGAAATTACTTTGCGTTTGGCCCTAACGAGAAGCACTTACCGAATCTGGGTTCTGCACACAAGCTGCACGTTCGAGCTTAAAACTAGTTCAGCCGTTCTGTCGCCCGAGGGCACCACCGGCCGGAGACCAAATGCAGATATCTGCTTATGGCGTAAATAGTAAAGGGGAATCTACAAATTATGATTGATCTTTTTAAGTTCTTTTTCAAAATCCAACATTCAGGAAAAAAACTAAATGTCTTTCTAGAATTAATAATGTTGTTCAATTCCACATTTTATTTGAAAATGTTAAGGTGCCTTTACATTGTATGATTTATCGTATGACTTGTCATATGATTTTGTCACGTATAAAATCGCACAGACGGCTTAGCTTATGATTTTTACGATATTGAGTTTACACGGTATGGGAACGTTTTGTGAATGCGTGTGATTTCTGCACGTGGCACGATGATGAACAATTAGGTTATGTTTACTCTTTGTAGTTTATGCTATGAGTAAAGTGGGAATATATAAGATATTAAGCAATGATCAAGGAATAATCGCGTTTGAGGGCCATTGCAATGTGTCTTTTAGTAATATTACGCCGAAAAGAATTATGTCTAGTAGAAAAAATAATAGAAAAAGAAGGCTTTGGGCACATCAGTGTTTTCTGCGACGAGATTGTGAACAGGTAGAGGTGGGCAGACAGTTCAGGAACCGGTTCAACGAACCGGTTCTTAGAAAAGAGTAGGGATGGACGATATTTCACGTACCTGTGATTTTTCACTGGTATTGAAAAATCACAGGTCGTTACTGTTACTAATAGGAGAATTTCACTGCTACTTAAAATCACTGCTACTTTAAATCACAGGTATTTAAAATCACTGCTATTTAAATCGTGACTTAAACTGTGATTGCTCCTTAAAATCACAACTGTGATTGCTACTTAAACTGCGACTGTTACGTGATTGTAAGAAGACAATACAGAATAGCATTTCTAAATATTATTTTATATTCAATACTGTATACTCCCATTTACTTTTACGTTCATGTTCAAATTACGATTTTCATCAACTGAAAAATAAATATATAAAAACAATTGCTACAAATAGTAAACCCAAAATGAGATTCAGTGCGAATATCTAAACATACATTTTGAAATAATACCACGAAACCAATTTTGAAATTGCAAACTTCATAAACTGAAAAAATTAAACAATTCACCAAACTGCGAAAATCTGCAAATGCTCCTCCTTGTTCAGGTGCTCATAAACTTTAAACGAAAATTTTCAAAAATCCATATCTCTATTGAAAATGGTTGTATTTACAAAAACCAAACGAATTTTTAATAAGCGATATTTTTTTCTGCGTTTTTATATTTTTTACTGGGATATTTTTGTTCTGGTGCTAAAAAAATTAAAACAATTTTAAAAATCCATATCTCTATTGAAAATTGTTAAATTTACAAAAACCAAATTGATTTTGAATAAGCGATACTTCGGCCATTGAGGATGATTTTTTATGGAATTTTTCCTGCTCTTTTTATATTTTTGTTTGCGAAGTTTTTGTTCAGGTGCTCAAAAAATTAAAATTAAAATTTTCAAAAATCCATATCTCTTCTGAAAATTGTTGAATTTACAAAAAAAAACAAATTTATTTTGAATAAACGATACTTCGGCCATTGAGGATGATTTTTTATGGAATTTTTCCTGCTCTTTTAATATTTTTACTTTCTCCGTTACGAAGTACGAGAAAGTATTGTGATCGTGATTTTTTTTCAAATTTTTTTTTTACGGAAATATCCGTTTTGGGGTCCCTAGATGCCATTTCAACAATTTCTGGAAAACATTTTTTTGTGTGTGTGTGTGTCTGTATGTGTGTGTTACTGTGTGCGCTGTATCTCAAAAACTAATAGACCAATTGATATGAAACTTTGAACATAAGTTTTATTTGATAATCCGAAGAACTGAAAAGCTTTTGGTAAAATTTCGTACACCAGAAGTGGGTGTTTACCTTAACTGTTGTTTTTTTCCAATATTTTCTTAAATATGAAAAATATCACAAAAATATTTAAGCAAATATTAAAGACAACAAAGAAATGAACATCTTTCGTTTGAAAATATTTTTCATAAAATCATTGTTATTCGAGAAAAAAATTTATAATTTGTTTTTTCATTTTTGGTATACAATTATGAAGCGCTAATAGTTACAGCAAATTTATGTTAATAATAATTGTAGAGAATGCCAAAATGAACAATTTATGAAAAATAAATTTTTTTCGAAATTTCTTTAGTTTTTGAGTAAACTGAGTTTTTGAATTTGAAGTACATTTTTCCATCTTTCATAATTTTGACGTTTTAAACGTCAGTTTTATCCGAGTCTACGAAACGTTCGATGCACACATAAAATATTATTTAAATTGAAAATAAACCATGGAAGCGTAAATATGAAGTCGGAGAAAGTAACATGATGGCCACATCACCATTTTTTTCTGCTATTTTTTTGTTCAGGTGCTCAAGAAATTAAAACAAAAATTTTCAAAAATCCATATCTCTATTGAAAATGGATGTATTTGCAAAACCAAATTAATTTTTAATAATCCATACTTCGGCCATTGGGGATTATTTTTATGGAATTTTTCCTGCGTTTTTTATATTTTGTTCTGCTATGTTTTTGTTCTGGTGCTCAAGAAATTATAACAATATCTCTATTGAAATTGGTTGAATTTACAAAAACCAAACTAATTTTGAATAAAAGGTACTTCAACCATTGAGAATTTTGCCTGCATGTTTTATGTTTTTTCTGCGATGTTTTTGTTAAAGTGCTTAAAAAATTTAAACGAAAATTTTCAAAAATCCATATCTATTGAAAATTGTAAAATTTACGAAAACCAAATTGATTTTGATTAAGCGATACTTCGGCCATTGAGAATGATTTTTTATGGAATTTTTCCTGCGTTTTTTATATTTTTTTCTGCTATGTTTCTGTTCAGGTGCTCAAAAAATTAAAATTAAAATTTTCAAAAATCCATATCTCTTCTGAAAATTGTTGAATTTACAAAAACCAAATTCAATTTGAATAAGCGATACTTCGGCGGCCATTGAGGATGATTTTTTATAGAATTTTCTGCCATGTTTTTATCCAGGTGCTCAAAAAATTAAAACAAAAATTTTCAAAAATCCATATCTCTGTTGAAAATGGTTGAATTTACAAAAAACAAATTTATTTTGAATGAGTGATACTTCGGCCATTGAGGATGATTTTTTATGGATTTTTTCCTGCGTTTTTTATATTTTTTTCTGCGATGTTTTTGTTCAGGTGCTCAAAAAATTAAAACAAAAATTTTCAAAAATTCATATCTATTGAAAATGGTTGTATTTATAAAAACCAAATTAATTTTTAATAAGCGATACTTCGACCATTAAGGATTATTTTTATGGTATTGTTCCAGCGTTTTTTATATTTTTTTCTGCGATGTTTTTGTTCTGGTGCTCAAAAAATTAAAACAATTTTCAAAAATCCATATCTATTGAAATTGGTTGAATTTACAAAAACCAAACTAATTTTGAATAAAAGGTACTTCGACCATTGAGAATTTTGCCTGCATGTTTTATATTTTCGTCTGCGATGTTTTTGTAAAAGTGCTCAAAAAATTTAAACGAAAATTTTCAAAAATCCATATCTCTATTGAAAATTATTAAATTTACGAAAACCAAATTGATTTTAAATAAGCGATACTTCGGCCATTGAGGATGATTTTTTATGGATTTTTTCCTGCGTTTTTTATATTTTTTTTTCTGCTATGTTTCTGTTCAGGTGCTCAAAAAATTAAAATTAAAATTTTAAAAAATCCATATCTCTATTGAAAATTGTTGAATTTACAAAAAAAAAACAAATTGATTTTGAATAAGCGATACTTCGGACATTGAGGATGATTTTTTTATGGAATGTTTCCTTCCTTTTTCTGTATTTTTTTCTGCGATGTGATTATAGATACAGTTTAAAATCACTGATATTAGAAAGTAGCAATCACAGGTAGCAGCGTGATTCAAAAGTACCAGTTTTGCCCATCTCTAGAAAAGAGCGCTCAGGAACCGGTTCGCATAAAAGGAACCGCGGTTCCTCTGCTCTTTAATATATACTTGGCTTTTTCTTCAAGAGTGAAAACCAGACGCGTACCCCTACCTGTAGAAGCGCCCCGGTGAAAGTGCATGAAATCACCTGCGGAAATTCATGCGGTTCCAAGAGAAGTTAACTGCAAAAATTTCATGCGGTTCACTCCACTATCTGCACGAACTTCATGTGGTTCTTGCTATGAACCGCATGAAGTTTCCGTAGATAACTTCAAGAGGTTCACACCTCGAAACCCATGGAATTTCCGTGGTAACTTCATGCGGTTCATACCAGGAACCGCATGAAGTTCGTGCAGGTAGCGTTCCCGTTGAGAACTGCTTGAAGTTACCTGCGGAAACATCGCAGAAATACCGTACAGTTCTCGTAATTTTTTTTAGTCAAAACTTAAATTTTAACTTAAAGTTTTTTTACATTTGTAATTTTAAATAAAAATGTGGAAACGTTTAGTTAAATTCAACATTTTTTTTCCAGGGTCTTAAAGTCAAAATTTTTTTTTGACACTTGTCACTTTAAGTCAAATTTTGTCTTTTAACTTTAATTAAATTTGACTTTTGTAGAGGCTTAACGGGGTTAAATAAAATTAGACGTTTTTTGACGTTTGACGATTTTAAGTTAAATTTCGACATGGAGTCTTTTAACTTTAATTCGATTTGGCATATTTTCTAGAGGCTTAACGTCTTTAAGTCAAAATTAGTCTTTTCTCTTGATGCTTGCCGACTTTAAATCAAATTTACACATTAATTTGGACATAAAATCTTTTAACTTTAAATTTGACACAAGGTTTAGATTTTAGGTCAAAATTAGTCTTTTTTACTTAACGCTTGTTGACTTTAAGTCAAATTTATACATTAATTTGAACATACAGTCGTTTAACTTTAATTAAATTTGACAATTTTATTAGAGGATTAAAGATTTAAGTCAAAATTAGTCTTGTTTCTTAACGCTCGTCAACTATAAGTCAAATTTCGACATTATTTTTGTTATAAAGTCTTTTAACGGTAATTAAATTTTTACATATTTTCTAGAGGCTTAACAGATTTAAGACATAATTAGTCTTTTTTTCTTAACACTTGTCGACTCTAAGTCAAAATTCTACATTCAGTTGCCATAAAGTCTTTGAACTTCAAGTAAATTTGATATTTTTTCCAGAGGCTTAACGAATTTAAATCAAAATTAGTCTATCTTTTGACGCTTTACATTAATTTGTCATAAAGTTTTTTAGGTTGAATTAAATTTGAAATTTTTTCTAGAAACTTGACTTGTAAGTCAATATTAGTCGCTTTTCTTGATGTTTGTTGACTTTAAGTCAAATTTCGACATTAATTTGCACATAAAGTCTCTTAATTCTATCAAAATTTGACATTTTTTCTAGGAGCTTAAGGGTTTAAGTCAAAATTAGTGTTACTTTCTTAACGCTTCTCAACTTTAAGTAAAATTTCGAGAGTAATTTGGACATAAAGTCTCTTCACTTTAAATTAATTTGACGTTTTTCAAGCGGCTTAACGCCTTTAACGTCAAAATTAGTCTTTTGTTCACGCTTATCGACTTTTAAGACAAATTTCGACATTAGTTTGCACATAAAGTCTCTTCACTTTATTTAAATTTGACATTTCTAGAGGCTTAACGACTTTAAATCAAAATTAGTCGTTTTTTTTTGTTGTTTGTTGACTTAAAGTCAAATTTCGACATTAATTTGTACATAAAGTCTTTTAATTCTACCCAAATTTGACAAATTTTCGAAAGGCTTAAGGGTTTAAGTCAAAATTAGTCTTTTTTTCTGACGACTGTAAGTCAAATTTCTGCAATAATTCATCATAAAGTCTTTTGAATTTAGTTAAATTTGACAGTTTTTTAGAGGCTTAACGGCTTTAAGTCAAAATGAGTCTTTTTTCTGTCGACTTTAAGTCAAATTTCTACAATAATGTATTTAAAGTTTTTTAACTGTAGTTAAATTTGACATTTTTTTTTGACAATTTTGAAATTATTTATTTCATTCTAAAAAATAAGAAGAGTATGATATACCGGGTGTGCATTTTCCTGCTTTCCCGATTATTTTTGAGGACAGGTACAAGAGTCAATAAATGTTCAAAGTTTAAAAATCTACCAGATTTGATTTATATTTACAATCGATGTGCTACCAGAGAGGAGAAAATGTGAAAATTATATGATAATGTAAAAATCGCAGAAGCCTAAAACTTGTAATTTTGAAAATCAATCGATTTAGAAATATCAGAAACGTGCAAAAAACAGAGTAAATATTTAATGCCCACTTCCCGTTTACAAATATTTACCAGTAGCTTTTCAGTATAAAATACAGAAAAAGTTAAAATATATACCGACGAGAAGTAAATAATAATAAATAATAGATTTTTCGGCGGTCAAAAAGCTTAGCGATTTTTTTTTTGCAATGCCCTTGTTTTATAGGCCAGCTACGGATTTCTGTTAAATGTTAAATAAAAAAAATATAAGAAAGAATTGGTCGCGGTTTTTTGACAGCCTGTAATTGTTAAATGTAATTGCAGGAAGGCGTTGGGAAAATAAAATATTTGTTTTTGCAATGCCCTTTTTGAGTTATGATTTTTTTAACACCACTCGTGGATTAATGAGCTGTTAGATATTTTTTTTTAATTTTAGCGGCTTTTTGACCGTTTCTGTTTGCTAAATACAACCGCAGAAAGGCACTACACAAACACAATTTAAAACTCGCACCTCATTTTGGTAGATGCGCCGAGAAATCTATGGCTGGAATTTTTATGTCTAACTTCTCGTCGGTAAAATATATTGCAGTTGGATACCCATATTATATATTTTTAAATTAATTGGAAGCCTGCAACTCATTTCTGACAATCTGGTATGCAACTATAGAAAAGACCGGTGAACCGCTGCAAGGAACCGGTTCATCCAGCGAGTGAACCGGTTCGGAACCGTTCCCGACAGTGAACCGTTTTTCTCATCTCTATGAACGGGACATGTCAAATTTAGGATTAATTGTTGTGATTCAAGCCGATTCTCTATCCGTCGATAATGTAGTTCAATGACATTATCGGTAATCATATGAAAAATCATAGCGAATAGGCGCTGTTCTATTCCCAAAAACATGCTGTGATTCAATATGATTTTGCTTATGACTTTCCTTATGACTAGTTCTGTATGATAAATCATACAGTGTGAACATAAAATTTGTGGCTATGACAAAATTAAAGTCATGTGATAAATCATACAATCATGGTGATGGTTGTGACCGTTAATACGTGGTAATTCATTATAAAATCACTGAATAAAACACTTAGTATGTTTTTTACCACAATTTATTTGATGTATGTACAAATATTTCTTATACATACATATCACTTTATGTATGTATATGAAATATTTGTACATACATCAAATAAATTGTGGTAAAAAACATAGTAAGTGTTTTATTCAGTGATTTTTTTTAAATCATACAATGTAAAGCCACCTTTAGTCAGGTAAGAAGGCGGATAAAAGCGTATGCGTTTCAAATATTCGTACCACCATATTACCATAGAAACAATAATATTTTAAAGAATTCTAATAAGTAATATGAAATAGATATTAATACAACCAAATAATCTACTGCTACTATCTACTGGCGAGATACCAATTATTTTTTGACAGATTTTTAAATTTGGATCAGTTGTTGTGTTTTTGAGGTTATGATTTACAGTCATAAACCCTCGATGAAAGTTGTTTTGAAAAACTACATTCAAATGGTTTCCTATAGAATATTTGGATTAAATTTCATTCAAAACGAAAGCGGGTTAATGAATTTTCAGACTTGGTATTTATTGTTTTGACTTTTTACCCACATCGAATTCTCTTTCATCTAATACGAAAACGGTGAAGAATTTTTAATTTTAATTTCAATTTGATGCTTAATATTAATTATTTTTACTGTACTTTGAAAACGATAACAACGTAAAGCATTGTAAGCTTATAACGCTTTAGCTCTCTGATTTTTTTTTATTACCACAGCAATATATTCATTGATGAAACCTACTGAATCACCCAGTGGTACTGATTTGCATAAACTCGTCGGTATTCATATTACGTGGTGTAGAGATGTTGTACTGTGGATTCCAGTTTGGCTTTATTGGTGTTGAACTTCCCACTTTACGTTGCATCCTTATGAAAGTGCAATTTGTGCGATGGTGATGATGTTGTTATTGTTGTTTTAAGCATATCCGCTATTAGATAATTGCACGAATTATAATAATTGGAGTAAGTAGGTGCGTATTATTCCGAACAAGTTTAAAATTGGTTCCACTAAAAATAGATTCATTGTTTTCATGTGACTTTATTGCGCGTATTTCCCAATTCGAATTCATTTAAATATACTCATATATGTAGAATAGGGTTCGCAAATCCAGTATTTAAACAGAAATTGATTAATTACTATAATATGATGATACTTATCTGCAAATTATTATGGAGGTACTAGTTTTTGAAGCGATCTCTAAAATATCACTTATGTTTTCACTCTTGTAACCAGCAGTGACATGCTCATTTTGCTCATATTTTTCGCATTTCACTTATTTAAAAAAATGTATGAGTATTTAGCAGAATTCTTACAGCAATATACTTGAGATTGGCAGAATTATGTTTAACCCTCAATGAATTATTGTATAAAATATTGTATAACTTGAGACAGTTATATAAATTTTTTGTAGAAAGATTTCAATAACTGTCTTCTTAAATTTCATGATGTTTTGCACAAGAATTAATTATGGTTAAAACAAAGTTAATTTTTGAATTCGGTTTAATTGTGGATTATCATATAGATTTTGGTGTTTCGGTAATTATGCAATAAACGCTCGTAGAGATTATGTTATTAATATGACTCTTCTCAAAGAGAAAAGTTGACATATGTTCGACAATTATTGACCAATTCGATTCCCAAAACCAAATTCCCATTAAGCATCATCGCAGCGTTATGTCGAAACCAACGATTATCATGTTATCATCAGAACATTCCAGTAAAACAATAATCTCTTGGTGAAAAATGAAACACAATTTTTTTATATTTTATACCTCTGTATATTATTGATTTTTATCACAATCGATTATACAGAGTCCGCCAGAAAAATGTATGCACACTTTAAGGAACGAAAACTATTTATTATGTGTTCACTATTTATTATGTGTTCACTGTCTTCAGTGAAGTACATGTTGACTGTAGATCAAGGGTTGGCAACCTTTTTTGGCTGCGGATCAAAATCAACTACAATATGAATATTAAAGGGACGTTTGTGTCCGTAATACAACGAGTGGTGTGATTATTACCGATGATATTTTGGAGTTGACGACTAAATATCATCGGTTATTAATCGTACCACGATTTTAGTGAGTGAATATAACGAATAACATTTTATAATCTTGATCACAACTCACATATTACAATGTTTTAATTCGTCTTGTCAGTGGCGGCTCGTGGAACACGTTGATGGTAGAGCCACTTTTACAATTTATTGGATCGGATGATACTGACATTTGAAACGTCAAAATTATGAAAGATAGAAATGGCAAATTATAAAAATTAAATACCGACAAAAAAATCAAAAATTTGCATATAAAAATCAATCATGTTAATAATCTAAAGTATAGACCAAGAAAAAATACGCTCTTAATTAAGGTAAAAAACTAAAAATAGCACAAAAAATCGAAAATTTACACAAATATCGAAAATTCGCGGTTAAAAAAAATGAATGTCAAAAATCCAAAAATTTCAACAAAAGTTTAACCAAAACACAGAATATTTAGGGCAAAAACTCTAAAATTTGGAACGAAGAAATGAAAAAACAGGTCAAAGATCTACAATATAGACCAAAAAAATCAAAAATGCTGGTCTAAAAATAAAAAATTGAAAAATCAAGGAAAACGAAAATAATTCGCTTTTTTCAGCCCCCAAAATACTTCTTTAGCTCAAAATAAGTTGTCGACCAGAAACTCGAAAACCTCAGTTCCTGGAAGTCCCATAACAAAATTTTATGGACAAATAGTGTTCAGAATAGTCTCCATTGAAAAAAATATTTTTTTTTTTTTTAGTACATTTAATCGATTTTAGTCAAAAAGTAAGAAAATGCGTCCATAAAAAATAATAATTCAAGTTAAAAAATCTAAAATCAAGGGCAAGAAATCAAAAACTGTAACAAAAACTTGAAAATATAGATAAAAAAATACAAATAATCGCGCATAAAAATCAATCATTTAGGTTAAAAAATCTAAAATATAGGATACAAAATTCAAAAATTCGATCCTAAAAATCAAAATTGCGGATCAAAAAATAAAAAAATTGAACAAACAAATCGAAAATTTAGAAAAAAAAATAGGCTAAAAGATTAAAAATTTAGACCAAAATATCAAAATCCGGGCTTAACGATAAAAAATTAAAACAAGAAGATTGAAAATTCAAGTCCGAAAATTGCCATTTTCAGCACTCGGGGTGATTAGCATAAAACATAGGAAAAAACTCAAAATTTTGCTCTGTAGCGAAGGAAATTTGCACTCGACGATTTGAAATATTAAAAAAAAATTTATTACTTGAAGGTTTCGCTTCAAATAAACTTCAATTATTCAAAAATAATGTACTTTTGATTTCCGGAAAACAACGACATGCTCCTGCAGAAAACAAGGGAATAAACTAAAAATTTGCTCTGTAGTGAAGGAAATTTGCACTCAATTGTAAAAAATTAATCACTTGTAGAATTAGCTCCAAAATTACTATAACTATGCAGAAAGAGTGTACTTTTGATTACTTGTAAAAATAATTGCAATATTGCTACTGAAAACAAAAGGAATTGACTCAAAACTGCACTGGAAGGAACGAAAATCGCACTCAATGTTTTCAAAAATTATAAAAAATGAATCACTTGCAGAATGCGTTTCAAAATTGCTGAAACCATTGAGAAACAGTGTAATCGGTGGATTTTCAAATACTCCATGTAGTTTGATAAAACGATGATTTCCAAATACAATTAATTGTTTGACGAATTTAGTCGACCGGTTTTTTTTTTAGTTTTCACTCTAGTAGTACACAATCCGAAAACTAAAATTTTCAAAAATCCGCAACTCGAGAAATAATTGGCGGATTTTCACAAACTCTGTTTAATTTGATTAAACGATGATTTGCAAATCTAATCTAATTTTTTTAGAATTTCGTCGACACGTTTTATATATATTTTTTAATTTTCACTCGAGTAGTACACAATTCGAAAACTAAAATTTTCAAAAATTCACAACTCGCGAAATAATTGGTGGTTTTTCAAAAACTGTACTTAATTTGATAAAACGATGATTTGCAAGTCTAGTTTAATTTTTGTAGCATTTAGTCGACACGTTTTATATATTTTTTTTTTGCTCGAGTATTACACAATATGAAAACTAAAATTTTCAAAAATTCACAACTCGGGAAATAATCGATGGATTTTCAAAAACTGCACGTAATTTGATAAAACGGTGATTTGCAAATGTATTTTAATTTTTGCAGAATTTTGTCGACACGTTTTATATAGTTTTTTATTTTTTTGCGCGACTATTACACAATTCGAAAATTAAAATTTTCAAAAATTCACAACTTGTGGATTTTCAAAAACTGTACTTAATTTCAGTGGCGGCTCGTGGAACATGTGGTTGATAGCGCCACTTATACAATATAGGTCCCCGCCCTCCTTTTTTGAAGAAAGAAAAAGAACGATTAACTGGTGAAAAAGTGTTTTAGGAATTAATTAAAAGTTCTTGCTGAGCTTGAAACTACAGGTAGTGCCACACTTAAAAATGCTTTTGCTTGGGTTGATAGTGATTAGCTGGAAGATTAAATGCTTGAATTTTTCTAGAATTTCGAATCTCAATTATTTAAGGTGAGGTTTTAAAAAATCAAAGCTACTTCGATTTTTGAGCTTTGAAAATAGCCATTTTTGGCGATTGTCTCGAAAAATATCTAAACCTTATCATTTTTGAATAATTCTTTCAAAGTTAGATATCTGCATTTATGTATTGTAATTTTGTTGAAAAAATGTTTTTTTTTGAAAAATATTTCCAAACTAAAGATGTTCATTTCTCAGTTGTCTTCAATATTTATTTAAATATTTTCGTAATATTTTACATATTTAAAAAATTATTGGAAAAAAAACAAAAACACCCACTTTCAGCGTACGGAATTTTACCAACAGCCGGATTGTCAATTAAAACTCATATTTAAAATTTCATGATAATTGCTGTATTAGTTTTTGAGATATATATCGCGCACACACACACACGCAGAGAGAGACGAACATTTTTGTTTTCTAAAAATTGTTAAAATGGCATCTAGGGACACTAAAAATGATATTTCCGTAAAAAAAAATTGAAAAAATTTTCACGGTCACAATACTTTCTCGTACTTCGTAACGGAGAAAGTAAAAATTCATTGTCCTAACGAAGCTAAAAATGTAACTACAAATAACGTTGATTATTTTATTGGACATTTGGTTGTGTACAACAATGATCTAAATTCAACTTCAAAGTTTTATGACGGACGATTTTATGTTACATACGACGTAAAAATAAATACATAGTTTTATCATCGAAAATCAATTGACTTTTACTTTTCCAAATTTATCAGGAAATATTTAACCTTACCCGTTAGTAATGCAAGCGGGGAAAGATTTTCATCTCTGGAAATAATTGAAACTTATCTCCTCAGTACAATAAATCAAGATAAACTTACAGATTTAGCTTTATTAAATACTGAAAAACAGTTATTGAACGAAATTAACCACGAATCTTTAATTGCCGATTTTGTAAACTCCAAAGTAAGAAAAGCACCAATTTGATTTTGTGTTACTTATATTATAAAATGGATTTTTCCGTAAATAAACATTATTATTATTATTATTATTTGTGATTTTGTATTTCAGTGTGTCATTGCGATTTGAATTTTTGTTTGCAATAAAACTGTCTTTCGAAACTTTATATCATATTTAATTAGTTTGAATTCATTCTTAGAAGGGGCTCCAGAGATAAATTTGCCTAGGGCCCCGTTGTACCTTAATCCGGCCCTGTATAAAGGTTCACTACGTCCACAACCACTTAAATTGGTTTCCTGAAAACTTAGGCGGATTTAGTGAAGAATGGGGGAAAAGATTCCATCAGGATATGAAAAGTATGGAAGATCGATATCAAGGAAAATGGGATAGCCACATGTTGATCGACTACCACTGGTGTCTTCAGCGAGACTGTCCTGATAAACTCCATGCTAGAAAGTCATATAAAAGAATTTTTTTAAGTAATAAGTGTGATTGTGAAATAATACCTTACTTTGTACTTTTTTTTTAACTGACAGTTAACAAATAGTAATAGTAATAACATAAAATGTACGTATAGTGTATTTAAAAAATTAGATCTGATAGACCAAATCTGACGGCTATTTTTGATTCTGCACCCTAAAATTACCTAGAAATGGTTTAAAAAACGTCACCATAACCGGGAGCGGTGCAAACGAGCATAAGTCAGCATTATTAAATTATTTTATTGTATTTACTGAATTCTCACTTATTTTTGATATAAAACTGAAATTTGATACTTGGTATTTCATAAAATCACTTTTTTATACGACGCTTGCTGCAACAACGAAATAATCCTTAAGTTTCCTTTTATAGCATCGGGTGTCAATTTTATTTTCGGGGAATAACTTTTTCTTGGGGAATAATACATTTAAATGCAAGTAATTCAAATAAAAATTGCTTACTAAAGCTGTAATTCATTGTTAACAAATATTTTTCATACCTACATCTACCTAAAGAAAAAGGGCACCATCTATAAAATACTTGTTAAAATACATGCTCGCTTGTGGAAATGTTTTCCACATTACTAATCTGTACTGCCATCTCTGCTACCTCGGCCGTACCAAAAAAAAACCCGCGAACCGTCACTGATAAATGTAACTTTATTATAATCTCAACCTAAAGCGAATTATTTATTGCGTGATTGATTCTCGTACGAGAGTAGAACAATCGATTTGGATAATTACATCAATTTCTAATTTAAGTTTGTCTAGACTAGACGTGAGTAATTACTTTATATATCATGGAAACGAAAATAAATACATTTGTGCCGCTACTTTAAACGAACGCATCGATCTCCATTAATTCGTGGAAACATCATTTGTGTTCCGTGCAATTTTAAACTCAAACGATTCCGGTGCGGACAACTGATGAACTATCGGGAAATACAGGCTGCTGCAACATTTAACGCGGGCGCGAAGTGTGGTGTCCTCACTCGGAGTAGTCGCGCACTAGCGGTGCGCGGGGCGTGTCGAAAGAAGTTTGTACCAACCCGCGCTAACCTAGCGACAGGCTTAACCAAAATTGCATTTACGAAGCGTCCAAAAGTGTATACAAACGTGTGCTAAACAGTGGGTGTTGAAAAAAGTTATCGGGACCGTGCTAACAGGAGGACATTTAAACAACCGCACAACAAACAACAACAGGTACGTCATAAGAAATTTTTCAGTCAACATTGATTCCCGTTCTATTATTAAAACATCGGTTCTATTTAAACGCGCCGTTGTTTTCTTCCTGTGTCACGGTTAAAGTACGAAAAGTTGCGACAAAAGGGAAAGTGAGAGGCATCTCTTTTTTACTCCGATCGTTGCATAATGAAAAAGTAAATATTGTTCGAGGTGAAGACAGATGTTTTCTCTTTTGCGTAATTACGAGCAGGGCTTTAAATTACCTGTGTGTGAAGGGTCAGGGCTGGGAACCAGAAAAACAGCTGCTCGGTGTCGAGCCTTCATTTCATTTAAGCACCTCAAACACATTTTGATGCTGAAAGAAAATAATAATTTTTATTCTCAATAACATTATGATTATGAACTCTAAATTTTAATACACAATTATTTATTTATTCATTTCCCAACTGAAAATATCCAATTACAGGGAAATTATGAAATTAAATGTTTAGTCAAATCAAATAATAAAAAATTATAATTACATACATAGTAACTACATATGCATAAATATAGAAACTTTTTAATGTATAACATGAGACTTGCAAATACTTACTCATAGAAACAACTATTTTGTAGTATTTGTAAGATTTATTTTGTAATTAAGTTATTTAATTTGGTAGTCTATTTTCAGATAATTTGAAATTAAACAACTTTCGACATTTTGTAGCACTATTTATTGAATTATACACAGACGTAATATTTGATCTTGATTATAAAGAGAGCGTGGATTTCTAAGCACAAAAATATCAAAAAAGCGCTTAAAACGCATTTTTTGGAAAGTAAACTTATAAATAGCATACAAATTTAGCGTATCAACTATTACACAAAGAAACTCTAATTAAACGCTTAAAACAAGCATAGGCGTCCGCAAAATTTTCATACAGAAATTCCGAATAAATAGAAAATGTACAGTAATAATACAGTGAGATCGCATAAAAAATTAGTCATTAACAAAAAGCCGCATGTATTTTCTTCGTTCGTAAATTTGAAAATATCAATATAGGTCAGCTAATAATTTTACGATTTTTTTTGTTGACTAATTTTACTCGATCGCACTGTATTATACTATTTTCGCGTTCATCGAACACAACGCGGAAAGCACTTTTTGTTATAATTTTTAATTTTATTGGGATTGTTAAAGCATAATTTAGCGACTACATTCAAATTTAATATATAAAATATTACTTTCATTTAATAAATTTACATATTTTCCCCTTGCCTCTCATTTGCCTCTGTAAAACCCTTGTTTATTATCTAGCGCTTGAATGACGGGATAGGGCCACCCACCACCCTTCGTTTCCACGTTTACCTAACCTAAAAACCCTGTGCTTGGTTTTCTGTTAAAATAAGCGAAACACAAGTTATATAGCAACAACGAATCCATAAACAATGTTTGTAGGTTGAAGTAAATTTGATGCGATGGGTGGTGGGTGGGCCCTATCCTAAAGATTTGAACATAAACAAAATTTTCTCACGTAAACCAATTTACAAAACAAAAAATAACATTTAATTATTTTGTTGGTCGTTTACTTTACATCTATAAAACCGTCTAGATAGTGAGATAGGGCCCACCCGCCACCCTAAATTTCTACGTTTACTTAACCAACAATCCCTGTTTCTAGTTTTCGGTAGGTATAATCGTAATAAGAGTTGTATATCAACAAGAAATAGATAAACACTGATTTTAGGTTAAATACAACTTGAGGGGATGGGTGGGCCCTAGAAGGGATGGGTGGTCTCTATCCTACAATCTAACCAGTTAAACATAAAATAAAGTTTACCTACGTAAACTAATTTACAAAATACAAAAACAATAATTATTTTAAATGTAATAAAGAAGAAATATAAATAAATTTAAATTTAAAAAAAAGATAAATTTAAATGTATTTAATGCATCTGCAACAAGTGAGGTTGTCTTAAATTTAATTAATATTTATTTTCTGCATTCGTCGATTACTTTACTTATGTAATACCCTTGTTTGTGTTCCACTCTTTGGATGGTGGGATAGGGACCACCCACCACCCTTTACTTAATTAACAAACCCTGTTTCCCGTTTTAGGTGGGTATAATTGTAATAAGAGTTTTATATCAACAAGAAATACATAAACAGTGTTTATAGGTTAAGTAAAAATTAAAGTGGTGGGTGGGCCTAAAGTGGTGGGTGGGCCCTACAATCGAGTGGTGGGTGGGCCCTACAATCGAACCAGTTAAACATGATAACGTGGTGGGTGGGCCCTAAAATCCAACCAGTTAAACATGTTAAAGTGGTAGGTGGGCCCTACAATCCAACCAGTTAAACATGAAGTTATGGGTGGGCAATCCAACCAGTTAAACATGAAACAACGTTTATTAACGTAAACAGAAGCAATATTTATTTTCTTCCTTCGTCGATTACTTCACTTCTGTAAAACCCTTGTTTATATTTAACTGATTGGATTGCAGGATAGGGCCCACCCGCCACCCTTAATGTCTACGTTTACTTAACCAACAATCGCCGTTTCCTGTTTTCTGTAGGTATTAAAGTAGATTTCTATATCAACAAGAAATACATAAACTGTATCTCTAAGTAACTAAACTGTAAGCTCTATCCTACAATCCAACCAGTTAAACATAAAACAATCTTTGCTCACGTAAATTAGTTTGCAAACCGAGAAATCGCGTATTGTTTTCCTCTCTAAATCGGTTTGCAGAAATGTTCAATATTTTAGCGTAAACTCCATCCTGGAGCGCAAATATTTTCAAGTAGTAATCAAATACAATGCATTTTTTTGAGTTGATACTATTTTTACTGCTGTCACTTGCCCCAAAAAACCAGCAATCGTCTTTTATTTTCCATTCAAAGTCGATGGTTTGCGAGGGGTTAATTTTCGCAAACATCTTTAAGCAGAAATTGTAAATAATGGAATTGTCGCTCAGTTGACATCATTTTGACAGCTGTCACTTACCTTCTAACCGAGCAATCCCTTGTTTCCCTCTCGGAATTGAATGTTTAATTTAAGATTTTCTAGATTTTCTAGGATAAATTGCACTTTGTTGCGAAAAGTGTAGATAATTCAACTATCCTTCAATTGAAATTATTTTGACAGCCACTACTTGCCTCAAAATGCAACAATCACCTGTTGTTTAGACTCGAAATCAACGGTTTGCGTAATGTTTTTATTTTTTTTAGCATAATCGCCTTGCAGCGCAAACATTTTCCAACAGAAATAATAAATAATACAATAGTCTTTCAGTAAACATGATTTTGACAGCTGTCACTTGCCCTAGAACCGAGCAATCGCCTGTTGTTTTCCACTTGAGATCAACGGGTTGCAGAAATTTTCAATTTTCTAGCGTAATTGCCTTGCAGCGCAAACACATCAACAGAAATATCATTAATAATGTAATTGTCTTTCAGTAAACATAATTTTGCCAGCTGTCACTTACCCCAAAACCGAGAAATCGCTTGTTTTTTCCACTTGAAGTAGACGATTTACGTAATTCTTCAATTTTCTAGCATAATCGCCTTGCAGGGCAAACTTTTTCAACAGCAATCATAAATAATGCAACTGCCTTTCAGTAAACTCATTTTGACAGCTGTCACTAGCCTCAAAACCTGTTTGCCCTTAATCGAGGGTTTGGATTTTTTTTTATTTTTGCGTAAACTCCGCCATAGCTCAAATAGTATTTTCAAGTAGAAATTGTAGATAATGTAATTATTTTTCAGTTAATACTATTTTGACAGCTGTCACTTATCCCAAAACCGAGCAATCGCTTGTTTTCCTTTCGGGCCCTATCCTAAAATCCAACCAGTTGAACATAAAACAATCTTTAGTAGCGTAAATTAGTTTACAAAATGCAAACAAAAACAGTATTATTATTTTTCCTTTGTTCTACTCTTGGGATATTGAGATTGGGCCCACCCACGTGGGATTGGGCCCACCCACCATCCTTAATTTCTAACTTTCCTACATGGACGTCAACTTTTTTGGATTCATTTAGTTGTTTATTGATGCTTGACAATAATGTCTTACATAAGTCACCATATATAATGTAAACATACAGTAATGTACTTAGCAAATAGAAATACAAAATGACAAAAAAAAAACATAATACAGATGCAGAATATAATATTAAATACAATAATGCCTAAACAGACATGTATGAAAAATAAACTTCTAGAAAATATAATAAAACAAGCAACATCATACTAGCCCATTTTATATTCAAAACCGGTGAGCATCATCAGGTAAATGCAATTTATTTGCGAGAAGAGATAAAGATCAAAACATAAGATCATTTTTGATTATAAGTTTATGGTAAATTAGTAAGTAATACCCATTAAATGTGAAAAATACTATTCGTTTAATTGTAAAAGTCAAGTTAAATATTACTTTGCATAAATTCGTCAAATGAATAGTACCCATTCTTTATCAAGAGATTGGATACCATCATCTTAAATTTTTTGAAAGGTAACTGCTTCCAGGTATCAGGTAATTTGTTGTAGAATTTTATTGCCAAATAATTTGAACACGAACGCACTTTTTGTTATGATTTTTTATTTTGATGTGATTGTTAAAGTATACATTTAGCGACTACATACAAGATTAGCATAAAAAATATTACTATTACTTTAATTTAATAAATTCATACATTTTTCGGGGGGGGGGGGTCCAGGCCTCCCCCCTTGTGAACGCCCATGAAAACAAGAACCCTGTTTATTGAATTATATACAAACGTAATATTGACTATAGATTATAAAGAGAGCGCGGATTTTTAAGCACAAAAATATGAAAAAGCGCTTAAAAATACATTTTTTTGGAAAGTAAACTTATAAATAGCATTCATATTTAAATTAGCGTATCTACGATTATACTCTAATTAAACACTTAAAACAAGTATAAACAATTAAAAATGTATTAATATTAATTACAGAAAATCCCAAATAAATGTAACTGTTAATAAACATAAAACACAATCAAAGCAAACGAATTTGAAAAAAGCTATACATTTGATAATCAGATGTCATATTATCCTACCATTACTTGTCGTTGCTAAATCGGATAATAATTACATTTTTAACCGAAAATCCTTTATCAAAATTTTTAAAAAGTAAAATACTTTTATAATAATAATAATAATAAACTTTATTCTTCCTTTATGCTACAAATAAGAAAATTAATAAACATAAATACGTTTTTAAAGTCATAAAAGGAGAACCCTAAGGCGGGATTCAGCATTGGATGATAACTCATCCTGCTGGTCTTCCATCCAAACCTTAAACTTATAATAAATTGTATGTAAGAACATATAATAATTTTATAGAAAAACATACAAAATATATATTTAGATACATAGAATACTAGAACTAGAAAAATCAAATAAAATAATAATTAAATGAAATTATTATATTATTATCTTCGAGGATAATTGAGTCGTATTTATATTTTGGAAGTATAGTTGCATTAAGAGACAAATTCTTTTCGTTATATCCCACGAACTAGGATAATTAATTTAGAACAAAATACTGGAAATAAAAATATTGATTTTTCAATTTCCTGTTTAATTTGTTTAACAATCTACCTAAAAATGAAATTAATATTATTTATTCTAAAATTAGCATTTTTAAATACTCACGGATTTATAAAAAAAACTATAAAAAAAGAAAACTTTTGAGAACTGAACTTGGCCAAACGGATTCGAACCATCGACTTTGTGATTGCGAACCGGAGATCTTACCAATACGCCATGGGGTCGGTATTGTTTTACCAAACCTTTACTCACAATCGGTTAATAATATGTACCCTTCAAAACAGTTGGGAAGCGACTCATTCCCGGACTTAGCCGGGCATGTATCACTGTCATTTTGGTAAATCGAAACACACATTCTGCTTTTTCAAATATGCTTGCAATTTGACATAATTACTAATGTTAACATTATGCCTAATATTTAATACTGCCCGCAACATAGAATGTATTGACAACAATATCGAGGCTTTATATTGTTTAGTTCATTCAGAAAAATAAGTAAGGCGTACCGTTTCAAAGGTATGCTGTACACCCTGCGTTATGCACCATGTTTTCGCATCTCGTCCTGCTTTTTTCTGGAATTTTTTATTTTTTTTTGGCTTTGGTAATTAAACCATTAGCCATCAGAGAGGTATTGAAAATAACTAATTCTAAATTCACATTCATTCCGAGGATTAAACGGGGTCACAAAGTCTTCTCGCCTGGGGGCTCGTCAAGGCATTTTTATGGTACATACTAAACTAAGCCACGGTTCATGGGTGGGCCACAAGGGGATAAAACAAAGGAAACTCATTTACACACTTACATCTATAAAATTACACAGTATTTATACCATAATTTTTATTTCATTAATATATGCTATAAGTTTTTCGAAAATGAATTTATTTCTCGATCCTAGCATACACTTATAACTAAACGGCAGGGCTAATTTAGGAGAAATTGCTTCAAACAGGATCTTCCTCTCATTACAAAATCTGGGGCAAATCATTATAAAATGTTCGAGAGTACCGGACTTTTTTCTGGAATCACTCCTTGAATATCTATTCCTGCAGTTTCTCGGAGTTCTGGTGGAGTACATTCCAACTCAGTTTAGCACATATTATTTAATACAGACTAGTATATTATGCAACGACCACATTATGACACTTATTAATGCATGAGTACCAAGTTTACAACTCGAGCCAGCTTGCGAGCGAGTGTTGTAATTCGTACGAATGTATTAATAAGTCATAATGTGGGAGTTGCATACATTACTTTTTCTACGGGCATATAGATTTTTATTTATTTTTTCTGTTCTTGGTATAAATCGTAAAAAAATGCAAGAGAATATATTTTTATGAAAATGTATAAACTAGTTTATTAAATAGATAATTTACAAGGATTGGTAATAGTAACATAAATAGACAATTAAATCGAATTTTTATTTTCAGGATTAACAAAATTAATAATAGCAATTCCTGTACGATTGTAGAAATTGTTTTATATTGCCAATCCGTCAATAATTTATATGCTTTTTCATAGTACTTCCTGGATTTTGTTGGAAGTAAATTATCGCGGGCTTCTTTTGCCTTTTCCAGTATATTAGGTGGTGTTAACTGTATATCTCACTGTCGCTGTGACTCACTTATTTTATTATTATACAGAAAATTATTTTGATTGGTTGCGAGTATTATGTTAAAGTGACAACTGACCGATCAATGCTGACGCGATGCTATTTAATTTTCGCAATTATTTGTAGCTCTTTACATTATGAAAATTTGAATCATTATGATGGTCATAATGATTCAAATTTCTGAATCGTTATGAATGAATTATAACATGGCCGTAGAAAAATTATTAAAAATGCTTCCTGGCAATATAGTTTCCTATCTGTCAGGTTCAACAAAATAGTCATATTGCCTAGCAACGGTCTCACAGAAATCTTTGAAATAATTTATGAATTTATGATCTTATCTGCAGTTATTAATAGTAGATTGTGAGTAAAATAGTATACATACCTTGGGGGAACTCACTCCAGCCTCGTGTCTGTAGCTACCGACGAGAAGTTAGCCATAACTTTCCAGCCACGGATTTTGGCGCATCCACCATCACCCGAATTATGATCACTCTCAGTAGATTTAATTGCAAAAACATCATCAATGATACCCAATAAATAATTTATAACTGCAATTTTTGTAAACATTGGTCACGTATTAAATGTCAATTTTCAAACTTCAAATGATCAGTCTTTTGGCCCCCGTTGGAAATGAATTTTCCAGACACAAACATACTACAAAGTATGTTAGTCAATTTGGAATTGTCAAAAGACCGAGAAAATTGAATATCAACCCTTGGCGAATTTTTAAAATTACCGCTGTCCCTACTCCGGACGGACGATTTTCAAACACATATAATGAATTGTGGTAATGAATTTTCAATAATTGTTATTTTTCGAAAAACCATGATTTAATAAAAAATAGTGACGTCGCCATCATGATACTTTCTCCCATTCGATGGTAAAAATTCTAACATACACATTAGTGTATTAAAGAACATTTAATTGAACAATTCACACGTTTAAATTAGATTGTTTACAGAAAACAAAGCTAATCCACAAAATACAATGCATTAAGACTTTCTTGTACACAGAAACATAACGGAATTCTCGCTTGGGTACTTTCACCAGCAACAAAGCGTTTGAAATTCAAGAGGTTACATTGAATAATTCATTTTGAATTTCCTTTATTTTTACGCAATAATGAAAGTTTGATTGATATTTAATTGGATTTTTTTAACCAAACAGTAATTAATGCCTTCGTAATAAAAAAAAACCCAAACGAAAGTATTTAAAGAAATTGTCGGCTCTAAACAAGAGACATTAATTAATTTATTATTTGTAGTTGCTAGTTAATGAATTATTTTTACATTTTAATGTTCTAACTCACATTCATTATTGACTAACAATAAGTGATCCGTTTGTGCGGTACCGTTTGTGACGGGTTTGCAGGATTTAATAATAATTTTCAAGAGGTGACGACTGCTACAGTTTCAATTTTGCTTTTATAAAACAAATGAAACCCTGGAAGTTTCTTCGGTGAGCAGTCAATCACTGGGGCAAAAATAAAGTTTCACCCAGACCACGCATTTCAACAAATCTTCAAATATTTCGAAAACGGCAAACGATAGGTATAGGGAGTATTAAAGTAAGTCACCTTTATTTGCTCCATATAATTCAAATATCATAAAAAATACAGGTTGTTCTATTAAAAAAAAAACACAACTGATACTTTTAGGGCGTTTGGAACACCCTGTATAATACGAAATTAATTTTAAAAAGTAGCCATAATAGACCCCTATATATCCCAACAGTCAAACTTTTTGAAAGTCACGTATTTTGGCCACAATATTCCGTGCCGTATAGCGTGAATCACCCTGTATAGTCTCAATGCATTACGTGGAAGTATCAGGTAACCAAATTGTCCTGCGGTTTTTTAATAATACATATTGTCATGAATATTTTTAAGTTGTTATTGATACTATTTGTTCATATCGTGTTTTCTACTTGGTATTAAACACTTTTACATTTGATACCTTCAACTTCGATAATTGTTTAATTCATATTAAAATGGCAACGAATAGAGTTTAATTCGAGGTTGTTTGCTCTCTGAGTACAAACTCAAAACCAAAGCTGTTTGGAGATGATGCTTCAAACTTTATTAAACAAATAAAAGGTAATGCAAATTTGTTTACCATGACAGGGTGGGTGAAGTTAATTTTCAACCAGTACTGCCCTTTCACTTAACCTACATTAATAATGACAATGTGAATCATAAACTACGTTTTAATAATACCTGGTAAAAAGATCGAAAAACAATGTGATTAATTTTAAGGAACTCCAGGATAACTCAAAAACTCTTTGTCTAAAAATTGTTTTAATATTTACATATTACATAAGTAGTTCATATTATTACGGATAGTAATGTGAAATACATATTAATTCTACCATATGAGATCTCAATTTAGTAGAATTAATAGCTATTACTTAATTTTACTTTTTACTTGCTCCGTTACGAAGTACGAGAAAGTATTGTGATCGTGAAATTTTTTTCAAAATGTTTTTTAACGGTAATATCCGTTTTCGGGTCCCTAGATGACATTTCAACAATTTCTGGGAAAAAAAGTGTGTGTGTGTGTTTGTCTGGCTCTGTGTGTGTATGTGTGCGCTGTATCTCAAAAACCAATACGGCAATTGATATGAAACTTTGAACATAAGTCTTATTTAATAATCCGAAGAACTGAGAAGCATTTGGTAAAATTTTGTACACCGGAAGTGGGTGTGTTAACTGTTTTTTTTTTTATTTTTTCCAATATTTTTTTAAATATGAAAAATATCTCACAAATATTGAAGACAACAAAGAAATAAACATCTTCTGCTTGAAAGAAATTTTCATAAATTCATTGTTATTCGGGAAAAAAATTTATTCATTTTTTTTCATTTTTGGTTTATAATTTTGAAACGATAATAGTTACTGCAAATTTATGTGAATAGTAGGAGATTGCCAAAATGAACAACTTATAAAGAATAAGTTTATTTCGAAATCGCTTTAGTTTTTGAGTAAACTGAGTTTTTGAATTTGGAATATAATTTTTCCATCTTTCATAAGATTTTAAACGTCAATTTCATCCGAGTCTACGAAACGTTCGATGCACATTTAAAATATGATTTAAATTGAAAATAAACTATGAAAGCGTAAATATAAATGATACCATCAAGTTGGAGAAAGTAACATGATGGCCACATCACAATTTTTTGTTATTTTGTTCGGTGCCTATGGCTCTGTTATTACGGACTTTACAAAAAAATGGTGATGTGGCCATCATGTTACTTTCTCCGATGGTATCATCATTTATATTTACACTTTCATGGTTTATTTTCTATTGAAAGCATATTTTAAATGTACATCGAGCGGTCTGTAGACTCGCATAAAACTGACGTTTAAAACGTCAAAAATATAAAAGATGGAAAAATTATACTTCAAATTCAAAAACTCAGTTTACTCAAAAACTAAAGGGATTTCGAAAAAAACTTATTCTTTATAAGTTGTCCATTTTAGCATTCTCCACAATTGTTATTCATATAAATTTGCTGTAACTATTATCGTTTTATAATTATAAACCAACAATTAAAAAAATAATAATAAATTTTTTTCTCGAATAATAATGATTTTATGAAAAATGTTTTCAAGCAAAAGAGGTTCACTTCTTTGTTGTCTTTAAAGTTTGTTTGAATGATTTTGTGATATTTTTCATATTTAAGAAAATATTGGCATAAAACAAAAAACAGTTAAGGTAAACGCCCACTTCCGGTGTACGAAATTTTACCAAAAGCTTTTCAGTTCTTCATATTATTAAATAAGACGGATGTTCAAAATTTCATATCAATTGCTCTATTAGTTTTTGAGATACAGCGCGCACAGACAGACACACACACACACAGACACACACACAGACACAAAAATTTTTTTTCCAGAAATTGTCGAAATAGCATCTAGGGACCCCAAAACGGATATTTCCGAAAAAAAAAATTTTGAAAAAAAAATCACGATCGCAATACTTTCTCGTACTTCGTAACGGAGAAAGTAAAAATATGTAAAGGAGAAAGGTGTAAGAAGTTATGTGCCTAATCCAGTATGGCCCAAAATAAACCGTACTGAACTAATAAGGGTTGTCTCAGTTCTGCGAAGAAGACTATAATGGTTTCCTTTAATTCATAGATGGTTTGTGATAACCTTTCGAAGTCGACATCTTGGGCCTTGTACGAAATGTATGCGTCTGAAGAGGTGAGGTCTGACGAATGTGAAGGATAAGGGAAGTCAGTAAATAGTGAAATGATTTTGTTTTGAAAATGTTCCGCGGCAGCAGAATGATAAGTTGCTCCGTGCTGCTGAAAAACTTGGTCTCTAAATGTCAAATTACGTGCACGACGGAATCGACGTAAAGCTTATTAATATTCATATGTACCGCTGATTGAGTGTGATTTGTCTGGCATTCCCTTCAATCTCTTCGATAAAATACTGATCAATGATTCTATGTCCTTAAACTCCACACCAGACACTCACTTTTGCACTATGTGAAGGAACTTCTTGAACCTCATCGGGTCTGGCAAATCCCAGAAATCGAGTAGTGCGCCGATTCACATGGCCCAACAAATGAAAATGTGCTTCGTCTGAAAACTATATATTTTTCAAAAATGCAGGCTTTTCATACTGTAACGCGAGAATTCTGGCGCAATATTCCTCTCCACTGCGATAATCCCGAGGATGTAACTTTTGGTGTACCTGAATCACATACGAAAATACACCCCGCTCTTTTACAAGGAAGTTCTCTTTAAACCAAGTTGCAACTCTGTCTTTCATGGTTAACGGTTATTGTTGATGTTAACTGCCCTGGGACGCCCCGAGTTTCCTTTTCATTGACACAACATACTGCCAGTATTTCTGAACTTTTCAACAACCTTTAAAATTAGGGCATTACTCAGAGAACTTTATTAAACTGTTGTGTGAATTGATCACAAACGTATTGCAAACTTGCATCATTGAGTTAGCCGATTCCGGATGAGCAAAAATAATGCTCCCCCAGAAAACAACTCCTCAACAACACTGGATTATTGTTAATTTCTATAAATTTATCTCGAATTCGTTGCCGCATGTCTTCTAGATTGTGTACTGGTTGTGCATAAATACAATTTTTCAGGTATGGCCACAAGAAAAAATCGTATGGTGTTAAATCGCATGAAAACAGGGCGGCCAGGGAATCCGTTACTTATTATTCGGTACTCAAAAAATTCCTCCAAAATGGCCAAATTATCCTCTGTGCAATGAGGAGTTGCTCCGTCTTGATGAAAATATCCACTTTGCAGTTCATCATTTAATTCATTTATAAAAGGCAATTAAATTTCTGTACGATAACGGTTTGCAGTTATCGTACCTAAAATGAATGCACGGTTATTGACTTTTTATTATTAATAATAAAAATAGGATTTTACCCTCAAAGAATATTGGTCCAACTAATCTTCTCCCACTAATCGCTGCCCAAACTCCAACTTTCTCTGGATGTAGTGGTTTCTCTCGATATATACGAGGATTTTCATCCGACCAAATTCTCATAGTTTGGGAATGAATGTACCCATCCTTGTAAAACCAAGCTTCATCGGTAAAAAAAGTAATTTGTAAAACATCCTCGTTTACATTTTGTAAAAACCACTGACAAAATTCCAGTCGTCTGGGGTAATCAACAGGTAATAACTCTTGCACCGATGTTATGCGATAAGGGTATACTTGCAAATCTTTTCGTAGAAGCTTGTGGTAGGTTCCTACCGATAAATTCATTTGCTGTTGCAAATGACGCATGGAAGTCGTAGGTTCATCTTCCAAAATTTCTTGGGCTGTGTTAATAGCATCTTGAGTTCGTTTAACTGGTCTACTACTTCATGGTTTACGGAGAATACTACCCGTTTCACGAAATAATACAACAGTCGTGATAAGGTATTTTTAAATTCTTCATAAATAATGGGCACGTTAGGAAATTCTTCCCGAAACTCTGCTAAAGGTGCGTCGAATAAATACACCAAATTTCCGTCCACTTTAGTCCCGTTTCGGAAATAACTTTCAATTAAAAACATTTTTTGCTGATTGCTGTAAACCATTGTGAGCACGAAATAATTATGACTTCTAGAAAGATCTGACGTTTATATGATAATTCCTAACAAGTGCGCCAACTTAAATTTTTAAAACGAAAAAGTCATGGCACACTTGAGGTTTTTTTTTAATGAACATACTATATAAAACGGGTTCAAACATTCCACTATCTCCTCAGTTGTTCAAGAGTTGTTGAGGTTCACGTAAGTATATTTTATTCTTTAACATTGAATTCAAAGGTGAAGCTGCACTGATGAGATATAAATCTCGAAACGCGTCTGCAGATGGCTATTTACTTAATTTTTACATATTTTATGGTTCAGTTTTATAGTTTAAAGTTTTCAAATTCAATTTAGTTTAATTTTCAAGTTAGTCCTGTAGGTAGAAATAAACGATCTTAAGCCAATGTTATTTATCTAATAGTACTAGTAATAACATGCTATTTTTATTTGTATCATTCAATATCCGGCGTGGCACTAGCCAAGGAAGTAGTTGTTTCAATAAGTTATTTGTTTGTAGTCCTAATAAGACTTAATTTTGCAGAGTTACGAAAAGGTTAAATATTCATACATTCAGGCTACTTTCGTCTTTGCTGAATATATAAAATAAATACTTGTGATATATGGATGTGTATAAATTGGATGATAATCTACAAGTGGCGAAATTCTTCTTAAAATTTCAAGCAGGATATCTAAATTCTAAAATGTTGTACCTTGCTTTCTAAATCTTCACAAGGTCCTCAAAGTCTGAATATTCAGATATTTAATATGCGTTATTATTTGGTATTAATTTACAGGAAAACCCGACAATTTCGGTAGTATGACCAGTTTGAAGATTATTTGTCAGTGCAAAAGACAGTATTTCTACCCTTAACACTTCTTAATTAGCTTATTTTCATAAAAAGTACAATCGGCCACGTCGACCCCAGCTTATATCACAGGCAAATTTTGACACAGCGAATTCTGCTTTCTTCGTTATTATTAGTTTGTATTGGATACCACGTGTTAGTGTTTTTGTGTTTCTGTGTTAATTTCGTTTTGTTCTGTTCAATTATAATGGGTATACGTTTAATGAGAACACCGACATGTACACTTCTGTGCAATAAAATTAAGCACACAAAATATGTTACAGTTTAAAGCGGACTTCCTGGTTACGAAAATATGTAAATTTGTCAATTGCCCTAATGTTAAAATGCCGCATCGTTTAGACAACAATTCAAAAATTCGAATTATAACGAAAATAGAAGATGGTTTTTAGTCGTAGTCTTGGTTTTGGCTTTTAGTAAAGGTGTTATTTTCAAGTTATTGTGTTTTATCATTTATTGAAAATGTTACAGACCCGAGTTATACAACTAGAATATTGTAAAAAATACTCATAAGACTTGTGCTTATTTTTTTACATAGAAGTGTACATGGTGTACGGGTGGCAAAAGTATGTTTTCAAAATTGAAGACATCCTTCTACAAATGTTTATCGAAGGCTGAATCAACGACTACGTAAAACCGGTATGTTTGTCCCCAAAAAATGCCAACAGTGCTCGGCTACGGCAAAAGCACAAATTACAACTTGAAGATCAAGTTCTAAGAAGATCCCTCCGCCAGAAAATTAGCTGTTCCCTTGTGTGGACTTCGTCTTTTGACCTAGACATTCGACTTTGATGCTTCCTTATGTGGACACGAAATCCAAATCACAACTTCCATCATCAACTTCGCTGCTTCCCTGCAGACACGACGTTTGATCACATAGAACAAATTGAGCTTCACTACTCTATTGTGAGGCAGGAAGGACACTCATCTACGACAATCCAGACTTTGCATCTGAAGGGTGTTTAAAATTGCGCTGTTTTCTTTAAGAATAAATAAAATATAGATGGCGCACTGAGTTCGTCTATTTATTTCGACATTTAAGTACATTTGGTACACGATTCAACTACGCGTTCAAATTATTAAATTATTTTATGAAAATCAGCGTTCCGTGAAAAGTGTTGTTAGAAAATTACGTGAATTTTATGGTTTATATAATCGTACACCTGACAGCACTATTGGTCGAATTCAAAAATTAGAAAAACCGGTGGAAGGTCAAAAAACTAAAAAATACAGTCGTAGCGGTCGTTCACAAGAAAATATTCACGTGGTTCGTGAAACTGTTACTGAAGCCCCCGAAGTATCATTAGACGACGTTCACAAGTTGGACTTAGTGTATCAACAACATGGCGCATTTTACACAAGGATTTAGCTCTGAAGGCATATAAGGTTCAAATACCACAGGAGCTAAAGCCATTAGATCATTTAAAACGTCGTTCATTTGTCAATTTCATCAATGAACAACCAGCTGATTTTTCTCAAAAAATCATGTTTTCCAATGAGGCACATTTCGAACTTGGTGGCTATGTTAATAACCAAAATTGCCGTATCTGGGGTGAGGAAAATCCACGAATTATTCATAAGAAACCTATGTATCCTAAACGAGTCATTGTTTGGTGTGCATTATGATCAGGTGATGTAATTGGACCTTACATCTTTCAAAATGCTGCTGGTGAAGCTGTAACTGTCAATGGTGATCGATATCGTCGACTGATAACCGAATTTTTGTGGCCTGAAATAATGAATATTGATGTACAGGACATTTGGTTTCCACAGGATGCAGCTACACCTCATTGTGC
Source organism: Ocypus olens (assembly GCA_910593695.2). Classification (NCBI taxonomy): domain Eukaryota; kingdom Metazoa; phylum Arthropoda; class Insecta; order Coleoptera; family Staphylinidae; genus Ocypus; species Ocypus olens. Next base: position 39,001,144 of record OU343058.1, read on the forward strand.
TAATGAAACAATAACTTTATTGCGTACCAAATTTCCTGGACGTTTAAATCAGCAGAAATGGTGATGTTAATTGGCCAGCAAGATCATGTGATTTATTACCTTTGGATTATTTTCTTTGGGGTTACGTGAAAAGCCAGGTCTATAAGAATAATCCACAGTCGATTCCTGAACTTAAGGATGAAATCCCATATAATTAATTATGAGATTCATGAAAAACAGGGCAGCCCGTGAATGGGATGTTGCCAAATGTACATTTCTTTTAAATGGCTCCTAATGCCATAAGAGGCATAATACAACATTTTTGCATCGATATTTTCTATTCAGAATTTTATGTAGAATGTCGCCACTGTAGATTATCCGCCAATTACCACCCGATATTATTACATTTATTGATATTTTATACTATTCTTTATTATAAACCGATAACGTTAATTGTTTTAAACTAACCAGTTGCTCCACAATGTTGTAGTTGTTGAAAAAAACAATATCAAACGTTATTCTACAACGTTATCGCAACAAAAACATCTCGTGTTTAGTTGTAGGTGAACGTTTTTAATACATCTATTATTTAGATCAATGCGTGCGTGAGAGGGTGCTTCTTTTGGGGTGGAATTACCCATTTTCCACAAACGCAATCGATTCCCCTAGACCGACCGGTTTGATTATCGAGGGAAACGAGCACGAGCACGCTTTCATTGACGATCACCATACACTGCACATTTACGCAATATACTTCGAGAATATTTTCAAAATAGGTTACAGCTAGCAAACATCCTTGGGAAATTGATTGGCACGAAAATATCCTCCGAGACCGCAAATATTTATACACCCTATTTCTCTAGACCTGAGGTACTGTTAATCTCAAATGTGGGCTAATTACGGTCATTAAGGGGGAGACGGGAAACCCGTTACCCACAATGCCTCTTACTTACTACCCTAAGTTGCTATGTGTTGTGTAATCCAAGTAAAACACTTAATGCAAAGTAAAACACTAAAATATAACGGTTGCACTTAATTTTATTACTGAATAATTTATGCTTTATGGGGGTATGAGGGTGGTTCGCAAGTGAATCTAAACCAGCAATTCAGATGTATTGAATCACTTCCACTTTTTTTCACACATTGTCTAAATTTCATCGAAATAAAAGCATGTTTTATTAATCTAAATGTGAATATACAGTGCGCATCTAAAGTATGGAATATATTCAGTAAAACCGAAATAAAATATTTTTGGAAAAAAATCTCGAACACGTCGATTTTGTTTTTTACAAATACACATTTTTGCATGAAAGTCCATTTTCAGTCGTCATTTGTTTTTTAGTAATGACGTCATCCATTTTGTTTTTAAATGACAACCCGCTATTTTTGTTCTTGATTTTGAGAGATCTTTTCATTGTCGAACTGGCAGTATAAAAATATTGCCATCTTACATAAGAAATTTTTCGAGTGAATGACAATTGAAGGTGAGAACTTGACATCTAGAGTTTTTGCAAAATGATCTTGTTCCAGCGCTTTTTTTCCAAACAAAAATGATCTTGACCTTCCGTACATATAATATGGTTTCAACAAGATGGCGCAACCCCGCACTATGCGCGTTTTTTTGACAATTGCATTACGAATAGGTGGATTGGCAGATGAGGACCGATAGAATAGCCCTCGAAAGAGATAAATGTACAGAATTAGCCTGGAAAATATTCAAAATGTTCAAAAACAATTTCTACATGTTCGATAAAAAAAAAATGAAAAAAACGCGATTAGTGCGGGAATACGCCGTTTTGCTGAAACCATACTGTATTATAGTATAAAAGGTCAAGATAATTGTTGTTTGGAAAAATTGCTACAAGCGCTGGAACAAGGTCATTTTAAAAAAATTCTGAATATCGGGTTCTTACCTTCAATTGTCATTTACTCGAAAAATTTCTTATGTAAGATGGCAACATTTTTTTCTTCCAGTTCGACAATGAAAAGATCTCTCAAAATCAAGAATAAAAATAGGGGGTTGCCATTTAAAAACAAAATGGCTAACGTCATTACTCAAAAACAAATGACGGCTGAAAATCTACTTTCATGCAAAAATGTGTATTTTTATAAAAAAAAATCGACGTGTTCCAGGATTTTTTCCAAAAATATTTTATTTCGATTTTACTGACTATATTCCATACTTTAGGCGCGCACTGTATAACAAACAAATGTTGATGTGACCTTCATGTAACTTTCTGCGATTTGATGGTACAAAAGGGATTTTTGAGATATTTTGTATATTTATTGATTATTCTTCAAAAACTTGTGGGATTTCGAAATCAACTTCTTTATACGTTTATTCCTGTTTATAAAAATTTGATGTAACTATTATCATTTCATAATTACCAATAAAGTCAAAATGTTTTTTTTTCAAATTTTTCTCGAAAATTTCATTTCATAATTGCGAATGGTCAAAATGTTTCCCTTTTAAAATTTAAGAGTTTTTAAAATATATTTAGTTTTCAAGTTTCACTTGACAATCTGTATTCGTTTTTGAGATACAGATACGCAGACATTTTCTAAAAATGGTCAGAATTGTTTCCAGCGACCTCGAACTGGACACTTTGTATGGAGAAGATAAAAATACGCAGGGTGACTCATGGTATAGCCGAGGTAGCAGAGGTGGTAATACAGAGAGGCGCTGTCATGCCGCCAGCCGTCTCTGCAACCGAGTCTACATATCTGTATTACCATCTCTGCTACCTCGGCCGTAGCATGAGTCAACTCACGAGCGGTCACTGAAAAATAGAATGAAATCTATGGATTTAAAAAAATCATCCATGGTGATGATGTCGAAAATTTTGTGTAAACAAAACTGGTTGAATGATGAAGATTTTACTACTGACGAAATTGACGAGAAATAATATTATGAAAATAAATAGGCAACCGGTATAAATAATATACCTCATACTTCATTTGTCTATCTATAAATACAATCAAATTGAAATTATTATTATTTATTGATAATAGATTCACCAATTTACAATAAAAAAAGTAAAACGGTAACAAAAGTATAAATATAAATTTAAAAAGTTAAAGTGTGGCATTGACTATCATTAACTAAATTAACAAAGCAGAAACTGTTTTCTTAACCAAATGAAAGAAAGGCATTAATTTTCATCGTTATATACAATTTTGGCCTGTTTGAGAGGATTATTTACATGGTAGACTTTTAAACTGCATCTTTGCTTCTATTTACATGCAATAATTCTTATTTCGGTGAACTTTACGATTACAAAATTATCTTACATCATATCCGTGAATGTTAATTTGGTTTTACATCCAAGAAAAATAAATTAAGCAATCTAAACTTTGAGTCTATTGAAGGACAGAAATCCGATGTGAATTTATTTCGACATCAAGACAGCTTGTCTGATTCATTCCGACAAATTCATAAACATCTCAATGTTATCAAAACTTGTTTTAAATAGACTCGTCTAAATATTCTGGATCTACACTGTTCTTTTTACATGATCTTAATAATACTAGAAAAATTATTTTCTTGAAAGTTTTCGAAATCGAAATACGGATGTATCCATTTCTGCGTTGCAAAAAATCAGAATACCAAGTATTTGTTGAACGATTTAAATGAAGTGAACATAGTTTTATAAACTTGACGAAATATATCGATGTTCAAAAATTAAACTTGAAAACGACAAAAACAAACTAAAAATAAGCAATGTGTCCAGGCATGCTAAAACTAATGTTAGAAATATCCGCCTGGAATATTTCATGACAAGCTTCTTGAATTCGACATCTATGTTCCATTGTACCATTAAGGGGTCGTTGTAAGTTAGAAGGTCATGATAATACAGTGATTTGAGGACAAAATAGCTGACGTGGAGAGCGAGCGCTATCTTCGTAGCGTTCTGTAAACCACTTACGGCCGGTTCCATAATATCACATAAAAGTCTCCTTTACGTAAAATGAACTTTTTCGCAAAGAATACTTTAAAGCTGGCTTTTAGTCGCTTGTGTTCCATAATGGTTTACAAAGGGCATATTACATAAAGTGCTCTTGAACGAAATATATTTCTGTTGGTATCACTGAAATACCGCGAAAAATTCAGTCAAATATCCGAAAGTGCGCCGTTAACGGATTTTGAGAAAAAGTTACGGCCTGCTGTAACGAACCCTGTAGTACTGGACAAGGAGGCGTACTACTGAAATAGCGACCAACGTTAAAGTGGAAACGTAGGCGAGGAAGAAGCAAAATCGGAGCGTGAAAGATCACGAAAAGGGGCAACGCCTTTTAGATCTAGAAATTCCAATTAAGGAGGCAGAATTAAAGAAATTAATATAAAAAAATAAATTACTGTTGACAAATGTATAATTTATTCAAATACCTATCTCTAACAAAAAACAACTACTGTTACGTACATATTATAGTCTAGCAAAATGTTCTTCAATAAGCAAAATTCTCACATTTTGTCGGAGAGCAGCAATGGCATTCTGATTATGTTGATTTTGCTCTGGTTCATCTTCATTTTGTTCAACATTGTCAAAGCAATCATCGGGAAAGTTATTATGTTGTGCAATACAGGCAGTTGCTATGATTAAAATCATTGTAGTCGTCACATTCAGCCGTACTCCTAATGATAAAATAGGAAATCTCCTTTTCCATACTCAATGTTGTCTTTCAACAACGTTACGTGATGGAATGATAGACTCATTGTAGAGATTTTCCGCTGCCGTTTCTGTTAGTTGCAATTTTGTCATCAAATAGGGTTTAATAGCATATCCTCTCATCACCAATTAATAAGTGTTGCCCAAATAGACCATTTTCAAATTGCTCTTTGAGCCTGCTGTTGTTAAAAATGGTTTCGTCATGACATGTGCCAGGCCATCGTGCAACTATGTTACGAATTTTCAAGTTTGTATCAGACACTATCGGTACATTTAATGCAAAGTACCCTTTTCTTCAACGAAATATCTCTGCATCCTCACCTCCAGGAGATTGAATTTTTATTAAAGTGTAGTCTATTACACCTATAACGCCAGGAAAACTTGCTGCTCTATAAAAATCTTCCGCTGCCCTCTGTCTCGATATGATTTCATACATATTAATGTATTGTGGTAAATAAATAAAGATGCGATGGCATAGGATACGCTTTTTACAATTCTACAGGCTGATGTTTTAGAAATACCCACAAAGTCGCCTGCTGCAATCAGCATGCTTCCTTGTAGCTTAAAATCTCAACGCCAAGAGCAGTCTTGTAATTGGTAGTATGCGTCCTCCTTTATAAAACAAAAATCAGTGCTAGTACTGTGGGTTTAGTTAGATGAAACCGATCAAAAAATTCAACATCGTCACATTTATTAAAACAATCCTCTCTGTTTCTATATTTTTTGGGGCCGTTGTAAAAATATAAATATTTCCTCTTCTGATGATGAGCTTGAACTTGAACTTTCCATACTTTCCATTTTAGACACACACTGACACGAGCTGTTAACTAAATGTGAGGTTATGTTCGCAATAAATTCGACTTTGGAATGCATAATGAACGAAATTCGGGCCTTTACGGTTAAGGAGACTTTTCGTTAAAGATGTGTTTAAAAATCAATTATGGAACAGTTTTTATGAAGTAAAGGCGCCTTTTGTGTTTAAAAAAAACTTTAATCAAATTATGGAACCGGCCGTTACATATTGTCATTTACACAGGCTGTAAAATGTTCTCAATATACGAATTCGCGTTTATACTTCTCTCTATAGAAACTGACACGAGCTGTTAACTAAATGTGAGGTTATGTTCGCAATAAATATCGCCCTCCAAATCATAACTCCTTTTAGATATAAATAAAGTAATTATGTTTTTCTACGTCCGTTAAAAAATGTACAGTTTTTTTCATTAATTTGCGTTCATAAAATATGTGTTTTCTGAAGCCTTCCGGAAGCGTGAAAAAAAGTGCCATAACGGTTCATTTTTTCACCCTTTTGCGTGAAAAAAAGTGCCGTAGCGGTTCATTTTTTAACGCTATTAAAAAATCGTTTGCACAAAGTGTGTCATGAACACTTCGCAACACGCCGCGAGTTCTGCCGATAAATGTCAAACATTCGTTTCCGATCAAGTAAACTTAATGATTATTATTATGTTTATCATTTAAAAGTATTATTACTTATAAAAATTGATTAAGGTTTTACTGAATTTATTTAAAGTTACGGACGTAGAAAAAAATTTGTATGAAACTCGAGAGTAAAGCAACTTTTTTTCACTTGTAGGAAATTGCCGCACTCGCCCGCGGCTCGTGCAGCAATCTTTCCTACTCGTGAAAAAAAGTATTACTTTACTCACTTGTTGCATAAATAACTATTCTTAAATCAGCCTGTACGGCACTAGAGACCAAACCAGGGGGTGTTCACTCCATACGAGTTTTTGGTGCCATATCTCAGTACTACGATCAAACGTATGGCGGCGCTGTCTCCAGGTTTTTAATAGTTTGCCTAAAAACAATGCCTGCATTTTAAGGTTTGCATATTGGCTTTGTTTTGTAAACATAACAACATAATTATTTAGTACACGTGTTTCGTTCATTCTACTGTTCTGTGCAGTTTTGTGTTTAATTAAAGACAACATTGATTCCCTTGAATTTAGTGATTATATTATTTAATTGGTTTTTTAGATTTTTTTTAAATTTATATAAATTCTCATCAACTTACTGTAGGAACATTACTGTCACTCATAAAATGGAATTGTTGTTTATGTGCCTGGATGTGACGATAGGATGTTGTGCAGAATGGTGTTTTGCTTCAAGATAAGGAAATATTAAGTTATGGGTCACTAATATTTTAAATCCAAAGTTAAAATTAAAACGTCACAAAGAGACATTTATAGAACTCATCAAGTATAATATGTTAATGTTGTTTATACTGGAAGCTTCTACTTTACGTTATACATTTTATATAATAAATAAAATTAGTTGTGGTTTCAATATAGTTCATTTTTCAATACAGTTTAAATAAAATACCATTACTTTGTTTGTAAAACATAAAATTTTTATTTTCGTGACTATAGTTTAGGCAATTGTAACTTGCCTTTATCGAAAATTACGAAGCTGCCGAAATTCATGAAAATGAAAATTTTCGTACTTTTACAAAATAATAGTGTTATAAAAATATTTTAAAATTAGCGCCATTTTATCCCAACCAATAAAATCCACGATCAAATTGTAGGTGGCGCTAAATTTGGTACTAACACTTTTCCCCAATTCTATTGCTTGAGTTGGCAATCTTAATTAATCGTTTATCTATGGACCAAACTCTACCAGAAATTTATGAAGAAATATAGTATTGCATCCCAAAATATCTGGTTCAACTCAGAATGTCTCCGACATTTTCCCACAGTACGTGTGTCTCCAAAACTCAAACATTAGAAACAGCCATCAGACAGAAAACAGGAACCAAAATGCCAATAGAATCTGATATACTTAATGAACTTGTTCTAGAAAATATTAGTAGAAGGGCTGAAGTACTCGGTCGATGGCCCGATACGATAATTTTCAATATATTTAATTCTATCAACATATCGCAGGTAGCTTTGTAAAAATTTCGTAGGTACCCAAGTGAAACAAAAATTGACGTTTATAATAGACATTGTGGTGTCCGCATTTTGACGATGTGTGTGGTGTAATCATTTATTATCATATTGATCATGATTTCGTAAGTGACATGCAATGCATATTTAAATAGGACAGACCGTATAATTATTTCAAGTAAAACTCTTGAATACATGTCTTTACTGATATGGTTGATGGTGGAAGCCATTACTTTGTGATACATTTTGATTCAGGAATTCAGGAACTTTTCAATAAAATACTCTTTGTTGGTATCACACACATTTCTTTACGATTAAAAATATTAAAGTCATTATGTTCATATTATTATTGTTCAATGATTAAATTAAAATAAAATTTACAAAATACGTAACCTCCAAATCCTTTTCGATCATTTTTCCGATTACTGCTCGGGTTCAAGCACACGGTGCTCGGAGAAAACTTACGCGAGGTTGTTAATACTTCGCAGAAGCCGTTATTGGGTTTTTTCTACAGGCAACATCTGAAGGAAAGTCTCTCGTTTTACTGTGCCAGGAAATAAGTGCGCCGGTCGACAACGTTTAAACGTCAAATGCCGGGCCGCTAGGAGCCGGTCACGGTAAGCAAATTTCGCCACCGTTCGGCGACTCGATTTTTGTGCGTGGATAAGTTAGGGACTCGCATGGAAATCGGTGAAAACAGACGCGGTGTTATTAAAACTTCGGGGAACCTGTTTTTGGCCTTTTTGGTACGGTAAATTCGAAGGCAACTCTCAATTAAGTGGAAAATACATTGTAATGTCAAACAAATTTTCGGGCGGCTTCTATTGGTCGACGCGGCGTCTCATCTGATTGGCCGTGAAGTCTCACCTGCTTGGCTCATTACTTTTACAGCCTAGGCATAAATAAGCATTTGTAAAGCTTAGTCCGCATAAGTCAGTCCGAAGTTCATGTATATACAGTAGACTGTGCCAAAAAAAATCGATGAATTTTTATTTCGCTCTTCTTCTGGAATATAAATCCCCGTTCAAATTTATTCCCAAAATTTGAAGCAAATCGGTCAATAATTATAGGTGCATCAAGCCAAAAACGTGGAAAAACCCATGAATTTGGTATCACATTAACTAGGATCACATTAAAGGGATGATTCTAACCTTTTTAGAACTTAAAGATTCACTCTATTTCGACTAAACGCAACCGAATTATGGAACTCTGAATTAGCCATTTTTTGTGCATTTTCAAGTCGTGAGGTTTTTTACTCGAGTAGCGATTATCATAACTGATGGCCGATTTTCTCTTAAATTACCAATTCAATTAATGATACGTGATATTAGACTACGTTAAAATAGCGTATGACTCAACACAAACCTAAAAATATGAAGTTATTGAAGTTGAAATTTGAAATTACGGTTTTAAGGCTTAGAAAAATGGTTGTTTTTGTCAATATATCTATACGAAAGTGGATGTGGCGACTAAAACGCATTAAATACTTTGTGTTTGAATGTATTAATGTGTCCCTAGTATTCAACCATTCCGTTATTGTAGAATTGTCCTCAATAATTGAGGAAAAACTACAAGAAACACGTTTTTGATGCACCTCTAAATATTGACAGATTTGCTTCAAATTTTGGAAACCCAAATGAATTTGAACGGGGAATGATATTCTAGAAGAAGAGCTAAATAAAAAAATATCGATTTTTTTAGCACAGTGTGTTTCAAATTCGAGGCTCTCCGTGGGGATCTCGCTTATTAGAAGAGATAGATGATATGTTTAAATTTGACATTTTTGCAGATTGATAATCAGTTGAAAAATAATAATTCAAACATTTTGTTTTGTTAATAGTTGGCATAAGATTTTTCCTCGTAACAAGTTTTGTTTATTTTGAACCATTATCAACTTCCCTTATTCTTGTGGACGCCACATTTATTTTTTATCACGTCTGAATGCTCATTTTTTGTGATGACAACAATATAACACAACATACATTTACTGTCATAAATGAACAAATAATCGTTTAAAACACTTTTAACAATCTATGTAGCGCTTATTAAAAAATCAAACGTGCCATGACATTTGAAATAATTAAAAATTTGAATAACTCTTTGTAAAACATTAAAATTCTTTATGAATAAAAAAGTCATTCGATAATTCAGAATAGCAAGATATGTAACGTATTTATAATTCTGCAAACAGAAATACAGTTTTGGATAGTCAAAAATATTTACAGATGTATCCAGAAAGAAGGCAACCCCTTCGAACAATTTTTGTGTAAATGGATTATTTAAGACGATATAAAATTAAATATTCTTAATAAATAAAATAATATGCAAATCAATACTAATAACCATAATATCAATATGAAGATTATTAATTATAATTTATGTTCAAATGACAAAAAAACAGTTTTCATGAATGCGCAATTGAGCGCATTTTAACATGATTTATTTCCCTATAAACACTTATTTTGGGAAACATGTCAAAAGCGTCCACAATCCCATCTCTGAGTGGTTTAATATTCTTAGTATGATAATAAACTATATTTTTAACAAAACGCCAAAAACAAAATATACAAGACTTTCAAATAGGGCCTATTAAATTTCCGCTATAAATACCTGCCCAAACATTTATTCCAAAACGGCCTTCAACTTCGGACTTGGATTTTCTGGATAATGTTCATTATTATGATGAAATAGGCTACTATTTGTAAATTTGCATTCATCTGTCCAAATAAAGTTTACAAAAAAATGATCATCTTCATTGCACTTTTGTAGCAACCAATTACAAAATGCAAGCCGTTTTGAATTGCCACCAGACGCAAGTGTGGGCCCAAATGAATTCTATTTGGTTAATAATTGAATTTATTTAAAATTCTCCATACTTGCGGCAAATTTAATTCAGCTATTTTGCAGCAGGAGTTTTATGGTCTTTGATATTCGTAAAATATGTTTTGTAAGTAAATGTTAAAATTAAATAATTCAGATAAATTTAGTATTACCGTTTACAAAATATCAGTATAATTAAATGGAATTTTTTTTTATTTGGTAGCATTAATATCTATTTCATAATACTCGTTTTTATTGATATTTTTTATTTGGACGTCATTAATTATTACTCCCTCTGTCCCATAATACTTGATAGTTTTCTCCTTTTTTCTTGTCCCATATTACTGGATATGTTTCTTTAAAATTAATTTTCAAGTTAGTATATTTTTATTCAAGAGTTGTTAATTTTTCAAAAATGATAGTTCTATTACATAAGTACATCAATAGAAATAGTATTTGTGAAAATAAAACTTTTTATTTATTTAAAACAGAATGAGCATTTGCTAATACTTCTGCTTTTACTTCTAAAGATACAGGTAACGTGCCATTGTTGATTTGACGATCCTTGGCCATAGGTGGTTGCTTGTAATTATTTTCTCCATAGACTTTGATGGTTTTAATCATACAATCTTGAAGAGAAAAAATATTTAATGTATCACGAGGCATGTTATTAAAAGATTGTGTAACAAATTTGATAATATCATCAATAGTAGATAGCTCGAAAATATCCCAAACTCAAGATATTCATATCGGGACTATTAGGTAATAACGACTTTTTTGCTTAGTTAGATAGAACCATTTTTCATCAATATGAACCATTTTACCTTTTTGAGTAAACTATCCAGTGATGTGGGACAACAGTTTTCGGATTGTTTGACCTTTTATGAAATAATGATGAAATAAAGGAAGAAGATATGGTTATATTTATGGTAAATGATTTTTTTTTTATAAAGAAGTATGATCAATTAAACTCATTAGAAAAAAAATATAACAAGATTTATTATTATCTTTTTCTAGCATAAATATTAAGTTAAAACCAACATAACGGGCGTAATTGGATTCAGAAAAACAATATCTAATATTAGAAAATTAGAAAAGTATATGCAGCCATTTTAAAATTAAAAGTTTGGCAATGAAGTTGATTTTGGAAAAAATATATAATAACCATCATTTTATAGTATTTAAACAGCATTGACTTTATTTTTTAGTTCATTCAAATCGGTCGATAAATAACAAAGTTATGGCGTTGGGCGTTTTTTTTTTAAATCAAACACACGGTGTATGAAGGGAGATAAATGCGTGATTTTTCCTAAGGTGCCTAATTTTAATGTTATTAAAAGATTATTAATATTAATTCGTACCTTCATCAACATCTACGCCCCCTTTTATTTCTGTCTAAGATTGCAGCATCATAAAAATGCTATCCATGACCCATTAAAAAAGTATAATATAAAATTTAAAAAAAGTAATAATGCCGATTATTAATGTAGTGACATATTTATAAACAGAACGTAAAATAGTAATTGTTTACGCTGATAATGACCTTCAAAGGTCAAACTGTGAGTAATTAAATTGGCATTGATCGTCGATTCCTTCTAAAATTAACCAACGCATATCCATTGTTATGTGGCAATCGTCATCGCCTACGGCCAGTCAAAAAAGTATCTCCGCTAAACCAGTGCAAATGATACATTTTTGTCGGAGTTCCGGGTAATTGTGCATGGACCGCTCGTCTCTGACGCTGCACGTCACTGTCCAGGAATAGCTTTAATATGCCTGAGATGCGTTACGGATGAGTAATTGCGATATAATTATGTTTATATACACATATACACACTGGCAACAAGGAATGTCTGCGAGATTGTGTCAGAATGTGTTTTTGTAGTTGAAATTAAAAACTTGCAATGACCGGAAAATTAAATGTTTGTTCTGTTATTTAATAATATAGAATTGTGTTACATTTATTTATAAAACGTAATAGTAATAACTTTTTTCACCATGAAAAGGATGAATAATTTAGTTAAATAATCAATTTTAATCATTTAATTTGTGTAACTAATACATATCCCTATCCAGTTAAGGTGATTTGCGTCAGTGGTCAATTAAATACAAATCGGCATTTACCGCCCCACTTTATTATAGGTATTTTCAGAAAAATGTAATGTATCTCACTATTATTCATTTTTGGCAGAAATATACCGGGTGTACAAAACGGACTCACCCTTTCAGTTTCTTTTTATTATTTGAGATATAAATTTAAAATTTACTAGGGTTATCCTGAAAGCAAATTGGAGTTATCCTTATGTTTTAAGGTCTGCCAATTATGTTCGACTCCTTGATCACACGGTATAATAGATTGAATTTCCAACAGGTTCAAGATGATTATTAGAACATCTATTATAATTTTGTTTGCTCTTTTATATTTTTATTATTTCTTGTTATTTGTACTAAGACACATCGTTGTTGCCAAAACTTGGCTTACAGATAATTTTAATATATATATAAATCATCTTTATTAAAGAATTCATACATTTAGTATATGATATAATCTTGCTTAACTATAATAATTAAATGTGTAAAGATTCTTTATTGGCTATCGACCCGGGGTTAATTTTAATATTTATTTCGTCTTTCTATTATTTACCAAGTTCCACATAAATACATTTGGGTAGGTTTAAAAAAAACATAAGCCTAACATGTTTCCAGTTAAAAAAAAATTGTTAAAAAAATGTGGAATTATAATTCACTAGCATGTGTGGACCAAACTTTAAATCAAAAGTGGTTTATTTTATTTTTCTATAAGTCTACGATACGAAACAAAACATATTAGTGCGGTCACGGCCACGTAGATGCAAGATTAATTTTGGAGAAAAGAATAACACTTGCCGTTTTCTTTTCAAACAAATAATTGATTTGTATGGAAAATTACGTCCTGAATCCGTAAATTAAAAACCATTCCATTTGTACTTGAAAAATTGATGTCGCTTCCGGTAAAACCGAAAGTGCAACCAAATTCTTGGAAGACTATTAAACTCAAATTTGCTTCTAGTATAACCCTACTAAATTTCACACTGATATCTCAAGTAATAAAAAAAATCTAGGGGTGAGCCTGGTTTGTGTTATACCCAGTATAACGAAATTATAAATAATTATTTTTTTCTAGCTAAAGTGTGAATTTGTGAAAGTTACTATTTATTTAAACAAAATTAAAAAAAATTAAAAATAAATTAATTTAAAAAAAAAGATTTTTTTTCATGTACCGATGTATAATTTGTTATTTTCCATTTTTAATATTTCAGTTTTCGTTTAGGATTTTTTCTTTTTACATTTTTCATTTTATATTTTGCATTTTTCATTCTTAATTTTTCATTTTTCATTTTCTATTTTTAATTTTTTATTTTTCATTCTTTATTTTACATTTTTCAATTTTAATTTTTAATTTTTAATTTTTTATTTTTTATTTTTTATTTTTTATTTTTTATTTTTTATTTTTTATTTTTAATTTTTTATTTTTAATTTTTAATTTTTAATTTTTAATTTTTAATTTTTAATTTTTAATTTTTAATTTTTAATTTTTAATTTTTAATTTTTAATTTTCAATTTTTAATTTTTAATTTTTAATTTTTAATTTTTAATTTTAATTTTAATTTTTATTTTTATTTCTTTTATTTTTTGAAGGCCAGTTGTATCCTATGCGATCCCTAAAAGTTAATTTTGCAAAGAAAATAATATTTTTTAGGCACATTTTTTCATTTGGCTCCCTTAATGAGATAACATTTTCTCAAAATGCGAATTTACGTTTTCCCCTGTTTCTGATCACTTTCGGGATACGAAGTACGAGAAAGTATTTTGATCGTGAAAATTTTTTCCAAAATTTGTTTACGGAAATATTCGTTTTGGTGTCCCTACAAGCAATTTCAACAATTTCTGGAAAAAAAAATTGCGTCTGTGTGTGTGTATGTGCTGTGTGGTGTCTGTGTATGCTGTGTGGTGTCTCTCTCTGTGTGTGTGTGTGTGTGTGTGTGTTCGTGTGTGCGTGTGTGCGTGTGTGCGCGCGCGCCCTTTTTGAGCTTTCTGAAATGAAATATTTTTTTACTTTCTCTATATCCGGTGTATATCAAAAACTAATAGAGCAATTGTTATGAAATTTTGAACATAAACCTTATTTAATAATCCATAGGACTGAAAAGCGTTTGGTAAAATTTCGTACACCGGAAGTGGGCGTTTACCTTAACTGTTTTTTGTTTTTTCCAATATTTTTTTTAAATATGAGAAATATCAGATAATATTTTAAACAACTATAGACGACATCGAAATGAACATCTTTGGTTTGAAAATATTTTTTATAAAATCAATAGTTTTCGGGAAATTTTTTTTTTTTTTTAATTTTTGGTTTATAATTATGCGATAATAGTTACAGCAACTTTATTCAAATTTATCCAATATGAACAACTTATAAAGAATACGTTTTTTCGAAACCTCTTTAGTTTTTGAGTAAACTGAGTTTTTGAATTTGGAGTATAATTTTTCCAAAATAAGTAATTGTGGAGGCTTTCACTTCGTGATACATTTTGAATAATTCAAATCGGAGAAAGTAACATGATGGCCACCAGGGGCTGCTCGTTATATTATAGAGCCAAGGAGCCATGGCACTATCTGTAGTTTCAAGCTAAGCAAGAATTTTCGCCAGTTACTTTGGTCTAGGAAGATAAATCGTTCTTTCTTCCTTCAAAAAAGGAAGGGGGGGGGGGGGTGTATATTGTATAGGTGATTCTACCATCAACATGTTCCACGAGCCGCCACTGGTTATAATTGTTCGTTATTAAACATGCATTTTTTAATTGCGTTCAAAATTAAGCATTTTCTAAAATAAATAAAAATATTGAAAATTGTTTAAAAATTCTGAAATAATACTACACAACTCCTTAATTATTATATTTTGAGAATATAATCAACTTCTTAAATTACAACAATATTTTAATGGGTTATAACTGTTCGTAGATAAACATGCATTTTTTAATTGCGTTCAAAATTGAGTATTTTCTAAAATAAATAAAAAATAGTAGAAATTATTTAAAAAATTTGAAATAATTCTACACAACTCCCAAATTATTATATTTTAAAAATATAATCAACTTCTTACGGTCCTCCTGAAGTGTATAATTAGCAATGTTTCTAACGTTCTACATATTATCTCGACCTCCGTGTTAAAATTCGACCAGTTTTTAATCTGCCTCTGGCGATTGAAGATAATCAAAATATTCGTTTTTTTTCTCTCGTCCAGAACGAGATAATAATTTATTATCACCAATCCGCGGCGTACCGGTTGATAACAATTCAGTCTGCAGTTCGCGGTCGCGAAGAATGTGTTCTGGTTCGGAATATTTATTTTTCGGAAGTTTTAGTGCCCGTTGTGTCGTGATACATCTTCAGGATTTGTGTGCGTGTTAGTGTTTGTGTTCTTCCATTAATCCGAGGGAAGCAAAGAATCATCATTTAGGTTACATCTTAACCGCCAAAACGCCTCGAAAGGATATTCCTCTTTTGTAAGTTTTTATTTTATTGCATTTCTTTCTTTCACCGAAAGTGAAATAAAGTATTGTAGATTTAGAAAATTTCAAGTGTCTGGCAATTGCTTTTTCAATTGCGTTTAAAATTGAGCATTTTCTAAAATAAATAAAAAACAGTAGAAATTGTTAAAAATTCTGAAATAATTCTATAAAACTCCCAAGTTATTCTATTTTAAGAATATAATCAACGTCTTAAATTCTAATAATTTTTTAATGGGTTATAACTGTTCGTTGGTAAACATGCATTTTTTTAACTGCGTTCAAAATGGAGCATTTTCTAAAATAAATAGTAGTAGTATAACAGTTTATTGTACTCGAGATACATCGATATACAACAGGCCATCGACCGAAAAAATAAATAATTTTTTTTTTTTAATATTCTGAAATAATTCTATGTAACTCTCAAACCATTGTATTTTAAGAATATAACCGACTTCTTAAATTCCAATCATTTTTTAGTGGGTTATAACTATTGGTTGTTAAACTTGCATTTTTTAATTGCGTTCAAAATTAAGCATTTTCTAAAATAAATAAAAAATAATAGAAATTGTTTAAAAATTCTGAAATAATTTCATACAACTCCCAAATTATTGTATTTTAAGAATATAATTAACTTCTTAAATTCCAATAATTTTTTAACGGGTTATAACTGTTCGTTGTTAAACTTGCATTTTTTTAATTGCGTTCAAACTTGAGCATTTTCTAAAATAAATAAAAAATAATAGAAATTGTTTAAAAATTCTGAAATAATTTCATACAACTTCCAAATTATTGTATTTTAAGAATATAATGAACTTAAATTCCAATAATTTTTCAATGGGTTATAACTGTTCGTTGTTAAACATGCATTTTTAATTGCGTTCAAAATTGAGCATTTTATAAAATAAATAAAAAAATAGTAGAAATTGTTTAAAAATTCTGAAATAATTATACAGGGTGCGTAAAAAGTATCGCACCAAATGAGATTATATGGAAACGGTTTGACATTCAGACTTGACATTTACTAGGTTTAAATTAGATATAAATACCCACATTTTAAGATGAGTTTCATTTGTTTCACACGACTTGCTTTTTGTCAGAGGCCGCCATGTTGAATTTTTCTAAATAGCATCCTAGGTTTTTTTGGTATTGTTTGAAAGGTTATTTAATTAGAAGTACAACGTGGTATAAAATTAGCATGTTTATTCTGAAATAACGACAAAAATAAATAATTTAAAACAAAAATGAAATGTTAACTATTGTTAAACCAAATTGTACCAAAAAAAGGAGATTAAATAAATCTGCAAGTCTTGCACCCAGATGTATGATTTCAACAAGATGGTGCTCCACCGCATTTCGGTCATGAAGTTCGAGAATTCTTAAATCATAATTTCGCAGGGCAATGGATTGGACGGAGGGGTGCAATTGAATGGCCACCTAGGTCTCCAGACCTGACACCTTTGGACTTTTCTTCTGGGGATATTTAAAAAGTGTTGTGTATCGAAATAGGCCAACAACATTAGATGAATTAGAAGCTCAAATTGAGAGTTGCAATAACAAACATTCCTCCGGCATATCTGCATAATACACTCGGCGCTTTTCTTGATAGACTTTCTTATTGTCGAGAAGTGAATGGACAACAATTATTTGAGCACCTATTGTGATTTTATTAGGTTTCTTTTTGATTTCATTTTTGTTTTAAATTATTTATTTTCGACGTTATATTAGAATAAACATGCTAATGTTATACCACGTTGTACTTCTAATTAAATAACCTTTCAAATAATACCAAAAAAACCTAAGATGCTATTTAGAAAAATTCAACATGGCGGCCTCTGACAAAAAGCAAGTCATGTGAAACAAATGGAACTCATCTTAAAATATGGGTATTTATATCTAATTTAAACCTACTAAATATCAAATCTAAATGTCAAACCGTTTCCATATAATCCCATTTGGTGCGATATTTTCTACGCACCCTGTATACAACTCCAAAATAATTATATTTTAAGAACATAAGCAACTTTTTGAATTCCAATATTTTTTAATGGGTTATAACCAGGGGCGGCTCGTTATATAGAGTAGCACTACCTGTAGTTTTAAGCAAGAATTTTTAATTAATTCTTAAAACACTTCTTCGTCAATTATTTCTTTCTTCAAAAAAGGAGCGGGAAGGGTATATTGTATAAGTGGCTCTACCATCAACATGTTCCACGAGCCGCCACTGATGGCCACATCACCATTTTTTACTTTAAAAGTAAGACCTCAAATTTTTAGGATTAGTAGAGGATATGACAAACTTTTATATTTTTTTCAAAAATTTTGGAACCCCCTGCGGTTCTAGAGCGCGTTATTTGGCAACGGTTGTAAGACATATTTTGTGGTGCTGTTTCACCCCCTATTTTTAATTTAAATGAACGTAAAGGTCAAGGTCCCAAGGAACATCTTGACAAGATTTGTAGGGGCATATTTTTTGATTTGGTGGTGCGTTTTCGAGGTATGATTTTTTATATTTCCCACAAATTCTCCACCCCTTTAAGAAAGCATACAAAAAATACTCCCTTTTATCGTTTTTTCACAAATTTTTGGAAGGTAAGCCAGATGCAGGATCATCTTCTCTAAACTTATTTGTGATCCATTGTCTTTTAACTCGACATTCCCGTGGCTCCTAAGGCGGTGCGAAAGGAAAACAATTTTATTAAACTTAGAGTCAAAATCAAGTCGAAAACATATACAAAATTTGTACATAAAGTGCATATTTTTAATAACATTAATTTTCCCCATGCCAAACTACGCAAAGCGATTTAAAATAATTATTTCTTTTTTTTCGTCTCCTTCCGCAGAGCTGAGAGAGGTGACGTGTTTAGGCAATGTGGTGGTTATGAAATGACAGGGATTGAGCAAATTTGATCGTCCCAATGTTTTTCCCCGTGGCCCTTAGGTCCTTCTCAAGAAATTACAGAAGAAAATTCGCCCAGCCTTCGAGGTACATCCTCGTCAATTTAAAACTATTCTATCCTCTCCACAAAAGACCTCTCTATTACATTATTCTTATAATTTTTCTTGATATCTTTAATCGTTTGCGAGTTATGAATTTTTTAATGTGTCAATATTCTTAATTTTGCATGAGAAATTTGAGTGAAAATCACAAGACATGGATTCGGCTGAAATTTTAACCAAAGATACATCTTACCAGACAAGTCATGCGACAAGTATTTCATCTCTGGGGGCCGCTGTCACGGTACACCTGCCTTAAAAGTGAGAGGTTCATGAGTATCTCTCGGGAGTCGTCATGCCTTCAGTTGTGACTTCAGAGTCATAAGTCACTTCGAGAATCGACTCTTTTCAGTCGACTTTTCACTCAAAAAACATTCATTTCGCCCACCTTTAGTATACACTCAAAAATTCAAATCTTTTGACACCCCAGCAAATTAGAGAAATTTTATCGTCAGCACCGGAAGATAGATACTTATTTACAAACGTATATGGGTGTAACAGCAATAAATAGGAAGTGAAAATATTATCTAATATATTCTGTAACAAGGTTAGAATGGAAATTCGATGCGAGTGGAATATTCTGAGCGCGAGCCGCGAGGCGAGCGCGAGGAACCACGAGCATCAGAATTTCCATTCTTACCGAGTATCAAACTATACTTTCCCCTCGACCTGATAAAATAGACTAATAAAGTAATGAACACAAAGAACTTACGTTTTATTATTACGTTTGTGGTTATGTTTATAGTATTTTGACAATTGTGATATCCAAGGCTAATTGTTTTATTCGCAATGGATTGAGAATATTCATTCCATTACTTGTTATGGAATGAATTACATGCAAAACGTGTTTTGTACATGAAAATGTTATAATGTGCACATTATTTAATTCTACGGGCAGCATTAATGGGGTACATTTAACACTCAATTTCTTAAACACGCAAATGCTTATTAAACACGCACACGCATTTGCGTGTTTAATATGGTTATTAAATACGCTAATTCGCGTTTTAATTCACTGAACGCGATTTATGATAATATTTTGTTTACCCTGTGTAATACTGATTTTATTTTTTTTTCAATTGTAATTGTAATTACAACTTTCATTTCGATTTTAATTTTGATTTTGTTTTTTATTTTTTTTATTTTGATTTTAATTTTCGTGAACAAAGTATAGTGTACAACTCGCATATAATGGCTATTAATCACTCAAACGATTTGCTCCACTCGCCTACGGCTCGTTCCGCAAACATCGTTCTCGTGATTTTTACGATGGTCGTGGAGAATGTGTTTTTCCACAGTAGGTTGGAGTGATTTTTGGAATTATGTGTGCTTGCTGTCGACAATATTTGATCAACGTCGACGTTTCCTATGTATAAGTAAATTTGGAAACTTGGCATGAGAAGTGCCGAATATTTAAAATTACCAAACTCAAACTTTTACAGTGTCATTGTCTTTGAAGATCATCTGCGATAATTTTTGTGGACGCTGGAGCTGATATTACAGCGTTGAAATCATATGGGGTTGGCCCTCAACTACTGTAGCAGAGGGTTACATAGATCATTGCTCAAATAGTGCATTGGGTTGAAAATACTAACAAAAACGAAGACAACAAGGACAACCAGACCAATCTTAAAATGCCGAAATAGCAAATTTGAATTTTGGTAATAATGATCAAACAAAATTCAATAATTGTCTTGATAACTGTGCAAACAGTTTTTTTCGCATCTTATTAAATAATATAAACGTTGTTAAATCGTTTTTGATTGAGAAAGTTGTCCATTATTCAGCCGAATCATTTTCTCCACAGGTGACATCCAATCAAATGATAGCGGTTTCATTACCCAACAGGTGACGTCCAATCAAATGATAGCGGTTTCATTGTCCAGCAGTTTAGTTGTTACTATGGTTACGATTCGTTTTTGTCAGCGAACTGCCGCAATTTCCAAATAGAAAAATAATTCGTTTTTAATACAAACAGAAAAATCTTTAGATAATTATTTAATATGATGCGAAAATGTATAGTATTAAACTCGTGAACAAGTTGGCCATTGCCACTCGGGTGAATTGCAAACTTCATGCCCAACTTTCTCACTCGTTTAATAATATACTATAACACTTCTAATACGAAATACTTACCCTCAAATCAAGCAAAAGTCGAGGTCCGAAATTTGGGTAAATATATGTCCTTCAATAATTGTGAAAACTGTTTCAATTCAACTATGCAATTCGTTTTATAAACTTATTAAACACTTGCTCCGCTGGTGACTAAAGTAAACATTGTGGCTAAAGTGCGGTTAATAAAACTTTTTGCATTATATGCTATTAAGAGCATAAAGCTATTTACAGAAAACAAATAATCAAAACGATAAAAAGCGTGTTTATTTACAATTTGAATTTTTTTTTTTCGCGAGTGAATAATATGTTATAAATTAAAACAATTTAAAGGTCCACATTTTTATTAGAAAACACATTTCTAAAAATATGTATGCTACAATATCCGATGAAATATGTGTTACATTTGTCCTTCAAATTTTCCATATGTTCAAAAATCTATTCACTCATCCCAGTTTGAAACTGTGCCAACTAAACACCATCTGGATTTTTCAGACAACAAACGTTTAAAAATCCCCAATGGCGTAATAAAGCATCACCGTTGGAATTAAAGTCAAGACCATCACCGCGTGTAGGTATTAATCGCCGGCACTTGTTAGCGAGGATATACCAATTGACTTTGCACGAAAATGTCCTATTTATCATTATGAAACACTTCATCATCCCGTGATGTCATCTGGCACGTATTCATTTAACGGCATGTATTCGAAACTTCCTAAACACGAGACAGTGGAATACAGTTGCATGCAATATTAGTCACCTGTTGTACTAGACATTTTCACCTTAACATAATTTTCCACGTTAATCAGTTACGGTAGAGATTTTGTCTACAGCAACAGGTGAATAATGAAATAAAGTTGCTGAATCATCTCTGGTTTCTGTAATTAGAAATCATGGTGAACGATTTGAGAGAGCGCCGCTAGAATCAGAATTAGTTACCCTTGTTGCAGTACCAGGACAGTTCATTAACTCAAGTGGCCAATCACCGGCAGACTAAACAAATCATGCCGGACATTCGACCCCGCATGGTACAAATCACCAGACTGATCAGCGATTTCATATTGTAATATTGTAATTCAAGTCATGCGTGGATATGTGTGCATGTCATGAGTTTCATGATTTCGTTAAAAAGATAATTGATAACTCATGCTAGCATGAATCTGGGGTTTAAGCTGCTATTGTTGTGTAATGAAGAGGGTACGTATCATTAATAATTCAGTAGTTTTTCATTCAAATTTTGCAAAAGTATTAAACATTTTACGTGAAATCTGAAAAAAAAATGAGTGCATTTATGTATTTTTTTTTCCCTTACATTCTATGTATTTTGTATGCACAGACATACTGGGTGTTGAATCGCTTTGGTAAAACAAGAATTTAGCATGTATGTCGTTTCAAGTTTTCCCTATCATTTTAGAGCAAAGTACAAAAGTAAAATAAAAATACTATCGATGTGCTGTCAGAGAGGGGAAATGGTGAAACAACAATTTGACATGTATGTCGTTTCCAGTTTTCCCTATTACATATTTTAGACCCAAGTACAAGAGTAAAATAAAAATACTATCGATGTGCTGCCAGAGAGGGGAAATGGTGAAAATATGGTTTTCAATACATGTAAAAATAGCAGTAGCCATGACATCGTGAACAACTGAAACTGGTACTTTTACAAGCAATTTAACTTGCTTATTTTAAGCAGTGACAGCTCGTGGAACTTGTTGATGGTAGAGCCACTTATACAATATACCCCCTCCCCCTCCTTTTTTGAAGAAAGAAAGAAAGATTTATCTTCCTAAATCAAAGTAACTGGCGAAAAAGTTATAATAGTTGAAAATTCTTGCTGAGCTTGAAACCACAAGTAGTACCATGGCTCCTTGGATCTATATAACGAGCCGCCCCTGCATTCAATACACCAAGCGAAGAATTTGCATTTTCGTAACGAACCGAGCGTAGAGTTAAGAAAATTTGTCAAAATTTCCGGCTGTTGAAAAAAATATAAAAACAATTGCCATCGACTTGAAACTTTTCAAATGTATTTAAAACCTATTCTAAATTATGATTATGTAAAAATCCATTCAATGCTCCAACCGTAGATTATGAATTTTCTTAACGAACCGAACGTAGAGTTAAGAAAATTTGTAAAATTTTCCGGCTGTTGAAAAAAATATAAAAACAATTGCCATCGACTTGAAACTTTTCAAATTTACTTAAAACCTAATCTAAATTATGATTATGTAAAAATCCATTCAATGCTCCAACCGTAGATTTTGAATTTTCGTAACGAACCGAGCGTAGAGTTAAGAAAATTTGTAAACATTTCCTGCTGTTTAAAAAAATATAAAAACTATTGCCATCGACTTGAAACTTTTCAAATGTACTTAAAATATATTCTAAATTATGATTATGTACAAATCCATTCAATGCTCCAACCGTAGATTTTGAATTTTTGTAACGAACCGAGCGTAGAGTTAAGAAAATTTGTAAACATTTCCTGCTGTTTAAAAAAATATAAAAACTATTGCCATCGACTTGAAACTTTTCAAATGTACTTAAAATATATTCTAAATTATGATTATGTAAAAATCCATTCAATGCCCCAACCGAAGATTTTTAATTTTCCTAACGAACCGAACGTAGAGTTAAGAGAATTTGTAAAAAAAATCCTGCTGTTGAAAAAAATATAAAAACAATTGCCATCGACTTGAAACTTTTCAAATGAACTTAAAATTGATTCTAAATTAAGATTATGTAAAAATCCATTCAATGCTCCAACCGTAGATTTTGAATGTTCGTAAAAAACCGAGCGTAGAGTTTAGAAAATTTGTAAACATTTCCTGCTGTTGAAAAAAATATAAAAACAATTGCCATCGACTTGAAACTTTTCAAATGACCTTAAAATTGATTCTAAATTAAGATTATGTAAAAATCCATTCAATGCTCCAACCGTAGATTTTGAATGTTCGTAAAAAACCGAGCGTAGAGTTTAGAAAATTTGTAAACATTTCCTGCTGTTTAAAAAAATATAAAAACTATTGCCATCGACTTGAAACTTTTCAAATGTACTTAAAATATATTCTAAATTATGATTATGTAAAAATCCAGTCAATGCTCCAACCGTAGATTTTGAATTTTCGTAACTAACCGAGCGTAGAGTTAAGAGAATTTGTAAAAATTTCCGGCTGTTGAAAAAAATATAAAAACAATTGCCATCGACTTGAAACTTTTCAAATGTACTTTAAATATATTCTAAATTATGATTATGTAAAAATCCATTCAATGCCCCAACCGAAGATTTTTAATTTTCCTAACGAACCGAACGTAGAGTTAAGAGAATTTGTAAAAAAAATCCTGCTGTTGAAAAAAATATAAAAACAATTGCCATCGACTTGAAACTTTTCAAATGAACTTAAAATTGATTCTAAATTAAGATTATGTAAAAATCCATTCAATGCTCCAACCGTAGATTTTGAATTTTCGTAACAAACCGAGCGTAGAGTTAAGAAAATTTGTAAACATTTCCTGCTGTTTAAAAAAATATAAAAACTATTGCCATCGACTTGAAACTTTTCAAATGTACTTAAAATATATTCTAAATTATGATTATGTAAAAATCCATTCAATGCCCCAACCGAAGATTTTTAATTTTCCTAACGAACCGAACGTAGAGTTAAGAGAATTTGTAAAAAAAATCCTGCTGTTGAAAAAAATATAAAAACAATTGCCATCGACTTGAAACTTTTCAAATGAACTTAAAATTGATTCTAAATTAAGATTATGTAAAAATCCATTCAATGCTCCAACCGTAGATTTTGAATGTTCGTAAAAAACCGAGCGTAGAGTTTAGAAAATTTGTAAACATTTCCTGCTGTTGAAAAAAATATAAAAACAATTGTCATCGACTTGAAACTTTTCAATTGTACTTAAAATATATTGTAAATTATGATTATGTAAAAATCCATTCAATGCTCCAACCGTAGATTTTGAATTTTCGTAACGAACCGAACGTAGAGTTAAGAAAATTTGTTAAAATTTCCGGCTGTTGAAAAAAAAAATAAAAACAATTGCCATCGATTTGAAACTTTTCAAATGTACCTAAAATATATTCTAAATTATGATTATGTGAAAATTCATTCAATGCTCCAACCGTATATTTTGAATTTTCGTAACGAACCGAGCATAGAGTTAAGAAAAATTGTAAAAATTTCCGGCTGTTGAAAAATATTTAAAAACAATTTCCATCGACTTAAAACTTTTCAAATTTACTTAAAACCTATTCTAAATTATGATTATGTAAAAATCCATTCAATGCTCCAACCGTAGATTTTGAATTTTCGTAACGAACCGAACGTAGAGTTAAGAAAATTTGTTAAAATTTCCGGCTGTTGAAAAAAAAATAAAAACAATTGCCATCGATTTGAAACTTTTCAAATGTACCTTAAATATATTCTAAATTATGATTTTTGAATTTTCGTAACGAACCGAGCATAGAGTTAAGAGAATTTGTAAAAATTTCCGGCTGTTGAAAAAAATATAAAAACAATTGCCATCGACTTAAAACTTTTCAAATGTACTTAAAACCTAATCTAAATTATGATTATGTAATAATCCATTCAATACTCCAACCGTAGATTTTGCATTTTCGTAACGAACCGAGCGTAGAGTTAAGAGAATTGTAAACATTTCCGGCTGTTGAAAAAAATATAAAAACAATTGCCATCGACTTGAAACTTTTCAAATTTACTTAAAACCTATTCTAAATTATGATTATGTAAAAATCCATTCAATGCTCCAACCGTAGATTTTGAATTTTCGTAACGAACCGAGCGTAGAGTTAAGAGAATTTGTAAAAATTTCCGGCTGTTGAAAAAATACAAAAACAATTGCCATCGACTTGAAACTTTTCAAATGTACTTAAAATATATTCTAAATTATGATTATGTAAAAATCCATTTAATGCTCCAACCGCAGATTTTTAATTTTCGTAACTAACCGAGCGTAGAGTTAAGAAAATTTGTAAACATTTCCCGCTGTTGAAAAAAATATAAAAACAATTGCCATCGACTTGAAACTTTTCAAATTTACTTAGAACCTAATCTAAATTATGATTATGTAAAAATCCTTTCAATACTCCAACCGTAGATTTTGAATTTTCGTAACAAACCGAGCGTAGAGTTAGGAAAATTTGTAAACATTTCCTGCTGTTGATAAAAATATAAAAACAATTGCCATCGACTTGAAACTTTTCAATTGTACTTAAAATATATTCTAAATTATGATTTTGTAAAAATCCATTCAATGCTCCAACCGTAGATTTTGAATTTTCGTAAATAACCGAGCGTAGAGTTAAGAGAATTTGTAAAAATTTCCGGCTGTTGAAAAAAATATAAAAACAATTGCCATCGACTTGAAACTTTTCAAATGTACTTAAAATATATTCTAGATTGTGATTATGTAAAAATCCATTTAATGCTCCAACCGCAGATTTTTAATTTTCGTAACTAACCGAGCGTAGAGTTAAGAAAATTTGTAAACATTTCCCGCTGTTGAAAAAAATATAAAAACAATTGCCATCGACTTGAAACTTTTCAAATTTACTTAGAACCTAATCTAAATTATGATTATGTAAAAATCCTTTCAATACTCCAACCGTAGATTTTGAATTTTCGTAACAAACCGAGCGTAGAGTTAGGAAAATTTGTAAACATTTCCTGCTGTTGATAAAAATATAAAAACAATTGCCATCGACTTGAAACTTTTCAATTGTACTTAAAATATATTCTAAATTATGATTTTGTAAAAATCCATTCAATGCTCCAACCGTAGATTTTGAATTTTCGTAAATAACCGAGCGTAGAGTTAAGAGAATTTGTAAAAATTTCCGGCTGTTGAAAAAATACAAAAACAATTGCCATCGACTTGAAACTTTTCAAATGTACTTAAAATATATTCTAAATTATGATTATGTAAAAATCCATTTAATGCTCCAACCGCAGATTTTTAATTTTCGTAACTAACCGAGCGTAGAGTTAAGAAAATTTGTAAACATTTCCCGCTGTTGAAAAAAATATAAAAACAATTGCCATCGACTTGAAACTTTTCAAATTTACTTAGAACCTAATCTAAATTATGATTATGTAAAAATCCTTTCAATACTCCAACCGTAGATTTTGAATTTTCGTAACAAACCGAGCGTAGAGTTAGGAAAATTTGTAAACATTTCCTGCTGTTGATAAAAATATAAAAACAATTGCCATCGACTTGAAACTTTTCAATTGTACTTAAAATATATTCTAAATTATGATTTTGTAAAAATCCATTCAATGCTCCAACCGTAGATTTTGAATTTTCGTAAATAACCGAGCGTAGAGTTAAGAGAATTTGTAAAAATTTCCGGCTGTTGAAAAAAATATAAAAACAATTGCCATCGACTTGAAACTTTTCAAATGTACTTAAAATATATTCTAGATTGTGATTATGTAAAAATCCACTTAGTCAGTGGCGGCTCGTGGAACATGTTGATGGTAGAGCCGCTTATACAATATACCCCTCCTTCTTTTTTGAAGAAAGAAGGAACGATTTATCTTCCCAGACCAAAATAACAGGCGAAAAAGTGTTTTAAGAATTAATTAAAAATTCTTGCTGACCTTGAAACCACAGGTAGTGCCATGGCTCCTTGGCTCTATAGTATAATATATTTTATTGCAAATTTGGATTCTGCATAAATTTCTTTTCAATGAAAATAATTTTATAATTTTAAGATTATACGACTTTCGGTCATACCGCAAGTCAACACCAACTTCCTTATTTTAAGGACAACAATCATTTCATAATTATAGACAAAAAAAATCATTTTTGAATTTTCTTGCGGAAATCAAAACTTACGAAAAACTTTTATTAACAAAAAATGTCGCTTTCTTTGTTGCCTTCAATATTTGTGTAAATGTTTCTCTTATCGAAAAAAAAAACGTTGAAGGTAAACACCCACTTCCGATGCATGAAATTTCACTAAAACTCTGTAAATCCTTTGGAATGTCAAATAAAGCTGATGCTCAGTTTGGTTTGAAAATATTTATTAGTTTTTGAGATACGGCGTTTTTCGAAAACTTCTCTGGTGACCTCAAATCGGAAATTTCCGTTGAAATTTCGAATTCGAAAACAGTACTTTTTGTACGAAGAAAGTAAACATATTTTTTAGCCCTGATAGTAAATAGTTATTTTTTATACAAGACGATAAAATAATATATTATCGATGAGCGGAAATGTTAATTAATTTCGCGAGTCGATAATGATATTTTATCGTCGTGTGTAAAATTCAATTTTTTTCTATAGCAGATTTTAAAGGCAGAGGCACAATATTTTTTATTAGAAACGTCAAAATTAATTTTAATTATTTTTTCCGCAAAAGTCGGCGAAATGCGTATGGCATTTCTCTTTTTGTCCGGGGCGACGCGACGCGACAAAAAGACAAGAGCAGGCTCTGGCCACCCTGACAGTTATAAAAAAACAAATTGTAATAGTTACATATGTACGTATTAATAATTCACTGTTTCATATCGTGAATTTCTGCCGCTGGTCGACTGGCTTCGTGGCCACGCCCACGTGGCAAAAACTAAAGTACTTTATCTACCCTTGTTAATAAAGTATTACTTTATCTACTCTTACGTGTAAAATGGCACTTGATCTACTATTTCGAGTTGATAAAAGCATACTTTAACATGTGCTATAGAAAAAATATATATTCAGTATTGTTATTCAAATACTAAACGTATTTTTACTGTCACTACAAACTACAAAATCAGAAGAGCTGCAAAGCGGAAAATTTCACAAACAATGTATAAAAATGAATGAAAATGATTTTAAAAATTCTACCAATAAATATACGGGGTGTCCCACCGAAACCGCACATTAAAACTATATGGACTTCAACGCATGTTTTCTGCCACGACAAGAACCGGAAGAGCTGCGAAGCTGAAAATTTCACAAAAACATTCATGGGGAAGATTTTGAAATTTTCAATAAAAAAGAAACAATTTAAACATTTCATAACTATAGATAAAAAATAATAATTTTTGAATTTGCTTGCGCAAATCAAAAATTAACGGAAAAATTTTATAAACAAGAGATGTTGGTCTCTTTGTCGCCTTCAAAATTTGTGTAAATATTGTTCTAATATTTTTCGTAATTAAAAAAAATATCGGAAAAAAAAACAAAAAACGTTTAAGGTAAACACCCACTTCCGGTGCACGAAACTTCACCAAAAGCTTGTCAATCCTTTGGAATGTTACATAAAGCTTATGCTTAAGGTTAGTTTGAAAATATCTATCAGTTTTTGAGATATGGCGTTTCTCAAAAAATGGTCGAAATCTACTCTGGCGACCTTAAAACGGATATTTCCGTTGAAATTTCGAATTCGGAAACAGCACTTCTCGTAATTTATATTGTGTGTGAATGTGTGTGTGTATGTGTGTGTGCGCGCGCGTGTGTGTGTGTGTGTGTGTGTGTGTGTGTGTGTGTGTGTGTGTGTGTGTGTGCGTGCGTGCCTGTGTGTCTGTGTGTGTGTCTGTCTGTGCGCGCTGTATCTCAAAAACTAATAGAGCAATTGATATGAAACTTTGAACATCCGTCTTATTTGATAATCTGAAGAACTGAAACTTGATGGTATCTTTTTTTTCGCTTTCATGGCTTATTTTCAATTTAAATCATATTTTAAATGTACATCGAGAGGATGTAACTGACGTTTAAAACGTCAAAATTCTGAAAGATGGAAAAATTATACTTCAAATTCAAAAACTTAGTTTACTCAAAAACTAATTTCGAAAAAACTTATTCTTTATAAGTTGTTCATTTTAGCATTCTCTATAATTATTATTCACATAAATTTGCTGTACCTATTATCGTTTTATAATTATAAACCAAAAATTTAAAAAAAAAGTAATATAATAAATTTTTTTCTCGAATAAAAATGATTTTATGAAAAATCATTTCTTTGTTGTCTTTAATGTTTGTTTAAATGTTTTTGTGATATTTTTCATATTTAAGAAAATATTGGCAAAAAACAAAAAACGGTTAAGGTAAACACCCACTTCCGGTGTACGAAATTTTACCAAAAGCTTTTCAGTTCTTCAGAATTATCAAATAAGACGGATGTTCAAAGTTTTATATCAATTGCTGTATTAGTTTTTGAGATACAGCGCGCACAGACAGACACACACATACCACAGACACCATTTTTTTCCAGATTTTTTTGAAATGGTATCTAGGGACCTCAAAACGGATATTTCCGTAAAAAAAAATTTGATAAAAATCACGATCACAATACTTTCTCGTACTTCGTAACGGTGAAAGTAAAAATGTTAATTTGGTGATTATGCATGAAAAGTAATTTTTAAGATATTTTAGATATTTATCGATTTTTCAAAAACTAGTGGGATTTCAAAAAAACCTACTCTTTATAAGTTGTTCATTATGGAATTTTCTACAATTTTTGTTATGATGTTAGTTTGATGGAACTCATCATTTATAGACCAAAAAAGTTAGTTTTTTTAAATTTTTAATTTTCTCTTAAAAATCAAAGTGTTTGTGAAATACATTTATTAACACAAGATATGCAATTTCTTGTTATCTTCATCATTTGTATTAAGATTTTTGTAATATTTATCATATTTAAAAAGTTTTGGAAGAAAATAAAAACACGTTTAAGGTAAACTTTTTCAGTTACTCGGATTGACAAATAAAGCTTATTTTTAATTATTTTTTTTCAATTCATGAATTCGTTTGAGAGACAGCTCTCACATAGAGATAAATAGACTCACATTTACACAACCACACAACACAAATTCCCGATCACAATACTTTCCTGCACTTAGTTTGGAGATTTTCGAAATGTTATCAAACGTTTCTCGGATTGACAAACGAAGCTTACGTTCAAAATTTCATTTCAATACCTCTATTAGTTTTTGAGATACTCCGCACACGGGCATACACACAGCCATACAACTGGAAAGTTTTGTTGAAATTTTAAATTCAAAAACTGCCACTATCACAATACTTTCCCGTACATACTATGGAGAAAGGTAAAAACCTCAATCAAACAGAAAATAAAAACTATAGTTGAATTTTTTTGATATTGGACGTCATGACAAATTTGGTGGAATATTTAGAATCCACCGCTGAAATGTTTGTATGGATGGTACAAACATAATTATATTCAACAGAGAAAGGAGCCCTCTCTCAGGGCGAGCTTCGCTGTCTTATCCTTATGTGATTTTGCTATGCAAATCTGCGACGGCATGCAATACTTAGAAGCTAAAAGACTTATACACAGGGATTTAACAGCGAAAAACGTCTTGGTTTTCTCTAAGAATAAAACTAAAATATCAGATTTCGGTTTAAGCAAGGCTTTAGGGCAAAGAAAGGAGTAAGCCTTAATCTGCCGATCGCCTGGTGTGCCCCGGACTGTATCAGATACATTAGGCTAGTGCCATCTGGGCGTTCGGTGTTACCCTGTGCGAGATGTTCTCGTTCTCGGGCGGCCCTTATAGGTCAACAAATTTAAAGGTAATCGACCAGCCCAAGATTCTGATTGTTGCCCTTGGGGTCATTATGCTTTGATGTTGGACTGTTGGAGGCACGAGGCCGATAGTAGGCCGAGGTTTTTTGGATCAATTGCCGGCCATAGCAAATCCAAACCAAAATGGGATCTAGAAAAGGGCCACATTTTCTACCTTTTCGAACGGGGGATGTGATTGCGGTTTTGGATAAGAAATATTTTTAACACTTGCATAACTGTAAAATGATGTTATAAGAAATCTATCGTTTGCCTTAGCTTTCATTACTTCTACTGGGCGAAGAGTTGCAGCATCCATTTTCCTCAAAAGCATATAATCTTTGTCTGGCACGGAACAACATTAGAGCATTCGGCGTATAACCAGTGGAAGCTGTGACCGTTTCATTGAGTACGGCTTTAATTTGTGGCAGAACTGCTTCTATTTCACTATTTAAGAAACTGCGCATGAGTTTGAATAGTGCCCTTATAACCCTTTCCACTTGGCCATTACCTCTGGAAACTCCTGTAGCCATAAGGTGTAACTCGACCCCTCGCTCCTATAATAATAATAATAATAATATTTCTTCCTTGGTACATTTAGGATCATCTCTATTCATGCTTGGGTAACGTTTTTGAATTTAATTAATAAGGAATTTCATGAATTTAACATACCACGACCTGCAAATATTTTAATTACAATTCTAAACTCAAAATCGAACAAAATAAGTATTTGGTAACAATCTATTCGCATTAATTTTCTCTTCGTATTGATGCTATGTATTATTATTTTGTTGCGTGGATCTGGCGACCTGAAATTCATATTAATTCCGTATGTTTCACGTTAAAAATTGCCACATGGTATTCATTAATTTCATTATTATTTAAGAAAACAAAAATGTTATTAATTAATTTGGAATGTGAAATTTAAATTATTAGTCACTCCTTGAAGTAAGACTGCTTCTAAATAAGCGTGTGCTATTTGAAACAATTTAAAGAGTGAGGAAGTAATCGTCCCAGAAATAATTAAGGCACATATATTTACATAAATTTAGGAGGCCAACGTAATTGCTGGATTTAGGTCGTGTATATTTGCTATACATTATTGTATACACTTTATCACACCCATTGTTCTAAAAAGTTGCACGTACTGAATTCATTTTAACTTTAATGGCCATATGTTATTGACGTCGAAACTGTGATTATCCGCTATAATTATTCAAATCAATAATATAAAAATATTGCACTGTTGATTCCATTTCCAAAATAAATGTATGAGCCTTATACAGGGTGGCCCATCAATCACAGAAGGGTTTGAACTCATGCTAACTTCTTTGATAATTCAGGTAATTTTAAATAAAACAACTTTCGACGTGTTATACCACTATTTATTGCATAATACACACAAACGCAATGTTATATAGGTATTACAGACAAAATACTGGCACAGTTACAGTTTCGACCTTTGCAGGTCATTATCAATGCATTATGTATGCAACGAAACTGTTGATATGTCAGTATTGTGTATAATACCAATTAAACATTACGTTTGTGTGTATTATGTAATAAATAGTGGTATGAAGCGTCGAAAGTTGTTTCATTTAAAGCTACCAAAAAATGGACTATGAAATAGTAACTGTCGCAACCATCATATTCTTTGATTTATATATTTCTATTTATATTTTTTTAATAATAAAATACAGTCTGTGGATTTGTTTACACCATTTATGAAAAATGATAAATTCGGCCATTTTCGGCTTTACAAAGACGTGCTCTTTCTACGGCATTTTCGATAACAACCGTTAAAGTTTGTGGCTGACGAGCCGTTATCTAGTTTTCACGACCATCCTTGAAAGAATGCAGACCTGCCCCTTGAGTGTTGCACATCTGCGAAAGGGGCGCGCATTCTTTCAAGGAAGAAAGGGCCGGGGTGCGGGTGTTGTACCCGTTTGAAAATATGTTTTTTGTATCATTCGATGTATATAGCTTGAAGGGAAAAGTCGTCCCAAATACACACAGTTTCAAAAAGTTTACATTGAGTAAAATGGTTATTCTGCATGAATATTTATTGTCCTTCTATCCTCTAATTCTATTATGGGTACAGCTGTGCAGCAAGTGGCTCCATCTTGCTGAAAACACATATTGTGCCCATCTTCTATTACAGGACGTACAAAATCTTCGATCAAGGACCGATTTTCGCCATTGTTATTTTCGAAGAAGTATGGTCCGATGTTATTTTGTGAGGGTACACCACATCAGAAGAGTATGCAATTGACGCTCGTGAAGAGCCTTTGGATGTTCGGACACTTAAAATTCGACAATTCTGTTTTTTGGCAGAACCGTTGAGGTAGAAGAGGCTCACTTCGGACAGAATTAATTAAACTGTGAATGAATTCATTTTCTTTTCTGGCTAACAGTTGAAAGTGGATTACAAAATTCTACATATCACTGATGGTCTGCTGGTGTTATTTCCCGTGCTAGTAAGATCTTAAACGGAAAGAAGTGTTTTAAAATGCGTTGCAGTAACGTTCGAGACATATTTTGCTCGGCGGATTAGAGATGGGCAAAATGACCCATTTCCATTTCTGTGATCTGCTTCACCACATCTGACTCAGTTAAAAAAAGTCGACTAAGTGAGTCAGCTTTTTTGAGTTGCATATCTCAGTTTCGAGCGAGTGATCCATCATCTTCACCAGCTCCATCAGTTACATGTTAAGAATAATTCTAATTTGAAAATTCTAAAGGCAAAATAAAGATCATCGCTTTATAATTTCACCATTATCAATATTTATCTGCTTCACTAGATCTGATTCATTGGAAAGAGTCGACTCGTCGACTGGGTGAGTCACCTCAATCTTTAAACCTAGCAATGAGCGAATATAGAAAGTCCTTGCTTTATTATTTCACCATTCTATACTAGGACCCTTACTTTTTTTAATTTACATCAATGATTTACCAAATGTGTTGATTCTTCTGTTATATTGTATGCAGACGATATAACTTGCAATAACAAGTCACATGACCTTCAAATTGCACTAACCAATAGTGAAACATCAAATACAAATATCTTGGAGTGGTTCGTTTCTAATAAATTATCATTAAATTCTGACAAAACAGTCAACGTAATTTTTACCCTCAAAAAGGACAGCGAAGTGTCATATTCAAAATTTCTAGGAATAACATTAGATAGTAAATTAAATTGGCATGAACACGGAAATAATACTGTAGATAAATTATGTAAAGTTATCTATTTATTACGTCACTTACAGAACTATCTCCCGCAGTCGGCTACAAGACCTGCGTATTTTGTACTATTTCATACACATATCACATATGGAGTATTAACTTGGGGCCACTCTACCATTAGCAACATACTGTTTGGTCTCCAGCGACGTGCAATTCAGGCAATTCTTTCTCTCGGTTTCACAGATGACTGTAAGCAAGCTTTCATTCATCTCAAAATACTTACATTACCAAGTATATATATACTAGAATGCATAATGTATGTTAAAGGGAATATTTCTTCAAACGTTACAAATTCCCAAATTCACGATCATCATACTCGTCAAAAAACCAATATATGTCTAAAATCGTTGCGGGTGATGAAATGTAGAAACGGTATAAATTACTATGGACCCAAATTGTACAATGCACTACCAGATGCTCTCAAATTGCTTGCTGATCACCAACTTAAAAGTAGACTCAAAGAGTATCTACAAAATAAGGCATTTTATGATGTTCGCGACTGCTTAACTAATAATTTTACGGATTTTATAATTTAACACCAGTTTTATCAATTTTATCAATTTTATGAATTTTACCAATTTTATATCTACACTGATTTTAACAATTTTATTTTTACATTTTTACATTTTGTAATGTTTTGTCTTTTAGATTTGTAATTATTTATATTTTAGAGATGTGTTATCTCGCGATATACGTATTTTACTTCTATATTTAATTTTGTATGTATCCACTTTTTGTATTAACTTGTGACCTGTGTAAACTTTGTATTAACACTAATAAAGCATAAAGCATAAAACCATTATAAATCTTTAAAAACAAAAGTCGGGACTGAGTTATAGCCCTAAAAGACCTTTATATTTTAAATTAAGTCACTTGACTCGCCAAGCCGCTTCACTGAATTGACTCTCAGAGTCGACTCACTGAGGAGCTATCCATCTCTACGGCGGATCATCTCCGAGTCGACGTTCCTGGTTCCTCTTCGATACTCTCTTGCACAAGATAAATATATTTGTTGTCCTGGCTGAAGATAATATTCCCTATCGCGGAAGGTGCAACCAATCAACAGATAATTGCTACTGAGGGAGTAACTCTTACATAAAATGTCGACAATATTTTCGTCGCGTTTTAATAATTATTATTGATTTTCGAAATAAATTTTATAAATTCGGCACGCTGCTGTGTGTGCACGGTCGTGAATTTTTCGGGGGTAATACCACAAGAGGCTTAATTTGGCCGGATAAATTTTATTTGTTTGCACGAGCCATTGAATCGACACAAATTTCGAGAATGAATTGAGATGGAAAAATCCATGTGCGCTTTAACGCGAGTGGATTTTGCCTAATCTCAATTCATTCAAGAAATTTGCGATGAAATGACGATAAAAATTTATCCTGTCGAAATTATAACCTCGAGGTTAGGAAACCAATAACAGCTGATCGTTAATTGACCGGGTGCACTTATTTCTGACACACATAGAAGGGAAGACGCCAAATACTCTAATATATAAATGTTTATTTCACACTATTAGAACATGATAGAACAATATGGATATTAAATACAATGGAATTCTGCAATTCACGCATCGCATCAGCGCTAATCGCACGCTTGCGACATCTCGAGGCCGAAGTACGAAATGCAATTCTGTCAGTGTCACCGGCTTTAATATCGAATGTACGAAACTAAATCTATAAGTAGTGAAAAGACAATATTTACCTCCCTGGCACAAGGGTCGGAATGACAATTGTGAACAATTTTTCACGCAGAAGCGTGTCCGAAACGGATTTCAATTATATTTCACTGCAGAGGCATTCAGAACTGACACGAACGGCCACTCTTCAACTGAAGTTAGCTGTTTACTAAAATTGTTAATATAAAGATCGTTGTCATGGTGAAGGTAAATAAATTTTTAACCATTTGCAAATTTTTTTGTCCGCCGTTTTAAATGCACCTTTTTATACGTGAGCTGTATTATCGATAGTAAATTTCCTGACCGGAAAATCTTTAAAAAATATTCATAATCAAAGAACTTATTAGCATTTCACACACCTCCGTGACTTATGGGCCATTTTGTATTATTACAAATTTAAATTCCGTCCTAGTTGCATTCGTCTTTCATTGGGTCTTGACGGTAATGTACCGATTGATTTTGTTCTTAAATACAATGAATCAATCATAAAATATAAGAGTTTTCAACTCTTTTAGAAATTCATCTTTAGTATTGTTAAATAGCATCCTCTCTTAATGAACTTTGTTGAGATTTTTAATGATTGGGTTCTTAATTTTATTCTATCAGGTCGTAAAATCCACGCAATAGAATTGTACTTAGTTTAACTTTGATGTAGGCCTAGCCAAGCTTAAAGAGTTTAGTTACACCAACATACTCTGCACATTAACCCACAGACAAAATACCAAAAGTTGAATGGGCACTTATAAATTTTGTCATAATTTTCTATTGGCAACGGTTAACCAAATGTTCTCTTTGTATCCAGTGTCAATAAATTGGTAGTGAATTACAATATTACTCGGTCATGTAGTGTTACCTAAATATTTAGTTTCTGAAGAGAATTTAATTAAAATAAACACTGGTTAGAATTCACTTTCTTCGCAATTTATTTAGTATGTGTAGATGTACATTTAGAGCACTTAATGCTCAGTGTTACTTATTCATATTCAGTGACGTATTCTGCACAAATATATTACATTTACAATGATCCCCATAAAATAAGGTAAATACGTATTTATGAGCAATAGTAAACGTAAAATTGATAAGTCATGATCCTAAAGGTATTTTCTGTATATTGGATCAACTGATAGGACTTGAATATCGAATAACTTCGTGAACTTTGCCGGTGGGCTTTCGGCAATTTATTTTTGTAATAAATGTATCTTTCGTAGTTAAATTTTTCATATTATCTTATTCAACAGTGACATTAAAAATATACCTATATACAACTCATTATCTCAAAAAATTAACTTGCATGATTATTTTATTGGGCTCCTCAATTGTACTATTATTTGTCGTTATTTTCGAAACGGAATTAGCATCTGTTGTGTTGTATTTATTTTTTTTTACTTTCTTCGTTACTAAGTACAAGAAAGTATTGTGTTCGTGAAAAATGTTTCAAAATTTTTATTAACGGAAATATTTCCACAGAGCAGATTTTTATTTCTGGATTTTTTTTTTGTGAGTGTGCATGCGCTTTCTCTCAAAAACTAATGCAGCAATTAACACTAAACTTAGAACATAAGACTTATTTGACAATCCAAAGAACTAACAAGCTTTTGGTCACATTTCGTACACCGGAAGTATACAGAAGTGGGTGTTAAACCTTAACCGTTTTTTGTTTTTTTTTTTCAATAATTTTTTAAATATGCAAAATATTACAGAAACATTTAAACAAAAACGTCAAACCCACGGTTAAGATAGTCAAAATGCCCTTATTCCTGGATTTTTTTATTTATCCGATAAGGCGGTCTTTTGGGGTGTAAAAATAAGGTGTATGGTCACCCTCCCTCTGGGAGTTTTTTTTTTAACACGATTTTTTTTACTGATGGACGAGTAAATAAAAAAATCATGAAAATAGTCTACCCAATTACCTTCAAGGTCATTTAGACGCTAAAAAAATCAAAAACAGTAATTGGTGATTTTTTTCGAGTGAAAAACAAAATTTTTTCATTGTTTTGATGCGTAAAACGAAATGCTCCAAAAATTTTAAAATACGATATTTAAGTTACAAAGATGAAATAAAAACCAAAATGTCCGCTTCCGCCTGTTGAAAACGAAAATGTTGACATACAGGGTATTTCAGAGCTCTGGGAACGGTCAATCACGTGCTTATT
The DNA here is from genome assembly GCA_910593695.2 of Ocypus olens. Taxonomy (NCBI): domain Eukaryota; kingdom Metazoa; phylum Arthropoda; class Insecta; order Coleoptera; family Staphylinidae; genus Ocypus; species Ocypus olens. The sequence goes on from OU343058.1 coordinate 39,039,797, forward strand.
TTTCAAAAGTTCGAAAAATGACCATGCATTTCAACAAATCTTCAAATATTTCGAAAACGGCAAACAATAGGTATAGGGAGTATTGAAGTAACTCACCTTTATTTGCTCCATATAATTCAAAATTGACAAAAAATACAGGGTGTTCCATTTAAAAAAAACATAAGTTTGGTCTGTAAGTTTGTTATGAGACACCCTGTATAAATTTAAATATTTTTAGGGCGTGCAGCTCACTATTATACACAACTTCTGTATAAAACATTTTTCGAAATTTTGAAAAATAAGCACGTGATTGACCGTTCCCAGAGCTCTGAAACACCCTGTATATGGGACGTTCCGCGTCAACCGGATCAGCTTTACGACGAAAATTGAGGACTGGATAAAAAATCTCCCTTGGCCGGAAAAATTACTTCAATATATCTATTTTATGCCATGTGGGATTTTAGAAGAATCCAATATGGCGGCCTTAAAATGCTTAAAATTACTGTTTTATCTTCAAGAAAACACAAACTAATTTATTAATCTGTTCTGTACAAAAACTTGTATGACCAAAAAATTATTTTACAATCTGAAAATTTGTATGTACCTACTTTAAGAATGTACTAAAAAAAAACTCGGCGGCTCCAATATGACGGCTTCAAAACTCAAAAATAGCAAAAAAACGGTTGTCATTGTTTTCCACGATAAATCAAATAATTGCCGAAATTTTGCTCATGGACATATGTTTTTAAAGTAGAAATACAAGTCAGACAAAAAAAGCATGCCGACTCCAATATGGCGGTATAGTAGTGTCGCTGTCTGTCACGTTCGTATAAATTTCATTGTAAAATCTTTTGTATTTTATTTTCTTACAAAAAATCTGTTTATTTGTCTGTAGTTCCATAAGATAGAAATATTTAAAAAAATAAAAATTAAGAAAATAAAAAAAAAGAATGCAGACTCTTAAATCAAATTTTACAGACAGCCCTCTGAAACGCAAAGAGCTTCCGAAAAACATGAAAATTTAGAAGGTCTAAAATAAAGATTTTTCTACAATAAAAAAATTAAACAAAATTGAGCAATTACTTCATTAACTACAGAAAACAATGACAAAACCCGTTTGTTGCCTTTTTCGAGTTTTGGTAACGCCATATTGGAGTCGCTATGCTTTTCTTGTCTGATTTGTATTTCTACTTTAAAATCATATGTCCGTGAGCAAAATTTGGGCAATTATTTGATTTATCCCGGAAAACAATGACATAAAAGGTTTTTGCTGTTTTTGAGTTTTAGAGCCGCCATCTTGGAGTCGCCATGTTTTTTTTGTAGTTTCTTAAAGTAGGTTCATTAATAATACAAATTTTCAGATTGTAAAAGAATTTTGAGGTCATACAAGTTTTTGCATTATAAAATAGATATTTTGAAGTAATTTTTCCGGCGAAGGGAGATTTTTTAGCTAGTCCTCAATTTTGGTCGTCAAGTTGATACGTTTGATGCGGAACGCCCCATATTCCGGGTGACCCATGGATTTGTAAAAGCCCCATAACTTATTTGCTATTTGAGATATCGACTTCTATTTTTCATGAACTGGTACCCACACCTATTCTAAATATTTTGAAAATATGTTTGTTTTTGTACAGGGTGTCCTAGTATAAATGACAAAACAAAGTTATATTTTTTTTAATGGAACACCCTATATTTTATTCTTTATTTTAAACCCTTTTGAGAAAAATTGTAAAAACCCTTAAAAAATATGCTGCGGCATGATATAAATATGTCTTGATACATATATTTTTTAGTAGATTTTTACGTGATTGAAATGATGCAAATAACAAAAACTGGGTACAATGAGGTCCTGTAGGTTAAAAATCAATTTAAAAACTTTTGGATTTTTTAGGGTCTCAATGACCTTGAATGGCCTATGAAAAAAGTGGTCAAATAGGTATTTGGATAGACTATTTTCATGATTTTTTTTCAGAATTTTTATTTACTCCTTCGCAGGAAAAAAATGATGTTAAAAAAAAACATGTTTTAACCCTCAGAGAGGGTGGAGGGATTTCTCAGCCTGCTGACCACGAGAACCTTATTTTTATCGGGTAAATTTAAAAATCTAGGGATAGAGGCATTTTGACTATCTTAACCGTAGGTACCATAGATAAACGATTAATTAAGATTGCCAACTCAAGCAATAGAATTGGGGAAAAGTTTTAGTACCAAATTTAGCGCCACCTACTCTTTGATCGTGGATTTTATTGGTTGGGATAAAATGGCGCTAATTTTAAAATATTTTTATAACACTATTATTTTGTAAAAGTTTGAAATTTTGATTTTCATTTTCATGACTATAGTTTCGGCAGCTTTGTAATTTTAATTTACTATTTCTTCGATAAAGCCAAGTTAAAATTGCCCAAACTATAGTCACGAAAATAAAATTTTTAAATTTTACAAAGTAAAGGTATTTTATTTAAACTGTACTGACAAGGGGAGGATCAGATGTGTGACTCACCGATTTGATCCATCTTTGGCACACGTGTAGGTCATGACTAGAAGTGTTACAGGTGCAAGTAATAGGGCGCACTATTCAGCCGTTTTCGAGAAAAAAGGGTTTTTTTATTAGCTGTATGTTTATGTACCATTTATGTTAATTGAACAACATTGACTTCCGTGGCGCATCGGTAAAATCTCTGGTTCGCAATCGCAAGGCCCCTGGATCGAGCCTCGTTGATGAACTTTGGTAAATTTCCTTTTTTTATAATTTTTATAAATCCATGAGTAATTAAAAATGTTAATTTTAAAATAAATTATATTAATTTTATTTTTAGGAGAAGTATTAGACAAATTAAACAGGAAATTGAAAAATCAATATTTTTATTTCCGGTATTTTTTTAAAATCTTTTTTCTATAATAATAATTATTTATTGATGCCATTACCAAAACAGTTTACATAGTTCAACAATTAAGAACGTACAGCATGAGCTCGCCCGAATACACGAATAGCGCAGTAGCCTATAGAACTTGTTTTATAAAAAAAGACTGGAAATAAATATTAATTTTTTAAATTTATTTGTTTTGTTTTACACCTAAAATGAAATTAATATAATTGATTCTGAAATTGACATATTTAAATACGCATGGATTTATAAAAATTATAAAAAGGAAAATTAACTAATTATCATGAGCGGGGCTCGATCCGCGGACCCTGCGGTTGCGAAGCAAAGATTTCACCAATACGCCATGGCGTCAATAACTCCTATTGACGTTTTATTAACATAAAACGCACATAATACACTGGAAATAAAGAAATCATGTTTTCTCGAAAACGGCTGAATAGTGCGCCCTATTACTTGCACGTGTTATATTCCTAGTTATGACCTACAAGTGTGCGAAATATGAATCAAATCGGTGAGTCACACATCTGATCCTCCCCTTGTGAAACTATGTTCAAACCTCAACTAACTTTATTTATTATATAAAATGTATAACGACGTAGAAGCATCCAATACAAACAACATAAAAGTATTATACTTGATGTGTCCTATAAATGTCTTTGTGACGTTTTAATTTTAACTTTGAATTTGAAATATTAGTGACCCATAACTTAAATCTTTCTTTATCTTGAAGCAAAACTCCATTCTGCACAACATCCTATCGTCACATCCAGGCACACAACAACAATTCCATTTTATGAGTGACAGTAATGTGCCTATAATAAGTTGATATGAGAATTTATATAAATTTAAAAATATCTGCTTTTACTTACCAATTAAATAATACAATCACTAAATTCAACGTAATCAATGTTGTCTTTAATTAAACACGAAACTGCACAGAACAGTAGAATGAACGAAACACTTGTACTGAATAATTATGTTGTTATGTTTACAAAACAAAGCCAATATGCAAACCATAAAATGTAGACACGGTTTTTAGGTAAACTGTTAAAAACTGAAGACAGCGCCACCATACGTTTGATCGTAGTACTGAGATATGGTACCAAAAAATCCTATGGAGTGAACACTCCCTGGTAGGTGCCCTTTATTTGACGTTTCAAACGTCAGAATTATCCGATCCTGCAAACCACTTAATGTACAATAAGATTTAAACTGAAAATAAACTATGAAAGTATACATAACTAACTATTATACCATCAAATCAGAGAAAGTAAGATGATGGCCACACCACCATTTTTTTTTAAATTATACATAGTATGCAAGGGTATGTATTAGGGTAATATATTTAAAGTTAAAGTTTTCCCGCAAAATAATACATTGATATTGGTAAACATGCGTAACTGCACCACCGCCCCCCACCACAGCACATTATGAATAAATAGTTTAAAATGTATTTAAAAAGTACCATTTCTTCGCCTGAAGAAGCTACAGTGTGGCGAAACAATTGTCGCGAACTTAGACAATAAATATTTGTAAGTATTATAGTGTATTATTTACCAACATCAAAGTGAACATGGACTTGCAACAACCACCAGCCACAACTTTTCAATTATGCAAAATAATAGTTGGCAGTAATGAAAGTTCAGCTCTGATAACTTTTAGAATATCGTGAGGAGTACACAGAGAATAATATAAATAATGAGAAATACGATACTTTTCGTCTTCTACAATTTAAGAGTATAACATATTTAACATTGCTTTAAGATCATTTTTTATGTACTTTGGTTTGTTCAAAGAAATAATTGAAATTAAATTTGGAAACTTTAAGCTCCGCGAATATTATTATCAAACTGAGTAAGCTACAAAACATTTTCTCAGGTTGGTAATAATATTCGCAGTTTGAAATTAATAAGCTACAAAATATTTTCTCAGGTTGGTAATAATATTCGCAGTTTCAAGTTTTGAAACTTAATTTCATTTATGTTTTTTCAAATTTGTCATTGTACGTAGGCAAATTATCTACTATCAATCTGTACTAAGTAGTACTATTTATAACATTTTTTTAAGGGTACAGAGTATAAGAAAGTTGTTTTCTTGATATCTTCGAATTCGAGATTTTTGCAGAAAATGGAGTCCCATAAGACCATTCCGACCATTTTTTAAAACTGTATCTCAGAAACTAATAGGGATTTTTAAATAAAACTTTCAACTTAGTTTTATTTCACAATCTGAAAAGCTTCTGGTAAAATTTTGAAAACCGGAAGTGGATGTTTAAAAACATTGAAGATTTGTTATCTTGAACATATTTTTCATAAAATCATTTTTTTCTCATTTTTGGTTTATAGTTGTGAAACGATAATAGTTACATAAAATGTATATTAATAATAATTGTAGGGTATACCAAAATAATCAACTTATAAACAATACGTTTTGTTTTTCGAAATCCCACCAGTTTTTGAGTAAATTTTGAGATTATTACAATTTGAAGTATCATTTGTCATTTCCATCTTCCATAATTTTGCCGTTTCAAACGTCAGTATCATCCGATCCTGCAAACCACTTAATGTACATTTAAAATATGATTTAAATTAAAAATAAACCATGAAAGTATATAACTATTACACAATTAAATTGGAGGAAGTAACATGATGGCTACATCACCATTTTTTATTTACTGAGAATTGTAACCGTTCATTTTTTATTTACGAAAACGCCATTTATAAATACAGCACAATGAATAACCTAAATGGCGAGCTTAAGCTTCCCCAGACCTCTTTATAATTCTACAAAAACTTTAACATCAGGGAAATTAAGTTGATATTAAGTTACGCATTGTTAGAGCATTACCGACATATTACCTTCTTCAATTAAATATGTGCGTATTATTAGTGTCAAAACTTTCTTAACTTCTGATCTAAATTTACTTATTACCATTTTAAAATCGATTAATAAATAATTAATTGTTCTTCGTCACTGCCCATGTTATTTGAATGATTTTGACATATTTTTTTAAGTTTAAGGATTTCACTTTCAAAACTTGTTTTGAAAATTCAATTTTCAAGCATGACATTATTTGTCAAAAGTGGCAAATATACAATTGACAACTTTCAATGCAAAGGTATTGCGACGATATATCTTTTTTCGGCAGCGGCAAAAAAACATTGTGTTCGCGCCGCAAGAATGGTTTTCCAGGCGTCCAGAAGTTTGCTTCTGTCGACCCGGAAAATCTTAACTTTCATGACTAGTTATGCAAATAACTATTATTACTGCCACCTCTTTCGAGTAATATTCGATTGAAGTTATTTAATTTAAATTTTACATGGTGCACTCAGTGTCAGTTAGGCAATATCACAAGTATTCGAACTGTCTTCCATTTACTTCCAATTACTGTTGAACTCTTCTGATTACAGTGGCCCTTAGCGGGCAATCCGAATTCTCCGCTTTACATCATATATCGTTCTAGCTCGTTTAAATTAATTTAAAATATATTAATTAAAATTAAAATTGCATAATTTAAATTTACCCCGCAAAAACTGCGAAACTACTACAAACATTTCATTGTACAAAGTTAATATTTATAAGAAACTTATTTAGACTGTTTATGTCTGTGACCTTAATCGGTAGTAGACGGCCAGGCTTTTTTTAAACGCTATAATTCTCTAGGTTTCACTTTTGCACGACAATTGTCCGACCGCTAAAAAGCCGCCATTTTCCACACGATTCGCCTTTGAAGTTTATCGTTTTTTTTTATGGCGAATGCAGCCAAGCGTTGGATTTGTAAACACATTTGTTATCGCCCTGGCTCTATTTTCGTTGGAGTTGTTCAGTTGTAACCAGCCGACGGTGGATTTATTAATGTTGGGTTTTGGGATGATGGTGGCTTCACGCTTAATGGCTTCGTGGCGAGGGTGCCCTAAGTAACAGAATGATTTATGGGAATTTCATTTGGTGCACTGTATTTAAATTCTCATCTCATCCTGTGGCAATTGTTTAAGCAGAAAGAAAAACTGAAGCAACGGAAGTACGACTTATATACTTAAGAGGATTTTATAGCATTCAACAAGTAGGCGATTCTTTATTTCCTACGTTTCTTGTTGTCGGTTGATCGTAATTTCATTTCTACACGTGCATACATTTTGCCATCAATGTTTCCTAAATAAATTGTACTGAATGAACTATTTTTGAATTAATATTATGTATTAATTTAAAAAAGGGTTGTAGCGACCGTTAGTACGCGTAATATATATAAAGTTAAATTTGCTTATTTAATAATTCTCTAATGCCCAGTTTCTCCAACGAATCTTAAAATACGTCTCACTTAAGTACGTCTTATTTTTAAGTAGTTCTTAACTTTTTGTTCTGTTGCACCAACCAAATTTATACATATCTTAGGTAAGATTTCCTTACACGTGGCAACGTTGCATTTTCGCGTAAATTTGACAGGCTGTCCTATGTCAAATTCATTTCTAACACTCCTGTTGTTGAGTTTAGTGTGGTTTAATAATGGCGAAAGTGCGCGAGGCGTGTAAATTTCAGGAGAGAGCGAAATTTATTAGCGTCGCTGGTATCGGCCCACAAAATCGTCGAAAATAAAACAACAAATGCTACAATAAACAAACAGAAGGAAGAAGCATGGGATTCCATCACCCATGAATTTAACTCCCCCAAAAAAATGTGGGCGAATATGAAGCATGGAATAATGATGAGTGTTGCAGAAAGTAAGAGTGAACTGTAGGTGGAGGTATTGCGAGTAGGCCAGCTGAAGATGACGATTTTATGTTATCTTTAATGAATGAGAAATCCCTTCAAAAGTAATGTGAATTATCTGCAGTTTCTACAGCATCTACATCAAATAGAAATGCATCCATCACTTCTAATAAATTATTAGCCATTTCAATGAATATTTCCAGTAATAGGCACACGTTACAAATTGCTAATTTTATAGGTTAGAATCCGAATCTTAAGATGCCATTTTTGGCGTCTCATAATGTAAGACCGTCTTACAGCTAAGATCTGATTTGTGGTTGGTGCAACACTTTAAGTACGTCGTATTTTTAAGATAGGTTTTATCTACTTAAGATTCGTTGGAGAAACCGGGCGTGAGTCTTCTAATATTTACATTCCTCTTTATTACAACTTTGAATGCCAAGTTTTCGGTACCATTTTATTCCTTTTCTAATTGCAGTGGGCTAAGAAACCAATTGATCTGAATAATCTATATCGCGCTCTTTCCATGCAAGTGGTATCCATTTTCTTTATGACTGTTGGGTTGTACAGGGTGGCCCATCTATCGGTTGCTTTTTGAACTATCGATTATTTCGGCTTTGACAGCTCGAATGACTTTGCCAATGTGTCAAATATTTAGTAAAAGGTTTGCGGTTTACGAAATGGTTAAGTTTACGCTCAAAGAAAATTGGGAAATATTGAAAACTTACTTCCAAAATTGTGAGTCTTCAACCGAAACTGCAAGAAAAATGCCCACAAAATAAACAAAAATAAAGCGCCTTCCAGGCAGTTTGTGGATAAATTTGGGAAGCGTGTGCGTGAAAGTGGCTCGTTAATGGACAAAGCAACGCGTTCCCGTGCTCGTTCAGTGCGCTCCATCGAAAATATTGCTGCTGTTGCCGAAAGTGGGAGTGATAATCCATCAACATCAACTCGACACCGCTCGCAGGAATTGAACATTTCTCGCACATTCCTTCAAAGAATTTTGACGAAAGACCTCGGTTTGAAGCCGTACAAAATTCAATTGGTGCAAGAGCTGAAGTCGCACGACCATCCGATGCGATTTCGGTTCGCCCAATGGGCCGAAGAACGCTTGATGGAAGATGAGCATTTTTATCGAAAAATCATCTTTTCAGATGAAGCTCATTTCCACCTCGGTGGTTATGTCAATAAGGAAAAGTGCCGCATTTGGGACTCAGAAAATCCACACATAATCATGGAAAAGTCACTGCACCCACAACGAGTGACTGTTGGGTGCGGTGTGTGGTCCGGTGGCATCATTGGTCCGTTTTCTTCGAAAATGAAGCAGCAGCCGCCGTAACCGTCAATGGTGAGCGCTATCGCGGCTTGTTGTAATTTGTTTCTTTCCCCGAATGGAAGAGGAAGACATCGGCGGCATTTGGTTCCAGCAGGACGGCGCCACGTGCCACGCAGCCAACGTTATAGTCGAACTTTTGCGCGGTACGTTCGAAAATCGCATAATTAGCCGAAACGGCGATGTCAACTGGCCGCCTCGCAGCTGCGATTTGACCCCGTTGGACTATTTTTTGTGGGAAGCCGTCAAGGATAAGTGCTACGCTGACCATCCAGAGACGATTGACGACCTATAGCACGAGCTTGAGCTTATACAGTGTCTACGCTAAACCGTTCGTTAAAAGTTTATGGGGTTGCCGCTGTACTAAACATTCGAAAAAATTCTAGTTACACGGTTGAATCAGTTCTCCTCATGTGAATTTTTTTCAATTTTATATTACTTCCGTTTTCACCGGAAGGAACACCAAATTTGTTATTTTAAACAGAATACCCTTTATATTATTATATTTTTGGATTCCTCGTTTAAATTGCAACAATGTGTGATTTATATCTCTAATTGAACTCTTTTTAAAGAACGCAAACATGCATTGTTTGCCAATCCTGTTTCTCTAAGACCATCAACAGACCTACCAGGGTAAATCTTCTTTGACCATGAATATTCTTTGTTTGGGCATATATTAATCCCGTATTTATGTGCTTTATTTGGTATATACTGTTTGAAGTTGAGTCTTCCGCGCCACTTCTTTTGCGGTTTGTCGAAAAGTGGAAGTATTTTTCATCAGCAAAATGGAAGTTACTAATTGTGAGTTGTAATTCAAATCTGTTTCAGGCAATACAAAAATTGGTGTTCCCTGTTTTTGGACCCATTTGTGAGAACTTTACAGCTCTGTAACTTAAAAGCGAGTTGATATATCTGAGTAAAATTTCATATACTCTATATACCAAAATTTCAAGAAAATCTGAGATTGTGAGGTTTAGATCTTGTTTTGAGTAGATGTGGAATTACCCTTAACTTAGATTTATTAAATTTTTGTTCCGCATATGCATTTATATCTAATACAATCAAGTCTATTATTTCGTCACCAACGAATAAAATAAATACATCATAGGATTGATATCACCAGGTAATTGCCCAACGAGGCCGCCTGTTTCAGGAAAAGAAAATGATTTTTATCGTCCATTCACTAAACTGAATTTTACTTTCTTCGGTATCATCATTATTTCTTTCTCAATTATAAATTCTTGTAAAATCTCATCAATTACATTCACTGTCACTACTATTGCCTTTATATCCTAATAAGAATCTGACGATGTAATTCGATTTATATTTCTCCTTCTAAGAAATCTCGGCTCTTCCTCATCGCTACTATCCGAATTGTCTAAGCCTCGTAGTAGGTTTTTTCTTCACTGCTAAATGACTCACTAAGACATTTCTTCCAGTTTTCTTTTCGACATTTCAACAAATTAAAGGAGCAATTCTAAAGATATACTACTCGTTACTCAGCAAAAATTCGGAGTGTTCGTGTCTGTGGCAAAGTGAGTCCAGAATGCAAATTATAGAAACAAATAATGCGAGGAATTATTGTTGCGACGACGCAACAATGTATGCTTGCTATAGCGGCGCACGTGGCTTAATGGAAATTTCCTTTTAAACACGTGCGGCAGACAACGTGTTAAGATAGTTTATGTGTCAAGAATGGATGATTGATTCTAAGCAATGATTTGAAGGTAAACTGAAATTTATATTGACGAATAACGTGAAATGTTCTGATAAACTCATCCTATCTGACGCTATTGTATTTAGAACTCTGAATTCCGTATTCAACAGATTTTTTTTAAGTTGATTGCTTTTAAAGGTTTAATGTGACTTGATAATTTTATTTTTGAAAATATTGTAATGAAACGAAATATTTAGAACACCATGATAGTATCAGAATCTGTAAAATGTTAACGTCCATAAATATGAAATAATAAACTGTTTAAAAACTTTATGTTTCAATCCACGCCGACCTAATTTAGTTGAAACTCCTGTTTTATGTAGATAATTTATTACCGAAGCTAATGGCTGCACGTCTTGGCCTTTAGCATTAATGAAATCGGGGCGCGATCCGGCTATTTTAAGAGAAATGATGATAAACCTATATTAGCCAGACATGCGAAATGTAAATATACAACGTTTCAATCGGCAAAAAGCGTAAAACGTCCATACTAATCTTCGAGGCGGAACTTACATTTGAAGTCGCCCACACTACGCAGAGATGGTTAATTTGTACAATTTGACCTCAGATTCGAACGGGAATAAGTATCTATAAAACTGAGGTGACGTCACTTGACATTTGACCAGTGCTTCCAATTTTTTTTTTGCGATGGTAAAGGTACAACAGATTCGTTGATATATGGTGCGAGGCAATTACTCGAGAACGTATTGATTTCGTCGATATATCCAAAGAGTTAAATCGTGGCAACTGTAAAAAAAGAAAAATTTCTAGCATTGTTCAGAATGTATAAAAAATAACTCATGTGATGATTTTCAATATTTCGTAGGTAGCTTTGTAAAAATTTCGTATGTAAAGATATACCTGTATAACAAAAATTTATAATAAATTTTGTGCAATTTGCATTTACAATTTTCTATCACGGACAGTACTTACGTACTGATGAAATATTAAGGGGGAATTACTCTCCAGAATTTTTAGGAATTAATTCTGCGAAAACTATCAAACCTACAGTGTCGGGATTTTTCACTCATATTAAGACATGTTTAAACTAACAATACAAATTTTATTGAATCACTTAATCGAAATGTATACAAGTTATGCGCTGTTATGTATGTCGCGGCGTGTGACGCTCGTCCAATCGGACGCACGGGTTGCGGCGATGCTAATCGTCTGAAACAAAACAAAAAACATTTTTTTCAATCTACATATGTATGTATATTAGAGTGGTTCTTATTTTAGAAGTATATGAAAATCAACGGGACAACCCGGAAACTTGTTCGTATAGATGAAAAACTAATAACCGTAAATTTTGAGCTATATCGAACATTGCGTAACAGAGCCCTAGCCCTCTAAAATTAGAAAAAGTGGGTTTATTCCCTTTTTTTCATTTTGGTCCACCCTAATATTAAACGGTCCACCCGAATGGCCAAATTATATATTATGTCGATAGAGGGCATTAATGTGAATCCAAAACGTGTTTATTTGTTGAAATTGGACTAAAATTGACGAAGTTATTAATGTTTTACGAAACTACAAGCCAAAGATCCAAAATATCTGCCGGAAAATCAAAAACCCTGGACTAAAAGTAAAAAATGCAGACCGAAAACATGAGAATTCAGGTTGGTTAGTTAGGGGCAAATTTGTGGCAAAAACATGTACACATTGAAAACATTGCAGAAGCGTTCCTAGCAAAGATAGCATCATTTTTTATACACTAGAAAATTTTCCACGTCATGAAGAATAATACATATCGGCTTTGGTCTTTTTTGTTCATACTGCTATACAGGGTGTCAACATGCGCAAAACAATGGATAACTTTTTTTTTCAAATGGAACACCCTATATACGTTGCCACCAATCTATGGCATTTTTAATAAGCTTTCTAATGTATAACAAAATATTAAGGATTCTCGAGATTTATCCATAAAAACATTTTTCTTTTGTCACCTCCTGTTAATTTTTGGATTTTCAGCCAAAACTATCTATTTTCTGGAAAAGTAATGGGAGACCAAAGTTGTAGAGCGGAAAATTTCCGATCGATATAGGTCTTTTAACTTTTCAGATAATGCGTACATTGCCCGCCAGAGCGCGTAAAATCTTGACCGTATATGCATATTAGCGTTTTCTTTTCAATTTTTATACTTTATTTTCCGCACCCTCTAGCGGAAAAACGGGAAATTATAGGGAAATTCAAATGACCAATATCGATTGAAAAAGTTCCGCTCTACAACTCTTAATAGAAGCAATTTTTGCCCAAAATGCATTGTTTTCGCTAAAAATTCAAATTGAAAATGTTTGTATCAATTTTCGCGTTTTTGAATGGTTTTTTGAATTTTCAGCGACAACTATGCATTTAGAGCAAAAATTGCTTCTATTAAGAATTGTAGAGCTGAACATTTTCAATCGATGTAGGCCATTTGAATTATTATACAATTACCCGTTTTTCCGCTAGAGGGCCTGGAAAATAAAGTATAGTGCAATTAATTAATAAGCAATTTCAAAAAAAACGCTAAAATGCATATACGGTCACGATTTTGCGCACTCTGGCGGGCAATGCACGCATTATTGGAAAAGTCGAAAGACCGATATCGATCGAAAATTTTCCGCTCTAGAACCTCGGTCATTTATTATTTTTTCAGAAAATGGATAGTTTTGGCTGAAAATCCAAAAATGAGCAGGAGGTGACAAAAGAACAATATTTTTATGAATAAATCTCTATGAATTAAATCCTTAATATTTCCTTATACAAATTGTACATTATTGGAAAGCTTATCAAAAATGCCATGCATAGGTGGCAAGGTATATAGGGTGTTCCATTTGAAAAAAAATAGTTATCCATTGTTTTGCGTATGTTGACACCCTGTATAGCAGTATGAACAAAAAATAATCAAAGCCGATTTGTATGATTCTTCATGATGTGGAAATTTTTTTAGTGTATAAAAAATGACGCTAGCTTTGCTAGGAGCGCTTCTGCAATTTTTTCAATGTGTACATGTTTTTGCCACAAATTTGCCCATAACTAACCAACCGTCCATAATAGACCCATGGTATCTTATACTATTTTTATCAGCTTCTTAAGGGGGTTGAAAATAAAGTATAAAATATAGGGTGTTCCATTTAAAAAAACATAACTTCGTTCTGTTATGTATACTGGGACACCCTGTACAAAAACATATATATTTTTAAAATATGTAGAATAAGTGTGGGTACCAGTTCAAAAAAACAAGAAGTCTATATCTCAAATAGCAAATAAGTTATGGGACTTTTACAGATCGCTGGGTCACCCGGTATATTCATACATTTCATCTAAATAAAACCTTTCCACTAAAGGAGGTTTTATGTTCACTAGCGAAAATTGAGGTTTATAATTCCTTATATTTTTTCAATTCTTCTTACACTTGTTTTTCCTTCGACCCCCAATCGACCCGCTCGATTCGGATCGACCCCCTGGCTCAGATCGACCCCTACTTTTGTTAAATAGACCCCTGGGGGTCTATATAGACCACTTTGCGACCTCTGGTCTAGGTTCTTCATCAAACGGCTATAGTTCTTGATGGCATTGAAACTTGTACGGAGGGTAGCCGTACTTTCTTAAAATTTTGTAGACCGTTCCTTACAATTTACCATATTCTAAAGCAATAGATTTTGTACTTAGTCGTCGATTCCAAGATACCAGCTCAATAACAACTTCTTTGTGAATGTTTTCCCGTCTGTTGCCATTTATTCTGCGATGTTCTAATAAGCAACCATAATGAGATAATTTTAAAACTATCATTTGAAGTGAATTTACCTGAATTTAAACAACGTGAATTTTCTAATTGAAAGACTATTTCTTGTATTGTCGACACTGGCGGTAGCCGAGAGCTCCGTTAAACTGAAAGGAAAATAAATCTCGCACCCTACGGTAACTATTTCCACTGTAAACGTTTTTTTTTACTAGGAATATTTTTTTCTCGATGGACTACATTTTGCAAAGAAAAATTAATGACAGTTATCATAAACTGATAACTTGTTTTCAGGCAAGCCATGACACACCATGAATCTGTTTACTGTCTTAGGAGTCATAGCTCAAGACGATTTTCCGAATTGGATTTATTGCGAATATTTTGATAAAATAATAAAGAAATACAACTGAAAATTCGGATATCATGAGAAAAAGAATCTTCTTTCGATTGGTGTCATTATAAATCCTCTTAGGTAAAATGGGGAGCAGGAATCTGCAAAAAACATTTCCCCATGTTAAATGCCTATGTTCGGTTTTAGAATATTCACTGGTATATTATTCTAACTGTACTTTTAGCTACTATTTTCGTCTGAGTAAAGATAGTTCTGTCTCTCTCTCTCCTATTTTTTTTTTGATGTAGCTGCTTTACATAATATTAATTGCGGTTATGTTGTTTAATGTCAGTGTCAAATAAATCCGAACCAGGTTCCCAAGTTCCTCCAGATAAATACAAATTTGTTGTATTCCTTCATGTAGGTGATTCTTGACACCTACAGGAAGGAATACAACAAATTTAAGAAAGAAAGATTTAGAAGTTTTAAATCGCCGTATACTTTGAAAACCTCTGTTCTAAATTAAATAATATTTATAACGAACAGTTGTTGAATATAATATAGAACTAAAAAAGATGGCCATTTAATATAAATTTCTCTTTTGTTTCAGGTATGTATTTACTGAGTAACTGATTTAATAGATTTCCTCATCGGCACGTGAGTATCAAACCCTTTTGTTATAATGCAGTGAACTTCACTTATTATTTTATTTTAATAGATATTGTAAGCGTTTATAAATCTGTCATTGAAAGAAAGATGGTAATTGTGAACAATTAAAAATTGGACAAATAAAGCTACTTATTGTTAGCCTGATGCAGCAGTCTCCAAACTTTTTGTCCGCGCACCTGTAATGGTTATCATGTCCGAGTAGACGATCATGTTTCGGTTCTCTGCGTACATAAAGACTCCGTTTCCGCATAACTAAATAGTACAATATTGTTTATGCTGGAGGCTTCTACTTCGTTATACATTTTAAATATTATAATAAAACACTTTCAACTTTGTTTTGTATAACATATATTTATTTTTGTGACTCAAGTTTCGGTAATACAATTACCATTTTCAAACAAGAAGTGTTTTAAAAACCGATTTACAAAGGTATGTATACAGGTAAAATACAGATAAAAACTAATTATACAAGGGCTTTGAAAATAGGAGTGTAAATTAGGTCAAGCGGGTCGTTCAGTATAGGGATTTCCGGATTAGCGCGCATTTTGAGAATTTCCAGGGACTCTAGTAAATCCATTTTTTGACCTTTATTAGCAAAATGTATAACGGAAAGTACATCCGTGCATTTCTTGGCTTCATTAATAACCTACACCCCAAAATTAAATTCACCGTCGAGTCCGAAACTAACCAAAATATTAACTTCCTAGACCTGTCCATTACTAAAATTAACAATAAATTAACTTTCAACATTTTTCGCAAACCATCCTGCACAAACTCAGTGATCTCCAGTACATCTCGACATCCTATTAAACACAAAATGGCCGCCTTTAATTCAATGATTCACGGAGCATTTAATTTACCCCTAGCTGAAGACTCCTTAACGAATGAATTAAATATCATTAAACAGATTGCCGTCTCGAATGGATATACTGCAAATACTATTGATCAACTGATTAAAAAACACAGAATGAAAAAATATTCAAAATATTTATACGCTGGAAATTCAATACAACCCAACATAACATTTAAATCTCTTACATTTTTTGGCAATGTTAGTTCACAAATTGGTAACATATTAAGAAAACAGAACGTAAATGTCGCATTTAAACCATCTACAAAATTAAATAATTGTATTTTTAACCATAAATCGCCCATACCAAATTTTGAAAAGTCAGGAATATATAAATTAACTCCCAACTTTTAATTCGTTTCCACCGACACAATCCTAATTACGCTTATAACATTTATATTTCACAAACTCCTATACTCCCATCCCCCCATGTTAAATACCTAGGTGTTACCTTTGAACCGAAATTAAAATTTAAAAAACATGCTCATATTAATAAGAACAAAATAATTGCTAGAGCGAAGCACTTTAGACGTTTAACATTTAAAAACAAGGGAATTTCCACTAAAACCGCTACCCGAATATACCAAATGATTTGCCGCCCTCTATTAGATTATGCATCCATCCTTTTCTTCCAATCACCAAACCCCACTATTAAATCCATTCAAGTAAGCGAACGTGCATCCCTTAGAGCACTCACTAAAATACGCCATCCTAACAATCCCCTGTTCAACCCCTCAAACCATCTTCTTTACACCACAACAAACGTCTCCCCTATAGAAAATCGTCTAGTTTATCTCGCAGAGAAATTTGCAAGTAACCCCTCTAACTTCCACTTCCTTTCTCAATTCTGTATTCGTCGTATCAAAATGTTGCCCGAAAATTTAAGCATCCTGCATCTACTCTGTATGAATTCATCTCATCATTTCACCCAAATAATTAACACCCACTGTTTCCCTATCATTCGCTCATTCCTTCTCATTGATCACAATACCTTAAAAGTCGAACGAATCCAAAGACGATTCCTAAAATTTCTATCTTTCAAAGCAGACGGTATCTACCCTGAACGAAATATAGATTATTGCCAATTATTATCTAAGCATGAATTTTCCTCTTTGTCATCGCGCCGTGATGAAAGCAGCGCTTCTTTTATGTTTAAAATAATTCATAACTTTATTGATAGTGCAGAACTTTTAGGTTTAATTAATTTCCAAATTCCTAGATTATCATCTAGAAATTGTAATACATTTGCTATCGTTTCCGCCAATACTATTATATTGGTTAAAGCTCCACTTAGCCACATGTGCCGAAATAGTGATAAGCTATTTCGTGATATATTTATTAATAACCGAAATCCGCCATAATATGTATCATATGTACTGCTCTATTGTTGATTGTTTTCTTTTAATTTAAGAATATGTTAGAATTAGTTACAATTTTACTCTTACTTTAAATACTGTAGTATTATATTTCTTTTTTTTTTGTTGTTATCCCTGTATTGGATTCTTCCGTTGGGTAATAAAATTTATTATTATTATTATTATTATTATTATCACTAAATACCTGGCAGAAAGGCCTTCGGTCGATAGCCAATTGACATGAAAACTCCATGTATTTATTTTTTTATGTATTTATGATAATTTGTAACCACTTTGTCAATAAAGATTTTTTTGTTGTATATAAATTAACCTGCACAGACTGTAAAGGAGTGTATATTGGACAAACTGGTCGAAAATTCAGTACTAGACTTAAAGAACACCAACGATCTTTCCGCCTCATACAACATGATAAATCAACTTTTGCCACACACCTTCTAAATGAAAACCATTCTTTTGGCACGGATGTACTTTCCGTTATACATGTTGCAAATAAAGGTCAAAAAATGGATTTACTAGAGTCCCTGGAAATTCTCAAAATACGCGCTCGTCCGGAAATCCCTATACTGAACGACCAGCTTGACCTAATTTACACCCCTATTTTCAAAGCCCTTGTATAATTAGTTTTTATCTGTACCTTACCTGTATATATACCTTTGTAAATCGGTTTTTAAAACACTTCTTGTTTGAAAATGGTAATTGTATTACCGAAACTTGAGTCACAAAAATAAATATATAAGTTATACAAAACAAAGTTGAAAGTGTTTTATTAAAATAGTAAAATGGTAAAATCCCGTCAGAATAGTTCAGGTAGCAATGATGAGCAACTTATTAATAGTGTCATGGGAAAAATACTATCCTTGAACACGTTTATCGACAAATTATTGCAAACAATTCGAGAATCTATTGATGCTAGTATGAAGAGCTGCATTAGTGAGTATAGAGCAAAGGTGGACTCACTCGAATCTGAGGTAAATCGTTTAACATCAATTTGCAATCAAATGAACCAATATTCCCGTAATCAAAATCTTCGGATATTTGGCATCCCAGAGGCAGCAAACGAAGACATTACTTCTGTTACCACCACCGAACTCAACAACAAATTAAATTTAATCCTACCCAAGATGACGTCGAGCTCTGCCATCGTGTCGGCCGATCCCAGGAGAACTCAAAGGACGCAATAGTAATTTTAATCAAGTTTACACGTAAAAACATCAAAGAAGATTATATATATATCATAGAAGAAGAGTCTCAAGGGGTCAAAAATAATTATCAAGGAGGAGGACATAATGCCTTTCTGTAGTTAGCGGTTCAACACTGTTTTGGATTTTTAAGCCCTTTTATATTTGCCGATAGAATATCCCAACTCGCATGTTTTATTTAGAATCATTTGCCTTTTAGCAGTGATGATCATTTGCTGATAGTATTAATGGTTCCATCAAATTTATGTTAATAATAATTGTATAAAATGCCGAAATAAACAACTTATGAATAATACATTTTTTTCGAAATCTCCTTAGTTTTTCAGTAAACTAACGATAAATATTATTAGAGTTTGAAGTATACTTTGTCAATCTTTAATAAGTCTTGATAAAAGACTCTTTAATTATAATATGGTAGTTTTTGTTTACAAATTCCTTTATGGTGTCATTGACGGTTCTAACCTGCTCAGTTTGATAGGTATCTATTTTATTTTGACTTGATTTTTATGTTTGTGCAATGGAACCAAGTAACTTTCATTTTAAACTTTTTTCGCAACCTTAACCTTCCACTCCTGTCAACGGGGGCCTCGCCTCGGGTCGCTATGAAACAGCACAAGAAACACAAAGAATCGGGGCAGAGGCAAAAAAATTCTGATAGGCGCGATAACAATCGCTCTTATTTACACATGGATAATGTTCAGTAAGAAAATAAAATATATACACGCGGGAAAGTCAAAAATAAAAGTCACGAATAGAAAACCAGTCATGAAAACAATAGTCACCAACACTTAGTTCGCACCGGGATGCCCGACGAGTTCGCGGAGGGGTGACTGGCGGCTCGGCGGCAAAGACAGCAGCGGCGATGGCAGTGGCGGCGACGGCAGTGGCGGCGACGGCAGCGGCGGCGATGGCAGCGGAGTCGTTGGATCGGCGGCTTCGGCGACGTCGGCGACGTCGGCGGCTCTGTTGCAGAACTTCGTGTCGAAGTGTCTGAGTTCTAAATGATTGATGTAATTCTCGAGGGGATTCGGGCACCTCGACACCGGATATCTGCATCTCTGGATGCCTGGATCCTAGGATGCTGGTCGCATCCTCAAAACAGTCACGTCTGGTGCGGCCGGGGATGAGCATTCATCTTGATGTGCACTAGCACAGCGGGTACCAAGACGGTTTCTCTCTCCAGTCCTTAGGGCGGCTGGTGCATCGGACGCTGGGGCGGCTGGAGCTGGAGGTGGTCTGGTTGGATGTTGTCATCTAATCATGGGCGCCACTGCATGAGTTCCCGCATGCAGGCGGGTGGTTGTAGGTGGTGTGTGTCTGGGCTGGTGTTGTGGGCGGTACTGGTTCCGACGCCTTCGTCATTTGGAACGGTTTTCTATGTGTACACACAAGGGGGGAATCATCGATGCAAGGGGGGAATGGGTTATAGACTGGGCATTCGCACAGGGGTACGTGATAGCCAACGAAGCAGCGGCGCCAGCTACTGTCAGTAGCACACGTGGGCAAAGCTGGTAAAGTAAAAGACTGTGAAGTAAGAAATTGGAAAGTGGAGGAGGAAGAATTCTTAAGCGATCACCGCGGGATCACATACACAATAACGAAACCACAAACAAGAGGGGCACAGAAGACCGTACACGACTTCATAAAGGTAAACTGGGGGAAGTTTGAGGAGGCACTAGTTACACAGGTTAGGGTCAAAAAAGCACAGTTAGAAACAGAGGCTGAAGAGCTGCAAAAGCAGATAACAAGAATATGCAAAAGGCACATTCCAACAAGAATAGTAGAGAAGAAAATAAAGGAGTGGTGGAACAGCACGCTTACGGAAATGAAAAGGGAGGTGGGAAAAGCGAGGAAGAAATGGCAGGAATCCAAGCTACAGGTAGAAAATAATGACATGAAGATAATAATAATAATAATAATAATATTTCTTTATTGCCCAACAGTACAATACCAATTACAGGACAATATAATTAAAATTATTTTAATAACGTTAATTAACAAAAATTAATTTCTAAATAATAATAAAATTAAAATATTATGTTATAATTATAACAAAATTATTAACTAATATCAGAAAACAAATAAAATTAAAAGAAAATACATAACAAAGTAAACAGAAGAAACAAAACAAAAATATATGTATATATTACCAGAATCATAATAATAAATTCGGCTTACGTGTAGGAGAATGAAAAATATCCTCTAGCAGATCATTTGCGTATTTACTCATTCTAAAAATTGGTGAGTTTAAGAGCAAATTTGATTTGACGGTTGGTAGATAAAACGTATTTGTGTACCGAGAAGTTAATCTAGGAACAGCAATTTGTACTTGGAGTACATCATCAAAAGAAATGAGTACAAAAAAGGAATAAAGCAACAAAAAATGAAAACAATAACAGAACACATAAATGATGTACATGATGGGAATCCTTGGGAAAGGATTTGGAAATTACTAGGACGAAGTGAGCAAAAACTACCGACGGTGGTAAGGGTAGCCGATGGAGGAGCAAGAGCCAAATCCAAAGAATATGAGGTAGAGGAAATAATAGAAGAATACTTTTCGGCAGACATTATAGAGGAGGACACGGAGAAACAAAGGGCACTGAGAGCGATGATACTTACAAAAAACGACAAGAAGGAACCATACATCACGATACAAGAACTATGGGATATGGCAGGAAGGATGAAGAAGGGAAAGGCGACAGCGGAAGATGGCATTCTGAACGAGGCAATGGGAGCAATAATCAAGACGCAAGGAGAAAGAATCTGCGAATTATTCAACAGATGCCTTGATGAAGGGGTATTCCCAAGAGCTTGGAAAAGGAGCACAATAGTTATGATCCCCAAAAAAGATGGAAAGCAGCGCCCGATAAGCATACTACCAGCACCAGGTAAACTATTGGACAAAACCCTTAATCGTCGACTACAGCACTAGCTATGAAATAAATTAAATGATAGCAAGTGAGCAATACGGTTTTAGAGAAGGCAGGGGCACCATACAAGCGGTCACAAAATTAGTAGATACTCTTAAACAAATAAAGGAGGAAGGAATGCATGCATTGGTAGTTGCACTGGACCTTAGAAATGCCTTCAACACGGCTTAGCCAGTGTCGATCAGGAACGTAATGCATAAGAAAAGAGTCCCAGGGAATCTTCAGGAACTGTTGTATGATTTCACGAGAGAAAGACAGGTCACAATAAAAGGAATGGTGAGAGTATTAAACAGAGGCTGTCCGCAAGGTTCAAGTTTGGGCCCTACACTGTGGACGATACAAATGGAAAGGTGGTTCAGCACATTTCAAGGGCAAACGAAAAACAAATTGAACTGATGAATATAGGAATACCAAGGGAAGATTGGAAGGAGGAAATGACAGCATACTATCAGGCGTACGCGGACGATCAGGTCATAATAATACCGGGGAGATCAGCAAAGGCAATCGAAAGGAAATGGGAGTTGATATGGACACATTGCAAGGAATTTTCAAACAGAAACATTTTCTTTTTTAAAAGTCGATAGTACTTCTAGATACATCAAAAGGAATTGGGAACTCTATTCAGAACTATCAGAACTTTTCATTGGAGTGCTAACTTGACACATTGATGATTTCTGGGTACACTTTTTTAGAAAACTACTGGACCGATTTCTCTAAAATTTTGCACACATGTTCTTACCTCGAAAATAAGAATTTAAGGCTGAGGAATTTAAAAAAAATATTTATTAAATTTAGAATTATGACATGAAAAAAAATATGAACGTTTTTTACATTATAACGAAGAGAAGACAAACGCCTTATTCGTCAGCAATGGCAGGGTGATTAGAAGACCGACCATCAAAGTAGAAGAAAAGGTAATACAAATGAGGGAAAGTATCGGTTACCTGGGGATCGTAATAGATGCCAAATTAAACTTCATAGAGCATATCAAAAAAGTAAGGCAACGAATAACAGAGGCGGCAACAAAAATTATAGGAGCTATGAGGAGGGTTTGGGGACATGGAGGAGAGATAATGAAGATACTGTATGAAAGGGTATTTCTTCCTGCAATGGAATATGGTATCGAAGTGTGGGGGATTCGAGCAAAGGACAGCAGGATCAACAGGGAATTAGATGCGATGCAACGCCCCTTTCTATTAGCGATAAACAAAGCCTACAGGACAATACCCACGGCACTATTGCAGGTACTGACGGGGGTGCCTCCATTAGGGATTAGGGCAAGGGTGAGACACAAACATTTGAA
Source organism: Ocypus olens (assembly GCA_910593695.2). NCBI lineage: Eukaryota > Metazoa > Arthropoda > Insecta > Coleoptera > Staphylinidae > Ocypus > Ocypus olens. Next base: position 39,062,803 of record OU343058.1, read on the forward strand.
AACAAGCAAGGCAACACAGAAGTATACAGGGGACCTAATAAAAAGGAGGACACACCCGGCCTGGAGATGGGAAACAACTGGAAAAAGTGAAGAAGTAGTCTGGGTCACCATATCGGTAGATGCCAGCGTCACATTGAATGGGAAAGTTGGGATAGGAAAGATTATAGAAATGGAAGAGCACACGCAGGGACACAGCTGGAGGGCAAGTGATGGAGGAGATGTGTGCGAGGCAGAGTTGGTGGCAGTTAGGGAGGGAGTCAGGATGGGTATAGCAAAAAGGTATCAATATATTGCGATATTAACGGACTCTAAAAACACCATCGGATACATAGACCACCAGCACACAACAATGATAGCTGCCGTGGATACTAGGAGGGAGCTGGAGAAAGCAGAGGAAACAGGAAGAAAGATCATAATAACATGGGAAAAGGGACATACGGCAGCAAATCATTTAAATGAGATTGCGAACAGGCTAGCACAGAAGAAAACAAATAAATCACACATAGACCTGGAATACAATTGGAGGATAAACAAAAAGAGGCAGAGAAAGATAAGGGAAAGGGAAATCAGAGAATAATAGCAGGAAAAGTGGGATGTGGAAGAAGTGGCAAGGTGGGGGCACACACTATGCAGGGAAATAGGTTTCGATAGACTCCCATTGACATTTAAAGCGACGCAGCTGATTTCGGGGCACGGTAACATTGGGGAATACCTGGCGCGTTTCAGATTACAAAACATAAGTGGCCTGTGTGTTTGTGGGGAGGCGGTGGAAACGAGCGAACACATTATGCAAAGATGCGAGCGAAATGAAAGGCAACAAACTAATAGGCATATACGGCAGAAATATGGGAGCACAGAGATAACACTGAGGAGAAATAACTGCTAGAACAAAGAACACGTACAAGCCATTAATGAATGGGCGGAGAGGGTGATAAAAGAAAAAAAAAAGAAGGAAAAAAATGAAAAAGGGGAGGGGTCATGGGGGCCTCTTTCCCGGGTAACTTTTGGAGAGTGGTGTTTGGGATGGGTTCCATTGGCAGTGGTGTAGTAGCCAGATAGGGGGTAATATATGGGCAATATTCAAAACGGCAAGGTAGGTGAATGCCTCTTTAAACTGTAAGTCTGTACACACAACTGATCAGGGCGGCGTCACGACACGTTCCTAGGTGGTGCCTGCGTTTCGTCAGGCGGACGCGGATTATTTGGGTTATCGTTCATGGCGCACTGAATCGTTTATGAGGGCACTCACACTACGTTATTGCGTCTTTTTGCGGGGAACTAACACTAAGTATAAAATTGTCATGGGTCGCGGTCACGGTCACGCATCACGTTCGCGGGTCCGTAATCGTGATGGCAACTTCGGTGGCGGTCGCGGTTGTGGCGGGTCACCTTCCGTAGGCGGGGCGGTCGCTGCTTGCGGCGTCTAAACCAGCTAGTGTGGCGTCTTTGTTTGACAGAAAGTTGCAGGTGGGCCTAGGACGTCGCACAGTGGTAAAAACGCTGAAAAAGCTGGCCAAAAGTCGAAAACAGTATTGGATTTGAATGTAACTTTGTAAATAAGGGTCTTAGAGGTAGTTGATTACGAGTTTGAAGTAAAAAATATAGAATTCAAAATGACGGATCCAATATGGCGGACCAAATAACCAAAAAATCACTTGTTTTGGATGAAACTCAGTATGCCGGGGTTTTTGAAGTCGCTGATTACGAATTTGAAGTTAGAATTGTAGAATTCAAAATGGTGGATCCAATATGGCGGACCGAATTGCAAAAAATCACTTGATTTGTATGAAAGTCGGTAGTCGAGGGTCTTTAACGTCGTTGACTATGAATTTAAGGTCGAAAATATACTATTATAAACGGTGGATCCAATATGGCGGATTGAATTGCAAATAATTCATTTTGTTAGGATGAAACTCGGTAGTCGGGGTTCTTTGGGGTCGCTAATTACGATTTGAATTCAAAAATATAGAATTCAAAATGGAGGGTCTAATGTGCAAAATAATATTTTCTGAAATTATAAGGTTGTGAATAGGTGTGATCACGAATTTGAGGTAAGAATAATACAATTTATAAACATAATTTTAATTTCAAAGTTGGAAAGAGAAACGTAAAAATTGTCTTAGTCGGAATCATCAGAATCTTCATCCGTTGGTATTAAAAGACGAATAGCTTCGGCGGAGAGGCTGGTACATTTTTTTGGTGATATTTTTCGCAAACTCGAAATAAGCGGATCCGAAGTCACGAGAAGTCTGTGGAAAACGTCTTCCATTGTTTTTACTCTCGAACATTTTCGAGAAAAACCTTCCCGGTAGTTTTTTATATCTTTATTACGAGCTTCCTGTGCCTCTTCGGATAATTTGCCGATTGGTAATAAAGCTTTGTTTATAATTTGCGTGCCGTGAATTAATATTTTATGCACTGTCGTGGGCATCGAAAACCAAGGGTATTTTTCGACAAATAATTGCGCAGTGTCTAAACAATATTTTTCAAATTCCGGAATATTGATGTCATAGCCACTTGATATGACTTGCAAAACTACATGAAATCTGTTTACTAAATTTTCGTCCACTCCTAGAATTATAGCAGACACAGATGAATTTGCAAAAAAACGCCGAGCCGTGTTACCGTCATTACTGTTACCATATCCATGTTTGGGACGGTCTGCAAGGAGTCCTAGTTGTCTTTGAAAATCCTTTTGAATGGTTTGTTTCCGTTTAAGAGTTATGTCTTTATCCTCCGGCGTACGCGCTTGCCACTTCTTTATTCCTAATGTATACCCAAGATGGAGAAAGCATTCGAAGAAACGAATCCATGCATGCAATTCGGATAATCCGAAGCGTAAGTTAGACTCATCTACCGTTCTTTGTTTAATAAATTCTAGGTTGTTAAATTGTTTTGAAGTAGCTCCACATAGGTAACAGCGCATTGTAGATGTCATCGATGTTACCGCATTGCAAACCTTCCCATCTATCATCGTGAAAGCCATCTCGTATTGAACCTTGATCTCTTTTCCGTTGATAATGACCTCAAATGGAACTAGATGTTTTATTTGTTCTTCGATGTAGTTCATCTCATCAACCGTAGACTGTGCATTTTCATGAAGAAACTGTATTCTGATTGGTCTACAAAATCGAGGAGACGAGGGCCGCGGATTTTCCCAAAATATTTGCTTATTTATCTCATTATTGGCCGACAGTTGTAATGGGACAATTGATGTAAGAAAAATACTTGCATCTGAGCTGCTTTCATCGGCAAACTGCTGCTTGTATTCGCTCTGCCCGGAGCTACCAACACAACCCCACTTTAAAATGAGTTTCATGCTTCTTGCAATCTCCGCATCTAATGCTAGAATTAAGTCATTTTTAACCCGTAAAATCCTTTCACAAGACTGGTTCTATAACGATTGCAATTTAACCTCTGCACTGGTCTCACTCATAACACCGAGTCTTAGCTTCTAGTACTTTTGGATAAGAAGGGTATATAGGAGCATTGTTGTTTTTCGATGCCATTCTAATCACCTCGTACTGACTTCTTGTCAATTTTGCTTCAACAAGTATGGAAAGTGCAGCTTCTCCAGTCATTTTTGTAATAGCCGGTTTTGCGGTCAATTTAAAACCTCTTTTATATTTAGAAGCTCGCGTTGGTGATGATGTTGACAAATCTTTAACGATATGGGCAGCATCATTTGCGCCGGAAGAACGAAGATTCATCTGAGTTGCATACATCAACCCTGGTGTGCTGAGTGTTTCACGTACTTCAGCACCTCTTCTCCGTTTTGTTCGTTCACTAGCTTTTGCAAACTCTGCAGAAAGTCGACCCTGTTTAACAAATTCCTTAGAAGTTGAAGGCTAACTACTGGATTTTGCCGGTTGTCCTTCAGAAAGTCGAATAGTCTGAAAAAGTAACTGTCAATTTATTGTATATGAATCTTTATATCTTTCAACTGGCAAAACTGAATTATTTCTTCATAATAATTTTAAAATTGAATTATTTGTATTGTACTTACTGGAATAGTTATTGAAGAGAATAACCATTCTTCATTTTTCTTCAAGAATCGCTCCATTTTCCGCTGTGATTATTGCCATTTCATTGCGATTTTAGATAAAAACTTCACATTGTTCCTTGCATCAGGATGTATTGAAACTGTAGCTCCTCTATTTTCGGACAATTTATTTTCCCACAAGTATAATTGTGTCTCCAAGTTTTTATGAAAATGCGCTTGAAGCACGAGAAAAATTTCCCTCCGTGTACATTCCACGTTGTGCATGCTTGGTTCGTCTATAAATATAATGTAATCCACTTTTGAAGTTATACGAAGTGAAAAATAATATACGAATTAATATAAGAAATAAAATAAGAATTATTATATCTCACTAAATATATTTGCGTCCATTGTTACATAGTAGTTTTTAGAAGAAATGGTTAAAGAAAATAAAAAACAGCACGTGCGCTCGAAAATGTCGTTGCAAACCGGCCGGCGTCGACGGGTTAAAAAATAGCATAACGAAGAAAGGCGCAGATATGCGCAGCATTTTTTTGTTTATTTCGATAGAAAACATCACTATTATCATATTGTATATTTGAACTTCGTGGGATCTCCGGGGTTCATAACTATTTTCATGATCTACGACAAATGTCTGTGTAAAATAACAATCGCCATTACGGGGTTTTCAATGAGTTATTTGGTACAAGTCGATATAGATTTATTACAACTAAATGTTAACAAACACGCTACATACCTTCCTTAAAACCTTCCATGAAGCCGATTTACAAAACACACTTTTATAAGAAAATCACAGGCACTATTAGGACTTTCGAGATTTCCGTGTTGCTCCGCGTGACTCAATGCGTTGTAACAGCGTTCACTTTGAACTATCATACCACCGCAGATATACAACCAACCGTACTCACCACTTGGAAAAGTATGCAGTAGTAGCCCCTAAATAAGATGTTGTGTACTAAACTCAAAATTGCGACTATCATTTTTTCGACTTTTGACCAGCTTTTTCGGCATTTTTACCACTGTGGCGTCGCTTCTTCGGGCGGTTGCAACGTCTGGGACGGCTGGTGAGGCGTCTTTGATGTCTGGATATCATGGCCTCTTAGGTCAGGAGGTACTCGTGTGTAGACATCGTGGCGTGGCCTGTTGACACGGCGTCTTGGGACGTCAGGCTGGACCAGTGGGCGACGCTTCTTCAGGCGTCGTCTGCTGGCAACGACTTCGGACTACTGCGGGTTTCCGTGTGACTACGAAGATAGCGATCTTTAAGTCGGACGGCCCCGGCAAGTCCCTCTTTGTGGCGAAGGAAAGGTGCAGCGTCATGATAGGCGGCATCATGATTGGCGGCGGCATGATCAGCGGCGTCTTGTTCCTCTGGCGTCGTTCGGCGGGCAATTTCAACTGCTGGCAAGCGCTATTTCATCGCTGTGGCCACGTGGTAGCACGGCCCCGGCAATTCCTCAGTTGGTAGAGGCTGCGGAGACGGTGGGGGCACAGTTATGACGGTGACGGCTGCGGTGTTGATGGGTAGGACTGGGGCCTGGACCTGCGGCATCCTCATCGTCGCGACTAGCAGCGGAGTCGGCCCTGGCACGATGGTGGTTGTAGCTGCGGCAACAACTGGATGGTCCGCGGCGAGGGGCGTCGCTTCCTCCTACTTCAGCTCGTCGAGTTCCTTTGTGCACGCCTGCAATTGTGGTGCTGGCGTCTTCGGTGGCGAGGTCCTCCCGGGAAAGTCGTAGCGATGACGTTCCTGGCGGCGCTTGTCGGACTGGCGTTGAATTTCATCGTGCTGGCGTCTAATCGCGTCTCGTTTCACCCGCCGGATCATCGCAATTTCCCTCTCGATTCGAAAGTAACGAATTTTCTCCTCGTACATCCGCTTCTCGAAGGCGATCGCTTTGTCGATGTCCATCTCTGTGTCTCTCGTCCTTGGTGCTGGCATCCTCGGGTCGTGAGCGTAGACTCTGCCTAGAGTTGCACGACACTTGTTACGGGGGGGGGGGGGGGGTCGCAGCGCGTGGTGAAAAACCGGCGACGTCGGCGGCTCTGTTGCAGAACTTCGTGTCGAAGTGTCTAAGTTCTGAGTGATTGATGTTTGATGTAATTCTCTCTCTTGTCTTGGACGATGTCCCCTGATTGATTGGCGGGAGCATCGATGTCGGCGCACGTGGTCGAACCGGAAAATTGCACTTCTCGGAACAATTTTGGTTCGAGACGATTTTCTCACGTACGCAGGCAGCTGGGGGCGGATCAGCAGTCCATTGTGTTATCCTCGCAGCTGCACATTCCACTAATGGTTCTGTGAAATGTCCTAACGATTTCCTCGGGACTTATACGCACAATAGGTGGAGGCTTATCTCTTCATTGTGTCTTACTGCCTTCTGTGCTTCTACGAAAATTATCTCGTTTGGAAATTTCAATAATGCGTATTTATGTTAATTTTGAAAAGGAGCAATGGTTAGCTCATAAAATGCAAATTGAGAGAATTGCGCATTTGTTAAGACGCGTAGATAAACTAAGCACCGATAACAGGCCGGGCACCAAGTCTGTGAGACCCGGCGTGCGAATAAACGTTCGTCAATGTTCTGCAAACTGCATTTTCAAGTGGTCTTGCCGAGTACCGGAGTCTCTGAGACCCGGCACCCACTACGGTGTCAAGATTTAGGGCGCTCCGCTGAGAAGGTTAATAAGATATATTTTATATTTTAGAAAATCGTGATTTTCAGTTTTTTTTTTCTAAATAACTTCTAAGCTGTTAGGAATTTTGAAAATGTTTAAACATGATCTGAACCAGCAAATAAAACAACTCTGTTTAGGACATCCTGTATAAATATATTTTTTGTAATTATTTATTAGTTTCGATTTTAATACGTATTTTCATTTCTCAATAATTAATATTTTTACACCTAAAGCCAAAATCCCGCAAGTTAAAGATGGAAATGATCCAAGGAAACTGAGAAGTAACTCATCGTCCTCCAAATCTTCACACCATCCATTACCATCTTCGAAATCAAAATGAATGAATACATAAAAGACTTTGTAACCAACGATATAAAAACAGAAAATCTTGTATTTAGTGAGTGTGATAGCGTTTGTAGTATTAATGAGAACAATTGCAATTTTAAATTAATGCATACCAATATTCGTAGTGCTAACAAAAACTTGTGAATTGAAGTGTTATTTAGAACAACTCTCTTGTAAACCTGATTGTATAGTATTAAGCGAAACATGGCAACTAGACAACATAAATGCTTTAAATATTGAGGGATATTTAATGAAAGTTCATACAATCAGAATGATGGAGTATTGGTATATCTAAGAGCAAACTTACAACATACGTATGACATTGTAGAACTCGCAGGTACCAACATGCTATCACTCAGATTAATGTTTGAAACAAAAATTATTGTTATACTGGCTACATATAGACCACCATCAACTTCTTCCTCTAATTTTGTTGAAATGTTGGACAATTATTTTCGTACATTAAATGATATCAACGTAGATCATTACATTTTTGTTGGTGACATTAACATAGACATATTACAGTCCACGGATATTAGCACAGAATATTTAAATCTTATGTTTGAATTTGGATTTCAGTCCCTAATAAATGATTATACTAGATGTCAGGGTAACAGCAGATCCTGTATTGATCATATATCTACTAAAACAAAACACGGCATAGATCTAATATTGCCAATGATATTACAAACAACTATTACCGACCATTATACGACTTTTTTACAAATTGTCTTTAGTGGCAAACCAATAAAAGCTGCCAGTTATAAAAAAAGTATAAAAATAATTAATCATGATAAACTATACAGGGAATTAAACAAAGTTGAATGGGAATATGTATATCAAGAACAAAACGCGGCCATTGCAACGAACACATTTATTAACATAATATCAAACGCACTGAGAGAATGCAGTTACATTAAATATTATAAACAGAAAAAACGAAAATCTTGGATAACTAATGGAATAATAAAATCAATACAAACAAGAGATAAATTAAACCAAGAAGTATTAGAAAATCCAGGTAATCAAATTTTAAAAAACAACTACAAGCTTTATAGAAATTCATTAACAAACCTCATAAAAATAACTAAAGATAACTACTACCGTCACAAAATTGAAGACTCTAATAATATCAAACAAATATGTAATGTCACAAAGGAAATATGTGGTGAAGTTAGACAACCTCAGAATGTTATTAATAACTTCATTAGTAACACAAATACCCAATCAATAAAAAAAATTGCTAATACCTTCAATGAACATTATATTCATATCCCTAATCAAATAGCCAGTAATATAAAAAATATCCGAGGCAATGTAAACCTACAGCCGGTTAACTACACACATTCCTTATATATTAAACCAACATCACCAGATGAAGTTTCAAGAACCATAAAATCGTTAAAAAATAATGAAGCTGTTGGAATAGATGGCATCAGGGCAAAGAAAATTATCGAAGCTGTAATCTCGAAGCCATTAGCATTTATTATAAATCAATGTTTTGTAGATGGCTTATGTCCAAGTGAGTTTAAAACAACTGTAATAAAGCCAATGTACAAACAGGGAGATAAAAAAAACTTTGGAACTACAGGCCAATATCTGTTATAACCACATTCTCCAAAATTTTTGAAAAAATCCTGGCAGTTAGATTAAATGGTTACCTCGAGAAATTTAACATCTTATCAGGAAAACAGTACGGTTTTAGATCCAATAGAAGTACTGCAGATGCTATGTCTAAGCTAACCGCAAATATGTATTCAGCCTTGGATAAAGGTAACCGATCTATTTGTGTATTCCTAGATATATCCAAAGCGTTCGATAGAATCAGTCACTCCATACTCTTGAGGTCCATTGAAAAAATTGGTATTAGAGGAATCGCGCTGGAACTCTTTCGAAGTTATCTTAATGAAAGGATCCAATGCGTTCAACTTACCTCTATAAGGAGTGATTTTAAATCGTTGGGATGTGGTGTTCCTCAAGGGACAGTTCTCGGTCCCATTTTATTTAATATTTACCTGAATGATCTGTTCAATGTTGAAACCGTAGGCAATCTCATTTCATATGCAGATGATACCGCAATAATATATACAGGAAGAAATTGGATTGAACTGAAAGAAACTGCAGAAAAAGATTTAAAAAACATCTTCGCATGGTTCTCTAAAAACTTATTAAGTATAAATGAAAAAAAAAACATACTTTCTTCCAATATCCTCAAACTCACGAGCGTTTCCAAATTACAATATTCTTACCATTAACAATACAATAGATATAAAATTAACGAAAGAAATGAAATATCTTGGGATAATTATTGACTGCAATCTGAAATGGGATTCGCATGTGGATTATGTAAATAATAAAATCAGGCGACTACTACATACATTCCATCGATTAAAAAATATCTTAGAACCTAGCCTACTTAAAATGTTATACCATGCGCTTGTAGAAACGCATATAAACTATGGCGTTCAAGCTTGGGGAGGTGTAAGTAAAACACACCTATACAAATTAATGATCACTCAAAAACGAATTTTGAAAATAATTTTTAAACGACCTAATATGTATCTATCCGATCTACTATATATCGAAAATCGCATAATGGACCCCAGACAACTATATTTTTTTCAATGCACCCAATGGCAATACAAAAATATACATTTATTACGGACAAATGAAGACGTATATGACACACGAAACAAACACAGTATTTATACAACACCACATGTATACAAATCCGTCGGCCAAAGGTGTTTTACGTATTTGAGCCCTAAATTTTTCAATTTTCTGCCGCGAAACACATAAATAGCTTTAAAAAGACAACAAAAGAATACATATTTAATATTACTAGGCAATCTATACACGACTGCATAGACTTAAAACTCTGATTTGTACATTTTATATAAACTTAAAATTTTGCTATATGGTTTTTTACATAATCACACATTTTAATTTGTAATTTTAATTTTAAGTTTTAAGAGTTTTATATTTGAGTTTAAAAGTGTTTAATTTTGAATTTTAGGTTTTAAGTTTTCAATTTTGAATTTGTGTTTTAAATTTTAGGTATTAAGTTTGAGATTTTGAATTTTAATTTTAAGTTTTGAATTTTAAATTTTAAGTTTTGAATTTTAAATTTTAGGTTTTGAATTCTGAATTTTCAATTTTAAGTTTTATATTTAACGTTTTAGTTTTTAACTTTAATTTGAAGTTTAATTTTAATTTCAATTTTGATTCTGTTTTTAATTTTAGTTATAGTTTTATTTTAAATTTTTAATCTAACTTTAGATATTTATGTCTTAAAGTTGCAGTCTGTTTTACGTCTATTTAAATGTATATTTATTTTAATTTATTGCATTATTCAAACGTAATCTATACTTACATCTATACATACATTGCGCCCATATATAATTTAACTTTAATTTCATAGCCTGGCTAATTCTAAATCTCCAAATCTGTTAACCCATTAACCTCTCCGCACAAGATTTATCTTTTAGGAGTGTTTTTCTATGTTTATTGAAAGAAAATATTTAATTTTATGTACTATATACGTTGTGTGATCAATAAACACTATTATTATTATTAAATGACTTTCGTTAAATAAATAAACATTTTTTTAACTTGAAAGTTGAATTAGTTCAAGTACATATTTATAAATATAACAAAGAAAAAACAAGTAAATACCTTTGATTAATTAAAACACTTGGTTTTGTTTCACTGATTTTATTTTTCTCTAGAGAGAAAAATAAAATCAGTGAATTGATTTTATTTTTCTCTCGAGAGAAAAATAAAATCAGTGAAACAAAACCAAGTGTTTTAATTAATCAAATATATATAATTATATTTCACCACGGGTTAAGTGAGAAATTAATTAATCATAAAGTAAATACCTATTTTAAATCATCTCTCACCTATTTCCAGAGTTCTAAATTTTACCAAAAGCTTGTCAGTTCTTCTTATTACTATCGTAATACATTGGCAAATTATTGTTTTGACCTATTATATTCCCTTCAACAGTGCAACATCTCAATTTGGCAGTTATCCAGTTTTAAACTTACATTACAGTGTTTTAAATCGTAATCTCTTATGGTGATATCTAGCATTTGTAAAGCGCATTGAAAGTTCAACGACTTCGTACCCCAAATATTTTTGCACAATAAAAGCGTGTTCCAGGTCAAAAGAGTAATTTAGAGTTGAGAAATGTGGAGCGGTCTTTCCAGTAATGAAAACTGCATGTATTGATTCAATGCAAATGTGTGCAAAAGTTTACGATCACAGAACCGCAATGCACCTGCACATGCAAACTGTCGCGGGGTTGAGGGATTGTTAGCGTATGTATTATTTATAAGTGCTTGACAAATCTCACGAAAGGGCCGACTTTATTTGCACCTGTTTTACAGAATAGAAACTTCTTAAAATAAATATTGTATCTGTTTTAATAGTGTTAGCGAATTTTGACTGCAGGATTGGATCGGATTAAAGAGTGACGAATTAAGTTAATTTGTTCGTTAATGAGATTTACGGATGGATTACGCTTAGATTATACTCTATGGGAATTAAGGATTAGATTCTAAAAAAAAAATTGTTTGATAATGAACTTGAATTTTGATTAAGACGAATAGGACCAAAATATTCTGAAAAACTAATATACTTCGTCTTGTCTGATCTACATACACGCTTTTACATTCTGAGCAATGGATTTCATATATACTGCATTGTTTGAGGGTATCGATTTTAATTTTAAATAAGGTTTAAATGCGACTTGATTTTGATAAATGTTTGCTATTTCCACGCTAGTTTTTCCAAAATATGTTGATGAAATAAGATATTTATCTAAATTTGTTAATTTCTGGAATATATGAGCCATTATGATTTGATACCGTTTTTTAGTTGTAACATTTTAAATGAGATTCTGGGAAGCCATTTTTAATTGCAGTTGAGATAATTTTATTTAATTCCTTCGTATAATTTTAGGCGAAATTAAGCTTAGTTAAAATTATTATCCTTCACGGACTAATTGTACGAGAGGGTGTGTTTGTTTATTTGCACTTAAAATTGATCATTTAATCTATTTTGTTCATAGCATTTTACGACATGATTGTAGATATTGATTATGTAATTATTACTTTTTAAATTTTACACGTAGATTTATTATGCGACTTGATTACTTAGGCAGCCTAATGTACATTATTTATATTTTTGTAAAAAAATTCCGGGTGAAATTATTGGAAATAATTTACAAAATGAAGAAAACACCTCAATTAAACCTCAAAACGTGATGAAAATGATGGACCATAGATGTCAAGTTGCCATAAAAAATTATTTGGTTAAAGATCATCCCCTCATAAACTTCATCTTGGATGAATAATAATAATAACGTTGTAATAGTAATGTACAATACAAGAACCGTTTTGAAGGTTTTTACATTACGAGAGAAAAGTTTGAAAAAAAAGTTTTAAATTCTCGAGTTTTGTAAAAGCAAATAACGTCACGTGTGTCATAATACGGTTTATTTTTATCGTATATCTATTTTTTTTAAATAAAAAAAAATGTTTAATGACAACTATCAAAAAGCGGAATCATGTTTGTTTACCAATATCTCAATAGCAACGAGTTGCGTTAAGATACATATAACAACACTAGTGTTGTTAAAAATTTCCTAACAACACTAGTGTTGTTAAAGGTACCTTAAGGTTACTATGGAGTTATTGACATATTAACATTATAGGATAAAATAAAATAATCTTTCAATTGTACAGATATATACTTTGATACTTTGTTCAATGGCCTTCTCAGCAATTCCAGACATCAGAGCAATCTGTACAAGTTATAAATAGGTTCTCGCAGAAACATTTATTAGTTTTAATAGATTTTACTTTTGACGGCAATTATCGAATTAATCACATTTAATTAACACATATTTCTTTCAATTATACAGATATATACTTTGAACTCTAATTAATTAATTAATTAATTAATTCTGATTTCTTATCACCTGACGAGTAATTTTGTGTAATGCCTTTATATTGATAGTGGTCACCGGCGACCCCGCGGCCCTTACACTCCTATCTTTGTTTTAAATTTGATTTTTTTTTTGTCATGTAAAGCAAAAGAAGTATTATTTATTAACAGTATCAAAAATAGCAGTGTAGGATACTATTAGAAAAAAAATATTTGGTTGATATATTAACAAAACGAAGGCTAAAATAGTTATTTAACCAACAAGTATGTTAATGATGGCGATTAATGATCGAGACATTTTCACACACGAGCGCTTGCTTAGCCAGCTAGGGCATTCAGCCACAACCGATGTATAGTATTTAATAATTCATTTAAGTGAAATGAGGACAAAGACTAAATATATCCAGGGACCCGCACGGCGATTTTTCGTGTTAAAAAAGTAAAAAAAGGGACCGCCCGGGCGAGACTCGAACCCGCACCAGCGGGGTCTAGAGGCCGGACCTCTACCCACTAGACCACTGCGGCCTTAGAAATCGTTAATTAATGAAAAATCGTGTATTAATGAAAAATCGTACAATAATAGGGGTCATTAATTAACTATTTTTGATACATTTGGGTACATTAAAGTTAGCCGTTAACCAACGAGCAACGGAAAAATATTTTATGGTATCATCATCTATTATACTATTAGGTTCATAATAGTGCTATTATTTCATAATGCATTAGTTACTTAAAATACGTTAGTTACGAATCAATAAACAATTAATCGTCGCCTAAACGCGTTCTCGATTATTATGAATCGCATAATATTCTCGTTATATTAATAGCTATCATTATTAAATGCATGTTTATGCAAAGCAACTGTTACACAGATCAATTTTAGATCAGGTTCTTTAATTAAAAAATATGGTCACCCTGTATAAATAAATAAAACTATTTTTATATGTTCCGTATTGCATTTAATTCTTCACTCTATTTTAGCAACGATGATGATAATATTGAAAAATATAAAAGCATTTAAATTTACACGATTTATGTGTTTCTAGTAATCCTGTCTCCTCAGGTCACAGGTGGCCCCCAAGGCAACGTATTAATGAACAAGTTAAGTTAAAAACTGAATTGAGGAAACATATTAAACAAAAAAACAAATTGATTTGAAAAATTTTAATCACAAATAATCCTTAAAAATGTCATCATATAACGTTCTCCTTTGTAACATCAAAATACCTTTTTATGTAATTTACAAGTTAACCGATTTTTTTTTTCTAAGAGTAAAGGGATTTAGAAAAAAAACATATTATTTAGTTGTTCATTTTGGCACTTTCTACAATTTTTATTCATATAAGTTTGATGTAACTATTATTTTATGATCATAAAGAAACATTTTTCCGTTTTCATATTTTTCTCAAAAATCAAAAATGTATTAAATACTTTTATTAACAAAATATGCGCTGTTCTTTGTGATCTTCAACATTTACACTAAGATTTTTGTTATATTTTTCAAATTTAAGAACAATTCGGAGAATACACTATACACCCACTTCCGGTTCACAGATTTTTTTTTTCAGTTCTTCGGATTTTTAAATAAATCGTATGTTCAAAGAGGTATTTCAATTCATTTATTAGTTTTTAAGACACAGTGCACACAGTAGATACACGTTTTTTTGCAAAAATACTTCTATAGAAAAAACATTAATCATAATAATTTCCCGTATCCTCTCTAAAATCAAAAACTTCATAAAAATTGTTTATCCAAAATCGGATGTAATAAGCGAATTATTGCGGTCATTTAAGGGATGTCATGTTGTTCATTGCCCACTAGTGAGAGAAAAACTTGGATTCACGGAATACATAGATCCTTAGGAGGATTTTTGAAATAATTCAAATTGTCATACCTCAAAATTACCTGTCAACATTTTATAAACATTATTTCAATATTTGTGAAAATTTTCAAAATGTGCCGGAATTATCTGAGTAATCAAGTAAACTGTATAATTAGTTTTGTAGTACAGCTTTATTATTTAGTGCTAATATGGGCATCCAATAAATTGCTTCATCAATAGGATATGATTATTTGGTGCGCACCAAAGACGATATTGAATTTCTTATTCCAGATAAGTGCATCCTTTGTATCTGTAGGAATGCACAGGTGTCCCATAGGAAGGAAACACTCACATACCGGAAATAAAGTTGCGCCTGCCTTATTTACTACGCCTGATTACTTTTCCGTGTTTTGCGCCATTAATTCGCCACACATAAACACACGCACACAAAGCCCATTGTGGCAAAATCCAATAGCCTATAAAATCTAAGATATAGGTCAATTTGAAACAAGAGTTCGTTTAGAATGATTTTTTTTTCAATAATTATTGCATCAACTAATGAACTCTGGAAGTCACATAAGATTATAAAATAATGACTTCACGAACTGATTTACATAACGACAGTCGCCAAGCAAACGTAACGCTCATCCTTTATTAAAGATTGCCTGTGTTTATGTCTTAAACACAAAAGTTCATATTACAGTTTTTGCTGAAAAATAAATTAAATTTTAAATACAATTTTAAACGAAATAGATATTAAAACCCGTGAAGGCTCGTGGAACATGCTGATAGTAGAGCCACTTAAACAATATACCCCTCCTTTTGAAGAAAGAAAAAACTATTTATCTTCCTAGACCAAAGTAACTGGCAAAAAAGTGTTTTAATAAGAATTAATAAAAAATTCTTACTGAGCTTGAAACTATAGGTAGTGCCATGGCTCCTTGGCTCTATATAACGAGGCGCCCCTGATTAAAACCACCAGATGAAGATACAGTCTAGAGCAGGGGTAGTCAACCTTTTTATACTAACCGCCCACTTGTGTATCGCTGGTGAAACTAAAATTTTGTAACCGCCCAGTGGTTCCACAGTAACTTTTGTTTTAATAACTCGTGAGTTCGATGACTTTTTTGCTCCTCGCTTTCAAAATTGGAACTACTGCGTTCATTCATCTTTTTTCTGCTCCTTGCTTTCCTAATTTCAACTTGTGCGCTTATTTACTTTTTATTGCTCCTTGTTAACCAAATTTCAGCTCGTGCGCTAATGAAGGAATAAACCATTTCTTTCGGAAATGTTCATTACAACAAAACCCCTACCGCGGTACGGACCAGGTTAACTACCACTGGTCCAGAGCCTGTGAATGTTTGCAATTCTCGACCAGTTTCTCCTTATCAGCGAATATTAAAGAAATAGCTTTATTGATGTAAAAATACATCTGATTAAACTAAACTGTCTTTTGATTTGGAAATATTGATATCTATTTCATATTGTTATTCTAAATTTTAAAAATAGCATTGAAAAATATATCATTCTTGTTTTCATGTTTTTTTTGCGGGTGCTTGTGTTTTGAACTTTTTTCCTGAGGAGAGAAGACGGATGTCGATATTCAGCGCTCTATCTTTTCTCTTCCGGATCGTAATGATGGACCTATGACTCGTTCCCCGTCACAATATTCAAAAGAAAGTCGTCTTCTTCGTCACGGTAGCATCGTCACCATAAACATCCTTTAAACGACGATGAATATCAGTGGGAGTCACTTTTTCAGCAGTTCGCTGTTTAATTCGCGTTGGCATTGCCTTAGAACACGCCTCCATATATCCGCTTCTCAAAATACACTAGATGAATTCAATGATCTCAAACCTGCACATGCGTGAAGAGGGGCATTGTTTCTTCCACATTCCACCTGGCGCGTTTCTGAAGGTCATTTCATTCGCGCTGTACAAGCATGTGTGCATTTGTTTTCAGCCTACCCTCGTATAATGATAGGTCGCTTTGATGAAAATCATATCAATGATGAAAGAGTGGGGATGGAATACATGAAGGGTAAATTGTGGTGGTAATGACAGGATATAATGTAGGCATTTATTTAGAGGATTGTTAATACGTGGGAGATTTTGCTTTACCGAAGGATTATGTTGGGCAAAAGGATGAAATTGAACCTCTTCGTTCCTAATGGATGATGGATTTTGAATAAATTTTCAGTTTTTTTTTACATTAAATGTATTCTTGGTTTTAGTTTTACATGGACGTTATTGAAGAAGTAATGGGATACGAGATGGGATTGTGAAAATGAGTTATTACTATGCGACTTTATACACGCTAATTTACATTCTCAGAATAGATCCAAGCGCCAGAAAAATTTAAATACGCTAAAAATGCTCGGGTAAAAATAGACTACAACTGCTTTCTCCATCATTGAATTAATCAGAAAAGAACTAAGCGCCTGATTCTGTTCTGATATTTGACCAAAGGCATTGGTATGTCGCTTGGTTCCCTGTAGTGTGACTTGGTTCCCGTCTTTTAAATCTAAGAACGAGTTTACGTGTCGTTTGGTTCCCTTCTGTTAAATCTAAGAATGTGTTTGCATGCAGTTAGTTCAGCTGTGATTCTTAAGTTTGCAGGTTTCAACAAGTTTCAACAAGTTTATATTCTGCGCTTAAAAGTATTTATATTGATCAAGTCAGTCATCAGTAAGATTTTCGTAGGTAAACAGTGACGTTATTTGAAGTGATAGTGACAGTTTTTGAGGTTTTTTGGGCCTCAACAGAAACATCTTAATCAAAATCGACCATAAAATATTTATTTTAGTAGCTACATTCTTCCTCTACAAAACGGTATGTTTATTTATGTCGGTGACCTTAATTATAACAAAAATATTTATCTCTATATCCGTCAAGAAGTTACCCCGCAATGCGGGGTGGCTTTGTGACAGTATTATATCCATATCTCAGTCTTTACCGTCTCGTTCTTTACTAATGAAATTTATCGGATGAATTTACCAACAACGTTTATTCATATAAAACAATGAAATGGATAAAGACAAAACTCGAGGCGCAGGAGTTTTTTTAATCGGCCGCTCGATGGCGCGAGAGACGTGGCCGTCTATCCCGTCGGGGATACAACGGCGTTAATAATCGTACAGCGAGATTAGAAAGACGGAATATTAACTGTATGTCACAAAGTCACCCCCGCTTACGGTATGAAAAGAGGAAGGAGAATTATTGTGAATATAGTGCTAGACGCCGCAGCAAAAAAAAAGGGAAAAATAATGTCGGACCAAACCAAGATGACAGCCACATTCAAGAAAATGAAATTTCTACAGAAGCTCCACCAAACTGTGAAAATTATTTCAAAAGTTACCACTGATGGATACATTCAAGGTAATGAAACTCAAAGAAATAATAATTCCGCACAAGATCCAATTGACAAGCATGAACTTGAACAAACCATTTTCCAAGTTCGAACTAATGGCAACATTTAATTTATTGAAGTTCAAGATATTGAAGTTCAGGGTCCTGAAGTTCAAGAAATTATTGTTGTGCAAGAAAATGAAAATTTAATAAGAGATCTTGATAACAACAAAGAAAATGAAGGAGCTACAAATAGGCACCAAAAAAGGGAAGAAAGAGAAAATTTGAGGGACGAACATATAAAACAAAAAGTAAATTTCTACATAGTAATAAGAACTATTACTCTGAAAAGGGAAAACTTGTAGTGTCTAAAACTTTTTTGGAAAATAAAGAGTGCACTTGTAAGAAACACTGCCATACACTTGTGTCAAACGATGAGTGGAAACATCTGTTCGACGAACATTTATAATATGGGGAATTATAATGCACAAACTGCGTACATTGCAGCAAATATAAAAGAATGTGATCTAAAACGGAAAAGAGCTAAAAATTCAGATAAACGTTCTCGTACGAGAGAATATAGTTTGAAGAACAAGGAAGTGTGCAAACAGTTTTTTGAAAAAAACTACCTTCCTAAAGTATCAACACTGCTCTGTCGAAATTCAGAGAGGGAAATCTCAACGACCGAAGAGGTGAACTATAGGGTGGGAAAAATAAATTGAACGATGAAATTGTCGAAGCTGTAATAAACCATATGAAAAAATGGTGATGTGGCCATCATGTTACTTTCTCCGACTTGATGGTATCATTTATATTTACGGTTGATTTTCAATTTAAATCATATTTTAAATGTACTTCTACCGTTTCGTAGACTCGGATGAAACTGACGTTTAAAACGTCAAAATTATGAAAGATGGCAAAATTATACTTTCAAATTCAAAAGCTCAGTTTACTCAAAAACTAAAGGGATTTCGAAAAAACTTATTGTTTATAAGTTGTTCATTTTAGCATTCTTTACAATTATTATTAACACACATTTGCTGTAACTATTATCGTTTTATAATTATAAACCAAAAATTAAAAAAAAATAATAAATTTTTTTCTCGATTAAAAATGATTTTATGAAAAATGTTTTCAAGCAAAAGATCTTTATTTCTTTGTTGTCTTAAATGTTTGTTTAAATGTTTTTGTGATATTTTTCATATTTAAGAAAATATTGGCAAAAAACAAAAAAACAGCTAAGGTAAACATCCACTCCCGGTATACGAACTTTTACCAAAAGCTTTTCAGTTCTTCAGATTATCAAATAAGACGTATGTTCAAAGTTTCATATCAATTCGTCTATAATTTTTTGGGATACAACGCGCACAGACAGACACACACAGACACAAAAAAAGTATTCCAGAAATTGTTGAAATGGCATCTAGGGACCCCAAAACGGATATTTCCGTAAGAAAAAATTGGAAAAAAAATCACGATCACAATACTTTATCGTACCTCGTAACGGAGAAAGTAAAAATTCCCGACATATAAGTCACATTATTGCAGTGAATTGCAACCGAAAGTTTATAAGCAGAGCAGAAGATATTACTTTGTCTTCACTTCTGATTTTTTATAAAAACTTCAACCTGCCAAAAAACCCATTGATAAAAGACACGTGTAGTGTATGTGACAGATTTGGAGTGAAAACCCAAAAACAAAATGCAAACGAAGCCCATGAGAAACACCTACAAGAAGTTGAAGTACAAGAATTAAGTTGAAAGCGGATATCAAAGCTGCCGAAAGAATTGAAGACCTGGAGACATTAACGTATGATGTGGAAGAAACACTACCATTGCCAAATATTCCAACGAATTTGAGTTTTTTTATAAAAGGCATCTGTGGCTCTACAATGAAGGAGTCCATTGCGGGAAAAATGGGTACTGCTTTGTCTGGAAAGAAGGAACGGCCGAACGGGGAGGTCAAGAAGTGGGATCAGTCCTAAAGAAGTTCATTGAGGAGCGTCTCTGTGCAAATACGAAAACTTATGTCGTCAGATAATTATAATTGCGGGGGGGGGGGGGGGCAGAACCGCAACATAAGGTGAAATCCATTCTCAGCAATCATCCAACATTAAACATAATATACTTGAAATATCTGGTACCAGGCCACAGTTTTCTGCCAAATGATACAGATTGTTCATTTATCGAAAACCCCATACAAACGAATCAAAGGATCTATACACCGCAAGATTATGTTCACATAATAAAAACCTGTCGGAAAAACATCCACTCATTGTGACTGAGATGACAAGTGAGGATTTTTTTCTGTGGCAGCAATGGAACGCTGCATTGTCAACAGAAAAGAAGATGTAGACAAGGAGAAAGTAAGCTGGCTGAAAAGTAAAGTCATTAAGATCGAGAAAGATAAGCCCTATAGTATTTTTCTTAAAAATACGCACCATGACAATTAATCCTTCAAGGAAGTACAGATTCAGAAAAATTTGAAAAACAGGGCCTTTACTGTAATACAAACCTTGAACCACTTTGGCCATTAGGAAAAGAAATTTCTTTGAAAAAACTTGCAGATCTCAAGGCGTTGATACCTTTTATCCCGTTGGTCGCAAAAACTTTCTACAAGAACCTTAAGGGAATGGATTTTGGAGATGACTTGGATTTGGGGAAGAGCTGGACTTTAAAGCCGATGCAGAAGGAGATGACTAAATTTTATTTTATTTCAAATTCAATTTTTTTTCTTACTAAATAAAATTTTTACCAGTTTTAATAAAGCGCTGCAAAACTTTTCATTTTTGTCTCTAATCCCTAATAGGTCATATATCAGAAAGGCACTAAGCAATAAATAGGTCATATATCAGAAGCGACAAATTCCTGAAAATAAAGTGGAAAACCATGTTGCATTTAGGGCTCTATCAACTTTGTAAACAAATTCTGTCTTTCTAAAGTAAGCAGGTGAGTTTCTACAACCCACGAAATGTGGAGCTCGTTTTCTCGAAAGTTTGAAAATGTCGCTTGTACCCTTTCTGATAAACAACAAGCAATTAATGTTGGTACATAAGAACCGTTCATTAGCCATTGATAACAGTTATGGAAGCTGTGTGTATTCGCTCTTTGGGAAAACAGGAGGGATGTTCTTGGGCAATTTTAGGTCGGTGAAGATGCACAAGAATGAAACATACGTGTCAATTTGATATGATTTAATGAATCTATGTCGAAAATAGTTCTGCCTAGCTAATCCTGTCGGTGAATGATTTCAGTGACGTATGTTCCCAAAATAAAATCGTGTAATGTACAATAAATGATTTATGGATGCGGGAGGCTTTTTTTATTGACCTGTCAATGTTGGTAGATTTTTGGTTATTAATGTGAATTTTGACATTGGGAATTCCTTTATTGAGATTGGTAGGTCAGTTTTTGCATTTGGGTAACCATGCTGCACGGCCCTCTTCTTTGCATGATATACTCTGGCCGCGCTATGAAGGCGTCTGACGCGATTAACGAAGGGTTGGAAAGGCCGCCCTCATCAGAAGTGATTGAGTATTTTGTTACTTTACACTCAGATGTTTATACGTTTCTTACTAGCTATTGGTGCACTATCGGCTTCTATTTATAAATGAATGGTTTTTGAAAGGTTACAGATAGCACCTCAGATGCCTTCTTAGCGCGGCCAGACTCTATCCATCTTTCCACCAATGTCGTGCAAGTTGAGGCCCATGCATTTGACACATTTAATGTCCAGTGCAGTCTGCAGTTTACTGACTAAATGTATTGCATTTATTACACACGATTGGTAATGATGCTGTGGGTAACTCTCAACAACGGGGTACATTTTATACAAAAATGGAAATTTGTTATGTAGTAGTCGGGTGTGTGCTTCATGGGATGCTGTGATGATGCGCAGGAGGCGAGGTTTTTCAGTAGTGGCCTATACCTATACAATCGGTTTACAGTAACGGTGAGAAATTCCCATTGCATCTCATTTCTCGCTTTGGGTTCCTCGATTTCCAGTTCTACGCTTTTTATTGTATAGCAGTAAGAAATTTGTGGTTCGCGTTTTTCTGTGGGAACGGCGGCGAACGTCTCAGAGTGGCTTGTGATAATTTTCGCTGTTTGATGAGTGTTAAGGTTATTTACTGTGCATTGTTCCTCACCGTTAAATTTAATGATAAAACCCAATTTAGTTTTGATAATCAAAACATATTTATTGAATTGATGATTGAAACATATATTTGCCATTTGGTATCTTGAAAATTAAATTAATGAAGTTTGTGGTTTGGCTGCTGCAGTACATTTTTGCGTTACCTCGTATATAGAGTTAATGTTTTTGGCCGTTTTTTGTGTTTTAAATTCGCCCTCGGAATCCGTGGACGAACCCATGGGTTGAAGTTCTTTCTTTTCCAGTTGATTTTTTTTTTTTTGGCCTGGGATACTTGTTCATATGGCCAGCTCTAACAGGTTAAAATTTGTATTTACTATTTAATATCACTTAGATGCTAGTGTGATTTTTTTCTATTTTTAATTATTTCTCGAATATCGAAGAGTAAAGCTAAGGCTTATGTTCAAAATTTCATTTGAAAATATTTATTAGTTTTTGAGATACAGCGCCCAAATAGACATACAGACAATTTTCAAAATGGTCAGAATCGTCCCGGCGATCTCAAAATGGTTCTCCATTTTTCCCGTAGTTTCTACAGAAAAACTCAAATAGTTTCAACAAAAACCTTGACAATGCATTATTACCTTCCCTGCATTTTTCACCAATGAATAAAGGTTTTAAGCTAGCAAATTCTTAATTGTGCAGTTTTTCTTTATTTGGACATATTTCTGCTATTGAAAATTTAAGTGCTCATTTTTGTTCTAAAATTATTAAACACTACTAGGAATAGACGTAGAAATATATACATATTCAAATTGAGGAAGTCGTGTAAGGTTAAATACTGAAATCTTACTTTATTTTTCTCTGTTCGGTAATTCGATCGGTTGGTGGTATTTGATACGGTGGTGTTTATAGCGAATTTAATGACGCAATTAATTTGCTTGCTAGGCGCTGCGGTGAAAAAAAAACAGCTGGTGTTTAAAGTTGATACTTGTAGCACGTATTGTAAATTAAAATCAAATTTGTGAATATACATAAAAGAAATTCATTTTAATTTAAACCCTGAAGTCATTAAGCAATTGTAATTACAACTCGCGTGTATTAGTTTAAATAGCTTAATAACACGTTATAGAGTTCCAAATGTATCATTAGGAAACACGTATGGAAACTGTACATTCAATACAAAAAAGCCCAAAAAATATTGTTAACAAGATGAAAATGGCGAACGTATTGTAATTTGTATTTTAACCTTGATAGTTTTACTATTATATACAAATTAAGGAACCATGTGTGTTGATGGATAAATACAACATACAATAACTTGTCTCTAATCTAATCCTAAAGTACACATTTTGGCCCGAATTTTCGGGCGTAAGTAGTTTTACGCCCTAGGGCGGAAAACACAATAGATTAGCGGACGGGGTATAATAGTAGATTATAGAACGAGCCAATAATGATAGCTATTATTCCCCGGTATTAATCGAAATCATAGCAGAGATTTAATTTTGAACGTGCATTCACTTGTACACAATCAAACCAACTACAAAGGTGGTTACAATGTCACTGATTTTGGTATATTTCAAAATGTACGAGAAATTTGCTGAGTAATTATAAAAATACTTTTGAAACTTTTTGTAGATGTGAGAAAATAGTTTTTATTAATTTTGTCCACTGCAGCCAATGTTATGTCGTGAACATTTTGAAATCACACATGTTATCATTATTTAAAATAAAATGAAAACTTAAAAATGCAGACAATTAAACCAGAGGAATATACAAATAAAAAAAAATTACAATAGAAAAAATAAAACAAAAAAATAAATTAAAAAAATCCCAAAAAAACAAATAAAAAACTACGAAAAGTCGAAATGATTAAAAATAAAACTAAAAAATGGTGATGTGGCCATCATGTTACTTTCTCCGCCTAGATAATATCATTTATATTTACGCTTCCATGGTTTATTTTCAATTGAAATCATATTTTAAATGTACATCGAACGTTTCCTAGACTCGGATGAAACTGACGTTTAAAACGTCAAAATTCAAAAACTCAGTTTACTCAAAAACTAAAGGGATTTTGAAAAAAAAAATTGTTTATAAGTTGTTCATTTTAGCATTCTCTACAATTATTATTAACATAAATTTTGCTGTAACTATTGTCGTTTTATAATTATAAACTCAAAATTAAAAAAATAATAATAAAATTTTTTCTCGAATGAAAATGATTTTATGAAAAATATTTCATGCAAAAGATGTTCAGTTATTTGTTGTCTCCAATGTTTGTTTAAATGTTTTTGTGATATTTTTCATATTTAAGAAAATATTGGCAAAAAACAAAAAACAGTTTAGGTAAACACCCACTTTCGGTGTACGAAATTTTACCAAAAGCTTTTCTTTTCTTGAGATTATCAAATAAGACTTATATTCAAAGTTTCATGTTAATTTCTGCATTAGTTTTTTAGATAAAGCGACCACTTCATAATTATATCCTAAAAATGAAAAATAAATTAATAATTTTTTTTCTCGAAAACCAATAATTTTATGAAAAATATTTTCAAACAAGAGATGTTCATTTCTTTGTTGTCTTCAATCTTTATTTTAATGTTTTTGTGATATTTTTCATATTTAAAACAATATTGGAAAAAAACAAAAAAACGGTGAAGGTAAACACACACTTCCGGTGTACGAAATTTTACCAAAAGCTTTTCAGTTCATCGGATTGTCAAATAAGTTTTATGTTCAAAGTTTCATATTAATTGCTTGATTACTTTTTGAGATACAGCGCGCACAGACAAACAGACATTATTATTTCCGTAAAAGAAATTTTTGAAAAAAAAATCACGATCACAATACTTTCTCGTACTTCGTAACGGAGAAAGTAAAAATGGGATAAATTTAGAAATGTTTTAGATAACAGTTATTTAAATTTATTAGCAGAAAAAGGTAGTATAATAAAAAAATGCAGTTTCTATTAGTTTTGTTCATGAAAATTATTTGTAAGACTTGCAGGAACTGAGACAAGCAAAATTTCTTTTTACGTGGATCGTTCTTAAATCGGCTGGAAATGCCGAAAAACGATTAAATTTAATTTTTCTTCAAAAAATTATTTTTGTATTTTTTCAAGTCCGGAGACCATTCTGAACACTATTTGTTCACAGAAATTATTTGTGAGACTTACAGAAACTGAGACAAGCAAAATTTCTTTTCAAGTTTTAAGTTGACCTTGGTCTGACCTTGGTCTGACCTTGCTAACGCTATCCACGGTGACACAAATACCGCCACTGAATGTGCCCTCTCAAACCCTAAAACTTTTGTCTAAAATACTTTCTTCTAAAATGCATTGTTCATGAAATATTCGTCCGGTTCCAGGTCTGGGTACGACCAATTCGAATTTTTTTAGTGGAAAGGTAGAGTATTTAACTTTCAGAATGTCTTATCGGCATGACTTACAGCTTTGTTCTGCATAGAACTTCAATTGAAAACGATGAGACACCTGAGAGCTTTCCCTTGTTAGTTACAAGTATTTGTCGGGTCCGTCAACTCGTCTCCCTCAAATTTAAATTTTAAAATAAAATATTTGCCGCTAAAAGACCACCAAATTTATGAGGTAAACAAGTTACACCAATTCAAATTTGGGGGACAAGTTGATGCTAACCCCCCAATTTGTGTTTTGACTGACAATTTCAGCAGCGAAACTTTTTAAAATATGTGAACTCAGATACTTCTGAGGAACAGATTGAAATTAATAAAAGTTGAAAATAATCAATTGGGGAGGTAGCATCAACTTGGACCCCCTAATTTTGAAAATGCTGTAACTTGTCTATCTTTTTGTTAGTGTCACAATCAGCGGCTGCTCGTGGGGCAACGGAAGAAAATTTAACCGAAACAGCAACGAAATATTTGCTTCATCTATAAGAGTAAGTAGTGCGGCACGAGCGACATCTTTGTCTTAGCCCTCCCCACGGAAATCCACGAGCCGCCGCTGGTCGCAATTAAAAATTTGGTGGCACAACTTTCAGGGCTTTCTGGCGCAATATATTTGATTTGAAAATTTCAATTTGTTGGGGTCAAGTTGACGGACCCGTGTTTCTCTCCTTCTCGTGATCAAATACAGTTTAGGCTCATCTTAAATTTGATCGATTCGCAGTTACGACACTTCCTAGCAAACGTGTCCCTTTCCCCAGAATCAATAAGGCTCGCCTCTTTTTTCCCCGAGAGAGAACCGTAATTGACCGCGCCAATAAAATTCTAATTGAGCCTCGTTTATAGGTGGGCTCAGAACTCCAAGTGCCATTTAATAAGAGTAATGGTTAATTAGAATAAATTTGCATGTTAAACTGTTAAATTCGACAGATACCGCCCGTACGTAGGAGTGCGCGAATGGCATTCTGCCATATTCTCTCTCATTCAAGCGAACGTGTAAAAATAAAGTATGATCGTACCTAACCAAACAGTCGAGGAAAGGTTAACTGATATACCGGGTCAAGGTTATCAACATAATATTTAAATTTACATCAACAAATGTGTTTGTATACTAGTTTTATTCGGTATTTTTCGAGTGGTGAGTGAATATGCACGGAACCGTTGACAAACAAGTGCTGGAGTGAGTCGCGTTTTTTTCGTTTTGTCGTAATTAAAAAAAAAATAGTGTGTGAAATTGTGTTCGTTTTGTTGCAGAGACGAACGGGAAAAAGTACGAGTTTCTTTTGTGCAACAATTGAAGCCCCAGGAGGTGGTATTGCCGGATGAGCCCGCCGTTCTCTCCGATTCTGACTACATAATGGCCGCCACTATTATAACTGAGACAAATCACATAGTCACCACCTATAATAGGCAAGAAAGGTAGGTCCTGTGTTCACTGTTATTATGCCGTGATTTCATCTTTTTTGTTACATCCTCTTCTACAACGTTATGCTGTGTTGCAATTGTCTAACGATCGACTCGAACTTTTTTTATTAAGTGCAAACAACAATGTGTATTGTGTTTAAAAATGGTTCTTTTCAAATTGCATTCATTTAACCACTCAACAACCTCTATTTTCATGAAATTAATATAATTTTGATCAATACTAAATATTCGTCGAAAGCCACGAATAAAGTTGTTACAATAAGTTGTTTATTTATTGTAGGACACATATTGTAGATTACGAAAGGTATGGTATTGTTTTCATTATTAGAACAAGAATGGTTCAAAAACCTCTACAGTACCTGTGACTGTAATTCGATCAAAATTTGGCAAATAGCATCTGTCGCTTTTTCTTTAAAATTGCAATCTCAAAACCTACGCTATCAAACGCAAATCGGCCATTCCATAAATAAATGCACACTTTTTGGGGGTACATCAGGGATTTTAGCGAATTTCATATTTATTTATGGAATGGCCGAAATATGAAAATTGTTTATTTAAATTATATGTTTTAGCATGTTTTGTTTATAATAAAATAATTCTTTATCGGCTTAAATTTCATTTTGGCCAAATAATGATCCATAAGGAATTTAAAGCAATCAATTCCAGCAGAGCAATAGTCTTGCAAATCTTTTAATTGGTGCAAATACTGGTGAGTTATAAAAAACAATGGCAATATGATGTACAATTGGGACTTGCAAATCTTTTAATTCGTGCAAAAAGTGGTAACTTTTTTATGGCAATATCATGTACTATTGGAAAAATAGCCTTTATCTCAGCTATATTATTTACGGAAATGGAAGTTCAAATATATACTATGCAGCAATTCAACTACTTTTATTTGTTTTTGTTAAATAGATATCCCCACTTATATTGTAATTGTAATTAGAAAACGTTTTTCAATATTTTTTATTGAAAAAAGTATAGGATAGGAGGCCCAATGTAAGATTAATTTATGATTAAGTTCTGCGGTGCAAGTGGGCATTAATCTATCTCGAAAAGCTGTTGATGGTTTGATAATTTGTACTTCTAAATGTTTGGTTGGTCATAGGCCGTTCCTCTTTTACATAAGATAGGATGTTCAGTTTCATTTAATCTATTAAAACGAGATTGGTTTTATTTATTTTTTGTGGCAACTTAGAACACAACCATCTGCCATGAATTTGTTCCAAATATTGAGAATCATTTTCGCAAGCCTTTTAGGATAATTGACTGAAAACATGTCTCAAACGCTCTTCTGATACCACAATATCACGACACCACTTTTTTTCTCTGTTATATCAGCTTATGTTTTAAATAAATATCAACTTTTCAATAAAAACCCTGAATTCAGAACTATTTGACGCAAAAATATGGTTTTCTTTTCATCATCGCAATTTGATTTTTTTACATAATGAATTATTCAAGTTATTTATAATTATTTGTTAAAGTTAAAATCATTGAACACTTATGGATATTCCTCTTTACTTTTTAAATTCATGAAGATCTATTATTGTGCAGAAATATATACGGTTCATATGAGATACAATCCTTAATTGTGATTTATTATAATTTTAAATTCGGCGACAAAAAGTGTGTCATTCATAAGCAAACACAGCTTTAAATATACCATATCTTCCCGCATCGAAATACCTTTATAAACAACATTTTTATAGTTATTGGTAACTAAAAATAATAAGCACAGACTCTTATTTCCGTATTTCGAAGTATTCGTAATGAATCTAAGAATTACAGTTTCAAATATTTCACATGATATTGATTTTACACGTTAAGGGTTTCGATTTGTAGCACAATAACTTCTGAGAAATACGAATCTATTTGCACTATATCTTATGTAAATTCGAAGGACATTTCGCAAAACAAGTTAATATTAAAATATTTACTGTTTTATATTCCGAAATGTAAAACAATGAATAAATTGACATTTCAATGTATTGACTTGAATGCGATAACTTTTTCTTCAATAGAAAAGTAAATCATACTATTAGAGATATTTAATATTTAACTAGTTACTATATGTTTTCAAAATGAGTCGCAATTATGCATTTGCAGTTGATTATTTTTTTCCTCTTCGCTCTTTAACTTAAAAAAAAAATGCAAAACCGAAAGTTCAGTATAAATAGGTCTGTACAGGGTGATCCAAATTGAACGTTAGGATTTGAACCCCTCGTCGTTCGCGATTTGTGAAGTTTGAATTACTACAGTTTGGTTTCGAAACTCATGGCAAATTCACCATACTCTACTTTACAGCAAGAATTGGCAACCTTTCTCCGAATTCTGTGTAAGCCAATCGACTTCTAGAGACGTGTGTCAAGTCTATGTTCCGTGCCTTGCATGTGTATAGTTGTATAGTTATGCAGACTACGTTCGCCACACCGGAGTGTCGCTAGAAGTAACCTGAGTTAGGCGGCACAAAAATGTACAAAGGGCCTCATTTGGCCCATGGGCCACAGTTTGCCCTTCACTTCTCTACAGCAACGCATACATATTATTCAATTTTTGCATATTAAGACCGTGAAACCATTCTTTAGCGCACCGACAGAAAGATTGTAGCCGTGGCCACTTGCGTCGATTTTAAACTGTTTAATTTATTATAAATAGAAGGCGGCTATGATATCATAGCTGTAATGACATAAATTAGTTTTTAGGAAAGTTGAACAAATATCATTAATTCGGCGCTATCCATTCTGACACCCGAAAAATCAAAATTCAAGCACAATAATATATTTTGTTTTAAGGTCATGATCAATAGATTATGGCCGGAGGGAATATTTAGATCCCAACGAAGGAGGGTTTTTAAATTCCTGAGAGGTATAATCTATAATTATGCCCGTGGTATATACAATGTTTTATTTCATTAGGATACTAAAATTAATTAAATTCTAAATCAAAAATGGTCAAAATTCAACATTTATGTCATTGTTGTGCGACGTGAAGTGAAGTGAGCTTTTCTTAATTCTTTGTTGATTGCAATGGTGAAATATTTGTTGGTACATATAAGAAATAAACATTAAACGTTACATACTTTGTTATTAATTTTAGCTATGATTTTTGTTCTAGTGCAAAAGTATGAGACAGGTGATATGTTTATTGACAAACCAAGGAACTGATATTAATGCAGGGGTAGTTCAGATGAAAATATTGCTCACATAAGTGATAGTGTGCATTAAAAACCAACCATGCGAATTCGTCGCTATTTACAAAGATTTACTACCCTATCATACGGCGTTACTTACTGAATTTAAACAAAAGATCTGCGTTTAACATTTCATTGATTCAAGAACTTAAAGAAACGAACCACCAAATATTCCGTACGTTTGTGAACTGGTTTTTAGAAAATGTAATTGATGTTAATTTTTGCATAAAACCATATTGAGCGATGAAACTCATTTTCATTTAAATGTCATTGCAAATAGTTAAAATTATCGCTCTGGTTGTAAAAATCCTTATTGCAGAAAACCCATTGCATCCACAAAAATAAACTGTGTGCAGTATGGGCTGGACGAATAATTGAACCTTAGTTTCTTGAGGAGGAATATAATTTCAAGAAGCATGCTATCAGAAGTTGCTGAACTACGTATTTTCCAGTAAAACCAATAATTTCAATTTTAATAATTTTAAGTTTAAACAGGATGGGGCATGTTACACAGCACGCTTTACTTCAAACCAAATTGCCTGGTTATGCTGTCTCTCAGAGGGCTTACACCGATTGGCCACCGAGATCTTGCTTTCAAACATTATCAGGCTTTTTCCTCTGGAGCTAATCGAAGGAAAGGGTTTATGGCAGCAAAACTTATTAACTTATTCAAAAAAGAAATCCTTAAGTTCGGATCACCATTTATAATTTAACCGTAACAAACATACCAGCATTGAAAACATTAACCAGGACACTGTTTCGTTCTTAGAAGATAACACATGATTCCGAGCTTATAATGACAATGATACTGATGACTTCTTGTTACACTACTTACATATACTGAAAAAGAAAAATTATTGCCACGCATTACTGTGAATTCCTTAACCTACATTTGCCCAAGATTTAAATTAAAGGAAAGTAAATGATTTGTTTCTCTAAATGAAGTAATTAAGATGTAAAAAAAACAGAGAAGTTATTTTTCGCTTTCTGTCAAATGTCAATGAATAATCACTGAATGTTCTTATTGGAATAAAAAAAATGATAGATGGCGCAGACGATATTCTAGATATAATTTTAAGAGGAACTTTAAAATAGTCGTTCTACATAAAGAACTGTAGACATAACTGGGTTATATTGCGAAACATATTTCTGTAATTTTAGTAATGTGACTCTGTTTGGAAGTTTAGGTATGATAGAGGTAAAAATGGAGCCTTCTCTCAACCAGAAGTGCCTTCTGGGTTCTATTCAATCACTCTATTCGTTTTTAATACTCATACTAAAGAGTGGTAAATTTACCACTGTTACAAACAAATGTTAGGTGTAGACGTACTTGAGAGTACGATCTCTTAAACTTCTAGTAGTATCACTGGGTTTGTGAGATCGCGAAATTTTTTTGAGAATTATTGTCATCTCCGTAAGAATATGCCCTCTCACAATTAGTATGCTTGCAGTTATTGCTTTAATTTGGCAAAGAACCGCCGTGACGTGTACTAAAAATATTTGTGACGTCAGAGACCGCCGCACAGTGGGGCAGAAAGAACATTTTTCTGGCCAAAATTCTGAAATTTACAAAACTTGTCCCAATTAAGGTCTTGATTACAGGAAAAATAATCTTAAAAATTTAATTGATAAATTGGGGTGTTTCTTAAGGGATGGAAATAGAAATGGACTGAGTAAAATTCTGAAACTTATGAAACTGAGCTAAATTAAGTTCGTGATCTAGGAAATTTTTTTTTTTAACATATTTGATAAACTGGGGTGGTTTTAAGGGGATGGAAATTGAAATAGCGGTGTAAAATTCTGAAACTTTGGATTCGTGTACTATTTGACCTACGAATTAACAAAAAAATAGTGAAACAAATATATTCGATAAAATAGGGTGGTTTCTAACGCCACGAAAACCTAAAAAAAAAACATTTCCGGTTTCATATAGAATTAACTTTAAAATTAATGAAAAATTAGTTAACAAAATCTCGTACGTTCTCACAGGGTGGAAACTAAAATAATTTCTGTAGAAACTTTCACATCCACGAATAATTAAAAAATCTCACAGTGGGGAAAGGTACACCAAAAGTTGACATCAATTTCATGGGACGGATTTAAAGGATTTAGATTCGATTAATTTGAATCAGGATGTAAGTAAATATAAAATCTTAATTTAATATTGTTTTATTATGTTTTTCGGCGTTTTGCGCTTCTTATTAACTAAAAGACAAGTTAATACTAAAACTTAAATGCAAAATGTTACTAATAATTACTTAACTATGCTATTGTTTTAACTATCCGATAAATCAGATGAACAATCGTCATCACTTTCAGTATTGTCGGATAATGGTAAATCTGGGGAAATTATTAAATTGAATACTTCCTTGGGAAAATGCTTTAATTTTTTTTCGGGAGTTGCCTTAGACTAGTTATTACAGGATCAGAAGTAATTAACATTAGATTGAAAACATCCTCATTAGATTTTTCGCGAGAACATTTCCTTGAATAGTTTTCCCGATATTTTTTAAAATCCTTATTTCGAGCCTCCTGGGCCTCTTCTGACAATTGACCAATCGGCAGCAATAAAGCCGAAATTACGTCTGGCCCATGAATAAGTAATTTATGCATAGTAGGGGGCATGTAAAACCAGGGATACATTTTAACAAAATACTTAGCAGTATCAAGGGCAAAGTTTCTAAAATTATTAATATTTATGTCATAACCACTTGATATTGCCACTAAAATTGCATGTAGACTGTTTATTAGTTTTTTATCTACGCCTGTAATTTCTGAAGCCAAATCTGCGTTGCTAAAAAAACGTCTGGTGGTATTACCGTCATTCGAATTTCCGAAACCAGGCTTAGGCTGATCAACTATTAGTCCCATCCGATTTTTAAAATCATTTTGAATGCGAACTTTATGTGCACGGACAATTTCTTTGTCATCTTTTCGGGCTTGCCATTTTTTTATTGGTTTAGTTTATAAGCCACATGCAAAATGCATTCAAATAATCTGATCCAACAGTGTAACACTGATAAACCAAATTGTAAAGTTGCGGGTTCATATGGTATTTTCAATAATTTCTCTATACTATTAAAGTCTTTGGAACTTGCACCACAGATGTAACAACGTTGTGTAGAAGCTGTATCTGTCAACGAGTTACACACTTTTCCATCTACCATAGTAAATAAGAGTTTATGGGACACTAGCACCATCTTATCTTTAAGTGTCACTAGTGAGCTTGTAAGATCTTTTATTTGTCGGTCTATTCGGTCTTTCTCGGCGATTGAAACTTGACTTGATTCTCTTACAAAATTAATATAGCAATATCTAGTAGAAGAAGGACGTGGATTCTGCCAAACTATGTCTTGATTGACGGAGTTTTCACAAATTAGTCTGAGGGACACCACCGAGGAAATAAAAACACTGGAATCTTCAGCATCCGCACCAATAAACCTTTGTTTATATGAGCTATGGCCTGAGCTACCATCAAACCCCCATTTTGAAATCAAGCACAATTTTTTCAGCTGGTCTGATTTCAATGTAGTAACAACTTCTTTCTGTACATTTATCAATCGTTCAGCAGTGTGATTTAATAGAGCTTGAACAGTTACTTCTGCAGAAGTAGGTGTGATAGTTACATCATCCTTATTCGGATAACAGTTTTTTTTCGCAACCTGTACTATTTTATAAGACGGAAACCTTTCCGGGTCTTTGGATCTAATAATATTATATTGGTGCCTAGTGAGCTTGGCTTCTATCATTGTGGAAAGGGCTTCTTATCCTGACATATGGTTGCCGCCTGTTATATGTTGCATTTCGTCCGATTTTATGTATGCCTCCTTGTACCTACTCGCTCGTGTTGGACTCGTGTTGGTAATTTCTTGCAAAAGTTTTGAGGCCTGCACTTGTCCCGTACCTTTTAAGGCCATTTGTGTCGCGTAATTTAACAAAGAGATCCGTAGAAACTCTTAGTTCTTTTAATTTTTGTCTCTTCGATCGCTCAGAGCTTTTCTCAAAAGAAATTTCCGGGCGGCCACGTTTCTTCTCTGTTAGATATCGAGGAAATGAAACAGATGTATCTAGTCAAATTTTATTACTTTTGAGGAACCTTTCTAGTTCTCTATGCGCTTTCGTCCAACGAAAATTAAAATCTGTTTTGAAATGAGATATTTTCTTGTTCAAATTTTTAATATTTTCAGCATGGCAATTTGTCCGTGTTTTAATCTCTTCTCTCAAAAAATTGAATTGGTCTTCAATTTTTTTATGCTCAGAACTTCTCATAATGTCAAAAAGTTCTTTTCGCGTTATGAAAAGTGTGTTAGAACTCGTCGCTGTAAATAAAAAAAGGCTGTAAAAGGGCAAAAATAAAAAATGGCAATGGAAAGTACTACAATTGTTCTTAAAAAAAAAACGCGAAAATCCGGACGCCCCCGGAACATAACTAATAATCCACGTATTTGTGCACATAATTTTAAAATTTAAATCATAGCGTCTATTTTAATTTAATGCATTAATTTAAACTAATATACACGGTTTTGCAAGTACATGTGACTAAATTATTTAATTATTACCTGAAGTTGAAGGTTCCATGGCGAAAAAGTGGAATTTATATAAACTTTAACTATAACCGCACGAAAACAGATTTAAAACAAGCGATAAAAAAAATATGTATAAGCAATATAATTTTTTCATTTAATGCCAGCTTTTCAGGTCCACTGCCCCACTGTGCGCCGGTACTACTCGCGTACTATATGAGTGACATCGTTTGAAGGCATACTGGAAGCTTTGAACTAGACATGGGCAAAATAACTCTTTTTGTGAACTGCTTCACAAGCTCTGACTCAATGAAAAGAATCGACTCGGAGAGTCAGGCCATGACTCTGCAGAATAAATTAGTTGAAAAAGTAAAAAGTAACTGTAACAATAATAAACGAGCTAAAAAAAAGGTCCTCACTTCCAAAATTGTACAATTTGGTCCGTACACAAAGTGGAGAGCTAAAAAAGTATAAAAGGCAATTAATATGCCGATGTTCTTGCAAAGGAAGTAAAGTGGATAACACCACTTGTAGACGATGTATATTAGCAGAAGAAACGGCCGAACACATTCTATGTGAGTGTCTTGCATTAACTACCACCACTGACACTAACAGAACGAATGGCGATAATGCCAGACAAATTAGTGCATTGCCTCACAAGAAAAATAGTTGAATTCCTAGTTTTATAAAATTGTGGAAGTGAGGACCATTTTTTTGCTTTCCAGTATGTTTTTAGGGCAAATTGGAATTTTGCGATGACCTTTTTTATAGCTCTTTTCACTTGAAAATAAGTCGACTGTTTATAATTATTTTAGCTCTTCATTTCACGGTTCGACTCTTTGTAAAGAAACGTGTTTCCCAAAATTGTAGGAGGTGAGGATCTTTTTTTTCCTCTCTCCACTACGTTTTCGGGGTAAATTGAAAAATTTGGAAATGATGACATTGTTTGCTCATCAACATTTTTTGGGAACAGAAATTACTTGTTCATTAGATGTTACGTCGGAATGAACTGACTCCCGGAGTCGACTCTTTTTACGGAGTCAGAGCTTGTGAAGCAGTTCACAAAAATAGTCGTTTCACTCATCGCTAATCAGTAGCCAATCGAGCCCGTCTAATCTAATAATCTAATCTATTGACATCAAACTGTGCGAGTACTTTTCTAGGGTGTTGGTGTAGGTTATGTCGTTATTACAATTTTTGTTTCTGTAAGTAATGTGGTCCTATGAGGCGAATCAGGAGCGTTTGCAGCTATAGAATTGAGATATTGTATCTTACCATGTGCTTTAAGACGTTTAGATTCTTATGTTTATACCCGACATTGAGCAGTTGCAATGGCATCAGGAATTCGCAAATTTTAAGTCGTAGGAATATCCAAAGAGGATTTCCTTTTAACTGGATAAATGTTTGAATGTAAGAGATTCGCTGAAACCAGCAAACTTCAATGTCTTCACTTCCAGCAACTGTTTTGTACGTCTTAGAGTTCAATTTTTATAATATAACCTAAAGTTGGTCGCCAACATAGACTAAGAAGCTCCTTGTAAAAATAATTACTGCAAAGTTTAAAGATCTTCAGTCCCTTCTTTAATTTTAGCCACCCATCCTGACGGTTCTTATAACAACCTCAAGCATGAAAATAAAGTAAATAAGAACTCTATAAAGCAGTACTAGAAGACCAGAACAGCGACAAACTAACGGATCTTGATGACTTATGGAAATCTGAACAAGATTTTTTTAGTAACAATTTTTAGAACTTTACAAAAACTAACTTATTCCATTTTGAAGCTACATTGTAACATGTTGTATTAATGTTCATTACAAAAAGTGGTAAAGATTTTTTTATTGCCAATGTGATAACAAAAATGTACTCTAGAAGAAAAGGAGAGCGAGTGAGAGCACATTCGGTACCTAAAGAAAGGTTATTACTACCTGATAATAGTAGAATAGTTTATTTAAAAAATATTGTAATTAATTTACAGCATAATTTTGAACTTTAACCTTGACTTTTCAAAATGATTGTTGCGTTGCTTCTAGATGCCTCATATGGTCTTCAGACATTACGTAATGATATTGGTATGTATACGAGACATTTATAATTGGCTAATCAAACTTAGAAAGCACATCTGGACCATCATACTACTCCCGAAAAAATACAGCATACGAAAAATCAGGATCAGGAACAATGGTAGATTGCTTAACTTTCTTTAAAGGGTGCAAAAATTTGAATATACGTTTTCTTCTCTGACCGATATTTTTAGAACAATGTACTTGATTGTGACATTACCATTCTAGTCACACTAGACTTTTTAAGGTGTTCAGTTAAAGATCGCAAAGGTCAAACTTTAGTTATAATAGTCTGGATTAATGCGCATGGCTAATGTAGTTTGTTGGTTAGTTCGAATGTTTAAAATCTCATAATAATTCAAAAAAGAAATCTCAAAAAAAACTTTAATTATTCTAGTTTTTTTTTCATTTACAATTTCAAATCAATTTGATTTAAAAAAATATATAGGTTTATAAATTAAAATTCACTTGGTTTGTTTCACGATTAAATTGTTTTATTATCTACTAGTTTCGGCTTAGTGAATTTTAATTTATAAACCTATATTAACATAATGTTTCACCAAGTGATCAATAAGAAACAAGTATATGACATAAAAAAAATTCAATTAGTTTTAGGCGAAAATAGTCCTGGGAAATAAAAATTGAAACCGCCCGAAGTACATAAGTGAAAACTTGCGCTGCCCGGCCTGAAATGTTTTTATGAATCGTTGATATCAAGCAAAGCATAATTAGAAAGAGAGATTCATACACAGACAGAAAGAGAGTGAGAGAGCAAAATCTGCAGGAATTTATATCGATCATTATACGATACAAAATGTATTTTATAGACATTTTTCTCTTAACCATTAAAACCACTATATCAATAAATTTATACATATTTGCTATACACTCATACTTTATTGCTAATTATAAACGCCAACTTTCGCGAATGATTACTTTAGAAGGAATGACCAAAGGATAATAAAAATCTCTTAGTAACAGAATGCATTCCAAAGATAATCAATAAAGTAAGCAACTTTAATGTGACTATCGCATCATATTTTAAAAGAGTTTATAATTCTTGAGTTCATCAAAGGCCTTTGCTATTCATTACGGCATGAGATAAAATTTCTCCTTATAAACGGTTGTTAATTAGTGTGATGTGTTGGACTCAGCCTAATTGCCATTATGCTCCAACCGTGTGAACGTGTGTTAATGCAGGTAATTAATCGTCCATCCAAGTAATGCTCTCTGCCAGCGATGATGATAGGATGAAGTAGTTTAATTCCATTAGACGTTCAGTTAATCATTTTTCTGAAATATACCACTTTGGTAGTAACACACTTTACAAGATTGAATGGAAGAACTTTTCGTTCCCGTCAATAATACAAATTTCCTTAAATAGAGGAAATCTTATTTAAGGCATAAACTGAGTTTAAAATTCGCAATGCATTAGCCACAAATAATTATTGCAAGGAATATATTATTTACCAGAAACGTTGATGGCTTTTAAGTTCGTTGCTGGGCAACCTTTCTTCTGGATAAAATAGCCAGGTATGTTTGTGGGCTAACACTTAAACCTATCTTAACCTACATTAAATTATCTGAATATACATTAAACTACATTAACGATTTTTTCATAATTTTGATGAAAAGTTTTCTAAATATTTTTTTCTACTGCTATAGTAGTTTTATTTTTATGTTCAGGCAAACTTTTAGTATTTTTTTTTATTTCTGGGTTGTTTAATATATTTTATGTTTTTGTTTGTTTCTTAGGTTCTTTTATACAAGGTGTTACAAATTCGATGCAATAGCATTGCTATCTTGGTAACTATAAGAGATAGAGAGTTGGTTAAATTAATAGCAAAGTTGCGTATTTTAATGGTGAATAATTTTTTAACAGGAAATTTCAATTGTTCCGACTACCTCCGGAGATTTTGGTTTTTATTTTTCTACGGCTTCATTACTAGTTATTTTGTGAAACCAAGTGCACTATCTTCATTATTAGTTTTGCGACCTGAAAAGCTATTCGAAAAATAAATCAAATATTCAGGCTCATGTTTAAAAAAATGAAGTTCATGTAGGTATCTTAATAACAAAAAGTTGTATTTGAAAAATAAAAGATCTTACAAGTGTAAAAACATAAAAACCGAAATTGATTTTTCGGTTTTTCTCGAATATCTCCGGAAGAAGTCGGAGTGTTTTAAATTTCATTTTAACAAATTATTCAGCATTAAAATGGGCAACTTTACCTTAATTTAACCAACTCTCTATCTCTTATAGTTACCGAGATAGCAATGCTAATTCATCGACTTTGTAACATCCTATAAAAACAAAACTATACAAGAATTTACGCTGACTAGTTTACGAAAGCACTTCAAATTAGGCAACAGAGATAGAGGAATTGATAACAATAAAGAACCTAAAACGACACAAGAATTAGGAATTTAGAGCAACTGCAAGAGCCGATTAACATTTGTGGCCTTATGGGACTTGACAGTTGCTGTCAGTTCAACTTCGGGATTTTCATGGAGCTGTATCCTGATTGCAAAATTACGGCTTAATTTAGAAACATGTTCCTTCAGTTATGCTGTCAGTCGCATTTCTGTGCGGCGGAGGTGAAGATTGGCATGCGATACATTCTAAGAGATTTGTGAATTCAGGATCGTGAAATTATATCACTTATTACAAAAAATCACGACTCCAATTTGTACATTTCATTTTCAAGTGAATTTTAATGAATAATAGAATTTGTAATAAATATTTTAGGGTGAGGGAATATACCTGTCACAAATCTCGCGGTCTCTGTCACTCTGAGCAAAATATACCTTCAGTGGTTGGTAATACTGTGTCCAGTGCTCTGGAGCATTTAAAATCGGTGCGCACCCTTATTTCTCGGAAGAGTTCTGGCGAAAGTTGGTTTCAATCAAATGTTCTTATTACAATTTAAAACCTTACTAAAAAACAATTTATTTGAATTTAAAGATAACAAAGTAAGCGGGAAGTAAAAATACATTTTCTTGAAGTTGAATTTTTTTAATTCCACTTTTTTTTTACTTTCTCCGTTACGAAGTACGAGAAAGTATTGTGATCGTGATTTTTTTTTCAAACATTTTTTTTACGGAAATATCCGTTTTTGGGTCCCTAGATGCCATTTCAACAATTTCTGGAAAAAAAAAATGTGTGTGTGTGTGTGTGTGTGTGTCTGTGCGCGCTGTATCTCAAAAACTAATAGAGAAATTGATGTGAAACTTTGAACATCCGTCTTATTTGATAATCTGAAGAACTGAAAAGCTTTTGGTAAAATTTCGTCCACCGGAAGTGGGCGTTTACCTTAACTGTTTTTTGTTTTTTGCCAATATTTTCTTAAATATGAAAAATATCACAAAAGCATTTAAACAAACTTTGAAGACAACAAAGAAATGAACATCTTTTGCTTGAAAACATTTTTCATAAAATTATTTTTATTCCAGAAATAATTATAATTTTTTTAAATTTTGGTTTATAATTATAAAACGATAATAGTTACAGCAAATTTATGTTAATAATAATTGTAGAGAATGCCAAAATGAACAACTTATACAGAATACGTTTTTTTCGAAATCCCTTTAGATTTTGAGTAAATTGAGTTTTTTAATTTGAAGTATAATTTTTCCATCTTTCATAATTTTGACGTTTTAAACGTCACTTTCATCCGAGTTTACACAACGCTCTATGTACATTTAAAATATGATTTAAATAGAAAATAAACCATGAAAGCCTAAATATAAATGATACCATGAAGTCGGAGAAAGTAACATGATGGCCACATCACCATTTTTCCACATGATTTAATTATTCATCATTTAATTAATCTTTGTATATGTTTTCTTTGGATTCAAATGTTGTTTTTTTTGATAATTCTTTTTTAAAATGGACTATTTCTATTAATCATTATTTATATAGTTCAGCTGTATCGTGTGAGCCACAAGATATTGATTCAGAGTTGGCTGTGAGATAAATTAGGAATGTCGCATATAGAATATTAAAAATTAGGACATGTAGCTTACATACTATTGGAAGTAATATCTAAAGAAAGGGTTAGTT
Source organism: Ocypus olens (assembly GCA_910593695.2). Classification (NCBI taxonomy): domain Eukaryota; kingdom Metazoa; phylum Arthropoda; class Insecta; order Coleoptera; family Staphylinidae; genus Ocypus; species Ocypus olens. The sequence continues at coordinate 39,103,734 of OU343058.1, forward strand.
GGAGAAAGTAAAACATTGTAAGATGATTAATTTATTTATTTATCTCCCAACAGAAAAGACTCTCTCTCTCAATTCAAACTTGCCTTTATACATTAATTATTTTAATTCGACTTTTTTCTTTAGATGGAATTTAGTAAAATTGAACTAGAAATTTTTAATTTTTACTTTCTCCGTTACGAAGTACGAGAAAGTATTATGATCGTAATTTTTTTTTCAATTTTTTTTACGTTTTGGGGTCCCTGGATGCCATTCAACAATTTCTGGATTTTTTTTTGTGTCTGTGTGTGTGTCTGTACCCGCTGTATCTCAAAAACTAATAAAGCAATTGATATGAAACTTTGAACATCCGTCTTATTTGATAGTCTGAAGAACTGAAAAGCTTTTGGTAAAATTTCGTACTCCGGAAGTGGGCGTTCACCTTAACTATTTTTTGTTTTTTGCCAATATTTTCTTATACCGGGTGTGGCACTTAAGATGCCTCGGACCATAGCTCCTTTACGATAAAAGCTATCGAAAAAAATCTAAGAACAAAGTGGTGCATAGTTACCGTCGCTATGTTTTAAAAATATTTCTAATCATCAGTGGCGTGCCGTACTCCAGTGGCGTACCAAACTTATGTTTTTTTAAATGGAATGCCCTATTTTTTATTGCAGATTTGGAAAGTGCTCGACGAGTACTTATTTTTTTATCTAACATGTTATGCCCTTCACTTTAGCGGTTTCGCTGTTATAACCCCTTCTTTAAAAAAATTTTATTTTTGAGATTTTTTTGTAGAGAAACTAATTGACGCCGGCGCCTAAATTTTGAATTGAGGTACAGGTTAAGACCTCGTATACCTTCACATTATTTTTTTTCGGGTAATTTATGGAAAAAAAATAATTTTTAATTGATCTTCGTATGTTGTCATTTTTTCCGAAAATTTCAAATGGCACCCCCCTAAAAAAATTACGGCGTTGTACAGCCAAAACTCTAAATTTTTCATTGGTGTAAAAAAAATTACACATTGCATAACAAAATTTCGGAGAAAAAAGGAATTTCATCGCAAATGTCGGGAAACGTTTTCCGTTCCCAAGTGTGCCATGAGAAAACAAAAGATTGGTAATTGTCAAAGTACCAAAACAAATACACAAATACGGTCAACATAATAGTATGTACCTATTTATTCAACATGATATGAAAAATGCAGATAAAGAAAATTTAACAACTTAAACTAGATGTTCGAAATGACGACCTTCCTGCTGGAGGCATAACCGCAACTTCTGGTGATATACCGCAGGTCATTATTTTCGGTAATAACTGCCTTCTTTCTAACTCTCCTTGGCCGTTTCACACTTCCCGTAGTAGTAAATCTCTCCAACACTTTTTGAAACGCACGTTCATTTGGATGTGCCCTGTGCGGATATCTCGCAGCGTACACTCGTGATGCCAAGAAACAATTCTTGTTACATTCTCCAAGAATAAATATCATGTCAACCATTTCCTCTTGAGTTCGGAACATTTTTAGAACGTTTATCAAAAATGACTTATGGCTGCTACTGACGTCTAATAATTTACTTTGACAATTACCAATCTTTTGTTTTCTCATGGCACACTTGGGAACGGAAAACGTTTCCCGACATTTGCGATGAAATTCCTTTTTTCTCCGAAATTTTGTTATGCAATGTGTAATTTTTTTTACACCAATGAAAAATTTAGAGTTTTGGCTGTACAACGCCGTAATTTTTTAAGGGGGGTGCTATTTGAAATTTTCGGAAAAAATGACAACATGCGAAGATCAATCAAAAATTATTTTTTTGCCATAAATTACCTGAAAAAAAATTATGTGAAGGTATACGAGGTCTTAACCTGTACCTCAATTCAAAATTTAGGCGCCGGCGTCAATTAGTTTCTCTACAAAAAAATCTCAAAAATGGGGCGCAATTTTGAAAGAAGGGGTTATAACAGCGAAACCGCTAAAGTGAAGGGTATAACATGTTAGATAAAAAAATAAGTACTCATCGAGCACTTTCCAAATCTGCAATAAAAAATAGGGCATTCCATTTAAAAAAACATAAGTTTGGTACGCCACTGGAGTACGGCACGCCACTGATGATTAGAAATATTTTTAAAACATAGCGACGGTAACTATGCACCACTTTGTTCTTAGATTTTTTTCGATAGCTTTTATCGTAAAGGAGCTATGGTCCGAGGCGTCTTAAGTGCCACACCCGGTATATGAAAAATATCACAAAAACATTTAAACAAACTTTGAAGACAACAAAGAAATGAACATTTTTTCCTTGAAAACATTTTTCATAAAATCATTTTTATTCGAGAATTTTTATTTTTTTTTATTTTTTGCTTTATACTTATAGAACGAAAATAGTTACAGCAAATTTATGTTAATAATAATTGTAGAGAATGCGAAAATGAACAACTTATAAATAATAAGTTTTTTTCGAAATCTCTTTAGTTTTTGAGTAAACTGAGTTTTTGAATTTGAAGTATAATTTTTCCGTCTTTCATAATTTTGACGTTTTAAACGTCAGTGACATGCGAGCCTACAAAACGCTCGATGTACATTTAAAATATGATTTCAATTGAAAATAAACCATGAAAACGTAAATATAGATGGCTATGATACCATCAAGTCGGAGAAAGTAACATGATGGCCACATCACCATTTTTTCGATTGTCCTTATCTCTATGATTGGTGTCCTATAAGTCAGGCCACAGAAGCTAGTTACGGGCTTCTAGCTGCGCAAGTTTGTTTTTTTTTTATAAGTTTCATTTTTACAGTTTCATATTAATATTTGATAAATAGTGCCTTTAAATTGTTTTACATCATGTAAATTATAACCCAACATGTTAGTGCTGAATAATAGCCAGCAATTTAACCTAACAATTATAAAACAGGTGCAAATAATTTACGGTTCTAATTTATGTATTTACAGCAAGTGCACGACGCAGTCTGTGTGGGTGTAGATTAGTTTATGTGCATTTAAAATTGATGTCAATAAATACACGGCTTTCAAAAATAAGCCGTGTATTATTATTATAATAATAATAATTACTTTATTAACATAAAATACAACTTACAAAATACAATTTAAATTTGTCTATACAGTGTGAAAAAGTCAAATGGAATAAATGAAATATCTTAATGATTGTGCATATTTATTAAAAATCTTAAGACATGCCAGTTTAAATAAATAAATATCAAGTAGTACTAGTAACAACATGCACATGTATTTTGTATCATTCAATATCCGGTGTGGCAGTCTGGGAAGTAGTTGTTTCAATAAGTTATTTATTTGTTTATAGTATTAGTAAGACTTAATTTTGCAGAGTCACGAACAGGTTGAACATTCATATATTCAGGCTATTTTTCGTCTTTATCGTGTGTTTACGTGTTGCAATATTAAAATGCTTTAAATAATTAGTGGTAACACTGCAAGCTTTCAAAAATCATAACCACAAATTGAAAACTCGTTACCCTAATATGCCACTTTTAATGTTAATTTCTCAGGTGTACCAACCTACATTTCACATTTCTATTAATTCCAGTTTACATAGAAACCATAGCAACAACTAAAATCACATCATACAACTATGACAGATGTTGAATTTTAGACAATTTTTGGGTTAAAATCAATACAGAATTGAATTATTCTTATTACCGAAATGAAATAAAACATTATATACAGGGTGTATTTGAAATAACGAACAGGCATTTAACACGTTCGCTGCCACTACAATTGGGATTGCCTTTACGCAAGTATAAAGTTGGACGCACTAGCGCGTCGGTGGCAGCGAACGTGTTAAGGGCACATACACAAAATATTTGTGAACCCATTTCCGTCAAAATTTATTCGAAAAAAAATTTTTGAATTTTCCTGATTTTTCGAGGTTTTTTAAACATTTTGAGAACCGATGCTTTTCTCATTCAATTAGGTCTGCATGGAATATGTGTTTGTTTATTTAAAACGTAAGATCCGATTTCTTGCCTCCGAAATTTGTAGTGTTATCGCAACGTTTTTTTTTGTAAAACATAAACAGTCCTCATTCTTAAATTTGAAAAAAAATTGTTTTGTTAATTATTATTGATGAGGAGCTGCTTAAGACCATAAATACCAAATTTGAACTGATTTGATTAATTAATATAGGAATTAATTAGTGAGGCTTTGTTGAAGTGACATCTAGTTATAAACAGCAGAAATATGGATTGTCATAGTAAGTAGAGACATGTAAATGTTGCGGTGGCAATTGCCACCACCAGGGCCGAAAGGGTTAAAGAGCAATAAGATATTTCCTACGCGCTTGTTGTAATTCGACATCTAAAGCCGATGCCGTTTAAAAATTAGGTCACATTACCACTGCCTCCAAACATTTTGCGTATTTTCACTCATTAACTTTAATAACACTGGTCTACAAGGTTTTGGACTGGAGCAACCAAATAGTATTACCAAGGTAATTTGGTGCGCTGAATTCGAATCTGTAACTGGTTTTCTTCTATCAGGTCAGGTTTGCGAGATATAAAATATCATTGTTTTCGTATGTGTTTAATAAAAAATCGTTAATTTATTCAAAAATAAATGACATTTTAAAAGTAAATGGCAGTGTTCGAACATCGTTTATATTTATTTGGGTCAGTTTCGCGTATTAGAGTCCGGCAATAATCTCCCAGCATACTTTTGTCCCAAAATCCTTGATAATTTATTTCAATTTTCATTAAATCTTGATGACCACGTTCTCCTTGTTCATCACTCACCGCACCCAGGTTTTGTGGAAAATAGTTCAAATGGGAATGCAAAAAATGCATCTTGAGTGACATCCGTGCACCTAGTTTACAATATTTTTTTAATAATTCAGTAACAATTTGTCTGTAGTTAGCACTTTTCTTGTTTCCAAGGAAACCATCTACGATACTTTTGAAAGTTTGCCAGGCTGGAGATTCTTTCTCTGATAAACATTGTGAGAAATAATCATCATTCAATAACTTCCTAATCCTAGGACCAACAAATATGCCTTCTTTAATTTTAGCATATGAAATTTTAGTAAAAACTGCTAACAAATGTTTAAAAGCAGCACTATCTTTATTCAGAACCTTGACAAAGTTTTTGAAAAGATCCAGTTTTATATGCAGTGGTGGAAGTAGAACGTCATTTGGGCCAATTAATGGTTTATTTGAAATGTTTTGTTTTCCAGGAGAATACTCTGTTCTTTGTGTCCAATCTGTTCTGGTGTAATGATGACTTGTAGCTCGACTATCCCATAAACAAAGGAAACAACAAAATTTTGTGAAACCTCCTTGTATGCCAGTTAATAAACCAATGACTTAAATAAATTTGATTTAATTAAAACTTAGAATTTATGAATGCATAGAACATTCAATTACATACCTTTAAATCACCACATATCTTCCATTTATGATCTTCGTATTTGAGTAAAGTTCAAATTTGAGTCATTGACTCGTAATTTTCCTTTGTATTAACAGCATGGGCAATTGGTACGGATGGTTTTTTTATTCCCATTGTGTAAAAGAAGAGCCTTTAAACTGTACTTAGAGCCGTCAATGAATAATCTCCATTCATTTGTTTCATATGGTTGGTTCATTTTTTGAAATAAACCTTGAATGTCGTTACAGTAGAGAATAGTGTTTTTCTTCTCAAAATATGCAGCCAATTCCAAGCTTCTTTCTCTATAAACTGTTACTTTTGTCCCAACTGCAAGATGTTTCCATTATTGCATACGTGAAGCCAATAATAATGCGTCTTGCTTTGATAAATGTAAATGTCGAACTAGATCGTTAAGTTCAGCTTGAGTCACTAAATGGCATTCATCATCAGACTCATATAAACTACCACTGCTGGGAACAATGTCAAAGATGATTCCGAATCACTGCTTGTAGTACCAGGAACGACTGGCAATGGATCATTTGGTAAACGTTGAACTGGTTTTAAAACAGATGCGTATTGCACACTTGTTCGATTTTTCATATTAATCCCAAAAACTCTTGATAAACAAAAATAACAATCGGTTTGGTGATTACTTTGCTCTCTCCATATTACTGGAAATGCAAAGTCTAAATATTTCTTCTCGCCATTCGACCACTTGTATAAAATGGCTCTGCAACTATTGCAAAACACTGTCGGTGTCCACGTTTTGTCTAAATTTCTGACAGCAAAACCGAAGTAATGTAAATATCCATATTTTAGTGGTTCAGTTATTGCACATCCTTTTTTTCCAACTATATATTTACCACAAACAAAACAGAAATAGCTTGAACTAGTAACACATGATCTACTTGACATATTTAAGCACTATTATTATGAAGATACAAAATAAATCTGGGTTTCTGTCAAAGTAGTAGTGCCACCCATGCGACATAAAAAGAACTAGACCTGATAGCGCCATTATGGTGGTAAATTTGAATTCTACGCACCCAAATTACTTGGAAAACATCCCCCTCTTTTCCAGTCATTTTTTTTTAATTTGTAGACCAGTGTAATTAATTGCGGGCTTTTTGTTACAGTTATAAACAAAATAATTGCGAATATTGTTTAAAAATAATATAATCTCTTTGTGGTTGCGAGCCTGTTCGTTATTTCAAATACACCCTGTATACGGGCATAATTATAGATTATATATTATTCAAAATATGTTTTTGATATATGTATTTTAAAATGATCTTGCAAGTACGATTTAATAATATTTTCCCACAAAGCGAAATGTTTACTTCGATCAATATTGATTATCAGAATATAACAAAAACTGCATTACACTTAGCAAATTCAGATTCTCTTCTCGGTTAAATACTTGGGAACAATAACAAATCACCATTAAAATTTAAATAACATGAGTTTGCAACAATAACCAATTCAAATTTACTCTGGCAAAATATGACATTTCCTCTGTTTACCGTTTAATTGGAGAACATACGTGTTTACTGCCTATCCTTCCTTTACATGAACTAGTTGTATATAGTTATAAATAGATGACCGGAAGAATGCGATTAATTGTCGCGTAATTATCTAACCGAATCTGACATAACAAGCCGGCGATGAAGCAGCAGCAACAGTATTATTTTTTTTCATTATTCAACAATATTACACGTACATGTACACGAAGCAATGAAAGTGAAGGTCACTCAGTGCGTTCTGTTCTATTAATAGTGATTGCGTAATCCTGGCTATAAATTAAAACTGCGCCTTTTTTATACAAAAGTGTGTTCAACCAATAAACCCAGATCCGCTAATGATATGCTCGCAATTACGGACAAATCATTTACATCTTTGCATTTTAATAATTCACAAGCTGTAGTCTCGAGCGTGTTTGAGTAAGGATGCCATGCATTTAAAATAGACATCTTTTGCGTGAGTATGGCGAGCTTTTCTCTAGGTAATTGGGGCGGTTATGTGAAGAACGTCTTGAAGCTGCTCGCGGTGTCATTAGCCCGTGAAGTAACGACTTGTTGTTTTAACTGCAAAATGAGAGAAGCTACAGTAGGCAAGCCGGAAATACGGTTTCCGTTCAAAATAATAAATAATAGCACTAAAAAAACTAGTTACTGAAACACCAAGTGATTTACTCTGTTAGCTTGAGAGTATGATGGTATATGATAAATTATAATTGAAAAATGTATAACACAACATAAGTCGGATATTCGTATTAATAGGAATCATTGTCGGAGAGACTTTATTCCATACGAATAAAAAAAAATATGTCAAGGGAGTTGTCTCGTGTAAATAACCACTTTTTGAATATTTTTTAATTTTTTTAATTTATTTGTCAAAATGAAACTGTTTTGGACATCCTTAAACTGAAAATGCATATTTTTCTAAATTTAAAAATAGCAGCGCCACGAGCGCATTTTCGTTATTTGTGTAAAAATTGTTTTACCATTCAAACTTCAAGTTTTGTATAATATAACTGACCTAGATCAATTTATGTGGACCTGTACTTACTGATAGATTTTTTTTATTTTGCAAAAAGCCTTTAATTTCAGCTCAGTTTTGGTTTTAAAATCGCTAAAATGCGGGCTGAAATCGGACGGAGAGAACCGCCTTAATGTTTATTTCTCTTGTACCAACCAACATTTCACCGTTGCAATTTACATAGAAACCAGAATAACAACTAACTTCACGTCACTTACCGATGACAAATGTTGAATTTTTGACTATATCAGGGTTAAAATCGATGTAGAATTTAATTAATTTTAGTACCAAAATGACATAAAAAGTATATGCACCTTGGTAGATAAAATACTATTATATGTATTGTAATCCATATTTTAAGAACTGGTTTGTCTTCCCCTACTGTTTGCGTCATTTACTTTAGTAGGTCTTCATATCTAATAAATTGGGCGTAATATTTATGTTATTTTATTATTTTCATATTTTTTCATGTATTGCGTATGTTGGTAATATTATATAAAATTATTTATAATTTTTTATTACTAATATTATAAAAGTAAGGCAGCATGGAGACATATTAACACCAGTATCTTTGCCTCGGTTAGGAAGTTTCGCGAGTCGCCCGTGATATCCGTGTTTTATTTTTAGTGTCTTGTGAATTTAATTTAAATAGACATTTCAAGAATTCCACACGCTTAACGAAATTTCATTCCGCGCTGAAAGCGAAGTTTTGTGCGCATTTGCTCGTATAATTTATTTATGCAACTGCAATGTTTCCTTATCAACATTTCAACAGCATGTTGCTTTATCTAACATTTGAAACATACCATTATCACGTTTACGTAATTATATATTGCGCTGAAGGTAATATTAAACTATTTCACATTATATGTAAGGTCAGGGCCGTCGTAAGTGTGCGACTATTAATTTTCCGCCCTTAAAATATAAGTTTAATTATAATAAGTATGCATTAAAAAAATTAATCATCATTAAGAATTAAGGTGAAAACACACTGCTACAACGCTACGTTACGCGACGTTACGCGACGCTACGCAACGAAATCTGAATACAGTAATCACAATACAAATACATACAGGGTCTCTTTTTTTAACTCAGAACATATGATGTGTTCATGTTCTATGTTATAATAATCACATCAACGCATTGCAATGTATTGACAATCATACTTACACTCAGTTTTATTTAATTGTTAAAATTGTGTTATTAATAAAAATGTATTACACCACCGAAGAAAGAATACAGATAATTAATTGGTACAAGAGTGGGAATAGTATTCGACGTGTTAGAGATTTGTTTTCGGTTGAGTATCCGAGCAGACAAGTTCCATCCATCTCAACAATTTGTAATATTGTCCATCATTTTGATAATTCTGGCTGCATGAGTAATTTTCACATTTAAAGGGCTAAAGGAAATCACATTTTAACGGAAGAGATGAAACTCAACATTTTATGTTACGTAGAGCAGAACCCCATATCATCGTTAAGAATTATCGCAGGACAGTTTCAAATAAGTTTAGCTTCCGTTTACAAGACATTAAAAGAATTTAGAAACAATGCTTACAAGTTTTCAAATCATCAGCAACTATCAAATGAGGACAAAGGCAAACGAACAGAATTCTGTGAAACCGTATTCAATTTAATTAATAATGATCAAGAAATTTTACACAGAATAATATTTACAGATGAGGCATCATTTTCCTTATGGTGAAGTTAATCCACAAAATTATAGGTTAGTATTCTTCATTCCTTATCGATACCCATTCTTTACACCCATTCCTTCACCTTTTAGATTTTGGGCGTGCAATAATCCTCGCTTACAAAATTTGACGCACACACAATACAATGCGAGAGTTAATGTGTGGACTGGACTAATTAATGATACCCTTATTGGTCCTTTTTTTATTAATGGAAATCTAAACAGTAATGTTTACTTAGATCTTCTGCGAACTCGTATAATGCCAGAAATTCATACACTAAACATTGCTGCTCCTTATTATCAGATGGATGGAGCGCCTCCACATTCTACAGCTGCCATTAATAATTATTTAAGTGAATTACTTCCTGATCGCTGGATAGGTAAATTTGGTCCAATACCTTGGTCACCCCGGTCGCCTGATTTGTCTCCAAACGACTTTTTTTTGGGGGTATCTAAAAAGCAATGTTTATAATAACATTGGTATAAACAATACTTCAGAGTTAAAATATCGTATAATTACTGTTTGCGATGAATTAAGAACAAATCCGCAACACATTAGAAATGCTATTCAAGGATTTTATAATCGACTTGGCTACTGCTTAGAACGTGAAGGTGGTCATTTTGAATATTTATTATAATTACTTACGATTTATCATTGTTTATTTCATTAACTTCACTTTATTCGTAATAATTTTAAGCTTTCACTGTACTGTGACAGGTCGACGGGGCCGAGAGAAGAAGAAGTAGCATTCACTGGCAGCTTTGTGTACTTGGTTGCCTACATTGTCAATACATTGCAATGCGTTGATGTGATTATTATAACATAGAACATAGACATTAACAATCATGTTCTGAGTTAAAAACAAGACCCTGTAGAACGACTGGATAACGTGATTTCGTTGCGTAGCGTCGCGTGCGTCGAGGCAATGTGACCTCGTTAATTATTTGTTTATATATAAATATGGACGATATAATATGAATTAAACAAGTTAGGGCACATCCTTGCCTATATGATATGAAGTCCAAGCACTACCGAGACCAAAGGATGCGTCGCATCGCGTTGATAATATGTGCACATTGCTCAGAAACTCACGTACCGTCGCAGCAGTATGTCTTGACCTTGACTGTTACGTGGATATAGTAATTCATATTACATTTCCCAATAATAAAAAGATCAAATTCAGGCGCCCGGGTGCAGTGCACGCCTTTTGCCCCCCGGGTTGTGGTGACACTGCGAAAATTCAGACCGGATTTAAACTTACAATTACAGGCCGTTACCTTCCTACCACTCCTACGAATATATTTTAGCGATATTTTTAAGGATATGTTAGTGCTATAAATGTGGTATAGGTGTGTGTATACAGGTTTTAAAAATTAGAAAACAATAAAATTATTATATTTTTTTCTTAACACTTGCTGTACAGAAGAAAACACTACTTCGATTGCTATGAAATTTTCATCAAAAATTGAAATTATGAGTTGAAGTGTGCCAATTTTACAACTTCTTGACAATGACTTTTCAATTTGGTAAACTCCTGCCACAAGACCTTAAAAAATATCCCTAAACCCCGTATCACTGATGACGAGATAAAAGAAGAAATATACCGCTTCCAGATTATGAAAACATCCCTAGAATCTCCCTCAAATCCCTTTCTAAATATTTAACCATGCCTACCAATCACAAATCATAGCGCAAGAGAGAAAGAAGGGTATTAACGCAAATCAAGCTATAACACTTTAGAAGGTATATGAATCACCCTTTTACCCTATTTCCAGTACTAGGTAAATTACTTGAAATTATCCTAAAAAACAACTAATAACCATGGTAGTAGCAGATGGCCGCATAGTCGATGCCAAAAAAAAAAAAACAATGCTCCGCATTTCTTACCGCGCTCCTTCTACCAATTTAGCTTCCTTGAACATCACTCTACTTCGTTAGCTCTATCAATCCTCAATTCAAATTGCCAGACAGCATACTTGGAATACCAACATTCTGAAATAGATATACAGAAAGCCTGGGTATGGCATCGGGATTTGCTGTTTAACTTCAAGATTCCATCACATTTCCTTAACCTAATTACAGCTTCCTATTAAACAGTCGCATTGAAGTTTAAATCCCAAATACCCTTTCCCGTCCCTTTATTCCTCAAGGATCCCCTATATCATCACTGCTTTATAGCATCTTTCCCCACTGCTACGTGCAATGTGGAATTTTCATAAATCTTGACAAAACCCATCACCTCATTCCTCTTCACCGCCCCTGCAATTCGCTACAAAATAATATTTAACATTAATAACAATCACAGGGGCCGCGGTGGCCTAGTGGGTAGCGTTCCTGCTTCTGGGCCTCGTGGTCGTGGGTTCGAATCCCATCCGTGCGGTCACTTTTTCGGAACGAAGAAGGGGCCGTGCGGGTCCATGGATGTCTAGTGTATGTCCCATTCATTATCAAATGAATTTATTACAAAATAATCGGTTGTGGCAGAATAGCCAAGTAGCTTACGCCAATTTCCCTAATATCATTCACTCTCCTTAACCCGAAATCCCATCAACCATCCTTCCTTTTAAAAAAAAAAAAAAAAAAAATAACAATCACTCGCCATCTTCATCTTGCAAATATCCCGGAACAATATTTGATCCTAAATTAGTATTTAAAATGCACGCTCATAACCTTAAAGCAAGGGTCAGAAGAAGGGCTTTAACATAAAAACACCAAAGTATAACGAAAAAATCAGCCGTTCACATTAAAAAAAAAACCTGCTTACTACTATATTATCCTTTTCCATAACCCTCGTCCCTCTATGAAAAAAAACATAACGGTGTCTGAACGATCAGCCCTACTCTCCACAACCTTTTGATTACTCTTCTTTACAAATTGACATCAACACATTGGCTGCCAACAAGTTTTTTGTAAAATGTCAAAAAAAGTTTTCTTTGTTTTTAAGTTTTATTTTATAAAATGAGTAAGAATATGCTTGTTTGATTCATTTTTGTGACTGACAGCGCTAAATAGTAGTTTAAAGTAGGTACCCACTGTCAGTCCAGGGGGGAGAAGAGCCAATTCACATTTCATACCACATGATAGAGCTCAAAAACAATGTATTTTTTTATGTCAATCCGATTTGTATTTTGCGAGATATTTGAGGTGTATATTTCTGTATAAAGTCGAAGCTAATACACGGAAAGCTTCGCCTTTTCGTAGATGTAGTTCTTTTGCTGTTGATAACTGAAGATTTTCTTCACTACTTATGTTTTGGGAATTCAATTTCAACAATTAAAGTTGTCACATTCAGCACATGTATCTGGCCTCGGTAGTTCAAATTTGATATTAAAGTTTTTTCTAAAAATGTTCCAGTAAATTTTGTATGGAATATTGAGCTTGTATTCATTCTTCCACAAATGACGAATGCATTATCTTTATAGAAAGTCCTTCTGATAAATATACACAAGTAGGGTGTAGTCTTCTAGAATAGTGAAACTATCGGCTTTTAAATGATTTAATGTGAGAATTTTTATGAATACCTCTTGTATGCTTAAGAGATTTTCCAAACATTCGTATGCTGTTTTATAACCTTCTAATTAGCTACAGTTACTCCAAAAAAAAAGCTCAAGACGGCTTGCAAGCAAACTACCCATTCGCTTTTCGAACTTTATAAGTATATGAAGCTATATGAGTTTTTGAAGTATGCTCTTGATCATTTCGTGGCCAGGGTCGGCTCGTTATATAGAGCCAAGGAGCCATGGCACTACCTGCAATTTCAAGCTCAGCAAGAATTTTTAATTATTTCTTAAAACACTTTGGTCTAGGAAGATAAATAGTTCTTTCTTTCTTTTGTTGTCAAAAATTGTATTTTTTAGCTGATAATAGTGTGTTGCAATTGTCAATAATGGTTTGTTACAGTTGTCAAGAATGATATTTTTGCCTGTTAAGAATTAATTCAGCTGTCAAAAGCAGCATTTTTCGTTTTATTAATTGTCAAAAATGACATTTTTTAACTGCTAAAAATTGTACGTTTTTTAGCTGCCAAAAAATATACATTTTTTAGCTGCTAAAAATTGTACATTTTGTTGTAGAAAATTGTATTTTTAGCTAACAATAATGGTTTGTTGCAGTTGTCAAGAATGGTATGTTTCAGCTATTAAAATAGTAGTTTTCAGCTGTTAAGAAATGTATTATTCAACTGTCGAAAATTATATTTTTCAGTTGTCAAAAATGTTATTTTTCAGCTGTCAAAAAAGGCATTTCTCACCTATTAAAATGGTATTTTTCAGCCATCAAAAAAGGTATTTTTCGACATTTTTTTTTGGTCAAAAATAGCATTTTTCAGCTGTCAAAAATTGTACTTTTTTTTTTTTTTTTTGGCGTCGACTGCGAGGTCATCTGCCACCACCGTTTGTGTTAATATCTCATATATCAGAATTATATCAATTGTTATAATTATATTATATTATCTAAATGTTTAATTTGTTCTTTTTTAAAAAGTTTACTATTTCCAGGTTAACTCTTGAATCATTATGAGCCAGCAGATGTGTAATATTTAGTGGCATTTGTATACCAAAATTCTTTAAATTTGCCATAAGCAAGTCCCTGTCAATATTAGTTATATCACACTCAAATAATATATGATTCATATCCCCGTGCATGCCACATTCACACCGGGGATCGTCCTTAATCTTAATTTTATTTAAATGTGCCGGAAATGAACCGTGATTTATTTTTAAGCGTGTTATTGAAGTTGAGTAATATCTGCTGACGTGGTCATCGAAAATATGATTGAGGTGTTTTGGTAATACTGGGTGAATTTTAAAGTAGTGACTGCTGTGCCTTTTATTTAGTTGCCTCCAGTCAGCCTCCCATTGTTGTTGTTAAAACTTTTATTTTTTAGCTGACAATAATAGTTTGTTACAGTTGTCAATAATGGTTTGTTGTACTTGTCAAGAGTGGCATTTTTCAGCTGTTTAGAAGTGTATTATTCAAATGTCAAAAATGATATTTTTCAGTTGTCAAAAATGTTGTTTTAATGTCAAAACAGGTATTTCTCACATATTAAAATGTTATTTTTTAGCTATCAAAAACAGCATTTTTTGACAATTTTTTTAATTGCTAAAAATGGCATTTTTCGGCTTTCAAAAATTGTCTTTTTGTAGTCAAAAATTGTATTTTTTAGCAGGCAATAATGATATGTTACGGTTGTCAATAATGGTTTGTTGCAGTTGTCAAGAATGGTATTTTTCAGCTGTTAACGATGGTATTTTTCAGCTTTTAAGAAGTGCATGATTCATGCATGATTCATCAAAAATGCGATTTCCCACCTATAAAAATGTTATTTTTCAGCAATCAAAAGCAGCATTTTTCGACATTTTTCTTAATTCTCAAAAATGACATTTTTCAGCTGTCAAAACTTGTATTTTTGTGTTGTCAAAAATTGTATTTTTTAACTAACAATAATGGTTTGTTACAGTTATTAATAATGGTTTGTCGCAGTTGTCAAGAATGGTATTTTCAGCTGTTAAAAATGGTGTTTTTCACCTGTTGAGAAGAGTATTATCCAACTGTTAAAAATAATATTTTTCAGTCAAAAATGGTACTATTCAGCTGTCAAAAAGGTATTTCTCACCTATAAAAATGATATTGTGCAGCTATTAAAAGTAACATTTTTTACATTTTTTAATTGTCAAAAATCTCATTTTACAGCTGTCAAAAATTGTATTTTTTGTGTTGTCAAAAATTGTATTTCCTAGCTTATAAAAAGGGTATGTTACAGTTGTCAATAATGGTATTTTTCAGCTGTTAAGAAATGTATTATTCAACTGTCGAAAATGATATTTTTCAGTTGTTGAAAATGTTATTTTTCAGCTGTTGAAAAAGGTATTTCTCACCTATAAAAATTGTATTTTTCAGCTATCAAAGGCAGCATTTTTGGTCATTTTTTTATTGTCAAAGTTTTGTTGTCAAAAATTGTATTTTTTAGCTGACAATAATGGTATGTTACTGTTATCAATAATGGTTTGTTGCAGTTGTTAACAATGGTATATTTCAGCTGTTAAGAAGTGTATTATTCAACTGTCAAAAAATATATTTTTAAGCTGTCAAAAATTATATTTTTCAGCAGTAAACAATGTTATTTTCAGCTGTCAAAAATGATATTTTTCAGCTGTCAAAAACGATTTTTTCAGCTGTCAAAAACGATATTTTTCAGCTGCCAAAAATGATATTTTCAGCTGTCAAATGTTATATTTTTCAGCTGTCAAAAATGATATTTTTCAGCTGTTAACAATGGTATTTCCCACCTATAAAAATGGTATTTTTTAGCTATCAAAAGCAGCATTTTTCGACATTTTTTTAATTGTCAAAAATGGCATTTTTCAGCTTTTAAAAATTGTATTTCTTAGCTGACAATAATGGCATGATACAGTTGTCAATAATAGTGTATTGCTGTTATCAAGCATTTTTCGGCTATTAAGAATTGTATTATTTAGCTGTCAAAAATGTCATTTTTCAGCTGTCAAAAATTATTTTTTCAGCTGTCAAAAATTGATTTTTTTGTTGTCAAAAATTGTATTTTTTAGCTGCCAATAACGTTATGTTTCAGCTGTCGGGGATGGTATTTTTCGGCTGTCAAGAATGGTAATCCCCAGCTGTTGAAAAAGTATTTTTCAGCTGTCTCAAGTTGTATTTTACAGTTGTAGAAAATGGTATTCTTCAGCTACCAAATATGCTCTGTTTCAGCTGGCAAAAACAGTATTTTTCAGCTAATAAAAATAGTTTTTTTCGACATTTTTGAATTGTCAAAAAATGTATTTTTCAGCTGTCGAAAGTAGTATATTTTGCTGTCGAAGCATGGGCGGCTCGTTATATAGAGCCAAGGAGCCATAGCACTGCTTGTAATTTCAATCTCAGCAAGAATTTTTAATTAACACTTTTTCGCGAGTTACTTTGGTCTAGGAAGATAAATCGTTCTTTCTTTCTTCAAAGAAGGACGGGGGAAGGGGAGTATATTGTATAAGTGGCTCTACAATCAACGTTCCACGAGCCGCCACTGACTGTACCTGCAACCATTTCTGGTTTTCCTTCCACGTGCTTCCCTAGGTGATTAATATGTTCGTGTCCAAGATTCTTAGATGTATTTCCCTCGTCGTGCCTTGAAAAGTTCTCATTGATTCACCTTGTACCGTTTAAAAGACTGAAATGTAGCAAACAACACTCGTAGAAAATTACTGCTTTTTCAGGTTTTCAAATATTACCGGCAGTGCAAAAACCACATATGTCCAGAACATATGCCGTTTTTCCTAAAAGTGATCTAGTAGACATGTGCTACTTTTGCAGAATTGCCTTTATTTTAATGTAGTATTTCGAGTTAGCTAAACAACTATATTATCTGGCAACTGGCGCAAAAATTTTGGACATATGCTGTTTTTGTTAAATAGCCTTCAATTCATTAACCGAATCAGGACAAAAATTTTGCCGAAAATTTGCAATTAACACTGTAGTACCCACACAATATTTGATTAATTAAATTAATGTGACATAACAAAACAGAAACACAAATAGATTAAGTTTTATTAAAGGGTCTTGGTGACATAACATGTTGAGAAACGGTGCACAAGAATCTGCCAGAAAATAACATTCTGCTTTATTAAAGCCGATACCATCAGCACACAATTAATTAAAACGAAATAAAACATTTATTTTCTACATTGTTTCAATAATAGATACGTCAGCTAGTTATTTAATATAATTAGCATTTAACCCAGCACTCGAGTTGATAAGTTGCGTCAGGTGTTGAAGAGATATTTTCAGAAATTCCAGCGACATTCTTGAAATTCTTGCGGCTATTTGCAATGTCATTAACTGTAAACGCCCACTTCAACCACATGGAAAACTACAAGAATTAAATGAACTATTAGTCATGATAAAAGAATATGTTTGCATATAATTTTACATTGATTATCATCCTATTACCATAAAAATTTAAATAAAACTAAAATAGAACAGTTTATCTTAGTAGGAGGCTAATCCGGGAATTCTGATAATTGCACAGCAAGCAGGAGAATAACCGAAAACAATTTGTTACACTTTTCGTAGTTTTTCTGCTGATGCTGGAGGATCAATTATTCAGAAACTAGTTCAGAAAAATAAAATATATTGGGAAGTACATTCGTCAATCTTTACCTGTAAATTAACCTAGAAAAAACATGAATTTTGGAAAAGTGTTTTCTTCAAAGATTACCTCCAAAATGGTTATATGTCAACCCACATAATCTAGAAGCGATATGAGTTGATAATATATATACAATCATCTTTATTTAAGAATTGATACAATTAAATATAACATACATATAAAAAAATATGTTTTCCGCAATTCTTAATTGGCTATCAACCGGAAGCCTTTCAGCCAGTCTTCTTCAGTCTGTACGTCGCTGTCAGTTCTGATTAACGTGTTGAGAAGATGAAATGAATTGAAATATGTTGGTATCTGGATGTTTAATTTTAGGAATAATATTGGGGTTACGTGGTAAGCAAAGATGATTTAGGATGTGTAAGATGTGAGGATTAGTGGCAAATTTAGAGGATAGGTGGATAAGGCGTTGGTCAATTGGGGTTATTTGGGATTTTTGATAGAGTAAGGTATTTGAAGGATTGTGTAGTGGATTGTTGGGGTGTCTGATTTTTGTTAACGTTCTGAGAGCCGATCTCTCACCCGAGTTGATAATATTAAACTGTTTTTCGATGATTTAGTAAAAGTATATTTTAGATTGCGGTAAGTGATCAAATCTACAATAAATTATAATCGAATGTAAATAACAACCTTGGTGATTTGCAAGTACACGCTCGTTTCCAAATACAGAAATAAACATGAATAATCCGAAGCGATTGACCCACATATATTTCCTTGAACTTCTAGGAAGTGATGTTACCCAAATTTTGCCAGATAAACTTTAAAAACCATTAATATTTATCACCGCGATAAAATTTCAAACTGCATACATTGTCAACGAAAACCGTTTTAACAATTATGAATGGTACACAATAACAATAACAACCATAGAAAACAATTTTATTTGATAATTATGCATTTTGAACTGTTTTATCATTAATCTTGGAATTAATAATTAGATCAAAATCGGACAATATCGACAACGATTTGATTACTAATTTTTTAAGGCTAATATACATCATTTGTAGGAGTAATGGTAGAAATAATATTGAAATTTGAAGCGAAGCACCTCATAAAGCCACCGTGTGGTGAAACAATTGTCAAAGAGCAATAAAATATGTGAAACCCAATTTTTGATATTTCGCAATTTAAAATTTTAAGGCAAATGCAAAAATACAAAAAAAACTTAATTATCAGGAGAGTTTTCACATTAAGAAATATTTAAATAACGGTCAAACAATAACCAATGACAATAAGGAAATTTAAAACTTCCCGCTGTTCAGAACGTTTGTTGCATCAACTTCAAAATAAGTTACTTGACATGAATATTATTTTTCTGACGACACTAAAAAAATTGTTTTATTCAAATTGTAGGTGTGTTTGACGTTCACCATCAGCTTGTTTATTCATTTATTTATCTCCCAACAGAATAAGATCCAGTTATAGGATAATATTAAAATTACATATATCTAAAAATAAAACAATTCTAACTAAACTAATTACAAACTTGTGATCTGTTTTAGATGAGTCCCAATTTTTGGAGAATTTTTACCCCAAAATATATACGGGTGTGAAGTTAGCAATAGATTTCAGCAATAGATTTTAAAATTCATTATTTTGCCAAAATGTATATTTTCCAAAAACCTTCTATAAGCAGGGTGGGGTTACTACTAAAGAATACACATGAACCTTCCCCACCCCTAAATTTCAACCCCCTACAATTTTTCACACTATATAAAAAAATAATCTCCTTTTTCGCAAACTTCGATGACCGATAAGAAAATGCTGAAAACATGTAATTATTCTACATACTTAGACCTACTAATACAAAAAATAAAAAAAAAGGTTCCGGCCCGTAAATCACTTCAAAAAAAATTAAAAACTTGTCCGCCCAATGCACCGTGAAGAGAAAATAAATGCGCCGTCACATTAACTGAAGTTTTTTTCAAAGTTCAGTGACCACTTATACCTCACTTTTATCTTAATCTGAAGAATAGTTGAAAATCCACTTTCGTAGAGGTAAGTGGAAGCAAACGGCAGCAATATTCGAAAAGAAAACATGAAAATTTTAGGATACAAATGACTCATAGCACACCAAAATTGAGGTAATGATTTTTCCGATTTTATGTATTGAAGACACATTTCGTACCTCCAAAAATTCATCCTGACCTTCATCGGAAATGTCGTTAGCATCCAAAGATATACGAAATGGGTTTCGAACTAATGTAGCTTCTTGTTCAGAGAACTCTGGGAAGTACTGTTGAATTTCAGATTCAAGGGCTTCAAGGTGCTTATTAACTTCCTCTCTTAGAGTTTCTACAATTCCTGTCTTGGTGCAAAAATGTTCAAACATGGTATACATTTCCAAGATTTACTTTACGGCGCCAGTTTTGCAGCTTTTGCAGCTTTAAACGCCGGGATATTATCTCTGAATTGATTTCTTTACCCTGCAGTTTCAAATTTAGCTTGATTAGCTGATATCAAATAAATAAGCGGCTCTTTGAATCCAGGTCTCATCTTTAAAGTGTGCCAAACAGTCATGTCTTCCTTTTAGTTCTAAGAACTGTTTTGTTTCGTTTTCCAATTCAAAAACTCGGCCAAGAAAATTTCGAGTACGAGAAAGTATTGTGATCGTGAAAATTCGTGAAAAACTATCCGTTTTGGGGTTTTTTTAAATATGAAAAATATAACAAAAGCATTTAAATAAATAATGAAGACAACAAAGAAATGAACATCTTTGGTTAGAAAGATTTTATTCCAATCCTCAATAATGCAGTGGATTTAGCATTGTCCATGGAAGATGTTTTTGGTGTGGAAAGATAACCAGAAGTAAGAAATCAAAATTTTTGTGCAATTGTAGTGCCGCGATATACAGACACACAATTTAGAGACCACTTTAGAATGTGTAGACAAACTTATCAGGTAATTATATTTTTATACTCGCAAGACTTTGTAACCTCCATTTCGGCGGCAACTTCAACACTTGATTCCAACACCAATCAGTCTAATGTGTACGATTGGTAAAATGGCGACCGCTGGACGAAATTGTTCACGATCAACAGTGCTTTCATCAGAAAATTCCCCAACGGTTGGCAGTAAACACCCAACTGTTTAGTATGACGAACGCGCCCGTTGTTAATTTAAGCGCTTACTTATATGTGTGATATGAATCGCTTTCTTATATGGTCTTAGAAAGAGATATTAATTTTGACATACCATGTAAAGTTTATATCTTTTTGCTTCGAGTGGGAACTAGACTGACCATATTTAGAATGGTGTCGATATTTTAGTTTACCGTAAACTCATCACAATTAACAATGTTCTCAATTAATTTACTTTGGTGTTGTTGAAATACCTTTATAAGTTTTTAATAATAGTGTATATTTTTATCGGGTATTTGATCCACGGTGTGTAATCAAGTCGTGTCGTTACGGTTCCATTGTTCCGTTAGAGAAATGCGTTCCCTTGAATAAACCGAAAACGGGACTGCCAATCATTGTACATGTTCAGAGTGTATCTAGAAAGGATGTTACTTTTTGAGAGATGTAGTGTATATTTATGAAATATACACTCTCATCCTGAATCAACACAATATTGGTATCGCAATCGTCGAAGCAACAATTGTGTCTCCACAGGAAGCTAACTTATTACTCGCGTTCAGTTGGTTGTTGATTATACATTTTAGCTTGTCTTTTTCTCGACATTATCTCAAAAGTAAGAAACTGGTATGTAAGATAAATTAATGTATTCATATTGGGTATAAATGTGTACTCCTTTTCCTATCTATCGAAACTAGTCCGGAAAATACAATTATAAAAGTATGTCAGGTGTACAGGGTGGGCAAAATTCGACGTTTCTATGGGGGATCTCGATAACTATAATACATAGAGAAAAACGAATGGCGCATCCTTGATCTCTTTTTTCGAGAAATACTTAAATAAAAACTAAATTTATTTATCTTTTTTTATTTTCGAGTTAGCCAAAAAGTCATTTTTTTCATTTTCGATATATTGCAATATCTCAATTGTTTATTATTTGATAAGTTATATGTTTTTTACGCACTTTTTTGAAGAGAATAAAATAAGCTTAACAGAATTTCAATATCTTTATTAATATGAAAGTTATAACACAAAGTTTGTTTTTTTTAAACAATCTATAATTGGCTTAGGCCTATTTTATTAGGTTATTTTTTCTCTCTTCAACAATATATAGCATGTGGGGGTTGTATTTGTAATCATATTATAATCTATTAAACATTATTGATTTTCAAACATTCAGTATATTTTCTCAATTTCATCTCAGTTGGCTTGTGTAATTTATAGACAGATTAATTGTTTTGTATTAAACAAACTAATTTTCGGTCAGTTTTCCTTCTGAAAGTGTAAACATGGCATACGAAAACTATGAAAAATTTGATACTTCATTCGAAGTAATAACGATGCTCATATTGCCTTGGAAACATATTTTAAGCTCTATCCCGAAAGAAAACAGCCGGATATATCAATTTTTAATACATTAAAAAACTTATCTTATCAATTAAACTAATCATTTTCACAATAAATGTTCAAATTGTTGACCATTTTTGAAAATGCATAGGTTACATTACATCTGTTCGCGACACTTCTGTATGAATTATTATTTCGGGATGGAGATTAAAATATGTTTTCAAAGCAATATGAGGATTGTTATTGCTTCGAATAAAGCATTCTAACATATCAAACTTTTTATGGTTTTCGTATGCCATGTTTACACTTTCAGAAGAAAAATTGCTAGAAAATTGGTTTGTTAATCAGAAAAGCCAACTAAGACGAAAGTGAGATATATTTGAATGTTTCAAAAATACTAATTTCTAATAGATTTTATTGAAATTACAAATACAGCCCCCACATGCTATATATTGTTGAAAAGAGAAAAAAATAACCTAATAAAATAAGTCAAAGCCAACTGTAGGTTGTATTTAAAAAAATACAACTTTATGTTATAACTTTCATTTTAATGAAGATATCGGAATTCTGTTAAGCTTATTTTAGTCTTTTCAAAAAAGTGCCTGAACAACATATAACTTTCATTATTGTCAAATGAAATATTTCAATATATCGAAAATGGAAAAAATTTACTTTTTGGCTATAACTCGAAAACAAAAGAACATAAATAAATTCAGTTTTCACCATTGAGTTTTTCTCGAAAAAAAGAGATCGAGGAAGCGCCATCCGTTTTTCCCTATCTATTATAGTTATTGAGATCCCCTATACAAACATCGAATTTTGCCCACCCTGTACAAATTTATACCCAATATTAATCCATCAACCTGATAAAATGGTCTAGTACTTTCAAGAGATAAATTTATGTTTATTCTGTTAAAATTGCAAACATTTCATTTAACAAGGACATTTAAGTACCTTCACCTGCAAATCTCGTCTTTTTTTAACATTTAACTTTTATACCTTGCAAAATGATTATGAATAAGAAATTGTAATTTTAGTTTTCATTGATATCCACTGTTTTCGAAAACATATTCTTTCTGAATTTGTTTGTATTTCCGCTATTATTGAAACATTTTGCGGCAGGAAAGTAAGATTTCACTGACTCGATAAGTAAGAGCCAGACGACTGTGATATATTTTTAATCAAAGTCAAAAACATGATAGATGACATTTCTTGAAATTAAATAATCATTAACTTGCAATACTTAATGATTTCAAAAAGCGTAACTGGTAAGTTGCAGAATTAGATCTTGCGTTAAGATGCTTATGGATGCATGCGCGCCTAAAGTATGGAATATAGTCAGTAAAATCGAAATAAAATATTTTTGGAAAAAATACTCGAACAGGTCGATTTTCTTTTATAAAAATACACATTTTTGCATGAAAGTCGATTTTCAGCCGTCATTTGTTTTTTAGTAATGACGTCATCCATTTTGTTTTTTTTGTGATTTTTTTTTCACAAATTTGTTTACGGAAATATCCGTTTTCGGGTCCCTAGATGCCATTTCAACAATTTCTGGAAAATGTTCCCTTTGTTCCCTCGTTTCTAATTCTATAGCTTCTATATCGGCTTTATATATTTTATTTAAAAATGCCACCGTTTTATTGTTAAACACTTCTATGGGAATATATGCTACAGCGCTGTCATTCCCATAATTAAAATCTTGAAACTTAATCATCTCTTTGGTGTTTTTATAATATTTTTTCGATCCAGAAATTATTTTGTCTCCTTTTCTAATGAATTTATTGAAATATTTTTTTCATTTCTACTTGAAAATTTATGGAACTTATAACTCATGTTATATTGCAAACCTGCTCCCATCCACCTATTTTGATGAAGCCCCCTTTTAATTAAATTTGCTCGTTTTCTCCCAACGAATTTTGCCACAGCTGACATATATCGTAACCAATAATGCGCGTTATGCCTATTAAATATTCCTGCAAAGCTAATGTATGCTTCATGCGTCCAAATAATATAACGGTAAAAAGAAGTGCAATTGACGATTTTGTAAATGTTGTTTTCGAATAGTGTAAGGCCTAAATTTATGTTTTTCAAAATTGAAATCCCAGATTCATCTCATTTTTTTTTGCTCAGCTCTAATTACGCCTATAGCTGATATTTTTGCATTTTCACTATCACATCGTGTTGATCTTAAAAGAAAATTGGTTTATTAAAAAAATATTAATGTATCTATAAATAACACAAGCAGGCTAAGGTGAGAAAATAAGAATGCTTAATAGATTTTAATGAAATTACAGATACAACCCCCTCCATGCTATATATCGTTGAAAAGTGAAAAAAATAACCTAGAACATAGGCCTCAGCCAACTATAAGTTATATTAAAAAAAAACAAAACTTTATGTTATAACTTTCATGTTAACAAAGATTATGTTAAGCTTATTTTATTCTTCTCAAAAAAGTACCTCAACAACATATAACTTTGATTACCGTCAAATGATAAACAACTGAGATATTGCAATATATCGAAATTGAAAGAAATTGTTTTTTTGGCTATAACTCGAAAACAAAAGATAATAAATAGATTTAGTATTCACTATTGAGTTTTTCTTCAAAAAAGATATCGAGGATGCGCCATCCGTTTATCTCCATCTATTATGGTTATCGAGATCCCCCATAGAAACATCTAATTTTGCCCACCCTGTACACATTTCATTTGTAATTTTGTATAATGTTTGATAATGATCTTTAAAGATCGAAACACGTGTCAGGAAACTGAAAATAAAATCATGGAACACAACAAGTGTTTCTCTTCACCAAATTTGCCACATCTGGTTCCATCAAGAAAGTAGCGCAAGCATCAACTATAATAATAAACATCTCGAAATGTTGAGAAAACACTAACAAATATCACAATTGTAACGTAACATAACAAGAACGTTGGCAAATAGAGTCAAAGGCCGCCTTTGTCGCGCTTTCTTATCACCGCGGCCGCCTTTCTCTAATAATAAGTAAAGGGTGTCAGCCGGTTCTCAAAATCAATTTTCTGTATACAATAAGATAAAATAGAACACTTAGAATAAAAATTAATAATATAATATGTAAATACTTACTTTTCATTATATTGCAAATGTGAATTTTCTGAACAAAATTGTTTGGAATTCTGAATATCCTGCAGTATCTTCTTTCGCGCGTGCGCTGCTTTTACACGCTTCGCCCGTTTATTGCATTTGAATTTAATACTATATTCTCTACCCATCTTGGTTCTTCAAATGGACAATTCACAAATAACAAACCAATAATGAATACTCATCAATTGCTCGTACTTCGCATTTTATGACATGATCTGAACAGCTACCTCTCCGCCCTTTCTACGAGCACAGCATCTATCTCGCTCTGTACTTTTTCGGGTTACGCGGGGTGGAAGGGGGTGAGAGGCTTCAGTTTGTCCATCTCGCTCTTACAGGCGTTTGAAATTTCAAAAAAATTTAACATTTTTAATAGTGGTTAACTCAATTATTTAACAATAAAATATTGTTATCTTGACATCATATGAAAACTACTATTATAATGTTCGGAGTGACATATTACAAACACTTATTTTTCGTTCAATTAGATAGAAAATGACTAAAATATCATTAATTGGGACGACAACTGATTTAAATTAACTAATTTCTCCGTTATTTTTCGATGAAAAGTTATGAAAATTTCTGACACCGTACATTACACTATTATCAACAATTATGGTAAAAATCAACTTCGTATTTACATTACTTTTCGAAAATAACACTATAAACCTAACTTTGTTGTTAATAAAAAATTTCAGTTTTTTCAAAGATACATATATTTATTGTACATTCCCGAATAACATAAAGTGAATACAAAATTTTTGGGTAATTACAAATCACTAAAAAGTATTTTTTTGTGTTACGGATTATACTATACACCTACCGTTAAGCCAGTTACGTACTTTTCACAAAATACCTTAGAAACACATTTACGAGAGACCTGGTTTATACTTAATAGAATTTCCGGATGAAGTGGATTTCCCTGGATTCCAATAAATTCATTGTCGGCTCTTTTCGGCGTGATGCAAAATAGAAAGTATAGTCAGAGAAAATACAAATGCGAAACCATAGCGAGAGAGATCACTTTTTTCCAATATCGCTCCTTGTCTGTCGTGGCTAACTTCTCGTCGATAAAACAGACAAAGTAATTGTATGCAATAACAATATATTAAAACTCAAAATAATAAAATACGATACCCAAGGATCAATCCTAGGCCCATTTTTTTTAATTTATATGTAAAATCGATTGTTTTGTATCCAGACGACACACCTAATATATTGACAAGCTCAGGTGTGGATGATTTTATAACACCAATATCTATGGTACAACATGAAGCGTAACCGTGGTTTCAGGATAACAGATTAACACTAAACATAGATCAAACAGAAATATTTAGATCCAAAATTAACATGGGGATATCATGTTGATTACACTGCATTTATTCCCATTAACGAATGTTAGTACAATTTAAGTTTGCTCTAACTGCATATCAATGATTAATTCACTTCAGATTATCATACGGTATACTATACCGGTGTCATACAATGAGATTATTTTGTCAGGCAAAATCAATACGTATAATTTATAGGTTTGAGGTATCAACCTAATACTAGAGAGCATTTCAAATCTCTAAACGTTGAACGCATATTAAAAAATGTTTTATTATTAACCTTTCAGAAAAATGTATTCTTTCAAAAAGTTTCTGCATTATTTCAAATCTAAAAAGCAATCACTGAAGTGAAATTATCTAATTGCGTAATTATGGTATTATAAAAAATAGTA
Organism: Ocypus olens; assembly: GCA_910593695.2. Classification (NCBI taxonomy): domain Eukaryota; kingdom Metazoa; phylum Arthropoda; class Insecta; order Coleoptera; family Staphylinidae; genus Ocypus; species Ocypus olens. Next base: position 39,130,798 of record OU343058.1, read on the forward strand.
TATGTTTAGATCCAGTTTATAATTTAAAAAATATAGTCATAATGTGATACTTTTAGATACCATGTACATAAAAATTAAACTATTTGCATATGGTCTATATTGCATTACTTTCTTCACACGATTTTAGTAACGATGATAATATTGAGAAATTTTAAAGCAATGAAATTTACTCGATTTATGTGTTTATAGTTCTGCCGATCACCGGTGACCCCCATGGCAGACAACGTATTACAAATTCATATTGAAAATTCAATTACCTGTTTTGTGTCTGCAATCCCTTTGTCACATAAAAACATATATCGATAGTCAACTCATTTATTTAATCAAGCTTTCTCCTCCTTTTTTACTTCATAAAAAAAATTAAAAGATAACCTGGCGGGTTCACTTCCAAGAGACTCGAAACAATTTACATGGAAAATTAATAGTGCTTCGGTTTTAGTACCATTTTATGACATATTTGTCGTCACTTGATATTCCACGCTCCATATCTTCTTTCAAAGGCGAATTTATATTATTATAAAGACTATATAAGCAGATAAACACATATATAAGCAGATTGGATGATGTGCAAATATAACCTCCGGCGAGTATTAACTTTGAAACGTAGTTTTCGCGATACAGTCGGTAGGTGTGCACCTTGTTGACAGCACCACTAATGAGGCGATGTGAGCCAAAAGCCTGCGGAAATTCTCAATTTGTTTTGTTCACTTCCACCGTTGTTTGCTCTTCATCCAAGGCCTAATAAACTCTCGCCACAGAGTAATAAAAAACGAAAGCTCACTTCCGCAATTTGCGCACACAAATGTTTATTTTCCTTCGAAACACATTCGCGTATTCGCGTATTTATTCACAAGTTTCGACTTGAAATACATTTATCGCTATAGAAACCATATGTTGTAACTTCTAAATTTCATTGGCGAGTTGAATCGTTTGCTAATTTTGTTTTAAAAAGTGAATGCATCAAGACGACTATGCCTATATAGTAACCATTAATCTCTCTATGGGAGCTAGTATGAATGGGCAACATTTCACGTATCTAAGATTTTTCACTGATAAAGGTCGTTATTGTTACTAATAGACAAATTTCACCGTGACTATGAGAGTGATTACACTGTTACTTATTATTAGATACATTACAACATAAAATTTAAATCTCTTACATTTTTTGGCAATGTGTTCACAAATTGTCAACATATTAAGAAAACAGAATGTAAATATCGCATTTAAACCATCTACAAAATTAAATAATTGTATTTTTAACCAAATTTTGAAAAGTCAGGAATATATAAATTAACCTGCACAGATTAAAGGAGTGTACATTGGACAAACTGGTCGAAAATTCAGTACTAAACTTAAAGTACACCAACGATCTTTCCGCCTCATGCAACATGATAAATCAACTTGCCACACACCTTCTAAATGAAAGTCATTCTTTTGGCATGGATGTACTTTCCGTTATGCATGTTGCAAAGAAAGGCCAAAAAAATGGTGATGTGGCCATCATGTTACTTTCTCCGACTTGATGGTATCATTTATATTTACGCTTTCATGGTTTATTTTCAATTTTAATCATATTTTAAATGTACCACGAGCGTTGCGCAAACTCGGATGAAACTGACGTTTAAAACGTCAAATTATGAAAGATGGAAAAATTATACTTCAAATTCAAAAACTCGGTTTACTCAAAAACTAATGAGAATTCGAAAAAAACTTATTCTTTAGAAGTTGTTCATTTTAGCATTCTCTACAATTATTATTCACATAAATTTGCTGTAACTATTATCGTTTCATAATTATAAACCAAAAATTAAAAAGTTAATAATAATTTTTTTTCTCAAATAGCAATAATTCTATGAAAAATATTTTCAAGCAAAAGATGTGCATTTCTTTGTTGTCTTCAATGTTTGTTTAAATATTTTTGTGTTATCTTTCATATTTAAGAAAATATTGGCAAAAAACAAAAAACAGTTAAGGCAAACACCCACTTCCGGTGTACGAAATTTTACCAAAAGCTTTTCAGTTCTTCGGATTATCAAATAAGACGTATGTTCAAAGTTTCATATTAATTGCTCTATTAGTTTTTGAGATACAGCGCACACAGACACACACACAGACACACACACACACACACACACACACACACACACACACACACACACACACACACACACACACACACACACACACACACACACACACACACACACACACACACACACACACACACACACACACACACACACACACACACACACACACACACACACACACACACACACACACACACACACACACACACACACACACACACACACACACACACACACACACACACACACACACACACACACACACACACACACACACACACACACACACACACACACACACACACACACACACACACACACACACACACACACACACACACACACACACACACACACACACACACACACACACACACACACACACACACACACACACACACACACACACACACACACACACACACACACACACACACACACACACACACACACACACACACACACACACACACACACACACACACACACACACACACACACACACACACACACACACACACACACACACACACACACACACACACACACACACACACACACACACACACACACACACACACACACACACACACACACACACACACACACACACACACACACACACACACACACACACACACACACACACACACACACACACACACACACACACACACACACACACACACACACACACACACACACACACACACACACACACACACACACACACACACACACACACACACACACACACACACACACACACACACACACACACACACACACACACACACACACACACACACACACACACACACACACACACACACACACACACACACACACACACACACACACACACACACACACACACACACACACACACACACACACACACACACACACACACACACACACACACACACACACACACACACACACACACACACACACACACACACACACACACACACACACACACACACACACACACACACACACACACACACACACACACACACACACACACACACACACACACACACACACACACACACACACACACACACACACACACACACACACACACACACACACACACACACACACACACACACACAGACACAAAATTTTTTTTTCCAGAAATTGTTGAAATGGCATCTAGGGACCCCAAAACGGATATTTCCGTAAAAAAAAATTTTGAAAAAAAAATCACGATCACAATACTTTCTCGTACTTCGTAACGGAGAAAGTAAAAAGTGGATTTACTAGAGTCCCTGGAAATTCTCAAAATGCGCGCTAATCTGGAAATCCCAATATTAAACGACCAGCTGACCCAATTTACAGCCTTATTTTCAACGCCAAAGTTTTTACCTGTAACTTACCTGTATTTATACCTCTGTAAATCAGTTTTTAAAACACTTCATGTTTGAAAATGGTAATTCTACTTACCGAAACTTAAGTCACAAAAATAAATATAAATGTTATACAAAACAAAGTTAAAAGTGTTTTATTATAACAAACTGTGATTGTTACTTAAATTGTGATTCTCACCTAAACAGTGATTTCTACTTAAATTGTGACTGATGATTGTGAGAAGACAATATAAAATAGTATTTCTAAATACACTCCGCAAAAAAATTATCGCATCACTAATATTTTACCTTTTAAATTTGTAATATTTATATTTTGATTTTTAGTTTTACATTATGGTATAACATAAGATATTATGAAGGGCAATTTAAATACAAAATAAATAATTAAGCTACAACACTGTGTAGACAGAAAGTAAACACCAACCCTACAAATACAGATGCCTAAAATTAATTATTATTCAATTAATAGCAGCTATTGCCACCTTTACTTTTCAAAACAGCCTGCATTCTCCTTGGAAGTGATTCGAAAAGAATTCTAACATAGTCTTGATCTATTGCGTTCCATTCTTCAATAACTGCGTTTCGTAAATCATTTAGGCTAGTTAATGGTACGCGATTGGTTCGTAGATTCCAACTGATGCGATCCCAAACATGTTCAATGATGTTTTAGTCAGGACTTCTAGCTGGCCAATTCAAAATTCGCAAACCTACCTCATTCATGTACTCTTGAGCTATGCGTGCAGTGTGCGAGCGGGCATTATTATGCAGTAGCACGAAATTGTGACCTATGAATGGAGCATATGGTACTACATGTGCTTTATCCATTATCTATGACCACCAATTCTGTGCGAGCCTCTGAAGAAATGCCACCCCAGAACATAATGGATCCTCCACCAAAATTTGTGATGTTTCTAAAATTGCACTGGCTGTAGCGTTCACCGTCTCTTCTATACACGGGTATACGTCTATCTGAAGAGTACAAACAGAATCTGGATTCATCTGTAAACAAGACGTTTGCCCAGTCATTGAAATTCCATTCTGCGTGTGTTCTAGTAAATGCGAGCCTTGCCACTCGGTGTTCTCTAGTTAGTATGGGGCCTTTTGCTGGTACTCTAGCACGTATTCCTACACTCGGAGTCGATTCCTAATTGTTTGACTACTAACTCGCACATTTCGAGCATTGTTCAGTTCAGCTTGTTATTGCATTGAGGTACAATGTGCGTATCAGACATTGTAGTGCATTTAAACGTGTAAATCGGTCATCTCTTGCTGTTGTTGCCCTCTTATGACCTTGTCCTGCTCTTCGTGTGTATTCCCCAGTTTCTCTAAATCTTCTTATTATTCTTGAAACCGTGGACTGCTGAATTCCCAATGCAATATCTTTGATCTCGACCATCGTCAACTAAGGACACGACTCGAACGATTTCGTCTCTTGTTAAATTTCTAGAATTGCGAGCAGGAGCTTCAACGTTCATTTTGAAATCAAAACCACTAGAAATTTCATACAAATAACCATTTAAATGTTTAAAAAAAATATATAAAATTACTCTTACGACAAATTCAAGAAAATCGAAGGAATATTCGTTGTGTTGTATTGTTATGTCTATATTGGATTGATGAGGCTGTTACTTTGTGAAATTCCATAATGTATGTGGTAAGTAAAATACGTGTGTTTGAGAATTTTCACAAATGTTTCACCACACAGTGGCTTCATCAGGCAGATGATCAATGGTAAGACAATACTGCAATTGCGACTTAAATACTATATTGTTAGGGGGTGGGGAAGTTAGAGGGTGTATGGCGGGTTGGGAAACATTTACAATTTAAGCGGTTATAAAAGATTTTACAAGAGTTTATAGGACAACGGTGAATTATTTACATCGGTTTGATCATTGATTAGCACACCGCGTTTATTATATTTATTAATTTCTAATTGTTCTAACAGATTTAATTTTTGACTTTTATCGCATGTGTGTAAAATTGTAAACTTATTGTTGAAACTATGGCTATTGTCTATTAAATGGTTGGCGTATGTTGACGTGGTTTTTTGGTTGATGAAGCTCTTTTGGTGTTCAGCAATTCGATCTTCAAAGCTGCGGCCTGTTTGTCCGACATATACCATGGGGCAATCACCACACTCTAACAAGTAGACTCCCGATTTTTTATTTTTGACATTTTTGTCTTTGGCATTATTTATGAATTTATGTAGTGTGTTGTTAGTTTTAAAGGCTACTGAAATGTTGTGTGTTTTTAATTCATTTTTTATTGCGTCAGAAGGGGGGCCAATATAAGTTAATGAATGATAATTAGTTTCTGGTTTACTATTATTTGAAGGGAAAATTAAGTTGGTTATTTTTTGTTTTTGTTTTTTATTTAAAATATTCATTATTAAGTTTTTAGGAAAGCCATTGTTACCTGCAATTTTTAAAATTCGGTTTCATTCGATCTGGAAATTATATTTTGTCTATTATTCGTAGAAACAGATATGTCATCACAATAAACAAATGTTGTAAAACGGGAAGAACGTAGGTGATGCGATAATTTTGTTGCGGAGTTTATAATTTAAATTCATTGGTTTATATTTCCATTTTGCTCTAGATTTTAAAGAATCGCACGAGAACTGCTCTTATGAACAGAGAAAAATGTAAAAACAATTGTTATAAATACTAAACTTTCCAAATTTACAAAGAATTCATTTTTTACTTTAAGATTCAGTGCGAATATCTAAACATCCTTTTATATAAATTTTGAAATACTACCACGAAACCAATTTTCAAATTATAAATTTCTTGAACTGAAAAAAATAAATAAAAACATTTGCTACAAATGTACAATTTTCTAAATTTAGTGAAAATATACTAGACGATTCTGCAAAAATGCAAAAATCTTCAAATACTCCTCGACATTAATTATTTTATTTAAAAATAATCCCTCGAGAACGGAACAAATCATCATTCTAAAGATGCTCTTTTTCTGAGGCAAAACAAAAAAAAAATGATCACCTTGAAACCCTCCAAAATAACTCAAAATTTATTCCACTTTACGATTTTGCAAAAATCTTCAACCAGATTTTAAAATAACTCCCCGAGAACAAACCAAATCGTTATTCAGAAGAGGAGCTTTTTCAGAAGCAAATCAGACCTAGAAAAATATTTGCCATTTCCTTGAAAATTTTTAAATTTAGTCAAAATACATTCTAATTTACAATTCTGCAATAATCTAGAAATACTTTTTCACTCATTTTGAAATAATCACCCGAGGAAAAATCGTGCGCTTTTTCGGAAGTTAAATAATAATGGAAAAATACTTGTCACATAATCGAAACTTTCCAAATTTACACAAAATATATTCTACGAAAGTTTCTACATGCTTCTTAAACAGATTTTAAAATAATCTCCCAAGAATAGAGCAAATCGTCATTCTAAAGATGCGTTTTTTCATAGGCAAAATAAGAATAGAAAACATTTACAACATACTTGAAACTTCTTAAAATTTACTAACAAAACATTCTACTTCAAGATTTAGTCAGAATAAGAAAACAATTATGCCAAAGTTTGGCCCTTTTTGCCTAATCTTCCTGGACTAACCACCCGTGCCAAACATTTTTCGTCGATATATCGGTTCCTGCGATCTCAGAAAAAATAATGTAATTATCAAAGTCTACCTAAAGAATTTGATCAAGACTAGTCTCGAGTTCCAAACCTTACCAGCAGAGGGCGCTTCTGCGCATCTTAAGTTTATACGAGGGGGATTCGTAAAATAAGGTTCCCATATTTTTTAATAATAGACAGCTATATTTTTGTTCTTGGTGTTCTACATCATTTTAAAGCTTAAACTTATGCTATTTTTCTACATTTACTACGTTTCTCTTCAAACACTTTTGCAGACGATGCTCCAGTTTTTCTACCCCATGTTATAGAATTCGGCCGCCAATCCTTTGAGGAATCGAGTAACCTCTTCCTTGACTTCATCATCGGTATTGAAGCGTAAACCACCCAAGTGTTCCTTTAATTTTGGAAATAAGTGATAATCACTTGGGGCTACGTCAGGACTGTAGGGGGGAGGTGGTGTCATAACAGTCCAATAAAAATCTCTCAGCAGTTCTTGAGTTTGATGTGAGACATGAGGTCGAGCGTTGTCATGGAGAAGCCTGACACCACTGGACAATCTTCCTCTCTTGCGGTTCTGGATCGCACGTTTCAGTTTTCTTAATGTGTCGCAACATCTGTCAGAGTTTACTGTTGTTCCATAAGGCAAAAAATCGATTAAAAGCAGGCCCTTCCTGTCCCAAAAGACGGTTGCCATAACTTTCCCAGCAGACTGTGTTTGTATAAACTTCTTCGGCTTCGGCAAAGTTGAGTGACGCCATTCACGTGAGGGGCCGTGGTGGCCTAGTGGGTAGCGTTCCTGCTTCTGGGCCTCGTGGTCGTGGGTTCGAATCCCATCCGTGCGGTCACTTTTTCGGAACGAAGATGTCTAGTGTATGTCCCATTCATTATCAAAAATGAAATCTCAAGTAATTATCGTTAATGGCCGAATAGTACATGCTTACGCCAATTCCAAATCATCCGCACTTCCTCAACCTGAATTCCCGTCAACCATCCTTCCTTAAAAAAAAAAGAATTCTTCCTTGTTGTCTTCACATTGTTGCAGAAACTGCCGGGAACACTCGACACGTTGCTGTTTGTGGTTTTCAGTGAGCATTCGCGGTACCCACCGTGCACACACTTTCGGTTAAAAGCTTATGAAGTGTTGGAAGTCTCAGAAATACGGAAAGCAAGTTCGTTAATGGTGATCCTCCGATCTTCAAGCAATATTCTCTCAACTTTTTCGACAATTCCATCTGAAACTGAAGGCCTTCCGCTCCTGTCTTCATCATGAATTTCCGTGCGGCCTTCACTGAATTCTCTGCACCATTTGCGAACATGTTGCAATTTTCCCCATAAACTTCGATTAACTGACGATGAATGTCAATATATGAAATCCCTTTTTTCACTTAAAAACGGACCACAGCGCGAATTTCACATCTGGCGGTAACAGCGATAGGGAGCTCCATCTTCGAAGGCAGCTAGGCCGGCATTGAGTGATGTAGCGTGGCGGGAGAGGTGGGAATAGAGAGAGAGATTTGACAGTGTAAGACAGTGTTTTACATTTCTCCCAGCACGTCGCATTATTTCTCAGCAGCATAGGGAACCTTATTTTACAATCCCCCTCGTAATTTCAAATAAGAATCTAGGTCAAGTGTGGGATCGTTGGATAGATAATTAAAGGACGTTTTTGTAAAAGGTACTGTTTGCACGCTAAACACGAAAACAAACATTTTTAATACAACCGAAATGTGAAAAGGTCTTAATAACCAATAATAAATTAAATATTTAATTTAATAAATGGCACGAATCGAAACTTAAACTAAATGTTCAGGGTCTTCCACTTCGGTGGTTTCACTATCCCATGCAATTCGACATGTCTAACTACTCTCGACGCCTCTTTCACTCAACGAGTGGCAGATATTTCTAATTCGCTCCTTCATGTTGTCTCTTGTGGTAGAACGCTCAAGTAGAAGTCAAGAGGTATCAAATCTTTTTCATGAGCTCAGGGCCGATCCTAGACTCTTGGCCGCCCGCGCGCAAATGATGAGTTGGCCGCCCCCTCACGTAAAATAAAACATTTCTTGGGGCGGGGGCATTTTATTTTTCAATTCGAAAAATGTTAGAACCCTCTGTAATCTAATAAGACACTTTTACTTTGTTGGTATAACACAAATTTTATTTATTATTGACTATAGTTTCGGCAACTCAACTTGCCATTAACAAAACATAAAGTGATCTGTAATCTCTTTGTAAGGTTTTAAGGCAGAAAAATATCATGTCAGATCGCATATACACATATTTAAAATTTGTCTGAATTGATTGAAGAAATGACTATAGAATTTGAAAGTAACCCGGGACTGCCAGATGTATTTTTGCTTAGAAAAATTCTGGATACATTGACGAGGAGTATTTTTCTATTAAATCCAGCTGAATGGTGAGGGAAAAAAGTGATAGAACGGTTGATAGCTTAATCAATCAACTATGTTCGTATAAAAGGGTCTTAAGGACCAAGGGAGATGGATCCACCAAGCAGGAAGTTCTCACCTACAATCATCGAAAAAGTCATCACAGCAACGAAGTTCAGTCGATGCGAAAAAAAAGAAAAAACTGCAACTACTGCAGGAAGCCCAATAACATGGTTAAAGTGTGGAGGAAATGGATTGCTGATAGCCGTCCCCCGAAGCCTAGTGAACTGAAGTCCGACACAAATATGATACTCGTCACTGTTAGCTCAGCTGAAACAGATGCCGAGTGGTCGAGATGCAGGGATGACAATGGCGCGATAAGCCATATTTCAAATGGTCAGATTTGCTTTAGAACGTTCGAGTCTTTTTCAACTGAACACACAGTGACCACAGGAAATGGTGAGAAAGTTGAAGCCATTGGAATACGTGAAGTAGAAGTTGGGGTAGCAATCCACGGAAAATAGTACAAAATTACCTTGGCTGATATTTGATCAATCAAGAGAAATCTGTTCTCCGTGCTTGCAGTCCAGGATAAGTACTCGGACAGCCAATTCATCTTCATCAGCTGAAGTCTGCAACTTCCTAGTCAACAATTGGAGGGAGCTTGTCGTGGAGGACTGTTCAATTTGGCGATGCTACAGTTGTAGAAATGCATATTGAACTGTGTGAAGATTACATATATGATAAAGCTCATCGGCTACCGTTCATCACGAGGTCCAGAACTACGGAACTGGAAGAGCGAATTCGCCGATGTTTGCTGTCCATTTCAAGAATCGAGGTCTGTATATCGATATTTTGTGCTTTTCAGGGACGATTGTAAAAATTCAGGACAGTTTATTTTCTGCGGCAAAAATCCGAAATTGCTGAAAAACTGAGCCAGTTCCTAGCTGAGGAAGAAACAGTCTGGAGCTGCTGAGTGATAATGGCAGGGAGTTCGACAAGAAACAGATCTGGATCCGTTTACACAAGAAAGGTATTATTCAACGTCTTATAATACCCTCCACTCCGGAACAAAACGGGTCCAGTGAGAGGGAAAATCATACGGTGGTGGAAACTGCTAGAGAAATGATGCATGCGCATGGGAACATTCCTCAGGCACTTTGGGCCGAGATGATACGAACAGGTACCTGCATCCTTCTTAATAGGACAGGGCTTAGAAAACCAGGTTTGAAACATTGGTTCAGATTCATGTATATTCTATCGAAGGAGCAAAGGACGACAATGGATCCAAAGGCCATTAAAGGAATCCTCATCGGTTATGATAACGACGACGCACACAGTATATACAGTGAAGAAGAAAACAAGCTCTATACATCCAAAGACATCATCTTTGAAGAAAAATTGGTGAAAAACGGGGTTATTATACCCCCAGGAAGCAACGAAGCTGAAGAGACTGACCTGAATGACAGCAAATCCCGGATTGAAGAAAACGAAGAAATAGAATTCTGGAAACCCGATGACAGTGACAGTGATTGAACAATCTCAGAAATGCCGAAAATCGATGAAGAAGAGAATGCTGCATTACGCGGAAACTTTGTAACCGAGTGGATCTTATAGCTCTACAGAAATTTTAGGATTATGTGATCCTCACCTCGACGACCTTCGAAGAACCAGACACCTACAACGTCTCCACAAAGTAAAAACAAGGCCAGATTGGTGATCAACGATTTTTCGCAAAGAAGAGGAGTAGATTATGATCAAACCTTCAGTTCAGTAACAAGAACATCGACTATTCGAATGCTACTCATTGTCAGTGTTGATCTAAATTCTAAAACAATACTTCTCGCGATTTTTTTATGCAAATTCATCAATTTGAAATATCTAATGTTTCGCCGATCTCATTTTCAATAGAAATTATGGCTAAATTAGCAAATCGCTCTTATGTTATAGTTGACCATAAATAATTTTTAATCAAGTTTAATTTGGAAAAACTCCTTTCGCCGGAAGCCACAGTTATCGGTATTGTTAAAAATATTTTTAGACTAATACTGAAATTTGGAAAACAAGGAACTAAGTCTTGGCTAATTAAATGATTTAAAATTTCTAATGGTTTTAATTGGGAATGATTAGGAAATAGTTCTCTAAAAAGATAACAATTCTTTTAGGAGTTCGATTCCATCTAAATCTTTGGTCAGTTTTCCGTTTTCGGTTACCTGTAATTTAATATCTAATTCCATACAACATTTTCTTAAATATTCGGTTTCTGCAGAATGAAATACCAACAAAAATTTAAACAAGGAGCAGTAATTTTCTAACAGCTCAGAACGTTCGGATTTAAATTAATAGCGATGCCCAAAATTTCAAAAGAAAAGTGAATTCAAAATTTTTCTCTAGGATCCAAAATACTTTCATCAGCGATTTTTTTTTCTTATACGAACTTCAGATGCTTTGTGATACTTCTGTTCGGCAAAGTTGTTAGCCGGTTAGAAATCGGATACACTTCCGACAGGAGTCCAGGCAACCGGATGCTATTTCGGGACACTCGGATTAAAATTTACAGATTTCGGACGCCGCGGACCCTCTATTGGTGGTCCGCTTCAGGTTGTCACATTGTAATGTAACATGACTGTCTACACAATCGTAAGTTTTAGTTCCGTATTTTCATTAAAGGCTAAGTAACCTAAAAAAATGGATTCAATTGGACGTGTTTTCAATGCCGCGTTGGGAGCACATTTTGTTTTGTTTTCTTTCCTATTGTTTACATTTCTTACATCCTCGCGTGGCCTTCTCTTCTTGTTTGTATTGCATTAGTCACCACGACAGGCCGAGTTGGTGTGTCCATCGTTTTTGTTTTGTCTTGTTTCGTACGTATCCATATTTACTATTTAATTGTTGTTCAAATGGTTTTTTTTTTGGCATTGGTTAGGTTTGACCATTCAGCCACTAACGATGATATAATTTAGCAGCACCTTAAATAATATTAACATTTGGATGTACACGGACACTCTTCACGCCAAGGGGTATATTAAGGCGGCTTGAAACACAAACAGGTATACCACGGTTCAAAGGCTTCTACCACAGAGAATAATTACATAGGCTAGCACTAAATTTTAATGTTACACTGCAATATCATTAAGACTTAATAGATAGTTTGCATTCAATGGGTACTCTAGTCGCAACAGATGAAGTTGTTTTAAAAAGTTATTAATGTTCACTACATTTAATGAGCATTCGAACAGGATATGGTTCAAATGGTTAATTCGTGCGGAATGTGTTATGGGGGAGTTACACTCAATACGCCTTATATAAAATGTGGGGGTAATTGTGGCAAATACATCCATAATTAATGCTGCGGATTGAAAGATGACGAAATAACCCAGATTGTTGCTGCTAAAACTAAATGGGTATGCCCGAAATGTGTTACATTACACCCATCTCTACGGATGTAGTACCAATGACTATTGAGAGTTTACATACGTTATTAACTCAGCAATTTAATTTGTTTAAAGAGCTCTATCGGAAGTCGTTTGATAATATTGATGCCCACATTACCCAGTTAAAAAGTAAACAAGATCATATTGTAGAAGAATTAACTCAAATAAAAGCAGTAACGTGTGAGACGAGTGAAGATATTTTAAAGGAGCTAGAAGAAAGCGCAACAGATTATCGAATATTATTCTGTTCACCTTTAAGGAATCTGCGTTCCAAATAACCAGTAAAAGAGTCAATTATTATATGGCAGCGGTGACTCATATCACGTAATAGTATATTCCCGACCTCAAAGAGGGAATCGCTAATTTCCCAACTTTTTGGAGGTTAAAAATATGCATATTATTATAGTGATTGTGAATAAAATTAATATACAACCACTAAAATTATTCGATTAGGAAAGTTTGGTGCTAACGATAAACCAAGACCCTAAAAATTAATATTCAATACAAATGATGAAGTTAAAGCCGTCCTGCGAAGCAATTCTGTATCGTCTAATGATTCATTTATTTTTCATTGTGAAAAAAAGTAAAATGCAGATGATGATGGAGTATTATAGCAAACTGAAAAGGCAATTGGACTTCAGATCTAACGCTGAATTAAACCTTCGAATTGTTAATCGAAATTTGAACCCTTATTTATCTAATGACTCTCCAAGACGTTCAAACACCTCTTCATCATGAAACTAGCTATATACTACTAAAACTGTTGTGGTATTAGAACTAAAATCTCTGAATTCTCAATTGCTGTTAATAGAAAAAATAATGCAAAACTCGCCACGTTTAATTTGTAATCGTATGTTCATTAAAAAAACCTTAATGGCCGTTTTCACCAACCATTCCTAAAATATAGGCATTTTCTAAATAAAGATAAGAACTTCTTAGCGCCAATTTGGTTTTCACCAGTCCCAAACACTTTCCTAAATGGTCTAGGCATTACTTATCGCTGGGTACCCGATAAACGGCAACCCAAGGATTAAGTATCGGTTTCTAACCTAAAATTTCTAGACGGTTTGTTTACGTTGGTCTGACGGCTGTCAGGCTTCTAGACCATGTTCAAAGGAATGCCCATTAGAGCGTCACTGGAGTTATGAGAACAACACCAACTACTGCAATAAAAGCCATAGTATGTGCATATCATCACCAACTGAGCAGCAATATTAGCAATTACAAGCTGCGAAATCACCTAAGCAATATCGTTGGAATGTTGCGCGGCCCTAGAGATAGTGACAAACTAGGTAACCTTGTGAAAAGACCCAATAAAAGTAAAGGGAACTAGATAGCGGATGGACTGCCAAGAAGAGCTTCTAGACGCCCCACTTTCGGGCCGGAATCCGACTCGCCGCTCTTTGTCATACATAATATCCTTATTAAAAGACACATCGACTAAACATCACGAAGATCGATGAAATGACAACCCTGGCTGCAGGGTAGTAAAATATTTCATTTCGATGAACCCCAAGATTATCAGATACTATCCTGGGGGTACCTGATGAAAAATCGTGGGACTTCTAACTGGGTACTGCAATCTAATAAAGCACTTAAACAGAGTGGGCCTCTGCCCTAGTCCCATATATAGACGGTGTGAAGCTAAAGAGGAGACCACCGAACATGTGCTCTTGAAGTATTCAGCAATCTCTACAATAAGACAATCATCAGATATTCAGAGCCCCTTCAGGCGTTAGCCAATGTCGTGGGTTGGCTGGACAGGACCGGGGAATAATGACTCAGATGGGAGGACGTACAAAGGGCCCATTGAGGCCTAGGTGCAGCGGATCTCTCTGCCCTCCCATTGGTATAACCCAGATCCAAATCAGATTACGTTGGTCTGTTACAAGGGTCCACACTGATTGATTTAACATTTGAGTCTATTTGATTTAAATTCAAATGAAGAAGATGACCGACATACTCGAATTTTTGGAGTTATTTCATATTTAAATGCAAAATAAACTTGTTTAGTTGTTCCAAAATTATTTATTTTATTTTTATATTCTTCTCCAACTTCTTCTTCTCTAATACATGTAGCTCTTGGGCACGCTTATTTTCTGACGCCATTAATTCAATTCTTTTTCTTTTCAGTTTCCACCTTTAATTTGATTATGTCCTAGCTATAATTCTTCTTCAGTCTTCTTCACGATGGTGATGCTAGTTTAACAATAATAATTCCATAAACAAATCAATCATAGAAAACATTAACACTCGGCGAAACGAGTGAGTTTATGTTACTACAACGAAGTAGTAAAAATGACTTGTGCGAACTTCACTCTATTTACCGAAGCACACACACGCAGTTTTACCAACATGACAACTTAAAGTTCCCTAAAATTCCAGTACCTTAGTAGGAATTGCTTATTAAGGAAGCGATTGCCATGGTGAAACCGAATTTGTGTAAAGTACTAGTTTAGGCATTTCTTAGCTTAGGTACTATCTAGCAAAGTATTTGTTTAGGAATAGTTGGTGAAAACGGGCATAAGTGTATCATGATTTTTTATTTAAAAACATTTAAGTTGGCACAAATGTTAGAAATTGACATACAAAACGTCAGATCTTTCAAAAAGTCATAATTATTCCGGAGTCATAATGGTTTACAGTAATCAGCAAAAAACGTTTCTAGTTGAAAGTTATTTCCGAAATGAGACTGAAGTGGACGGAAATTGGGTGTATTCATTCGACGCACCTTTGGCAGAGTTTCAGGAAGAATTTCCTAACGTTCCCATTATTTATGATGAATTTAAAAATACCTTATCACGATCTGTTGTATTATTTCGTGAAACGGGTAGTATTCTCCATAAACCAGTGGTAGACCAGCCCAACGTACTCAGGATGCTATTAACACAGCCCAAGAAATTTTGGAAAATGAACCTACGACTTCTCTGCGTCGTTTGTCACAGCAAATGAATTTATCGGTGAGAACATGCCGCAAGTAACATAACCTCAATATGTGTTACTAACTTAATTTTTTTTAATAAAAAATTATGGCACACTTGAGGTTTAATGAACATACTTTCGTTAACAATTGAATACAAGCGATTTTGTTAAATTACAAATAAAAATTGTTTTCCGTGTTTAATTTGCAAATCTTACCTTGACACTTACACTTTACCAGGGTTTGTATTTGAAATTCTAAACTTGCGGGTGAGCCCTCTAGCGATAAGTTTTGGAACGTTAAACTACTCGTATCACATTCTTAGTAGTTCTAAGGACTTTAATTTGAAAGGATTCCTTGGAGCAAAAAAAATTAATTCCATAAATCGGGATTTTAAAATGTCTAACTCTGATATCAATAATTCAGTAGATTTTTTTTACAATGATCTCTAAACTTGCAGGTGCGCCCTCTAGCGATAAGTTTTGTAACTTTAAAGTAGTAGTACATTCTTAAGGTAGGCAGGTAAAATGTATAGTTCTAAGGACTTTAATTCGAAAGGATTCCTTGGAGCAAAAAATTATGTTTTTCTAATCATATTCAAGAATTTCTGATACGTTTTTAATTGAGACAGTTGTTAAGTCTTGAACTGTGGTGAAAATTGAACTCTTTCTTCGCAACTTACAGACCAATGAGACGACTTTTCTCCATCACTATGACAATTATAAGATGGTTCATTGTTTTCTAAAAACTGAATTAACATTTACATTTATCATCGAATCAGTTTTTGTTGCACTTTTACAAAATGTCACCGTTTTTACTTAGTTCTTGATATAATTAGAAAAATTATAGAGTTGAACTCGTTAGAACTGGCAATTTCCAATCGAATGAATTATTCCATTCATCTTCGACTCGTGTGGCAAATTTCATCCTCATGGAAATGGCCTCCTTCTCACTCGTTATGGATTAAAAGTGACTTTTTTACTCACATTTTTGCATCTGCTTGGCTGCGCTGCGCTTAGCCTCGAAGATTGCTTGTCAAAAACTTGTCACTAATAAGAAAATCCACTATTGGTTCTTAAACATTGCGTTGTTTACTCTTAAAATAATCTTACTATGTCATCTCTCATCTAAAAATGTACTTTTACGGTAAATACGACTAAAGTATTTTTTTCACAAATGGGAGATAAATTCGACAGAAATAACATTTCTCTCCCTAGGGTGAGAAGTATATATTTCTATGTCTATTATTATTTATTTATTTTAACTATCACGGCCGACAACGTTGTTTTGTTAGGTTTTAAAAACAAATGTTTAATTCTTAGTGAAAAAATAGTATATCTACCTCAGGAGATAATGCTATTTGTCCCTGGATGCTTCGCCCTCTGGCTATAATTTTCTGTGGGAAAACTATTCAATCATTTCACTAAGATCTCGAAAGACAATTGTACTGACATTTTCCAGCAACACCGAGAAATAGTTTATTCAAATTTATTCGGATACATTTTATGCACTTGATATGTAACTATTAAGAAATTGGGATTACACACCGTGATTTTTTAATCTATTACTTTTATCGTATCCCTATTCCCATTAGTTACTTCATAAGAAATGGGTGGTTTTAAACGCCCTGTATATTCATGTCACTAACTACCACGTGATCTTTCGAATATATATTTTTGTGTATAAATGTATTATCACTGAAGAGTCATTAATAATACAGCTCGAAAATATCAGAATCTAACTCGCGTCGTACCAGGAAGTCAATTTATTCTTCCACGAACTTCTCTTGATTAAATATTAAGTATTCAATCAGACTGTTGTGCGTGCCCTCGATGGCTTGATGTTTCATTGATTAATATTAGTAAATTTACTAATTATAAAATTGCATCATACGTCAATCTGGTTCAAACCGTTCATTTTGTTTTAAGTCCCGCTCCTTAAAAATATGTCACCATCGCATTCCCACGAGGAAAGTATGCATGTGCACTTTATTATATTCAAGATTACATTGCATTAATTATCTCACGCCAAAACGCTTATCTTGGCAATTCCACAATGAGATAATTTTTTTGTCGGAAGAGATTGCCGTTGCAATAGCGTTTTTAATTACTGTTATCGTTGATCTGATAACAAACCATATTAGTGCATCAAGGCTGGTGTGTATGTAGGTAAGGAAGTTCTGGAGAAATAGCTTTCAAAACACATACTTAAGTTCAACAAGTCTGCATTTGGTCGCGCAACAGATACGGTGCGGGGGTGGTTGATGGCAATAAATGCAAAAGTCAACGGAGTCTGATGAAAATGCCGTCGACCTCGTCGCAAGGCACGATTTACTCACCTGTTTATGGCGTACGTAGTTTATTGGGACGATGGTCTAATTTAACCTTTAGTTGTAGCGGCAGTAATTTATAGCTGTACTAAATTTTCCAAATGTCTAGATATATATTTATGGACGCAAATAATACGCAATATTCAATATAATTAAACTAGTAGCTGTTGGCTACAATAGCCACTACCAATTAGTAGCAGTAAATAATACACTAAGGCCCAGCAGACGACCATCTTCAGCTAAACGATTTTCTCTACCTAAATTCTCCTACCGCACTTATAGTGACATAAAGTTTGATTATAAAAATTGTTTGAAGGAAATGCGTGTTGGGGAGAGTGAAATGATGTATGGGAATTGGACTAAGGATTTTGGCTATTCTGCTACAACCGATAAATATATTTTAAATTCATAATTAATCACGAGATAAAGACAGAACGATCATGGACCCGAGCGGTCAATTTACGAAAATAAAATATACAGCCCGGTGTGGAGCTCAAACCCACAGCATCCGCAGCGAAAGCAGGTGCCAAACCGCGGCGCCCCAACGACACAAAGAAAAGTCAAATAATTTCATACCTAATAAGTTATTATTGCAATGTCACAATGCTTTGGCAAAAATTCGTTTGCCAAAATAATAGAAACCGAATTACGCCTGCTAACAATAAAATCAAAATTATCAATTTGGAATCAGTTTAAAATAAACGACTGGCTTTGACAGCAGTGAATATCTGCACTAGTGCATGTTCCCCTGATTTTTTCATGTTGCATAATTGTCACTAAATAGTGGGCTGATTGGTTCAAACTTCAAAAATTCGACAACCTTATTGGCTTATAATTGTCACGTGGTTAAAAAGTGCGATATTCAACAGTAATCTAACGAGTGTCAGTCAGATTAGATTCGAGAAGACAATTTACACTTCATAATTTGATAAATTAAATTTAGTGATACCAAGTGTCAGACGTGTATTAATCTGCGTTACAATAATTGTAGTAAAAATGAGCTTACCAAGATTTTGAGAAATGCCTATGAATACTATTACTGATGAAAGCACTAGCACATTACCCGAAAATACGAACAGATCAAATTCAGTAAACAAACTGTTTAAATGTCCGATGATAACTGACGTTTTAACGTTATAGAAAATGTATTAACGCGTTGCTAGGCAATACCAACATGATGTTTTCTCATGAATTGGCATGCATAAAATGTACCGTGATCTGTTACGCATCGTAATTAGAATTTTATTGGATCATGTCATCAACATTATTCGATTTTATTGATTAAAAAGTAAATGAGGGCAATTGTCACATTAATTTATTAGTCTCCCAAGTGTAATTTAATTTATTAACGATTAACGTACTCACGATTTTTACAAACGTTAGTACAATATTTTCTTGAAATAGTGAATCCGTAAATAAATTAAATTAAATTATTAAACTTGGAAGACTAATAAATGAACGTATAATTTCTTAGCCTGATTGTAGATAAATTAAATATTATTGAAAAAATACAATACTTTTCGTAATCTGTAACATGCCTCTTACAAAGACTACAATAAATTTATTTAATTAAAAAATGTTCGCTAAAATGTCTATTAACATTTATTATTATTTTTATTTATATTATTTTTTATTATATTTACATTTTTTGTTTGTTTCAGGTAAGCTCGATCCCTCGCATGGATGCATTCCATTGAAGGTATAAGTATTGGCCATATTCAGTATTATGTAAAGCCTGGGTTTCTAAACTTTTGCCAAAGTAGAATATTTATTTAGAAACGAAATATGCGTAGAGTTTATAAACATTTTATTTCTAAAAAAGCTTAACTGTACTAATGACATTCTTTTGATTACTGTAAGATATTAATAATTAATAATGATTATTTATTTACGGGTAACCACTTTTACAAAAATAATCTCAAAATACAGTAATACAAAACTAAAAATAAATTTACAAAATTTGACATCTGCCTAAACTAAAATGTAACTATTCACGAATAAGGGCGGTTTACGAACTAAGTTCGGAACATTCAAATAATATTGGTATCCTTTTCTACCTGATAACCGAGCGGATATTCCCAAGACGTACGATTTCGTCGGCCGTATCTAGAAAATACACACGCGGCCTGCGTAGTTCGGCCTTAGACCGAGCGGTAGAAGGAGAAAGAAATAGTTTACGGCGTCTCTTACTTACCGGTTATTTCATAGGCGCGCGCGATTTAGCCTATGGTGGAAAATTGCAACGGACACTACTTGATTCGGACGGACAAGACACCCCGACCGCCATCTCTGCTGAATAGCTCTATAAATATAAATTTACAAGATAAGGAAAACATTTTAAAAAACACATATCTGACGTCCACCTAAACTAAAATGTAACTAAAAAATAAAATACAAAATTAGCAAAAAAAAAATTCAATTCAAATGGAAATCTACCTAAGCAAATATAATTCAAAGAATAAATTAAACAAATAGTCTCTTATTTATTTTTTTTTAATTAAAAATACCAGGAATTAAATAAGTTAAACCAAGGTTCCTTTACTATAACATTCGCAATAGACAAACTCCGATCAATCCGATGCAATAAATTGTTCGCGCCAAAATTCGTGTTGTATAAACCCAGAAGGAGAGGTGTGAAAAGTCAACTCTGTTGAAAAGTCAAAAAATCATGGAGTTCCTGGAGTAGTTCGAGATGGTATAGGTCAAACTTATACTTGCTATTCTGTTGACATTGCTTTGCGATATGTCAGTTTCTGCTGGAATTTTTCGAGAGCTTATATTAGGGTTTTCAATGTAACGTCAATAAAACTTGCAGTTCATTTTCTTCATTCAATATGACCCAATAATTCTTTTTTGTTGTAGCATATTCTACCAGATGTTTCTCTTACTTTTCGAAAACTGTCAGTTTGGAGTGTTCCTGCTGGAATATGTTTAGCGATAAATTCTTCTAGCTATAAGAATATTTCGATCACTTTCTCCAATGCAATAAACCATATTTATGAGTTCTTGACGTATACAATTAATTTTATAGAAATTGTTTCTAATAAAATCGAGTGCCTAAGAATTATTACCAGAAACCAACTTGACACTTACATTTTTAAAGAAAAATGTTTTGATTGATATATCTCAAGTCCTTAATATTTTATTATACAAACTATTTATCATTTAAAAGCTTATCAAAAATTCCATGCATTGGTGGGAACATATATAGGGTATTCCATTTGAAAAAAAATGTTATCCATTGTTTTGCATATGTTGACACGCTGTATAGCAGTATGAACAAAAAAGGACCAAAGCCGATGTGTATTATTCTTCATGATGTGAAAAATTCTCTAGTGTATAAAAAATGACGCCACCTTTGCGAGGAACGCTTCTGCAATTTTTCAGTGTTTTTGCCGCAAAAATGCCCGTTACGAACCAACCGTGCAGAGAAGACGTATAGTATCTTATACTATTTTTATCAGCTTCCCAAAAGGGTTAAAAATAAAGCATAAAATATGGGGTGTTCCATTAAAAAAAAACATAACTTTGTTCTGTTATTTATACTGGGACACCCTGTACAATAATATACATATTTAAATATGTAGAATAGGTGTGGGTACCAGTTTTTTTTAACAGAAGTCTATATTTCAACAACCTTTAATAGCAAATAAGTTATGGGACTTTCACAGATCCCTGGGTCACCCGGTATATTATTTAAATCATTTTGTATTTTTGTGAGCAGTCCTTCAAGAATTTTGTAATCTTGAAAATTTTTAAGTCATTGGCATGAATTAAAAAGTTACTGTTTTGAATCACATTGTGTAAGTCGTTAATAAAAAGTAAAAATAGAATAGGACCACAATGAGAGCCCTGAGGTACATCGGAGGATGCAGAGATTGGAGCGGAACAAAAATATTTTATGCGTACAATTTGAATCCTACTAAGAACTACAAGAACGAGTTGATTCAAGAAAGACTTGATCCATGTAATCCCATATTAGATAGTTTACACACAAGAAGCTCTATATTGACTCAGTCAAATGCATCAGTATATACTGTGTCAACTTGATTATATGTTGATCGACCCGAAAGAAAGTCATGCTGTTGTGGAATAATAATATTCTTAGCAAACCAAGCCAATTGTCGGGAAACTAATCGGTCAAACATCTTAGGTATGCATGATTGAATGCAAATTCCTTTGTAATTGGCCACTAACTGGCGATCGCCTGCTTTAAAAATCGGGGAAGTGTAACTGATCTTCAAAGCATCAGGAATAGTACCAAGTTTTAGGGATTTACTAAATAATATGTATATTGGTGTACACAGTGAATTAATGCAATGAATTATAAAACTACAGGGTACTATGTCAGGGCCGGTGACATTTGTAAGTTTTAGGCTTAATATTGTATTAAACACCTCCTCTTTGCTAATGGAAAACAAACAATTATTAGACTATTGGGAAAGTGTTCTTATTGTCGCAATGAATTTCTTTATTACTATTTACATATACTGATTTAAAAAATTAAGTTGACAATATCCTCACCGGTATTTGCAGTCAATCATACTAATCATACTAATAGGTAGCATATCTTTGCTGCGGTTATCCTTAACACATCGCTAGAAATATTTTGGATCAATTTTCATTTTGGATTCGACAGATGATAAATTTACTTCATATAAGTACTTCATATTAAGCTTACAGTCATTCGGGTCGATATTCCTAATTATCAGCACGTCTTCATCAGTACCCAGGTTATTCCAAAACAATATGTATACAATTGCCATTTTTTTTATAAGAAATCCTTGTTATCAGAGTTTATATAATGTATTTCAGCTTTTGGAGTAAATACATCATTGTTGGTATATTTAATTCCACTCTCAGTTTTTCTTGTATAAATTCATAGTGGTTGTCATTCATTTATATTGTTTGGTGTAATTGGAAAACGTCGTGAGTTAATTGGTGAGTACATCTACAAATGTTTATAATAAATGATATTTGCGTACTACCAATTATAGAACTCGACCATGGATGATAATTGTGCCGCCGAAAACTCTGCATGCACGCGAAATGAACAACAGTTTGACGTTCTTTAACTCAATCGTGTTGATCCTCTTGTAATGTTCGTACAAAAATTTTCGACCTTCGGTCTCGAGCTTTTGACATCCAAAAATTACATTCGAAACTTTCCGACGCACAGTGGCCTTGATTGAAAAAAAGTGTGACAAAAATCGAAAAGTGAAACAATTCTGTTAAGATTGTGTATGCCTAGGTTTTTAGGGTCGCTGTTAACGAATTAATTTTCAAAAATGAAATAAACAAAATTTCGGATCCAAAATGGCCGACCATTAAGCGAATTTGTGTTCAAAATAGTGTGTCTAAAGGTTTTCAGAGTCGATGATAACAAATTTTGAATTGCAGGTGCAAAAAAAACAAAATAGCTGATTAAAAATGGCCGATTTACAAATGATATATTTTTGAAAATAAATAACGAATTTTAAACAAAAACAATGAAAAAATTATATGAATTAGCCATTTTAATTTTAACTCTTAATATTTAGTTACCACTAAAAATGGAAGAAATATGAAAACATGTGATTCAATAAAATCATTACAATCTACGATGAGAATTCTTAAAAATATTTTATTACAACGTTAAATAGAGCATATTATTTAAGGTACCACTACCAATCCTACTAGAAATTAAAAAAAAAAATGAAACTATTATTGAAATTAGTCAGAATCATCATCATTATGACTAGCATTCCTTGATGAGCGACAGTCTTTCAAATTAGTATACCCTGCAGAACCATCAAAACATGATAAAAGATTTACTGCTTCGGATGTCAAACTTCTGTTCTTTTTAGGATAAATCTTACTCCTGCAAGGAATATATGGGTCAGAAGTTATGAGAAGGCAATGGAAAACATCTTTCATCGTCGCTTCTCTCGAACGCTCTCGGGAGTAACTTTCCCGATATTTTTTAATGTCCTTATTGCGGGCTTCTTGGGCGTCCTCGGAAATTTGGCCAATCAACAATATTGCTTGAATGCAATAACATTTGCCGCGAATCCATTTGACTCCACTTGTAAAATGATGTGACATTTATGCAATAAAGTTTTGTCTACTTCCAAAATTTTAGCAGACACTGCCATGTTCTCAAAAAACGCCTTGCATTGTTGCCGTTATTAGTGCATCCAAATCCCACTTTCGGTTCGACATTTAAATGTAATTCTTTTTTTAACCTTTCTTGAATATTTTTTACGCTAAGTCATAATTTCTTTGTCTTCTGCTTTACGCACCTGCCGTTTGTCAATTCCATTTTTATAGCCGATATGTAAAAAAAACATTCAAAAAATCTAATCCACGCATGCAATGTAGATAATCCGAGTCGTAGCTTCGTAACATCAATTTCTGCAGTTTTCATTAATTCAATATCGTTGAATTACTTCAATGTCATGTTACACAAGTAACAACGCATTGCCGATTTGGTCCCTGTTACAGAATTGCAGACTTTACCGTAGATCATTGTAAAAAAGAGTTTAAATTTAACAATAACTTCTTTTCTATCAATTACCGTACTGCAAGGGAGAAGGCATTTAACTTGATCTTCTACAAATTGCGCCTCGTTAAGAGTCGACTCTACATTTTCTACATTTTCTTTTAAAAATTGAGGTCGGCAGATGAGGGGATGAGGGCCGAGAATTTTTCCACACGATTGTCATCCAAACCTAGAGTTTGTTATGGAACTAGTGAAGTTAAAAAAATATTTGCTTCAGAACTTAAATTTTTGTTTATATTCGCTGTGACCTGAACTTCCATCGCAGCCCCATATACATATACACCTAA
Source organism: Ocypus olens (assembly GCA_910593695.2). Lineage (NCBI taxonomy): Eukaryota > Metazoa > Arthropoda > Insecta > Coleoptera > Staphylinidae > Ocypus > Ocypus olens. The sequence continues at coordinate 39,155,773 of OU343058.1, forward strand.
GATTTTTGAGAATGTGAGGATATAAAGAATGAATAACATCTTTTTGTATCATCAAAATCCTACTACATGTATGATCCAGTAGTGATTGTAATTTAACCTCTGCAGAGGTTTCGGTTACTATAACATCTGAGGGATAGCATCGCTTTTTAGCCTCTGCAACTTTCTCATGCGCGGGATAAGCAGGAAAATGTGAACTTCTTAGCGAGCTTCTTATATCCTTATAAGCCTGCTTTGTTAATTTAGCCATAACAATATCGACCAATGCGTCATCTCCCGACATCTCTGTTGGATGCGGAGTTGCAACCAATTTAAAAGCTGTTTGGTATTTTGCTGCTCTCTTAAGAGACTTAGTTGCGACATCTTTTAAAATACAAACAGCAATCCCAGTCCCTCATGCGCGGAGCCTCTTTCCCGTTCCATAAACTAATTCCCCTGTACTGTACTTGTACCGAATGTATTCGGTCTTCGTCGTTTTGTCCGATCACTGACTTTATCGAACTCTGCAGATGGTCGGCCTCTCCCTTTCGATGTTGAGGGCTTCTACATTGGCCTAAGATTGGTACTCTGCAAAACATAAAATACATTATGTTATGTATACATAGATTATAACTTAATCCATAAATATCTGATTAGTGAACTATTATACTGAAATTTCGCATGGTATTTAGTGCAATGGTAAGTGAAACGTTCAACCACTTCTCATTTTTTCTTCAAAATGGTTCTGTTGTTCGATTCTAATCCTTCCATTTAATTTTTAATTGGGTTAGCATTCTCTTTAGCCATTTCTCCTCCAACATTTCGAGTTGGGTATTTAATTCTAGATGAAACTTGTTTTTTAAGGCTTCAAAAATATCCCTTCTGGTGGATGTCACCTTGACAATGCTTTGTTCTAAAATTTAATATGAAATTAATGAAGAGGATTAAATATTCACGACTCGAGATTAGACGGGTTACCGTCATTAACAAATTATATAACTGTCGTCTCACGTTATATAATATTTTTTACAATAATTAGTTGTGGTAAAAATATAGTGAATTCTTCAATTCAGGTTAATATGAAATTAAATTGAAAAAAATATATAAAACTATTGAGAATGTTTTTAAAATTAATAAAAAAATTATAGAAACGTTCATATATAACACCCTATATATTATTTCGAATATTCTTCAATGTGAAATTCAAGTAGAACATCACTATTTTGAACCAAACCGACCGATTGCGACCATTTACTTGACAGCGCGAAGGGGCTTTTAACATTAAACCCCAGTAGAATAGGCAAGTTTATGCAAAGGAATCTTTCAGATTACAAATAACGATTGTGTTTCCTACAATTTAAGATTAGACACAGCGCGGATACTCACCAACGTCAAACTATATTGATTATTTATCACTGGTAATTTTTTCTACCGATTGACATTGACCGCTGATATGTAACGCTGATTTTAATACACATTGTCGTCTATTGAATTAAATTATTAAATATAGAAATGTTCTTAGAAATGTTCTACTTACCTTCAGGGTCACTTTCCATTAAACGGGATTAATAACAAACACTTAGTAAGTAAAAAGACACAACGATCTCTAAAAACACTAATTTTGTAGTGCCGCTGAAGCAACAGATTACTAGATTGTCTGCTGTTTTTTCGGTATAACATAGAGGGGATCTCCCTCTATAATATCCGCTAGTTAAGAACATAATCAGGTAATTTCCATTTATTTTTATTTTTGTCACACTTTTTTCAATTCTAGCCCACTTTTCTCTTTACAATTTTCACAGGATCACTTAAGGTTAATCTCTAAAATATTGCCATTTCCCATAAATCCGATGTTGTAGCTTGAAATTGCAAATTAAAGTCACTAATGTGCTACTGACCTAAATATGGGCAATGAAGTTTATCAAAGCTAAAAAGAGCCAAAAACTCTACATAGGAATTTTTATGTTCTTGATTAGTATCGTTTGTTACGGTAATCTAGAAAGTAAATTTGAAATACCCTGAACCTCGCCATTTTCTTACTATATATTTTGTCTTCAGACGTTATAAAAGTTTGATATTTTTTCAGAGAATGCATGACGTTAAAGTCGAACTTTATTGCCGGAATAACGCGTGCCAATAAAAATACTACGTGCGGCACTAAAAGTATTTCAAAAGTTATAAGTTGTTATGGTCCTTCAGAATTCGAAACTGCAAAATTGATATAGTCGTAGAAAAGCATTGGGCTTTGCACTGTTTCAAACAGCGACATTAGTTAAGCCATAAAAAATAAGTACGATGACAAAAAACAGTGTCCCAGTGACCACAGTTTACATTTACTATGAGTCATGAGGTAACAATAAAAATTAAAGTTATTCCGAGGCTCAGAACGGACATTACAAATGATGAACTCCGTTGGAAGAAAAAATAACATATTTTACAATAAATTTGATTCGGAATAGAACTTTTTGAAGCGACGTTTTGTGGGTCGTCGGTATTTGGACTAACCGACTCGACAAAAAATGTGTCACTTTTACTAATTAAATAATATACTGTTTTAAAAAATTCAAAACGGATTCTTCTAACCTCTCAGATTTAGAAGTTTTATTATTAACGGCGGCCACTTCATCTTATGTAGAATATAATTTAACTTCTTTTTTACGGTCCCATCTCCATTTATAGGAGCATGTAAATGATTATGCCCAATTTTTTTCGGTCTTCTACTGCTCTAAATAAAATGTATCCAGCATCCAGTTTGGTCCAATCTCTGATGTTTCTCAACCAAAACGATTTTTTGTTCTTATTCTATCGTCCCTCTATTTTTTTCCATCCGTGATTTATTTCAGCAAGTTATATTTGTTGCTGCGAAAGTCGTCCCTAAGTATGAAAGCTTCCTTAATAGTAATTGTTGTTGCATGCACTGTAAGACTACATCATTCGTAGTGTGATGTGTCCACGATATTTTTAGAAGCCTACCGAATGCCCACCAGAGGGCTCTAAGTCGGTTAATGGTGCTTGCTTTTGGTGCACATGTTTTGCAGCCGTACAGCAATGCTGATTATACTAGCATTTCTCATATCCTAGACGTCAAGTTTTTTTAATAATACTCTGATGTTAGTGAAGGCGACTCGATCTTGTTCTATACTGACACAAATGTCAGCTTGGTTTGGCTGTCTTCCAAGTTTCTGTACTATTTTGATGTTTTTATCGTAAATTAGTTTTTCTACTGACATTAAAATATTTAAGGTGCCAAATTGGTTTTCATGAATACCGTGTGTTTTCCATATTTCAAAAATATCGAAAAACCAAAAAAATGTTAAGGTTTACCAAAAGTTTTTCATTTCTTTAGATGTTCAACTAAACCTTAAGTTTAATTTGGAAGTCTTTGTTAGCTTTTAAAATATCGCTCCCACAGACAGATACATATGACACACAGACATTTTTCAAAAATTGTGGGACTTTAAAATACAGAGTCCGGCAAAAAATGTATACACTTTAAGGAATGAAAACTATTTATTATGTATTTGTTTTACCTTTAAATACTGATCACACATGTAGTACTATCTTCAGTTGAGTACATGGTTACTGTAGATGTTCAAAATATTCACCGGCAGTCAGACACCTTAAGGAACGACGAGCGGTGAATTTTTCAATGGAGATCGCTGCACATGCCGCTGTAAACTTTCCACTTTGCAACTTTCCGATTTCGGCTTACACTTGTACTGCTAATCTACACTTCATATGTACATTGCCTAGCAGACTTCTAAGGAGAAATAACAAACCTTTCCAACTGCAGAGCCGACGAAGTAGGACTTATAGTATTACGCGGTCTTTCCGATCTTGACAATGTCAATACCCCGATACAGTCTAACAAAGAGTGTATACATTTTTCTGGCGGACTGTAGATATTTCAATTAAAATTTCTGACTTAAAAACTCTCACGAAAACAATACTTTCCTGTTGTTTGTAAGGAGAAAGTAAACCGTTGTCAAAGGTAATTTATTTTAATTGATTTACCAAATTTTTGTCTAATATCCGATTGCAACTATTTCAAATAAAAATTTCTACATTTCGTAATTTGTCTTAATTAGATATAATAGCTCTGCAGAGATATACAATTAATTATTCCCCTTATTTTTTAAGATGTAAGCATTATTTCATTTAATTAGCAATCTATATTTAGTTCCTTAAGTACAATCGCGAGAAGGCACACATGAAATCCTACAGCACGTGTTTATAATAAAACCAAATAAAAAAGTTTATGGTTGAAACTCTAATCTCGGCGCCCCCGTAATTACAAATCTATACTTAGAAGTAGTTTTAGTATCTTGCATCGTGCATTTATTGCGCAACATTCAATTTCCCATTTCCAACGCAAATATGCATGAAACGTGATATAATTCCCACAATACGTGGAATTGGAACTGAAATTTTGTACGGGTGCATGTGCGAAACGTGGTCCTGAGATATTCTCAGTATTGTGTTCGTAATATGGGATAATTTACTAGAAATTGTTTGTAAATATTATGGCATCTCTCAGAAAAGATAAATATACTTATATTAGAATTGTTTTGTAGTTTCTAAAAATATGCAATTTAATTATAAACAAATGAAATGCGATTTTGAATCAAGATATTGCCCTTAAATTCCATGAGATTATTTGTTATTTTTCAAGTCATAATAACAATATTGATCCAATCGCCTACTTAAGTGAAAATGAACAGTAGATCTTGGTTTTTATTTAAAAATCAAGAGTTTTAGTTCGACTGACTAAACTATAGTTCTTTTAAATACCTAAAAATTGCCAAACTTAGCTTTCAATGTAATGTTTGTATTTATTTGTAATTTGAATTGCTGTTAAGATTTTTTTTTGAATTACCTATTTGTTTCTTCAATAAAACTTTAATGAAATGAGAAATACGATACTTTTCGTACAATTTAAGAGTCTCTACGAGACTACAATTAAAAAATCATTTACCGAAACAACTACTTTGCTGGCTAGTACCATGACGAATATTGAATGATACGGCAGATAATTTGTGTTAAAAATATCAAAGATATTAAAATAACACCAGGTTGAATGTATTTATTACTGCACAAAAACACTAAATAAATAGAAATATAAGTATGACAGAATCGAGTAGTTATTGTTGACCATCTATAAACGCGTTCAATATTCGTCATGATACTGGCCAGGAAAGTAGTTGTTCGGTAGATAATTTGTTAATTGTAGTCTCTTAGAGGCTCTTAAATTGCAGAAGACGAAATGTATCGTATTTCTCATTCTATTGTATTTTTCTACGAGAAGTAAGGGATTTTTTATTTTAATGAAAACTTTAATGGTGGAATATTCATATTATCAGTCTATTAACAAGTGAGATGATCAGTTCGAGTCTAGCAGCCGTACAGTGTGTATCGTTGTCGCAGCTCTCGAGTTTTGTATCGATAAGTACCCGTTAAACTAATTATAACTTATTATTTATCACTCAATTAAGGTAGGCTCAGTCTCTGAGGGCTTGCTACTCTTTTGGGTTTGTTTCTCCTAGTATAATACACTAGAATTGGTCTTGGTTAAATTTATTCTCCAGCGGCGTGAGCCGCCACGGAGATCACGCTATGGACGTATCCGCGCCCGAGCCCGGGTCGTCCGATACAGTAGATAAGTTTTTGCGGAAGGATTCCAGCGAAATAAAATCGATAGACATCACTTTAAAATACAATAATTTAAATGAGGGCCCATTCATTATATTTATTGAAAGTATTTCCACAGACATAAGTAAATTGCATCCCATGAAAGTGGGGAAAATATTGCATTCTGTAAATAAATTTAAGGATAGTCTTTTAAAAGTGAATACGATTGGTCGTAATAGAATTAAGGCAGAATTTAAAGATTATCCCGCGGCGAATGAATTAATCGATCATACTATCATTAAGGCAAATAAGTTGGTCGCATATGTGCCCCGGCATGTGGTAGAAAGAAAAGGCGTGATAAAAGGAGTAGACACCACTCTGGATATTGACCTTTTGGTTGATGACTTTGTAAGCGAAATCCCTATTGTAAATTTAAGACGAATCATGCGCAAGAAAAACAACGACGACGGATCTTTTAATTTAATCAAAAGAGAGGTAGTTGTTGTGACATTTAAAGGTAATAAATTACCGTCGCACATATACATATATAGTTGTAGGTTTGAAGTTTCCACCTTTGTTCAACCTGTTCTTCAATGCTTCAATTGTTTACTATATGGTCACACTAGCAGACAGTGTAAGGGTAAGCGTAGGTGTAGGCAATGTGCAGATAGTCACGAGGGGGACTGCACTAGCAATATTTTGTGCATCTTTTGTAAATCTTCAGAGCATAACTCTACTTACAGGGGGTGCCCTATGTATCAGAAGCAAAAGTCAATTAAGGATATTATGGCCAAGCATAATGTAGCATTTAAAGAGGCAGAACAAATATTTAACAATCCGTCTTTTGCTAATAGTCTTAAATCAAGTACCAATTATCCAAACAGGTTTTCAGTCCTAGAAAACCTGAATGAATTCCCGCTATTAGCTGAAAAAAATCCCAAAAAAATAAATAAGGACTTCCCTAAAAGGAATATAGCAGTTCACGCTAGTGCTAACAAAAAGAGAAAACCCTCCTCTCCCATTCAGCCACTTATCAGATTTAATTGGTCATCTGGTTCAAGCCCTGCCGCTCAACCTATAATCCCTAACCCATTTAGGGATGAATTTATAGCCTTTAAACAATCTGTGATGGAAGACATTAATTCATTTAAGAAATTGTTAGAAAATCCTACAGGCGCTTCTAAAGAGTATGATGGTCCGATCAGAAACTTCATCGCATCTATTACCGAAAAGCTTAATATGGAGTACTCGAACTCCAACATTAATCAGAATAATTCTGTAATCTGCAATAAAAATGGCGAATCACAATAGTATTAAAGTTGTCCAGTGGAATGCTCGTTCTCTCATTGCTAATAAGCAAAGCTTTCTGCATTTCATAATGAATAACCAATTCGACGTTGCATTAATCGTTGAAACATGGTTAAAACCTAGTTTTAACTTTGATATTCCAGGATTCACTAGTATTAGGAAAGATCGAGAGAAAGGACACGGAGGCGTGTTAATTCTTATCTCAAATATGTACAGTTTTAAGGAGATAGATATGTCATATAATCCAAATAATAAATTGGAGACCTTGGGAGTCAGGCTCCTATTAAACAACTCAGGTATCAATCTGATCAATATCTATAGACCGCCTAATGTAAAAGTTAATAAATCAGAGTGGAATGTTTTGTTCTCCAACATACCTAGTAACTCAGTTATCTGTGGTGATTTCAATTATCACCACCCATTGTGGGGCTCTAGTTTTTGCGATAGTGAGAGTTCAGATTTTGTTGACACTATAGACAATTTTAATTATTGCGCTATTAATGATGGCAATCCCACTAGAATCTCTCATGGTAATAGTCCGTCTATTTTGGATCTTACTCTGGTTCCCGGTAACTTAGTTCCCAAATGTACTTGGAATGTTTATGATGATACCCTGGGTTCTGACCATTTCCCGGTTATAACTGAATGGGCTATCAGTAAACCTGTAAGGTATGATTCTACGGACAAGATAGGTTGGTACGAAACAAACGTCGATTGGTCAGAATTCCAAGCAATAATAAATCAGGAACTTGAAGTCACTTGTGGAAACCCAAATCTAATTTCCTTTATAGCAGCTCTAACCAATGCTGCAGATTTATGCATGAAACGCAAAGATAAGTCCAATCGGTGCAAGAGACTTCCAGTATGGTGGGATAGCGAATGTCATGAATTAACTAAAAACCGACAAAAATGTTTACTAGAATACAAAATTAATCCCACATATAATAACTTCTTACATTATAAGAATATAGCGGCTTCCACAAAACGTAGGTTCAAGGAAAAGGCTAGATTATCTTGGATGACTTTTTGTTCAAACATAAACGCAGGGTGTCCTGTGTCCGATATCTGGAAGTCTATTAAAAAAATAACTAATTGCGGCGTACACAACAAACCGCTTTCCTCGGAATTGATAGCCGAAGTCGAAAATACCCTAGCTCCGCCTTCAAATAGTATCGACCCTGACACATTCCGCAATTCAGATCCTTGCCCATCTTCAGGACTTAATCTGGATGAACCTTTTAACTTGACTGAATTCAATAATGCCATCAAACACTCGACAAATACATCCCCCGGTCTGGATGGAATAACATATAATATGCTTAGGCAACTGCCTACTAAGGGTGTAGAGTATTTACTCAACATATTTAATAATTGGTGGGTTCTTTCAAAGCGAGAGGACTTATTAAACCCAGTTATTATAGTCCTTCTGAGAAAGATTGGTAAAGATTGTTCCTTGGCCTCTTCATACAGACCGATATCACTCGCTTCTTGTATCCTGAAAACATACGAGCGCCTAATTAAAACCCGTTTGAACTGGTTTCTAGAACACATCTCTAAGTTAAATCCCAGCGTCTATGGTTTTAGAAGCGGGAGGGGCACTACGGACGCTTTAACGGACCTGATCGCTAACATTCATAACACATTCTCGAGTAACGCATATCATGCTTCTATCTTTATCGATTTTACCAAAGCCTATGACTCGGTCAACTTGTTAATTCTCAGAGACAAACTGGTTGCGATTGGCCTTTCTCAAAAGGTATCTAACAATATTGTTGCTATTTTCATGGACAGGCGTATATACATAAGGGATGGCTTTAAGCTGCATGGACCTCGGAAAACTTCCTCGGGATTAATGCAAGGATCTGTCTTAGCCCCTATTTTATTTAATATATACACCCATGATCTCCACCAGATTACTAATAATAGGCTCAAATGCATCCAATACGCTGATGATTTTTGTTTCCACATTTCGTGTAACAATCTTGGTGAATCGCTGAATAGATGCGCAATGATAATAGATAAAGTTAGTGATTGGTCTGTATTGAACGGTTTTCAATTGTCACTAAGTAAATCATCTGTAATGATCTTTAGTAGGCACAGGGATCGGCTACCTGATTGTGTTAATACGGTACCCGGCTCCATCCCCATTGTTAGCTCGTACAAATATTTGGGTGTCGTTCTGGATAAGAAACTACTTTGGAAGCCGCATATCCTGCATATCCAAAATAAATGCGCAAAAGGCATAAACATCATTAAAGCAGTTACTAAAATTAAATGGGGCAGTGACGTCAGTTGTACTCTTCTGTTCTATCGGGCATATATCCGTTCAATCCTTGATTATGGATGTATGTTCTATGGGCAAGCATCTAAAACACTCCTTAAGAGTGTAGACAGGATTCAATACAAGTCACTTCGTATCTGTTTGGGTGCAATGAATTCCACCCCTTGCGAAACTCTTTTAGCTGAAGTAGGGGAATTGCCTCTAGAGTTGAGAAGAAGAGTAATATCATATAAATTTGTATTAAAGATGCGATCAAATAATTGTCAGTATTCTTTAAATACAGTATGTACAGCGTCAGTATCAGGATTAACTAGTAGCTATTGGAGAAATAAGACAACACCATTAATATACCAATCATTCCTAGACACGGCCCATGTAAATTTGATTACTGATAGTACCAGTATCTCCTCAAATTTAGGATATGGGTGCCTTAGTATGGTACCGGACATAATTATTCCACAATATTCAACGGTTCCTTCACAAAATAATCAAATACTTGAGAGGGTAGTAGATCAAATCCCATCAGCCACGCACATTTTTACTGATGGCTCAAAAACTAGACAGGGGGCAGCATATGCATGTGTCATTCCAGCCAATAAATTACATTTTTGTAAACGTTTGCCGGAAATAGCTACAGTATTTACGGCGGAAGCACTAGCCGTTCTTGAAGCCCTTGAATGGGCCATTATGTACACTAAAGATGCTATTATATTCTCAGACAGTCTCTCTGTTCTTAAAGCTATAAAAAATTATCGACCAGGTAAGGTTTGCAACTCAATTATTTATAAAATAATAATCTCATTGGAGAAGCTAAATAATCTCCACTGTGTCGTAAAAATAGTATGGGTAAAAGCCCATAGCAATATTAAAGGCAATGAAGATGCCGACTCGTTGGCAAAAGCTAGCATCGATGATAAAAACATTCCACTCCATGTTCGATTACCATATTCCGATTTTGTTGCGGAATTTAAAAAATCCATCTTTAGGGAGTGGGAGAAGCAATGGTTAAGTTATGGTTCTGGTAAAACAAACTACAAAAGAATCCATAATACCCTTCCTAAAAATATAGCGTACATTCAAAAATATTCACCTAAACTTCTCTCGTCGACCATCTTTCGTCTGAAAACTACCCATTGTCTAACCCCTTGTCACCTACATTTTATCCGGATAAACTCAGATCCACTATGTACTTGTGGTGGGTTTGGAGATATAAACCATATTTTATTTGAATGTCCTCTAAATCTTGGAAATATTAATCAGTTAAACTACGACCTTAAATATTTTAAATTGGAATACCCAATTAACGCCAACTATCTACTTAGTTTGAATAATTTAGATATTTTCAATTGCCTGGTAAATTTCTTTATAAGGTCTAAGATTAAAATTTAGAATTGTTATCCTTTGTTTATGTACCTCAGTAATGTAACCCATTAACCGTGGTATACCTGTTTGTTTAAAAGTCGCCTTGAACTACCCCTTGGTGTGAAGAGTATCCCTTGTTAATCCTATCGTCTACGTATTGGTCGCTTAGGTCCATTAAGTGGAAACATCCTTTTAATTTTCGTTAGTGGCTGAACGGCAAAAAGCCTACGCCAAAAAAAAAAAAAAAAAAAACAAGTGAGATGTCTCAAATTTATTTTAAACTTTAATTAAAAGTACCTTATATATTTAGTATTTTGAGGAACGATCATTTATTAATTGCACCTTTGGCACTCGTCCACGTCAAGCTCCTTCATACCTGATTTTATTTTTTAGCGAGAATTGGATCAATTTCACAATATTCTGAAACTAGAGTCAGAATCCGGTTGATTGAAGTACAAGAATGCAGCTTCCTTCAATTGTAACAGTTACCTCTATCTATACTATCCCTTCCTTTTTCTTTTTTTTTTTCTTTTACACATTAGTATTTTTTTTAATTTGGTGTGAAACTAACGGGACTGGGAAAGCAGTTATAATAAAGCTTGTAATGTTTGTTATTAGGGAACTTTTTGCTCATTCTGAACATCAGAATATTGTTGGCAACTTCACAATTTGGCTTATTAAACACTTCCATTTCGCAGTTTGAAGTTGATGATTATTATTAAAATGTAGAAAATCATTTGATTTTCTACATTCGGCAAATGCTTATCTGTAGAGACCAGTGACATATTGTTTTATAATAAATACAACTTGCAATATCTTTTCGACTTGTATTCATTATTTTACTCAACTTGAGTACTCTGGCGAAAGATTTTATTTTTATATTTAATCCAAAGCTTCTAACGTTTTCTGTCGCGAGAGCTTCGTTAACTCTGCTTACTACTATCGAACTAAAAGTAATTTAAACTACAATGAAACAAGTATTTATACTTTAAAATTAATTACACGAAGTGGATTAACCCCGTAACGCACACTTTTTTAGCGTTACCGTTTAGCGCGCTCGAATTAACTCGAGCGTGTACGGTTAAAAAATAGGGGTGTATATCAGGTCAAGTTGATCGTTGATTATTAGAATTTCCGAATTAGCACGCATTCTCTGAATTTCGAGGGATTCCAGTAACTCTATTTTTAGGCTCTTCTTTTAAGTGAATACACCCTCGCCAAGAGAATACTTTTCTAGTATTCGTACATTAATTTAGCCAAGACACGAACCAATTTTTAAGTTCTTCCTTCAGAAGTATGGGAAAATATGGTGATCGTGGAATTTTTTTGACGGAAATATCTGTTTTAGGTCCCTAGAGGCAATTTCAACGAAAACAGCAGTTGAACATCTACAGAGCGATATGCCGCCCCTTGCTTGACTACGGTTCCATCCTATTTGTGCACCTCCTAGTTGTCGAAAGATCCGCACTCCGAACCCTTACGAAAATCAGACATCCCATTAACCCGCTTTATAACCCATCCTATGAATTTCTATACAAAACTACCCAAATAATTAATATTAATGAACGCATATTAGCCATTGCTGAGAAATTCTCAAAAATCCCTTGAATGTAAATCTTTTAAACAAATTCTGTATCCCACGTAACCCTAACATCCCTTCCAAATTCAAACATCTCATAATCACTCTTATCAGTTCACTAGATGTATCATATTGACAGTTATGTATATTTTCTTTAATTATAACGAAAGGGTTGAAAGACCCATGGTCGATAACCCAGACAAAGAAGTACTAACACATTGTATAATAATGTGAACCTGTTTGAAAGATTTTGTATGTGTCTGTAATAAAGATGATGTATAAATGTTTTAATTTTGTAAACAAATCAATCGTTAGAAAAGTGCATTTTTAAAAGAGCACTGAATCTAATTAAGGTCATGTCGAAGCTAAGAAATACTAGTATCTGTTGTCAAAGTTAAGGCACACTTACAGGTCTATTTTATAACACGTAACGACATCGTTGTAATTCGATTCTCGTTCCGACAACGATATTTAAATTAAACTCAATCTTGTAACTTTCTTTGAAACCATTCCGTTATGTCAATCGTTACACGAAAATAGCTTTAGAAAAATGTATAGGTTAAGTATAGAAGTCACAAAGGATTTATATTTGGAATTATCACTGCATATGGAGCAAGGCAGCAGACTTACAAGAATCCCAAAACTTGTGAGAGTAAATTATGTGAATTAACTAATTGAAGATTTTTTAATATTGAAACTTTACAGTTCATCACCGCCACGTTTAAAGTAGCTATCAAAAATCAATACGTAAAGAACAATACTGTAGTGTTTCAAAAAATGAAGTCAGAATTAGCCTTCAAGAAATTATCGATATTCTATTGGAACATGCAGCTGCAAAATATATCAGATTTTCTAGAAACCTAGCAGACGTTACCAGAGTTAAAACAGGGTAATAACTTATGAAAGAGTAAAATAACGGCTTCATTCCGTTGTAACTCTTCTAGGTAATTTGAAATTGCCGTGCTGTGATCTTGTATATTTTGCTAGAATGCCAAATTGTTATTCCTATATTACAAGAAAATTATTTACAAATCTAGAAAATATATTTTCAGAGCAAGAAAGGGTTTTATACCTGGTTGGAGGTGATTAGTGAAAGTACAGATGTGAAGAAAATTTCTTTTGTATCATTCAATATCCGGCGTGGCACTAGCCAGGGAAGTAGTTGTTTCAATAAGTTATTTGTTTATAGTCTTAGTAAGACTTAATTTTTTGCTTGCAGATTAACAAACAGGTTGAATATTCATATATTCAGGCTACATTTCGTTTTATTGTATTTACATTGAAATATCTCGAAAAGTACCCATCAGATCAAAAACTTAAATGGGAACCCCAATATTTTATTGCAGATTCGGATTCCCCTAAAAAAATAAGTAACTTTTATCTGAAACATTTTTTCGATTCGTGGTAGAGGGCGCTTTAATCGCAAAAAACCTAATTTTTGCGAATATCTCGAGAAATTACACATCGAATCGAAAAGAAGACTTTGGTATCATTGGATGACCCTCTTGCAGTCTTCAGATAAATTGGCCACCCTGTATAAATATTCAAGCTGTTCGTAACTCATGAGGGAGTCGAATTTTAGAAATGAGTCATGGAGTCAAGTGACTCCCTTGTAAATTTACAGCTCAATTTGAGTCATGAAATTTTTGTCCACAATGTTTTCAGGGTGAAGGGGAAAATGTTCGAGATAAGAACCTTTCCTTTTCCTTTAGCAGCTCACAAAAAAGAGCCATTTTGCCCACCTCTAATATGATAAACAAAAACTCCTAGGGAATTTGAATAAAGAATACTTTCAGTCACGTTGCTTTCAGGATTCAATCGTCATCCTTCAAACTTACCAACAACATATTTGGGCAACGCTTGATTACTGCAAAACATTTATCTTTGTGTGTTGTAGCGGGTTTGTAAAGTTCTGAATGGCTGAGGGCATACGATAAACAAATAACTTATTAAAACAAGTCACTTCAGTGGCTAATGTCACGCCGAATATTGAATGATACAAAAGATACTTGCATGTTATTAATAGTACTACTATTGATATCTTTTATTTCTGTTCTTTTAAATTCCTATCTGTTTCATCACTACAAATCCACTTACTCATTATTCGCAATCTTTCGTTTATAAATCGAATTTAATTGCGGTAGTATATTTGTTTTTCTAGGCAATGGCAAGCTTTTTTTTTGGTCCTATATACATTTATTCGACTTTTCAGGAACAATTTTTAAGATCGACTATTTTGTTCAAGAGTTACTTCTCAAAATCACAGAGTGAGTACATTACTTAACTCGAAGAAACTGGTTATCTGTTCAAGAATTATACTCAAAAACCAGAAAACAATTGAAGGACCAATTTAATTTGTTGGTCTGCATCTATTCGATAAGTACAACACTTTGCTGGAAGAATGTGCCAAATTTGGTTATTCGTTCAAGAGTTTCCTCAAAAAAAATAACAAAAAAACAATTGAAGATAAATGATTTTAAAAGTTAAAATTAATTTAACAATTTAATTTTTTTAGTATATTTGTTTTTCTAGGCAAAGGCAAGCTTTTTTTTTGGTCCTATATACATTTATTCGACTTTTCAGGAACAATTTTTAAGATCGACTATTTTGTTCAAGAGTTACTTCTCAAAATCACAGAGTGAGTACATTACTTAACTCGAAGAAACTGGTTATCTGTTCAAGAATTATACTCAAAAACCAGAAAACAATTGAAGGACCAATTTAATTTGTTGGTCTGCATCTATTCGATAAGTACAACACTTTGCTGGAAGAATGTGCCAAATTTGGTTATTCGTTCAAGAGTTTCCTCAAAAAAAATAACAAAAAAACAATTGAAGATAAATGATTTTAAAAGTTAAAATTAATTTAACAATTTAATTTTTTTAACCTACGGCTATTGTATAAGAACGGTACTTTGCCAACACTTTTTGTTTAAGAGTTATCCTTAATTATAATAGAAAATAATTGAACAACGAATATATTTTTTGATCTTATCTGTCCTATGAGCATAACACTTTGCTGAAAGAATTATCCTCAAAACAGAAAACAATTCAACTAAATTACATTAGATCAATGAAAGAATTTTCCAAATTTTGTTCAACAGTTATCCTCAAAAAGCAATTGAAGACGAATTAATTTTTTGGTCCCATCTACATTTACCCGATAAGTACAACACATTTCTGAAAGAATTTTTCAAATCTGCTATTTTGTTCAAGAGTTATCTTCTCAAATAAATGCAATTGCGAGTTTTCTCTTCTCATGAAACTTTCGCAGGCATTGCTTTAACATTTAAAATGACGAATCAGTGTTTTTAGAATGAATAAAACAAAATCTTGCTTCGATTGAAATTAGAGGTAGTGCCATGACTCCTTGCCTCTACATAGCGAGCTGCCCCTGATCTTTGGAGCACGTTTTTTTTAAATACTTAATTAGGTTCAACTAAAATTTAATTTTCGAAAATATCCGCAGAAATAACCACAATGTTTATATTTGAAATGTAAACTTCAACTGTCATGCTGCAGTCAAAATTAGAAATGAAGTGAGCTGCAAGTGTATAATTCGTCCAAAAATCACAAGTTCATCGTTACGAATAAGCATTAACAGGTCTATTTTATAACACGTAACGATATCGTTGTAATTCGATTTTCTAACTTTTCATAATCGTTACGAAACGATGAAACCGTTCCGTTATGATCGTTCGAGATCGACAGCTCCGCTGTCAATCGTTAACGGATATTTTAACCTGATACTATATGAATTATATATTTATATTTAATTTTCTCATGTAATTTGTGGTGGCTAGGAATTATATATTGGAACGAAGATAAGTTAATTTTTATTTAAATTCATAATATCATTGTATATTGTGCTACAATGCAAAATTGTTGTTCCTATTTTACTAGAAAATTATTTACAAATCTAGAAAATATATTTTTCGAGCAAGAAGTCAGCACATGAACTCGTATTTATGAGACACAAGTCTTTCTTTATTCTCGAAGAAAGCTTAGAAACATGTATCAACAAATCTGAGAAACACTTCTATAATCCATTGCTCAACTTTTTTATTGGTCCTCCTGCTTATTTAATTGTAGGGCTAATGGCTCTAATGACCATGATTTATCCAAAATATCCGGGTTTTGGGACTATTTATTCGTTCGAAGGGCTTCATTCCGTTGTAACTCTTCTAGATATATTTGATACTGCTGTGCAGTGATCTCTGGAGCAAGATTTTTCATGACACTACTTCGATTTTCAGTTTCAGTCATTATTAACACTTAATCACTTAATTAAATTAATTCAGTTCAATTATAATTTCGTTCTAAAATAACAAGTTCATCGTTACGAATAAGCATTCAAGGTCAACGCCTAACGATGTTGGTTACAAAATAACATTTTAACCTAAATCGTTCGCAACATCGCAACTGACGTTCCGAACGATTATAGTTAGCTAACGAAACATATTGTAGCGATTTTATTTTTATAAAATAGACCCGTCAATATTTCGATTTTTAAAAATTATCAAATAACTCCTATAGCAAACAATTTAGTAACAAGTGTGACACATCATTAGTTTTGGAAGGTAAAAGGCTACTCAAATATGAAATAAAAAATCCAGGTCCGTTGATTTGGGTATCTAAATAACGAAACGTTTTATTTGAAAAATAAAAGGAGCTTACAAAAGTATCATAAGAAAGAGCTCTTAGTTTTTCAAAATAACCAGTAAAAAAGCCTTAAAAAAATAAAAACACTAATTGATTTTTCGGTTTTTACTTTTTCCGCTACGTACGAGAATTATTGTGACCGTGGATTTTTTTTCAAAAAATTTTTAAATTGAAAATAAACCATGAAAGTATAAATATAAATCACTATTATACTATCAAATCGGAGAAAGTAACATGATGGCCATATCACCATTTTTTCCGAATAGCTCCAATATTAAAATATTTTAAATTTCTTTTTAACAAATTATTCACCATTAAAATGCGCAACTTTGTCTCCATTTAACCAACTTTCTATCTCTTATAGTTACCGAGATAGTAATACTAATGCACCGAATTTATAACACCCTGTATATACCATCAGATCAAGAAGTGGAAAATAGGCATTTTTTATAGAACAAAACCCCTGTAATAATTCAAATAAGATTATATTAACCGCGTGCAGCGCATGTTCACTTTGTTATTTTGACATCTTGTGGTTTTTGACTTTTGCATTTTGAGTATTTATTATAATTTAATAACAGATTGAAGATTCATTATCTGGTTGCTTTATTAAAATTTTAGGTTACCATTCTTAGTGATTTCTTATTTTTTAAGGGCTGCCAACTGCTACTTTTTGTTCTCATTGTACAGGATGAGTAATTTATCTTGACACGCCTAAATAACTTTAAAACAAAGCGTTTTCTGAAAAACTGTTCTACACAAAAGTTGAATGATTTGAAGGGGGGAAAGTAGCGTCGATATGAATTTTGCATTTACTGGACGTTTTAAGTTTATTTGAGGTTAAATTTGTTTTTTCCAATGGCTCACCCTGTAAATCTTTTATCTTTGTTTGTTTATTTTTAATCATTCCTTTCTTCACTGGAAATCCAATTTTTTTAATCAAATATTTACACGAGATTCGAACCTTTACGATTTTATGTTGTAGGTCACATGCTTTCTTCCGACCTTCGAAAATTATTTCAATTTTAAAGATTATATCAGCTGGTATATCCATCCATGCCATTAGCCATAGGTCTGTGTTTATCAGTGTGTTGGCTTTCTGGTCGGTCATGTCCTAGCAATCCTATATCAATGCCAATTAAAGTCGAAGAAAATTGAAAATAAAACTAAAAAATCTGTCGTTTATTGGCAGTCTTAATGACCTTAGCTATTTAAAAATCATTTGACACAAAATAGTGTAAAAAACACCTATATTGCTTTTTCTTCCAACAAATAGTAAATCAAAATATTAAAAACTTGATTATCGCAAAAAATATGGGACTAATAAAAAATGTTTAGTTATTTAAATTATTTATCACACAAAGGTATTGCAATAAAAATTGCAGTTTCTATTTTTTTTAAGGTGACCTTGGTCTGACCTTGCTAACGCTACCTGTCGTGACCGAAATACCTCTGCTGAACCTTCTCAAACCTTAAAACTTTTGTCTAAAACATTTTTTTTTAATAAAATATTTGACCGATTACAGGTCTGGGTAGGGCATCCTAAATCGTGCGGTTATCATATCGCCATTTTTTAACGTAAAGATAGGGGCTATAACTTTAAGAATGTCTTATTAGCATCACCTACTACATTTCTATACACAGGGCGTTAATCGAAAACGGTGAATAACCTGGGGACCCTCACTTGTAAGTGAAAGAAATAGAAAAAGTTTAGCGAGGACAAACAGTGCTACTGTTGTCTAGTACTTCCAAGTGAGATAAACAAATTTTTAATAATTAAATGTAAAAATAAAAATATTAAATTTTGTTTTAATTTTAATTAACTAAAAAATACAAATGAAGCCGTTGACATCTGTAGATGTATTTATTTCTCATCAATAGCTTCACTTTTAACTTGGAGTTTTGAGAGTTTGTTATCAAACATATTTAACACGTTGACCGCTTTGTCAGTCTAACACTGAAATATTCCCATGGGGCCACGCCAGTCACCGATGACTGACAGTGAGTACCTACTTTCAACTTACTATTTAGCGCTGTCAGTCACGAGTTAAATTAACTAAGCATATTCTTACTCATTTTATAAAATAAAACTTAAAAAACAATGAAAACTTTTTTTGGCATTTTACAAAAAAGCTTGTTGGCAGCCAATGTGCCAATCATTGTTAGACTATCTTGTTTTTATGGTACCTTCAAGTTTTATTTTCTGTGTGAAAATCAAACACTCCTCAATCGCCGAGATATCCATAGGGTGATTCTTCATATCTGCATCCAACTTATTTCATTCGCTAGCGTAAATAATCACATTGCAAATTAAAATTACTACCGTAACAATCAATCAAGCATTACTTCAAGTGTAGCCAGCAACAGATGGCCACGATCCAATTAATCAGTTAATACTTAATTACACATTCTAAACAGTTGCCACTCTTATCGCCGTTATATTACCGATTTTTTCCAAAAACACAGCTATCAGATTTTCTCCAGCAACTCAAGTTGAAGATAAATTGCACAGATTGGAAACACGCACAGTGCATAGAAATGATTTTTAATCGGCAATTGCTAGAGCGATCGAACAAGTTGACTGCTGGGAGCAATTTGTGCTGTTTTATGTAACGCTGCCATCTCCCAGATTTTTACGATGATCAACAATGGGCAATTCATTCCACGCCAGTGGCTTCAACTTGTTTCAACCAAAGGCCGAACAGCATGCGTTGTCCGATGCGTTTATTTTTATAAAACAATCTAATATGGTACTGCCTGTGGCATTGGAAAAGGCAATTGGGGTGATGGTAAAAATGGACATGTTTATTAGAACGGTGTGCAGAGGGTCAAGAAATTCTCGGCTCATATAGAGTAATGTTCCACATATCGAAATTGAATGCAAACGATGAAATGTAAATAATACGATTTAGTATATTTAAGTAGGGGTCAACCCAAATAAAATAAAATTTGTTGCTCAACATTTTTGATTTTCCTAATTTTTGTACCAGTTACTCCCCAAAACTAGGTGACTTCAAAACTATAGTAAGAAAAATTTTAAGGCTCATTTTTTTTAGTGGACATTTTAAGTTGGCTCCGTAGCCGTTTTTCGGCCGAAAACAAGTTTTGCGTAAACGTATTTAACTCTGTTAATTTTATAGATATCAAGACAAAATAAAAACCAAAATTATCAGAATGGTGCTCTAGATTTTTTGCGGTTGTACGCAAAATGTATCAAGTTTTGCAACGGTACACAGTGTCCGGAAACGCGGAAACCGGGGGGTCAGCCTAAAACTGAATTTGGTGTGGCAAGATAGGGGATACTTGGGACTATCATATACCATACATTTAGCCACTTGATATTTCATATAAATGATTGTGACCCATTCAAAATCATAAATTGATTTATTTTCTTACAGAATTCAAATTTTTATGCCTTAAAACTTTATCAGTCATTTTTTTTTTTTATTGATGCCATTAAATTATATTTTTGTTCTATTTTATGTAACATAAAATACGTTCGGATAACTTTTCAATATTCCATTAAAAATAAATAATAAATATACTCCAAATTATCGTTGAATTGTCCGAATTTTCGGCGTTTTGCGAGAGAAAAAAAAACACTACACCCGAGGTGGGATCAACCTGAAGGTGAATTTGGTATGAAAAGATAGAGGACACTTGGATCAGTGTTGCCATACGTACGGTAATCACCGTACTTGTACGGTATTCTGAGCGAAAGTACGGTATACGGTCCAAATGTTAAAACGGTAATTTTCACCCTGTATAAAAGCATTTTTACCGCATTTTTAATTCGACACATGTATCGCGCGGTAGTAATGGCCGCTCTATTAAGAGCGTTGAAAGTAGTGGAGAGTAGTGTTCAGCAGTACGTTTTGCGTACGAATTGCCTAATATTCAAAGACAAAACAATGAACAAATTAAACGAAAAATAAATACAGATGTGATTGAATTCCTAAAAATTTGAATGAATTTTTGAAAATTAATATTTTTGGAAGTAGGAGAAAAAAAATCTAAAAAAAATAAATAGTGATATTAAAGAATTCCATAAAATTTTTAAAATCTTTACAATACATCTACCTTTAAAACTAACTTACATTTTTTTTTAATTTGCCAATTTCTTATGAATTTTTGAAAGGTAATATTTTAAGTTGTCGAACAATTGAACAAATAAAAATAAATACTTACTTACATTTTTACTTTCTCCGTTACGAAGTACGAGAAAGTATTGTGATCGTGATTTTTTTTTCAAAAATTTTTTTTGCGGAAATATCCGTTTTGGGGTCCCTAGATGCCATTTCAACAATTTCTGGAAAAAAAAAATTTGTGTCTGTGTGTGTGTGTGTGTGTGTGTGTGTGTGTGTGTGTGTGTGTCTGTGTGTGTGTCTGTCTGTGTGCGCTGTATCTCAAAAACTAAAAGAGCAATTGATATGAAACTTTGAACATACGTCTTATTTGATAATCCGAAGAACTGAAAAGCTTTTGGTAAAATTTAGTACACCGGAAGTGGGTGTTTACCTTAACTGTTTTTTGTTTTTTGTCAATATTATCTTAAATATAAAAAATATCACAAAAAAATTAAACAAACATTAAAGACAACAAAGAAATGAATAGCTTTTACTTGAAAATATTTTCCATAAAATCATTGCTAATCGAGAAAAAAATTTATTAATTTTTTTAAAATTTTGGTTTATAATTATGAAACGATAACAGTTACAGCAATTTTATGTGAATAATAATTGTAGAGAATGCCAGAATGAACAACTTCTAAAGAATATGTTTTTTTCGAAATCTCGTTAGTTTTCGAGTAAACCTAGTTTTTGAATTTGAAGTATAATTTTTCCATCTTTCATGATTTTGACGTTTTAAACGTCAGTTTCATCCGAGTTTGCGCAACGCTCGCTGTACATTTAAAATATGATTTCAATTGAAAATAAACCTATGAAAACGTAAATATAAAGTCGGAGAAAGTAACATGATGGCCACATCACCATTTTTTTTTTAATTTGCCAATTTCTTGTGAATTTTTAAAAAGTAATATTTTAAGTTGTCGAACAATTGAACAAATAAAAATAAATACTTATATGATGGAATTACCGTAATATACACTTGGATTTTTGAAAATGTGTCAATTTCTGCTCGAGTCATAAATTTTTAAAAACGAATTTTTAAGTGGTCGAATATTTAAACAAGGAAAAACTAAAAAAAAAAATCATATTGCTATGATTAAATTCCATAAAAAAACTCGGATGCAATTTATCTTTAAAATTCACCTTGATTTTTGAAACTGAGTCAATTTTTGTGTTAGTTATGAATTTTTGAAAATTAATATTTTTAGTTGTTGAAGACGAACAAAAAAAAATATATAAAACAAATAAATAGTAATATAATTGAATTCCACAAACATTTTAAAATAGTTCTGCTTTACAACTAATTTAAATCTTTGCAAATTCGCCAATTTCTTCCAGAGTTATGATTTTTTGAAAATTATTTTTTGTAAGTTGTAGAACAAATGAACAAATTTAGAGAAAATAAATACTCAAATGCTCGAAATTTTTAATATATCCACAAGATTTAACAACAATTTTGATTTTTGCGTTATAAATTTTTAAAAATGAATTTTTAAGCGGTCAAATATTTTTACAAGGAAAAACTAGAAAAAAAAAATCATAGCGATATGATTGAATTCCTTAAAAACCCTGATGATATTATAATACATTTACCTTTAAAATTAACCTTGATTTTTGAAATTGAGTCGATTTTTGCGCGAGTTATGAATTTTTAAAAATTAATATTTTGGCTAAAACATAAATACTGATATAATACTAATTCCTCAAAAATTTTGATATCTTTACAAAACATTTACCTTTAAAACTAACCAACTCTGTCAATTTCTGCGTGAGTTATGAATTTTTGAAAATTGGTCGAAATATTTGAACAAAGAAAAAATAGAAAAATAAAATAATATTGATATGATTGAAGTAAGTCCGATGCTGTCATGACACATTTATGTACCTTTAAAAAAAAACTTTAATTTTTGAATATGTGTTCATTTTTGGGTTTTAAGTTGTCGTTTTTGGCAGTTGAAATTGTCATTTTTGGCAGTTAAAAATTGTCATTTTTGCCAGTTAGAAATGGTCGTTGCCCGCACTTGCAAATTGGCCTTCTTTGCAGTTAAAAATTGTAAGTTTTGGCAGTTAAAAATGGTCGTTTCAGACACTTGAAAATTGGTCTTTTAGCAGTTGAAAATTGTCCTTTTTGGCAGTTGAAAATTGTCATTTTTGGCAATTAAAAATGGTCGTTGACGACACTTGAAAATTCGACGTTTTGGCAGTTAAAAATTGTCATTTTTGGCAATTAAAAAATGGTCGTTTCAGACACTTGAAAATTGGCCTTTTGGCACTTGAAAATTGCCCATTTTGGCAGTTGAAAATTGCCCATTTTGGCAGTTGAAAATTGTCATTTTTGGCAGTTGAAAATTGTCGTTGCCGACACTTGAAAATTCGCCTTTTTGGCAGTTAAAAATTGTCATTTTTTGCAGTTAAAAATGATCATTTAAGACACTTGAAAATTGGCCATTTGGCAATTGAAAATTGCCCTTTTTGGCAGTTAAAAATTGTCACTATTGGCAGTTAAAAATGGTCGTTGCCGAAACTTGAAAATTTTCCTTTTTGGCAGTTAAAAATTGTCGTTTTTGGCAGTTAAAAATGGTCGTTTCAGACTCTTGAAAATTAGCTTTTTTGGCAGTTGAAACTTGGCCTTTTTGGCAGTTGAAAATTGGCCTTTTTGGCAGTTGAAATTGTCATTTTTGCAGTTAAAATTTGTCATTTTTGGCAGTTGAAAATTGTCATTTTTGGCAGTTAAAAATGGTCGTTGCCGACACTTAAAAATTGGCCTTTTTGGCAGTTAAAAATTGTCATTTTGGCAGTTAAAAATGGTCGTTTCCGCCACTTGAAAATTGGCCTTTTTGGCAGTTGCAAATTGGCATTTTCGGCAGTTGAAAATTGTCATTTTTGGCAATTGAAAATTGTCATTTTTCGCAGTTGAAAATTGTCATTTCCGACACTTGATATATTACATGATATGCTAGCATTTATCAAAAATAAAAAAAAATAGTATATTCACTAAAACATCTGAATTATCTTTAATTTTTGAAAATGCGTGAGTTATAAATGTTTAAAAATGATTTTTTTTTAATTTTTCGAATATTTGAACAAAAATAAAAAAAAACAACTGATATGATTGAATTCCTTAAAACCTTCAATGCAATCATAATATATTTCACTTTAAAATTAACTTTGAGTTTTGAAAATGCGTGTTTGAAAATTTTTGAAAGGGAGTCTGTGATTATTCATTTCTTCATTTATTCATACAAAAATACAATTAAAAATCTAGCCGTGTGTGACTGAATAGCTCAGCCTAAGTCAAAGAAAAAGGAAAAGACAATTTTTTTTGAAAATTAATATTTAAAGTTGATGACTTGAATAAATAAAAAAACATTTTTTTTTAATACACTCACGAAACATCTCCCTTTAAAACTTACTTAATTTTTGAAAATGCGTCACTTTTTCCGTAAGTTATGAATTGATATAATTTCTCAAAAATTTTAGTAAGTATATTCACAAAACATCTGCCTTAAGAATCAACTTAGACTTTTACAATTTTTGCGTGAGATTAATTTTTGAAAATTAATATTTAAAGTTGTCGAAGACAAAAAATCGTTTTTTTCATATATTCACAAAACATCTATTTAATTTAATTTATTTAATGTGCCAATAACAATGGGTTTATACAGGTCAATATACATAATATAAATAAGTGGTTTCAATAAATAAAAAAAAATATGAGTCATAACAGATATAAAAAAAAACTTAAACTTACAGGGTGTGGAAATATGCAAAAGATGCGTTCAGAAAAAAAACTGTAACATGGATAAGTAACAAATGTATCTTCCTTTAAAACTAACTTTAATTTTTGAAAATGTGTCACTTTTTCAATTTTTAAAAACTAGTTTTTAAACAAGGAAAAAAGAAAAAAAAATCATATCGATCA
Organism: Ocypus olens; assembly: GCA_910593695.2. Lineage (NCBI taxonomy): Eukaryota > Metazoa > Arthropoda > Insecta > Coleoptera > Staphylinidae > Ocypus > Ocypus olens. The sequence continues at coordinate 39,180,620 of OU343058.1, forward strand.
AAATCTAAGTAAAAGTGTGTTTTATTTAAAATCATATCGCTGTGATTGAATTCCATAAAAAATCTCTGATGCAATCATTTACCTTTAAAATTAATCTTGATTTTTGAAACTTAGTCAATATTTGTGTTAGTTATGAATTTTTGAAAATTAATGTTTTAAGTTGTTGAACACTTAAACAAAACCAAAATCGAAAAGAAAATAAGGTCTGATATGATAAGAGTTCCTCAAATATTTTTTTATCACAGAACATCTGCCTTTATTTTTCAAAAATGTATTAATTTTTCCGTGAGTTATTTTTTTTAAATATACGTTTCGAAAATAAAGTTCAAATTTAAATTGAATTACGCTAGTTTTCTCAACTATCCAACACAATTCCGTTAGAAAATCCGCCAGCCGCTAAAACAAAAAATTACCCCGCAATGCGGATTCAAAATCTAGCGGATTTTCCGCTGACCTGGCAACACTGTCTATAGGATAGCAGATAGGACCATCTAGCGTCAATTTATGTAAGAAATTCATGGAAAAAATGTGTAAATCCCCGAAATAATCCAATAGAATGAGATTATAAAAGGGGAAAAATCGTTTTTTATGTGATATTTTCGGTAAAAAAAATTTAGAAAACCTTCGCCTCACCCCTGAAATCGTAAGTTTACATCATTATAAGTGTGTATTTCTCGTAGTCCACACCCTTATAAATTATCACATCTAACATGTATGTACAGTAATTTATTAATAAGTACGGTAATCCAGAGTACTCGGGTGCGGTAATTCGTTTTCGAGCGTATGGCAACACTGATTGGGACTATCATATACTGTAAATTAAATTTTTCATATAAGCAACTTTTACTCTTTTAAAATCCGAAATTAGTTTTAAATTTCTACAAATTTCAAACTGTTTTATCTTAAAACCTTATCAGACATTCTTTTTGTAATTAGTACCAATAAATCGAATTTTTTATTCAATTTTACGTGCTATACAATTCATTCGGAAAACATTTCAAAATGCAATAAAAATAATATTTATTTCCGGTGCAATTTTTGCTTGAAACACATCAGTTAAAAACAGTCTACTTGAATGCCCGAATACGCCATAATAGTTTAGAATCATGACAAGAATTTAAATTTAGGGGGTTCATAAGAGTTGCGAACATGAATCCGTTATTATTATTTTTTTAATAACTGACTTTATTTTTGCCCGATTTTCGACCCGCTTGGACACATTTCTCGCGTTTCCGGACACTGTGCGGTATGGTCCATATTCTTCTGAAAAAAGACTCTTTACGGTGATTCACAAAAAAGAGTCATTTCGCCCATTTTTACTTTTGATTTTGATGATTCGCCTATTGTCAGGCAATTTTAAAAAACATTTTTTCGAATTGCTGCGTTCATTAGAGAAAAAAAGTATGAAGCGGCAACAGAAACTTCAGTTTTCATTTTTTTTTTAATCGAAATAGTCAACATACGGAATGAAAAAGCTCTTGAATTTCTCTTAATAATTAGTCCAATATAAGGCTGAGGTATTGATTTTCAATATTTTATGAGTTCAATAATTAAATTTAGCGTTCATTCCAAATCAAAACTGAAGTTTGATTTGCAGTGAATAATAATAAAGTTTACTAAAACTAATCAAGTTTTGTTTAATGATAATCTTATTTTTATAATTCCCGCTTGTAGCTAACTTGTTATGAAATGAATAACATTGATAAGTGTGTTTTGTTTGGTTAAGCAAATAACAAGAAAATGTGTCATGGGCGTCTAGATATTTAAAGCCCGCAAACAAAACATGAGTGACCGCGTAAAGCCCTAAGCACTTTCTTAAGAATAATAATAATATGTATACCTTATATAACCGTGTTAGCTATTTATATTACATCGGAATGTCAATTCCGAACCATTATAATCCATTCAAGTGTTACATCACAATTGGCTTTTTTACGCTCGATCCGCTTTTTATGGTGTTTCTGTTCGTTAAAAATGAAACCGAGTGAGTCATCGAGAGTCTGTGTTAAAGAGAAGGTAAAAGGAAATCGCAGAAGTAGTACCGTTTGACGGTGGTACGTTGACCCACAAGAGCCACTCTAAGCTTGTTTATATAAAACAAGTAGCAATCGCTGTTGAAAAACATTTAGCTATCTATGCCATTTCTTCAAAGATTGTTTCCTAGAAATTTAATAGATGTGAATTGTGTGGCTTCTAAGTAGTACTTATAATTTGTTTTTATGTAATTATTAACTCATTCGAATCAAACATATCGATGATTAAAAGAAGTTAGGAGTATAATTTAATAAATTTTGATGGCTGTCCATTTAATTTCTAAACTACTACACAGGAATACAATTTGCAATGAATAATGATAGCAAGAGTCAATCCATCACACAAATAATTGGTGTGCTTCTAACAAAGATATGAATTGAAATAAGCTTGTTTTGTTGTGTAACCCAATGAAAAATCAATTATTTTTTGGCCGTTATGTTAGAGTTTTTATTTAAAGAGCTGAATTTTAGATTTTGCAACCTACATTTTTTATGCAGGGTGGAAACTTTAACTGGAACAAATTTGGTATTTATGAAATGAGAAGTTCTAGAAAAAATCCTCGGACACGTCGATTTTTGTTTTTTATTGCGCACTTTTTAGCATCTTTAAAAATAGTACATCACTAGTCTTTCACGTATAACGTCATAGACATTTTCTTTTATGGAAACCATTTTTTTTTTATTTCACTAAATTTGTAGCCCTTTTTATTCTATGTACGACTGTGTAAAAATAATTTACAAAAATAATACATTTCAAATTTTGGCCCAAATGTAAAATTAAAACATAAAGTGTGATATATCATCGTAAACAGAAAAAAATCTTGCATTAGAAAATGTAAAAATCCAATATGGCGCCCATGAGAAAAACAAAAGTTGTCTATTGTTTCTCCGCCATCTTGAAAGCTACAATAAATATAATAACATATTTAGATCTTCCATTAAAAAGTGCTCTAATAATGTCTTAGTGCAAAATGCGTAATAGTAATAGTTTCCGAATAAAAAATAAAAAATTAAAATTGAAATTTTTTATTTTTTCTTGATTTTTTTAAAACAAAAAAAGGTAACTCAAATTTCTCAACAGATTATTAATCAACGTTATAATACACAATTTTGCCCTAATTTAACCAACCTCGTATCTCTTAAGATTACTGAAATCCCCATGACGCCGCTCGAAAAACGGGCACCTGTATAGTCCTAGATATTTTTTATTTTGGCCTATATTTTAGATCTTTTCATGTATTTTCAATTTCTTTGCTCAAATTTTGACAAGTTGGTATAAAAATATTCAAATAATAATGTTGTCAACGTTTGCTTATTTCTGGCAATCAAAGTATTAGTAGGTATAAAATATAAAATATAAAACTCAGAATTCAGACATTGATAAATAACATTTACTTATCAAGTTTAGATTTAAAAATATGTAGACAAAACAATGTATAAAAATAGAAACATATTATGTTACTGGCATGGGCGTCCGCAGAAATTTTTGCAGCTGCACCTTCTTGCCCCCACCTGCGGACGCCCATGGTAGCTGGAGTAATTGCTGAGAGAATGTTGCAATCGCAATTTACTTGATATTTATCTAGAAAATATAGTCTACGGGAATTACTAAATTTTCAAATATACCTATGACTGCATTTTTAATTTTAAAATCAATCGTTGTTTCAACTTTTTATTTTTTCAAAAATTAATATCATTTTTGAAATCAAGAGCTTTTTCTATAGCCAATTTAGGGTGCTGAGGGCTAAGATTAACATTTTAGACTTTTCGCTACTTTTCTGTTTTTGGCCTACTCTTATTTTTACTTTCTAAGTTCGAGAAAGTATTAAAATCGTGATATATTGCGAATGCGAAGTTTCAACGTAAATATCCCTTTTGAGGTTCCTCGAGAGGATTTCGACCGTTTTTTTAAAAGGTCAGTGCCTTTTTCTTAAAAAATATTAAATATAACAATAATTACAGAGCATTCTTAAATAAACAACTTATAAACAATAAGTATTTTTCGAAAACGCACTGGTCTTTGAAAAACAATCGACAAGTTGAAAAATATCACATCAAAATAAAGTTACGCATAATGATCACGTCATTATTTTTTCCGGTAATTGTTGTAAAAAAACATCATGGTATAAGTCCTATCCTCAATAATACAATTTAATTTCACTATTTTACCTGTACCTGATACTATTCCCTATCATTCGCATTTCCTTGTCCCGAATAGCCATGATCTGTTAATGCTATTATTATTTCAGAAAAAGAGGTCATAACGTATAAATCAGATTTTTTTCTAACTTTTAAAGTTACCGAGACAGCCTATAAAAACATCGAATTTGGGCATTTTTGGTACTAATATTTAACGAAACATCAGAATTTTATTAAATCATAAACTATTCAAGATGGCGCCCATGGCTGCTAGTAAAATAATATTCTTATTTTCATGGTGAACATCGACTAGATGGCTGGTCTGAAACAAAAAAAAAACATATGTAGAACTTGGATCCAATAATTTTCTTCATTTTAAGAATAAAAAAAGACTGTATAAAATTATTGTTTATACAGTCAAAATGTATACTTTATAGGTATACATTCATTCAAGGCAAACAATTCAAACAACTTTTTTCTGCAAAAGTCTGTCCGACTGTTTTCCAAGATGAAAGAATAAAGTGTATGCTGTCTTAATTTAAATAGGTTTTCAAGTTATCATGTCTACCAAAGAGAAAATGCGTTTATAGTTTTAGGATTAGATTTTAGTCAGAACATCGATTTTCTTAATCCTTTAATCCCACGAGGAAATCCCGAGTCTCCTATTTTTCTTCTCTCAGTCGTATTCGCTCTTCTTTGGTGGCCGCGAACGTTTTTGTACAGGAAGGCAAACGTAACTTGCCGTTGCGCAGTGGCAAAATTGTGGGCGAAACCTTCGAAGGGCACTCTCGATAGATTTCGTGAACAGTTTGCGCGCCTGGTACATTCAATTATGTGGAGGAGAGCGCCCGATAGAGTTAAATGAATAGCGCACGCGAAGAATATGCTTGCTTATTACAGAGACTGTACTCGGCCGACTGTAGAGAGAGAGAGCTTTCGCTTGCTCTCTGCGCGTCTGGCCAACTTACATTTGCCGTCCTGTATTTGAGTACGTTTGAATGGAGAACTCCAGGCTGCGCGAAGGTCGCTTGTTGCCAGTGGCGTACGAATTTCGAGTAAATATACTATTCGGGAAGGCAGAAAATAATACGAACTATAGGCTTCCAAAGCCAAAACCCATTTTATGCCCGTGGCATATATTAGTTATTTAAGCAACAAGGAACGTAAGGACGTATTAACATTTTCGGCAGGCGCCCATGGCAACCCAGCAACCGAGAAAACATTGTCGAAGTTTGTTTGTTTGTTTGTTTGAAGCTGCGAATATTGCGTGTTAGAACCTGTTACCGAAAAAATCGAAAAAAGGTATGCGTCCTGTTACGATTCTTTTAAGCAGTGGTTATCTAAAAAGAATGCCGATGCTATAGATATAGATGAAAATGTGTGGCTCGCCTATATGTTGGAGAGTTACGTGTCTGTTTATTATTTTCCTAGGTCCGTAAGAAAAAGATTAAGTTCCGTCATCAAGGACAACAAACACCACGAATGTTATCAGCCACTTACGGTACCTGTAACCATGGATGCAATGCGTATTTACGTTGTCGGTAGCGGAAAAAATATTTTTTCTCCACCCTCGGGCGAAAACCGATTATTTGCAACTATAATCTTGTTTATTGGCCCTATTGTAAGAGTAAAACGTTCGTTTCTAAAACCTAACCTAGAAAAAGACGCTGTCAGCCGTGATAGTTAAAATAAATAATGGAACCTCGTAGGGAGAAAAATGATTACATCTCTCCCTAGTGAGAGAAATGTTATCTATCTCACGATTTCGACACCTAAGAAATCGACTTTCTCTCCCGTTTGTGAAAAAATAACATTTATAACATTGGTGATTTCTGGGGTAATATTTTGTTGTTGAGTTAGAGTAGCTATGTCAATTTTGACATTTCTCAGTTTATTCCATTTGACTTACAGTGTTGCAATATTTAAAATGCCTGACATAATGATTGGCAACAGTCCAAGTTTTCAAAAATCATACCCGGAAATTGAAAACAACGGAACTATTTCTCATATGTACTAACCTACATTTGACCGTTGCAATTTACATAGAAACCAAAAAATAACTTCACGTTACACAACGATGACAGATGTTGAATTTTTGACAATTTTAGGGTTAAAATCGATGTAGAATCTAATTCATTTTAGTACCAAAATTAAACAAAATATTATATGCACTAGGCAACATTTGTAGACTTGACTAAGGCGTTTGATTGTGTCTCACACATAATTTTACTTCGCATATTGTAGATACATAATTTTGGTCGGGATTCCTGTTGCCTTTTTTTACCTCGGATGCTAGTCCATGCGGCCATCTCTAGGCGGTTTCTATTTTGTTTGTGTACAATTTGAAATTAAATAATCAAATGAATAATGATAAACAAACACAACGGCCACGGTCCCGAGCGAATATTTCTCGATCCGAAAAATGTTCCGCCCGGGCGGTAAATCGAACCCACTCGACTTGGTGATGTAGCACCCAGCTCGCCGCCCAGCTGTGGCCTCCTATATTTTCTATTAAATAGGAAGCGGGCTGTTCAACATAAGATTTCTAATAATTTATTGGTAGAACATGGTGTTGCATAAGGATCTATTTCGGGCCCAGTGTTGTTTTAAATTTTTTCAATGACCTTCCCAATTGTATCAACCTAGATTCAATATCATTTGCCGATGACCACGCTAATTGCTAAAAATGAGTCTTTAAGTGAGATTTTGTTACAAAAAGACGCGGGTACTAATAAAGTGGCTATAAAGCAATAAGCTATGTTAAATATAATAAAAAATCAAATAAAGAATTTAGGATTACTTAAAAACATTTTTTCATTAAAAATGCATTTTATACTTGGAAAGAATTTTTACTTTCTCCTTTACGAAGTACGAGAAAGTATTGTGATCATGATTTTTTTTCAAAATTTTTTTTGACGGAAATATCCGTTTTGGGGTCCCTAGATGCCATTTCAACAATTTCTGAAATTTTTGTGTGTGTGTGTGTGTCTGTGCGTGTGTCTGTGCGTGTGTATGTGTGTCTGTCTGTGCGCACTGTATCTCAAAAACTAATGGATCAATTGATATGAAACTTTGAACATACGTCTTATTTGATAATCTGAAGAACTGAAAAGCTTTTGGTAAAATTTCGTACACCGGAAGTAGGTGTTTACCTTAACTGTTTTTTTTGTTTTTTGCCAATATTTTCTTAAATATGAAAAATATCACAAAAACATTTAAACAAACTTTGAAGACAACAAAGAAATGAACATCTTTTGCTTGAAAACATTTTTCATAAAATCATTTTTATTCGAAAAAAAAAATTATTTATTTTTTTATTTTTTGGTTTATAATTATGAAACGATAATAGTTACAGCACATTTATGTTAATACTAATTGTAGAGAATGCTAAAATTAACATCTTATAAAGAATATGTTTTTTTCGAAATCTCTTTAGTTTTTGAGTAAACTGAGTTTTGGAATTTGCAGTATAATTTTTCCATCTTTCATAATTTTGACGTTTTAAACGTCAGTTTCATCCGAGTTTACACAACGCTCGATGTACATTTAAAATATGATTTCAATTGAAAATAAACCATGAAAACGTAAATATAAATGGCTACGATACCATCAAGTCGTAGAAAGTAACATGATGGCCACATCACCATTTTTGGGATTTTTGTTCAGAAAAATTTCTTCAGGTCTTAGCACCTTTTTCAGGACATTTTACAGGGCTTTTTCTCAGAATTTTTTTTTAGAATTCCTTTAAGAAGCTATTTTCAGGATTCTTTTTCAAGACTGTTTGTACAGAACATTTTTTTTTAGGATATTTTATCGGGACTCTTTCAAAAATTAATTTTTGGAAATCTCCATATGGTCCCTTGGGAAAATGGTTAAAAAAAATTAAAACACAGATTGCGTGTTAATAGTTATGACTTTCAGGACTTTTTTAGTTAGGACTTTTTTTCGGACCTTTGTTCGGTACACCTATTTCTGGTGTTTTGTATAAAGTCTTTATTTTTCAGGACTTTTATGTCAAGACTTTTTTTCATAATTTTTTTTTATTTTTGGTCTTTTTCAAGGATCTGTTGTTCAAGACACTTTTTAGAACCCTTTTTTCAGGACTTTTTTTATCAGGACTTTGTTGTTCAGGACGTTTACTAGTTGTTTTAGGACTTTTGAATTAGGACTATTTATAGAAATATTTTTCAGAATTTTCTCGTTCAGGACTTTTATTGGGTTTGTTAAGGACCGCTTAATCAGGACTATTTTAGAAATCGTTTTCAGGATTTTTTGAGTAAACTTACGGTAAAGATTATTAGAATTTGAAGTATAATTTTTCATTTTCATCTTTCATAATTTTGACGTTTCAAACGTCATTACTATTCAATCTTGCGAAACGCTCGATGTACATTTAAAATATGATTTAAATTTAAAATAAACCATGAATGTGTAAATATAAAACTATTATACCATTAAATCGGAGAAAGTAACATGATGGACACATCACCATTTTTTATTTAAGTTTTAAGAATGCATGTATTATATGCTTTATTTGTGTAAACTTTTATGTCTTGTCATCAACAAAAATATTATAATTATTATAAATATTATTATTATGTCTATTTTTTTAATAATTATTAGGATCATAATATTACAATAACTCCATAATACAACAGTTTCGAATAATAACACTTTTTAACGTATCATCAATACTACCTTCGTTGCTCAAAATACAATATTTACGAATTCATAATACTTTTAATAAGAGGGTATTACTTTTAAATGTCAGACATAATATATTGATTTGTTTCGCATATCATCGGCATCGTCCATGATATGTTTAAACTTTTAATATAACTCGAATATTTGCAATTTATAATATAATTATATAATCGTAAGCATTTAAAATTGTCTAAAATATTACATCCATCTGTATTATTAATATTTACAACATGAGAAGTCCGAACAAAACTCATAGTAAATCCAAAATATTTAATAATAAATGACATGCTCATATATTCTTATTACACTGCCATCAGCAATACAAAGCAGCCAATTTATGAATCACAATACACTTTAATAAATTCGAAGTAGATTACAATGGTGCAGACTCAAACGAATCAACACGCGATTGGCAAATTACTTGAAGAAAAACAGGAAATTCGATATTCATTTGTTCAAGTGTTATACGTATTCAGTAAATCTGCCAGTAATTCCTTCCTTTGCAATAAAGCACATTATATACTGACACTCACAAGTTTTGAACTGTTGACTTCATTTATGGAAAATTTTCTCTCTGATCGGAGTGCTACTACAAATAATATTATAATAAAGCGAATAATGTATTTAATGCTTTCTGCAACAAGTAAGGTTGTTTCTAATTTATATAATAAAGCGAGTATACTCACAGAAATAAAGCCTTTAATTTGTTATAAAAATTTAAAATCAAATAAAACGAAGAAAATGTTTAATTTTTATAGTACTCCCCGAAATATTGGTGGCAGAAACCAGGTGATCCCGGACATGCTTTGCACTTGTTAATAGTTTGCTTCCGCTTTTTATTTTGCCTACATTCTCTGCATTCCTTTCTGCTTTCTTTTTGTTCTCTGATGTCCTTTTTGTTCTTCCATTGTTTTCCGAATTTTGCTGAGTGTATCATCCTTAGAAATAAGACTACGTCCAATAGTGTGAAGTTAGCAATAGATTTTAAAAATAAATATTCCAGAGAAAAGGAATTCGAATCAAAAGAAAGTTAACAATACAATTAGGAAAAGCCTAAATGAATACCACAAAAATTAACAACGCTTAATTTTAACCCTTTATTGTTTCACACCTTTTAAACAGCCCAATGTTTTTTTTTTAATATTCTTGTTCTTATCACTAAAGTCCGGATTTATATGCGCTAAAAAAACGCATTATAATTTTTTTATATGCGCTAAAAAAGGCATTACAATTTTTTATATGCGCTAAAAAAAGCATTATATATTTTTTATATGCTCTTAAAATTAGCCAACATATGCCACAAAATAATTCAAATATGGATTTTATATCCGGTTTAATTAAAAATAATGTTGCAAAATAAATAAAAATACTAGCAACTGATGATAATTTATTTATTGGAATTACAATATAGAACCAAAATTTGATTTCGATTTTCATTTTTGGTAAAGTTAAATGACATGGTGTTCATGTTAAAATTTATTATGACCTCCTCAGTCTCGCCTTTCAAAATTCCACAAACCATTTTAATTTTTTCGTATCCCGGATTTCGATAGAATACGCATCAAATTTTCGCAAAAGTTAGGGAACTACATTTTCGTACGGTTCTTGAATAATTTTAAAATCCTCAATTATAGGCGTTTGAGCTGTTTCTAAATTCTTGATTGCAGTTATTAAGTTGCAAAAATGTGCAAATAAACATTAATTACATACATGTTGAAGTAATGTGTTTAAAATATCTCGTGTTTCATCTAGAGCTTGTCTGATCTTTCCATTCTTGCTGTAGTATGGTAAATCATCCCCGTCTTCTTGATTACTGAAATCTAAAAAATTTCCCCTGCATTTAGCTGGATTTTATGCTGGATGTATTTATGTCTGGATAAATTATGTTTACCTTTGTTGACGTTCCAATACTTTTTACCGATTTTTTTAGAAAAAGTGCCTAAAACGCTATTGTATCCTGTACCGGGTGGTTTTTATAGGCTACCTCGATAACCTTAAGAGTAAGAAAAATCTGATATACACGTTATGACCTCTTTTTTCGGAAGTAACAACAATAGCTTTAACACTAACACATCTTAACTCACGTGATTAGTTTGGGAGATATCGTTTTTCAATTTTTTGCTATTTTATAATACGTCCTTTTCTTAATAACCGTAAGATATGCAAAAGAAACAGTTCAATTGTTATTATTTGTGTGGTCTTCTTCGCAGAATTCAGTGGCGTGACCAAAGTTGCATTTTTTAAATGGAACACTATATATTTTTATGTGATTGAATAGAACTTTAAATCAGATTTATATTCGAGTTTTTTTATTGTCAGTTACGTTTAAATGCTCTGTTCGATAAATTTGGAAAAATTTCCCAAGGACTTATTATTAAATATACTTCCAGAAACTCACTGCTTAATTAAAATTGAACATAAATTACGCTAAATTAAATTTACGATTTTATAAATGCCGGCTAAGTTTCAATGCTGAATTCGATTATTCTAAAAAAATTCCCAAATGCTTATAAAATATTTTCTCGCATTTTTGAGACCTAAATATCCTTCCAGAAAGGCACTGTATAAATAAAATTGAATATAAATTACGCCGAATTGCAGTTACAATTTTTTTTGCAGCCGTCCCGAAAATAAAACTTTCGGTATGATTTATTAAATCGAAAGTACCACTTTACATAAATCGTACCGAAAGTTGTCATTTTCGGGACGATTTTGCTTCACTTTCGGAACGATTTCTTTACTTTCGGGACGCTCTTTGTTACTTTCGGGACGATTTTGCGTATATATTTAGGCGGACTTGATAAAAACATCAACTTCGTATTTAATTATGACAGCGCTTGTCATATAACATTCCGGTGTGTTTTTGCTTTTTTTAACATACAGAACGGCTGCAGAAAAAATATTGTACGTACCATGTTCCAAAAGTGATTTTACGGGACTCGCAGGATTCCAGGACTCGCCTACGGATCTTCCTAGAAACGTCCTACTCATCCCGTAAAATATCACTTTCGGAACTTGTTACGTAAATTACTATTTTAATGCTCTGATTAAAAATGTTCAAAAATCTTCTAAGGGCTTATAAAAGATTTTCACATATTTTTGAGACTTTATATCTATTAAATATACTTCTAGAAAAGCACTGCACAAGCAAAATTAAATGCAATTACGCCGATTTTTTTTTATTGCTAGCTACGTTCGATAACATTGATAAAAATCCTAAGGGTTTTGTGATTAGCATTCATTAAACATATCCAAAAGTGTACTGCATAAATAAAATTGAATGTAAATTACGCCGTATTGGAGTTATAATTGTTTAATGCCAGCTACGTTTCAATGCTCTGCTCGATAAATTTAAAAAAATCTTAAGGGCTTATAAAACATTTTCGCGCAGTTTTCAGAGTTAGTATTTGTTAAACATTATTCCAAAAACGTACTGTATAAATAAAATTGTATATAAATTACGCCGAATTAGAGTTATGATTTTTTTAATTCCCGTTTCGTTTCAATGCTCTGTTTGATAATTTTAAAAAGTTCTTAAGGACTTATAAAACATTTTCACGCATTTTTAAGAGTTGCTATTGGTTCAAAATACCTTAAAAACTTGTACTGCATATATAAAATGTATGATTTTTTTTGCTGCTTGCTTGGTGTCAATGCTCTTTTCTATAACTTAGAAAAAACAACTTAAGGGCTTATAAAACATAATCATGCATTTTTTGAAAGTTGCTACTTGTTAAAAATACTTTCAAAAATGTACTGTATACATAATATTTAATGTAAAATACGCCAAAATGAAGTTATGATTTTTTTTACTGCTTGCTACTTGTCAATGCACTTTCGATAAATTAAAAAAAAAATCTTATAAAACATTTTCGCGCAGTTTTGAGAGTTAGCATTCATTAAAAATACTTCTAAAAATACACTGCATAAACAAAATTAAATGTAAATTTCGCCGAATTAGAGATTTGATTTTTTAATGCCAGCTACGTTCCATTGCTTTGCTCGATAAATTTTAAAAAAATCTTAAGGGCTTATAAAACATTTTCACGCAGTTTTGAGAGTTTGCATTCATTAAACATACTTCCAAAAATACACTGCATTAATAAAATTAAATGTAAATTACGCCGAATTAGAGTTATGATTTTTTAATGCCAGCTACGTTCCAATACTCCGCTCGATAAATGAAAAAAAAAATCTTAAGGGCTTATAGAACATTTTCACGCAGTTTTGAGAGTTTGCATTCATTAAACATACTTCCAAAAATACACTGCATAAACAATTTTAAATGTAAAATACGCCGAATTGGAGATATATTTTTTTAATGCCAGCTACGTTCCATTGCTCTGCTCGATAAATGAAAAAAAAAATCTTAAGGGCTTATAAAACATTTTCGCTCAGTTTTGAGAGTTAGCATTCATTAAACATACTTCCAAAAATACACTGCATTAATAAAATTAAATGTAAATTTCGCCGAATTGGAGATATGATTTTTTAATGCCAGCTACGTTCCATTGCTCTACTCGATAAATTTAAAAAAAATCTTAAGGCCTTATAAAACATTTTCACGCAGTTTTGAGAGTTAGCATTCATTAAACATACTTCCAAAATTACACTGCATAAATAAAATTAAATGTAAATTTCGCCGAATTGGAGATATGATTTTTTAATGCCAGCTACGTTCGATTGCTCTACTCGATAAATTTAAAAAAAATCTTAAGGCCTTATAAAACATTTTCACGCAGTTTTGAGAGTTAGCATTCCAAAAATACACTGCATAAACAAAATTAAATGTAAAATACGCCGAATTGGAGAATTTTTGAATGCCAGCTACGTTCCAATGCTCGGCTTGATAAATTAAAAAAATAATCTAAAAACAAAAAAATATTATTATTATTGGTTCCATGCATATATCAAATTGGTAACAGCATCTTTTATTGCCTCATTTTGAAATTATCTATATTGGAGCCATTCGCAATAATATTCCGAAGAAGGCTACTTCTGTAATATAATTTTGTAATTCGGATCACATTCTGATCGATTGGTTGGATAAGAAGGGTTGCATTTAGCGGGAGGTACATTGTTGTAATTTGCCCATCTTCTCTCTGTAATTCTTCTGTTGGGGGATGCTATGGAGAATTACCCAAAATAAGCAGACCACATGATTTCTGAAAATGTATAATCATGTTTGATAAATTAAGTTTACATTATAGACTTACCTGACGAACAAAATAATTATGTGACTAATTCTTGAAAATTGACTCCATCATCATCCTAGATGATTTGAAGTAATCATTGTCCACAGGCAGAGAATTTTTTTTTGAAAGCTCTGGGGCTTTTTGCCTTACCAATAACCAACGGCTTGACTTTATGACTACCACTTATGCCAAAAATGTTAGTCGTTGTTTTTCATGTTTTCTATCTGAAGCAGACTTCCCTTGGGATGAAACAAAGGTTTCTTTCTAGCTTCCAATAGAGCATTATACAGTGTGCGCCCAAGTATCGAATATATTCAGTAAGACTGTAATAAAAAAAATTTGGAAAAAATCCTCCGACGGGTCGATTTTCTTTTATAAAAATACAAATTTTTACATGAAAGTCGATTTTTAGTCGTCATTTGTTTTTATATTGATTTTGGGAGATCTTTTCCTCTGACGGGTCGATTTTCTTTTATAAAAATACAAATTTTTACATGAAAGTAGATTTTTAGTCGTCATTGGTTTTTGAGTAATGACGTCATCCGTTTTGTTTTTAAAAGGCATCCCCCTATTTTTATTCTTGATTTTGGGAGATCTTTTCATCGTTGAACTGGCAGTATAAAAATGTTGCCATCTTACATCAGGAAATTTTCGAGTAAATGACAATTGAAGGTGAGAACTTGATATTTTGAGTTTTGAAAAATGACCTTGTTCCAGCGCTTTTTTTCCAAACAAAAATGATCTTGACCTCTCATATAATACAATATGGTTTCAGCAAGACGGCGCACCCCCGCACTATACGCGTTTTTTTGACAATTGCTTTACGAATAGGTGGATTGGCAAACGAGGACCGATAATGAATAGCCCGCTAGAGAGATGAGTGCGCAGAATTGGCCTAGAAAATATTCAAAATGTTCAAGAAGAATTTCTACATGTTCAAAAAAAGAAAACAAAAAAAAACAAAAAAAATACAAAAACAAAAAACGCGCCTAGTGCTGAAACCATATTATATTATATGGAAGGCCAAGATCATTGTAAAAATTGTTGCTACGAGCGCTGGAACAAGGTCATTTTGCAAAAACTCTAAATGTCGGGTTCTCACTTTCAAAATTGTCTTTTACTCGAAAAATTTCTCATGTAAGATGACAATATTTTAATATTGCCAGTTCGACAATGAAAAGATCTGTCAAAATCAAGAACAAAAATAGGGGATTGTCATTTAAAAACAAAATGGATGACGTCATTACTCAAAAATAAATGACGACTGAAAATCGACTTTCATGCAAAAATGTCTATTTTTATAAAAGAAAATCGACCAGGATTTTTCCAAAAATATTTTATTTCGGTTTTATTGAATATATTCCGTACTTTAGGAGCGCACTGTATAACAAATCATGTATAATTCCTAGTTCCTCCTTTTTATTTGTTAACTTGACTTTAAACTGATCAATTAATTCTGGCCGAGATGATAATTTTTCAGCAGTAATTTTGAAATATCGAAATTCGTATCTTATTTAAACCTTTGCAACCAACCGTCACTAGCAGTAAGTTCTTCACTGGAATTTTCTTTCATCTCGGAATTCAAATATTTTGCCTTTTATTCACCACTCACCATAATGTTTTTATTTTTTTTACTCGTTAACCATTAGTAATTTTTTTCTCCATTTCAGGATGTTTAGATTCCTTTAAGGTTCTTCTTTGTCCAGGTTCTCCATAAGTACAAACCACCGCACGTAATATTTTTTTTTACAAATCGTGGATTTTCCAACGCCATATTTTTTTTATTTGAATTTGTTACACTTACACCGGTTTTTAATTCTTCAATCAGCGTCGTCTACTGTACTTGTATTAGTGATAAAAATAAGAATTTTTATTTAGTTTGCAAAGTTTAAGCCAAATCATTCGATTTTTTTAAACAGAGTTAAAATGAAGGGTAGATTATTTTTGTGGTTAACTTAGACGTTTCCTAATGGTATGGCTTCCTTTTTTAGATTCGCTTTGCTTTTCACAGAGATATTAATTTTTAAAATATATTGCTGAATCTATTTCTAATTTCGCACCCGCCCTTATCGGTCATTAGTAAAATTGTTATAGCATGTATGGTTGCCTACGTTAAAATATATTTTGTTGAATTTAAAATGCTTTAACCCATAAACAATAGGTATAATCTAAAAACAACATCTGTAGTAATTAACATCACACATTTGCCAATACTGAAATATATATTAGAAGTATAATTTCCGTTAGTATCCATAATATTCCATCCACTCACGCTAGCACAAAACCTCAAAACAAATTGACCTGAATTCGAATTTCGAAGCTTTACAAACAGATAAAAAGGTAAACTTCTAATCTGCTTTTGGTTTATAAATAGCTAAGGGTTAATGTTGCAGTATAAAGGGCTCGATTTCACGGATGGGCCGCGTTGACATTTCCCTCGCCAATTTAACACATGTTTGGCCATTCATATTGACGAAGCAATAAAATGTGCCGTAAATGAGGATAACCTTCGGCCTTTGTTGATCTAATTGCACCGCTGACGTAACTGTGGCCCGCATTCGAGGCGCACGCGTGCGCCTCCCCGACGCACGCCACTGGAGGCCCTCGATCGATCATCGGGGCCGGCTCCGACTTTAGTGTCTGTGGTTATGGAGGCGGCACTTCGATAACAAATACCCACTTCCGCTTTAAAGCTAATTAACTAATTTTATATTTTCGACTTCGTCCTCTAACTGTTGCACTGCCATGTGATTGTTCTAAATTTTTTAAATAATGGTGCTTATTATTTTTTTTCAACTCCATATGGCAATTAACACCGCCTACCGGAAGTGTTCCATCAACAAGTAATTTTGTTTGCAGTAAACAATCGTTTATGTTCGAGCGGGTTAATCGAAAAACAGTGCCGTATTTTTGCCGTTAGTAATTATTCTGACCTACTTTCGCGATTGTTTTTGTATACATGGTGTCCCATATTTGTTCACCATTGGAATCGCGAAAATGGTAAGATTTATAATTGGTTATTTGAGGTGCGACGTGTCTGAGATCAAAGCCTACATGTCTAAAAAATAGTATGGTTTCAAAAAGTTGAATAGTATTTAAGTTCTGGTAAAAAAAATTATAAACTTACAATATGTATTATTATATTATTTGAATTTAAAAATTATACTTTAGAATAGATCAGTTTTAATAAAAAATATTTTAATTCTAAGAAAAATACATTGTCGGAAATACAAAATTTTCTTTACTCTAAGCTGACAACTTATTGGAAGCTTGATTCGAAAAACCTATTTCAAATGCCGATTTTCCATTTTGAATTTCGTAGAGATTTTGCCCTAGAAGCTTTATTAGTTATATGTTTTCTTTTCATTATTCTAACAATTAACCACAATTTAAGTTGTAACATTAATTGTTCCACCTTGATTCTCGATAATTTTATGTTGAAGTTGTTGAGGTTTTTACCCCGTAAAGTTAATATATGTTTTATTTAAATAAATTTTCTTAATTTTTATATATTTATATATTAAATTTAGTTTAATTTTCAACTTGGTCCTGTATGTAGAAAGTCGAACAAAGCTTTGTATGTAACTCGTCCACAATAGCACTTCATGGACTCGCCTCAATTATTAGCCTCTCTCGCTTTGCTCGCTCGGCCATAAAACGTCTGGTCCAAAATAGTGGTATATTGTGGACTTGTTACATAAATAGCTTTTGTATCATTCAATATCCGGCGTGGCACTAGCCAGGGAAGTAGTTGTTTCAATAAGTTATTTGTTTATAGTCTTTGTAAGACTTAATTTTGCAGAGTCACGAACAGGTTAAATATTCATATATTCAGTGTTTTCGTCTTTGTTAAATTTATGTTTTATTTACTTGTACAAATCGTAAATTATATTTTTTTTATTTTTCTCGAAATTTTTCTAAAACTGAATAATATTACAATAATATTTGATTATTTCATTCAAATCATTTAGAACCAATCAGAACCCCCAAATTGTTCCAGGTGACTTGTTTTAATAAACGGAAAAACCGCATCGTACCACGAAGTTTTTCCGGAAAAACTTCATCATGCTAGTCAGAGTTGGACTTTGTCACTTTTCTGGTATTAAAAATGTTTGATAACTGAAAGCATATAGTAATATAATATGTGATAATAATTGCACTATCATTAACGTGGAAATTATGCTTCGATCCCAACGACGAAAATTCTCTTTGATCGACTGCCAAATGAGACGATTTTCTAACAGATTGGGCAAGTCCGAACAGGCTCAGTAAAAGTTTTTCCTGTGTCTCGTTGGTAACGCAAACTAGGAATACAAACATATAAACGTCAAATTAACCCACCAACTTTTCAATATATTATCTTGTGGATAAGTGAAATTAATTAAGGTAATTCAAGATTTCGGGTTTCGATACAAAAGGAATAGTGAAATCGACGATATAATAGCAGGTACCGTACCTAAAAAAAACTTTAAAAACACACAATCTTCAAAAATTATTGATGAACAAATAGTGTTTAACATTGGAAACTGTTCCATCTATCAAATTTTTCAAATACTAATAAAACCAATTAATAAAACCATTTAAGAAATATGTCTTATTTATTTGGAAGAAATGTGTAATTAAATTGCTTTTCAAGAAATAATCATGCTAAAAACCACTCAAGTTTTATTTTTATCCAGGAAAAACTTCAAAATTTTTCACTCAAACTTTGTTGTTTTCTAAAATTGAACTCGAGCAAAATCACCAAATCACTCGACCTGCGGTCTCGCGATTTAAGACGTGAAATTAATAAACAACAAAGTTATCGTGAAAAATTTCGAAGTTTTTCCGGAAAAAATAAACCTCTTGTGGTTTTACTTATGAAAAAATTATACTGTTTATACTGACTGCTCCTATTCATTATACATGTTAGACAATATATTAAAACACTTTTCCTTTGTTTGTACAACACTTGAATTTATTAATTGCCCATAGTTTCGGTAACTTAACTTCAAAATGTATCGGTTTGAGAATTTAAAGATTTGGTACTGGCAAGTTGATTTGCCGAAGCTATAATGAATAATTAGATTGAAATGTTATGCAACCAAAGTAGAGGTGTATTCATATTGTTAAACTAATGTTGGAGCAGCTCGTGGAATTCCGTAGGGAGGGCTGAGACAAAGATGTCGCTCATGCTCTTATAGAGGAAGCAAATTTTTCGTTGCTGTTTCGGTCAAATTTTCTTCCGTTACCCCGCCGCCGAACATCCACGAACCGCCGCTGTGTTGGGGACACTGAAAATCTAAGAACTTTTTATTCATAAATATTTATAATAATCTGATTTTAGACAAAAATTAAATAATGTGATATGTTTATTATTCATCTCCAGACGGGTGTGAAGTTAGCAATAGATCCAGCAATAGATTTTAAAAATTCATATCTCGGAGAAAAGAAAAACAATAAAAAAAAAGTTAACCATACCATTAGGAAAGGTCTAAATTATTAACACAATAAGAATCAACCCTTAATTTTAACCCTTTGTACGTTTATCAGTGATAAGAATAAGAATTTTTATTTAGTTATGGCTGATTACAAACTTTGTCAAAAATGGAGATTTATATCCCGAAATGTGGATTTCTGCGACTCACGGAGAAATTATTTTTTTCTGCGTTGAAGAAGTGCCTGTAACGTTTTTTTGATTTTTTTATTATGAAAGTACCAATATTAGTGATAAGAACAAGAATTTTTATTTAGTTATAGCTGATTGCAAAGTTTGTCAAAAATCGAGATTTAATGCGAGGTGTGGATTTCTGCGACTTACGAAGAATTTTTTTTTTGTTGAAGGAGTGCCCGTAACGTTTTTTTGACTCTTGATTATTAAAGTACTTGTATTAGTGATAAGAATAAGCATTTTTATTTATTTATGGCAGATTATAAACTTTAAAAAAAACTTTTTTGAAAGGGGTGAAAAAATATAAAGGGTTAAAATTAAGGGTTGATTCTTTTTGTGTTACTAATTTAGACCTTCCCTAATGGTATGGTTCACTTTTTTTACTTTCTCCGTTACGAAGTACGAGAAAGTATTGTGATCGTGCTTTTTTTTCAAATTTTTTTTTACGGAAATATCCGTTTTGGGGTCTCTAGATGCCATTTCAACAATTTCTGGAAAAAAAAATTGTGTCTGTGTGTGTGTGTGCTGTCTGTAATAAGTCTAATTTGACAATCCGAAGAACTGAAAAGCTTTTGGTAAAATTTTGTACACCGGAAGTGGGTGTTTACCTTTACCGTTTTTTTGTTTTTTGCCAATATCTTCTTAGATATGGAAAAAATCACAAAAACATTTAAACAAATATTGAAGACAACAAACAAATGAACATCTTTTGTTTGAAAATATTTTCCATAAAATCATTGTTATTCGAGAAAAAAATTTATTATTTTTTTTTCATTTCTGATTTATAATTTTGAAACGATAATAGTTACAGCAAATTTATGTTAATAAATAATTGTAGAGAATGCCAAAATGAACAACTTATAAAGAATAACTTTTTTTCGAAATCCCTTTAGTTTTTGAGTAAACTGAGTTTTTGAATTTGCGTTATAATTTTTCCATCTTCCATAATTTTGACGTTTTAAACGTCAGTTTCATCCGAGTTTACACAACGCTCGAAGTACATTTAAAATAGGATTTCAATTGAAAATAAACCATGAAAACGTAAATATAAATGGCTATGATACCATCAAGTCGGAGAAAGTAACATGATGGCCACATCACCATTTTTTCGAATTGCTTTTCTTTTCTCCGAGATATGAATTTTTAAAATCTATTGCTGGATCTATTCACACCCGTAATTTTATATTTGCCCCAGTGATTGTCGTTGAACCATTACAATCATTTCTATCATTTAGTTGAAGGTTCGAACTACAACGCCAGCCATGATTTCATATAAAAAAAGTATACAACATTCTAACTTATTAAGTTGAATCACTTCGTTTTTTCAAGTGGCAAAAATTTTTTTATACTATCCTACAATCTAAACATCAGCCACCCTCTGTTTAACTGATTGGATTGTAGGATAGGGGCCACCCACCACCCTTCGAATTAACTGTTTCGGCTGCGGTTGATTACACGAACATGGTTTTGAAGCTTAAGTTACGGTTTATATAAAGAGTGGCGGGTGTGCACAATCCAACCAGTTAAACATCAACGAGGATAGCACAGGTGTAGAACAATAGCGAAAACGTAGCAACGTAATTTTTTTATTTGTTTCAGTAAATTAATTCATTTGCAGCAAACTGTGTTATAGTCAACTGATTGGATTATAGGATAAGGCCCACCCACCATCCTGCACATCTACTTTATTTCAACGAGCAAGACTTTGTCCAGTTAAGAATTTTCTTTAGCAATTCGTTAGAGAAGTTGAAAGTTTAAAAATAATACGAAATGCGATTTTCTAGCGTAAATGGGGGTGATACAAGGGGTGGTGGGTGGTCCCTATTCCACTCTCCATTTCATTGATCATAGAGTTTACAAGTAGAAATCAATACTTAAGTGTAATAAAAACACTAAAGGACTTAAGTTTTCTTAATAAACTTATTTATTGGAGGAAACCTTGGCACGGGAGCAACGGATTGAATTGTAGGATAGGGCCCACCCACCACCCTCCGAATTAACTCTTACTTCAATTAAAATCCCTGTTTCGGCTGCTGTTAAACCTACAACAACACCAATGAATTTACTAAGAAATTTGATTACACGAACATGGTTTTGTAGCTTAAGTTAAGGTTAAAATTACGGGTGGCGGGTGGGCACTATCCTACAATCCAAACAGTTGAACACAACGAGAATTGCGCAGGTGTAGAACAATAACGAAAACGTAGCAACGTTATTTTTTTATTTGTTTCTGTAAATTAATTCATTTGCAACAAATATTTCCATGGACTTATTATATAAATATTTACTTTGGCCTTTTAATATTTCCGAAACATAAAAATGTAAAACCAATATTTAGAAAATATTTCCGACACATATTGTGCTACTAGTACCACCAAAGAAATGTCCGATTATAAAACAACAGTGGAATTTGGTATTCCCGTATGTCAAATCAGATTCCAATATCATAACTAAGTTGGGATGAATGTTTCAGCTTCCTGAGCAACTAAATGCCAACCTCAAATTATAGCAAATTATACGATTAGCAGAAGCAGGCTACCCGATAACAATCAAAACAGTCTGATAATAATGCAACATTATGTTAGCAACACCGCATTATTTTTTTTTATTTCATAAGGGGGTTATGAAAATGAAAATTTCAAAACGCAATATGTTAATAATCAGATGTCAAATTAACTTCTGTTTTTAAACTTTTTTAACAAACAAAATATAGATAAAAAAAACGTAAAAGAAAATTTGGAGTAATGAACTGGTACTTATTTATATTTATTATCTGAACTAGTTTCGGTTTAGTTAATAAACCATCTTCAGCAGAAAAACGTCGTAATTAAGAAAATTTGTCGTGTGATGAATAACGAATGTTAATTCGTAGGTTAATTATTTATTTATTTATTTATTTATTATTGCACGGTGTAACCTTTTTACAAAATAAAATACATACAATTAAATTATAATTTAAAATAAGATACTCATAGTAAAAGTAGAAGCGCGAGAATGTACATGAATAAATATATTAATTATATCTGCAAGTTTGTTGTGAATTGTTGTATTTATATGTATATTCACAGTATTGTTGACTCGTTGAAAAATTTGTAATAATACTTCGTTAGTTTTGGAGACAATAAAAAAAATTGTCTCCAAAACTAACAAAACACCATTACAAATTTTTCAACGAGTCACAACAATACTGTTAAAGAAATTGATTAATATTTCAATAAATTTGTTATAGGGTATATTCCACATAAAATTGCAGAATATCAAATTTACATGTTGGTAAGAACAGCTTTTTTCTTCATTTTAAAATTTACCATCTTATTTCATAAAGTAAAGTTATGAAAACTACAAAATTTCTTTGTTTAAAAAACCGTTGCTTACAAAAAAAAAAACTTCTTGATAAATAATGAATTTCGTTTAATAGGAATTGTTACCATGTTTACTTGATTACATTTTAAATTGGTTTAATTAGTATGATATTACAACTGAAACATGTTATTATGGTATATCGTTAAAAAGATATCAAAAAATCTCATTCAAGTGAAAATTGAATGTGGCTTCCATTTCAAATAAGAACGTTGACACCTTTATCTAGATAACCGCCATCTTGAATTTGATTTTGATGCAATTTTAAAGATTGGCTCTGGCCACTGTTTCATATGAAAATAATTTCTGGCCAATTTTTATATCTTTTCTAGTTGTTGAGTTATTAAAAACTGGCGATTTTGAGTTCTTTCTTAATAACTCCGAAAAAAAAAAAATAATAACTCTCAATGGAATTCGAATAATATAAAATTTGCCGTATTTTATTTTTGTATCATTAATAATAAGAAAGTTACCCATACCTCTCCTATTCAATTTTGGACACCCTGTATTTACAATCTTCTTAATTGTTTAATATTTTCGTTCAATAATATGTAATAAACATTTGGTTAGAACATATAAATGTGATTATATTATTCTTTACTGGCCTGCTTCGATGATTCAGTCTTGTTACTTCTTTAAATGTTTCTATAATCGCATTTTTTAAGACAATTTTTTTGATAATCTTCAAAGATTTCCAAACTTTTAGAAATTTTAGGTTCGAGTTATTTCACGCCAACTGCCCCATTTTTTTATAATTAATAATATTTCACCATCATATTCTATTAAATAGGGCTCTGGAAATTCCATGTTTAGTAGAACTGTTACAGTAAAATAAAATTGTTTTAATAATTATAAAATATGTAAGCAAGATTCTAAATGAATTACTGTTATTAAAGTTTTAGCCGATTTATTGAAAAAATGGAAATATTATTAATATAAAATTTAGGTAAAAACTCCAAAGTGGCGGAATCTATTACCTAAATGCTATACTAGACCCAAAATTAGTGAAGGTACCAAATGCCAAAGTGGCGAAATCTATTGCCTAAATGCTGTACTGGACCCAAAATGAGTGAAGTTACCCACCGACAGATATAGGCATGCCAGCGGCGGCAATTATAACAATAATAATATAAGCATTCAATATTGTTTCCACATCCGTACAACTAGGGACCGGTTTCAATGTTTCAGGTCTCATCAGCGCAGTTATCCGACGCGCTGATGTGACCTACTATTTGACTATCTTACTTTATTTTATAGTTGGAGGTGTGGTCCATAATTACTGGGTGAATATATAAAGGGAGTGTGTTGGACAAACCTACGCCCAGTATTAAAATATTTTATTTTCTGTACTAGTTTCGGGCTACAAGCCCATCCTCAGCAGAAAACTAAAAATTAATAATAAAATAAAATAGAAATAATTATAAAAAAAGCGACAGTTTAGTTGTGGTGAAATTATCAAGATATTTTATTTTATAATATAATTTGTGACGTACATAAACTGAATATAAATTAGATATGTATTTACCATACTTCGAATTAGGCAACTTATTATACACACATGGACGCCACTGTCTTTAGACAGGCACATACCCATAAGTATGAAGCGGCACGCGTTCATCTATTTAAAATCACCCTATATAATCCTTAACGTTTATCAAGAGTAATCCAAATAAAAAAATTCTACGACTTTATTCTTTAAATTAAACTGGTAAAGAGAAGTCAATTTTTCCATTTCAGGTATTTACTGTAAAAATCGGTAGATTTTCTGAATTCAGAATTTCCGAAACTTTCAGAATTTTATCATCACATTCTATATGTATTCAGCGATTTTTAAATCACAATTTACTTCTCTACTTTAACCTAGAATAATTTTCCAACCACCTAAGATAGAGAAATAATTTTAAAAAAATACGAGCAATTTCTTAGGGAATTTTCAATTTTGAATCGGGAATAGAAATTCTAATTTTTACCTTTTGCCTAGACATGCATAGTTCTGCATCGATTTTTTTCTCCAGGATAGATATTTAATTTAAAATAAAGTAATATTCGTATTTTCGAATTACTATTTATATGTATTTCATATTATTATCATTAATTAAATAAAGTCGTTTTGATAAATATTGAATTTCAAAAGTTGTCTGAAATTTAGAAATTTATAAATAAAAACTGGATCGAACATGAAAATTCGTTTAAACCAATGGATTTTTCTTCCACCGCTATTAAAAGTGTTTTCGTCGTAAAAGTTGACGTTTTGGCCAACTAGAAAACAAAATGATGTCTTCATCATGTAGTTTTAAGATGCAAAAGTGATTTTAAAGTTTTATTTATTTATCAATGAGAGCACTTAAAAAAATATGCCAGAGAAACATTGATGTTTTTAAATCTATTCAGAAGTTGTTCATTTTAGCATTCTTTACAATTAGTATTAATATAAATTTGAGGCAACTCTTATCATTTATAACTGGAGATAAGGGGTGTGAAGTTAGCAATAGATCCAGCAATAGATTTTAAAAATTCATGTCTCGGCGAAAATTCAAGCAATTCGAAAAATGGTGATGTGGCCATCATGTTACTTTCTCCGACTTGATGGTATCATTTATATTTACGCTTCCATGGTTTATTTTCAATTTAAATCATATTTTAAGTGTGCATCGAACGTTTCGTAGACTCGGATAAAACTGACGTTTAAAACGTCAAAATTATGAAAGATGGAAAAATGTACTTCAAATTAAAAACTCAGCTTACTCAAAAACTAAAGAGATTTCGAAAAAAACTTATTCTTCATAAATTGTTCATTTTGGCATTCTCTACAATTATTATTAACATAAATTTGCTGTAACTATTAGCATTTCATAATTGTATACCAAAAATGAAAAAACAATAATATGTTTTTTTCTCGAATAACAATGATTTTATGAAAAATGTTTTCAAACAAAATAATTGAATTTCTTTATTGTCTTCAATATTTGTAAAAATGTTTTTGTGATATTTTTCATATTTAAGAAAATATTGGCAAAAAACAAAAAACAGTTAAGGTAAACACCCACTTCCGGTGTATGAAATTTTACCAAAAGCTTTTCAGTTCTTCGGATTATCAAATAAAACGTATGTTCAAAGTTTCAAATCAATTGCTCTATTAGTTTTTGAGATACAGCGCGCACAGACAGACACACACACACACACAGACACACAGACACACACACACACACACACACACACACACACAGACACACAGACACACACACACACACACACACACACACACACAGACACAAATTTTTTTTTTTCCAGAAATTGTTGAAATGGCATCTAGGGACCCCAAAACGGATATTTCCGTAAAAAAAATTTTTGAAAAAAAAATCACGATCACAATACTTTCTCGTACTTCGTAACGGAGAAAGTAAAAAAGTGAACCATACCATTGGGGAAGATCTAAATTAATAACACAAAAAGAATCAACCCTTAATTTTAACCCTTTTTTCACCCCTTTCAAAAAAGTTTTTTTTTTACAATCTGCCATTAATAAATAAAAATGCTTATTCTTATCACTAATACAAGTACTTTAATAACCAAGAGTCAAAAAAACGTTACGGGCACTCCTTCAACAAAAAAAAAAATCCACACCTCGCGATATAAATCTCGATTTTTGACAAACTTTGCAATCAGCCATAACTAAATAAGAATTCTTGTTCTTATCCCTAATATTGGTACTTTCATAATAAAAAATCAAAAAAACGTTACGGGCACTTCTTCAACGCAGAAAAAAATAATTTCTCCGTAAGTCGCAGAAATCCACATTTCGGTATATTAATCTCCATTTTTGATAAAGTTTGCAATCAGCCATAACTAAATGAAAATTCTTATTCTTATCACTTATAAAGGTACTTTCATAATCAAAAGTAAAAAAAGGTACTTTCATAATCAAAAGTAAAAAAAACGTTACGGGCACTTCTTCAACCCAGAAAAAAATTATTTCTCCGTAAAATCCACATTTCGGTATATTAATCTCCATTTTTGACAAAGTTTGCAATCAGCCATAACTAAATGAAAATTCTTATTCTTATCACTAATAAAGGTACTAAGGGTTAAAATGAACGGTTGATTCTTATTGTGTTATTAATTTAGACCTTCCCTAATGGTTCCCTTTTTTCGAATTGCTTTTCTTTTCTCCGAGATATGAATTTTTAAAATCTAATGCTGGATCTATTGCTAACTTCACACCCGTTATAAAATGTCATCTGTACCATGCATTTCTACAAATCTATAAACATTTCGAAAGCGGTAAAAGATGAGTATAGGGATTATTGAAGTAACTCACCTTTATTTGTTCCCTAGAATTTAAAAATGACATAAAATACAGGGTGTTCCATAAAAAAGAACTTTGATGTTGATCTTTTTAAGGGACACTCTGTATATCTGGTAATAATTTTAAATTATGCATCCTACTTCTATCCATTTGAAAAACATAACGCGAAGTTGGATGGTTTGCCATAAAATTACGGCGTCTTTGCATTGCACTACCCTGTATATATTGTAATATATACCATTGGTACAAATATTGCCGAATATTTGTACAATGTTGTGTACTTGTTTTGCGTTTTGGAATACCCTGTATAGATAGATCACTACATCGCTGCAAAATATCAACCCATTAAAAGCTGAAGTAATAGAAAATTTTCTGATTTTTTTTTTATTAGCTTCAGCACTGACATTTAGACATTAAGCCAATATTGTAATATAATAAAATAAGAGCGTAATTCCTTGGATTTACATGAACACTTCGAGGATTGATTTAACAAATTGATTTTTTTTTATGGTGGAGGTGTGACTTCAAATTTGGGTCTGTTTTTATATAAAAGAGGAAGTAACTAAACAATTGACGATTAAAATATCCTAGTATCTCATATCAACTTGTTGCTTTTACGATAATCTATCAAAATATTGAACAAAATACTAGGTGTTTTATTTGAGAAAATACAATCTTGGTGTGTAACTCAAAAATGGAATACACAGTATACATGATCAGTGCATGTTTTTAGAACATGCACTGAGACCCGATCTATGATAATATAACAACAAATTATTCTCAAAGCTTTCAGTGTGGGTATAATCTTCCGTGAACAGATTGTTGGAACACTTCGAAAATAAATTATTAATTATTTCATATTACCGTCTTGATTTTCAACTTGAATTTTTTTTTGGTTATCTTCATTTGTCTTCCATTAATTCAGTTACCTTCATAACTAAATCTGTTCATTAATCAGTTTTATATTTTTTAGAAGTTAATTATTAATATTATAAATTTATAACATATTTATTTGTTAGATCATACATACAGGGTGTCCTATTTTAAATTGCCACACCAAATATCTCGAAACATGAGCAACATGGCAAAAAATGTTTCAGATAAAAGTAGTAGGGTTTGGAGGGGGACATATGCTGGTGATCTTGAAAATGACCTTGGCGGTAATTTTAAAGGTCAAACGAAGGTCAAGTTTGATTTTTCAAATGGAACTCCCTATTTTTTATGGCGGGATCGTATTCTACGGGCAAAAATACAAAACTTTTTGTAAGAAAGGTTTTTTCTAATGCTTTTTTTTTCACGAATTTTGTCCGTCATGTTTGAAATCTCAGATTAATCCAGGCTGTGATTCATGCATTACCCTCGGCATTAGCGTCACCCGATGTGCACCACGTGGAGGTTGCCGATGGGATTTTGCACATCATTGGCCCTGAAAAGGGCCGATGTTATCAGTGGCTGGAGGTTCGATCTCGTTCTTAGATCAATTGTTCGATCAAGTGTCCATCCTCGGCAATGCACTTCTGTACCCGCTGGCGAAAGTTTACTTGAACATTTCGAAGGGTTTGGATGGAAATTGCTCGAAATGCAGCCATAATCCTCTCCTTCTGCACTGTTGTACGAATTAATTGAAAAGTTAGAATATTGATGAAACTTAATGTCATCAGACGTCGTGCGGAACACCTGACGGTTCGTCGCGTTTCTCTGCTCCCGCAGCTCTGATGCTAATGCCAAGGGTAATGCTTCACAGCTGCATTCATCTGATATTTCAAACATGACGGACAAAATTCGTGGAAAACATATAAAAAAACATAAAAAAAGTTTTCTTCAAAAAGTATGTATTTTTACCAGTTATCATGTTACTTTCTCCGACTTGATGGTACCATAGCCATTTATATTTACGTTTTCATGGTTTATTTTCTATTTAAATCATATTTTAAATGTACATCGAGCGTTGTGTAAACATGAATTTGCTGTAACTATTATCGTTTTATAATTATAAACCAAAAATGTAAAAAAAATAATACATTTTTTTCTCAAAAAAAAAAGATTTTATGAAAAATCTTTTCAAGCAAAAGATGTTCATTTCTTTGTTGTCTTCAATGTTTGTTTAAATGTTTTTGTGACATTTTTCATATTTAAGAAAATATTGGCAAAAAACAAAAAACAGTTAAGGTAAACACCCACTTCCGATGTACGAAATTTTACTAAAAGCTTTTCAGTTCTTTGGATTATCAAATAAGGTTTATGTTCAAAGTTTGATGTTAATTGATGTAGTAGTTTTTGCGCATTTTAATTTATATCGCTCGTGTGCGAAAACCTAAAATTGTGGCACGTAAGTTTAGTTTAATAGTCAGTTTACTCAGAAACCAAAGAATTTTTTTCTCCAATAAAAATGATTTTATGAAAAATATTTTCAAACAAAACATGTTCATTTTTTCGTTGTCTTCAAAATTTATTTGAATGTAAAATTTTCCATATTTAAAAAAATATTGGAAAAAAAACAAAAAACGGTTAAGGTAAACACCCACTTCCGGCGTACAGAAAAAAGCTTTTCAGTTCTTAGAATTGTCAAATAAAGCTTATGTTCAAAGTTTGTTTCATGTTAATTGTTGTATTAGTTTTTGAGATACAGCGCGCACGGACACACAGCCACACAGACACGCGCGCACACACACACACACACACAGACTCAATTTTTTTTTCCAGAAATTGTTGAAATGGCATCTAGGGACCCCAAAACGGATATTTCCGTAAAAGACATTTTTGAAAAAAATCACGATCACAATACTTTCTCGTACTTCGTAACGGAGAAAGTAAAAATTAAAGGTTCCATTTGAAAAATCAAAGTTGGCATTTGTTTGACCTTGAAAATTAACGACAAGGTCATTTTCAAGGTCACCAGCATATGCCCCCTCCAAATCTTGAAACATTTTTTGCCATGTTGCTCAAGTTTCAAGATATTTTAGGTGGCAATTTAAAATGGGACTACCTGTATTAATTTCTAAGTTCTAAGTTTAGATTTTAGTGTTTTTCTCCAATCGTTAGAGATAAATGTGTGAACTTAAATATTTTTCAATTTTATATTTAAATTGTTTCCATGTATTTTTGTGTCAATTTATTTAAAGATTTAAAAAAGAATCCTCAACATTACGAAACTAGTAGAGAAGTTTAAATATTAAACTCTTAACAATGTTGATTTGATAGGATTAGTGAATATTTCATATTACTATTAGTAATAATATGATTTACCAATAGAATATTCAAACATTTCCTTTTCGTATTTTTGCTTTTAATCTACAAATGCTTTGGTATCAAAATTTTTATTCGTATTTTAAGATTTAAAACGTAATACTTGTTGGGATCAAATAAAATTGAAAATAAACAGGGTGTTTCAGAGCTCTGGGAACGGTCAATCACGTGCTTATTTTTCAAAATTTCGAAAAATGATTTATACAAAAGTTGTGTATAATAGTGAGCTGCATGCCCTAAAAATACTTAAATTTATATTGGGTTACAGACCAAACTTATGTTTTTTAAATGGAACACCCTGTATTTTTTGTCATTTTTGAATTATATGGAGCAAATAAAGGTGAGTTACTTAAATAATCCCTATATCTATTATTTGCCGTTTTCGAAATATTTGAAGATTTGTTGAAATGCATGGTCTGGGTGAAATTTTATATTTGCCCCAGTGATTGACGTTGAACCATTACAATCATTTGTATTGTTTGGTTGAAGGTTCGAACTATAGAGCCAACCATGATTTCATACAAAAAATTATACAGGGTGATAAAAAATGCGGTAGAAAAACCGAACTTATAAAGTTAAATAACTTCGTTTTTTCAAATTGCACACCCTGTATTTAGTAACGTATTCTTAAGTAGAATCCAATTATCTTTCAGATTGTATAAGGGTTCCCTGTTCCTATTCTCAATAGTTTTCTTGTATTCGGCGATTATCATATCAGGAATAATTATTATAACCTGAAAGATAATTGGATTCTATAAGTTGGATTTTTCTACCGCATTTTTTTTATCACCCTGTATAATTTTTTGTATGAAATCATGGTTGGCTCTATAGTTCTAACCTACAAGCAAATAATTATAATGATTTTAATCGTTCAACGTCAATCACAGGGGCAAAAATTAAATTTCACCCACACCATGCATCTCAACAAATCTTCAAATATTTCGAAAACTGCAAACAATAGGTATAGGGAGTATTGAAGTAACTCATCTTTTTTTGCTCCATATAATTCAAAAATGACAAAAAATACAGGGTGTTCCATTTAAAAAAACATAAGTATGGTCTGTAACTTTGTTATGAGACACCCTGTATAAATTTAAATATTTTTAGGGCATGCAGCTCGCTTTTATACACAACTTTTTTATAAAACATTTTTCGAAATTTTGAAAAATAAGCACGTAATTGACCGTTCCCAGAGCTCTAAAACACCCTGCATATTCATCAATTACAGTTTTTATTAGTTTTCCCAGTTTGATTAGTTTATTAATTACAATTGCGAGTGTTACTAATTACTATCAATGACCAACTAATAATCATTAATTAAGTAGTTGTAAATTATGTAATTAAGCTGAATTTACGAAATGTAAGGATTTGTTGTTAAAACAGTGAACTTTTGAATTCAGTTAAAATTTTTGAAATTGGATTGAATGCGGCTTGATCTCAGATACATTGCATCCCATTTAACCTTTAAACTTTCAGTGGTCGCGGACTTGAACGTAACAGTGGTCGCGTGGTAGGTGCTGGTCTAATGCATATTGTATACAACAATATACACCCTGGATTAAAATAGATTATAACAAAAACACGTTTATTATACAATTTAGTAATGACAC
Organism: Ocypus olens; assembly: GCA_910593695.2. Taxonomy (NCBI): domain Eukaryota; kingdom Metazoa; phylum Arthropoda; class Insecta; order Coleoptera; family Staphylinidae; genus Ocypus; species Ocypus olens. The sequence continues at coordinate 39,212,863 of OU343058.1, forward strand.
GCTAAAACTGTAAAATGTATATAACATACGACTAATTATCACTAAAGCGTTCTCGTATACTGCTCATCTGGAGTTTGTTTATGAAATGCATCATAACAACTTTGTTGTTGAAAATTGTTGAATTTAATATAAATATTGATAATCTTAGCAACTGTTGCGCGACCGCGACCACTGAAAGGTTACGAAATCCCAATGTCGAACACATTCGTCGGACACCCTAGTTGCAGCTAATCGTAATTCCGAGCAATTTCGTAAATACTCCCGCAATTAATCAGATTGGCTCGCATTCCGAAAAACAGCGAAAAGTCCAAACAGCGCGCGAGTTCTAATTTTAGTCCTGTAGTAAAGGCATCTGCATTTTGGATCAGTTCCAAATAACTTTTCAGTACGCTCTCGCGACTCGGACGCGTTCATTTCAATAATCACGATTCGAACCTACGCCCGCATTGACACTTATTACCTTCGATAAGAATAATAAACAACGTAATGTTTTTCGCCGAAATTGCGATGCAATCGTTCAATTGTTCGACGCGCAGTAACTTTCTCCCCCCGCGCTAATGGGAAGCAGGAAGTGTTAATAATTCAAAAACGTTTCATCGTTCGCGTCGACGTACGTTGTCGCACGGAAACGGCGCAGTTCGTTTTGAAGGATTAATAAAGAAATCGAAAAATAAACGAGGCGATGGTGTTTAAACAAAAACCAATTTCAGGTTTCATTTATCGTGTGCGTGTGTGGTGATACAGTGATTATAGCGAACAATTGGAAAATACAATAATATGCCGAGCATGGCAACGACGCATGGGGGTGTTCTGTACTACGTTGTTAAAGTTCCCAAGGAGGATATCGAACGACGGTATGAATTATTTTGTACATTTAAATATATTGTAATATACACAGTTTTCGAAATATTGTTGTTGTTGATGTTTTTCGAGTCTTGGTATACTGTCCCTTTGTAGTTACCTCAACCAGCATTTTCTTGGACTTGTCTGTCCGCAATAGTTTCTGCATTTAAATAAAAGGTAGATGTAAACCTTTTCCATTCTAAACATTTTTTGTTAAATTTATTGCAAATACAAGACTAGGCGTTGTACAACTCGCATCATTCGGACCATCTTAGACAATATATCTAAAATATCTCACCAATACTAAAAATTTAAATATAAAAATGCCTAAAGGTTTTGTAAAAATGTTCCAGAAACATTTCTTAATGATATTTATTTATTTATTCTCAACAAGCATTATGCCTAATTACAAAGAAATTACAGGTAATTTAATCTACAACTTAAAAGTAAGATTAGATTGTGAAAATAAAACATTGTGTAAAAAATCGCTGTCAGAATTGTATTTACCGAAACTTTTGGAGTTGATGCCTTTTTATGAGATAAAAATTTTATATATTCTATCAGAAAATTTATATCCGTAGAATAAGAACTGAATCGATGTTAAAATCGGGTGTGAAGTTAGCAATAGATCCAGCAATAGATTTTAAAAATTAATATCTCAGAGAAAAGAAAACCGATTCGCAAAAAAAGTTAACTATACCATTAGGGAAGGCCTAAATTAATAACACAAAAATAATCAACCTCTAATTTTAACCCTTTATATTTTTTCACCCCTTTTAAAAAAGTTTTTTGTTATTTTTTAAGTTTGCAATCTGCCATAAATAAATAAAAATGCTTATTCTTATCACTAATACAAGTACTTTAATAATCAAGAGTCGAAAAAACGTTACGGACACTCCTTCTACAAAAAAAATGGTGATGTGGTCATCATGTTACTTTCTCCAATTTGATAGTATCATAGTTATTTATATTATATACTTTTATTGTTTATTTTGATACTGATGTTTGAAACGTCAAAATTATGTAACAAATTATACTTCAAATTCTAATAGTCCGTTTACTCAAAAACCGTAGAGATATCGAAAAAAACGTATTCTTTATAAGTTGTTCATTTTGGGTATTCTCTACAATTATTATCAGGGATCATTTTGACAATTCATAACTTTTGTCTGAGTTCGAATTTTTCAAAAATATGAATTGTTTTAGATCGTAAATCGATTCTAAGCCTTTCTGAGCATTTCCAAAACAATTGCTTAACGATTTATTTTTTTTACAGTGTTTTAAGTTTCGGCAAACATTTTATGATTACAGTAGAGAACGTTTAGAACGTTTGGCCGAGTTGGAATTTTCGAAAATGTCAACTTTTTTGGTTAGTACATTAATGCCAAAGTCTTTCTGAGCATTTTCAAAACAATTTAGCAACGATTGATTTTTTTTTTAATTTTTTTAGTTTAGACTAAAATTTTTACCTTACTATTTTGAAAATTCATAACTTTTGTCTGAGTTAACATTTTTCAAAAATCTCAACTGTATTAGTTAGTAAATCAATGCCGAAGTCTTTCTGAGTATTTCCAAAACGATTTACTTTTTTACAATTTTTTTAGTTACGGCAAAAATGTTAACCTTTCTGAGTTAACATTTTTCAAAAATCTCAACTGTATTAGTTAGTAAATCAATGCCGAAGTCTTTCTGAGTATTTCCAAAACGATTTACTTTTTTACAATTTTTTTAGTTACGGCAAAAATGTTAACCTTTCAGCAGCGAACATTTTCAAAATTCATAACTTTTGTCTGAGTTGTAATTTTGAAAAATTACCAAATTCTCTACTTAGTAAATAAATGCCAAAGCATCGCTATGTATTTGCAAAACAATTGCGCAACGATTCATTTTTTACAATTTTTTTAGTTTCGACTAAAATGTTTACCTTACAGCAGGGACCATTTTGAAAATTCATAACTTTTGTCCGAGTTAACATTTTTCAAAAATCTCAACGGTATTAGTAAATCAATGCCGAAGTTTTTCTGAGTATTTCCAAAACAATTGCTTAACGATTTAGTTTTTTACAATTTTTTTAGTTTCGGCAAAAATTTTAACAGCAGAGACCCTTTCGAAAATGTATAAGTTTTGTTTAAGTTAACATTTTTCAAAAATGTCAACCAATTTAGTTAGTAAATTGATGATGGATTTTTGAGCATTTCCGATATAATTTCGCGATGATTTATTTTCTTACAATTTTTTTTAATGTGCAAAAATTTAAAATTTCAACTTTTTTATTTTAAAATATAAAAGTTAATATTTTTCAAAAATGTCAACTGCGTTACTTAGTAGACCGATGCCGAAGTCTTTCTCAATACATTCAAAACAATTATTTTTTTCACAAACTTTTTTGAAAATTCATACCTTTGTCCGGGAAGGAATTTTTCAAAAATTTTAACTGTTTTAGTTAGTAAAACGATGCTTAAATGTCTCTGAACATTTCTAAAACAATTTTGCAACGATTTATTTTTTTGCATTTTTTTTTTAGTTTCGGCAAAATTTTTGAAAATTTCGAAAATTCGTAACTTTTGAATGAAAGAGTTAACATTTTTCATAAATGTCAAAGGCTTTAGTCACTAAATCGATGCTAAAGTATCTGTAAAGATTTTCATAACAATTGCGAAACGATTTAATTTCTTAGATTTTTTTATAGTTTTGGCTAAAATTTTAACCTTTTGTTTCGGTCGGAATTTTTCAAAGAAGTAAATTGTTTTAATTAGTTAATTAATGAGAAATTGTCTCGTAAGTATTTGCAAAACAATTTTTCAATCGTTTATATTTTTTATCATTTTTCTAATTCCTGCCAAAATTTTATGATTATTGCAAGGATGATTTTAAAAACTCATAACTTTCGTTTCAGACGGAATTTCAAAATAATGTAAACTGTTTTAATTATTGAAAAATTATCTCTAAGGATTTTGAAAAAAAAAATCGTAACTGTTTCTATTTTTCATCATTTTTCGAATTCCGACCAATATTTTAGGATTATTGCAAGGATGACTTTAAAAATTCATAATTTTCGTTTCAGTCAGAATTTATGTTTTCATTTGCAAATTAATACAAAATGAACTCCAGGCATTTGCAAAACAATATCTCCACTATTTATATGTTTTATAATTTTTCAAATTGCGACCAATATTTTATGATTATTGCAAGGTTGATTTTAACAATTCATAACTTCCGTTTCAGTCATTACAGTTTTTGAAAAATTGTCATAATTTTGGCGTTTAGAAAAAAAATGGTGATGTGGCCACCATGTTACTTTATCCGACTTGATGGTGTCAATTATATTTACGCTTTCATGGTTTATTTTCTATTTAAATCATATTTTAAATGTACATCGAGCGTTTTGCAGACTCGGATGAAACTGACGTTTAAAACGTCAAAATTATTAAAGTTGGAAAAATTCAAATTCAAAAACTCAGTTTACTTAAAAACTAGAAGGTTTACGGAAAAAACTTATTCTTTATAAGTTGTTAATTTTAGCATTATCTACAATTATAATCAACATGCATTTGCTGTAACTATTATCGTTTATAATTATAAACCAAAAATTAAAAAAAAAAAATACATTTTTTTCTCGAATAAAAATGATTTTATAAAAAATGTTTTTAAGCAAAAGATGTTTATTTCTTTGTTGTCTTCAAAGTTTGTTTAAATGTTTTTGTGATATTTTTCATATTTAAGAAAATATTGGCTGTAACTATTATCGTTTTATAATTATAAACCAAAAATTAAAAAAAAAATAATAAATTTTTTTCTCGAATAAAAATGATTTTATAAAAAATGTTTTTAAGCAAAAGATGTTCATTTCTTTGTTGTCTTCAAAGTTTGTTTAAATGATTTTGTGATATTTTTCATATTTAAGAAAATAAAAAAAACAGTTAAGGTAAACACCCACTTCCGGTGTACGAAATTTTACCAAAAGCTTTTCAGTTCTTCAGATTATCAAATAAGACGGATGTTCAAAGTTTCAAATCAATTGCTCTATTAGATACAGCGCGCACAAACAGACACACACACAGACACACACACGCAGACACACACTCAGACACACACACACACACACAGACACACACACACAGACACACACTCAGACACACACACACACACAGACACATACAGAAAGTAAAAATTCTCCGAAAGTCACAGAAATCCACACCTCGTGATATAAATCTCGATTTTTGACAAAGTTTGCAATCAGCCATAACTAAATAAAAATTCTTATTCTTATCACTAATGAAAGTACTTTCATAATCAAAACTCAAAAAAACGTCACGGGTACTCCTTCAACATAGAAAACAAATATTTGTCCGTAAGTCGCAAAAGTCCACATCTCGCGATATAAATCTCGATTTTTGACAAAGTTTGCAATCAACCATAAATAAATAAAAATGCTTATTCTTGTTACTAATACAAGTACTTTCATAATTAACTTCTTCAATCCAAAAAAACGTAATGACTTGATGCCTAAGATGAATAAAAATGTCTTCAAGTGTTCCTCGGTACTTGTACACACTGCCCAAACCTTTCATGCTAAACGTTAAAGAGGAAATGTATTGGCTCAATAATTTATTGCAGGCAATACATTTTGGCAAAAAGACCATAAATTTGTGGATGTACTGGACGCATCTCCATTAAACTCATAGAAAAAAACAGATTTCAAACAGGGCTAACGGTCAATAGTAAATAAATCTTAACTCACTCACGCTGCAGCTTTCACGAAAGTGTTATCTACGCGATCTGATATTTTTGAATTGATTTAACAATATTCTGTGCAGTAGCGTGTTTTTGGTGTTCTGAAAATTGAAAATCTGGGGATGTTTAAAAACACTTCATAAGTTTCTTTCACAATTCCAAAAAACATTAGGAAAAGGGCTCTTGTGGGCGGTCTTATCAACAAAAAGCTAAGTACCAATTTTAAACAATCATAAATTGTTTATAGCTCATGGTTGCCATAATTTTCCTAATTTTAGTTATACATAATGTCATGTACTACTCAATTGTTGTCATATTTGTTTTATTCAGTTACGAAGAAATTATTTTTTCCGGATTGAAGGAGTACCCGTAATGTTTTTTTGACTTTTAATTATAAAAGTACCTACATTAGAGACAAGAAAAATAATTTTTATTTAGTTATGGCTGATTGCTAACTTTGTCAAAAATGGAGATTTATATCGCGAGATGTGGATTTCTGCGACTTACGGAATAATTATTTTTTTCTGGGTTGAAAGAGTGCCCTTAAAGTTTTTTTGACTTTTGATTATGAAATTACTTTTATTAGTGATAAGAATAAGTATTTTTATTTAGTTATGGCTGATTGCAAACTATGTCAAAAATCGAGATTTATATCGAGGTATGGATTTCTGCGACTTACGGAGAAATTATTTTTTTCGGCGTTGAAGGAGTGCCCGTAACATTTTTTTTTGACTTTTGATTATGAAAGTACCTTTATTAGTGATAAGAATAAGAATGTTTATTTAGTTATGGCTGATTGCAAACTATGTCAAAAATCGAGATTTATATCGAGGTGTGGATTTCTGCGACTTACGGAGAAATTATTTATTTCTGGGTTGAAGGAGTTCCCGTAACGTTTTTTTAACTTTTAATTATAAAAGTACCTTTATTAGTGATAAGAATAACAGTTTTTATTTAGTTATGGCTGATTGCAAACTTTGTCAAAAATTGAGATTTATATCTCGAGGTGTGCATTTCTGCGACTTACGGAGAAATTATTTTTTTCTAGGTTGAAGGAGTGCCCGTAACGTTTTTTTGACTTATGATTATGAAATTACCTTTATTAGTGATAAGAATAAGAATTTTTATTTAGTTATGGCTGATTGCAAACTTTATCAAAAATCGAGATTTATATCGCGAGGTGTGGATTTTTGCGACTTACTGAGAAATATTTGTTTCTATGTTGCAGGAGTGCCCGTAACGTTTTTTTGACTTTTGATTATAAAGTGCCTTTTTTAAGATTCTTTTTTGAGGAACTGAAATGACTTAGACATTTGCGTTTTTTTGCAAAATAAAAAATTTTGGTTTTTCCAAAATGGCATCAAAAATGGCGGCTCCAGGAAACGTTGTTTAAAAAAAAGCTCTTCTGCGGGAACACTAGAGGTCGCAATTCGCCACCTAGAAGCATGAAACCAAAACGACCTTAAAGCTTATGGAATAGACCAAAATCACGAAAAAAATCGTTATAGAAACAAAATGGCGGCCACTTGAAAACAAAGTATCGTTTTTCGCATGATTTTTCGACTTTGGCCTGCTGTATAAAAACGTTAATGATCGAAATTTTACAATTTTATAGGTCTATTCCATGGAGGATTTTGTTTACTTTAAGGTTTGCCAAACGCGAAGTTGATTAGTTGAACGGTTAAAGAGTTACAAGGTCCGCAGATTTGAAAAATCTTGTCTCAAGAAAAACGCGTTTAAAGTTTTGGAAACGGTTTTTGCTCATACAATTTGAGTTACTCGATAAATTTGTCCAAGAAGATGTAAATTCACATGTTTTTGGGGTCGCTGAATACGAATTTGAGGTCAGAGTTAAATCATTCAAAATGGCGGATCCAATATAGCAGACCAAAAAAAGTGAAATATTTATCAATTGTATTGAACCTTTGAATAAAAGGGTTTTTGGGGTCGCTGAACACAAATTTTGAATCAGATTTGAAAAGTTCAAAATGGCGGATCCAATATGGCGGCCAAAAAGTAATCTTCATCAATTTGTATGAAATTGAATAGGGGTTTTTGGCGCCGCTGACGTGCTTACGAAATCCGAATCAGTTTCAACCGTGTATTGATTTTCCTTTGAACTGAGGTCTTTTTGACCTCCAAGGACGTCCACTGCCCCCTGGACCACATTTTTTCGGTGCCATTTCACTCCGAAAACACGACCGTTTTTTGAACAAGGACTACTCCGCTTTCACGGGGACATCACTAAATTTGTAGGTTAGAGCATGCCGGCAACTTGAATACTCAGCAGTAAACACTACTGCCGACTATAGGAAGAACGTGGACTACTAGAACTACTATCTGTGGCTACAGTGACTCGTTCCGGAGCGCGCGGCAAACTTGCTACCTGAGCGCCCCTCAGCGGTCGGGACACCGTGTAGCCACGAAACTAATTCACGGATCGCAAAATAATTTTACCCACATATTCTGGACACAGCATTCGATTCACGCAATAAAAAAAAATCGTTTTTTTGAAAAAAATTTATTTACGAAGCGCAAATGACTGGTTGTCGATGCGTTTTAAACCCAACATTTATTTATTATTCACGAAATAAAAAAAATAGTATGACACTTCATTATTTTTAGAAAGTAAAACGCTACGCAAAAATTAAATAAAAAATCCAGGTCTGTATTTAAAAAAAATAAGTTGTGGCTATCTAAATAACGAAATGTCATATTTGAAAAATAAAATTATTTTGTGGAAGAGATTAAAATAGTGTCTTGCAGTGTAGTGCTCTGGGTTTTTCAAAATAACCAGTAATAAAAACCAAATTGTTTTCTTCCGTTTTATTTTTCGAATATCCCTGGAAGTAGTCGGAATAGTTATTAATTTATTTGTAACTAATTATTCAGCATTCAAATGCGTAGCTTTGCTTCCAACTTTCACGTTGTTACCGAAATAGCAATGCTACTGCATCGAATTTGTAACTCCCTGTATAATATTTAAATATGATAAATAAAGAAAAATCTGTAAACAAATAATGAAGATAACAAAGAACTACACATCTTTTATCAATAAATGTATTTAATAAACTTTTTGCTTTTCGAGAGATAATTTAAAATAGAAACATTTTAATTTTTTGTTTAAAATTATGGAATGATAGTTACATTAAACTTATATGAACCGAAAGTGTAGAAAATGTCATAATGAACTAGAGTCCTGCACGCGCCGTTTTTTAAAGGCCCGGCCCGGCCCGACAGTGAATATTCAAAAGCCCGGCCCGGCCCGACGAATTAAAATGTTTTGTCGGCCCGGCCCCGTGGTGAATATTCAAAGTTCGGCCCGGCCCGGCCAGGAATCGTTCTTTATTTTTTTGCTATTATTTAATATACATAATAAAACAAAGGAATTATTCTCTTTTGTAATATTTTTTTATAATTAAATTAAATAAAATCGACGTAAATTTCGAACAACTTTTCAATTTCACAATTTTCGAATTCATATTTTTTAGGGCCCGGTATTATAAATTGAGTTATCGGCCCGCCCCGGCCCGGCCCGATACTATAGCATTAAAGAAACGGCCCGGCCTGCGCTCGTGCAGGACTCCATAATGAACAACTCTAAAGAATAAGTTTTTTTTTCAAAATCTCACTAGTTTTTGCAAAAAGTTGATGTGTGCAAAATATCATAAAAATGGCCCCATCAACATTTTTTTACTATTTTATTATTGTTTCTTTTTTTACTATTATTGCAATACATTATTTTTTTAACCTAAAAAAAAAATTATTACTTATTTTTTTTTCAGAGTTGGCTTTGAATTGTACTCAATTATTTCAGTTATTATACACTTAATAATTTGAATTGTGTGCGGTGAACTCTCCGCGGTGAATTTTCGCAGCAGTGAATGTTAGGGAGTGCATTTTCCGCAGTAAATGTAAGTGAGTACATTTTCCGCGGTGAATGTTTTTACAACCCACATTTTCCAAGTACTTCCATCCAATAAAACCACACGGAAAGGCCTAGGCAGGTCGATTTTATTTTTTTTTATTTTAAAAACGCATTTATAAGAATCATTATTCTAATTTTTTTGCTATTCATTTTTCCCAACAGTTTCTGGAATGTTAACCCCAATTTTTTATTATGGAATTTGAAAGACCTTTATTCAATAAGGCAGAAATTCTATTTTGTTACATACAGTTTTAATCATTCTCTCGTAGCTAATCAATCGAACAAGATTATTTTTACCATTTTTTTTTACACCATCATAAACCGATATGTCAATGTATTTTAAATGATTATTAAAATTATCATAGAAGACACCATACCATTCGAATTTTTAATCTCTGAACATGCTAATTGCGAGCATGTAAAATTTCGTATGTTCAATTTAAAAAAAAAACACACTCGAATCGTATATTGAAGCCTTGTGTGTTGCCTATCCTGGTACTAGGTGCCTTGAAACACAACAAATCAATCTGTCAGATTTGACAATTCAAAAGTCGTATTATTTCGTAAATAAGTTTATTTCAAAATAATAATGTATACAAAGAAAGAAAAATTAGAAATTCCACACTGGTATTTTAAACGATCAAGTGCGAAACTTAACCCATACCCAGCATCCCGAAAAACGTCTGGGCAGGAATTTCTTTAATTATCAAGGGTAATCTCAATGAAACTAAGTATTTAGAAATGCTTAACATACACCCGAAATCGTAGCACTGAATATTGATAATGCGATTTTTCAAATGGATTCTACCGGGAATATTAATCAAATATTTCCAGGTCGCTGGATTGGCAAATTTGGTGCAATACGCTGGCCTCCACGGTCAGTTTGTCACCGAATGATTTTTGCTTTCGGGTTATCTAAAATCGAAAATTTACAATAATGTTGTTAAATGGAATACAAAGAATTAAAATAGAAAATACAACCTGTAATGAAATGTGTCCTACTTTTCTAAAAAAATTGTGACGAAGCTTTTAGGTATTGTCTGGGTTATTGTTTAGAACAAAAAGGAGGGCACTTCGAACATCCCCTGTAAATTGTTTATTATTCATATTTTTTGATTTTGTATTCTGATGCTTTTTTAAATTACTTTTATTGTTTAATATTTTTGTATTTTTACTAATATCTAATTTCCTTGTGTAACTTAACTTTGTGTACACATAACGGGGTGTAATAGAGGGGATTCAATCAAATTAGTACCACCATAGGCAACACACAAAGCTTCACTGTACGGTTCGTTGCGAACTGTCAATGTACAATGCGATTGAAGTGTTTTTTTTTAATTGAACATACGAAATTTTACACGCTCGCAATTCGCATGTTCAGAGATTAAAAATTCACACTGTATAACATAAAGTGAGGAGACATACATACTGCATTACTTAACCTAACCATTCTACATAATGAATTGTTTTGACATAATTAGATCTATGGAACGATTCTCTGAAAATATAAAATCTTATTATTAACAGTATACCTTTCTTTTTTTTATTAATTAAAACACTTGGTTTTGTTTCACTGATTTTATTTTTCTCTCCGACTAGTTTCGACCTTAGGTCATTCTCAAGGAGATGAGAGAAAAATAAAATCAGTGAAACAAAACCAAGTGTTTTAATTAATCAAATTATATAATTATGTTTCATCACGGGTTAAGTGAGAAATTAATGAATCATATAGTATACCTTTCTACTTTAAGAAATCAAAAGTCCTCATATAGACACAACTATATTAAGCAATATTTCCAACAGCTTTGCATTGAGAAAATATCAATGAACACCGCCACTAGCTATATTTATTTACAGGATATTCTACTTGTAATTATATATTAACTAATAATGACATGCAAATTATATTTATTAAACCATTTAAGGTAGCAATATTAATTAACCAATAATGACATGTTAATCTAAATTAGTACGCGGAGAGACTTTTTGAGGTTGTCGCTGGAGAGAGTATATTACGTCAATTTAATAATTCGTTTTTCATTTTTAGGAAACGCCCCGCCCCCGTATTTGATTTATTGATTAATATCACTTAGATAATTGAATGGACAAGTAACGATTTTCCTTTATATAGGTCGTTAAAAATTGGCGCAAGATCCGGCTGAGAGAGGGCGTGTGACCTACTACCCCTAATACGCCCGTGCTGACCTACATTTCGCGTACAAATGATTGGGCGTAACCCCGAAAATACTACCGTATGAATGGAACATTTCTAAAATTAACATCACGAATAGAAATTATTTCCCGAAAAATATAAAAGAAAATATCATCATAACTCCGAGGCGGAAATACTTCAGATCGATAACCTGTTGGCGGAACTTTTGTATTGTTGGTAATTACTGTGGAGCATTTATAATGCCATAGTTCATCCTCTGTAAACATACACAAAAAGACCGGCTTTGTTATCGGTAGTTAATTAAGCTAAATATAAACAGATTGGCGAGGTACTGAGTTGAAAATCTATATTATTTTAAATAATAAGCCACAATTGTTTCGCTAGTAAAGGGTAGTCCATCTAGCGTTTTTTTTTTGTTCTACTGGCAGTGCAACACTTCTGCGTTGAAAAAGTAACAGAAACTGAGTATCATATCTCCACGCTGTAAAATGAATGCATTTACGCTTGAACAACTTTCATACAGAAATTTCGAATAAATAACCGTCAAAAATGACAATTTCGAATTATCAAAAATTCTGCATTTCTGCCACCATAAATGGCACGATTCAACGGTAAATAAAGAAATTAGCAGCTGCCAAAAATTGTGGATTTCTACTATCAAAAACGGCATTTTTTGATATTGAAAAAGAAAATGTTTGTATTTTAAAAAATTCTGCATTTTTGCCACCACAGGCGGTACGATTCAATGATAAATAAAGAAATTAGCAGCTGCTAAAAATAGTGGATTTTTACTATCAAAAACGGCATTTTTTTATATTGAAAAAGAAAATGTTTGTATTTTTAAACATTCTGCATATTTGCCACCACAAGCGGTACGATTCAATGGTAAATTTTTGATATTAAAAAAAAAATAATTTTTCAACTGCTAAAATGACAATTTCGAATGGTCAAAAATCGCACTACTATCACGAATGGCACGTTCACGAATTTTCAATTGTTGAAAATAACTATTCAGTTCTGTCAGATTTGCTCATTACTGAAACCGGCAAGTTTCAACAATAAATAGAAAATTTCGAAATGCCAAAAATGTTTAACTGTCTAAATTTGAGGCATTTTTCAATATTAAAAAGGGAAATTACCAACGGCCAAAAGTAACAATTATGAATTATCAAAAATTGTGCAATTCTACTGCCAGAAACGACATTTTTTAATAGTAAAAAGATAAATTTCTAACCGTCAAAAATGACAATTTTGAATTGTCAAAATTCTGCATTTCTGCCACCATAAACGGCACATAAAGAAATTTGCAGCAGTCAAAAATTGTGGATTTTTACTATTAAAAATGGCATTTTTTTATATTAAAAAAAAAAACAAATTAACTGCTAAAAATGATAATTTCCAATTGTCAAAAATTCTGCATTTCTGCCACTACAAACGGCACATAAAGAAATTTGCAGCGGTCAAAAATTGTGGATTTTTACTATTAAAAACGGCATTTTTTAATATTATAAAAAAAATACTGCTAAAACTGACAATTTCGATTTGTCAAAATTCTGCATTTCCGCCTGCACGATTTAACGGTAAATAAAAAAATTTGCAGGTCCCAAAAATTATGTTTTTTTTACTACGAAAGACGGCATTTTTGATATTAAAAAATGAAGTAAATTTCAATTACTAAAAATGACAATTTCTAACTGTCAAAAAAGCACTACTGTCACAAATAGCACTTAGCAGTAAAAAAGAAATTTTCAATTGCTGAAAATAACTATTCAATACTGTCAAAAATTGCTCATAACTGAAAACGGCACGTTTCAACAATAAAAAGAAAATTTTCAAATGTCAAAAATGTTAGACTGAGCATTTCTGCAATCACTGTCAGCATTTTTCAATATTAAAAAAGGGAAATTTCCAATGGTCAAAAGTAACTACAAATTGTCAAAAATTCTGCATTTCTGCCACCACAAATGGTACGATTCAACAGTAAATAAAGAAATTAATAGCATCCAAAAATTATGGATTTTTACAATAAAAAATGGCATTTTTTGATATTAAAAGAAAAAAGAAAATTTCAACTGCTGAAAATGACAACTGTCAAAAATCGCACATTTCTATCATCACAAATGATAGTTAGTAGTAAAAAGGAAATTTTCAACTGTCAAAAATAACAATTTACAATTGTCAAAAATTGTTAATTTCTACTAAAATATACAGTAGTAATACAGCGAGGTCGAATAAAAAATTAGTCAAAGCAGGTCATGAACAAAAAACCGCATATATTTTCTTAGTTCCTAAATTTGAAAATATCAATATACGCCAGCTTGACACTTGCCAATAAGTTTATGAATTTTGGCTCATGGCCACTGTATAATACGCGTCGGGTGGAACCGTGCCCGTTCGTCGTTATACGTCAACTTTTTTCGGATTCATCGAACATAACGTGGAACCCACTTTTTGTTATAATTTTTAATTTTGTGATTGTTAAAGTATACATTTACCGACTACATACAAGTTTAGTATATAAAGTATTACTTTAATTTATTAACTTCAATTTCTGGGAGGGGGCACTGCCCCCTTGCCCCCACCTGCTGACACCCATGATGCATACTACTAAAAAGGACTATAATATGAACAATATAAATGAAAAAGATGAAATAACAATCACAAACAGGGATTTACGATATTTATAACGTGTAAGCCACAAAATTTTTATTTAGAGTTGGCTGTGAGATAAGTTAGGAATGTCGCATATTAAAAATTAGCACATTTAGCCTACAGGCTAATGGAACTAATATCTTTGAAAAAAAGTTTTAGTTGGAGAAAATAAATAAAATTGTAAGATGGATTATATGCCCACCATGAAAGCCATTATTTAATAACACAAATTGTCTCGACTTGTCAGTTTAATTTTAATTTGACATTCCACGTCATAGAAGACTAGATTGTTCAGCTGAATTAAAAAAAAAATATCAGACATGACTGCCATGTTTCTCTCTCATGCATGGCCATCTCAGCAGCAAAATTCAGTGGCTCACACCTTATTTCGGATAATTTAAAATTGAAACACATAAAACCTGAATGAAATTAAAAAAAAACAAGTAAATACAACAAGGTTCAAGAAAACTTGCCGTAGAAGCGGTATACGATGGCCCCACTAAAAGTTTTGCTTTTGGCAGCCGTGAGCTAAACTGAGAACAATTTTATTGAAGTACCATTTAATCTTCTAATTGTCCAAGGCCGTTGACCGGACATCATTATCAGCAATACTTATTTTGTGAGATTAATTTAAGTGAACGTACTTTTAAGATACATTGATTTATATGAAAAGCCTACTTGTGTAAATATAGTCGGAAGTCTCCAAAGACTACGATAGTATTGTTGACCGAAAGATATAAGGCGTTTATGGACTTTTACGGTATTTAACTTTCACTAATTTTTATGAAGAGCCGACCGCAAACTCTTATCCCCAGCCCCCAATAAATGGTCCGCAACGGATCCTCCTAACGCTGTTTCAGGCCCGGTTTCGGTATTTTTTATTAAGGGGCCGTTTTAACTCCAGGTCCTGCCGCGCGCGTGAAATCCATGCACCATATAATAATAGCTAATGCGGTCCTGACCAGCCTGAGAATATTTATGGGTTCGGTTTTACGATATGATGGCCCTAAACTTATTAAGGCGATCAAACGGTAAAAGGCCTTAAACGCCTTATATCTATTGGACAACTATACCTGACTGATGACTTTCGCGAGGGTCCTCCCGCTACTGCTTAATTAAGGGGACCATTCCCTATTGACGGCATTTTTCGTGACCTGACTTTACGCGTGGATTGAAAAAAACTATTCGTCGTGGAACCATGAATTTTAAGACAGTTATAGTTATTGACTTAATTTTGCAAAATGAATTGTTTGTCGAAAGTAAAATTTTCAAGAATTTATTGTAAAAAACTAGAGAAGATTTCGGTACGAAACTTTTTTTTATGTTATTGTAGATCACACATGATTCACACATGATTTTTTTTTACATGTTAATGTTGACTTCGAAGACCTGGAGATGGCATTGACAGCGCCCCTGTCAGAAGTGATGAGTCAAACGGTGTACAGGATTGGGTCAACCCTAGTTATCTGAAATAAAATATTCAACAAGACTTTTAATTGTTGTTATGTCAGCAAGGTCCCAATCGTTCACTTTTTCAAAATTCCGAATTTTCGGTAAATGGCGGACATTTTTCCAAAAAAGTTATTTTTTTTACTGTTTTTTGTCCTTTTTGAAGCTTGAGTGGCGCACGCCTCCGCTTGCAACCCCAATGTGATCCACAAGATGTCCATTACTTTCAATATTCCCTACTGTCCTTTATTGAAAGTTATAACAGCCAAATGTGTTGTGATTTCAACCACACTCTTCACCGAATGCAAATGTTTTGGCGCGATCAACCAAATGCAACTATTCAAAGACTCATTGCTGTTTCCAGTGTGAGCTCCTAAACATAAATCTAGCAAATTATTTGACGTTAAGTGCTTATGATTTTCACAGGATTGGCAAAAATTAGATTTTACCATCGAATCGACAACTTTCCTACTAAAATCCAATAGATGATCATACTCCAAACGATGAAAAACGTATCGTCACCCAACATTGTTTCCTTGTCGATGGCTTTCAGCAAAAATGTTACCATGGCACTCTTTGCAAACAACGAATTGAAACATTGCAGTAAAAACTGAGACAAACTCTAGGATGCAGTAAATGAATTTAGGTCTAATTGGAGCTTCAAGTAGATGCCTGTTCTTGAGCTTCTGCGCTGATGTGCTGACGTACGTTTTTGTTTTTTTTTCTTCGGCAGTTTTTGGTTTCGACGGCTTATGTTTTTTAGGTCGAAACATTCGGTAATTACATTTACGTGACCCTTTACGACCCATTTCACAATAAAAACTCACAAACAAGCATGGACACGCTGGCGCGACCCAGGACCATCGGCCACGCGCCGTCATGTTTAACTAGCTATAATAATAATAATAATAATAATACGTTTATTCTCCCAACAGACATAACATCCAATTACAGGGAAAGTTACATAAAATAAACAAAATATAAATACAAAAAAAAAACAAATATACATATATAAATACATATTCACATATATAGACAAATAAATTAATAAATTCTGACAGATATTGCAGATTATAACAGGTAATATAATTGAAAATTAAATATACACATAAATCTGATTGAACATGGAGGCTACTTAACATTTTACCATAGTTGTGACATATTTCGCAACAATTCTGCTCTTGACTCTATAAAAATGTCAATAGTGTAATGAATACTATTGAAGAGCCTAACCATAGTGTTCATTGGCGAGTTATAATGCGCGAGTGTGCTGGCATGAGTTATTTGAAATAGTTGACAGTAACGACTACTTACTCTAGGTATGTGAAAATTCAGCATAGACACAAGGTTTGGATCATCTATAAAATAATTTATTAGGTCATGTAAAAATAATATCATTGAGTTGTTACGCCTATGCTGCAATGAATTTATATCAAACATAACTAAAAGTTCTTGATATGTTATATTTATCGGTGGATATTCCCGATGCATTTTAAAGAATAGCATTTTTAAGAACTTTTTCTGTATTTTCTCAATCGCATTTATGTGAACATAATAATGCGGGGCCCAGATAATACAAGCAAATTCCAGATTTGATCGAACATATGCAAAGTACAATTTTTTCATTACTTGTATATTTATAAAATCTTTGCACGTACGGTTAATAAATCCTAACATTTTAATACCTTTACTGCAAATATTATTAATGTGCTCACGAAAGGTGAGTAGATGATATTAGCGGGTTCTGGGACAGGAAGTAATCCCGGAAGTAATCCCGGAAAACCGGAAGTAAAATCTGGGGGAATTTAGTGGCGGGAAAATCAAATCTGGGGGATTCTGGTGGGGATAAATTCAAATTTGGGGGAATTTGGGGGCGGGAAAATTAAATCTGGGGGAATCGGTTGGGGATAAATTCAAATCTGGGGGATTTTGGGGGCGGGAAATTCAAATTTGGGTAATTTTGAACTCAAAATGGCCGGCAACTGTCTAAATCTGGGGGAATTTAGTGGAGGGAAATTTAAATCTGGGGAATTAAAATGGCAACAGGGGAGCTTTAAGTTCTACAGTGTTGCCGAAAAGGCATCTGATTTCCGGGATGTGCATCCGGTTTCACTAGAAAACGGCAACGTCGCAGAGCTTTAAGTTCAATTAAGTAGCGGGAAATTCAAACCCCAAGTTTTACCGGTGTACCAACTAACATCCAAAGTTCTACAGTGCTGCCAAAGAGTCATCTGATTTCCGGGAGTTGCTTCTAGTTTCATCCTAAAATGACAACGCTGCTATGCTTTAAGTTCAACTAAGTGGAGGCAAATTTGAAAATGTTTGATGAAATGGTGATAAAAATTAATTTGGTACGTAAATTAGGGGTATGCTTAGAAAACAAAAGTGTTTATTTCTTTTGGCCAGGTGTTGATTTCTTTTGGCCAGAGCGAGTCTCGTTTTTTGATGACTAATGCAATTCTTGGGATCCGCATGATGCATGGTTGTGCAATAATGAAACGGGAATGGAAACATTGAAATTATGTAAATAATATTTGTGTCTATGTGTGTGTGTAGAAGTCTTCAAGGTTAAGAGAATTTGAATACCACAGAATATAACGAGTACTTATTATGAATTCATCTTTATTGATGTAATCAACTTGTAACGCGATGCATGATCTTAGAAGTGTGATTAATAATCGCAAGTTTTTGCGTAAGAAACAAAGTATTATTTCGGTGAAAATTGTCAAATTAGAAAAGACAATCGAAAAACTGCGGAGAGACCTAGAATTGCGAAAAATTATAAACAACGAGTTGGCGACACGATTGAAAAAATTAAAAATCTAAACGAATATTTTTTTTTCGTATGTGCTAATTTGTGTGTAAAAGTGCTCGAGGTTGCAATCGAAATCGTTAATTTGTGATACAGACCGGTCGTTGTGGTCAAGAAAACGGTTGTCACGAAGCAAGTATGAACAAGATTTCATCAGTTTGAGTCTAGAAACGGTCAGAGAATGTCGTCTAGTTCGGTAGTGATTGCCGAGTTTCTAACAAGAAAAGAGTCAAATTTGGCTGAAGATGAAGGTGAGAAAATTGTAATGGATTATTGATAAATTATTACCTTCAATTACGTTTCCAGAATATGAAGAAGGATACGATGGTGGTCGATGTCCAGTTTGTCTCACAAACGTTGTAAAGTATGTAATTAATTGCGGACATATGTTTTGTTCAGCTTGTGCGACGAAATTAGCTGATTGTGCTGTGTGTCGAATGAAGAAATATTTTCTGCAACGAGTGTTTTTACCTACATATAAACGACAAGATGAGTTTAATTCATCGAAGAAAAGAAAATTAGATGAGGAAACAAAAGTTTTCACAACAGTAACCCCCGTTAGGTATCTACCCCGACAACTATTCGCAACAGAAGAAGAAGAAGAAGATTCATGGGATAGCTCATATTCACCACCACCTGCTATAACACCCCTGCAAAGTCCTACACCTGAGCCTCCAATCCTAAACAGTGATTCAGTATTTATTGACGAAGATTCAGAGGAAGCAATTTTTTCCACACAAGATATTATAGACAGGATGTACAATTAAAGTGTGATGGTAAGTTTTTACTTATAATGCGCAGAATCTAATCAAAACCGAGGATATACTTAAGATTGCTCTGAGAGAGTAATCATTCAAGTTGAAACAGTCAACTAATCAAGATGTCTTTCTCTACAGTTGAAAGTGCTGCAATGGTCGATCCGCTAGAAAATGAAGTTAAGAAGGAGTCGACACTTTTGGGTCAATCTACCTATCCTCTCAATAAGTCGGGATCAAAGAGCGTGTCCATCGGTATCAGCCCAGCGGTAGGATTCACACCAATCGTGAAAATCTGGGGAGCCCATTCCTGCATCTTCTTCAGCGAGGAGGAATGGAACCAGTTTTCTGCAATCAACATCTCAGAGATGCAGCAGACCATCACCATCGGCGATCACAAGATCACCAAGAACGAGTATCGCGATATAATGGCCGTTTGGATTGAACAACGCGGCTTAAGTGTTGTAGTGTCGGAAGAAACACTTGGAAATTTATTCGATTTGAGAAAAGTTATTAATTACAAGTTGAATGTATTAAAAGCGTTGGAATTTAATATGTATTACAACATGATATTATCCTCTTGTTTAAAATTGGATGGTGATTTATATAACAATGTATCAACTCTAATTTCATCACACGTAAATTCGCAAAATGCTTATTTAATGTTGGAATGTATTCATATTCATTATAATAAAATGTGTCTCGATTTTGAAATAAATAAAATATTTCAATAAAAAGTATGATTTTAAAACTTATCTAATATGTTTAATTACACATCAAACCTCTTACTATTAAGTTCAGTGAAATTATAAGTGTTTATCAGTAGTAATCATACCTTGACAGAGTTAGAATGGAAAACAAAGTAGATGAGGCTATTGAAGCTTTTTATGAAAAGCGTTTAACAGAGAATCAAGTAAAATATTTACCCATTCATTATTTAAATAAGGTCGAAGGAGTTCAACTGTTAGAAATTTGGGGGGCGCTACCATCAGAATATAAACAGCAAGCAGAAGAGAGACTTCCCTGCCACAAGCATTTTAGTACAGGTGAACATCAGGTCGATGGTCCACCACCACCAAAGATCCGCTGTCTGGAGTGCATATATAAGATAAATCTCGCAACTTGTAACCACTCAAAATGAAGCTTCCAATTCAAGAAGAGAATGGAAGGAATTTTACTCATCCGATGATGTTGGATGATTTCGAGCAAATTTCTCTCAGCATGTGGATATCATTTTGGGCAATAGCAACAGTTATATTATTTATTATTATAAGTACAATATGTTTTATATGTAGAGGTTATAAAAAATAAAAAAAATGTATTAATGAAAAAAATGTTTTTATTTCAATATTATACAATATTAGATTTATTTATCCAGCTATTATGGGACTTGTCCAATCCTAACCACTTAACGTAGATCTTGCCGCCTTTCCTCCGTAAAACTTTTTCCACCAAATACACGTCCAAATGTTTCACCTTTTGAAGTTCTTCGCCGTAAAATGCTCCAGTAATTGGTGCATCTTGCATATCTTGAAGCAGGTAAGTTGTGGGATTCGATATTTTAACTTTCATAATTTTAAACAATTCAGTAGACCAGTTTGGTGTGTACCCCTTATCGAAAAGTGCTTTTTGCTTACTTATCCTAACCACGTCACCCACTCGAAATTTTACAAGTCCAGCGATTTTAATATGTGAATAAACCGAATTTAATAACTGTTTCTCCTTATCTTTAGTGACGTCAGAGGGACGCATTCCTATCGTGCCATGTTTACGATTGTTGTAATCATCCGTGATCTGATCCAGAATACTTAGCCAGCGGTATTTTCCATTCAGACTAAAGGCGCGATAAAGTTTCTCTTTAATAGTTCTAATTACACGCTCAGCCATCGAGGCTTTCATAATCGTGTAAGTGGAATAATGATTAATTCCATGTTTTTTCATTAAAGTCTGGAACTGACTGTTATAAAATTCTTTCCCTTGATCAGTTTGTAAATTTGTAGGCATTCGACCATCCTTCAAAAGTATACTTTTAAATGCTGATGTAACATTTATCCCAGATTTATCTTTTAGCGGCACAGTCCACAGATACTTTGAAAAACAATCAATCACCACGAGAATAAATTTATGACCTTTATTTTCTCTTGCATAAAGTCCAAATTCAGCTAAATCAGCTTGCCACAAATCATCCAATCCTTTAATAATTGTACGGCGACGTGGAAATTTTACTCTAGCAGGTCTATGAAGTTCTTTAACAATATCGCCTTTAATTTTACTCATTGAGAACCTCCTCTAGGTTTCGAAACGTTTTTAGAAATGATGTTTAAGTTCAGAACAACATCTTTTATTGCCTTTTCATAAATTTGTAAACGCTCCAAAATGTCTTTATGAGTGACATCATTTTTAATCTTAATTTCTTCTACCTGTTTTAAAACGTGGTTAATATGCAATTTTATGGCTTCCTCCAAATGAAATGTAGCGGCATCAATTTTCTTATTGTGCCCCTCACTCAGTTTTTTTGCATCATTTTTAATATTAGATGTAATCCCCTTTAAATCTTTAATGTCACTCGAGGTAGCTTGTAATATTTTTTGTATTGGATTCACTTTTCCATTTATCGCTTTTTCTAGAGAAGTTTTCGCAGCCGTAATTTTTTTATCAAAACCATCTAAAACACTCTTTTTAATATTATCCACGTATAATTTTGTAGCAAGATCGTCCGGATCTTGAGGATCTAATGCGCGTTTTAAACGTCTTCTCTCCAAATCAAAATGCCCATCAGATGTTATCACAAATCCCGGACCGGGTGGGCCACGAGCACCAGCTAAAGATTTGCTAGAGTGTCGTCCGAACTTGTCAACGCTCATCGTATAGGTTCAGGATGACGTCAGAGCTGGTTGACGACAACTGTACGAGTAATATATAAGCATTATGTTAATAGATTATATTAGCTTCACGTAACTCCTCCTCGATTGAAGCAATTTCATTGTTGTGAGAAGTATTTCCCGCACGTTGCGAAGCATGCAACAACCATAAGCGGTCAACCAATTCATTGGGATCATCCCAATATGTGTAACGGTGGGGCTTTTCATCTACGACCATTTTTGAATCAAATCCTTGACCCTGAGCGGAATTCTTACGATTCGTTGGACGGGGAATCGATGATTTGTTTACCGGCGTTGGATATTTATCCAGCAGAGGCTTTATGATTGTTCTGTATTTGTGAGATGGGTTGCCTCGTATCTGTTTCGAGGGGTCACAATCGCGGTGTAACGTATTTGTTCTCTTCAGAATATCAATGTAATTTCTCTCATCTTCAGTATGGAAAGCCGTAGGTTCCTTTCTAAAGAGTAATTCGTATAAACCCACTGTACCCTTATAACGCACATTATTAACAATTAAATCATTTCCATCTAGATCAATGTCTGTTTTTCCGATTCGAAACTTATCATTTTCAGGATTGAAAGTTACACCAAAGACAGCATCAAAATCATCACCTCCAGCGTGTACTAATTCTTCAATATATTGTCTGGGTAGAGGTGCAAATTTATCTAAATACTTAGCTATTTCTTCAGAAGGAGGCTCTTCTGCGGAGGTAATATCTCTAAGTGATGAAGACTCATTTGGATCTCGCTCAAAAACTTCTTCATCTCCCAAAAACTCCAACCGTCTCGGAATGTGTGCCTCCCAAAAATTTCCGCTAGCGGGCGACGTATTAGGTGTAGAGGATTCCAACCGTCTCGGAATTTGTACCATCCTAAAATTCCCCCTAGCGGGTGACGGATTAGGCGTAGAGGCGGGCATTAATTCAGGCTTCATCAATGATAAATTCACCTCTTCTTGAGTTTTTATGATTGATTTTAAAGGCTCTGTGATTGGTTTGTACAATTTTTCTAACCGCTCATCATTTTCATTACGATTTAATTTCAGAGCTAATGCCTTATTTCTAATAGCCTTTTGAACTGCTATTATTTTTCTTTTAACATCAGTCATTTCACAGAAACAGGTAGCTGTTATTTCAAATCAGGTAGCTGTTATTTAAAAACAGGTAGCCGTTATTTCAAATCAGGTAGCTATTATTCCAAAACAGGTAGCTGTTATTCAGAAACAGGTAGCTGTTATTCAAAATCAGGTAGCTATTATTAAAAGACAGGTAGTTACAAGAAGTGTGTAGCTTTGTACAGCTGTTTTAATACTGTAGCGAAACTATGATTACTTCAGTATTATGTACTGGTCAAGACCTTTCCTATATCTACCTTCGTCCGAGTTTTTATCGATAGTAATGAAACCAAATTTTTCTTTCCAGCACTCTACACATAAAGACTTAAATTTCTCAAATGTCATATCACTGCTCACGTGATCAGTGTACACATGTTTCAAGTTGAGGTCGTCTTGTTTGAATAATATAATAAAATTAGCATTATCCCGTATCAAATGTTTAGGAATTCTAGTATAGGTCTGACAAAGGTAAAACGAATCAACGTCTTTATGTCGCCCCATACTGAAAAATTCTCTAATTTTATCCTGTTTGTCACACGCTACATCGTCAAATATGAAAACGGAATTTTCTTTTGCCTCCTCAGGACTTATAATTTCAGCATTCTCTTTATATGGAAAATACTCAATTTCGGGGATAGCATCCAACGTCTTTTGCAAAAATGTATATTTTGGCTGATAAAGTGACTTAGAGTAAATGTACACGTTTTCAAATCTCAAACCATTTTCATTGAACAGGAGTGATAGCATTACATTCGATTTACCGCAATTAGATGGACCGCATATCACCGCTCTAATTGAATTAGGTAGTAGATCACCATGTCTTCGCATTTGATTTTTAAACCCCTCACCTACCCACTTATCTAAATTTGAAATAGGAAGAGATTGTTTCTGTTTGATAACCTTCATGGCACTAATAGCAATTTCATCTGTATGGGGGTATATATAACATTGTAGCAGTGATTGTCTCCTAAATGATAACTTACAGTGGTGAAGGTATCATTAATTCATTAATCAACAAGCTCCCGCTCGAAGTACATGTACCGGGGTATCAGTACTGCGGTCCAGGAACCAAGTTACAAAAACGTCTAAAAAGAGGCGACCCTGGTGTTAACCCACTGGATGCTGCCTGTAAACAGCACGATATTGCTTACTCGCAGAACAAAGACCTAAACGAAAGACACAAAGCCGATAAAGAATTAGAGGAGGCTGCTTGGGCTAGAGTCAAGGCTAAGGACTCTAACTTTGGTGAGAAAGCGGCAGCGTGGGCTGTTACTAACGTGATGAAGATCAAGAGAAAAACTGGAATGGGTATCAAGAAAATTCCTTTGAGGAGTGGTGTAGTCATGAAGGCTCGAAAAGCTATCAAAAGATTTAAACGAAAAATTAATAAACCTGGAGGTGTTAAAGCAAGTAGTAAGATTGCATTATCTGCAGCAAAGATTGCTATACGAGAGGTTGGCGGTAAGAAAAAAATTAGAGCTCCTAGAGTTATACCGATTCCAAAACAGGGTGGAATTCTACCACTAATTCCAATTTTTGCCGGATTGAGCGCCCTCGGAACCTTGGCTGGGGGTGCTGCTGGTATTGCTAAAGCCGTGAATAGTGCTAAAGATGCGCGATCAAAACTTGCGGAAGCTGAAAGGCACAATAAAACGATGGAAGCTATTGCTCTTGGTAAACCGGGGAAAGGATTATTTTTAAAACCATATCGCAAAGGTATGGGCCTCTTTATCAAACAACACAAGTCAAAAAACTGTTAAAATCGCTACCCAACCGCGCCCTAACCGATGTTGATTTGCTAAATGGGGCTAGAAACGTTAAACATTTTAGAGGAGTGTTTATGCGTGATGCGCTACCATCAAAACCACATTATAGAGAAGCAGGTATTATTAATTTGGATTCCAAGAATGGATTAGGAACGCATTGGGTGGCTTATAAAAAGGCTGGAGATACTGTTCGTTACTTTGATAGTTTCGGAAATTTATCACCACCTCTAGAATTGATTAAATATTTTAATAATTGTCATATAAAATATAATCATGATCAATATCAGAACTTTAGTTCTTACAACTGTGGACATTTGTGCTTAGAATTTTTGTATAAATAAAGATGATATAGTAAAGATGTTTTAGTCATGTCTCAAACTTTCACTCTGCAAGGTGTAAGTAGTGTGCTCTCCGTAAGCTATTATCCACCAATTGAACTTGATCCGAGTCGTCCATATTGTTTAGGATTAATAGGATTTCATACATATAATTCAATTCCGAATATTGAAGAGGACCGGAACAATAAATTTATTTATGGGAAAAATCAAATAATCTCAATTCCAACGGGATCGCACGAAATTAATGACATTGAATCATATTTACAACGTCAGCTGTTGATAAGCGAAGCGGCACAAACTGAAGCTGATAAAGTGTTATCACTTAAACCTAATAATAATACTCTAAAGAGTGAAATTAAAAGTAAATACGATATTGATTTTTCGTCGCATAAAGGCACTATTGGAAAATTATTAGGATTTTCCGGAAATAAAATTCTAAAAGCGGGGACACTGCATACATCTGATTTACCCGTGCAAATAATTAAAGTTAACAGTATAAGAATCGAGTGCAATATTACTAGCGGTGCTTATTACGACAGTAACTTGTCCCACACCTTGTTCGAGTTTAGTCCATCTGTTGATCCAGGTTTTGCTATAAATATAGAGCCGAAAAATATTTTATATTTACCTGTAAAAACTCGAGATAGAATTGATAATATAACGTTGAGAATTGTTGATCAAGAAGGCGAGTTTGTAAATTTTAGAGGAGAACATATTTTGGTTAGACTCGAATTAAAGACATTGTGATGGGTATTGTTTTTGATAAAAAGGAGGGTGCACACCTAAAGACTATCACTTTGAGTTCATCACCCAAAGAAGTGACACGTATCAGTCTCGCTAAATTAATTTCTCTCGGTTATAAAATCAAATATAATGGATAAAATTGGGGTATTCGATAAAATTCACTACGACGAGAGTATTGCCAAATATCAATATCACACATATCAACCTAGAGCTACAAACTTTGGAAACAGCGATGAGATAAGGATAACAATACACAATCAAGATATTTATACCTGTCCAGCAGACAGCTACATTTACTTGAGCGGGGAAGTTGAATACAATTTATCTGCGGGTAAAAAATTTGAATTAGTTACAAATGCGTTCGCTTTCCTGTTTGAGGAAATTAGATATGAACTAAACGGTATTGAAGTCGATCGAACCAGGGATTTGGGAATTACTAGTACTCTAAAAGGATATGTTTCATATGATGATTCAGAAGACATGAAAGTGCTCGGTATTTCTGGATGGGCTAAGACTGGTCACATAAAAACATTTTTTCCAAACAAGAAATTTTATGCGCAAATACCTTTAAAGTGTTTAATGGGATTTGCTGAGGATTACCAAAAATTAATAATCAATGTAAAACAGGAATTGGTTTTATTGCGATCCTCCAGTGATGTGAATTGTTTCAAATGTGATGATGATGATGCGGTTGTTGCCCAAATTAAATTTAAACTTAATAAAATTGAATGGCGTGTACCACACATTCAACTGAATGATGAATTAAAATTGCAAATGTTTGAGCAAATTAAAAACGATCCAAATATATTAATTCCATTTCGAAAATGGGAATTGCATGAACTACCAACCATGAAAAAATCTAGAGATGATATATGGGCCGTAAAAACCTCAAGCAGTTTGGAGAAGCCCCGATACATAATTATCGCTTTCCAAGAAAATAAAAAGGGTGTGGGTAGTGCTGATGCTTCAATGTTTGATAACAGCAATATAAGAAACATACGAATTTACCTGAACTCAGAATCTTATCCATATGATCACTTAAATTTGGATTTTGGAAATGATGATTACTTAACTGTATACAACATGTATTGCCAATTTCAGCAGAGTTATTACAATCATACAAATAGACCGCATTTCTCATTTACGAATTTTAAAGATTATGCATTATTCGTATTTGATGTATCCAAACAAAACGAAAGCGTAAAGTCATCAACGGTGGACTTGCGCATTGAGATGGAAGCTATTGAACCATTTAAAGACAACACTCGTGCTTATTGTCTCATTCTAAGCGATTCCATTGTTGAATACACACCGTTATCTGGCATAGTTAGAAAAATAATTTAAGATGTTTAAAAAAGTGTGCTTCGATTTGGTCCCTGTCATTTTTACCTATGTGGTGGAAGAAGATGATAATGCCATAAACTGGATGCAGGTGGCAATAGACAGACTTCGATTTAATAAGAGGGTTCAAGAAATGGAAAAAACTTTGGAACCTGTTCTCTTGAAACGCATTACGTCACCTCCTCCGCCGAAAATATTATTTATTGACATCCAGGGATTCAACACACCCGACTTTACTCCGAAGGAACTTGCCGCTACATACGATGGAGAAAAATTACTTGCATATATATTCAAGCCACCAACACCGTTTTGCCGTCTAAATGAAGAACTCAAGAAACAAGTTAGGTGGTTGGAAAACAATTACCACGGAATCCCCTACAGCAGTGGTGAAAGTGATTTAAGTGAATTACCGAAACTGTTTAAAAAATTGTCAGCGGATATTGTGTACGTGAAAGGTAGCCAAAAATGTACTTACCTGGAACAGTTTTATGATGTTGTTATTAATTTAGAATATGATGATAATTGTCCTAATTTAAAAAAATCTATTTATTGTTGTCAATCACATAGGAATAACTTAAGTGTTTGTAGTATTGTTAACGTGCAAAAAATATTAAAATATGTAAAGGAAAATACTGGTTAAGGAAATAATAAATCGCTTTTTCAATTTTAACATGTGTGTTTTTTATTTAAACTTAATGTGTATAATATTTAACACTCCAGTGACAATACACATTACCCATAATATAAACAATATAAACGCTGTAGATAAAATAAAACAGGTGAAATTCATCTGTAAAAATTGTTATCATCAGTTAAATAATTAAATATATAATCATATGTTTACCGTTAAATTGAAATACATATAATAATGATAACAACTAGTAATACAATTATTCTTTCCATGTTGCTTGAATGTATGATAAACTTGTATTGAGGCAAATTATAATTTACAAATCTATTTATCCTAAGCTAACAAATATAATCCTATTATAAACTAAGCCATTGTATAATCCTATTCTAAACTAAGTCATTATATAATTCTATTGATTAAAAAAATATATCCCAATATAAACGAAAACACACAAATATATAGCGAAGCATATGAAACATGACAGATTTAAAGTAGCTACCTTTTAAAATGAATAACATCCCCAAATCTGGATTATTAGACAATATCTTTATGTCCCCAGGCTAGAGTTTGAACCCCGTCGGCGCATATGTTCCGTTTGTCATCATGAGGCGATAAGGCTAATTTATTTTGTGTGATGGAAAAAATTGTATGTTTAATAGATCTGAATAAATTTTGTTTTCTAAATGAAAGTTCATTTTTAAACAAACAATTTTTATAATCACTTAAATCTAAATCTTGCACGACAACACATTTCTTGACACCTTTAGCCTTTTTAATAAGTTGCTCGGGGGTTTCTACAGCATACATTTTAGCCCTCAACCCAACAAATTCAGTTAGCAATTTTCCCCCGAGCTCATCTTTAAAAAGCCCCAACACGGCTTTGTTTTGTAATGGGATGCCATACTTATTGTCTATGTCAAAATTACTCGTATCAAATTTATCCAAGTCCTGTTTCATGTCATCGTATAAGTCGTCCGTCGTAACACGCAATATAAGACTGTCCGTGTCCATGTAGCAAAGATTCACACCTTTGCCATACTTTGGTTTTAAATTTTCATAATAAAAATTATACATTAACAATTTTGACAAGTCCAAAACGCTAAAACCGACATAAATTGGTTTATTGTAAATTACTTTTAATCGATCAAGTTGGATTGCCACTAAATTTTCACTAAATATGGAACAACAATTGAAATTTAATTTTGCTATTAAGCTTTCCACGCCGCGGCGTTTACCAATATCCTCCCAATGATTCACTAATTTCACGTCTACACGCTTATCCACGTTTTCCATCGTCTTGCCGAAAACAGAATTGTTCATCAATTTGAAAAAATCTTTCTCGAAATCGTTAGCAGCCAATTGTCGCATGCTAGTATTCAAATCGATATACTTTTTCAGCCAATCCGATTGTTTAAAAGAAATAACTCGGTTAATTTTAGATAATTTCAAACCGTTTGATAGCGCCTGTTTCAAGTTACGGTAATGAATGATATATTTCGATTTATTATTTAAATTTGGAATTAATTTAGTGTTGTTAAATTTAGAGCCAGGCGGTACCATATTTTCAACTAGAAAAGGTAGATCATTGTGTAGATCGTGAAGGTTTTGAGGATACTCAATATCCACCTCAAGGAAGTAACCTATTGGAGAATTATCGGGGATGTTTTCAACATGAAAATTTTGAATTTGGTCCGCGCTTAACCATTCAAAGCCGCCGTATGGTAAACATTCAGACATTGCCCATCCATACAAATTATTAGCGTCCCAGTATGTCATATAAGTCGATGGTTTTGTCCTGTCATAGTCCTGCATATATTTATTATTCGCTCGGGCGTGGCGTAAAGAGCACTGACTTATACCGCCACGAATGCCCTTGCGAACAAAATGGTGCATGTCGATGTCCGTCAATAATTCCAATTTAATATCTGTCAATTTCAACATAGCATCCCACGACAAACCAGGAGCCGTGTAATAATGAGCCGGATCCAAGTTATACGCCTTTAAACAAACATCACGGAAATTTTCAAAAATATCAGCCAAAAGTAAAACGTCGGTCTTCAAATATAAGTCGGAGTATTCGCGCAAATTTCGACAATTGAAATGCTGCCAAACGTTTTGCGCATGTTCATATTCCTTAGCAGTGATGTCGGTATTTGCCAGGGAATTAAAAAAGAATTTTTGCGGCGGTAATTTTGTTTCCTCCAATTTCGACAACGAATCCATGTACTGATAAGGAAATACACCTTTTTTCGTTACCAGATCAAATTGATTATCAATAGGAAAATGTTTTCTAACATTAATCAATTGATCTGGTTTTAAATTCTTTGCTAATTTTTCAAGCGACGATGACATGAATCGAATTGAATCCAAAAATCTTAGTTTTAAATAAATATTGCGATCGGTTCCTCTCTTATCAGTATATTGATCCACTTTAATCGATTTTGAGAAAGAGATGTACTTCTCTTTATTTTGAGGAATTACATCAATTTTCTCATTGTCTAGACCAAATTCTTTAATAAACAAATGAGCGTCGTAGCCGGATAAATTGTGAAAAAATATTGGTAAGAATTTTGGAATTTTGTAGTTTAAATTACATTTGGAGTGAGCGGCTCCAACAAATTTTCCAGAAAGGTGACAATGGTCGGCTACTTTGTCACCTGCATCTAAATTTTTTTCACAAATATGACACTCGGTCGCGGAATCAAATAAATACTGCTCACCTGGACTTAATTTTGACATTGGAATAATCGGTTTTAAATAATTTTCGTAAATAAATTTCGCGTCCGCGGTTAATTTTTCCATAAAAATTTTTGGGCAGTCTAAACCCGTGTAAGTAACAAATTTATCTAAATTTTGATTAAACGAGCATTTAATATAATACGCGAAACTGTAAGGAGTGTGAACATGAGTTGAATTAGTGTACGATAAATTTGGATTCGGCTCACATGTTTCAATAGGGGTTAATAAAGATTCAAAATCTGCATAAACGGTGAATGCTACCCGCATTTTCGAATTAAAATTTGTAAATTGCGACAAATTGCCAGGTACCATGTCACCATTTTTATTTTTGATTAAATCCGTAGTGGGCATGACTGTACAAATTTTGTTACAGTCATGCTCACTGTGGGCTAAGAGTGCCACCTCGCTGGGGAAAAAGGTCAAGCAGCCATCACACAAATACATCTTGCTTTTATGTGATGACACTTGGGCTGCTACTAGTCTGGATAAGTGTTTTATCCAGACATAGTGACTTTTTTCCCCATCCTCGATGTACAGAAGATTAATGTGTGTGTCGCGTTTGGATTTTGAAAAATAAATCGGTCCTACCACATCATGACGATTATTCGCGGTGTTAAACTCTAACCCGTAAACATTTATCGACATGTTATTCAATAACTCAAATTTGGGGATGTTATTAATTTCAAAAGGAAACTCCATACCTGTCAAGTTCAACACCTCCCTATAATGGGGGTACGACGTCGCGCGTTGTGGGGCGTTTCCGTGATCCACAGGGTGAAGAGCCGCCGTCACTGCCCAGGCGAAGCAGGCCTCATCCTTATTCTGCACGTTGATGCAGGCTTTTTTCTTCTTAATCTCCTGGGGCAGCTCGATGTACGACGATCCGCGGATAGGGGTGTATTTATTAAGGTTCACTTCCAAATGTGAAACTTGTAGGAGAGCCCATCCGCTGTCTCGTTCCTGTGAACAAAAGCGACACATATTACTATTTGGAATTTTTAATAGGTCAGTTACTTACTTGAAACTCTTCACTCTTTGTTTTCACGGTGCTACACAATTGTCCATAAACCTCCCTCAATTCAGTAGCTGGTGTTATCACTTGAAACTTAGCGTTAAATGATTTCAATTCGGTTTGCGCCCCCTCATCTCCAGGCTTAGTGTACAAACCGAATAATTCAATGTTTACTTTCGCCGTAATATGTCCCTGACGTTCCACCAAACGGATGAACTTTTCCTCACTACTCTCGAGGAACGTTGGGATATCCGTATGGTCCTGAGGCGATGGAATCCGGTAACTGGCCATTCGGTTCCTGAAGGCTGATGCTATCCTCATGATACCCTTATCCTCATACGTTGCAATTATCTGGAGGTGCCTCTGAGACCTCACGTGTCCTGCAAAAAGTTGAGGCGTTGCAAATTCCTCCTGACACGCGTTGCACTTGAGGATAGGTTGGCTCATCTTAACCTTCTTCGCCGGGATCACGGTTGGAGAAGTGCTGGCTGCACGCTTGAGTAAAGGAATGGGTGGTACCGCTCTTGAACTTCCAGAAAATCCATTTAACGCTTGATTAGATGGAGCTTGAGGGTGATATTTCTTCATGTGCTTTGTTCTGTTATGACGCAGGGTGAAACTTGAACAACAAATCTCACAGGGGAACATGGTTGTTTATTTTTCGATGACTTTGAATAAACTGATTCATCTTTATCGCGGAGCTCGAATTTTATAATAAATTGCATTGGGTACATTACATATTCGATATTAATAGTCGATGACTTATTTGCGGTTGCGCTCACCTTCACACTTGGAATGTAAATTTAAATAATACGGAATTGCTAGCTGTGGTATTCAAATTCTCTTAACCTTGAAGACTTCTACACACACACATAGACACAAATATTATTTACATAATTTCAATGTTTCCATTCCCGTTTCATTATTGCACAACCATGCATCATGCGGATCCCAAGAATTGCATTAGTCATCAAAAAACGAGACTCGCTCTGGCCAAAAGAAATCAACACCTGGCCAAAAGAAATAAACACTTTTGTTTTCTAAGCATACCCCTAATTTACGTACCAAATTAATTTTTATCACCATTTCATCAAACATTTTCAAATTTGCCTCCACTTAGTTGAACTTAAAGCATAGCAGCGTTGTCATTTTAGGATGAAACTAGAAGCAACTCCCGGAAATCAGATGACTCTTTGGCAGCACTGTAGAACTTTGGATGTTAGTTGGTACACCGGTAAAACTTGGGGTTTGAATTTCCCGCTACTTAATTGAACTTAAAGCTCTGCGACGTTGCCGTTTTCTAGTGAAACCGGATGCACATCCCGGAAATCAGATGCCTTTTCGGCAACACTGTAGAACTTAAAGCTCCCCTGTTGCCATTTTAATTCCCCAGATTTAAATTTCCCTCCACTAAATTCCCCCAGATTTAGACAGTTGCCGGCCATTTTGAGTTCAAAATTACCCAAATTTGAATTTCCCGCCCCCAAAATCCCCCCCATTTGAATTTATCCCCAACCGATTCCCCCAGATTTAATTTTCCCGCCCCCAAATTCCCCCAAATTTGAATTTATCCCCACCAGAATCCCCCAGATTTGATTTTCCCGCCACTAAATTCCCCCAGATTTTACTTCCGGTTTTCCGGGATTACTTCCGGGATTACTTCCTGTCCCAGAACCCGCTAATATCATCTACTAAGGTGAGTTGAGTATCATACAGAACTCCTAAGTCACGAACATTATCAACTCGTTGAAACTGTATAGCATCTAGGGCATAATCATACATAATAACCTCTTTCTTTCGGGCAAATGAAAGACATTTACATTTATTTAGATTTAAGAATAGACCATTAACCTTACACCACTGCTTTACGCGAACAATATCTTTTTGCAATTCAAAACAATCATTGATGGATTTAATAGTACTGTAGATCTTCATATCATCAGCATACAGAAGTACATTTGACTGAAGATTGTCCACAATATCATTGATGAAAATTGTAAAAAGCAGTGGCCCACGGTTTGATCCTTGAGGAACACCACTAGTTGAAACGTATTTATATGAATTATGCCCTGAATAATGCACATACTGCTACCTATTGAAAAGGTATGAACACATTAATAAGACAGTACCATTAGTGAAGCCATAATAACTTAATTTTTGTGCAATAATTTGATGGTCAATCGTATCAAATGCCTTTTGGAAATCTGTGTAAATGGTATCCACTTGTTTACGGTCATCAAGGTTTTGCGAAACATATTCAGTAAAGTTCATCAAATTTGATACAATTGACCTCTTTTTTACAAAACCATGTTGTCGCGTTGTAATGAACGGGCATACATGATTATACATTATTTTGCAAATTATCATTTCAAATAACTTTGCGAAGTTATTAATAACTGTTATTGGTCTATAGTCTAAAATATTAGATTTATTGGATTTATCACCGCTTTTAAAAATAGGCGAAACCCTACCCATTTTCCAAATGTCTGGAATTATACTAGTTGCAATAATTAAATTGAAGATGTGGTTAAGAGGTTCAATAAAAGATTGTATACAATCTTTAACTATATACGCTGGAATACCATCAGGTCCCATAGTGCTATTGCCCTTTAACTCATGTGCAGCAAGTGAAATATCATTTTCAGTAATTTGGCCAATGTTACACACAGGAAAATTGGATGAAGAAATTTGCACAGTACTCGTTGCATTAGATTTAGTGTAAACACTGCTAAAGTAAGTAGCAAAACAGTCAACAATTTTTTTAGGATCGGTTATATCAACCCCTTCATATATCATACTGCCTGGAATTCTACTAGTATTCTTTTTTGTGTTAATACAAGAAAACAATTTTTTCGGTTCCCGTAAAATATTTTGTTCCATTCGTTCAATGTAAGATTTGTGATCACTTTTTATTAAGTTATGGATTTCTGTTCGCAATCGGCCTATTTTAAATTTTAAATAATTAAATTTCTACCTTTTATACATTTTAAGAGAACGTTCTTTATTTTTTATTAATTTCTTTAATGTAAGGCTGAACCAGGGAGGAAATTTATTTTGAACTATATTGATTCGTAACGGCACACAATTATTTAATACCTTATTAAACAATTCATAAAAAATAGTGCATGCTTCCACTGGATCACTTAAACTCAAAACTGTGTTCCAATTTATTAGAGAAATCTCGTTATATAATATTCTAAGGTCTGCTCTTGAAAAATCATATGATAAACATGTTGAATTTGGTTTAAATTTAGTATTGGCATCAATAATGAGTTTCAATTCACAGTGTAATGAAGGATGATGAGGATCTTCTTTTACTAAACCTAAAATCTGTTGAATATCACAATTCACTTTAGGAGATGAAATTATAAGATCTAATATTCTTGAATTCTTATTTAACAAGGTGTTATATTGCTGTAAGTTATTAAATTGTAAAAAGTTATTATACGTCACTAATTGTTGATTGCATCCCACGCTACATGTATTATATGAGTGCAGAGTTGGCAAGTTAAAATCACCCAAAATAACAACTGGTTCATTTGAATTAAAATTTTGTTCAAGTACTTCAAAGATGTGTTCGTAATCAGAAACAGCGGATGATGGAGGAATATAAACACATACAACGTGAAGGATGGTATGTCCCAATAAAACTTTAATAATTAATAAATCTACATTAACATCATTTGACGCAAAAATTAATTCTGATTGAAGTGAATTTTTAACAGAAATAAGCGCACCACCACCTCGTCGATTTTGACGATCACAGCGATACACGTTGTAGTTAGGCGGAAACAATTCAGAAACCAGTATACCACTATGTAACCAAGTTTCAGTTAGGCAAATAATATCGAAGTCATTCGCGCATACATTATCATATAATACACTGGTTTTAGAACCCAATCCTCTAACGTTTTGATAAAACTTGGAAATACATGTTTGTTGGGAGAAATTTAGTTTTCCTGGATTATTTTCGCAACATCATTTGAGTATTTGATTTTAAGATTGGTTTCCCCATTCTCAGATCTTCTTTTCAATTCACTGCGTAGATTTTTCTCGTGTTGTATTTGTCTTGGAGTTCTGTCATTCCTAATTCGGATGTTCTTAAACTCTTCAGTCTCATTAAGCTTCCTCGAATTCCTTAATACATTTTTTGTTTCTGAAGGACCATTAAAAGAAACTTTAATTGGCCTGGAACGGTTTTCAACTTTTGCACCAAGTCTATGTACGTTATTTGGTACAGGGGAAGTTTCCATAAGATTTTCTAAAATATTGTTAATAATAATCCCGTCGTTTAAAGTGTCAGTAGATTCAGGAACGTTGAAAACAATTATAGAGTTTGCACGTTTTTGTCGCTGAATAATTTCATCATATATGTCACTGTATTCAGCATTGTTCAATTTGTTTTCGGTAGTTACATGATTAGTATTAACCTCCAGATCTTTGATTTTATTCATTAACTCAACAATAGTGTTATTAATCTTGGTATTCTCTTGCTTAAGTGTATTCATTTCAGTTAGGATAACTTTTAATTCCAAATTTTCAGCTCCTAAACGATCACACTTAGAAGATACTATTTCCACGGTCTGCTTCAAATCTTTCACTATTAACATAACGTCTTTAAGAGTAATTTCACAGTCATGATTGTTTAAACATGCAGGATGACAGAGTTTGTTGCATGCCGGGCATTTAGTCTTACTTGCAACTTTATTTCCACACTTGCCAGAACATATATTGGAATCTAGCTGCGACAATTTATTCTTATCAGGTTTCGTAGACATTGTTGAATATACAAAAACAATTATATAATTTAATAAAGGATGGGAGTATCAGGATTGACACGTTTCACACCACAGTGCCCGTTGTGGTGACTAATAATACAGAATAAAATAGGCAACGGATAGGGCTACACTAGAGAAAAAACGGAATTATTATTAAATTATGGGTATTTAATTAAACGACGAGTCAATGACCACGAATTTTGAAAAAGAAATCTGATAGATATAAATGGAATTCCAAGCGCTGTTTTTGCTTTTAAACGTGTCTTCTGAACGGCAATTCGATTTTGTGGAAATTTACAAAATAAAATTAATTAATAGCCGGCTTAATAATGGTCTGATTTTAATCAGGTTAACTCACCATATACATGATGTTTAGTGCACAAAACTAGCCAAATTTCACTAATTTTTAGTAATATTATACCACATAAATTAAGCGAAAAACGGAGCCGCGTGTTTACGATGTGTCTACATGTGATCACCGGCACCACGAGTTTGTGGTGTAACTCTCGAACTAGAGAAAAATTTGACAAACCCTTTTACAGGCTCATTTCTGAGACCCTGAGGAGACATACTACGGCAGTTTTGATCGCGTTGTAAACTATGTGGGCTCCACATCCAATCCCAATGAGATGTCTTCCGAATGATAGATTCAATTTTGCGTAAACATTATTACTTCCTGTTCTATTATTTCCTCCAAATTTGCAGTTCGTATTGACAAAATGCTACAATTTTCTTATTTAAATCATTGCTAGATAATACGTTCTTCCTTCAAATCATCGACAATTCTATTCGATGTTTCACCTGGCTGCTCTCGAAACTCTAAAATCTTAACTTTCACGCCTTTGTATGGCAAAAATAGCGGATCAAAGCAGGACATAATTTTATCGAGTCATGGTTTGAAGCAGCAGTAATGCAGTGGGTAACGAAGGTGCTCTTCAATTCATCCGTCGCCATTGGAATTAAATTAGAAACACAGTCATTTGAGCGAAAGCTGTGATTTTCTTGCACCGTGTGATCTACCCACGTGCCCTCCGCTGCAGCTATATCCAAATCTTTGGACGTCGGCAAATCGGTTATTTTAAAAAAGTAAGCATAGACAAGCTTGAAGCAGCAGCTTGATCGAAGAGCATGTGTTTCTCCGATTTTAAACGTTTCTTCATATTACTGGCTCCACCATGTCCAACACTAAAATCAGTACGACACTTTTCACAAGTGACGTCTGCTATACCACTCCTTTCTTTTATAAATTGATACTTCATTTGCAAAGCAGTAGTAAAGGTACACTTGCGTTCAGGTATTTTTGTGGTATTGTTACGTACTTCGTATTGGGATGAAATTAATTAACGTCACAATATTATCTACACTGGTGGAAAAAAAATGAAACACTTGAAATTCGTGAAATTTCGACCATTTTCAAACCGCAAGAACTCGACGTATTTTCAATTAATTTTAATGAATCTTTGAGGGCCAAAAACTTTGAAGTGTTTTCTTTAAAGACATGCATGCGAACTTAAGCGTGACCCCTTACGCCCCCCCCCACCCTATAGCGCCCCTGTGTTGGGGTTCTATGGTTGGAATAAAACCCACTCGTAATAATTAAAATTGGATGAAGCTTTATTTTCGTCGAACACCTGATCAAGACTGACTATTACAAATAATTTTACAATAATTTCATACATGGCTTAATACTAAAGGATGTACAATTCCATTATATGAACTATAGATAATATCGATCAAATCATTTTGTTGATCAATGAATTCAGTGACATATAAGTTAAACAGAGAAACTAGTGCATTTAATTTTACCGCAGATTCTATGCCAATATTATAAACCGATTGAACCTTCAATTCATCTTGGATGTCTTTAATAGTTTGCAAAATGTGCTCAATCTGACAAAATAGTTGTTTGATCATATAATAAACTAGAAAACTTTTCGCTCTTTGAACTTAAAATCGAAAACATGGAATCGAAATGTTTTCTATCTTCATAATCCAATGTACCAAATAAGATCTTAGAGACTTTACCCACAGCACCAAATAGCCCTCTTTTAGGTCTAGTTGCTCCCAAAAGTTGTTTTATTAAACTATAGCGTTGCTTAAGCTGGTTTACGGTTGCAACCATTGGTTGTTCAATGAGATTACACTCACCAGAGTGTGAGAACTTATTTACCGAAAATGATTCAGAAGATTTTATTTATGTTTTCACATAGTGTTAAAAGCGAATTAAAATCCTCATCATAACTAGTAAGATTAATAAACGAATAAACTTTCCAAATGTCATTATAAAATTTAATTTTCCCGACACTGTCGTAGTAGATACCGCTGGTACTGTTCATGGATAGAATTTCTAATCCTGGTTCGCTGCACACAGAGATCGAGATGGTGAACGCATACATAATGCAAGCATAGAGTAACATGCCAGGGCGGATCATGGTACAACCTGTAAAAATATTCAGTAATAAGAGACCATTGTAACAAGTTATTCGCGAAAAAGTTTAAGCCGATTGAAATGTACCTTTAGTGGTTTATTTTTGACCAGAATAGTACAATTTACCTCAGAATCAACCGAAATAACGTCATAAGGACCCACATAAAGGGTTTAAAAAGGTTTTTTCTAGAAACCATGTCAACTTTGGCGATGTCTACGGAGTTGGAAAAATTTTGTCGATTCGATCCACCATAAAGGCATTAAAATTTTATCAATTTGCTATGCAGGACTCAAAGAACAAAGTTCCTACGACGATTTGGCTCCGTTATGGGTGTTTCAAAAAGTGCGTTTTTTGGTTTTTCGGAAATGACTCAGTGACTTTTTAACCGAATTTGATGATTATTTCGGGAAAAATCCCATTTTGGCTTTACTCTAGGGGATAAACTTAGATTGAAATGATCCCTTTTCGAAGCCTTCAACCCCTGAACAAAAAGAACACGTTTTTTTGGGCAAAAAACGCCCAACTTTGGCAACGTGTACCGAGTTAGAAAAAATATGTCGACTCGATCCACCAAAAGGGCATTAAAATGTGTTCAATTACCTGCGCAGAACTCAAATAACGAAGTTCCTACGACGATTTATCACAGGGTTGCTAGAGGAGGGCGGAAGGGGTTGCGCTTAAGTTTGCACGCATTGCTTTAAGATACTTCAACGTTTTTCGCTCTCAAAGATTCATCAAAATCGATTGAATATACACCGAATTATGGCGGTTTGAAAATGGTCGAAATTTCACGAATTTCAAGTGTTTCATTTTTTTTCCCTTCAGTATATAATCACTCCAAGGCCCTGTGTGGGCCGTTTTTTTAAGGCCCGGCCTGGCCTGGCTCGGCAGTGAATATTCAAAAGCCCGATGAAATAAAAAAAAGGCGACACGGCCCGCTAGTGTATATTTGAAGCTCGGCCCGGCACGAAATCGTTATTTAATTTTTTAGATATTATTTAAATTGTAAAATAAATAAATGAATTATTCTGTTTAACCTTTAATAGTCACTAGGGGTGTAATACACCCCAGCCTTTTTTCGACGTTGAATTAGACCCTGAAATTGAAAGCAAACGAGACTTGTTACTCCATCTGCAGATAGTTTGAACCTTCTATTGTGGATCCCAATAGGTATTATTTGAGCTCACTTGTCAGTGTTAATGTGGTACCTGTTTGAGTGGACTCGTGAAAAATTGTGGGGTGTACGACACCCCGTGTGATCATTGTGCCAGAAAAAAATTCTGAGCATTTTTTTCTCTGTGGATTATTCTGAGATTACCGACACACAAGCGCTGCGATATTTGTTCCAGAACAAGCGACAAAAAGTCGCATATGCTATATCGCAGTTGCAAGAGGTCGATGTGCGACATACATCGCACATATTTATATATGCGCCGAATGCTCTATTGGGATCGAATAATTGCCTTTTACATTATAATAGCCTGTTTTCTTCATAATAATAGTTTTAAAAATATTTTCATATTCATATTTAACATTAAATTGACTTTATATCAGAAAAATACTAATATAATTTTTTCGTAAAAAATCTCACCTTCAATCGTGAAAATAAATATACTTTTTGGAATGGTTTGGAAAGGTCGCAAAATATATTAATACCACTTGGAATGATACTATTTCAGGTTTAAACTACTTTTTACTTTCTCCGTTACGAAGTACGAGAAAGTATTGTGATCGTGATTTTTTTTCCAAAATTTTTTTTTACGGAAATATCCGTTTTGGGGTCCCTAGATGCCATTTCAACAATTTCTGGAAAAAAAAAATTTGTGTGTGTGTGTGTGTGTGTGTGTGTGTGTGTGTCTGTCTGTGTGTGCGTGTGTGTGTGTGTGTGTCTGTGTGCGCTGTATCTCAAAAACTAATAGAGCAATTGATATGAAACTTTTAACATACGTCTTATTTGATAATCTGAAGAACTGAAAAGCTTTTGGTAAAATTTCGTACACCGGAAGTGGGTGTTTACCTGAACTGTTTTTTGTTTTTTGCCAATATTTTCTTAAATATGAAAAATATCACAAAAATATTTAAACTAATATTGAAGACAACAAAGAAATGAACAACTTTTGCTTGAAAATATTTTTCATAAAATCATTGTTATTCCAGAAAAAAATTTATTAATGTTTTTTTAATTTTTGGTTCATAATTATAAAACGATAATAGTTATAGCAAATTTATGTTAATAATAATTGCAGAGAATGCCAAAACTAACAACTTCTAAAAATAAAAACAATAAGTTTTTTTCGAAATCTCATTAGTTTTTGTGTAAACCGAGTTTTTTTAATTTAAAGTATAATTTTTCCATCTTTCATAATTTTGACGTTTTAAACGTCAGTTTCATCTGAGCTTACGCAACGATCGATGTACATTTAATATATGATTTCAATTAAAAATAAGCCATGAAAGCGTAAATATAAATGATCTTATCTTGTCGGAGAAAGTAACATGATGGCCACATCACCATTTTTTGTGTCTGTGTGCGCTGTATCTCAAAAACTAATAGAGCAATTCATATGAAACTTTGAACATCCATCTTATTTGATAATCTGAAGAACTGAAAAGCTTTTGGTAAAATTTCGTACACCGGAAGTGGGCGTTTACCTTAACTGTTTTTTGTTTTTTGCCAATATTTTCTTAAATATGAAAAATATCACAAAAACATTCAAACAAACTTTGAAGACAACAAAGAAATGAATATCTTTTGCTTGAAAACATTTTTCATAAAATCATTTTTATTCGAGAAAAAAATTTATTATTATTTTTTTAATTTTTGGTTTATAATTATAAAACGATAATAGTTACAGAAATGTTATGTTAATAATAATTGTACAGAATGCCAAAATGAACAACTTCTAAAGAATAAGTTTTTTTCGAAATCTCGTTAGTTTTTAAGTAAACCGAGTTTTTGAATTTGAAGTATAATTTTTCCATCTTTCATGATTTTGACGTTTTAAACGTCAGTTTCATCCGAGTTTACGCAACGCTCGATGTATATTTAAAATATGATTTCAATTGAAAATAAACCTATGAAAACGTAAATATAAAGTCGGAGAAAGTAACATGATGGCCACATCACCATTTTTTACTTTCTCCGGTACGAAGTACGAGAAAGTATTGTGATCGTGATTTTTTTTTCAAAAATTTTTTTTACGGAAATATCCGTTTTGGGGTCCCTAGATGCCATTTCAACAATTTCTGGAAAAAAAAAATTTGTGTCTGTGTGTGTGTGTTTGTCTGTCTGTGTGTGTGTGTGTTTGTGTCTGTCTGTGTGCGCTGTATCTCAAAAACTAATACAGCGATTGATATGAAACTTTCAACATACGTCTTATTTGATAATCTGAAGAACTGAAAAGCTTTTGGTAAAATTTCGTACACCGGAAGTGGGTGTTCACCTTAACTGTTTTTTGTTTTTTGCCAATATTTTCTTAAATATGACAAATATCACAAAAATGATTAAACAAACATTGAAGACAACAAAGAAATGAACACCTTTTGTTTGAAAACATTTTTCATAAAATCATTGCTATTCGATAAAAAAATTTATTATTTTTTTTTCAATTTTTTGTTTATAATTATGAAACGATAATAATTACAGCAAATTTGTATGAATAATAATTGTAGAGAATACCAAAATGAACAACTTCTAAAGAATAAGTTTTTTTCGAAATCTCGTTAGTTTTTGAGTAAACGGAGTTTTTGAATTTGAAGTATAATTTTTCCATGTTTCATAATTTTGACGTTTTAAACGTCAGTTTCATCCGAGTTTACGCAACGCTCGTACATTTTAAATATGATTTCAATAAACCATGAAAATGTAAACATAAATGATACCATCAAGTCGGAGAAAGTAACATGATGGCCACATCACCATTTTTTAGCTGAAAATTGAAATTACTACCGTATTTTTTTCAAAAAAAAACTCAAATTTTGCGGAATTTATTTTGCAACTTTTTTTTTTCACATGTGAAGTTGCAGGTTTCGAAAACTATTCACATATTCTTATAACTAGAGGTTCAAAACTTATCCCAAATTGTTTTTT
Source organism: Ocypus olens (assembly GCA_910593695.2). Taxonomy (NCBI): domain Eukaryota; kingdom Metazoa; phylum Arthropoda; class Insecta; order Coleoptera; family Staphylinidae; genus Ocypus; species Ocypus olens. The sequence goes on from OU343058.1 coordinate 39,256,073, forward strand.
TGTTTTGTTATTTGTCAATTTAACATGAATTGACCGAAGTTTAAAGGCACCCCGAATGACTATTACGTAATTTTTCGGAGGTGTGACTATTAAGGGTTAAAAAAATATATTAAAATTAAATAATATCGACATACATTTCGAGCAACTTTTCACTTTCACAATTTTCGAATTCGTATTTTTACGTCCCGGCCCGGTATTATAAATTGAGAGATCGGCCCGGCCCGGCCCGGCCCGTGCAGGGCTCTATTTATGGATGCCGCCACTATTTTCTGCTACCTTTAAATCCAGTTAAATTGAATAAGACAATAGAGTCGACAATCAATGAGCGAATCTATATTAGATTCGGAGATCCCGTTTATAGAACACACTACACGGTAAACTTAATTTAGCGATTATGTCGGGAGGCAGACGGATGGCGCCTAGCGCTGTTTAACTCGCGTAAAATTAAAGCAGCCTCAAGATTATAATCTGTTGCTTCTAATAGCTTTTTCGTGCCAGTATTTTGTTACTTTGTACATGTGAGAATATTAAAATGAGCTTCATTTGAGATTCCGGTCGTTACGTGTTGCTTAAAAAAATTAACAAACTCCTGCGTTTAGTTCAACGTTCCATTATCACGCTACCGAGTGTTGTTTCGTGAAATTTATTGGACCACACGTTGTAAATAGCATGCTAATTTAATTTGGAAACGTTATTAATGCATGTTTGTAGGTGCTTTTTAGACAAATTATTGTAGTTATTAAATTACTACTAATTAATAACTATTTTTATTTAATATATGTACTTAAATACTACTGCTCCCCACTTTATGAAACTTTTAGAAGAAAACGGACATATCGTCGCAATACCTTTGCATTGAAAGTTGTCAATTGTATATGTGTCACTTTTGACAAGTAATGTTATGTTTGAAAATTGAATTTTCAAAACAGCCGTTTTGAAAGTGAAATCCTCAAACTTCAAAAAATGTGTAAAAATCATTAAAATAAAATGGGTAGTGACGAAGAACAATTAATTATTTATTCATCGATTTTAAAATAGTAACAAGCAAATTTAGAGTATAAGTTAAGAATGTTTTGACACTAATAATACGCAGTGGCGGCTCGTGGAACATGTTGATGGTAGAGCCACTTATACAATATACCCCCCCCCCCGTCGTTTTTTTAAAGAAAGTACGATTTATATATAACGAGCCGCCCTTGATAATACGCACATATTTAATTGAGATAGACGCGGATAAAATCGAGAAAAATTATGATATATGAAAACATAAAAAATGTTTGGTAGTAGGAAAAGCGGTGTTCAACACGTTTTGAAAGCTACATTACATACGAGTACCAATTTGCATTTACGAGCCCGTAGCGCGAGTAAATGCTAGTACAGTCAAAGAAAATACAAATGCGAAACTCGATCGGTGAGGGATGCTGCCACATGTCGGTGCTTAGTTCGGTCGAATACCGTTCCTGCTTAAAATCCATTTATGAGGTAATAAAAGGGTATCCCGAGACAAGATGGCCAAAATGCCACCCGACACGGATTTTTAAATAAATATGAAAATATCATTAGTTGTGCCCTTAAACCAAAGTAGCCGTATATCAAAAAACCCCTACATGACCCGGGAAGCCCCAAAATAAGATTCTTTCAAATATAATTTTTTTAACCACTAAAAAATTATTTTATAAATCTGAAAATATCACAGATATTATTGACCCAAATACCAAATTAGGTGGATTTTTAAAGGTCATTGAACGTTATTTACAATATAACAAAAATTTTTGCAAATAAAAAAAGAAAATTTGCCCACTAAAATGCCAAAAGTAGTCTTGAAAAAGAGAACTGAAAAAAATTGTCCCGAAAAAAATGCCAAAAAGAGTACTGGAAAAAATTGTCTTGAAAAAAAATTCCAAAATGAGTCTTGAAAAAGAGAGTCCTGAAAAAATTGTCCTAAAAAAAATGGTGATGTGGCCATCATGTTACTTTCTCCGATTTGGTAGTATAATTTATATTTACGCTTTCATGGTTTATTTTCAATTTAAATGTGCATCGAACGTTTTGTCGACTTCGATGAAACTGACGTTAAAAACTTCACAGTTATGAAAGATGGATAAATTATACTTCAAATTCAAAAACTCAGTTTACTTAAAAACCAACGAGATTTCGAAAAAAACTTATTCTTTATAAGTTGTTCATTTTATTATTCATAAATTTACTGTAACTATTATCGTTTCATAATTATAAACCAAAAATGAAAAACAAATTAATAAAAAAATTTCTCGAATAACAATGATTTTATGAAAAAAAAATTCCAAAAAAAGATGTTAATTTATTTGTTGTCTTCAATATTTGTTTGAATGATTTTGTGACATTTTTCGTATTTCAAAAAATATTGGGAAAAAACAAAAAAAGAGTTAAGGTAAATATCCCCTTCGGGTGTATGAAATTTTACCAAAAGCTTTTCAGTTATTCAGATTCTCAAATAAGACTTATGTTTAAAGTTTCATATCAATTGCTCTATTAGTTTTTGAGATACAGCGCGCACAGACAGACAGACAGACACACGCACACGCACAGACACACAGCACAATTTTTGTTTCCAGAAATTGTTAAAATGGCATCTGGGGACCCCTAAACGGATATTTCCGTTAAAAAAAAATGTTTGAAAATTTTTTCACGATTACAATATTTTCTCGGAGAAAGTAAAAATGCCAAATAGAGTCTTGAAAAAAAGTCCTGAAAAAAATTGTCTTGAGAAAAAAAACTTGAAAAAGAGTACTGAAAAAAATTGTCCAGAAAAAATTGCCAAAAAGAGTACTGGAGAAAATTGTATAAAAAAATACCGAAAAGAGTACTAAAAAAATTGTACTGAAGAAAATTGTCCTGAAAACAAAAGTGCCAAAAGTAGTCTTGAAAGAGTACTGAAAGTAAATGCCAAAAAGAGTACCGGAAAAAATTGTCTAAAAAAATGCCTAAAAGAGTCTTAAGAATAGAATAGAATAAAATACAATTTTATTAGATCATTATATTGCCTTTACAATATTGGACACGTCAGGTATAAAATACATAAAGTTAAATTCAAACATGTATTCACAAAACAACTTAAAATAACTTGGTTAAAAGAGACTCTTATTCTTGGTGTTACGTAATTATATAATTTTTGAATTATGTTTTGCTATAGAAAGCCTGCTGTAGAAGTAACGATTTTGTCTTGAGAAAGAGTACTAAAAAGATTGTCTTGAAAAAAAAATGCCAAAAAGAGTTTTAGAAAAGAATACTGAAGAAAATTGTCTTGAAAAAAAAAATGCCATAGTAGTCTTGGAAAAGAGTACTGAAAAAATTGTCCTGAAAAAAATGCCAATTGAGCACTGAACAAATTTGTTTAAAAAAAATGCCAAAAGGACTACTGAAAAAAATTGTCCTGAAAAAAAATGCCAAAAAGGTACTGGAAAAAATTGTCCTGAACAAAATGCCAAAAAGAGTACTGGAAAAAATTGTCTTGGAAAAAATGCCAAAGAGTAAATGTACTGGAAAAAATTGTCTTGGAAAAATGCCAAAGTCTCAAGAGTCCAAAAAAAAAATTGTCCCAAAAAAATGCTGAAAAGTCTTGAAAAAGTGAACTGAAAAAATGCCAAAAAGAGTACTGGAAAAAATTGTCCTAAACAAAATGCCAAAAAGAGTACTGGAAAAAATTGTCCTGAATAAAGTGAACTAAAAAAAATGCCAAAAAGAGTACTGGAAAAAATTGTCCTGAACAAAATATGGACACAAGTGCGATTATCCTATAGTTCTTTGGTTCTAGAGGATCGCTTTTCTTGTGAATGGGCATAATAGTGGATAGTTTCAATTTGTCTTGGAATATACCAAGTTCAAATGATAGATTTTTTAGGTATAGTAGGGGCTTGATCAAATTATGCCCCGCCTATTTTATGATAATGTCAGGAATTTTGTCAAAGCCACGGAATATTTTGTTTTTTAATTTATTATTGAGTTACAAAATGTCGGTCTCCATACATGGTTTCAAGAATATGGACTGCGATTCTGTATTGTACGTTGGCGCCTCGAGACTTGTTTAAGGAAGTTTTTGAGTTAGGTTAATACAATAGTTGTTAAATAGATTACTAATAATTTATGGATTATCTTGAATACCATTTAATCAATCTTATTTGTATGGTTTTGGCACGTTTAGTTTTTTGGGCAAGCTTTTATAATATTCCAAGCAGTTTTTACTTCGTTACTGGAGTTAATAATTAAGTTCTGATAAAATACTTTCTTGTTTGAAAATAGATTTGCGTGATTTATTTTGGCAGTACGATAAGTTGATTTAAAAGCTGGGTATTGTTTTCTTAAATAGTACCGGAGTAAAGCGTTTTAATCATAAATATTTTTTCTTATGTAGAATACACGGTCGATTGTAAATCGTAATGCGACAGCAAACGTCACTTTTTAGAACAAAATTAAATATCCGCCATTATGATTTCATGGCAAACCTTTGTTTTTAATTCAAAATAATTGTTAAATAAATAAAAGTTTTTTGCAAATATCTCGGTAAATACTCTGCAGAAACTATTGAGTAAGGTACCAAATCATTCAGCTTAAAAAACTTTAAAAATAGTGTAAGGAGACATAATTATGGGAGCTAATATGAATACATTTAAAATTTTACATGTAAATCCCTATGGCCCGCTTCGCAATTTAACATCCTGTATACAGAATAGTTTTACGTGGTGTCCAGAGAAGGGCGCATATCTCTATAGTGTTGTCCAAGTTTACAATTTTTATCTTGAGGTCTAGTTTACACCATATTGCCACCGCCTCTACTGTGCCTGCAATATTTGGACCCTAAAAAATACTGGTTAGTGTTTAAAAGAGATTGTTCATGAGATGGGCCGATTTGTTTCCGTCAAGCAGATAAACTTTAAAGTATACTGACCATAATCTATTGGGATCTAATTGATTTTATCAATACTTGCAGTGCGAATGTTTAAAAGTAGCGAGTCATAGTTAAAGGTATTAATTTTTTCAGCTGTGTTTTCGCAGTAAAAATAGTCGATCGAACAACTGAATGACGTAAATTGATGGACATCTCGTCACACAGCCATCGCTGTTAATGTGTGACTTGAGGAATCACTCTCATTGCAAACCTAAACGTTTGAGTTAGGGCTTTCAAATTTTCGAAGTTTTGAATTCTGATTTGTCAAAATGCTAGTCTCAAGAGCACCGAGCACAGGATTAAATGTAGGTACCCCGGTAAAGGGTACGGTTAAGATAGTCAAAATGCCCCTATCCCTAGATTTTTTATTAAAAAAGAGGGTATTTTGGGGTGTCAAAATAAGGTTCCCATGGTTAGTGGCCTGAGAACCCCCTCCGGCCTTTCAAGGGATTAAAAATGGGCTTTTCTCAACATTATTTTTTACTGACGAACCAGTGAATGAAAACTTCTGAAAAAAATCATGAAAATAGTGTACCCAAATACCTGTTTGACCATTTTTTCTCAAGACAATTAAAAGTCATTTAGACTCTAAAAAAAATACAAAAGTTTTTCAATTAATTTTTAACCTACAGCGCCCCCTTGTACCCGGTTTTTGACATTTGCATCATTCTTACCTCGTAATAATCTACTAAAATATGCATCAAGACATCGTGAAAAATCCATTTTTCAACTTTTTAAAGTGTTTTTACCATTTTTTTTTTTGAATTGCCTATATATGTCAACATTTTCTGGCAACAGGCGGAAGCTTTTTTAAAGAACGGGCATTTTGGTTTTTATTTCATTTTTGTTACTTATATATTCGCTGAGATATCACATTTTGAAATTTTCGGAGCATTTCGTTTCAGCCATCAAAACAATGAAATAGTTTTGTTTTTCAATAAAGAATCACCAATTACTGTTTTATAAGGCGTTTTTATCGGGGGTAATACCACAAGAAGTTAAAATTTGGCCGGATAAATTTTATTTGTTTGCACGAGCCATTGAATCGACACAAATTTCGAGAATGAATTGAAATGGAAAAATGGATTTTGCCTAATCTCAATTCATTCAAGAAATTTGCGATGAAATGACGAGTGCTTAAAATACAATTTATCCTGCCGAAATTATAACCGCGAGTGGTATTTGTTGAGATAATTTAACGAATAAGAACTATATATTTATATTAGAAATTTATGTTAATTAAAAGTACAATGGGTGAAAGAAAGCACCAATCGTCAATATATATATATATATATATATATATATATATATATTATTACTTACATTTAGTATACATTCCGAACATTTCTGGCGTTTCTTATATTATAACCTCTCTCATACAACACACACACACACTCCCTACAAGCGGCATGAAGTTAGGAGACCAATAACAGCTGATCCTTTAATGACCGGTGCACTTACTTCCGACACACATAAAAGAGAAAACGCCAAATACACTAATATATAAATATTTATTTCATACTATTAGAACATGATAGAACAAGATGGATATTAAATGCAATCCAATTCTACAATTCATGCATCGTGGCGTACGCTTGCGACATCTCACGGCCAAATTGGAAATGCTGTAACCTGCTTTTATTGCAAATGCACGTAACTAAAAGATGAAAGGACAATACTTATTTAACTGATAACTGATACATGGATCGGAATGAAATACGTGTCCGAGACGGATTTCAATTATATTTCACCTCATAGGTATTCAGAACTGACACGAACTACCCCTGTTCAACTGAAGTTAGCTGTTAGTTAGTTAGTTACGAAAATTGTTAATATAAAGATCGTTGTCATGGTGGTAAGGTAAATAAGTTTGTAACCATTTGCAATTTTTTTTGTTCGCCGTTTTAAATGCACCTTTTTATACATAAGTTTAAATAATAATAACACAGGCACACAAAACAATTTTTTTTCAGTTTCCATGAGGTAGAATAGTGATTCCTACTGTATATGGGTGCGCTGAAACCGATTCCGGCATCAGAATTCCTGCAACACGTCAGGAAAAAAAAAATTGGCTCCAGAAAAGTGTCAAAAAGGGCTAAATTAACGCCCAATTGGCTATGAATGGACATGGTTGAAAAAAAACATAGTTCCCGAACAGAAAAAAATATGAAATTGCTATTTAGTAGGTAAAAAGGGTTGAATTTTACGATTCGAATGTTATTTTAAAGTTTCAACCCCTCTAGAGGGGTGCGAAGTTGCGGTAAAATGGACTATTGAGAGGTTGATTTTTGAAGTTCATCGAACCTAAAATAAGTGTGATTAGCTTTTTCATTGATACAAAAAAATGTTTGAACATTCTGATGATTAGGGTGATCGGGAATACCATTTTAGGGGTGTAAATGGGGATGAAAGGGGTGAAAAGTCGATAGAAGGTAACCGATGACTTTTTTGTTGCAACAAGGCGGTCGAGGGGGTTTTCGAAGTTGCTGATTTTGAATTTGACATTTATTTCGCATGAGTTGACAGCCTTGTCTTCTTTGATTAACCAATCAAGTGTTCTTTCTTAACTTTTCCTATATCGTTTTCTCTTATCCTCAAATGATCTGCGGAGTGCATTCCGTGATCTCCGTTTCTTTCCGCGCTTTTTGCAATCCGTCTTCAACATCCAATAGTCTGCCTTGGTATCTCCTTTATATCTTGATGAAACCTATCTCCTTGTTCTTCGCTACAATCACCATTATTTTCTGGGAAATGGTCCAAATGGTTGTGCAAGAAATGTAATTTTAAATTCATTAGACAGCCCATATCTAGATAGTTCTTAGCCAAGTCCGACACTATTTCTTTATAATTTTTGCTTTTTTGTATTCCCTAAAAACTTATCCACAACGCTTTAAAAACTGGACCATGCATTTCACGCAGTTTCTGTTATAGTTGCAATACAATTTCAATCCTTTAATATTTTTCTAATCTGATTACGAAATCCACATCGATTCCAATTCTATTTCACGTAAACTTGAGTTCAGTTCAGACTTTTTGCTGATGAAAAAAAGTTTGGCTGCAAAAATTGAATGTATCCTGCGATGTGACTTTATATCTCCAATCATCTGCTAATAATCCAATTCTTAAACTTACACATAGTATGCAACATTATGATAGCGCAGCTCTTACATATGTTGAAGAGAGATTTAAAAAAAACGCATCATGGAATCCACTCCTCAGATCATTTGAGGATAAGAGGAAACGATATCATAGTTAAGAAAGAACATTGACTGGTTAATCAAAAAAGAAACAGATTAAACTTGATGCTAAATGAATGTCAAATTCAAATTGTTGCAACAAAAAATTATCGGTTACTTTTTATCGACTTTGCACCCCTTTCATCCCCCTTTACACACCTAAAATAGTATTCCTGATCATCCTAATCATCAGAATGTTATTTTTTTTGTATCAATAAAACAAGCTAATCACACTTATTTTAGGTTCGAAAATCAACCTCTGAATACTAATGTACATTATACCCCAACTTCGCAGCCCTCTAGAGGGGCTGCAACTTAAAAATAATATTCGAATCGTAAAATTCAACTCTTTTTAATAACCTTTAGAAGAAGCCATTTTTAACCCCCAGAGAGGGCGGAGGGGGTTCTCGGCCCACTAACCATGGGGACCTTATTTTTACATCCTATATACGATAAATTATCGGATAAATTCAAAAATATAGGGATAGGGGCATTTTGACTATCTTAACCGTAGGTACCCTTTGATACCAAAGGAAAGGTAAATGTTCCCAAAGTGCGTCTGAAACAATTTGGATTTTTTCCGCTTGGTTCCGGAGATATATGTCCGAAGACTTTGCCAATTTTACATGGTGATAATAGGGAAAAAAGGTCAGATCGCATATTCATTGAATACGTTCATACCTCTCGATCAGATAAACGAATAAAAACCGTATAATCGACACAATAATCATAATTTACGACACAAGTAACGTTATGAAGGTTTTTACATCACGAGAGAATAGTTTGCTCCTACGTCGCTCGTGTTTTTAAATTCTCGAGTAATGTAAAAGCAAATAACGTTACATGTGTCGTTATACGGTTTATTTTATCCTATTTCTATTTTTTTCAATTTAAAAAAATGTTCAATGAACACCGTCAAAAAGCGAAACCATGTTTGTTTGCCAATATCTCCATAGCAACGAGTTGCGTTAAGATAATATAACAACACTAGTGTTGTTAAAGGTGCCTTAACGTTACTCGTTGCTAAGGAGTTATTGGCATGTTAACATTATACGATTAAGTAATAGTAATTTACGATACAAGTAACGTTATGAAGGTTTTTACATTATTAATGTAAAAGCAAATAACGTTACGTGTGTCGTAACACGGTTTATATTATACTATCTCTATTATTTTTAATTAAAAAAAAACGTTTAATGACAAACGTCAAAAAACGATAATGTTTGTATGCCAAATCTCCATAGTAACGAGTTGCGTTAAGATACATATAAGAGCACTAGTGTTGTTAAGAATTTCTTAACAACACTAGTGTGGTTAAAGGTATCTTAACGTTACTCGTTGCCAAGGAGTTATTGGCATGATAACATTATAGGATAAAATAAACATTTTTAAAGATACTGATGCGACACCAAACTGATTGACCGTACCGTATAGGGTTTTGGGATTGAAAAATTCGAAACTTGACAACTTCGATTCTTCGAAAAATTTGAAAACTTCGATAATCGAAGTTCTCTTCGTTTGTTCGAATGCTTCGAAGCTTTGCAATATTAGGACCCCTAGTCTGGGGGATTGGGCAGGACCACGAAGTCGCTGGCTCTCCCGTTCTTTCATTGGAATCCTCACTTGGCGTTCAGGTGACAAGGATATTTCCCCTTGAGAGCGGACACTGGATCCTAGCCAACCACCCCTGAAATACCGCAAGGCAGATGTTTGGCGAGACTCTAAAGCTGAGATATTACAAATATTAAAAACAATTTACAGAATGAGAGTTCTGTCTACTGACATCAGATTTTCTGCCCTCTTTCCTTGGTATTTTGCATCCGTCATACCTTAATGACCTACCTTACTCTTCCTCCCTTCAAACTATTAAATCTGCATTTATAGCATCAAACAACTTTCCTCCATAAAATACTATAGATAACAATAAATGATCAAATTAATTTTTTAATTATAATTGTAGATAATTCAGCTACTAATTTTTCTTTTGTTTTTAGCACGGACAGCGGATGGGACAATCCGTTTAGGCCCGGCGGTGACTTAAGCCGAGAAGCCGACGAGATAGTGGAACTAATCAAGGGAGGTAAACCGATCACTCCGACATCAGCCGGCAACACTTCGCCCGTACACGAACCGATCGACCAGATAGACGCCAACAACATATCGACGCCCATAACGGAATCCCCGAAGAAGGCCACTATTGCACCCCTCTCGGCCACGCCGAAGAGTGCAAAAAACGGGAACGTCCAGAACGACACCAAGAAGCCGGACGCGGTCGACGTGAAAAGGGGTACGATCGGACAACCAGCGGATGCTTCTCAAGTAGAACATGTAGTAATTAAAAAGAAACCCAAGTGCAAGTGCTGTGTGATACAATAACTATATGATCATGCCTATTAGTCAATAGACTTTGTTGTTATATATTTTATAGAACAAAAAAAATAAGAAAACAATGAAGCTGATATGCTTAATAACGCTTTTACCAGCCACACAAATACTACTAATTTATTTTCTTCAGACATCGCAGCTGTTTTATTGCAAGTGAAATGCATTTATTCCGAATTTACTACAAATTTTATATGGTCAAAATGAAGGTTTGTTCGGATTTTTGGAAATTAAAACTTATATTCACCACCTTTGCAGTAGTTAACCATAACATCAGTATGCAATATTTATAGACAACGCTAATTGGATGAAAGTAAAATAAATCTTTCTCTTAACCTTGCTGCATGCATTTAAGAGGAAATCTAAATCATTTGGTGAATATTCAGAGAAGCTGTCAAGAACATAACCTTTAAAATGTATTAATTTGTTCCAGTTGTGTAAGATATAGCCTAGAAGAAATCTGAAGAAATTTTTATTTCAACCAAATAGTTCCGAATTGGTAAATTATTCAAAGAGTACCATTGGCGATAAAGTGCTTCAAAAAAAATTTATAAAAAATTGCTTCTAGAAATTTTTTTATTCATTACTAAAAGTAAGAGTATTAAAAATATTAATGAGACCTGAAGTACAAAATTATAAATATATGAGCAAAGAAATGTCTTTCTTTGGTAGATGTGTACATTTTAGCAAATGGACCATTAAAAAAAGCATTACATAATCTAACATATATTCTACCTGATGTTAAGACATTTCTGCAAGTAGTAGTTGTTTCGGAATAAATGTCAACTTTTTTAAATCCATAAAAGAACTGATTATTTTCTGTTGTGACAGTTTTTTTTATTATTTGACGGATTACTCACGTTATCATTACAGAAATTGAAGAAAAATTGTGCTTAGAATTTCTAGCTAGAAATTAAAATTACTAAGTAATGATAACATGTAATTCATACGGTAGCTGCTGTTTAGTGCTGTATCTTTTATTTACAAAACATTTTATTTGTGTTAACCTTTATTAATTTGTGATCTAAGTCAAAACGATGATGTCGATAAATGTGATTATAAATTAGGAGTTGCGCAGGATTTTAGCTTCATCTTTTGCAGCCACAGTCTCTCATTATGTAAATATACATCAGCATGTATGTATACTAATCAAAAAGCCAGTGTGATCTACTTACATACTTTATGACCAAATGTTTAAAAAAAAACAGTTCTCAAATCTCTGCCAACTCTGCGCTACAGCTATAACTTTAAATATAATACACATTAGTTTCATCATACGATGATGAGAAATATATTTTTGACACATAAACTCTTAATTTCCCTGTAACTTTTTATTGATTGTATGTGTACATTAAAAAAATGTTGTTAATGTTAATAATATTGTTTGTTATGTGTGTTTGTGTGCCTGACGTGAAAGATTCATCAAAATAAAATTATTTATTTTGATAGTGTATAGTACATATTCATTGAACATGGTCGATTGTAAAATATATGAAGAGAAGTAAATTAACAAGTGCAGAGAGATATATTTAATATATTCTAGATATTAAGGATACATAACGTCCCCCCTGTTTTATTTATATGTGTATTGTAAAATAAAAAAAATATCGCAGCTTTTCTGCTTCTACAAACAAAAAGGTGTATAGAAATAGAGTATACATATAATAAGTATATGATGGATATCATTCTTTGAAGCACTGTTCTACTAAATATCTACTTTTTTCGATGATTAATATACATAATTTATATTTATATTGATTATATATTCTTTTTTGAAATACTTTGTAAAGATATTGTAAAAAAAATAATCTTATTTGTATACCAAGTCGCATTATATTAAATAATTTTATGATGTATTATTTTTTATCTTCTGTAATATTCAATAAAGTTCTTCACCTTTCCTAAAAAACTGTGTACGCAAACTGACAAAACTCCTGGATTAACTGGACCAACAATATGGACACGATTTGGTATTATCATTTTAAAAAGTTATTAACTATCTACTAGTTATGTTCCAAATGCTGTTAATCGGAAAAAATGGTGCACTATTATCACTGAGTAATTATTTTGAAACAAAATTTTTTCTCCCCTTTACAATAATGCATTAGCATGAAAATCCAAAACGGCGACCATAAGAAACTCTAAAGTTCTCTTTAGACACTGTCACTTAATAATACCCCCTAGAAATGCTCTAGACAGGGTTCATTTTCGCTTCATGCTAAATTTCTCTCTTAACCCTCTATTGCATACTGTTTCCAATTGGGAACGTAATTTTTGTTAGGCAAAGTGCTGCTATCTTATGAAATAAATAATTACTAAAATAAACAATAATATAAAGAGATCCTCAACAAAATTAATTCTTGAGAAAATCTTTCAGAAGACTAATTTTTTTCTTCATTTCTCAACTGGTAGAGCAAACATGTTCGTACAGCGCACAGAAAAAACTAAGCAAAACAATTACAGGTAACTAAGTAAATGGAGCAATTCATAGGAATATTGATTGGATGTCTCTCATCAGACAACTTTCCTCAAAATGGTTGAGAATGGTTCAAATTACGGATGTTATGCCTCTAAACAAGTTTGAAGAACTTGTGGGGACACCTTGAGCATAGGAGCAGTAGAAATCCGAGGCAGCAATGGTGCCGTAACTTGGGAAACGAGAAAAATATATATATTTAAAAAAAATATCCGAGACTGAAATTACCTAATTTAATTTGTACGTGTTTTGTTAGTCATAATAAACCAGCAAAAGAAGGATAAGCAATTATTTTATACCACACCGTAATTCTAATGTAACGTACTAAGTGGCAGAGTCATTAGTTGAGCTTTGTCGACAACTCCCACAACGTTACAAACTCAAACACTCTTCATTTCTTTGATAATTGTGTTGCTGCCAAAAATACTGATAAAATTACGTCAGTACTAAACAAATTAATAAATTTTATAAAAAATATAATTTTGCCTTATTGCTTTAACTATTTAATGTAAAAACATATATTTTTTATGTTTAAATAAATCATAAAGGGTTCAGAACATGCACATTAGTCTGAAGAGAGAAAAATAATGCTGAAATATGTCCATTATGTGAGAAATTATTGTGCCCTAAATTTTCTAGATTCATGTGTTCCGAAAATATGTCACTTTTGAGGAATAGAATGCTAAAATTAGAAAACGATTAGAAACTTTTTAGATATTTACTATTTTCTTTGATTTCATTTTGAAAAAAGAAGTCTAATGGTTTCAAATCTGGTGACCGTGTATGCATTGAACTGGACCATTGGTACCTATTCAGTGATTTCCAAATCATTAATTTAATAAATGATTTGTAACATAATAATCGGAAGGGGTATAATCGTGTTGAAAGAAAAAGTCTGGTCTTTCTAATAAATTTATATTATCGAAAAAATTTTTTAGGATTCCAATCCACATAATGCTAATGCTAAAGGTACTTGATAAAATATTGGTCCAATAATTCTAGATCCTATCAAGGCACCCCAAACATTTAAACTAAATTTATTGATTTTCATTTGTAATTATTTGTACATTTAGATTTTCCTTTTCGTAATAAACTATAAACTATAGATTTTGTGGATGAGTAGGATATGCGATTAATGGAATTTGTTTGCTAAAGTAACGCAAATTTTTTTGTTGACTATTTGAAAAATTTTACTCGTCACCACAAAATAAGTTTAGAAAATGGGATTTTTATGACGGGGAATTTATAAACCATCAGGGGAAATACAATCTTCTTTCCTTACCTCCTGCGTGTAATGTTTGCACTAGTTTTTATTTACAAGGCACATATTTGTGCTTTTTTAAATTGCATGAATTGTACTCACATTTCCATATAATTTTTGAATAGACTTGTTCGGGTGTGCTTCTAAATACAACAGGGTTGTAGATTTCGTTTCTTTATCCAAAATAAATTGCTTTTTACTTTTTTCTCTTAAAAAGTTTTTCGCTACCCCTTACTTTTCTGTGAAATTATAAAAAGTATCTCGATCCGGCATCCATCGTCCAGGGAACTTTTCGCTATAATATACCAGTGGTCGCTTTGAATTTTTTTTATTTGCTATACAGTGTGTCCGCAGATGGACTAGAGAAGAGGGAAAGAAATTTTATTCATAAGTTAGTTAAGAAATAATATCATTCTTTATCAAATTTTTTGCTACAAATACTTAAATAAATCTCTAAATATTCTTTTAAGCAACTGTGAAAATTACAAAAACACAAAAATTTAAACAAAAATGTTTGTTTCATGTTTTTGATTAATTCATATTATCCTGTTATCTTTCATGACAACCTAATGAGTACGTAACTCAAGTTACGTGTTATTTGTCAATGTCAGTGCGTATTTGTTAATCTTTTACCTTGTTCAATGTTATGGAACTGATGAGGCTTCTTATAACTCTGCAATTCGAAAGTTCCCTAATGTTCACGTGTGCGTTAAGGTCAAGAAACAGATAACTTTTCTGTTGTTAGAAATATAGAAATATGCCAAATAAATGTTTTCTACAGATATTAAGAAATGGTTCTACGATGAATAAAAACTTCAGAAAGGAAGTTTAATGAAAAATGGATTTAAAACTTATTTTATTTATTTTTCTTTATTTGTCGAGCAAATAGTAAACTAGTAAAATCTTTTTGCTACAAAAATGCGAAAAAAACCTGCAAGCCAGAAGGCCGACTATTAGAAGGGTAAAGCAATGGTCAAAATCTAGTCTATGATTAACTACTACATTATTGTGTATTTATTACTAGAATAAATAAAAGATATATTTTGTACTGTACTCGAGGGCCATAAAACTTCCAAGGCCCGCTAATTACGTCATAACCACATGCTTGTTTATATCGTGTGAGCCACAAAATTTTGCTTCAGAGTTGGCTGTGAGATAAATGGGGTATGTCGCATATTATTACGTCATGATACTAGATTAGTTCAATTGAATTAGATTTAAAAAAATGAATTAATCTGACATGACGGCTACGTTTCTTTCTCTCAGGCATGGCCAACTCCGAAACCAAATTCTGTGGCTCACACCTTACAATATACAATAATAAAATCAAACTTAAAATGTCAAAATGTTAGATATAACCTTTCCGTGATTTAATAGAAAAACTAGTAAGGCATAAAAGTTTGTATGCATCATAGGCATTACTTAACACTTACACCACTCGAGCCCTTGGTACATAATAGTTATTTACGTACTAAGTACATTAAGGAGAAGTTTATGCGCATACGAGAATGACAAGCTTACATACCCGAGGGTATACAAACTTTAGTCTTACAGGTTTTTTAATCACGGAAAGATTATATCTGGCATTTTTGACATTTCAAGCTTACATCAACATGATTCATGTTTTTCTAATTAAGTGCTTACAGTTATGTCGTAATTAGCAAGCCTTTTCGAAGTTCTATAGCCCAAGGGTATTATGTACTACATAATGTATTTTATCTTAATAATAATTGCACTATTATACCGAGTGTCTGGGATAAGGGGCGAACATAGGGTTTTAACATGTAAAATTAAATACGTGTAATTACTAGCTCCCCTATTCATTTTAGAGAAAAATCCTAAAGGAATATTTTTTAGAGAATTAAAAATTGTAAATGTAACATCCATTTAATTTACGTGTGTACTAGTATCCACCTCAGAAATAATAAAAATAAGTTTAACCATGTACCATTTAATAAAAACCCTTGCCATGACTTTGACAAATGTCATGTTATGGTGAGAATAATTTTGCTATAACTCATTTAATAACCAGGCGGACTAAATCAAATTATAGCCGCCAAAATACGTTGTTGTGATTGGCCAATAGGGCGCCGTTGTTACACAGGCCCAAATTGCTTAAAACAGCAATGGCCGTTGTTATGATCAGCTGATCTCAAACCGATCCTTGTGTCCCATCGTTTCCACGCGTTTCGCCTCAGTTTTTGTGTTTTTAGCCAGTTATTTCTACTGTTGATAGTGTAAGAATCGATTCCTCTCATCCCGCGATTTTCGTGGAAATAGTTATTTTATTTTTAACACGGATAAATACCCAACACAAGTTTGGTGTCATTTTCGACCCCCAAGAAACGGAAATGGTTGGATTTTAGAGCATTAACGCTCGAGGAAAAACAATCCAAAATTATCTTATATAGAGCTTTAATACAAGAGGCTTTAAAACCTACTGCCGTCGTATACAAAATTATAATTCATTAGGTAAGTGTGGCGTAAGTTATTGCAATATGGAATCAAATCATAAACATACATCATATTTAAGATTGTGGAGTTTCACACAATTAGTGGGTGAAAGGAGATTGGGGCAGTAAGAAGTCCTAAACGTCTTGAAGGACGTCCAGCGACCGAAGATATCCACAAATTCTGCGTGTGGAAAATTGTACATAGATTTTTCTTTAAAAATGAAATCCCTACATTGGTTCAAATTTTGATTGAATTAAAGGATAGAGATGACCTGCCAATGACGTCCCGTTAAACATTATATAAATTAATGAATGAGATTCATTTTAAGTAAGTTATTATACGTTTTAAATAGCAAATTTATTTAAAATTTTATTTCACGACAATCTAGTATTTATATTTCAAACCTTTTACGGAATTATATGTATTTTTAAAATAGACCTACTACTTCAATCCACTTTATATGTAAATAAATATATGTACAACTAGACTTTTTCAATATGCCCCTAAATTCTTAAGAGGATCTCATACTTATTTTAATTATTATTTTAATATTATATACTACATCATTGAGTATATGATCAAGAAAGTATGCCTGGAATTAATTTATGTGTTGGTATAAATGTTGAATGAATGTTATGGATAAAAGAAATTGAAATCATTTTATTTTTACCGCCAAAACATGTCTGGTTATTTTTCTGGTTACTTTTTATAGTGTACACGTGACTTTCGCGTTTAGTCCGCCTGGTTATTAAATGAGGTATAGTCAAATATCAATTCACGCATTGTAATTATTATAAACAATAATCTGAGTTATTCCAATCAAGAGAGCGTATTTATTATCAAAACATTTTGCAGTGGCGTCAGTTTACTCAGAGTTCATGACATTTTCGGTTAAATTTAACAATCGACCAATTCCGTCTATCAACAATTACCAGGTTTGCGACAAAGTTTGAAAATACAGCAAATATAGTGGCAGTTGATTCAAAGCGTATTTTAATGATCCAATTTCAACAAATATTTTAAAAACATAACATTACATGCAAACGGAACAGAAGAAACAACGATGAATAGGAAGAGACGGTTTTGGGTTTGATAAATGCTGAACCAACAACTAGCATACGATGCATTGCTCGTGAGTGCAACGTTTCTAAATTCTCTGTACAGAAAATTCCGAAGAATCATGGTTGTCATTTCTACCAGCATCAATGCCACGAGGAGATACTGCCAGTGGATGATGAAACTAGGCGTGTATTCTGTAAAATAATGTAGGATCGATCAAATACAGACCGAAACTTTTTGCAGATGAATGTTAGTTCACACTCTTAACAACGAGCCCAACGTTATTGTTCATAGTAATTACAATGCGTGAATTGATATCTGACTAGCAGAATTATTTTCACTATGACATGACATTTGTCAAACACATGGCAAGGGTTTTTATTAAATGGTACATTGTTCAACTTATTTTTATTATCTCTGAGGTGTATTCTGGTACAAACTTAAATTAAATGGATGATACATTTACAATTTTTAATTTTCTAAAAAATATTTCTTTACGATTTTTCTCTAAAATGAATAGGGGAGCTAATAATTACACATTTTTAATTTTAAATGTTAAATTCCTATGTTCGCCCCTTATCCCAGACACTCGGTATAAGAGTAAGACGAATAACTATTATGGCCCTAAACTAAAATTAAGATCCAGTAGATTCTGAATTTAAAACGATCATTT
Organism: Ocypus olens; assembly: GCA_910593695.2. Lineage (NCBI taxonomy): Eukaryota > Metazoa > Arthropoda > Insecta > Coleoptera > Staphylinidae > Ocypus > Ocypus olens. The sequence goes on from OU343058.1 coordinate 39,274,538, forward strand.
TAAAAACATTTCACCATTTAACGGCAACAGGACTTCCAACTTCAAATCGATAAGCCTCGAATTTGGTAGTAGCATGTTATCTTATGAAATAGTATATAGTATTATTAAATGATATGTGCAGCCAGTTGTAATATCCGTACCATGATATCGTACCAGGATATAATTGTTATACCTAAAAACATCGTCTTCATTCTTGCAATTCTATTATGTTAATAATGAATAAACAGTACAGTATAACACATTGTTTTATTAAAAATACATAAAATCATTTAATTAAATAATAATACGTAATGTATTAAAATTGGAACAATAGGTATAATATAATGTGTGTACAATGAAATGCGATTTAACAAAATAAAACAAAACATATAATGTAGTCTCATATACAACTAAATTTATTATAAAAATTGCTTTATTTTTATTTTTCAATAACTTTAATCTTATAACACCAATTGGACAATTTACCACCATTAGCACTATTAGGATTTAGCTTTGCTAACGACAATTTATGATATTTACGCATAGGTTTATCCCAGTCTAAACATTTTCCTTTTACCTGTATTTCATCCTCGTCACATTGCATATTTACCACAAAGGAAGTACATTTTTTGGTCCATAGTGAAAAAGCCCTACACTTAATATACCATGGGACATATACTTAAAATATTCAATAAAAATTGAATTATATTTAAAAATTATATTGTTTTCTGAATTTAGTAAACATTTGTCTCTAGTTAATTGGTGTTGATAAATGTTTGCACTATGTTTGGTATTTAAATGCTGCAAAAGTTCATTGTAAGTATTTTCGAAAGTGCAGTTTTTAAAGGGACAATTGTATGGTGCATAATCGCATACATCGGTATGTTTTTTTAGGTCTTTAAATTTACCGACATAATCACATCCTTTATTCTTACATTGGTCATTCATATTTTCAGATATATTTTCTAGTACTCGGTTCCTTATGTCTCCAATTTCCAACTGGCATTGAGGACAATGTGATATTTTTAATTTGCACGAATTGCAGATGACATGCCCTCCGATACATTGGAAAATCGGTGCTGACATATATTCGAAACATATCGGACATTCGGTTTGTTTCGAAATATATTCAATAGATCTGTTAAGATGATTTTTTTCTTTATCATTTGTATTTAAAACAGAAATTTTACAAATCATAATGGTATTTTGTGGAATTTTTTCAATATTAATTTTATAAATCAATGGAGATCTAATTAATTTTTGTATGTCCATTTCTGCAAGTAGTAATTCTAAAGTACCTGCCTCATTTTGTAATGTAATATTATAATTATAATTTAAGAATGCGCTATTTTGATTGACTAAGTAGACAGATACAAATAATCGTAATTCCTTTCTTTCTAGCATTGTTAGAAATTGATTTTTAGATACTCTGTGTAAAAAACAATATTTCCACTTATATCCAACTCCCAATAAAAACCTCATACTATCACTTGTTATTATCGATTTTGGATGACTATGAAGAAAATGTTCCTCAACCCCAGTGCGCAAGCCACACCACTTGCAATCTCCATAAGGACAGTTAAATTGCATATAATGACAGAAACTTTCGTGTGCATTTAGTTCTGTGCAAGGCAACATTTCAATACATCCAAATGATTTGTATAAGCACGGATAATTTATAACTTGTGCGACTGTTTCATAGCCGACATCTCGCCTTGGATTCTGATCTGAATCTAAGGGACATCGACCACACACCAGATTTCCATTCTCATATGAATGGATTGGAAGTATTGACAATGGTCCATTACATGTACAGCACATTAATTTAACCAATATGTGGTCTGGGATATCCATTCTGAAACAAAAACGTATTATTATTAAGGAAAATGTAAGAAGTAAGGTATAACATTAATAAAACAGGTGCATTTGCAGTTAAATTGTAGTTATAAGAACATAAATGAACAGCTTAGAAACTTACATTAAACAAAGAGACAAAATGTAAAAATTAGAATCAACAATCAGAAGAAATAAAAATGCACATTGTCACGGGTGGGTCCTCGGCATCCGATTATAGACGCTTAGGTGACATGGGGTCGAAATTTTCGTCGAAATTAAACGTGTGGTGGAGGTACTTAATAAAGAACGAGTTAAGAATACTTAGTTTATTGTAAACTCAAGAACAAATAATGCAGATAAACGCAACAATGATTAATGTTGGACATAGATCTGGTTGGCCTTGTTCGCCTTGAAGAGAGTCGGCAATTTGTAGACTTAGTGGTCGGGGTAGCCTTCGAAGATAACCGTGGTTGATCTTGAAGTCGGTTGACAATGTGTGGACTTGGTTGTCGTAAAAACCTTCGAAGATAGTCATGATTGGCCTTGAATCAACTTGCGGACTTGGTGGTTTGGGAAGCCTTCGAACATTAGTCGTGGTTGGTCTTGAAGAATAGCCTGTTATAGGCGTGTGATGGCAATATCGGCTTGGAGCCTTTGGAGACTTGGAGGTCAGCTGTCGGATGAAGATTGGAGGTGTTGAATCTGGTGCTGGAGATCTCGATGGCACCCAAACTGATGTCAATGGTAAACAAATTGGTGACGAGAATCGTCAGGACCCAAACTGTCGTGGAGACAGCTTGGCAGAAAGTGGATGCTGTTGTATGGCGGTTGTTTTTGCCGCCCATTTATTATTCGTGCTATTGGTTCGTGGAAAATCGGATGTTTCGCATATACAAAAAATTAAAGAAATGAAGATATAGAAAAAACATGCCAATCCTGTGATCAAGAATGCGGAAGGGCGCATACTAAATGGTATAAAAAATCTAGTAACATGGGAAACGTACGTTCAAATGTATTTTAACTATGCAAGACCAACATAAACAGTATTTGAAGTAAAAAAACAGGAATCTTAAATAATTAAATAAAAACTGGTATGAGCACTAAAGAGTGGAGAAGTCAAGAAAAAGCACTGGGCGGGATCAAATGTGAACAGAAATTTAAAAACTATTCGATGAATTGATCTTTTTATTACACTATACGATACAGGTAATATCCTACAAGACTGACCTCTGTCCATTTTTGTATTATAAAAAAACAGATAAGGTGATTATAGATGGATAATGGATAACCTAAATATCCAATCTCTTGAAATAAGAAGGAAGGTTATGGATTTGTGCTTACTGCATAGAATAGTTAATGGTGATATCTGTTGTCCTTTAATTCTAGAAAAGTTAGATTTTCGAATATTTGTAAATGATCGATCTCGTAGAACTGCACCCTTATTTAAACTTAAATTGCATCGCACAAACTTTTCAAATAATAACACAATTGATCGTCTTATGCGACTTGGCAATGAATTTAATACATGCTACTGAATTAATTTCTTTGGTTCATCCTACTCACTATTTAAAAAAAAATATAATTTGTGTTACTAAATAATGTTTTATTTGTTAGCTTTAGTATTTGCTACACTGTTAGTTATAAGTTTATTAGAATTATAATGTAAGTGTTATTTTGTAATTATTGCATATAATGTTAAAAAGGGGTTACCCGTAAATAAACGAAATAATAATAATAATAAAGAACTATTGCACTCATAAAACATGTACTAAAGAATTTTTTAAACATCAATTATAAATGGGTCTACAGAATAAATAGATTTAGAGACAGCCTTGGAACAACAGAAGCTTTCTTTGGAATTAATGTTTTTTCAAAGAAATTTAGACATGAATCAAACATCGATTTTGAAGAAGGTTTATTCAAGCTTAAGCGCGATGAACTTCAACTCATGCCATCAAGAACAAATGTAGATCGCAAGAACGCCAGGATAATCAGTAACTTATACTGAGGAAGTATATAACGTAACGAAATAGAACAATAACACATGCTGATGAGTTTCAATAAATGCAAGAAACGTAGACTAGATATAACATGTTAGCCAAGTCTCATAGCCAACAAGTTCACCTAAATGGTGATAATAGTCGAGTCCTACAAATGACAGTAATCTATTACCTGATTTCAAAATAAGAGTAGAAATGGCAACATTTATAGAAATTAGAAAGAAAAATATCAGTATAGAACTGTGAATGAGAAAACTTCACTGTTACGAGTTTTTCATCTTACTGTATGCAATCGAAGACTGGACTCTGAGCCAACTGCAATTAAAAAGGCTGTTGAAAACTGAGTATTGATATAATAATTAACTAGAAAGGATTAACAAAGAATACAAAGTCTTAAGGACATACTTTAGGGCAGGTTTTACACGCACAGAATAAAAGGAAAGCTATTCTTGGAATAAATTGATTTCATCTTTGTTCGATGCATGCGTCAAACAAAGATACAATTACAATTACAATTTAATATTCTAAAAGTACATGATAAGATACACAATCAAAACACAATAATGGTAGTTGAACATTGTCACAAAGTTGTCACAAAGAGAAAATACAGAAATGATTTAAATTAATTACAATTAGTATATTCCGATATGGAGTAATATTCTTTTTCGACCAGATAGGTTTTTAATTCATTTTTGAATAGTTGTTTGCTTCCAATAGTTTGCAGACGTTTTGGCAACCCATTAAACATCCTCAATGCGGCATACAAAGGTGATGTTTCTATGGGGAGGGAATGCATGTTTTTTCTATATTACGTGTATCATATTCATATTTTGTTTTGTAAGAGTTAAATTTTCCTTTGTATTTAAAAGTAAAAACCAATATTTCATAGATGTACAGGCTATAAAATGTAAGGATACTCCTTTGCAGCTTTCATTAAATTTAAGATTGAATATGATTCTTAAGGCAGGTTTTTGAATGATAAGTCGCGGATAATATCCGTAGTGAATTATCCCACATCGTAATAAGTTCTCAAAACTTGTTAGGTAAACCATTATTATCGCAGAAGTATCTAAAACCTGTCTTAGAACCCTTAAAGCATAACAGGTAGAATTTAATCTTGATAGCAATTGATTGCAAAGCGAATACCAATTTAAATTATCAATTACCATTCCCAAAAAATTACATTTATTTTTAATTTCAAAAGTCTCATTATTCAAGTCTATATTATCTGGATTTTTTGTTTTAAATATTACAAGATTAGTTTTGGATTTATTAACTAATAATTTATTCATTTTCATCCATTCTTGCGTGACGTTAAAAATAGAATTAGTTTTTTGCATTGTTTCAATGTTAATTTTACCAGATATTAGGAGGCAAGTATCATCAGCATATGTTGTGATAAAAGTATTTTGTTGTTTGATGGTTTTGGGTAAATCATTATCGTATATAACAAATAGAAAAGGACCTAAGCTGCTACACTGAGGTATCCCTATGATAATTGATTTTAACTCTAATACGTTAGAGTCAATTTTTGTTCCATGCTTTCTATTTGTTCAATATAAGTGAATGAGTTTATGACCTTTACCTCTCACTCCACAGTGTTCAAGTTTTTGAAGTAGAATTATATGACTTACTGTATCGAATGCCTTCGATAAGTCAAGAAAAATTCCTAAAGGCATCTCTCGACTTCTCAAAAGCATTCATAATTTCGGTTATAAAATCGAACACAGCTGTATTTGTGGATTTATTTTTGATGAACCCATTTTGTGCGCTATCTAATAAATTGTATGATAGAAAGTAATTCATCATTCGCTCTGCTATTGCCTTTTCAATAGTCTTAGGAAAAACTGATAAAATAGAGTAATGGGTCTATAATTGCAAAAATCACTTGGGTCGCCGTTTTTTAAATATTGGAATTATAATGCGTACCTTTACACATTCAGGAAATATACTTTTCTCCAGGCTAATATTAATTAAGTAGGTAAGAGGGCCCACAAGTTCGTTTATAGCCGACTTGATTATTTTTGTGGGTATTTCATCATAACCATAAGATGCTTTATTTTTTAATGAAGAGATAATATTAAACATTTCTGTTGTGCTTACAGGATTAAAAAACATAGTATTTGTTCGCATATCTATTCCACATCGAAACTGACGATGCGGAATTTTCTCGATTTCTTGGATAGCAATATTGTTGAAAACGTTATTTAAATCGTTCTCTTTGCCTAGCAAGTAATGATTCGTCTTATTTTGATAATTATTTTTCCCTATCATGTTATTGACAATCCAAGTTGTTTTAATTTTATTATCACTACTTGAAATTTTTTCCGCAATTTGCTTCTTTTTATGTTCCCGCATATGCATATAATATATAATATTCCTTTTTTAATATAGCATACATTGTATTTGCATCGGTATTAAAATGTTTAGCAATAGATAAGTAATCTTGCGTCTTCTTTATGTTTGTTATGGAGGGGTTAGGGTAACAGTTAGTTCGATTTCATTTGGGTGGTTGGGTCACCTCGGGGCAGGTCGCATTTAATGCCGCATTGATGATGATCATGAAATCGTCCCACTCCTGATTTAACATTATTATTCGTATATATCTTACTCCAATCAACAGATTAAAAAAAACACAAAATTATTTTTCTAAATATAATAAATTGACACTTGTATTGCATAATGCAATTAATTCATCACATATCCTTTATCATTTCTTCAAGTTTTCTCATGTTGAAGCTCCGATCCTGGGGGACGATTCTACTCCCGGTGCTTTTTGTCATCGGTGGTTTTTCTCACTGATATGAGGCGTTTATGACGCGGTTTCGACTGAGTACCTATGACGCGGTTTCGACTGAGTACCGTATTCTATTCGGTCGTGGCTCACCGAAATGACGCCAGAAATCACCGATGACAAAAACCACCGGGAGTAGTAGAATCGGTCTCCTGATTACCAATCTTTCGCCCGATGTTCCTGCATCAAACTGGTAAATTCACTCCTTGTAAAATCGTGTAAACTGTTTCCAAACAAATCATTTTGATTTTATTGTATTCTTCGGAACATTTTGTGATATTTTCGCTTTGATTAAATCGATTGAAAAATGTCCGAATCTATTCAAGTCAACTGAAATGTTATTTGGTAACCATGGTGAGTGGGTTTGTAGAACTAATAGAAATACAAAAGCAACATGGTATTATCAGCTATAATGTCCCAAGGGCGATGATAATTTCGCGATAATTTTGACTAAACCCCGAGAGGATGTTGCTTAGTAATTGCGCGGGGTGTTACCGTTTCTCAGTGACATTGACGTTCTAACTTTCTGTAGCGTGCGGCGTTCGATAGAAATGGACCAATCTGATCGGTTGTTTATTTTAAAAAAACTTATCGGGGGTAATATCACAAGAGGTTAGAATTTGACTAGATAAATTTTGTTTGTTTGCACGAGCCATTGAATCGACATAAATTTCGAGAATGAATTGAGATGGGAAATTTTAGCCTAATCTCAATTCATTCAAGAAATTTGCGATAAAATGACGAGTGGTTAAAATAAAATTTATATTAATTAAAAGCAGATAATTGAAAGGGTGAACGATTTTATTTGTAATAGAATTGTATGAAGCACCAATCGTCGAAATATCGTGTGTGTGTCTAGCCGTTAAAATGATATTTATAACTATTGTTTTGTATAAATAGGTATTATTACTTACATTTATGCCCACTTGCATCGCAGAACTTAATCATGATTAAATTTTAATCATGATTAACTGTAATCAGAGTATTTCTGTTGCACCGTCAGCTGATTAAGCATGCCCTGCGCACTCCATATGAAATAAATTGTTCACATTGTAGCTTCGCACTGGAAACATGGGATGGCGTAAGTATCGCCAAACAGGCTAGAATTTGTTACAGCAAATGACGCTAGATGGCCGAACATGCTAATACAATTTGAAATCTCGTCCGTAAATCATTCAACACAACGCGATAATCAGTGAGGCCGAGTATATGTAAACAAACAAAACCGTAAGTATGTGAATATTTGATTCCTTTCAGTTTTTCGTCTGTTAAAACGAAAAGAAAGTCGTCTATACCCTTCGCGTTATAAAAATATTATAAATAATGAGTCGTTATTGTGCCATTAAATCCTGCAAAAATTGCTACAGAAACACTTATATGCATTCCTTCACCAGAAAGGAACCGGTAAGTGATATTTATTACAAGTACATTTCTTTATTGTCTGTATGGAATTTTGTTACTTTTTGGGACAAAATATTGTTATCGTTTATTTATCATAGGTGACGAGGAAATAATTCCATCGTTTGATTCTCCTCATTTTCTAAAGTGTGTGAGAAATAATTTAATGAATGGTATTTTATTAAATTATTTCTCACACACAAAATGGAAGAGAACAAAATTTTCTTCTTGCTGGTTGGATATTGATATATAGTATTATTATTATTCTGTAAGTAACCATTTGTGCAATTTGCAATAAATCTATTATTTTAATCAATGACTTCTTATTACTCCTATATTTGATTTTAATCTACTGTGAAATTTGGAAACCCACTAGCTGTGCAACCCGTTCTTCCCGCACTGTTGCTTCACAAGCACCATCCCATGATTACAGTGATGAATTAAAATGCGGTAAATATGTTATACAGAGAGTCGCCGATCTATTTTACTTTATCTATGCGATTAAGTAAGTAGCGACCACGGAATATTATTATAGAGAGCACACGTTTTTCTAGGGATTTTAAGTTCTTTTTTGGTTGTTTTATGTCGTTCTATTGAGAACAGAGGAAACAAATGCGCGGTAAATATGGATACTAAATGCTAAGTTACGTATATTATTATTATTATTTCTTATTACGTGAACCTGTGAACAAAATAATTGTATTTGTGTATTAGCGGCTTTTGACCGTCTTCATTTTTTAGTTTAAGATACGTACTGCAATAAAGTATATGATTCGATAGTATCACATTTTTAATAACATACCACAGAGCATTAAGGATAAAGAAGGACAGTTCAATGTTAACTTTTGGAAATGCCATCAGCGCCGTCTGCGAGTCATCTGCCCAAACACATCGAGCCAGCGGGAAATTTAAAATTGCGACTTTACAATTCATTTTTGCAAGTGTTTCGAACTTTTTGGTTCTCATCAGTGCGACGCATCCAAATAAAAGCGGAAATCGCAGACACTTGCTTTATAAAGAGCTTAGACTTAATCAAACGCAAAAACTAAAGCTCTAAATGATGTTGAAATTTTTTTCCAAACGAATTCTTTTTGGGGCAGATGTTAGATCATGAAGTGAGCTACATTCTTGAAGGGGCTGTTTTAAAAAAGACTTTGCAGGAATTGTACTGGAAGAAGTACTACAAGAAGGTATATTAAAAATTGTCGGAATTACATTCCACTTTAAATATGTTCTACAGGAATTAATAAATACTTAAAAAGTGGTCCTCACAAATGTGCATAACTTTTGAAAGTGGAATTTTTTAAGAGCAATACATTCAATGGAATTAACCCATTCATCTCTGCGATTAGGACACTTCGGAAATGTAAAGAAAGCTTTATTTTTAATATTTGAATCGCGAGTATAAACGTTACAGCAATAAGTGCCTTAAGAGTACTTAATTTACCCATTGCACACTCTTTTAGGTTTAAGAACATTAATTCAAATTTGAATTATAAATACCTGGCCGAATAACAATTCAACTCCTGACGTTAATAAGGTTATGTACGTTCGAGGCCGGCAATATGATGGGAAATACTTGTTGTAATATCTCACAGAGGACTTAAAACAATATAAATTTGTGAAATTATTCAAAAGTCTATTTTGCTTTAAAATTTATCAAATAGACTTACACAAACAATTAACACTGAACACTAGTGGAATTTGAATATTACCAGATATTTGGATATTCTTAAATACCTAAAATAAATTTAACCAACAAAAATATGACCACATTGCTTGCTTACAAAGATTTGTACATAGATTTGGCAGCGTTGCGTTAGTTGTGCCAGATGACTGTGAGATGGCGTGGATGTTGCGTTTCCAATTCTCCCTATTCAAATAACCCCCCCTGAGTTATATCAACAAAGTTATTCGGTTTTATTCACAGAGCATTAAGGATAAAGAGGGACAGTTCAATGTTTCCAAACATGATGGAAATAAAATAGATAGGAACAAATAAAGTTTGTGTAAAAAAAGAAATAAGAAAAGTCCACATCAAAAGTTATTCAAGTTTCAATTGCTATCGCAACAGATGGCGCGCCCGTTACTAGCAAAAATTTAAACAAGGAGCAGCAATTTTCCAACAGCTCAGAACGTTCGGATATCAAATTAATGGCGATCGCCAAAAAAAGAAAAGTGAATACTAAATTTTTCTCTAGGATGCAAAATACTTTCACCAGCGGTTTTTTTTTTCTTATACGAACTTCAGATGCTTTGCGACACTTCTTCTGTTTGTTTGGCAAAATCGTTACCCGGTTAGAAATCGGATACACTTCCAACGGGGGTCCAGACAACCGGCCGCTATTTCTGGGCGCTCAAACTAAAATTTACAGATTTCGGACGTCGCGCACCCTCTATTGGTGGCCCGCTTCTCAGGTTTCGCCGCCCCCCCCCCTAATCGCCGCCCATGTGCCATGCACGCTCTAGCCCCCCGGTAGGATCGGCCCTGGACTGAATTAAAACATGAGGTTCACCGATAAGGAAAACTGTGAAATTGTTCTGATTGGTCAAGACAGCAAGGGCGGGAGATCGAAATAGGAACGGATTGATGACAGTGAGGGAGAAAGCGAAGGAAATTTTATTGCAACATCTGGCAGCCAAAATTACATTTTATAACGTTTTGCTGTAATCCTCTGAACGGAGATAATCTTGGAATGTTGAAAATTCTCATGTCCAGGATATAAACTATTGTTGAACCCAAAATTGTACACATGGCCTTTGCATGGTCAGTTTATTAGGGTCTACTCTACCCGGCACTTCATAAAATGCAAATGGTGCATACAAAACCTTTATAATATTCAAATCACAATAATTAAGAATTTTTAACATAATATGAAGCAAAGAAAATAATATTTACAAGCGACAATACACAAATTAAGCGAGCGCGAACATTATCTAAGTATTAAAATATTTATTAGCTTACTGTATCAAGTAAATGCAAGTAATTTAAAATATTGTTATTGTCAATAGTATTTAGGAGTTGTGCTAATTTATTTGTTTGTTAATTCATTTCAAATCATTTCTCTTATTATTGAATAGAGCATTTTTTAATCTGTGTTTACGTCAGGGGCGGCTCGTGATATAGAACCAAGGAGCTATGGCACTACCTGTTGTTTAGAGTTCAGAAAGAATTTTTAATTAGATCTTAAAACTCTTTTTCGCCAGTTACTTTGGTCTAGGAAGATAAATCGTTCTTTCTTTGTTCAAAAAGGGGTGGGGGTATATTGTATAGGTGGCTCTACCATCAACAACGCCACTGGTTTACGTTGTAATTATATTAGGCTGTCGCGAGGGCACAGATAAGGTTGAGAACAGCAAACATCTCATTTACTAATCATTCAATTTAAACATCTTAAAAATTTCCAAATTCAATATTATTAGTTCCTCAAATACTTGGCCTCAACGTTATGCGCGCCTAAAGGAACCATGTAGAAAAATCTTGGAATGGGGAAATTATTTCTCAACCCAAGGGATTTTTAGAATTAAGAATTTTAAAAGAAAAGGTAGACAGATAAATTAAACTAAAGTAGAGGGTAGTCGACAAGTTATACTCAATTTATTGTAATTGTTTATAACGAAAGTTATAATGCTACACCCTTTTTATACCTAGGGTATATTAGCAAGCGTCGTTTGTCTAATGAAATTAAAATTTAAAAATAAAATCTAGCACCAAAAATTGAAATATTCAAATGTCGCTTATGAAAAGGGCGGGTGGCAAACAACGCACCTCGGCCAGCTTCAATGGAGGGTTTGTGGTAGGTTTTAATGAGTTATATTTAATGGGCGCCACTTGGTTTATAAAATACCACCTACTTGAACCAAGAAAGTACACTCTCCCTCTCCATTTGCAACTACAGTGCGTTGAATTTTAAACTACCTAAATTAACTCGAAATATTTTGAATTATTGATGAGGTATTATAAAGAACAACAATGAAGTAAACACATTTGAGAAAAAAAAAATAAAAATATATATATATATATATATATATATATATATATATATATGTAGGGAGAAGATATCGGGTGTGGTCACGGCCTGGGCTAGTAAATGAAACGGTTTTTATCTAGTGACCACACCCGATATCTTCTCCCTACATTTACATTTGACGGTGTTACTTCCCTAAACTATATATATATATATATATATATATATATATATATATATCATATTATATATATATATATCATATTATATATATCATATTATATATATAATATGAAATAATTTAATGGATAAGCGTACAAATTAACAAAATAATAATAATTCAGTAATCAATTGTTATCGATTAATTCGAAAATGAATTAATACATTAATAAAAAAATACACATACATATATTTGTTTAAGGATCCGTGTAATCCTCGTAACACGTTAAATTCAAGAAAAATAATTATTTGATTACATAACACTTTCTGCCCTCAAATATAGCTATATCTTTCGGTTCACAAGCAAGAATTAATTATTCAATCAACAATCTGTATCTTATTATTATTATTTATTCTATGAAAATGTCTTGGGAACGATTACATAAAAAAAAATTTGAATGAATTCCTAAATTAATTTACTCAGCAACAGCGCAAAATAATGAACATAAATGATTTCTTGTAATAATAGATTGACAAAAAAAATTACTAATTAATTTCAGTGAAATTTACGCAAGACGTGAAATTAAATATTCATGATAGTTATACCATAGCATTCAGTTTTATTTCGTCGAGACAAAATTAAATAAATAAAATATTATGATAAAATAATAAGGATAAAAGAGAGAAAGGAAAAAAAACTACTCATCGGCATCGACTGTCTTCACCTTGGCGACTTGACCTGGTGCGGCTGCACGTGGGGAAGATAACGGATGACCCGTGGATGGATGCAGAGAAACGACTCGAAATACTTCCTGCGATAAAGCCCACCACAAAAAAAAAGAAAAACCACCTCAACTCCAAGGAATTAATCTCTATGTGGAAAATCCAGCGAAATGCGTAGTTTTAATACCACAAAAAAACTCTAAAACACACGGAAACTATTTTAGAAAAATGAATTGGAAAGATGAAAACTACTTATCCCTTAGAAAGGGAATTCTTGGTAAATCACGTGCTCGAGTACTTTTGTTCAAAGTAAAAAAAAAAAATCCGATAAAATATCGATTAATCGGCCACTGAGAAAATTAATCAAACCAGTGAACACCGACTCTAACTCACTAAATTATACAAATCCAGATAACTGGGGTGATATGAATAAAATCACTAATAAATTTAGCAGTTAATACTCCGGGTATACTCTTTCGCACTCAAAGACGAAATGGCCAGAACGGTCGTCCTGGTAGAAAAAAATAAGCATGCGCCAAAATTTTAAATAATTTAAATAAATAGAGTTATTATAGGCAACTTAGTATACATAATTAATTAATAAATTCAAATTAATGAAAATAAAATGAATACTCCATGTGAAAAAATGAGATGTAGCAATCGTCTTCATTCTTGCCATTCTATTATGTAAATAATAAATAAACAGTACAGTATAACATATTATTTTATTAAAAATACATAAAATAATTTAATTAAATAATAATATCTAATGTATTAAAATTGGAACAATAGGTATAATATAATGTGTGTACAATGATATGCGATTTAACAAAATAAAACAAAACATATAATGTAGTCTCATATACAACTAAATTTATTATGAAAATTGCATTATTTTTATTTTTCAATAACTTTAATCTTATAACACCAATTGGACAATTTACCACCATTAGCACTATCAGGATTTAACTTTGCCAACGAGAATTGATGATATTTACGCATAGGTTTATCCCAGTCTGAACATTTTCCTTTTACCTGTATTTCATTCTCGTCACATTGCATATTTACCACAAAGGAAAAATTATTAAGTACATTTTTTGGTCCGTAATGAAAAAGCCCTACATTTAATATACCATAGGGCATATAATTAAAATATTCAATAAAAATTGAATTATATTTAAAAATTATATTCATTTCTGAATTTTGTAAACATTTGTATCTAGTTAATTGGTGTTGATAAATGTTTGCACTATGTTTGGTATTTAAATGCTGCAAAAGTTCATTATAATTATTTTCGAAAGTGCAGTTTTTAAAGGGACAATTGTATGGTATATAATCACACACATCGGTATGTTTTTTTAGGTCTTTAAATTTACAGACATAATCACATCCTTTATTCTTACATTGGTCATACATATTTTCAGATATATTTTCTAGTACTCGGTTCCTTATGTCTCCCATTTCTAACTGGCATTGAGGACAACGTGATATTTTTAATTTGCACGAATTGCAGATGACATGCCCTCCGATACATTGGAAAATCGGTGCTGACATATATTCGAAACATATCGGACATTCGATTTGTTTCGAAATATATTCAATAGATCTGTTAAAATGATTGTTCTCTTTATCATTCATATTTGAAACAGAAATTTTACAAATCATAATGGTATTTTGTGGAATATTTTCAATATTAATTTTATAAATCAATGGAGATTTAATTAATTTTTGTATGTCCATTTCTGCAAGTAGTAATTCTAAAGTACCTGCCTCATTTTGTAATGTAATATTATAATTATAATTTAAGAATGCGCTAGTTTGATTGACCAAGTAGACAGTTACAAATAATCGTAATTCCTTTCTTTCTAGAATTGTTAGAAATTGATTTTTAGATACTCTGTGAAAAAAACAATATTTCCACTTATCTCCAATTCTCAATAAAAACCTCATACTATCACTTGTTATTATCGATTTTGGATGACTATGAAGAAAATGTTCCTCAATGCCAGTGCGCAAGCCACACCACTTACAATCTCCATAAGGACAGTTCCATTGCATATAATTACAGCAATTTTCGTGTGCTTTTAGTTCTGTGCAAGGCAACATTTCAATACATCCAAATGATTTGTATAAGCATGGATAATTTATAACTTGTGCGACCGTTTCATAGCCAACATCTAGCCTTGGTTTCTGATCTGAATCTAAGGGACATCGACCACACACCAGATTTCCATTCTCATATGAATGGATTGGAAGTATTGACAATGGTCCCTCACATTTGCAGCACATTAATTTGACCAATATGTGGTCTGGGATATCCATTCTGAAACAGAAACGTATTATTATTAAGGGAAATGTAAGAAGTAAGGTATAAAATTAATAAAACGGATGCATTTGTAGTTAAATTGTAGTTATAAGAACATAAATGAACAGCTTAGAAACTTACATAAAACAAAAAGACAAAATGTAAAAATTAGAATCAACAATCAGAAGAAATAAAAATGCACATTGTCACGGGTGGGTCCTCGGCATCCGATTATAGACTCTTAGGTGATGTGGGGTCGAAGTTTTCGTCGGAATTAAAAGTGTGGTGAAAGTACTCAATAAAGAACGAGTTAAGAATAGTTAGTTTATTGTAAACTCAAGACAAAAAGAACAAATAATGCAGATAAACGCAACAATGATTTATGTTGGACATAGATCTGGGTGGCTTTGAAGAGAGTCGGCCACTTGTGGACTTGGTGGTCGGGGTAATCTATGATAATTGTGGTTGATCTTAAAGTCGGTTGACAATGTGGTTACAAAAAGTCGTGATTAGTCTTGAAGAAGGTCATCAAGTTGCGGACTTGGTGGTCTTGGAAGCCTTCGAATATTACTCATGGTTGGTCTTGAAAAAAACCCGTTACAGGCGTGTGGTGGTTGTGTCGGCTTGGAGCTTCTGGAGAGTTGGAGGTCGGCTGTCGGATGAAGAGCGACATCCTCGGTGGTGTTAAATCTGAGTCTGGAGATCTCGATGGCGACCAAACTGATGGTAAGCAAATTGGTATCGAGAATCGTCAGAATATAAACTGTCACAGATTCGCAGAAAGTGGGTGCTGTTATATGGCTGTTGTTTTTGCCGCCCATTTATTATTCGTGCGGTGAAAACTGCGTCCCTATTGGTTCGTCTTCAGCATGTGTTGCTGTTCTATTTCGTTACGTTATATTATTAATAAGCTCTTCTTATATAAGTCTACCTGTTACTCCACTTGCAGAGTCTCCTTAAAGAAGATGGAATTAATAGGAAAGGAGCCAGAATGGTTTCGTTTGCTATCTTCGCCTGAATGTTAATAATAGTCGAGTCCTACAAATGACAGGTAATCAAGTAACTGATTTTAAAATAAGAGTAGAAATGGCAACATTCGTAGAAATTAGAAAAAAAAATGTTACGTTGTTAAATTTACTGTATGGAATCGAAGCCTGGACTCGTAAGCCAACTGCAATTAAAAATACTGTCAAAAACTAACTAATTAACTAGAAAGAATTAACAAATAATACTTAGTCTTAAGGACTTATACTTTAAGGCAGGTTTTACATGCACGGAATAAAGCTAGGAAAACTATTCTTGGAATAAATTGATTTCATCTTTGTTCGATGCATGCATCAAAGATGAAATAAATTTGACCTTAAAATAGTTATTCCGTGCCTGTAATATCGGTCTTAAGACAAGGAACTTAAATACCTGGGAAATGCTGAAAAAAATCCTACTGAGCTCATTATACAAGGAAAAATGAAAGAAAAGTGTGGAAAGACTAAAACTCTCGGGAGTGATTTGTCCACAGGTCTGCCAAAATAATCACTGCCTTTCACGATTTTCTTACTTAAAAAATTCGACGGAGTTTGGTCAATTAACCTCACTTTCTCAAATGATTCCAGTGCGCGACATAAAGTATGATAGCATTTATGTGCACAAGTAAATTGATTAAATAACAGAATATATGAAAAATCTATATTAAAAACCGATGCTAGCCTAGAGGAATTTACCATGGTGTGGGGGTAAAGTTTGCGCAGAGTGAGAAAGTATTCGGAGAACGCGAGAGAACGCAACAACAAATCTCCGGAACCAATTGAATTTAAAATTGTCACTGCGTAACACGCCTTCAGTGCTTGGTACAACTTTACATTACTGCATACACTATCACCAGGTTTAAAAGTGTAAATCGAACAAATTGGAGGTTAAAAAATTTCTATTTGAAGCCCATGGCGCGTCAGCAAAGAAAACTCAAAAATGGAAAAAATCGAAAAAATCAACTTTTTTAATAATCATCGTAGACCTTCACGTAATACCTTTTTTCATCAGAAAAGCATGCTAAATCGATTGGCGTTAAAAAAATTTATCTAGAAAAAATTGCAAAAAAGTAGGCAATGAACATTATGGAAAATTTGGAGAAAAGTTGATTTTTACAGACTTTGAACGGCCGTAGCGGATAAATGAAGAATCCAAATCAAATGCGGTTTTCAGATCTGTGCTCCTTGGGTGCAAATTAGTCGGTCGGATTCAAATAAAATCGGCGACTTTTAATTTTTGACGAAAACTTGAAAAACTGCTACATACTAAGTGTCCCCCCTTCTTACTTTTGCCCAAAAAATTGCATTTAAAATGATTTTCTGAAGAAACCGCTGGTTCGATTTGGGGGTTCTATACATCACTGGAAATACTCCTTCAAGGCGCTTCAGAAAATGTACTTGCCTAACCACAAATGTCAATTTGAAGCCCGTGACGCGTCAACAAAGAAAACTCGAAAATGGAAAAAATCGACTTTTTTAATAATCATCGTAGACTTTCATGTAATACCTTTCTTTTAATCAGAAGAACGAGCTAAATCGATTTAATCTAAAAAAAATTGTAAAAAGGTTGGCAAGTCACCATAAACAGTGGCGGCTCATGGAACATGTGAATGTTTGCAATTTTGTGCCAAGACGTGGGAAGTGATCATGAAAGCCCATTATTACATTCTGAAGTTAGATGGCTGTCCAGAGGCAAGGTTTTGAATCGTCTTTTTGAACATCGATTGGAAACTTGACTTCAAAATTTGAATTGGGAAAATGTTTTTTTGATGAAATGTGGTTGGCCCGTTTATCATATTTAGCTGATATTTTTGGAAGGTTGAACGATTTAAATTTAGGCTTACAGGACCAAACGTCAATTGTTTTTTAATTATAAAATAACTGCTACAAGGCTGAAAGACCTCTGGTTAATTGCCTGTTGAGGTAAAAGTCTTTCTCTGTCTCTCTTAAATACATTTAAATTTTATTTTCAAGAAGATTTGGAAAATCAAAATTGGATCACGTCACGTGAACAAAAAGAACAAATAATAGATATGTCACGTGATTCCACTGTAATGGAAAACTTTAAGCAACCTTAAAAAAAAACTCTGATTGAATTTTGGCTTCAACAAAGAACAGATTTTAGAGACACAGCAAACATTGCTATTAAGTTTTGAATGCCCTTCTGTACTAGGGCTCGAAATTTACTCCGTTTTTCGATCAATCGTTTAGACGTGTAAACGTTTACCGTTTATTTGCAACGAATAAACGTTTACAACACGTTTAATCCGAATAAACGTTTACACGTTTAGCTTAATAAACTTTTACAAAACGTTTAGCCTAATAAACGTTTATAAGACGTTTAGCTTAATAAACGTTTACAACCTATAAACTAGAAACGATTTCTCAATTTTTTATACTCCATTTGGGAGTCCAAAGGTAATTTCTTGGCATTTTGTAAGTTTCTCAACATTTTTGCACATTCGATTCAAACAGGAACCATCTGGTTTATAGGGGGTCGGACCTTCCAAACTTCCGACGTTTCGGACGGTTTCCAAAAAACCATTTATTTATGAAGGTGTCACTAATAATAGATTTTTTTCCGCTACCGCAAATATTGTAAAACACGGCTTGTGATAGAAACAAACGAACCTCGCAACAGATATTTGCACGGTGGGTTATACGTTTCTATATGAAACGATTTTCGTCAACTCGTTTAAATGAAGAAAACATGTTTAAGCGCAATTATCCATTTAAACGTATACACGTTTAAACACAAATATCCATTTAAATGTATACACGTATAAACATGAATATCCGTTTAAAAGCGAATATCCGTTTAAACGCTTAAAACCCGCTTGCTAACTAAGAACACGTTTATCCGTGTGCACGTGTATCCGTGTATTAACGAGCCCTATTCTGTATGACGTATTTATGTGAAAAAGGTTTTTGAGAAATGTTATATCTGAAGAATAAATACAGAACAAAATTAAAAATCGAACCAAATTTAAGATTAAAATTAACTGACTTAGAACCAGAAACAGAAAAAATTGTATCTTTTATTTTTACTGTTTAATGTTTTTTTTTTGCTGTAAACTTTAAAACTTTAAGAATGTATTTTTTGTTGAATAAAAATATGAATAAAAAGTAAAGTTTTTTATTCAAATGCTGGTGGTACTATAGTTTATGTGATTAAAAAAATGTAAATAGTTTTGTTAATTAATGTAGGCAACGCTGTTATAAGTTTTAAAAATCATAAAAAAAACACTTCGCTTTGCCATTTGTGAAAATTTCCTTTTTCAAATATAATAAGCAAATATCATGACTTGTATTACGTTACAAAGTGGATCTATTAGTGTTATATGCTAGGCAATTTATTATACAAGTTCTTTGTTGCCTCCGGCTGCAAAGTGATCATAGAAAGTTGATGGGGAATAATTTTAGATAATCACACTTGTGAGAAACCTGTGTCACCGTGATTGTTTATTGTTTTACCTAGAGTTAAAAATCGCCAACACTTAATTAGCGATAACGAACACATCGGATTTTTAGTATTTAATAATGTAACTCATTAATGAGACCAAGATCTCGTTCAGATGTGTCTGAATAATCAAATAAGTTTTATACTTACGGATAGGGTTATTCGTATCACCTAGCAACTAGCGTACACTTCTTCATAAAATTCACTTGTCAATTACGACCGCAGACAAATAAAAAGACTGGAATCACCATTATTGCATGACCTCCGATAAGCTGTATCTAAGATGGCGGCCTAGGACAAACTAGCGGCAAAATTTGAAAATGTACGTTTTTATAAAATCGTTGATTTTTCTAATATTTTCCTATTTTAAACCAACTTCAAATAAAATGGAATTAATGGGAAAAATAAAATATAATGAAAAATAGATGGTGATGTGGATATCATGTTACTTTCTCCGATTTTATGGTTTCATAGTTATTTATATTTATATTTCCATGGTTAATTTTCAATTTAAATAATTTATGTATTTGATTTATTTATCGTATGCCGGTACACATGTAAATAAAAATAAGCAAATATTTCGTTCAATGGACAGTGGAGTCACAAGCAAGAATTCGTTGGGGCATCCTTCATATGCATAGACGATGCATTCTTAGGTTTTATACTCCATCTACTAATACAGCGCTTCTTTTAGCCAGCGGGCCATTTTTTCTTTAGCAAATCTTTCGCGGGCCAAAAAGGATAGGTAAATGAAAAGTCAGTTCATGTCAACTCAAAAGTTATTTTATTTATACGAAAAAGATAAAGTCAAAGATAATTTTTTTCGACAATAAAGTTTATATTTTTGCATAATAAATATTGCGTTATATTTATTGTTAAAAAGAAATATCACATAGTAACGGACAAAACAATGTTATTCTTAAAAATAATACATAACAAGAAATAATAAAAACACAATAAAATTAGAATATTATTAAGCCTAAGCTATTTAATGGGAGCATTGTGGCCGAGTTGTTGAGCAACAATTTCTTTTATGTCCATATCAATATTTGTTGTGGCAACTCTAATTATATTTTCAAGAGGGAGTCTTTCACGCTGTTTCCAAATTTGGATTTTATATATTTCATGTCAGAGAATGCACGCTCGCAGATATATGTACTCTACCGAACATAGAAATGATTTGAAGTCCAAAATCTCCCATTTTTTGATATTTTTCTTTATCCAAATGTTTGTACACTTGTATTCCGGTTGCTCCACTAAATGCAATGAATGGGTCAGCCTGAAGGTCGCATAATTCCATTTGATATTTAGGTTCAACGGAGATAATATCGATATTGAATGGATCACTGAATAAATTAATTACTCACCTTTAAATCATCAAATTGTGAAAATCTTCTACCAAACTCTTCAATAAGCATATCTAATTTAGGTAAAAAAATGTCAAAATTCACTTCTCTGTTACAGGTCCTTATTTCTTCATACATCTCTTTGCAACATTCAAAATGAAATAAATTATTTTGCTGCAAATTTAACTTCCACAATTTTAATTTATTTCTGAATCCTGTTACATGTTTATAAAGACACATCTTTATCTTTTCCTTGCAAGCATTTATTCAAAATTTTTAAATAATTTGTAATGTCTGTTAGGAAAGCAAGTGAACAAAGGACATTTTTATTACCTAAATTTGCTGTCAAATCTTGATCGATGCCAACTTCCGTTAAAAAAAAGATGAATTTCTGTTCGAAGTGTAAATAATCTCTTCAGGCATGTTCCCGCACTTAACCAGCAAATATTACAATCTAAATGATGTTTTTTTTAGAACTGAAATGAAACTCATAAAAATCATGTTAATGGCCATGGTATTGGCTTTATTTCAAAGATAATTTTTTTCCATTACTGCTTAAATATGATTTATCGAATGAAGTGCAATCTGGAAGTCCAATTTTCGACAACTTTTTCGAGCAGCCGGGGCCGTATATCAGCAATAACGCGGCGAATGTTGGCTTCCAGCTGATTCAACGTCGT
Organism: Ocypus olens; assembly: GCA_910593695.2. Lineage (NCBI taxonomy): Eukaryota > Metazoa > Arthropoda > Insecta > Coleoptera > Staphylinidae > Ocypus > Ocypus olens. The sequence goes on from OU343058.1 coordinate 39,296,208, forward strand.
TGGTTTATTGGCGTACACTAGCGACTTCACATATCCACACAGAAAGTAGTCCTTAGGTATGATATCACACGACCGTGGAGGCCAATTCACGAGTCCGTTACGCAAGATTATGCGGTCAGCGAATGTTTCCTGCAATAAATTGATTGTGCTGCGCGCTGTGTAGCATGTTGCGCCGTCTTGTTGGAACCAAATCTCCTCCACATTAACGCCATTAACCGATAGCGCTCTCCATTCACTGTCACGTGCTGGACGGAATCATCTTTAAAGAAATATGATTCCACCAACCCATAAAGCACACCAAACAGTGTGTTTTTGTGGATGTAACGGCGTTTCAATAATGACTTCTGGATATTCCTCGCTCCAAATCCGGAAATTTTGTTTGTTTACGTAGCCATTGAGCCAAAAATGAGCTTCATCGCTGAACAAAATTTTTTGGTAAAAATGAGGGTCAAGAACAATTTTGTTTTCTGCCCATTCTTCGAACATGCGAGGCATATGATGGTCACGCGGCTTCAGCTCTTGCACGAGGTGTATCTTGTAAGCTCGTAAACCGAGATCTTTTCGCAAAATCTTCCATACAGTGGCTCCAGCTGTGCACGATGGCGAATCGATTCATTCGAGTCCTGCTTAACACTACGCTCCACAGCTACAACAACTTCTTCGGTGCGCACTGTACGACATCTCTGGGGATGCATATTTAATTATCAATCAGACTATGCGTAGTGCGAAAACGCTCCATAGTTTTCCGAATAACTTGCTCGGATGGACGATCATGTCGACCGTAAAATGGATATAGCGCACGGTAAGTTTCGCAAACTGAAGAGCGTTGGATACTGTATATTGGGTTGCCTGAAATTGCTTTAAACGGAATCTCAAATTTCTTAATTATGTGATGAAAATTATTTATAACTCGTTACCAACAGCATTTTCATAAATTAATGTACAGTCAAGAGATCGTAATTTTTCAGGAATTTCATTATTGATAATAATAAAATGAAAACATGTATAATCAAAATATAAGAATCTCTTGACCATATAACTATTTATTTTAAGAGAATTCCCTAATTTTATTTCAATTTATTTTCATTATTAACTCCAGAATTTATGTTGAAAGTTGGAAATTATGTTCCCCAAATTGTGCCGACATCTATGATTTCGGTTCGGTAACAATTTGGTGCATATCTTGGATACGAGGGACCGAAATTCAAACGAAATATTTCTAACGGGTGTTTTACCTATTATAAATTAATTGTTTGTTGAGCTGTAGTCTTACTGACAGTATGTTTACTTCACGAAAATATAAACCCCCAAGCCGTAGTCGTCATTTGAAGGCAAAAAGAGCCGCATCTGCGAGGTAGGTATTTTTACCTAGTAATTTTCACCTTATTTTATTAGCTTTGCTAACACCCATTTTTTGTGTTGTATAATTCTATATTCATTGTATGCAGGGTGTTTCGCGAGGTAGTAGATAGACGATATCTTGAAGTAGTTATTAGTACGAAAATGAAAATGGACTTAATATTTAGTAATGATGATAAGTATTATATCAAAATGAATATTCGCGGTTACATGGATTAAAAAAACAAAACGTCAAACAAAACATTAAGAACACTTCGTGTCAAATGTTCCATATCAAGTTGAGAATACATTCTGATTAAGTACTTCCTTCTTTAATTCTTTCTTATGTAACTTATTCAAATGTTTATAGGGTTGAAAACAGATTGAAATAAAAAATAAAAAATACAGGTTGTTATTTAAAAAAAGAGAAAACGTCACAACTTTTAGAACAATTGCTTGAAAAATCTGAAAAATTATTTTACATGTGCCCAGTAATTTAAATCGCTATACATCTTTTAGATTTTTTCTCTATCATACACATTAACGGAGTTACCGAATTTGTCCGCTACTTAATTTCCACACTGTATATGTATGAATATATACACATAATTTTAGGATCAACAAAAACAATCAGAAAGAATCGGTTGTGGCAAGTACCAGCACTTCAGTTGATGCTATTGAAACCGAAATAATAGAGCATACTAGTGTTTTGGAATGTTCACTTAATGAGCTACAATATTTGAAATTGGAGCCTGTATGTCGTAACAATATAGAAGCATACAAGGAAAATGAAGTAGAGAGTGTTCCTATTAACATTGAGCCATATATTCCCACAGACATCTTTAATTTGGGTAGACGTATGGTTAACATTGGGTATATGTTTGAACAGATTTTAAATGATCAAAAACATCACCCATTCGACTGTTCAATTGCGAACATGCAAATTATCAGGGAGGAACGGAAGGGATTAATAAGTATTTTTAGGATGCAATGTAAAATGTGTAAAATTGTACAGACAATAAGTACAGATAAACTCGATAGTGAAACAAGTATTAATGATAAAGCTGGATTAGGTGCTATATCCATTGGAATAGGTTACTCTCAATTAAATGAATTTTTTTCTATTATGAATATACCCTCCATGACGAACAAAACCTTTAGGAATTCTTTTGAAACAGTTGCGAATATTATTCATACTACGGCATGGCATTCCCTGAAGGAGGCTGCTATTGAAGAAAGAAGGCTAGCAGAGGCCAACGGTGATGTCGATATTTATGGAATTCCATATATTACTGTTATAGCAGATGGAGCCTGGAGTAAACGGTCTTATAATATTAATTACAATGCTTCATCAGGAGTTGTAAGAACATATAAATGAAAACATATACATGTATTGAAAACATTAATTATTTTATAGGCATGTATCATAGGAAGTAGAACAAGAAACATCATCTTTCTTGGTATACGGAACAAATATTGCATGATTTGTGAACGTGCAGAATTGAACGAAATTACTGCCGAAGAACACATCTGCTACAAAAATTGGACTGGAAGTTCAACTAGTATGGAAGCAGATATCTTATTAGAAGGCTTTAAATGTAGTGTACAGATGCATGGTCTAAAATACTTAAAATTGGTAGCAGATGGAGATAGCAGTGTTTATCGAAAAATTTTGGAAAATAATGGTTGAAAAGGTTGAATGTAAAAATCATTTGTTACGGAATTTTTGCAAAAAATTCCGTGAAGTATGTGGTAAGTAATTTCATATTAATACAAGGTCTCAAAGTTAAAAATCGTTTATTGTGTAATAAAATGCTCAATTGGTACAGCAAACATAAGGTTGCTGATTCGAATTATTATTTAAGTGTTACATGGTAATTGCGTTAACATTTTCATAATATTCCATTGCATTGTTCATTGATATACTTATATTATTACATAAAATTCAAAAAATCCGTCGGTCTTACACATAGGAATTATAAAATTAAATAAATGCGTTTTGTGCTCACCAGGCCAAGATTTGCAACAAATATTACCTCAGTCTGTTATAAATTCTATTTTATTTTTTTCCTACATTTAAATCATAGACATATTCCTACATTTTAAGACATCTTGCAGATCGAAAGCGAAGCTATTCAAAAAATTTACCAGTTTCACTTTATATCCAGAATATTGCAAAACATAGTTTAATGCGGTTTAGGACTGCAATAACTAGTGCCGTAAAATTCAGAATTAATGAAACTACTGAAATGCAAGAAAAAATTAAATTGTTGCAAAAGGACATTCAAAATATTCCATCGCATATCTTTGGAGAGCACAAGGAATGTGAAGTAATCCAATATTTTCACTGCAATAAGAATGACTCGGACATCAATCATATTCCCATGATGGAAGAATGTGGATTTATGGCAGATATTTTATATTGTTTGCATAGATTAACATTAAATGCTTCGAGCTTACTAAGAAATATGAATACAAATTTAATTGAATACAACAATTTAATTCCATAATATGTACATTTGTTGGAGGAAAGCGAATAAATTTCTCTTTGCAAAGACAATATGAAACTCGTTGTGAGGCTGCTGCAATATCCTACAACTCACGTGGAATGTATCATCATATACTACATAAAGCTTTTACAAAAGAGGGCATTGGATTGTATACTGAGAAGTACATAAAAGATCAAATTGGTCGAAGAAACATAATTAAAAAAAGATCTTCGAATATAAGAACGAAAAGGAAAATAAAATCTATAAATACCGTTGATGAAGATTATGGTCCTGATGCACAACAAATTAAAGATATGACTGAAACAGAATTAACTTTAAGGGAGAACGCTTTTCTTGAACGGTTGGGAAGTATTGATGTAGAAGCAGTGGAAATAGAAACTCGAGGACAAGGGGCAAATCCAAAATGGTTTGAGGAAAGATCTCTTAGACTAACTGCTTCTCGGTTTGGAGAGATCATAAAAATGAGGAAATCCACCAGTAGAGCAAAACGCGTTGAAAATATTTTGTATTCAAATTTTTATGGTAACTCCAAAACTAGATATGGAAATGCATGTGAACAATTGGCAATAAAACAATTCGAGCAACAATTTTGTCTGAAAGTTAACGATTGTGGTCTATTTGTTGACGAAGAATTTCCATATCTAGCTAGTAGTCCAGATGGGATGGGAGAACCAAACTGGATCATTGAAATTAAATGTCCATACAAAGCAAAAGGAGACACTCCAAAAGAGGCTATAGAAAATAAATTAATTCCATATGTATCAATCGACCATAATACTAATATGATAACTTTAAATAAACACCACAAATCCAAGGGCAGCTGAATATAACAAAGCGGGATATTTGTTACTTTGTTATCTACACCCCAAAGGGAATTCTAGTTGAAAAGGTATATACAACATCAGTGGCGGCTCGTCAGGGGAGGCAGGTGAGGCACTGCCTCACCATTAATTTTCAGGCACTGCCTCACCATTAATTTTCTATTTTATAAAAATATAAATCTATTCAATAAATTTCTTCCGTGTTGGCTTTAATATTGATAATTAATTATACAGTAATTATAAATGGATGTATTAACGGAAAATTCCCGATTTTTAATGATCAGAATTAGCGCGCCCATCCAGGCCGAACTTGCGGCAGAAATGAACCAGAGCGGTAGGAATTTATGCAACTTAATATGCCTCCACACAGTTTACCCATATCACATTCGAAGTAATGTGCAGATTTATTTCGATATCGGAGGCGAGCCTCACAGGCTTCTCATTGGTCGGAAATCACCCGCGTGATAGAGAGAGAGAACCTCGCGGCACTCACAATTGTCAGCTGTGTTAGTAATCTATTCATTTCACTCCGCCGTCCGTTGATCAGCGTTAGTTATTAAAGGTAATCTTATTGATATTTATTAGTAAATAGTATTTATTCCTATATTATAATGGATGACGGAAATAGCACTCTTACAGTGAGAAATTGTAAAGACATCGTAAATTTCTTGCTTGATAATCCATTTAGCCGGTTGTCGTACGATGATAAAGTTTATGTAAAAGGTATCAAAAGGCCTTGCCCTGATCTTAGTTTATTATTGATTCAAAAACATCGATCATTTAAAAGTGCATGGTTTGACAAATGTAGTTGGTTGACAGGTACAATGATTAGAAATAAATTATTTTGTTGGCCTTGCATATTGTTTTCAAATAGCAATGAGTCGGTATGGCATAAAACAGGTTATGACGATTTAAAAAATTTAGCGCGTTCTATTGATAAGCATTCCAAAAGTAGAGATCATATATCATCAAATTGTAAATTTCACATTTTAGGTAACAAAATATAGTTAATGTTTTAAGTACGGCTCGGCAAATTGAAATCGAAACGTACAATAACAACGTGAAGGAAAATAGGGGGATTTTAAAAAGATTAATCGATGTGACAATATTTTTGTGCAGTCAGGAATTGTCATTTAGGGGGCATGACGAATCAGAAACCTCAAATAATAAGGGGAATTTTCGAGAATTAGTTTTGTTAATGAGTAAAACGGATGGGATTTAAAAAAAAATAGATGATGCTTCAATTTTTTCGGGGCTTTCAAAAACAATTCAAAATGAGTTAATTGATTCAATCAGTTACACACTGAAGAATCAAATAGAAAGTGAAATTTTAAATTCCAATTTTTTTTCATGGCAAGTGGACGAAACTACTGATATCACTTGTATTTCTCAATTATCAGTTATATTTAGATACGTCATCCAGGGAACACTTGTTGAAAGGTTTATGGGATTTTATGATGTAAATTCTCAACGAACGTCAGAAGATTTATTCACCTTGTTAACAGAAACATTTGGAAAATTTAATATCAAAGAAAAATTAATTGCTCAAACTTATGATGGTGCTGCTGTTATGGCTGGTCATTTGAATGGTTTACAAACCAAAGTAAAATCAGTAGCTCCACAAGCAATTTTTACTCCTTGCCATGCTCACGTTCTAAATTTAGTGCTAAGTAAATCGTGCAACTCAATAAAAAAAAGTACGAATATTTTTTTCAAATCTAACAGGATTTTCTGCTTTCTTTTCAAAATCAACAAAACGAACCGCAGTATTGGATGAAATTTGTAATGCAAGAATACGATCTAATGCACAAACACGTTGGAATTTTACATCTCGGGTTATTTTTACAATTCATGAAAATAAAAATAAATTAATTGAAGTATTCAATTTTATAATTAATTCAGACAAATTTGATAATATATCTATCAGAGAGGCATACGGCTTAAAATCATTGTTAGAAGACAACCATTTCTGTTTCTTATTAGATTCCTTCAAACTTATTTTTGAACAAACAAGTGTTGTATTTTTAATTCTTCAACACAAACTAACTGACATCACGTATGCAAGAGGGCGTTTAACTTCACTTATTTTAAAATTAAAGGAATTTAGAACCAATGAAACATATTTTAATCATATATACGAAAAACATTTTTCTGACATAGAAAATCCTCCGAAAAAGCGAAAGCGCGCTGATGATGCAGATGATACGGGATTACAATATAAACAGATATTTTACGAAATTTTAGATACAGTGGTAGGACAAATCGAAACAAGATTTTTTGATCTAAGTAAATTAAAATTCTTTGATTTAATTTCTGTTAGTAAGTTTGAACTGTATTCAAAAACGTTTCCATTGCAGTTGTTTGAAGAATTAATTAAGCAATATCCATTTTTTGACAAAATACAATTACGAAATGAACTGTGGGTTCTATATTCAGATAAGCTTCTTGGTGAGTCTAAAATGCCAATGGATATGTTAGAATATATAAAGAATAATGACTTGCTAGTATGTATGCCTGAATTGTACAAACTAATTTCTTTAATAGTAACCATACCGGTAACATCTGCATCTGTGGAAAGAAGTTTTTCCGTATTAAAACGAATAAAAACATGCACAAGAAATCAAATAGGCCAAAATAGGTTGTCAAATATGTCACTCATTGCTATTGAAAAGGAATTTGTGAAAACACTTTGTAAAAATGAACATTTTTACGATCAAATTATAGATTATTTTGCTGAAAATAAGAACAGAAGAATACCATTAATATATAAAAACCATTAAATTTTTTGATTACATTTTTCTTGAAACACTTTTGTGCAATCTCTTTAAATAAATAGGATCCGTTTTCTTTAATATTCAATATACACATTTCTAGTTTTGTTTAAGAATTTATTTATTTTCAAATGAATAGTTTTATGTTGTATTTTATATTTAATATTTATTAGAGTATTTTTAAGTTTGTTGTCCCATTTATTTCCATAACACATTCCATTATTTATTATAAACCTACGTAGAGTTTTATTTTTGTTATAGAATTTAAATATTTATTTATTTTTATTTAATAGTTCAACCTTATTACTTCCTTTCCAATTTTCCCATCCCGGCAAGAAAATCTTCACACCTTCTCGTGGTTCTTGCTGAACAATAGAATATCTTAAAGATATACCGGGTGACCCAGGGTTCCGTAAAAACCCCATAACTTATTTGCTATTTAAGATACCGACTTCTATTTTTCATAAACTAGTACCCACACCTATTCTATATATTTTAAAAATATGTATGTTTTTGTACAGGGTGTCTCAGTATAAGTAACAGATCAAAGTTATGTTTTTTTAAATGGAACACCCCATATTTTATACTTTATTTTTAATCCTCTTAAGAAGCTGATAAAAATAGTATAAGATAGTATGGACGGTATTACAGACTAAGATTATGGACGGTTGGTTAGTTATGGGCAAATTTGTGGCAAAAACATGTTCACATTGAAAACATTGCAGAAGCGTTCCTAGCAAAGATTGCTTCATTTTTTATACACTAGAAAATTTTCCAAATCAAGAAGAATAATGCACATCGGCTTTAGTCCTTTTTTGTTCATACTGCTATACAGGGTGTCAACATACGCAAAATAATGGATAACTATTTTTTTCAAATGGAACACCCTATATATCAACCTTCTGTTGATTTTTGGATTTTCAGCCTAAACTATGCATTTTCTGAAAGAATAATAAGAGACCAAAGTTGTAGAGCGGAATTTTTCCAGAAAATGCATAGTTTTGGCTGAAAATCCATAAATCATCAGAAGGTAATAAAAGAAATATGTTTTTATTGATAAATCTCAAGAATCCTTAATATTTTGTTATGCAAACTGTATATCATTGGAAAGCTTATCAAAAATGCCATAGATTGGTGGCAACGTGGTGGTGTTTTATTTGAAAAAAATAGTTATCCGTTGTTTTGCTTATGTTGACACCCTGTATAGCAGTATTAACAAAAAAGGACTAAAGCTGATGTGTATTATTCTTCATGATGTGGAAAATGTTCTAATGTATAAAAAATGAAGCAATCTTTGCTAGGAATGCTTCTGCAATATTTTCAATGTGTACATGTTTTTGCCACAAATTTGCCCATAACTAACTAACCGTCCATAATAGACCCATAGTATCTTATACTATTTTTATCAGCTTCTTAAGAGGATTAAAAATTAAGTATAAAATATGGGGTGTTCCATTAAAAAAAAACATAACTTTGATCTGTTACTTATACTAGGACACCCTGTACAAAAACATACATATTTTTAAAATATGTAGAATAAGTGTGGGTACCAGTTTATGAAAAATAGAAGTCGATATCTCAAATAGCAAATAAGTTATGGGGCTTTTACAGAACCCTGGGTCACCCGGTATATACACAGATGTTTTATTGGCCGAGTGAAGTGTCGACAATATTAAATCTGTGCCTCACCAAACCAAAAGTTGACGAGCCGCCACTGTACAACATATAAATAACATTTAAACATAAGTAACAATTTTAAGTAACACTTTTTCCAGATTTCACGAGATGAAGAATTATGGAAGAAAACAATGATAACTCCATTAAAAGAATTTTACTTAAAACACATGCTACCTGAAATGGTTGACCCTAGAAAATGTAGGAACTTGCCTCTAAGGAATTTGTAAGAAATAAAATTGAAATAAAAGCACAGATAAATGCCCACTTGCATCGCAGCTACTTAATCATGATTAAAAAGTTAATCAATGGTTAGCGGAGAATTGGCATGCACCGCAACTTAATCATGATTAAAGTCCCCAAGAAACGTCAAATATTTAATCAGCCGATTTTGGCCGATTAACTCAAAAACGAATAACTTCACGACGAATATAGTCGTGAAGTTATTTACATTTGGCAGACGATTTTGAAATTAAAAACCTTTGTTTTGTATTTGTTATTAAAAACGATGGATTTGGGAATAGTTGAGCAGATTGATGAAATCGATGGCTTGGAGGTTAATGATTTTATTAATTTTGGTTTGTTTACCTCGTCCAATAATAAAAAATAATAATAGTATAAGTTAGTTAGCATTTAGTATTCATATTTACCGCGCATTTGTTTCCTGTGTTCTCAATAGAACAACGTAAAACAACCAAAAAAGAACTTAAAATCCCTAGAAAAATGTGTGCTCTCTATAATAATACTCCGTGGTCGATAGATGCTTAATCAGCCGACGGTGCAACAGAAATACTCTGATTAAAGTTAATCATGATTAAAATTTAATCATGATTAAGTTCTGCGGTGCAAGTGGGCATTAGACTATTTTTTAAATTATTGTTGTGCATTGATGCTTTATTAACTGATTGTAATTTTTGTGACTTTTTATCTAGGCGTTCATTATATTACACGTCGGCTTACAGTTTGATGAGAAAGAGAAACTGTTTGAAACTTTTTGCCATTTCGTTATTATTAAAAGCTTTACCCATTTTTATGGCACATTTTTAAATTCATTCTTCATCCGAAAAAGGCTCTTTTGCTTTTGCAATTTCTAAGCAAACTTCAAATGATCCAGCTACTCATGCTTCTTGAGAATTTGTTACTTGGGTAAAATAATTCGTTGATAGTTCTGCTGTTTTTTCAATTTTTTTACTAATGTTATTCTCGAGTCTCCCATGCACGAATAATACTTTTTTTCATGCATTGATTGGTAATGGCGCTTTAAGTTGTATTCTTTGCACACAACTACAGTCCCTAAACATTCCTAACACTGTGGCTTGCCCTTGTTAAGAATAAATAAATAATCAACCTCCCATCATTCTTGAAATTCTCGATTTTCAGTATCAATCTTTCTTTTCTTAGAAGCACTCATAAGTAAGGATTCTTTCAATTAACGAATAAATATAAATTTCAGTTAATTGTGTTTTAGTGCATTTCACAGAATGGCAAATAACCCACGGTAGATGTAAACATAAAAGTCGGACAAGATAAGCGGCTCTCGGCAACAGTGATACCAAAATGCAGCCGCAAGACAATCCCCACCACTCGAGACGGACAAAAACGGACAATGCCCAAAGAAGAAGGCAATTTGGTGGTGGTAGAGAGCGCTTAAACAGATACGTTTGCATAGAGCTTGGATTAATTTTATCGAATGACCATAAAACAACCATATTTATTCATCATTAGCATTTTTCTAATTCTTGTTTTAGACGGTTGAATTATAATTATTATCTAAAAATCTCTTTTTTTTTAATTTTATGTTTTAAATGTATACAGATATTTATTTAAAATTTGTTGTTAAGTTTACTATAACTCGCGGGCCGTAAAAAAAGCTTCGCGGGCCGCCAGTTGGATAGCGCTGTACTAATAGATTAGACTTTTTTGACATCTCGAGTGTCAGAAATCCCACTACTTACGATACTTAATTTATTACGAATATCGCACTGAAGAATCTTACCGAGTAGATGTGTAGTTGGTTCGTCACATCATTCAGGACGTTCTCCATGGCAGAAATCAAGAACAATAACAATAATAAACTGTCAATAATGTGTCTATTGGCGATGTCGCGAATGAATATATTGGAAGTATACCGTTGTATTAGGTTGGTCTAACTTTCTGCAAAATTACATTTTTTTCATAGCCGTGTTGGTACTTTTCATTTTCTAGTGTTTGTCACTAAACAAAAAAGTATAATTTTTGAGTAGATGGAGTACATGACTGATGGTTTCCGCAATCATATTCGGGCGTGGACCGTTTGCTCCATTTGTAAAGTGAGTGCCCCCATCTACCATGCTTCGTTCTAATCCTGTTGAGAGGAGCTCAGGTCTTGTGTGAGAGGTCGAAGCCGTGTGTTTTATCGGCGACGGAAGGATGTTGACCATTCTGTGGTCCAGGAATTTATGATGTTGAACCTTTCATCTATAGCCTTATTTGCTGATTTGGTGGGTGGTTTTCTAGAGCGGAGCCGATTTCCATTAGCACTGTTGATGTCTTGATCAGGGCCGATCCTACCGGAGAGCTGGAGCGTGCATGGCACGTGAGCGGCGATTAGAGAGGCGGCGAAACCGGCGAAGCCCGCGAAACGTAAGACAAAGCTGCGGAATTTGTTTCCTATGTAAATTATTTGGAAAAGAAATTATTAAAATTATAACTACGGGTTTTAAAGACTTACGCCATTGTGCTGACCAATTTGTAAAACATGAGAACAGTGCAATAGTATATAGTGTATCAAGGGCCGAAAATAGGCTTTAGCAACCCGCCGCTTTTAGCAACACGAGCGAGCGAAGGTTGTCTAGATTATGCATATTATTTTTTCGGCCCTAGATTAGGCTTGCCAGATATAAATTTCGAAAAAGGGGTATATATTTTCGTAATATCGGTTTTTGACGAACAAATAAAGAAAATGAAAATGTACAGGTCCTCACAGCGCCGTAGGCGACTTTTTTCAAAAAAGGGGCGTGAGAAAGCTGAAAATTTTTGTATAACCTATTTAGGAGCGAAACATGTTCCATAAAAGGTATTTTAATTTTTTTTTTTGTAATATTGTTTTTTATATCATTTCCGCTTCCACCGCCGCCGCTCCCGCCGCCACCGCTTCAATCGATTGTGATGAATCTTTGAGGGCGAAAAACTTTGAAGTGTCTCCTTTAAAGCCATGCATGCGAACTTAAGCGTAAACCCTTCCGCCCAAGCAACACTGTGAAAAAAAATGTTTTTCCAGTAAACCATGTCCAACTTTAACGATGTGTACGGAGTTGGAAAAAATCGATCGACCATAAAGGCATTAAAATTTGATCAATTCCCTATGTAGGACTCAAAGAACGAAGTTCCTACGACGATTTGGCACCAAGTTATGGGTGTTAAAAAAAAGTGCATTTTGAGGATTTTCGCACATAACTCAGCGACTTTGCAACCAAATTAGATGATGCTTCTTAAATTCAACAAACCTTCATTGTTTATTATTAAACCTTTAATCCCTCCATAAATTACTGTTTAAATCATTAAAATAAATTAAGAATTGCGACGACATGACTTATTATTCCGGGATTTTTACGGCACGTTTTTTGAACAAGATTAAGGGTTACAAGTTTTTAGGTGATTTAACTTTAAAATTATCAAAATTATCCCTCAGAATTACTATTTACAAGCTTTTAAACATTTTACGTTCGCATTTCCACGCCTCGTCGCCATCTATTCGACAATAGCCGAACTACAAAGTGATGTTTTTGAACAGCGCCAAAATGCTCGAACTTTATACTTATAATCAAAATGTTAATATTCAGCAATGCGCTGTACACGAAACGATAGACGATTTAATTCCGAATCGAACGGTGTATAAAATAGCTGAGGCAATTTAGCGGTTTTCTTGTAATTTGCGAATGAAAATTAAGCACGACACACTTACCGACATTTACAGTTCACTGTAACTTAAAAATTAAACACAGAACAATTTGCTATATTCTTCAATGAAATACGGGACCCAACACTTATTACTGATTATTAATTCAACTTTTTATATCAATACTGCGCTACAATAAGAGAAATATATGAAGAATCCTAATCTTCATAGAGGGTACCCTCTGTTATCGTGGGGCTAAACTACGTTTTCATTTGTGGATTTAATAATTGTTTTAATAATAAAAGAATATTTAAAAACTTAAGAAGAATGTTATAATAAAATAAATTTACTTGTAGATATTTTCGAATTTAAATTGCAGAAACAATACATTATAATATATCCGCCTAATCACAGGCAACCCGATATACGCTTAAGTACTATTAATTTATTATTAAAAACTTCCAATTCTAAACGTAACAAGGACAAAACCATGAGTGTAATATTTTTAAAGCGTTACCAAGGACTACACTCATACTTGTGCCCGTATTATGTTTAAAATTGGAAGTGATTAATAATAAATTAATATTAGTTATTCTATATTGGGTTGCCCGTAAGTAGGCGTTTATATAATACCATTGTTTCCGCAATTTAAATACTTAAATATTCGCACTATTTCTGAAACTTTACTCAGGATTACACTTATGGTTTTGTCCCTGTTACGTATAAAATTAGAAGTTTTTAATATTAAATTCATTAGAGTTATGCGTATTTCGGGTTGCTTGTGATTAGGCGTGTATATTATAAAATATTGTTTCTGGAATTTAAGTACGTAAATATCCACAAGTGAATTTATTTAATCATGAGACAACATTCTTTTTAAGTTTTTAAATATTCTTTGATTATTACAACAATTATTATATCCACAAATTATTAAGTAGTTTATCCCCACGATAACAGGTAGATCCCTCTACTTAGATTATGATTTCTCGTATATTTCTCTTATTGTAATGCAATAACAATATAAATAGTTGAATGATTAATCAGGAATAAGTGTTGTAACCCGTATTTGATTGAAGAATATAGCAAATTCTTCTTTATTGAATTTTTATGTTACAGTGAGCTGTAAATGTCGATAAGTGTGTCGAGCTTAATTTTCATTCGCAAATTACAGGAAAACCGCTAAATTTCCTCAGCTATTTTATATACCATTCGATTCAGAATTAAATCGTCTACCGTTTCATGCAAAGCCCATTGCTAGACATTAACACTTTGACAATAAGTATAAAGTTCGAGCATTTTGGCGCTGTTCAAAAACATCACTTAGCAGTTCAGCCACCGTCCAATAGATGGCGACGAGGCGCGGAAATCCGAACGAAAAATGTTTAAAAGCTTCTAAATAGCAATTCTAAGGGATGATTTTGATATTGTAAACATTAAATGACCGCCAAACATATAATCCTTTAATCTTTTGAAACAAAAGTGCTGTAAAAATCCTGCAATAGTAAATATTGCCGCAGCAATTTTTTAATGGTTAAATTGATTTTAATGATTCAAATTGTAATTTACAGAGGTATTAATGGTTGAATAATAAACAATAAAATAAGATTTGTTATTGTTAGGAAATTAACATTTACTTTCGGAGTTATTTTAAACCAAAATAACTCCTAAACGTTTATTGATTAATGTCCTTGTTAGCTCAATTGTAGTTATTGTTTCATCGCTGTTAGACTTAAAAGCGGGTTTTAAATATTAACTTAATAGTCGAAGAGGTTGTATAAAAAGAGATAGCATGAAGCGATTAGTTTTGATGCATTACTTGGTGCGGGGTGGAAACTTGTATTTAATTTTTGCAAGTATTCATAGAATCTGGGTTCTTTTAGAAAAATACTCGTACTAAATTAATTTAAGTTCAAAATGTAGCCAGTGTAAAATGTGACGGTTAAGGCTCCACTGGTTGAGATCATAACTGATTTTGATTCGGACGAAATAAATGCTGTAAATAAAACTGAACATATTTAACACGTATATTCACTGTAAAATGTAATATGTTTATAAGTATATATCAGAGGTGGCTCGTGGATCTTTGTTAGGCTTGCCAGATATAAATTTCGAAAAAGGGGTATATATTTTCGTAATATCGGTTTTCGACGAACAAATAAAGAAAATGAAAATGTACAGGTCCTCACAGCGCCGCAGGCGACTTTTTTTCAAAAAAGGGGCGTGAGAAAGCTGAAAATTTTTGTATAACTTATTTAGGAGCGAAACATGTTCCATAAAAGGAATTTTAATTTTTTTTTTGTAATATTGTTTTTATATCATTTCCGCTTCCGCCGCCGCCGCTGCTTCCTTCGCCGCCGTTGCTGCCACTGCCGCAGCCATCGCCGCCGCTTCCGTTGCCGCCGAGCCACCAGTCACTCATCCGCGAACTCGCCTGGCATCCCCGTGCTTCACGAACATTGAGTGAATTGTTGGTGACTATTTACTTTTCGTGACTGTTTTCTGTTTGTGATATTATTTCTTTACTTTTTTTTTGTTCCCGCGTGTATATATTTTTATATTTGAACTTGAATTTTTCCGTCAGTAAATAATAGCGATCGTTATCGCGCTTATCAGACTTTTTATACCTGTGCCCTATCCTTGTTTCTGTGGTTCTTGTGCTGTTTCATAGCGACCCCGACTCTATGAGCTAGCTGGAGGTCATCGAGGGCGGTTTTTCAACTGAGTTTTATTTTAAAATTTAGTATTTACTCAGAAGCGGGGTAACGCGTGACGCATAAAGCCTAAAGGCACACATAGCTTGTTTAATCCTCAATTTCATACTTATCGTAGTAGGGCGTTTAAAAACTGTTTTTTTTTATATACGCGCTTCTTGAACGCTTTGATGGAATGGGGTATTTTTGGTACCCCTTTCGGATTTTTTGAAAAAGGGTATTTCTAAAATTCCATACAGGGAAAAGGGTATTGTACCCCCAAAAGGGGTACGTCTGGCAAGCCTACCCTAGATACGCTAAATCGTAGTTTCGGCCCGATTTTTATGGCCGAAATATATGGTTTCGGTAGAGGCAGGCGAAAAAGTATATTAAGTGTCTCCAAAAATGACGGGAGTTAAAAATCCGTTTAAATAAATAAAAATCATAGACAAAGAGCAAGAACAATTTTAACTCGAGAAAAAACGATGGAGGGCTATTGTAGAAAGAATGATTGCTATTGTGAACTTTTTAATAAGTCAATGTCTTGCTTTTAGACGAAGTAGTTCCAATCTCTATAGGAGAAATAACGATTTTTTTAAAGGCAGCAGAAATGCTAGCTAAATTTGACCATTTAAATAAAATTGAAAAATCTAAAGAGAAGTCGAAGAAGAAATCCTGCACTGTATGTAGGGGAGGCTCGTTATATAGAGCCAAGGAGCCATGGCACTAGCTGCATATAAATATTTCTTTATATATTTTTTTTAGATACACCATTAATCAATTTAAAATACATCAAATTTTCTGAATTTTAGCCCCTTATAAACCAATCAAGTAACCGTCAGGGTAGAAGAACAGTTAGGGCGACATCTATCGCCGATATATTATAATTTCAGAACGTTGTAACATTTCGATAGATGTCGCCCTAATTGTTTTTCTATTCTAACGGTTACTTGGCTGGTTTATAAGGGCATAGTCGAATTCTGTTTCTCCATCAACGACGATCGTAGTGTGCTGATGTGAGACTAATGTAGGTCCAAATCGGTCCTTAGTTATTGTCGACGGTGAAATATAATCGAAATTACACAAATGAATTTGTATAGAAATAAATTAATACACGATAACACTTTTAAATAAAATTAGAGATGGGCAAAACTGCTACTTTTGAATCACGTTGCTACCTGTGCTACTTTTTAATATCAGTGATTTTAAACCGTGATCACTGTTAGTAAACATCGTAACACCTTTTGAAATTGTGATTATTTCAAAATTAGTGAAGAAGCATTTCTAGACGTAAAGTGGAATGTATTTTGAGTAAAGTATGTTGCAAATGTTTTTCTATGTCTCTGAAAAAGCTAATCTGCAAGATAATGTTTTGCTCTGTTCTCGGGGAGTTGTTTTAAAATCTAGACTAGAAGCATTTAAAGATTTTTGCAGAATCGTAAAATGGAATGAATTTTTAGTCATTTTGTTTCAATTCCAATACTTGATAATCGTTTTTTTTTTAAATTTGAGTTTTGCCTCTGAAAAAGCGCATATTTAGAATGATGATTTGCTCTGTTCTCGAGGGATTATTTTTAAATGAAATAATTAACGTCGAATCGTCCAGTATATTTTGAGTTTTGAGAGAATTTTTATATTTTTTTTTAGTTCGTGAAATTTGTAATTGTTATAGTGCTGGTTCCATGGTATTATTTCAAAAATTATAATAAAGGAATGTCAAGTTGTTCGCACCGAATATTGAAGTTAAATGAATTTTGAGTACGTTTGGGAAGTTCAGTATTTGTTTTTATTTTTATTTTTTCAGTTCATGAAAATAGTAATTTGAACATGAGAGCACAGAAAAATGGAGTATAAAGAAATTAATAAAGCGTTTTAGATTTACAAAATCCGTTTCGCATTATTTTTAAACTTTCATTTCTTCAAATTTCTTCAACCATACAGAATTTTAGGTTAGAATAGAGGAAGGTGGGTGGGTGCTATTTTACGTGGTGAGTGGGTCATATCTTGTTGCCCACGCACCTAGTTTTTCAACAATGAATAAATTAATCAAAAGATAATAAAATGTTGATTTTGATCATTCGATTTCAAGTCGAAATAAAAAAAAATGAGAAAAGGTTAATAAAATACCTATAAAATCTTGATTATGATCATTCATAAGCATAATACCATAAAAATCTCTAAAAAGAAAAGATTAGAAAATCAAGATTTTCAAGTGTAGTCGTTATACGTTTTAAAAATCGAATCCTCAATGTTTGGTTCTTTAAAACGTATAGCGACCAAACGTAATAAACACTGCAAACCTTGCTTTTTAACCCTTTTTTTCTCGTTTTAGAGAATTTCTTTTGATCATTGAAACGTCAAAATCGAGACATTTGTGTGTTAAATTTTTGCAAAAGGTGTTTGTCGATTTTTAAAAATAGCAACTCCAAATATGTTGGACCTTTTTTAATAATGCAAGCTTTAAAATGAAAAAAAAAATCATTCAAGAATAATATAAATGATTTTTGCATTTTTTGTTTATAACTTGCAAACGCGTTGGACGATCTCCATTGATTGAAAACTTCAATATCTACAAAAAGTTGTTAAAAAACACGTGTAAAAAAATGTCCAAAAACACGGTTTATTAAGGGCAGGGAATTCGTACGCTTCTTGAAACTCATATTGTTCTCCTAAAGTTGATCTTGTAAACAGGTAAGAAACCAAAAATTATAAAAAAAATTAAATTGTTTATGTCTTGAACTATGGGTTATTGTAAAAAAAACAAATTCTTATTTTTTTTTGTCATTAATTAGCGTAAAATTGTTTTATAGTAACTTATTTTGAGTTTGATGCATAGATAATTCAATTTAAAGTGACCATACTAAAACTCATCATTATTGATTGCCAATTACTCAACTTGAATAAGAAGTTAGATTTCTTAGAATTGCTTAAAAGTTGTATGCGCGCGACGAAATTTAGTTCAACGCATTCCTCACGAGTAGCGCTCATCCCTTTCTCTCCAATCAGGTGGATGCTGATAACGATAAGAGGGCCCGCTCTACCCACCATGAATCTGCTTTATAAAGAAAAGACAGAGATGAGCGCGTGCTTCTGTCTTTATCCCGTAGGCGCGATATGACAACGTTGTAAGGATCCATTGTGCACAGATGGTAAAAATAGGAGTAGACAACACGAAAACAATTTGTTTGAATATGTGTACTAGACGTCTTATATCAAGAATACGATGTGCTACGATGAATGACACGCCCGGGTGAAGGTTAAATCCGAAATCTGTGTTCAAACCGGGGACGCAAACTTGGCAATATTCACCTACAGTGTTGCAAGGCAGAATTTAATACCCTTATCGTCCGCCAGGGTCACTAAAGCATAATTTTATGAAAATGCTATTTTACTTGCACACGTTTGAGATTGAGTTGAAACACCATGAACAAATGTGGTCATTTTATCCTTTCTCGATATTTTAATGCATTCTCTTTTTCGCATTATTTAAAATTAAACAATTTGAAAGCGGTTATACGCAAATTATTATAAAATATAATGCATGTTACAAATGTAACTTAATATATAGAACGATTGTGTATATCCAGACATGTTAATGTTTATTAATAATCACGAATCAATCTGTTTTATATCTAGGCAACTTCATATACAATCCCGCCAGCTCTCGAGGGTTCTTAAACTAGTTTTTAAAACAATCTCAATTTTTGGTTTATTACTCGCAAACTCAAGTTAAAACGACTTGAGTTAAGAATTAAAAGTAAATAATTTGTATTGAGTTGATAGAGTTTTGATTCATTATCGCACGTAACCTATCTTTAACAGTGCACACGCGTGTGAATTGCAAGTTATAATATTCTTCAATTGTGTCTTATAATTTTGCAAGTGTAAAAGTGAATCGTCGTAGTGCAAAGGTATTGCGTTTGAATGTGTGTGTATAGTCATAAGCCAGTTTTACTTGATTACACGCTATAAAATTATTCTAACCTATATCAGTACTTATTCGTGTTTACTTTTATTCGGTGTACGTCGGGTTGTATATGTTACACACTACAACTATAGGATTATAGGAGTATAATTTAATTGAGAAATAATTCTCCAAGTTTGTGTATCGAGTCCATTTAAGACTGGAAATGTTTTGTTTCAAAACTAATAATGTCTCCATAACAGTGTATCCAGTGACACGTTTGGAGGAATTTTTTGAAGTCCTTCGTAAACGCATATCTACACAAAAAAGTTACAAAGAACAAATTCAATTTAGCACACAAACGTAATCATTCAAACCCGTGTAACTTGATATCCCTTGACGAAATTCGAAAACGTTCCTAATTAGAGCAAGAAATTTTATTGATTCTGTGTTTGATAATTGTTTTTCTTTTGTGGGCCTGAGCTCTTTCAGTGATAGTTGGAAAATCGATGTGTTTTCAAAAACCAAACTGATTCCGCAAGAAAGACATAATTTTTTTTTTTTAATAATCTTATCTTGGTAAAAAGCTTGACACGTTTTAAACATTTGTTTAAAACACATTTTAAATATTTGTTTAAAACAGTTATCAAGGGGGTCACTTCCTCAACCGTTTTCCATTAGAAAAACTTGATTTTTAGGTACACTTTTATAGAAAACTACTCTACCTATTTCTCTGAAATTTTGCACACATGTTTTTACCACTAAAATAAGCATTTATGGCTGAGGAATTAAAAAAATATTATTTGGATTCAGAATTATGACATGAAAAAAAAAGAACATTTTTCAAGTTATCGATACCACCTTTAGATTAAAACAAAAATTCTGATGATATCCTTTATAGTTTTGAAGAAAAGTGTACCTAAACTTATATAAATTTTTCAGGAGAGTCAAAATAGTCCGTAGAAGAGCTCACCTCCCCCATTTTGCTTACAAATTTCGATCACTTTTACTAATCAGAAAAATGTAAAATTCATTTTTTAAGGCAGAACTGAGTGTCAGAATCGACGATAAAAAAAAATATGTTTATTTTTTCATTTTTGAGGAAGTGGCCCCTTAAAAGGATAATTCATAAACAATAATTTATTTTATTAAATTGGTCCTAATAATGCTCACAAGTTTTGCTGATTTCTCAGTGCCTAATTGGTTTCGCAGTTTACTGTATACTAAACCAAATGAAGTAAATAATCTTTTATTTCCCGCAGAGGAATTTCTATGTGAATCTGCATAGACAATTTAAATAAAGAATTATTTATATTTTTCAAACCGGATTCACATTTTCAATGTTCTATATTGGGAATAAGAATGATCTGAATGGTGAATTTTGTCTCCAGAATTTAATAATGAGCATATGGCCCATGTTGCGAACCGCTGCATTAAGGAATTATTATTATTATTATTGTTGTTTATTAACGGGAAACCCCTTTATAATACATAATTTTACTTGTGTGAATAGCTTAATAACTAATAAATAATAGTTGATAAGTAACATTACTACAAGTTAACTAACTATTTAGAAATTAAAACGATGTACATGGAATTAATTTAATTTAATTTAGATAATAACAATGAATGGATAAATAATATGAATGCTTAATTGGAATTTAAAGTGGGGATAAGATGAATTAAATAACTGAAACCAATTAAATTGATTAAAATAATTTGCTGATCTTAATATACGTTCAAAACTATGGTGATACGCAAAATTTGAAGTATGAGTCGTGATTCGAAAAATAGGTAAATTTCTAGTGCGGCGATTATTAACATTTACATGAAAATTTATGTACCCTAGTATATCTGCAGAGGAAACCCGACCATTAATGATAGCGTGCAAAAAACATAAATCCCTCATCTTTCTTCTCATAGCTAATGAAAGGATGTTTAATCGAGACATGATGTAGTTGTAAGATCCATATACATGCTGCTGGCCAACTTTAAATTCAGTGCATCTTAAAAACCGTTTTTGGACGCACTCGATTAAATTAATGTCCCTCAATAAATACG
Source organism: Ocypus olens (assembly GCA_910593695.2). NCBI lineage: Eukaryota > Metazoa > Arthropoda > Insecta > Coleoptera > Staphylinidae > Ocypus > Ocypus olens. Next base: position 39,317,854 of record OU343058.1, read on the forward strand.
GATTCCAAATAACAGTAGTATATTCTAAATGAGATCGCACAAGCCAACAAGTAGCGAACATAGTATTTTCAGACTATTGAATATTCAGATTCTTACACATTTGCGAGATAAATCCCCATAAACTTCTGGCTTTATTACACTTGGATATTATGTGGGTCCGAAAAGTTAATTTAGAATCAAATATCACACCAAGATCTTTCATTTCAGGCACACAGCGTAATTCGTTATTGTTAAGCCTATAAATAAACCCAATCTGGTTTCGGCCCCTGCAAAACGTTATTGAGACACACTTATCCGTGTTTAAATGGAGTTTATATCTGTTACATCAAATTGTTAGTGTATCTTCATGGCGCAATCTACAAGATTATTTATTATTCTAAAAAATTTCAAATCGTCTGCATATAATAAATACCTATAGTTCTTAAATATATCACAAATGTCATTAATGAAGACCAGAAATAAAAACGGACCGTAGTGTGATCCCTGAGGGACCCCTGATGTAACATTAAAACAATTTGATGAGATGCCATTTATTTTTACAGATTGTGTACAGCCATTTAGAAAAGATTCTAACCAGCTTACAACATTTGTGTTAAACCCAAGACTTTTAAGTTTACGGAACAATAAATCAACATTTACTCTATCAAATGCCTTGGAGAAATCCGTATATATGACATCGACTTGTTCGTTATTCGCCAAGGCATCAGACAAAAGTTGTTTGTATACAAGTAGGTTAGTCAAAGTTGACTTTCCAGGCATGAAACCATGTTGTTCGCTAGAAACTATCTGTCGGGCAATCCACATTCATTGCTCGGCTACAATCTTATCCAGTAACTTTGGTATAATGGATTGGATTGCCACTCCGCGATAGTTTTCAATCCTGTCTCGCCTGCCAGATTTAAATATTGGCACAATAAAACTGTTTTTCCACAATGATGGAAATTTACGGGTGTTAATAGAAGCATGAAATAGTCTGTGTATTGGTGTTTTATTATGCAGCTAGGGATTCCATCAGGACCTGAGATGAAGCTGTTATCCAAGGCTATAATTTGGTTAAATACTTCTCCTCGGCTGATAGTAAGTTGATTATCTGGAACTTGTCTGTCGACCATCGGCTCCACGTATGGTCCATTCGGTAACTCATCAGAATAACATGATTTAAAGTGATGTGCAAACGACTCAATTATATCCTCAGCAGTTGATACTTCATGACCTTGGTACAGCATATCAGATGGTATTCCATTTTCTTTCTTCAATTCCTTAATGTACTTCCAAAAGAAATTAGCATCTTCTTCAATCCCCATTTCTACGCGACTGATGTAGTTCTGATACAAAGACTCAGTTAAATGTTTACATTGACCACGTAACTGACAAAAAATTAAATAATCTTCATTTGCACCGCTCTTCTTAAATTTAATGTGGGCCAGCTTCTTAAGTTGAATTAGTTTTTTTAGTTCGTCATCCATTTAGGGTAACGGTCACATTTCTTGAAAATATTTCTTGTTGGAATGAACATATCCATTCCTGTTTTAATAATTCTGTAGAAATTAGATACGGCAATATCAATATCTGGATGGTCTAAAGCTGCTTCCCAATCAATTGATGCAAGATGCGAGTTTAAACTAACATAATTAGCTTGTTTATATAAGTAGACTTTTTCACAAGATTGTAAGGATTCCCAAGAATTGATATCCATAGATAAACAATGAGCTTTGTGGTGTTCACTAGTATTCAAAAGTGGGTCACTTGATTCATAACTTTCAATAAAATTCACATTTGAAAAAAATAAGTCCAAAAAATTTCCTCTGCAGTTAGGAATTGTATTGAGTTGTTTTAAATTTAGGAAGGAATACGTACTAAGGATTGTATCGGCTTGAATATCGTTTGGGTGTAGAGTATTACATATTAAGCCGTTCGAATTCCACTGCAATGAATGGAGGTTGTAGTCTCCACAAATTAAAAACTGCTTGTGACTTAAGTGTTGAATAAATCTTCGAGCATGTCACAATGAGATTGGTACAATGTTGCGGGAGAATTAGGAACAATATATAAGCCACCTATTATGTAATGACACTTTTTTATAGTGGTGGAAATTAACAAGTGTTCCAGTGTATTATCACAAATAATTAATTTTGAACTAAAACATTTTTTGATGGCGATTAAAATGCCACAACCTCAAAAATTACCGCTGACGGTTCTATTGGTTCTGTATATATTATAATTATAAAACTGCAATGTACTATTACTAATGCCATCAAATAGCCACGTTTCAGTGATAATACTAATGTCGTAATCATTGCTATTAACAGTTAACAATAACTTATTTAATTTGGTGCGTATTCCACCAGCATTTTGATAATAAATGATTACTTTTTTGATAAACTTGCTTTAACTTCTACATTTGATGTAACAATACAGGGCCTATCATTGTTATAGAAGATCTTAAGAGCACTTTCTCCATTTGCACATCTTGATTCAAGTTCTGAATTGAATTGAAGTTTTTTTTTGAAATAAGGATAATTGAGTTTTATTTCGTTTTTGTTTAAAATTTTTACGTACAAAATAATCAGTGCATTTTTCTAAATCAAGATTTTGAAGGAGTCACATATTTTTACTTTCTCTATTACGAAGTACGAGAAAGTAATGTGATCGTGAAAATTCTTTCAAAAATTGTTTTAACCCCTTACTGCATGATTTTTTATTTTTATGAAACAAAAATATTTATGAATACCTTTAGTGATACAGTAATTGGAAAAAATATTAAAAAAATGTAATATTTATTTTTTACAAAAATACAGGTTGTGCCATATCTGGAACGCAATGCAGTAACAGAACCTTATTTCATATGACATAATATAAAACAATTTCTGTCTTTATTTAACTCTTTGCTGCATACGGGATTACAATTTGAATCACCAAATATAGGCAAGCTGTGATACATCGGCCTACAAAATAGACCACAAAGTTTGCGGTTTAACGACTGTCAGTACATATAACGCAAATGCTAATTCTGGCAAAAATCTCTTGTTTCCAGATGCCTATGAAAACTAGGTATTTTCTGTTTTGATTTTTTCAGATAATTTTTTTACCCTTAAATGCATGATTTTTCTGAAAAATATGTTTTTTTCGTTATAAATAATCTAATGAAAAAGGGAAACTTAGTACAAAAAATCTAAGTTCAAAAAATTGTATGTGTATGTGTGTGTGTGCGCGCTGTATCTAAAGTATTAAAAAAAAACTTTGAACGTAGGCTTTATTTAACAATCCGAAGAACTGAAAAGCTTTTGGTAAAATTTTGTACACCGAACGTGGGTGTTTACCCTCACCAATTTTTGTTCTTTCAGATGATTTTTTAACCCTTAAGTTAAATAATCTAATGGAAAAGGGAAAAACAGTATAAAAAATATAAAAACTATGCTTTATTAAAAAAAAAAGTTATTGCAGCAATAATGTAACATTGTGCTCAAATAGACTTTTATAAAGTTATTGATGAACCATTTTGAAGCAATTATTTTTTAACCCAAAACCACGCCACATAATTCGCATGTTATATCTGTGAATCCATTACATCTTGGAAATTTGCATGTGGCTTTTTCCTCTGCGAATATTGGCCGATGCGCAATTAGATCAGTTCGTACTTCTTTTGGAAGTAAATGTTGAAAATTGAACTTGGTCTTCCACGTTTAGGTGTGCCTTTGATCATAGCATGGTATAAACACTTTGCAACTTCAATTCTAAATGTTGATAGTTGTATTATTTGCTTTTAGGGTCATAAGTCTTTTATAGAGAAGCCATGCATTCACCATACACAGATCAAGTAAATGATAAAAGATTCGTACCATTTCCTTCTTTTTATTTCAATTCTGTACCGCCCTATTAAATTGTTAACAAATAACTTATAATTTTTCATATCAGGAACTATAACCTCACTATGATATTTGCTGATGCACCAATATCCAGTTCATTACTCGACCTAGTTTGTATATTTTCCTGTCCAGAATAAATTTAAGAGTAAGCAAATCGAGAAATACCTACCGAAACAAATAGCTTGAATCCCCATTTGTGAGGCTTCACATAATGTTTGACTTTGAAGCACACATTTGTTCATCAACTGAAAGTTCACTGTATAGAGCTTTTTGAGGTAATTCACTTGGACCGCCCTCATTTGCATGTTGGGCGGGTGCTTTATGCATCTCGAATTCCTGAGGTTCTCAATAAGCGGGCATGAGGTGTTGGGTTGCATGCATATTTATTTCCAAAGTTATCTGTAACTTTTTAAGAACCACAGATTTATAAATAGAAGCCGATAGTGCACCAATAGCTAGCAAATAAAGTGTAAACATCTGTGGGTGTAAAGTAACAAAATATCCAATTACTTTTGATGAGAGTGGCCCTTCCGACTCTTCGTTATTCACCTTAGATGCCTTCGTAGCGCGGCCAGACTTTATGTTTTTTTTTTTCGGAGAACATTCTGCTTTTATAATTTCTGACGCTTTTTCTTCATGAGGAAACTGCGTTTCTGACTGCTACCTACCATGTGTTTGCCTCTCCTTGAAGTGGTAAAGTCCCTAAAGGGCCTTTTAAAGGGCTTTCGACCTTAATTCCCTCACTGGTTTTGTAGAAGTATGGATTCTTCAATGGATTGTCACGTAATGCTTCCATTGAATCGAGGGACAGATTCAAGGTTTTGGTCTTACTTGAGGATGCAGTGACTGTAGTAGTTGTTTGAATATTTCTGCATTTAGTCTTTCTTTGTCTGGCTTCATTATAATTATTGTGTGTCAAAGTTGTTTTACGAATAATATGTGATTTATTTCTATTTTGTAGTCTTAGGAAGAATCAAGTGGAAAGATTGAAAGAAATTTGTAATTAGAGCATACCTTTTCGAAATTACAGTCTTATCAGACTTATCTATGTTAATGTCCAGTAGATAATATAGTGGGTTGATAATAAGATGTTAAAAGTGTATAATGTCTAGTAGATTAATTCAAAAATAATATAAAATATAATAAAACGAATAACTTCATTGGTACCAATACCAACTTTGTTGGTATCACTTTATTTTATTTATTAAGTAAAGTGATACCAACAAAGTGATTAGTTTTATTTGAATTATTCAAAATGTATCACGAAGTGAAAGCCTCCACTATCCCTAGTAGCACAATTTGTGTGGAAATATTTTACAAATATTGATTTTACATTTTTATGTTTCGGAAATATTAAAAGGCCAAAGTAAATATTTATATAATATGTCTATGGAAATGTTGAAATAAAATTATTATATAAACATGTTCTATACATTTCAATCCATATATTTAGTAAGAAACATTTTATAAATATATCCAAAGAAATATATGGATGACAGAAAAAGGCAACACTGTACTGTCTCTGTCAATTCTGCCACTGAACTGTTTTACTCGCAGACGTCTGTGCTAGTGGCTATTTCGTCATATATTCCTGTCTATTCTCTCAGCCAGTGTATAATTTATTTGCAAACTTCGAAGGGTGATATTTGACCGTAAGTAGAGTTGTACCAAGCACTCGAGACGTGTCGGGCAGTGACCGTCTTAAAGTCAATTGGCTCCGGAGATTTGTTATCGTGTTCTCTCAATACTTTCTCACTCCGCGCAAACTTTACCCCCACACATCTCGAGTACTCGGTTATACTGTACATGCGTTTGGGATCCGCACCACAACCTCATATATCATGATATTTCCTCAACATTTTTTTACAAATATTGCAAAAATATATACATAGTAATATTTCCTTAATATTTCATGCAAATATTGCTAAAACATATAAAAATCTATCATAATCAATATCATAGAAATATGTGTTTTTCAATATTTAAGAAATATTTTGTGCTACTAGGGATTACTTATTTAATTAATCAGTTGTTTTATATTTGTTTCAGAATGAATATACCAGAGAAGCTTTTAACCAAGCTGATATGCAGCCAATGCAATGAACTGCTTTCAATACTTCCGATTCATTCTTATGAAAATGGAGATTTGGTATGTGGCCGGTGCCCGTTAATTTTGAATAATAAACCAAGACGTGATGTCGCATATGAAATAGTTGCAGAAGCTCTAATGTATCCATGCACATACAAGTCATCTGGATGTTTAGAAATCTATTGTCCCGCAAAACTTCAACAACATGAATATAGGTGTTATTATAGGAAATGGAAATGCCCCCGTGGATCATGCAACTGGAAAGGTTTGATTCGAGATTTAAAGAAGCACCATCTTCAAAGGCATTTATTTATCGACGATTCCAAATCATTTAATGTTTCCATGGAAAATCACGATTGGAACCAAAACATTTTAAAACAAATATCAAATAACTTATTTTTAATAGAGTTGAAAAAACGAGATTTACAATTATTAGTAAATATACACTCATTGCAAGACCTTTCAAAATGTGCACAGGATTACAAAATGTGTACAGTTAATATTGCATTACAAAACGAGGCATCTAGTGTTTCGTTGGGTCAATTAAGTGTTCATGACTATACATTTGATATTAGAAAAACCTACGTCCATAACATTTGTATGTGTGCAATATCTATTACAAATATGAATGATTTAAATGAGGACAGTAATAATCTTAATAAAGTTGACAAATATATTTCGAAGCAGGTCGAATGTCCGATTTGTTTGGAACATATGTCTGCCCCGATTTATCAATGTCCAGTCGGACATGTCATTTGTAACTCGTGTAAGTTGAAAGTACCAAATTGTCCTCAATGCCGTGAAAAGATTGGAGATACGAGAAACCTAATACTGGAAGGTATTGCTGAAAATATTAATTATCAGTGCAATAATAAAGGGTGCGGTCGTGTTTGCTCATTTCAAGAACTAAAGAAACATGTTTGTATATGTAAATATGCGCCATATCAATGTCCGTTGAAAAAATGCAAATTTAAAAATGATTATAATGAATTTTTTCAGCATTTGAAAGTTAAACATGGCACAAAAATTTGTGAGAATTTCTTAACTCGAGACAAACGTTTTAAAAATTCGGGCTCGGATGTAGTTCTTAAAAGTAACTCAGTTTTTCTCGTCACTCATTCATTGATGCAACATTTACTTAACATAAAGATTACTCGAATTGGTCCAAGAAACATACCTAATAATTTTTCGTTCATACTAACTGTCGAAGATGAAGATAATGAGCAAATTGAGTTTAAAGGAAAATGTTTAGATTGGAATGCCCTTGGAACACACGATAATTCTAGAAGTATTCAATTGCCATTACTTAAGTTGAATCCTTACTGTGTTGCCCCAAACGGTTGGTCGTATATTATTAGAATTATTGAAAATGTTCAGTGAAGTAACATAATTCTCGTAATTATAAATTAATACGTTAAGCTGTCTTTCATAATATGTATTTGTTACAGTCAATATCCATAATCTGTTTTTATTTATTTTATAATATAAATGTTATTCTGTTGTGTATTTCATGTTAATTGCTGTTGTATGGCAATTCTTCCAATCAACTACAAACTACAGAGCGGTTTCGGACTAGTTCTTTTATATATTCTAATATAAAACTAATCTATAATTATGTATTTTAGGAGAATAAAATTGAATAACTTTTTGTAATGTATAAATTTAAAACATCCACAGACTTTTGTTCCCTATCATATAAACTTGTGAAATAAAAAGCCTTCAACGGAAACAACATTTTACATTGAAAACAGTTTTCCTTCAAAAAACAATGTTAAAAAACCCGTTCTTTCACCTAACGCCCCAACGGGATAACCCTATTTAATATGTAAGCTAGGGTTTTTATTAAATGGTAAATGGTTAAACTCATTTTTATTATTTCTCAGGTAGATTCTAGTATAAATGTAAATTAAATGGAGGATACATTTACAATTTTTAATTCTCAAAAAAATATTCCTTTACGATTTTGCTCTAAAATGAATGGGGGAGCTAATAATTAGACATATTTAATTTTACATGTTAAATCCCAATGTTTGCCCCTTATCCCAGACACTCGGTATAATACAGACTTGCCATGGCGAATCTTTTTCACAATTCCGAGCAAATATTCCAGCTTTCAAAGAATTTAATTCAAATGAAATGATTGATTTTCTTTTGCATGACTTTCATGATTTTTATGACGGACTCATAGGATTAGATGACATGATTAAATTGAAATTTATATTCGCTCCAATTAATAACTTTCTTTGAAATAGTTATACACAAATTCCACTCTGTTATCGTAGATTTAACGAGATTACAAGAGATATTGAACTAAATGCAAATGAGATTCGTTTAGTAAAGCTTCCAGTTTCAATTAATAAAGGTGACATTTTAATTCCAGAAACGAAAAATGAAAAATATTATATTCCTTCTTCTTTAACTGTAGCAAAAAATGGCAACGCTTTAGTTGAAATTCATAATTATACAAATATCATTCTGAAATTAAAAATAAATAAACCATTACATGTTTATCCCTTTAGTAATGACATGTATGAAATTTATAATATGGAATTAAACCTCTCACAACAATCACTGATTCCTAAAAAGAGTATTAATGACTTAATAAGGACCAGTCATTTAAATTCAGAAGAAAAATATTCAATTGAAAAATTATGTAGAGATTTTCAAGATATTTTCCATAAACTAGGTGATAAATTGTCTTTTACTAATTCAATAAAACACGAAATAAAAACATCAGATGAAATTCCTGTTCACACAAAATCATACCGATATCCATTTGTACATAAAAATGAAGTTAGGCGTCAGATAAATGCAATCTTAGAAAATGGTATTATTAGACCAAGTACAAGCCCTTGGAGCTCTCCTATTTGGATAGTTCCTAAAAAAATAGATGCTACGGGAAAACAAAAGTGGAGAATAGTAGTAGATTACCGCAAAACAAATAATAAAACAATTACCGATCGATATCCTATCCCAAATATCAGTGACATTTTAGATAAATTAGGTAGGTGTCAGTATTTTTCGACTTTAGACTTGTCCTCAGGCTTCCATCAAATAGAAATGCACCCTAATTCAGTTAAAAAAACTGCATTTAATACTGAGAATGGTCATTTTGAATATGTTCGTATGCCATTTGGATTGAAAAATGCACCCGCCACATTCCAGGGAGTAATGGACATGTGTTGAAATATTTACAAAATAAAATTTGCTTTGTATATATGGATGATATAATTATATTTTCCGCTAGTTTAGAAGAACACATTAAAAATTTATAATCCGTGTTTAAGAAATTAAAAGCAAGTAATTTAAAAATACATTTAGACAAATGGGAATTCTTACGAAAAGAAGTTGCATTTTTAGGACATGTAATTACCCCTAATGGTATTAAACCGAATCCAAAAAAATCGAAGCTATCCAAAGATTCCCTTTACCTAAAACAAATAAACAAATAAAATCATTTTTAGGATTGTTAGGATATTACAGGAAATTTATTTCCAATTTTGCCAAGATAACTAAACCATTTACAAATTGCTTAAAGAAAGACTCAAAAATGATACATGATGATAATTTTATTAAAACGTTTGAATTATGTAAGTCAATTTTAATAAATGACCCTTTATTAAAATATCCCAATTTCGACAAACCCTTCTTATTAACAACAGACGCTTCATCTTTTTCCAATAGGCGCTGTGTTGTCACAAGGTCCTATTAGCAAGGATTTACCGATTGCATATGCATCTAGAACTCTCAATCCAGCCGAATGTAATTATTCGACTATAGAAAAAGAAATGCTAGCCATTGTTTGGGCAGTAAACCATTTCTGACCTTATCTCTTTGGTAAACCAAAATAACAGACTATAAACCACTTCAATGGTTAATGTCCTTGAAAGAGCTTAATTCAAGACTAATACGCTGGAGACTGAAACTTGAAGAGTATGATTACGAAATAAAATACAAAAGTGGTAAAGCTAATACAAATGCTGATGCTCTTTCTCGTGTTGAGTTACACGTAACCGATTTAGATTCAGTTTTTGTTAATCCAAGAGATTCCGATAATGATAATCTATCAGATATTCTCGATTATTTCAAGATGAATTAGATGAAATCTTAGGTACATCTTATCAACCTTCAACATCAAAACGAGTTAATATTTTACAAGACATACAAATAAGATCACCGTATTCAAACGAAACCATTCATACATCATATGAAAATCCAATTTGTGAAATGCCAATATCCGAAAAACCTCTAAATATTTATAAAAATCAAATAATAATACAAATTAACGAAACCAATCAAACTATTATTAAAAACCTAAAACCAGTCCCCAATAAAAATCGTATAATAGTGTCAATTCCAATGCAAGCCTTTGAAATAGAAATAATTAAATTTATTAAAGAGAAAATAGCCCCTCAAATATCATACGCGATAATGATTAAGTTTACAAATATAATTCAAAAATATTTTAATTCAAATGTATTAAAGTTAGTTTGCTGTAATACAGTAATTCCAGATATAATAGATGAGAATGAACAAAATTTAAAAATTCAATATGCACATGAGACAAAAACATGTCACCGAGGTATAAATGAAACCAGTAATTATTTAAATCAACGGTACTATTGGCCTAATATAATAAAAATGATACAAGATTATGTAAATAGATGTGGTATATGTCAAACAGGAAAATACAATAGACATCCCGTGAAAATTAAATTTGAATTAACTCCCTCATATTCTAGTCCATTTGGCACCCTCCATATTGATACATTTAAAATAAACAATAGAAATTTTATCACAATTATTGATGCTTTTTCGTTTAGTAAATTGAATATATAATTATTTTGTTTATTAGTCTAATAATTTAATTTTATTTTTAATTATTTCAAATTAATTAATTATTTAACTAACGAGTTCCTAATTACGCATTCCTTTTAAACCACCCTTTTTCGGCACTTCATCGTTCCCAAATATTCAATCTTAAGGAGGGAAGAGTTATATGAAAATAGATAGACAAGTTGCCCGACAAGTGGAGCATCGGTGGACGGACAATGAATTATTGTCCTCAAACACTAAATACTTTTTATTATGTTTGTTTTTGTATACACCTAGACTATAAATACCAGTGCTCTGTTTTATTAAAAACATTCATTACATAATTCGCTTTCCGAGCGATTTTATTTTTTCAAATTCCGCGTCTAAAATTATTCCTTCTGGATCCAAATTCCTCGACGACCTGAGGGACAATATACGGACACTTGGCCCTGCTGTAGGGGACGACTCATCCTGGCCGAAAATTTAAAATTCCCGCAAATTTTGTCCATCCCTACCATACGGGCCTAAAATAATGACGGATTTATGTTCGCAACATTTGTAATCTCCTAAATCTAATTGAGTCATAATTCTCAACTATTGTAGTGTATTAAATTCTACTATTTTAACAAATGAAGATCCAGATGATCCAGCTGTTATGCCACAACAGTTTTTTTAATTAATACCATAAAAAATGTAATTATTTTTTTTGTATACCATGTGTCCATCGCATCCTAGGGAATTGCCATGTAAAATTTTCAATTTCAGCTTGTATCATTATTATTGAACTGAAATGGTCAGAATAAAATTATAATTATTCCTTTACCTACTAGCATTATTTTTGAGGTTGTATTTTTGTTAAACTAACCCTAACCTAAGCATAAGCACTTTATATTTTTACAATAATTACTTGTGGTTAAAACATGTTCGATTTTTAAATTCACTGTAAATATGAATTACTCCCAGTTAATCATGTTTTTTATTGCAAAATGAGTAAAGCTATATCAAGCTTTATTGTAGAAAAAAATATAAATATCTGAAACACATTACTTGAAAATATTATTATCTCAGAAATTAAAAGAATTCTCCTGACGACTCGACGGAGACTCCGGTTATCTTCTGACAATCACTGACGTGCTCGCCACGACGTCCGTACATCATCTAAACCAGTGATGGGGAAACTACGGCCTCCGGGCCAAGTCCGGCCCGCGGAAAGGTTTAATCCGGCCCGTTTAAGAGTGCCGTCGTGAGAAAGTTTGAACGCGTTCTTACTTCGTAATGTGACGACCCGCATAAAAACTACCTGCGGCGATATTGAAAACACAATAGTATTCTGGACAAATCCGTCCCACCTAAACAGATGACTCATCTTCGCTCGAAACTTCCAGACACTCTTGCAGGTAGGTATAAATACAAACGAGGCCGCCCGAAGATCAGTTAGTTAGCGACTTAGTCAGTCATCTGCAACGACCCGCTGTGACTCGAGTAATTGTTTATGTAATCCCCCAAACTCCCAGTGCCTCAACAAACTCCCGCGTAAGAGCATTAGTTAGCAGTAAGCTTTCGTCAATGCCGTTTCTGTGTGTTGTTCTCCGTAGTAGGTAACGTCTAAAATGGATGTCAAAAAAAGAAAAGTGGATTCAGAATGTCGAGTTTTTAAAGTAGAATGGACGTGGAAATATTTCTTTACTTTATTTAAAGAAAAACCTGTGTGCTTACTTTGCAATACAACTGTTGCAGTTTTAAAAGAATATAACATTTAACGCCATTTCAAGAGCAAACATGAAAACCACTCCTACTCATCGTTAAGTGAAGAGGTGAAAAAAATTAAATCGAAAGATTTAATAAAAAATTTATCAAGTCAACAACAATTATTTCAGAGAGCTAATCATTCTCAAAGATGCGCTACGAAAGCCAGTTATGTGTTGGCTTATAATATTGCTAAATCTAATAAAGCATTTTCAGATGGTGAATTTATAAAGCAATGCATGATAGATGTGTGCGATATTATGTGCCCTGACAAGAAAAAGGATTTTCAGTCACTGTCTCTCTCAAGAAGAACAATCACCGAGAGAATTGAAAATATTGATAAAAATCTGATTTCACAACTGACTACAAAAACTCAAAAATTTATTTTTTATTCAATTACCATGGATGAAAGTACAGATATCAGCGATACTGCGCAGTTACTCATATTTGTAAGAGGAATCAACGCCCACTTTGAAATTACAGAAGAACTTGCAGGGCTGCAGTCAATGAAAGGAACAACGACTGGTGCCGATATATTTTGTGAATTTGAAAATTGCATCGATAAACTTCGTTTACCTATTGACAAGCTATGTAATGTAACTACAGATGGTGCTCCTAATATGGTTGGAATCAATCAAGGATTTGTTGGGAAAGTTAATTCTAAGTATCCGGAAAATGATGTTGTTTTTTTGCATTGCCTTATACATCAGGATGCTCTCTGTAAATCGGCTTTAGATATTGACCATATACTTAATATTGTTGTAAAACTAGTAAATATGATTCGTTCCAGAGGATTATTACATCGCCAGTTTCAACAGTTTTTGGAGTCCGTACATGCTGAGCATTCCGATATCCTGTATTATTCAAAAGTTCGTTGGTTAAGTGCTGGAAAAGTATTTAAAAGAATTTGGGATTTAAAAGACGATATTGTGAATTTTCTTCTTGATAAAGACATTTATAATCAATTTGACGTCTTAGAAAACGAAACGTGGCTTTCTTCACGATATTTGGCAATACCTGAAAAGTTTCAAATTACAGTTATTATTATTTGCTAATCAGATCTCTAAATCTGATTTTTCTCATTTTCCAAGAATACAATCTTTAAAATTCACTATATCAAACAATAAGATTAAAAAATACGAAATTAATTTGAGAAAACTATCTACAGAATTTGAAAGGAGATTTCAGGACTTTAGAAAAATGGAACCAGAGTTTAGTATTTTTGCGACCCCATTCAATGTTAATTAAGAAGAAGTTGATGCAAAATTTCAACTTGAGTTAATAGAACTGAACTGTAATACTCTCCTGAAACAAACTTTTCATACAGTACCATTACTAGAATTTTATAAAAATTTAAGTCCAGATAATTTCCCAAATCCAATTACTCATGCAATGAAGATAATGACAATGTTCGGCTCATCTTATATATGCGAACAAATCTTTTCAACAATAAAGCTTAGGAAAACTTCTTTAAGAAACAGAATTACAGATGAGCACCTTTCATCAGTTTTAAGAATTTCTGCTTCGCAAATGGAACCGGACTGTGATGAAGTTTTGATGAAACAGTCTCAATTTCATTTTTCTCATGCACCATCAACCAGTAATGACACCAGAAAATAAAGTGATAATACTTCACATCAAGAACTACACTAAATTCATTTTATATTTTGTGCTTATAATTTTGTTACCTTTTGCTTTTTTACTATTAAAATAATAAGTGTAGGATATAATATATGTATATGTTTATAGAACACATAAATTAGTTAACGATTAAGCATTATTCTTTGGCCCGCTACGATTGTCTAGTTATTACAAATGGCCCGTCTTAAAAAAAGTTTCCTCACCACTGATCTAAACCATAGAAAAGATATATCTATAGAAGGTCCACTCCCATATACTGGTCGAGACTGCGTTCAGCGCCTCTGAAGAGAGTTTCACCAGCTAATCTTGGGAGCGCGTGCCTGGCGGGATTTATAAATAATTCAAATAAACTGTGCATTTTTTAACAATTCATGTTTCTTTATTACGACAGTATTTTAAATTATCCAATATTTATTTTCAAGTAAATCATTTGAAAATGGTTATTGAATAATAAATACAGTCGCAATAAAAAAAGAAAAATTATATACAAATAGTCAATATAAAAAAAAAACAATATTTTTTCCAACAGTAAAATAGATTCATATGTATAAAAATTGAACTAAATAGATATAAATAATAATAATAATGAACTTACCGTATTACCCCAGGATATCACCAAGAGAAAAAACAATAGGAACAATGGATGAATAGTAAAAAAAAAATAGTAACAATGAAATTCAGTTTTATACATTTATTAATAAAATAGCAGATTATCATATATAATATGTGATGATCCTTGCATTACCTATAAAACAATTACACTATACACTATAACGATAAAAGTAACACAAAACCACACAACTTATGCTATTACGATGTAATATAACAAAAAAAGACAATTAATAGCGACGTTAATGACTTACAACTATGTATTAATAATGTAATAATACTATAAACCAAGATGAATGTAATAATACTATAAACCAAGATGAATGTAATAACAAAAATTACTAACCTTTATTGACTCACGCCAAAGCAAATATCCTGGAAATTGCAATGAAGGCACACAATAAACGTTTAAAAATACTCTCAAACGAATATCATGCTAATGATCGCAAAAGAAAAGTATCGCAGTCTTTATAACAGATTATAGCGTACAAAATGCAAGTACAATCTATCACAACAAAGACTGTGAACCATGCTGGATTGTGCGGGATTAAGCGGGAAAATGGCGGGATTTATGAAACTTGAGGTGAAAAGTAGCAGCGCCATCTAAAGAGAGTTTCACACACTTTTTTTATATTATATTATAAACAACTCCGTATGAGTGCACTTTCCTTGTCCCGCAGAGGTGTAATAGTATATTATTAAACGAGTGAGAAAGTTGGCCATTGCCACGAGGGTGAAGCACCCCTGTGAAAAAAAATGTTTTTTCAGGAAACCATGTCCAACTTTGACGCTGTCTATGGAGTCGACTCGATCCAAAGGCATTAACATTTGATCAATTCCCTATGCAGGACTCGAAGAACGAAGTTCCTACGACGATTTCGCACCAAGTTATGGGTGTTTGAAAAAAGTGCATTTTTTGGGTTTTTGCACATAACTCGGCGACTTTTCAACCAAATTTGATATTTCTTACGGCAAAAAATCTCATTTTGGCCCTACTTTAGGGGGTTCGCCCCCAAAGATTCATCAAAATCGATTGAAAATACGCCGAGTTATGGCAGTTTGAAAATGGTCGAAATTTCATACAATTAACATACCCCATATAATCTACTAATATCCCTACAGTTATTGTTAGGGAATTAATCTATATACCGTAAGGAGTATACTTTCTCCGCTTGAAATTGAAAATCTACCTTCGAAGGGACTTTATTGCAGCCCATTGTGCGCTCGGATTTTTATTAGGGTAATGGGAAGAGACTGGCCGTCCAGAGCCGGCTTAGCAGTACGTGCGAAAATTAGAAAGATACATTATCAGAAAAATACATATATTGCATCAAGTCAAATATATACACAATAAAATTCATTACATTCCAATTTTAATCATACATATAAAAGAGTGCAGTAATACAATAAATAAATACATATGACAAAAATTACATAAAGAAACAAATATTACTCCGCACAACTTGAAACATCACTTTCACTTTCAGTTTCACTTTGAAGATTAATATTGAAACATACAGTTGGTTCCCGTTGGTTTCTTCGCTCATTTTGGGATTTGTATTATTTTTCCGCAAATTACTTTTTACTGTTGACCATACAAGCTCAATTGGATTTAATATACAGTAGTAAGGAGGAAGTCGCAACACTTGGTGGCCAAATTCTTCCGCCATCTTATCAACTACATATTCCTTTTTGAAATTTCGTGCTTTGATAATTGTCAACAAATCTTTTTTTTTCGAATTGGGGGAAAAAATTAGATTATTCTGAATGGAAAACTCAGATATATTATTTTTCTTAGAAGCCATGGTAGGAATTCTGTTCAGCTGCCTTGAGTGGTATGCTGCATTATCCATTACAATAACTGTATTATTTCCAATATTAGTTAATAATTGATTTCGGAACTAAGTTTCGAATAGTTCAGCATTCATGTCCTGATGATAATCTAAAGAGCTTGAGGCAACATTTTTCGCTGGTAACAATAAAGCATTTGGCACAAAATCTGAATCTCCTCCCGCATGTAGAATTACAATTCTTTTTCCTCTATTACATGGAGTGCTAAGGTAACACTTATTAGATTTGTCGATCCATCCCTTGGAAATGAGTATCGAACCACGTTTCATCCAAATAAATGATCGACCTCCCTGCATTCCGATATTCCTTAATTTTTTCTAAATACTCATATCGGTATTTTTGCAACCTTGGTGATTCCATTATTGCAATTCGTTTGTCTAGCGTTTTGTATCTAAAACCTTGACTGAGGAGATATTCATGCAGGCTTGTTCGTTTGTATGGAAACTCATCTCCCAGCTTTTCCAAAATAAATTCAATTGTTGGAACTTTACCTGATTTATACGAGTCGTAGATAGAATTTTTAATCCTCTTAGCGGTGGCATCATCTATTTTCACAAATTTTGAACTTATGCGACGTCTCCTTTCCAATGGTCCTTTTCTGACTATTTTCCACACTGTTGAATATGGAATTCCAGTTAGAACCGAAATTCTCCGCAATGCAGATTGATGGTTCTCGCTTATAAGAGTGTTATACATGTGTACCACCACTCTCTTAATATCCGTTGAAAGAAACATGTGTTTTGCTGAAGTCTGATTTTCATCTTCTATTGTTGATGTATCCATTTGATCGCCGTTATTTGGAAATTCGTCAAAATTAATTTGAAGAGTTTCCATTGATAGATTGAAGGGACTCTGTAGATTGTTGATAGAAATCTTCAACATACATTCCGGAGAGTATGTACTTCTTAAACTTATTACAACTGAAATAGTGGGGGAATTTGTAACTCATAATTATCCAATGGCGTCTATCATTAAAAAAATTAAAGGGAGCATTTTATTTGTACTGTTGCAAAGAGGAAGGAGTTAAGGAATTTGTAACTATTAATAACCTAATGGCGTATAATCTGGCACTATTGGCATTAATCATTCAAAATTATTCAAAAGGAGCATTAGAAAGCAGACAGCGAATATGTTCAAAATTTGTGGAAATAAACTAGTCTGACTCGGATACACGGATAATATCTAGTTTCTTTTAATTATTCTAGTAAAATGTAATAAGTATAATAACACTATGTTAGATGATTTTAGTTCATGTAACATAGAAATGGGGGCAAATATGCAATTAGCGAAGCCGACTCTGGACGTCCGCAGACGGCCAGCCTCTTCCCATTACTCTAATAAAAATCCAAAATCCGAGTGCACAATGGGCTGTAATAAAGTCCCTTCGAAGGTAGATTTTCAATTTCAAGCGGAAAAAGTATACAAACAATTATTATTAATAGGCCACGGTGCAACTTGCAATACATTTATTAAAGGAAAAACAAAATTAACGCACATTTTATTTTATTAATATTAATAAACCGTACATCTAATAAGTAAGTAAAATAAAACATTATAAGTTTATAGGCATTAGTCTACTATCATCCACGATGATTCTGAATATAGCACATAGTGAGTTCATAAGCTTTATTACATATCCCATGAATTGATTCACTGACGATACTGCATTTTACAAGAATTTTGTAGTTTTTCCGAGATAACATACGTTCTAATCCACCAAAATTCTGAAAATTACCATCCTCATTCATAGTACCATACTTTTTGTAGTAACATGCAAAGAAGCACTTTTCGTTATCTGAAGCGAGTGCTTTAACATTTGGACGAAGCAACTTTGCAATATCCCTTTCTGTTGTGTTCGACTCGACGTAACATTCTCGTGCTAACACGCGGATGCTTTCTTGCTCTTGGCGTGATATGTTCTGAAAATTAATCGATAATTAAAAAATTGTGATCTGGCCATCATTATATAACTTTTTCCGAATTGATGATAAAATAATATAATCGGGATTTTTTTGATATTTTTCACATTTATTAGTTTTTTTCGCATCTTATTAAATAATATAAACGTTGTTAAATCGTTTTTGATTGAGAAAGTTGTCCATTATTCGACCGAATCACTTTCTCCACAGGTGACGTCCAATCAAATGATAGCGGTTTTATTGCCCAACAGGCGACGTTCAATCAAATGATAGCGGTTTCATTGCCCAACAATTTAGTTGTTACTAAGGTTACGATTCGTTTTTTGCTGTAATTTCCAAATAGAAAAATTATTGGTTATAATTTAATACAAACAGAAAAATCTTTAGGTAATTATTTAATATGATGCGAAAAAGTATAGTATTAAACTCGTGAACAAGTTGGTCATTGCCACTCGGGTGAATTGCAACACGAGCCGTAGGCGAGAATAATATACTATTACTTTCTCCGTTACAAAGTACGGAAAAGTATTGTGATCGTGAACATTTTTCAATTTTTTTTTAACGGAAATATCCGTTTTTAGGTCACGGGAGACGATTTCAGCAATTTTTGCGTGTTTGTGTGTGTGTCTGTCCATGCGCGCTGCAGGGGCGGCTCGTTATGTAGAGCCAAGGAGCCATGGCACTACCTCTAATTTCAAACGAAGCAAGATTTTTTAAATTAATTCTAAAAACACTGATTTGCCATTTTAAATGTTAATACGATGGCTGCGAAAGTTTTATGAGACGAGAAAAATGGCAATGCATTTATTTGAGAATATATCTCTTGAACAAATTAGCAGATTTGAAAAATACTTACAGAATTGTATTTTGTGTTGTTATCTTGAAAACGAGCGATGGGGTATTTTGAGTTTCTTAGAGGATTATTAAGATTAATGTATTTTGAGTAAATTTGGAAAGCTTCAAGTGTGTTACAGTTGTTTTTGTATTTCTTTTTTCAATCCGAAGAAGTGAAACTTGAAAAAATATTAAGCGCTGTTCTCGGTCGGTTATCTTGAAAACTTGTGATGGGGTATTTTGGACTTTTTCGAGGATTATTATCTTTAATGTATTTTGAGTAAATTTGGAAAATTTCAAGTGTGTTGCATTTGTTTTTATATTTTTTTTTTCGCTCGGAAGAAGTGAAACTTAAAATCTTGAAAACCAGTGATGGGGTTTTTTGAATTTTTTGGAGGGTTATTAAAATTAATGTATTTTGAGTGAATTTGGAAAATTTCAAGTGTTGCAGTTGTTTTTATAATATTTTTGTTTCATTCGGAAGTAGTGCAAATTAAAAAAAAATCTTAAACGCTGTTCTCGGTCGGTCATCTTGAAAACCTGTGATGGGGTCTTTAGAAGATTATTAAAATTATTGTATTTTAAGTAAATTAGAAAGTTTCAAGTATTTTACAGCTGTTTTTATTTTTTTTTCGCGTCAACAAAAAATGATTATAATTTTTCATAAATGTACATGAAAAATCGCCAAAGCAATCGACGGAATATAATGGAATTTTCTACCAAATCACTCTTGAATTGATATTGAGTGATTTTGTGAAGTTTCAAGTGTATGGAAATTGTTTTTATTTTTTTTTCGCGTCAACAAAAAATGATTACAATTTTTCATAAATTTACATGAAAAATCGCCAAAGCAATCGACGGAATGTATAGGAATTTTCTACCAAATCACTCTTGAATTAATATTGAGTGATTTTGTGAAGTTTAAAGTGTATGGAAATTGTTTTTATTTTTTTTTCGCGTCAACAAAAAATGATTACAATTTTTCATAAATTTACATGAAAAATCGCCAAAGCAATCGACGGTATTGGAATTTTCTACCAAATCACTCTTGAATTGATATTGAGTGATTTTGTGAAGTTTAAAGTGTATGGAAATTGTTTTTATTTTTTTTTTCGCGTCAACAAAAAAATGATTACAATTTTTCATAAATTTACATGAAAAATTGCCAAAGCAATCGACGGAATGTATTGGAATTTTCTACCAAATCACTCTTGAATTAATATTGAGTGATTTTGTGAAGTTTAAAGTGTATGGCAATTGTTTTTATATTTCTTTTTTCGCGTCAACAAAAAATGATTACAATTTTTCATAAATTTACATGAAAAATCGCCAAAGCAATCGACGGAATGTATTGGTATTTTCTACCAAATCACTCTTGAATTGATATTGAGTGATTTTGTGAAGTTTCAAGTGGATGACAATTGTTTTTATATTTTTTTTTTCGCGTGAGCAAAAAATGATTACAATTTTTCATAAATTTACATGAAAAATTGCCAAAGCAATCGACGGAATGTATTGGAATTTTCTACCAAATCACTCTTGAATTGATATTGAGTGATTTTGTGAAGTTTCAAGTGGATGGCAATTGTTTTTATTTTTTTTTACGTCAACAAAAAATGATTACAATTTTTCATAAATGTACATGAAAAATCGCCAAAGCAATCGACGGAATGTATTGGAATTTTCTACCAAATCACTCTTAAATTAATATTGACTGATTTTGTGAAGTTTCAAGTGGATGGCAATTGTTTTTATATTTTTTTTTCGCGTCAACAAAAAATGATTATAATTTTTCATAAATGTACATGAAAAATCGCCAAAGCAATCGACGGAATGTATTGGAATTTTCTACCAAATCACTCTTGAATTAATATTGAGTGATTTTGTGAAGTTTAAAGTCGATGGCAATTGTTTTTTTTTTTTTGCGTCAACAAAAAATGATTACAATTTTTCATAAATGTACATGAAAAATCGCCAAAGCAATCGACGGAATGTATAGGAATTTTCTACCTAATCACTCTTGAATTAATATTGAGTGATTTTGTGAAGTTTAAAGTGTATGGAAATTGTTTTTATTTTTTTTTTCGCGTCAACAAAAAATGATTACAATTTTTCATAAATTTACATGAAAAATCGCCAAAGCAATCGACGGAATGTATTGGAACTTTCTACCAAATCACTCTTGAATTGATATTGAGTAATTTTCTGAAATTTCAAGTGGATGTCAATTGTTTCAATTTTTTTTTTCGCGTCAACAATGATTTTGCAACAACAATCGTTTTTTTTCTTTTCTCAAAAAGTGTATTATATGCTGAGTGGCTCCACCATCAAAATGTTCCACGAGCCGCCACTGGCGCGCTGTATCTCATAATCTAATACAGGTATTAATATGAAATATTGAACATAAGCCTCATTTCATAATCTGTAGAACTGAACAACTTTTGGTAAAATTTCATACACCGGATGTGGATGTTTAACCTTCTTTCGTTTTCTTCCGATATTTTTTTAAATACGAAAAATAGTACAAAAACATTTGAACAAATATTAAGATAACAAAGAAGGGAATATCTTTCGTTTTAAAATATATTTCATATTTTTTTTTGTCAATTTTGGTCTATAATTATGAAATGATAATATTTACATCAAACATCAAATGTATGTTAATACTAGGGCTCGACGTTTTCGTTTAAACGTTTAAACGTGTAAACTATTACCGTTTATTTGTAACGAATAAAACACGTTTAGCTTAATAAACTTTTGCAACACGTTTAATCCGAATAAACGTTTACACGTTTGCTTAATAAACGTTTACAACACGTTTAGCCTAATAAATGTTTACAAGACGTTTAACTTAATAAACGTGTACAACCCGTAAACTAGAAACGATTTCTCATATTTTTATACTCCATTTGAGGGTCTAAAAGTTATATATCGGCGTTTCGTAAGATTCTCAATATATTTACACATTCGATTCAAACAGGAACCACCTGGTATATGGTGGGTTGAGCCTTTTAAACTTCGGATGCCGTTTTCGAGAAACTACCTATTTATTTATTAAGGTGTCCCAAATAATAATTATTTATTCATTTTTTTCCGCTACCGGAAATATTGTAAAACACGACGAACGAACTTCGAAACAGTTATTTGCAGGGTGGGTTGTACGTTTCTATATTAAACGATTTTCGTCAACACGTTTAAACGAAGAAAACATGTTTAAACGCAAAAATCCGTTTAAACGTATACACGTGTAAACGTGAATATCCGTTTAAACGCGAATATCCGTTTAAACGTTTAAAAACCGCTTGCTAACTAAGAACACGTTTATCTATATACACGTGTATTCGTGTATTAACGAGTCCTAGTTAATACTAATTGCCGAGAATGCCGAAATGAACATAACAAAAAGAACACGTTTTTACTTTCTCCGTTACGAAGTACGAGAAAGTATTGTGATCGTGATTTTTTTTCCAAAAATTTTTTTTACGGAAATATCCGTTTTGGGGTCCCTAGATGCCATTTCAACAATTTCTGGAAAAAAAAATTGTGTCTGTGTGTGTGTGTGTCTGTCTGTGTGCGCTGTATCTCAAAAACGAATAGAGCAATTGATACGAAACTTTGAACATACGTCTTATTTGATAATCTGAAGAACTGAAAAGCTTTTGGTAAAATTTCGTACACCGGAAGTGGGTGTTTACCTTAACTGTTTTTTGTTTTTTGCCAATATTTTCTTAAATATGAAAAATATCACAAAAACATTTAAACAAACTTTGAAGACGACAAAGAAATGAACATCTTTTGCTTGAAAATATTTTTCATAAAATCATTGCTATTTGAAAAAAAAATTATTAATCTTTTTTTAATTTTTGGTTTATAATTATGAAACTATAATAGTTACAGCAAATTTATATGAATAATAATTGTAGAGAATGCCAAAATGAACAACTTCTAAAGAATAAGATTTTTTCGAAATCTCGTTAGTTTTTGAGTAAACCGAGTTTTTGAATTTGAAGTATAATTTTTCCATGTTTAATCATTTTGACGTTTTAAACGTCAGTTTCATCCGAGTTTACGCAACGCTCGATGTACATTTAAAATATGATGTCAATAAACCATGAAAATGTAAATATAAATGGCTATGATACCATCAAGCCGGAGAAAGTAACATGATGACCACATCACCATTTTTTTTTCGGAATCTCATAGACTATTAGAATTTGAAACATAATTTGTCATTTTCATCATTCATAATTTTGACATTTCAAACGTCAATACCATCCGATTCTGCAAAACGTTCGATGTACTATTGCGACCAAAAAATAGGACACCTTTTTACTTTCTCCGTTACGAAGTACGAGAAAGTATTGTGATCGTGATTTTTTTTTCAAAAATTTTTTTTGCGGAAATATCCGTTTTGGGGTCCCTAGATACCATTTCAACAATTTCTGGAAAAAAAATTTTTGTGTCTGTGTGTGTGTGTGTGTGTCTGTGTGTGTGTGTGTGTGTGTGTGTCTGTGTGTGTGTGTGTCTGTCTGTGTGCGCTGTATCTCAAAAACTAACAGAGCAATTGATATGAAACTTTGAACATACGTCTTATTTGATAATCTGAAGAACTGAAAAGCTTTTGGTAAAATTTCGTACACCGGAAGTGGGTGTTTACCTTAACTGTTTTTTGTTTTTTTGCCAATATTTTCTTAAATATGAAAAATATCACAAATTTTTTTAAACAAACATTAAAGACACCAAAGAAATGACTATCTTTTGCTTGAAAATATTTTTCATAAAATCATTGCTATTCGAGAAAAACATTTATTAATTTTTTTTTAATTTTTGGTTTATAATTATGAAACGATAATAGTTACAGTGAATTTATGTGAATAATAATTGTAGAAAATTACAAAATGAACAATTTCTAAAGAATAAGTTTTTTTCGAAATCCCTTTAGTTTTTGAGTAAACTGAGTTTTTGAATTTGAAGTATAATTTTTCCATCTTTTATAATTTTGACGTTTTAAACGTCAGTGTCATCCTCTCGATGTACATTTAAAATATGATTTAGATTGAAAATAAACCATGAAAGCGTAAATATAAATAATACCATCAAGTCGGAGAAAGTAACATGATGGCCACATCACCATTTTTTGTCTAGTGTGCATCAATCTCTATTTGAATTTTAATATTAGGCAGCTAAGCCCACAACGTGTATCAATTTTGTTAATAATATGCAAACATCAGGCTGTTGCAAAACACGAATGGATAGCATATCTGTTTTAACCTATTTCTACTCTATACAGGTATTGACATTTCAAATAATGATTAGGCATAAAATCCAATTTACAGGAATAAATTTTAGAAAAAATGACACGGACTGGTTATACAAAGGTGTCTATTTTTTTCGAAGCAATTGTACATTTAAAATATCATTTAAATTGAAAATAAACCGTGAAAGTATAGATATAAATAACTATAATACCACATCAGCATTTATTTAAAATAAATATGCGCTGTATCTCAAAAACTAACACAGCAATTGATATGAAACTTTCAACATACGTCTTATTTGATAATCTGAAGAACTGAAAAGCTTTTGGTAAAATTTCGTACACCGGAAGTGGGTGTTTACCTTAACTGTTTTTTGTTTTTTGCCAATATTTTCTTAAATATGACAAATATCACAAAAATATTTAAACAAACATTGAAGACAACAAAGAAATGAACACTTTTTGCTTGAAAACATTTTTCATAAAATCATTGCTATTCGAGAAAAAAAATAATTTTTTTTTCAATTTTTTGTTTATAATTATGAAACGATAATAATTACAGCAAATTTGTGTGAATAATAATTGTAGAGAATACCAAAATGAACAACTTCTAAAGAATAAGTTTTTTTCGAAATCTCGTTAGTTTTTGAGTAAACCGAGTTTTTGAATTTGTAAGTATAATTTCCATGTTTCATAATTTTGACGTTTTAAACGTCAGTTTCATCCGAGTTTACGCAACGCTCGTACATTTTAAATATGATTTCAATAAACCATAAAAATGTAAATATAAATGATACCATCAAGTCGGAGAAAGTAACATGATGGCCACATCACCATTTTTTACATTCTTTTCAAATACAAAACATTTTTTACTCACCAAAAAATCGATCATATCCCTTACCGCAATGGTACCTGTTACGAACAAGCACATAAAAATAGCCAACAGTTTTATAGACATGTTGATAAGATTCTTCTGAAATTAAAGTATCTCGTGGTCTATTTATATACTAGCTGATATGTAAATTAAAGAACATTTTTCATAATAAATTTGAGTGGTTTATGGTATTCATTTGCAGACGAATACATTATTCTTTTGTTTTGTTTTAATGTTTTTTATTTATTTTTCAAGTAATTTATTACAAAAAAGTAATAAACATTTACATTTTGATTAGATATGAGGCCATAACTTTAAACAAAAGATACTTTAAATTATTGCACACATTACTTACTGTTTTTCGTTTATATTAGGTGTCGATATCTTATTATTAACGTAAGTAACGAAAAATAATTGTTCAACAAGAAGTGTTCGGAAAGTGACTGAAATTCTAAATATAGACTTGATTAATAGTAAATTAATTAATGTATTTATTAGAATTATAAGTGGCACTCGTTTTAACTACACTTCGTCTCAAATGCAGGAATTGTGGATCAAAAAGTTTTACGGCACATACTATCTTTTTTGATAGCCGATATCTTTGAAATAATTTACAATTATGGCGGGCAGTTTAAAATTACATAACTCTAGTTGAAAGAAATGTGACAGGTAATGTAAAACATCAGAAATTAAATTGAGAGAAAGCATAACCTAGAATTAAGGAAAAGACGGATCACATTTTTGATTAGTAATGTAATGTAATGTAATGTTATATATATTTCCAAAATAAATGTATACATTTATGGGTGAGTCATTATAAAAAAAAAGAAGCTAAACAAGCTAACATAGTATCTTAAGTCTAAATGAGTAATACTTATACTATGTTAGTGTAATTTACAAACAAATGAAATAGATTGATTGCAGTAATAATTAAAATAATTTGTTAAAATAATTGGTTGACATATTAAAAATTGTGTATAGGTAAAATACAAATATAAGTACAAATACACACGCAGGCATGTATTTACAAGTTACAATAGAAGAAATAAGATTAAAACTTAAACGCTAGAATTTATAAATAACTGATTAAATTGTACATGTATTGAACAATAAATAAGAGCTAAAACTTAATCCTACAATTCACATATTAAAATTGGTGTAAAAATAAAAATAAAATCAAGTATAAAAATTACAAACCCGTAACCAAATACAGTGACAATTTAAAATTTAAAATTCAAGTGAAACATCTATAAATTAAGATACTCGAGACTAGAAAAAACATGAGAGGGTATGTTTAAATTTGGCACTTTTGCAGAATTTTATGCTGATTAATAATCCACTGAGAAATTACTTAAATTGTTTTGTTTTTGAGTTAAGTCAAAAAAACTGAAAAAAACTGATTTTAGTTTTTTCTTTATATCTTCGTTATTTGAGGTGATATTTAAAAACGGCAAAGACATTCTTATAGCACTTTTTTATTATCTAATAGATGACATAAGATTTTTAGTTGTAACGTGTTTCATTTCTTTTGGACCATCATCAACTTTCTTATTTCTTATAGACGCCATATTTAATTTTTATCGCATCTCAATGCTTATTTTTTTGTGATGACAACAATATAACACAACATACACTTAGTTTCATAAATGAACTTATAATCGTTAAAAACACTTTTATTGGCAATCTATGTAGTGCTTACTAAAAATCATCCATGCCATGGAATTAGAAACACTGTTTGTGAATTTGCATTCATGTGTCCAATCCAAATCATGTTTTTTTTTAATTATCATCTTCATTGCATGTTTGTAGCAACGAATTACAAAATGCAAGGCGTCTTAAATCGCCAGGTGCAAGTGTGTGGCCCAAAGGAATTTTATATGATTTATATTTGCTGGCAAATGTAATTCAGCTGGAACGTCGCTGCAAGAGATTGATGAATTTTGATTTATTCTAAATTATGTTTTGTAAGTTGAACGAAAAATAAAGATACATTTAGTATTTACATTTCCAAAATATTATTGCGACCTTCTTGAGTAACTTTCTGTCGATCCATGGACAAAAAGATTTGATGGGGTTGCCTTCTTTCTAAATACATTTTTAATATTTTGATCTAGCCCAGTGGCGGGGAAACTTTTTTTAAGACGGGCCATTTGTAATAACTAGACAATCGTAGTAGAATAATGCTTAATCGTTAACTAATTTATGTGTTCTATAAACATATACATATATTATTACATACTCTTATTATTTTAATAGTAAAAAAGCAAAAGGTAACAAAATTATAAGCACAAAATATAAAATGAATTTAGTGTAGTTCTTGATGTGAAGTATTATCACTTTATTTTCTGGTGTCATTACTGGTTGATGGTGCATGAGAAAAATGAAATTGAGACTGTTTCATCAAAATTTCATCATAGTCCGGTTCCATTTGCGAAGCAGAAATTCTTAAAACTGATGAAAGGTGCTCATCTGTAATTCTGTTTCTTAAAGAAGTTTAATAAGATGAGCCGAACATTGTCATTATCTTCATTGCATGAGTAATTAGATTTGGGAAATTATCTGGACTTAAATTTTTATAAAATTGTGTGAAAAGTTTGTTTCAGGAGAGTATTACAGTTCAGTTCTATTAACTCAAGTTGAAATTTTGCATCAACTTCTTCGTAATTGACATTGAATGGGGTCGCAAAAATACTAAACTCTGGTTCCATTTTTCTAAAGTCCTGAAATCTCCTTTCAAATTCTGTAGATAGTTTTCTCAAATTAATTTTGTATTTTTTAATCTTATTGTTTGATATAGTGAATTTTAAAGATTGTATTCTTGAAAAATGAGAAAAATCAGATTTAGAGATCTGATTAGCAAATAATAATAACTGTAATTTGAAACTTTTCAGGTATTGCCAAATATCGCGAAGAAACTGATTTTTTCCTTGCAATTTGAGATTAAGTTTATTCATGTGTACGAGGAGGTCTCTGAAAAAAGCGAAATCAGAAAGCCACGTTTCGTTTTCTAAGACGTCAAATTGATTATAAATGTCTTTATCAAGAAGAAAATTCACAATATCGTCTTTTAAATCCTAAATTCTTTCAAATACTTTTCCAGCATTTAACCAACGAACTTTTGAATAATACAGGATATCGGAATGCTTAACATGTACGGACTCCAAAAACTGTTGAAACTGGCGATGTAATAATCCTCTGGAACGAATCATATTTACTAGTTTTACAACAATATTAAGTATATGGTCAATATCTAAAGCCGATTTACAGAGAGCATCCTGATGTATAAGGCAATGTAAAAAAACATCATTTTCCGGATACTTAGAATTAAATTTCCCAACAAATCCTTGATTGATTCCAACCATATTAGGAGCACCATCTGTAGTTACATTACATAGCTTGTCAATAGGTAAACGAAGTTTATCGATGTAATTTTCAAATTCACAAAATATATCGGCACCAGTCGTTGTTCCTTTCATTGACTGCAGCCCTGCAAGTTCTTCTGTAATTTCAAAGTGGGCGTTGATTCATCTTACAAATATAAGTAACTGCGCAGCATCGCTGATATCTGTACTTTCATCCATGGTAATTGAATAAAAAATAAATTTTTGAGTTTTTGTAGTCAGTTGTGAAATTAGATTTTTATCAATATTTTCAATTCTCTCGGTGATTGTTCTTCTTGAGAGAGACAGTGACTGAAAATCCTTTTTCTTGTCAGGGCACATAATATCGCACACATCTATTATGCACTGCTTTATAAATTCACCATCTGAAAATGTTTTATTAGATTTAGCAATATTATAAGCCAACACATAACTGGCTTTCGTAGCGCATCTTTGAGAATGATTAGCTCTCTGAAATAATTGTTGTTGACTTGATAAATTTTTTATGAAATCTTTCGATTTATTTTTTTTTCACCTCTTCACTTAACGACGAGTAGGAGTGGTTTTCATGTTTGCTCTTGAAATGGCGTTGAATGTTATATTCTTTTAAAACTGCAACAGTTGTATTGCAAAGTAAGCACACAGGTTTTTCTTTAAATAAAGTAAAGAAATATTTCCACGTCCATTCTTCTTTAAAAACTCGACATTCTGAATCCACTTTTCTTTTTTTAACATCCATTTTAGACGTTACCTACTACGGAGAACAACACACAGAAACGCAATTGACGAAAGCTTATTGCTAATTAATGCTCTTACGCGGGAGTTTGTTGAGTCACTGGGAGTTTGGGGGATTACACAAACAATTACTCGAGTCACAGCGGGTCGTTGCAGATGACTGACTAAGTCGCTAACTAACTGATCTTCGGGCGGCCTCGCTTGTATTTATACCTACCTGCGAGAGTGTCTGGAATTAAACCTTTCCGCGGGCCGGACTTGGCCCGCGGGCCGTAGTTTCCCCATCACTGCCTTAGAGGAACGTCCAGATATTCATCGAAAACACTTCCACTCAAGTCTTTGAGCAGTGAAGTTTTAGTACGTTCGCGATAATTTTATAAAACCTTTGTAAATTTATGTAAATATTGTTTGTTTTAATATATTTATTTGTTATAACAAACACTTATAATTATTTGTAACTTGACATCCAAGTTGCAAATTGGTCCTTCGAATAAGTTGAACGAAACGGATACAAATCCGCAACATTTGGTCCTTCGAACCGGATAATCGTAACATTTGGTCCTTCGAACCGGATAATCGTAACATTTGGTCCTTAGAACCGGATAACCACAACATTTGGTCCTTCGAACCGGATAATCGCATCATTTCAAATGTTCTTTCAATGATTGATCAATTTTTAAGATATTTGTGCGCTAAGATGATAAATTGCATTTTTTGCAGCGAGAACAAAAGATTATGAATTTTGATAAAACAATGGCAAGTGCATGTTTGCTCATTATAAAAATTATTCAAAATTGATTGGATTTTATAGTTCTTTGAAAAAATTAAAACATTCTTTGATAAATTTTCGAGAAATTTAGGCGCAAAGTTAATAAAACGCATTATTTGCAGCGAAAACATAAGATTACGAATTTTGCCAAAACTATGGCCGGTGCAGGTTTCCCGATTACATAAATTATTCAAAATTTGTTGTATTTTGATGTTTTATAAAAAAAAAAGAAATATCGATTGATCAATTTTTGAGAAATTTAAGCGCTATGATGAGAAATAGCATTTTATTTGCAGCGAGAACAAGAGATTACGAATTTTGCCATGAATAACATTTACGCAATTTAAGTCCTGCTGCTAATCACAGATAGCGCTTATCTATTTCAATTTATCAACATGCCCTGTCGTTTTTTGTTATTCTTTCATTCGAGTATCAGCTGTACGAGAGTACACACACATGGTTGCTGTTTCCGTGACCAGGATTTAGTTAACAGAATTTTCGGTAAGCCGATGATTTACTTTTTGTCACATTCGTTTTGTTGTCATGACTAAAGATACAGCCCACTCATCGCACAATATGAACATTCAAAATAATTATCGACTTACGGATGACCTGATGAATAAATAGGGTCAACGATTTTATTTCCATTTGCAAATTTAAATAATAAACAAGATTCCAGATTACATCGGTTTACGAACTTAACTTACTACTGCAAAAATATAATTTAATAATTTTTGCTTTCTCCGTTACGAAGTACGAGAAAGTATTGTGATCGTGATTTTTTTTCAAAATTTTTTTTTACGGAAATATCAGTTTTGGGTTCCCTAGATGCCATGACCCTGTATAATTATTTATACTAAAGCATAGTTGGCGCTGTAGTTCGAACCTTCAACCAAACAATAGAAATGATTGTAATGGTTTAACGACAATCAGTGGGGCAAATATAAAATTTCACCTGTACCCTTCATTTCAACAAATCTTTGAATATTTAGAAAACGGTAAACGATAGGTATACGGAATATAAGTAACTCACCTTTATTTGTTCCCCAGAATTCAAAAATGAGAAAAAATACAGGGTGTTCCATTAAAAAAAACATAACTTTGATGTGTATCTTTTTAATGGGACACTCCGTATAACTGGTAATAATTTTAAATTATGCATACAACGATCCCACATCTATCCATTTGAAAAGAATAACACGAAGTTGCATAGTTTTCAATAAAACGACCGTGTCGTATGCGGTGCCCCACCCTGTATAGCGTCGAATGTCATTTGTTTTGTCTTTTTTGTATGCTTAGGATCAAGCACCAACTTTTATAAAGAATACAATTTTCTGAGAAATTAATAATAAAAAAGTTTCCCATATGTTGCATACTTACGTGGACACGTTGTATATTAGAGTGTTTAATAGTATATTCTACAATGAGCATGGAATGGCATAATAGTTATTCCATGCAAGTTGTACACGATGCTTTACCTACGACAACTTTGTTGAGCTTTATTGTGATAGTTAAGATAATTAAAAATCGAGAGCGGATATTCGTACGCGATAACTTTTATCAGAGGCACCTGCTTAACGTTACCGCGGAAACAAATGTCAGTCAAAAACCAAACCGCCAGCCGCAACATTATTATTTATGGTTCATATCATTTCTCGAGTTTATACATTCTTAGTGTTTAAAAGTATATACAGTATGTTTGTTTTATCGTGGGCCATAGGATTTTCCATGCTAAAAATCTTACCTTGTGTTAATGTATATTTTATCATATAATTTTGAAGCAAATTTTAGTTAGTAATAAATCAATTATTTTTCTACATGATGCGCTTCATTAGAATAATTAAAACATGTTTTATTCCATTAAAAAGTGCTTTTGCTCGGAACCGGATAATCGGGATACACTGCAAAAAATTTGTCAACTATTTCCCTAATATAAAAATTCCCTGACTTCTTGTAGAAAAATACACCCTAGCCCTAGCACCGAGCATATGAGGAGAGGTTTTAGTTGGTAGGCGCGATCCCGGTGAATCCAACACTACCCCACTGCAGGGGTGTCTTTGAAGATCTCCACTCCTCACATCAAAAAAAAAAAAATAGAAAAATACAACTATTTCCCTGCTGGACAAACCTCCTATAAATGCCGTTATAAACTCCATCCATTCTTCAACAGTATAAACAGACATTTTCTAGTATAAATTCGTTTGATTACTTGCCTCACTAATCAATCTGACATTTCGTAAATTCAAGGTACTTTGATTATTTTTGCTCAGTTATTTATATTAAATAATTTCAGTTTTTAATGGAATAAAACATGTTTAAGTTATTCTAATGCAGCGCATCATGTAGAAAAATAATTAATTATTAGTAACTAAAATTTCCTTCAACATTTTTTGATAAAATATACATTAACACAAGGCATAATTTTTAGCAAGTAAAATCAATGGCCCATGATAAAAAAAAATACTGTATAAATAGTATGGAGACAAACATCGAAAACAACAAATTTGCCGAGGTACTACAACTAACGCCCCATGTATGTAGAAGCGGCGCAGCAAACATCTTTAAATCTGCTCTGTCATTTTGACACATAGAAGGTTAGGCTTTATCTTTATAATCGATGCGGGAATGAAATTCGTGAGCAATGCACTACATATCGCTCATTCCATTTCAAACCGGACGCTTCTCGGTAAAAATATTAACTCATGATTCCGATTTTTTTTTTAATTTTGCAGACGCATTCCACACATGAAAAAATTGAAGTCATGTTTCGCGAAAAAAATTTGAGATTTTTTTTTTAAGAAGATATGCACGGTTGTAAGTTGCAAGAAATCGCAGAAGACGTCGGTCGTGCGAACTGTATCGTCAAACCCATCAGTCGTACAAAAATATTCAAGAGGTCGATTTTGAAGATCTTGAGTCATTATATGTAGTTGTGTATTTAAAATTTGCGTTTAATGTTAATAAACTATTATTAATTTGTTTATAAATTTCATTAACATTTTTCATCATCAACTCACCAACTTAAAATTTTGGAAAAATACCATCATGTTCCCACTTCAATTCCAAAGAAATAGTGAAAATTTGAAGATGGAACTCGAGCGGGCTCTATATTTAAAATAAATTCTAAAAGGGTGTGACCGCACGGCACGGCGGTTAACATGTCGCGTACGATGTAGAGTGCGTTTACAGGGACAATAGGTAGAAAAAGAAAATGCGTAACACATAAATTAATGAAACAAGTATGTTTATTTTTATTTGTTTTACACATTTGCAATAGTAGACGTAGTAGCCAACGATGTCGTTTTTACTTCGATATTTCCGCTTTCTTGTGGAATAAATGAATGGTACTTTAAAGTGCCGCGAATTACTTTGCTTTCTCGAAACGGCTTTGAAGTGTTGCTTCTGTGCAATAATCTTGAAAAGAGAAGAATTCGGTATTAATATTCTTAATGTTGCTGTTAACCTACGTGAAAAAATTGGCAGGGTTATTTATGGGGTCATTTATACTCTGCAAACTAGCTTTTGATAGTACCTCCTAAGGCTACACCTACATTGGATCCGTATTTCTCCCGATCCGACGATGCCCAACGTCGGGCGACTATCGGATTGAAAATTTTTTTTTTTTTTTTTTTTGAAGAGAGGAGAGAAGATCTTTTATAGACACCCCTATAGTGGGGTAGTGTTGGAGTCCTCCCCTGAAGGGCACGAGTATACCAACTAAAAACTCTCCTCAGAGTAGAGCGGAAAGAGACCGAACCTTGACCTTGGTCAACCGCCGGGGAAATCGGATTGAAAACAAACCCACCCTTTCAATTAATAGTGCCTACATTGGATGGGGAAGCCTGTTCCGACAACGACCGATCACATCCGACGTCGGCCGTTAGATTCTCAAAACCAAACTTGTTTGTTTCCAATCCGATTTCTCGTCCCGACGACTCCAGACGGAACCTTAAAAATGTCTGATACACTGAAGTTTGATTGGCCAGATATGTCATCTTTTATGCCTTCCAGGATATTATCAAACGTTTCCATAATCATACGGTAATACTCCTTGAATTTATCAGGGTAATTTCTCAGCCAAGTTTTAAAAAATTCCCCTGCAGATCTATCTACATTGAATTTATGCACCCATTTACTTTTTATTCTACGCCTTTTAAGAACATTGTTCTCTAGCAGGAGCCAACACATGAAATCGTCATCACTCATGTTAAGGTCACGACTGGGCGTCGGGCGTTAACTGAACCACTGTAGGCACTCACGTCGTCCGACGTCGAACTAGAAAATAGGGCGTCGTCGGATCGGGTGAAATACGGATCCAATGTAGGTGTAGCCTAAACCGTCGCAAGGTCCTTTTCCATGCGACGTGGCGAAAAAGTGCCATTCTGCACTTACATTAAAATCATTTTTGTGATAGCACAGATTTATTAATTTTGTTTTGTTTTTGAGCACTCGCTCCGTCAGAAAGGTAAAATATTTTTTCCAAGGAACCCAATGTTTTCTTTAAAAAAGTAATCAAACCACGCTGAAATAAGTAGATGGCTATTGTAGCGTGTTTCAAACAGTCTGAGATTGCGACAAAATTTATAAACTGTGTTTTCCCGTTCTCTCTAAAATAAATTGCGAAGTGGTGGATTGTTACTTGGTCATTATTCAGGTGCACGCATTGAATTGCATCCTGTAAAACAAACGCGTAATTTTCGGGAAAATCGCAAATGACTTAACATTCTCCGGTTCGCAATTCATATTTTTTTCTGATTAAAAAAAATATTTTGTTCTCTTTCAACATAAAAATGAGTCAATAAACGATATAGTTTCTCAGAAAAGTTTTCTAAATAATCTTGTATGGTTTCGAGAGTTCGATCGACCGTTACTCATTGCCTGAATAAAATTTTATTCACCATATTTTCCTTAAAAATCTTTGTTAATTTTTGTATTAGGTTATAACAACCAGGACACCCATTGCATTGCTGAAGAAAACAATCCACAGTTGGCGGGTTACAAATTATGTGTGAAAGACAATCATTATAAGTGTTTAGTTTCAAAGAATCGCCTGTTATCTGAGAAAGTTGTGCACCATCGATCATTAATTTAACGTTTTGATGTATACAACAGACACAAACAGCATGAGTTCCACTTGCACCAGCTAATATACAATATTTTGGTCTCAAACTTCGAAAAGTGTACTTTTAAGTGTGCAGTAGTTTCTTTAAATTTGACAAAGGCCTCTTTTATGTTGCACAGAACTAATCTTTTCTGTTCTTTTACTTTTTTGGAATGAGTTCTTATGGCCACACAGTCCTTTTTTCCCGGCATTTCGCGGCTAATTTCCCGAGATTCACAAAATTCGATGACTTTTTTTAGAATTACTTCATCAAGAGTCTTGCCTGGTTTGGGATCCGGAGTACAAAGAATTCGTTTTTGTTGGGCCAATTTTTTTACCACTGTTATCATGTCTGCGAATATGGTCAAAATACTCAATCGTAACTGCTTATTTTCTGTCCTTTTAAATGCTTCTTCTAGTTTTGATACAACACCGGTTTCTACATTTTCTTCGGAATTTTCTTCACAATCTTCGTCTTCAATATGAAATATGTTCTTGTCTATTACGTCAATTATTTGTTTTCGTTTTGCGGCAGGATATTTCTTTTGTAATAATTTGCATTTCTTAATTGGTGACTCGTTTAATAGTTCCAAAGTTTCATTAAATTTCTCAATTTTTGCACTGTTATTTGATACAGACGAATCACTATATGTAACGTAGCGAGTACTAGGTCCAGGTTTTGACATTGAATCAACTTTTTCTGACATTGATTCAGTACTTTCGGAATCGGAAGCAGGGATTTTCCTAGTTTTTATTCGGCATGCGTCACAAATCTTCAATATTTCTGATGGCGGCAAGATAACCTTTAATTTTCTTTGCAGGTCCCAAGTGACTCGCCGTAAATTCTTCATTGTTTTTTTACCTTGATTAGGTTTTTTACTTTCTCCGTTACGAAGTACGAGAAAGTATTGTGATCGTGTTTTTTTTTTCAAATTTTTTTTTTTCGGAAATATCCGTTTTGGGGTCCCTAGATGCCATTTCAACAATTTCTGGAATTTTTTTTTGTGTCTCTGTGTGTGTGTATGTGTGTGTGTGTGTGTATGTGTGTGTGTGTGTGTATGTGTGTGTGTGTGTGTGTCTGTATGTGTGTGTGTGTGTGTGTGTGTGTGTGTGTCTGTCTGTGCGCGCTGTATCTCAAAAACTAATAGAGCAATTGATATGAAACTTTAAACATCCGTCTTATTTGATAATCTGAAGAACTGAAAAGCTTTTGGTAAAATTTTGTACACCGGAAGTGGGCGTTTACCTTAACTATTTTTTGTTTTTTGCCAATATTTTCCTAAATATGAAATATATCACAAAAACATTTAAACAAACTTTGAAGACAACAAAGTAATCAACATCGTTTGCTTGAAAACATTTTTCATAAAATCATTTTTATTCGAGAAAAACATTTATTATTATTTTTTTAATTTTTGGTTTATAATTATAAAACGATAACAGTTACAGCAAATTTATGTTAATAATAATTGTAGAGAATGCTAAAATGAATAACTTATAAAAAATAAGTTTTTTGAAACCCCTTTAGTTTTTGAGTAAACAGAGTTTTTGAATTTGAAGTATAATTTTTCCATGTTTCATAATTTTGACGTTTTAAACGTCAGTTTCATCCTCTCGATGTACATTTAAAATATGTTTTAAATTAAAAATAAACCATGAAAGCATAAATATAAATGATACCATCAAGACGGAGAAAGTAACATGATGGCCACATCACCATTTTTACTTTCTCCGTTACGAAGTACTAGAAAGTATTGTGATCGTGATTTTTTTTTCAAAAATTTTTTTAACGGAAATATCCGTTTTGGGGTCCCTAGATGCCATTTCAACAATTTCTGGAAAAAAAAAATTGTGTCTGTGTGTGTGTGTGTGTGTCTGTGTGTGTGTGTGTGTGTGTGTGTGTGTGTGTGTGTGTGTGTGTGTGTGTGTGGGTGTGCGTGTGTGTGTGTCTGTGTGTGTCTGTGTGTGTGTGTGTGTGTGTCTGTCTGTGTGCGCTGTATCTCAAAAACTAATAAAGCAATTGATATGAAACTTTGAACATACGTCTTATTTGATAATCCGAAGAACTGAAAAGCTTTTGGTAAAATTTCGTACACCGGAAGTGGGTGTTTACCTTAACTGTTTTTTGTTTTTTGCCAATATTTTCTTAAATATGAAAAAATATCTCAAAAAATTTAAACAAACATTGAAGACAACAAAGAAATGAACATCGTTTGCCTGAAAACATTTTTCATTAAATCATTTTTATTCGAGAAAAAAATATATATATATTTTTAAATTTTTGGTTAATAATTATGAAACTTTAATAGTTACAGCAAAATTATGTGAATAATAATTGTAGAGAATGCCAAAATGAACAACTTCTAAAGAATAAGTTTTTTCCGAAATCTCGTTAGTTTTTGAGTCAACCCAGTTTTTGAATTTGAAGTATAATTTTTCCGTCTCATAATTTTGACGTTTTAAACATCAGTTTCATCCGAGTTTACGCAATGCTCGATGTACATTTAAAATATGATTTCAATTGAAAATAAACCATGAAAGCGTAAATAT
The DNA here is from genome assembly GCA_910593695.2 of Ocypus olens. Taxonomy (NCBI): domain Eukaryota; kingdom Metazoa; phylum Arthropoda; class Insecta; order Coleoptera; family Staphylinidae; genus Ocypus; species Ocypus olens. The sequence goes on from OU343058.1 coordinate 39,355,890, forward strand.
AAATGATACCATCAAGTCGGAGAAAGTAACATGATGGCCACATCACCATTTTTACTTTCTCCGTTACGAAGTACGAGAAAGTATTGTGATCGTGATTTTTTTTCAAAATTTTTTTTACGGAAATATCCGTTTTGGGGTCCCTAGATGCCATTTCAACAATTTCTGGAAAAAAAAAATTGTGTCTGTGTGTGTGTGTGTCTGTCTGTGTGCGCTGTATCTCAAAAACTAATAAAGCAATTGATATGAAACTTTGAACATCCATCTTATTTGATAATCTGAAAAACCGAAAAGCTTTTGGTAAAATTTCGTACACCGGAAGTGGGCGTTTACCTTAACTGTTTTTTGTTTTTTGCCAATATTTTCTTAAATATGAAAAATATCACAAAAACATTCAAAAAAACTTTGAAGACAACAAAGAAATGAACATCTTTTGCTTGAAAACATTTTTCATAAAATAATTTTTATTCGAGAAAAAAATTTATTATTATTTTTTTAATTTTTGGTTTATAATTATAAAACGATAATAGTTACATAAATGTTATGTTAATAATAATTATACAGAATGCCAAAATGAACAACTTCTAAAGAATAAGTTTTTTTCGAAATCTCGTTGGTTTTTGAGTAAACCGAGTTTTTGAATTTGAAGTATAATTTTTCCATCTTTCATGATTTTGACGTTTTAAACGTCAGTTTCATCCGAGTTTACGCAACGCTCGATGTACATTTAAAATATGATTTCAATTGAAAATAAACCCATGAAAACGTAAATATAAAGTCGGAGAAAGTAACATGATGGCCACATCACCATTTTTTCAATATGCATTCCTGTTAAAATGTATGCCTGTTTGCTTGTGCGCGCTGTATCTAAATAAAAAACTACTACTTGAATGAACAATAAACTTTAAGCATAATCCTCATTTGATAATCCGAAGAACTGAAAAGCTTTTGGTAAAATTTTATACACCGGAAGTAGGTGTTTACCTTAACCGTTTTTTGTTTTTCTCCGATAATTTTTTAAATATGAAAAGTACTATAAAAGCACTCAAACAAATCTTGAATAAAGCAAAGAAATGAACATTTTTTGCTTGAAAATATTTTTCGTGAAATGTATGTTTTTTGAAAAATAATAGCAATTAATTTTTTTTTGTAATCTTTGGTTTAAAATTATGAAACGATAATACTTACAGCAAATGTATTTTAATAATAATTGTAGAGAATGCCAAAATGAACAACTTATATAGAATAAGTATTTTTCGAAATCTCTTTGGTTTTTGAGTAAATTGACTATTAGAATTTAAAGTATAATTTGTCATTTTCATCTTTTATAATTTTGACGTTTTCAAAGTCAGTCTCATCTGATTTTACTAAACGCTCTACGCACATTTAAAATGTGATTTCAATTGAAAATTATTTTAGAGTTTCGGATCGTATCTTAATTTGAGCTTGTGTTATTTTTGGGGCAAATTATTTTTAGACCAGAATTTTTGTGCTCGTATTTTATATTTTTTGCCTATTTCTTCGATTTTTTTCCTTTCAATTCTTGATTTTTTTTCATAAATATTCTTTATGTTGGTCCCAATTTTAAAATGATCTGTTGAAATTTTCGACTTTTTTGGTCAGTATTTTGATTTTTAAGCTCGTGCTTTCGATTTTTGGTCGGTTTTTTATTTTTTGTCCTTTACTTTTTAACCTGAATTATTGTTTTTTATTTTATTTTTTTTGCATTATTTTCGAGTTTCTGGACGGAAACTTATTTTGAGCCAAAGAATTATTTTAGGGGCTAGCTAAGTATTTTTTCTTTTACTTGAATTTACAATATTTTGGTCTGCATTTTTTGGTCTATATTTTAGATCTTTACCTTTAGCTGTTTTCGCCTCAATTTATTCCAAATTTTTAATTTTTTTGCCTAAATAATCTTTATTTTGGACAACATTTTCGATGTGTTTGTTGAAATTTTCGATGTTTTAGTTTGCGTTTTTTTATGTTTAGGCCATTTTATGTTTTCGATATTTGGATTTTTTTGGGCCTATGTTTTAGTTTTATTGTTTAATTATTGATTTCTATTAGCGAATTTTTGATTGGCGAATATTTTAGATTTTTAACCCAAAGCAGCGATTTTTTAATGTTTTGCCTGTATTTTCAAGGTTTTGGTATAATCGTCAAATCGGAGAAAGTAACATGATGGCCACATCAGCATTTTTAAACGGATTAAAACAAGTATCGTAACGTGGTCACATTTTTCCGTCTGTGATGTACCAAATATCAGACTGTAAAAATGGTACACATAATTAATTATTGTTATATTTATTAACAGCAAATAATTAATGATAAATTATCAACACGTTAAGCACGCGTGGCATCTACGCAGTGTTTCACTAGGTCTCACTTTTACCGGCCCTCCGGACGGCGTGATATCAACACGGCGTCCCGCTAGTTCAGCTTATTCGGATGGCGTGTCACATGGAGTCACTCGCTAATACTAAACATATGGCATGCGACATGCAGCCATCCAGGGGACTATTTAAAATACGAAACAAATTTGGGCCCCCTGACCCAAAATGTTGCATTCCATGCCCGGGTTTAACGTGTTCATTTATAAGTACACATACTTGTATATTTAACAGTACGATATTAAACACTATAACAGTAATCCTTCTTTCAAATTCGCTTAGAAAAACAGTTTACCTCGTGTAATGGCCAAAACATCACTGACGAGGTGTCCCACAGACTAACCAGACGACCAACTCAATGTATTTTTCTGTCGGCAAAACTTAACACGTTTGTAGATGGCGAATGTGTAGAAAATTGTGGGAAATTCAAATGTAAGATTAATAATAATAATAAATATGCTCAATAAATTCAGTTTTAAATAAAGTGAATCTATCAGGTGAAATGCAATATTAACTTCGTTAATGTATATCACCAATAAATTCACACATTTATTTAAAAAAAGAACAATGCAAAATAGGAATTTGAAGTTACGAAAGATTTGGTGACCTTTTAACAATATTAATTTCCTGCATTATGATAAATTCATTATTTAATATATTTGTAGTAGAGTCGCATGTTGCATTAGGTGAATAAAAGAAGAGGTTGTTTATTACATTCATGAACGTTTATTCGTTTTATTTTTAAATTCTGGTATTTACCTTGATATGCCAAGAAATTACCTTACCTTATTAATATGTTTATTAACGTAAAATACAAATTGGGAATTTGATTCTTGTCACACCAAAAGACGGGGAAACCCCAGTGGGTAAACCAATCTCAGAACTGTCATTTAACAAATTTACATCAAATAAAACAGGAAAGACAATTAAAATTGAAAACCTTACTTGTTGCAGTTGAAGAGCGAAATATGACATGATAACATTCGAGTGTCACAGACTAACTTAGGAATGACATTTCGTTTTTTGTTGAAGTTGTACAAATATGTCCATCTATTAATACCTAAACGAATTAAGCAAATCATCTTACAGTTTCCATTTTTTTGTATCGTCTACTCGGGCGCCTCTACATATGTGAAAGGTTTTATCGAGGAGAGAAAGAGCGATGTACAATTTTGATGGAAGACAGAGACAGTAGATCCGGACAAATTTCCCTATGCACTTGGCGGTCTGGTTAGTCTGTGAGGTGTCCGTACCACAGTATAGCTCTAAGCAGTAGTCTCACTCCGAGGCGGCACTTTGATCTTTTGGGTTTCAAATGATCCTCGCGCATGTTACTGCGCATTGTTTACTCTCTCTATATTCGGCGATAAATTAATAATTTCTTGAGCCGTTTATATTGACTTGTACGGCAAATTGTTTTAATGGATAAGTCGAGTTAAAAAATTGTGCAGAAAATGGAATCTGGTGTTTTTAATCCGACAAATTGTAAAAGTGCTTGTCGTGCGATCAGCTGTTTAACTTTGGCAATGTGTATGCATAACTTAATTTCATAGGTTATAAACATCGAATTTTGCTTAAAAGTGTATTTGTTGTTTCATAATTAATGATAAGGGCATTTCGTAATGTTATAAAAGTGAGTACCTATTCTATCTATCCACAAAAGTTTATACAGAATGTTTTTATTGTTCATACTTAGATTTTACTCAACATTCTCAATGGCATTACCCAAAAACATTTTACTTAATTCATTCCTGATGTAATTGTTCAACCATAGGGTAATCCTTGTTATGGCAAGGAACGGAGGTTCTTTATTTATGAACGAGTTGATATAGGCTACACTCTGTGTGATAAAAATTGTATACTCCGTTCAAGATAGGAAGTGTTTCATTTGTCGAGAGATTAGGAAGATTCACTTTAGCTCGAGACAGAAATGAAACCTTTCATTCATTTTGTATACTATTTTATTTACTACCATGTATTACACAGTCAGTCAAGCCAAAGTTAACATTTCTGATAACAGCAAACATGTTAATGTTCTAATTTTGACTTAAATTTGTTGACATACCCATTTTTTGAAATATTGCAAGCTGTAACAATATGTGCACATAAGTGTATTGTGATAAGTAAATGAAGTATGTATAAAATGGTATGCTTTCTTTTATTTTCATACTGGATGACATCAGAGAAAGGAGTACACTAGAATCATAATAAAAAAGGTGCCCATCAAATGCAATGAAATCAACACTTATCCCCTACTTAATGAAACTTCAACTATTAATAGCAATATAATTTATTGAAATAATAAAATAAGATATTTAATCTATATAAATTTACATTTAAATAATACAATCATTTATGTAAAATACAATCCAATGACATAATAAAATAGATAAAGCTGTAGTTAGTCAATTTAATTTTTTGGGAATGAAATATTGCGAGCAGTTAGGTTGCGATTACAAATATCATAGATGACATAACAAATATAAATACTACCGTGGACAAAAAAAATGACACCCCTAATTTTATTAATGTAAATATGACTTTTCATTTGACAAACCGGCAAATGTCAATCTTGTCAGATATGTGTTAATCATATTGATATATGAACATAAATTGAATATGCCACACCTAAGTAACACACAGAAAGCACAAATTGCTATGCAGGTCAAATGTGGCAAATATATCAATGATGTAGCAGCTGAATTGAATGTAAGTAGACGTACAGTGCAAAAAAATTCAAAAATGTGGAGGAATGAAAGGCGATTAGAGCAGATTAAAGGTTTGGGCCGCCAAAAAGTTTCAAATAACGAAGAAAATAATGCTGTGATAAACTATTTAATAGAAAATCTGTTTGAAAATGCTACAAATGCCGCATTCATAACAAATTTTCCGGGAAGTAATTATTACTGTCACTGTCAAATATTAAGGTTACATAAGTCAAATTCACAATACTAAAAAATAAGAAATTATAGACAGATGACAAATTAGGGGTGACATTTTTTTTGTCCACGGTAGTAAATGCAACTGCACGGTGTATTTGAAAACAAAAAATACAATTTCCGACAAGAACCACAGGGAGGTATGCAAGAGGTTGCTTCCAATTAACATGAATGCCTCTAGCCATTAGTACAAGTACACTAGTTGCAAGTGAATAGGTTTTTTTTGTGTTTGTGCCATGAAAGCCGGTAATTCTGTCCTGTGAAACATTATAAAACAAATGCGATTTCAAGCTCATCTCATCTGCACAAATCGTGCAATCTTTTGCTAATTCTGACATAGAGTCAACTTCTCTTTTTATAACATTAAAAATGAAGTCATTAAAACCAGAATTAATGTTCCATTTATGAGTAATTCTACATAACGTGGATTTTGATGGCAAATGAAATGCCTTGGATAGTGCGCGGTAAACTTTAGGCCCCAAAAAGTAAATAGTAAGTGCAAATTATTTAAAATCGTTAGTGTACCTATAACCGTGAGGGTATTTTCTAACCAGCTGTAGTTGCATTTTAATGAAATTGAAAGTACCTTCATTGAAATTCTCACCACAAAATTTCAAGAAGTCTTCATCTTTAAATTATGGTGATTCTCTAGACCTTTTCTTAATTGATCTTTTTAAAAACTTATTCTCTACATGCAGCTTCCTCTTTCTTGGAGTATTGGCTGATAGCACTTGTGGAGTTTGACATGAAGCGTTTACTGAAACATTAGCAATCGTATCAGATGAAATTTATATACTACCTCTCGTTGACCTTATTCCACTGCATCCGGGTTGATCTACATCCTCCATAGAAAAATCTCTCTTTGGACTGCTGGGGGATCATCTTCATGACGCTCCGTTAAGAGATCTGGTAATATAGTAGGCTCTACAATTTTAAATAATAAAATAACCATTTTCAATAAACTTATATCAGATATTCAAAATACAATCTCCGACATACTTGGCATATCATTATTATGCATTCGACAATTATAGTAGAAATGAAAATTTTTCTATAATTTATTAGATTGTTTGAAGAGTGGTTGTCGATGTATGCGATATAAGTAACATTATGAAGGTTTTTACATTACGAGAGAAAAGTTTGAAAGCACAAATGACTAGTATAATATATTATTAAATAAGTGAGAAAGTTGGCCTTTGCCACAAGGGTGAAGTTTGAAACACGAGCCTACGGCTCGTGTTGCAATTCACCCGAGTGTCAATGGCCAACTTGCTCACGACTTTAATACATGCAAATTAAGTCGACATGTAATACTGGACCTCATAGACATTAATTACTCACCTAAAAACAATATAGGAATGGCATCACTCTTTAGCCTATTTCTTTTAACGTTCTTAAAACATTGGTCTTCAAAGTGCGAGCTGCATATGCGTGCATTTTCGTGAGTACCATCTAATAATTCGGGTCGACCGATTTGTGAAACTCACATTACATTTCTTAAAGAAAATAAACGTTTTGTTCTAAATTATAGAGAATTATTGACACTTACCTGTCCTGAGGTATTCTGAAAAAAGCTAAAACAGCCGATTTCGAATAAAATCGAAAAGAAGACACACAACACTTGATTTTCATCTTTAATCGCTTAGGAACACGTGCGTATGAGGACCAAAAACAAGGTTATGTTTGAAATTCACATGTGATTGTTAAATGTCTGGGTTTAAATGGCTGCGCAGTAACCTGCGCAAAGAAAATCTGAAAACTCTAATTTGCTTGAGTAAGACTACTGCATAGGAACTATACTGTGTCCGTACGATTTCGACTCCAACGCATCAGCAAGTGAGAGCGAGAAGGAGGGAAGACTATTCTCTTCCTCGCTCAGATGGTTAGAACCGTTCACAGATCTGTTCCAGAATGTTCAAGATGTTTTGAGAAAGCGTATCCTTCATTTACTTCACGACAGAACGGAAAAATCGAAGTAAAAATCACATTGTTGTTACTACGTCGACTATTGCAAATGTGTAAAAATAAAAATAAACATACTTGATTCATTAATTTATAACCTATCGTCTCTGTAAACGTACTATGCGTCGTATGCGACTTGTTCAGCCGCCGTGTCGCGCGATTGTACACTTTTAAATATTTTTTTTTTATATGTAGAGTCCGTTTGAGTTCCATTTTCATATTTTCACAGTTTGTTTAGAATTGAAGTGGGAACACGATGATATTTTTTCCAAAATGTTAATGTGGTGAGTTGATGGTGAAAAATGCTAATGAAATTTATAAACAAATTAATAATAGGTTATTCATATTAAAAGCAAATTTTAAATACACCACTCCATAGAATAACTCAAAATCTCCAAAATCGACCTCTTGTATTTTTTTGTACGACCAAGGGATTTGACGATACAGTTGTTTGAATAATCGCGCGACCGACGTTTTCTGAGAATTCTTGCATATCTTTGCGCATATCTTCTTAAAAAAATCCCAAATTTTTTTATAAATCCTGCGTATCTGAAAACTGGTACATCTTGGCTTTGACAGAAACCTGGCTGCATTCTTCAATTAATGGTAATGAATTTATTGATGCTTGACCAGGACCAGCACAATAACCAGAGGTGTAGGCGTGCTCGTAATTCCAACCAACGAACATTTTGAAGTGATCATTGTCAAGGTCATCGTTGGTTCCATGAAAATCATCATATGCTGTTGTTATATACTGCCCAATGCAACCCCGAAAACTTACGAGGACCATTGTACTATAATTAACATTCTGACAGCAAATTAATTGTTATTGGGGACTTCAACCTTCCTAATGTTGAATGGGTTGAAGATGATAACGGTTATGGTTTAGCTGCGGCTAATTTATCATCCCATGCTGAGGTGCTATTCTGTGACGGTGTCGAATCCACTGGCCTTAATCAATTCAATTCAAACCGAAATGAATATGGCACTACTCTGGATCTATGTTTATCTAATTGCAACATGTTACCGAATCTGGTTATCCCATTATTCCGCATGATATATATACCATCCGGATCTCTATGCTAGTATGTTTTGAATGACACTCAAACACGAGCAAATAATGTTTACTATAAGTCCGATTTCAAAGGTGCAAATTATGATCTAATTAAATCTTTTCATTGTCGAACTGGAAGTATAAAAATGTTGCCATCTTACATAAGAAATTTTTCGAGTAAATGACAATTGAAGGTGAAAAATAGATATTTAGAGTTTTTGCAAAACGACCTTGTTCCAGAGCTTGCAGCATTTATTTCAAACAACAATGATCTTTCATATGTCACGGGGGGGTTCTTCGGAAGAACGAAACCCGCCCTCGTCAGCTCCCTGGAGTCGGCGTCGCTGAGGAATGCTGGTGAAGGTGGGTCATCGTCCGACAATGGTTTCATCTAAAATCAAAAAAATGGTGATGTGGCCATCATGTTACTTTCTCCGACTTGATGGTATCATAGCCATTTATATTTACGTTTTCATGGTTTATTTTCAATTGAAATCATATTTTAATTGTATTTCGAGCATTGTGTAAACTCCGATGAAACTGACGTTTAAAATGTCAAAATTATGAAAGATGGAAAAATTATCCTTCAAATTCAAAAACTCAGTTTACTCAAAAACTAAAGGGATTTCGAAAAAAACTTATTCTTTATAAGTTGTTCATTTTATCATGCTCTGCAATTATTATTAAAATAAATTTGCTGTAACTATTATCGTTTTATAATTATAAACCAACAATTAAAAAAATTGAAATAATTTTTTTTCTCAAATAAAAATGTTTTTATGAAAAATGTTTTCAAGCAAAAGATGTTCATTTCTTTATTGTCTTCAAAGTCTGTTTGAATGTTTTTGTGATATTTTTTATATTAAGGAAAATATTGGCAAAAAACAAAAAAACAGTTAAGGTAAACGAATGTCAAGCGCTAACTTTAACAGAACATTGGAAAACCTACGAGGAACTCAATTGTTACAAAATTGATGGATATCACCTCATCACATCATTTTGTCGGAAGTCACATGCCCATGGAGGAGTAGCGTTATATGCAAAAGATGGTATTAAAACAACAGTTCGCGAGGACATCAACAATCTGGCCATATCCAATGAAATTGAAACAGCGGCGGCAACTTTTCACGCAAATAGTAAACGCATTGTTATAATCGCAATATATAGACCACCAAGTGGAAATATGGAAATATTTTTCGAAACAGTTAACACTATATTAGATATTCTGTCAGATGAGGGAGTTCATTATATTATGGCTGGTGATTTCAACATTGATTTTTTAAGCAGCAATGTAAGTAATACGTATTTCACAAACCTAATAATTAGTTATGGCGCTAAGCCTTTAATACAATCACATACCAGGATAACGAATACCACTAAGACCTGCATAGATAATATAATAAGCAACATAGAATGTAATTACCATACTGAAATTATAAAATCACATATCTCAGACCATTATGGACAAAAAGTCAACTTTTTAGACGTTTTAATGAAAAACACACCTGCTAAAATTATATATAAACCTAACATTACCACTGAAACATTAAAACTATTCAATGAAAAATTAGCTGAAGTAGATTGGAGAATCATTTTAAATGACTATTCATTAAATGAAAGGTGGGAAGCATTTCTAAATAAATTTATATTATTGTACAATGAATGCTTTCCGCGTGTAAGATTGGGGCAAAGTACTAGCAAATACAAAAATCTTTATTATTATAAAATCTTTAGAAATCAAAGAAATGAAAGAAAAATTACAATTGTATGAAACTTTACGTATATTTGATAAGAGTTATGTCCCCAATTACAGGAATACAAAAAAAGAATATAATGATTTATTAATCAAATCAATAAAAAACTATTATGACCAAAAAATAACTAATAGCAATAATATAAGCAAAACAACATGGAACATCGTGAAAGATATACAAGGATCTAAAAAACAAAATCACCAATTAGATGCGGATGCAAATGATATTAATAAATATTTTGCAAATACCTCACAGAGAATTTTAAACAAAATTCCAAAGGTAGCATATAAGGACAATATAAAACATAATCAATCATCTATATTCCTTGAACCGGTTACTGAGAATGAAATATGTAGAGTAGTCTCTTCTCTAAAACAGACAGAGTCAACTGGCAGTGATGGTATTTCACTAAAGGTAATCAAAAATTGCATTGATATAATAAAATTACCTTTGTGTGATATCATTAATAAATGTATTGAAACTGGCGAATTTCCTGAAACTCTAAAAACCTCAATTGTTAAACCAATTTTCAAAGGTGGAGATCCTAATCACTACTCAAACTACAGACCAATTAGCATACTTTCACATTTCTCAAAAATATTTGAAAAGATTATCAATAATAGATTAATATCATTCCTCACTAAACACAGAATCTTCAATTCTTCACAACATGGTTATTTAAAACATAGATCAACAAACACGGCTTTGGTTGAATTAATACATTTTGTTGGTAATGCACTGGACAACAAAGATATTCCCATGGGGATATTCTTAGACTTATCGAAAGCTTTCGATTGCGTAGATCACACCATACTTTTAGACAAGTTGTACAAATATGGTATTAGGGGAATCACTCACAACCTAATAAAATCATATCTAAGCAATCGCAAGCAAAAAGTACAATATTACAGTGAAAGCACTAATGTCGAATCAAATATTATAGACATAACAGCAGGAATCCCGCAGGGAAGTGTATTAGGACCAACATTATTCATTATATATATAAATGATATTTTCAATATAGTATCGTCTGGGGATGAAACAATGGTCAGTTATGTAGATGATAACAATGTCATCCTAAAAAATCATAACTACTCAGATCTAATTAGCTCAGCAAATAGGTTAATTGAGGACATAACTGTATACTTAAATAAAAATAAATTATATCTAAATGAAATCAAAACACAAGGTATGATATTTTGCACGAAACAATCGACTAACAATATAACACAAAATATATCTTTGCAGAATTTTACTTTAACAAATGTTGAGTCCTGTAAGTTTTTAGGAATTCACATTAACAAACATTTGGATTGGACTAAACATATTACCTACCTGAATAACAAACTTAATAATACCTTGTTTGGAATGCGCAGAATAAAAGGTTATGTAAATTTCAGTGCATTAATGCTAGTTTATAATTCATATTTCTGTTCACATATGAGATATGGAATAGTAAGTTGGGGAAGCTCGAGAGACATCACAAAAATATTTGTAACACAAAAGGCTGCAGTTAGAATGATTTTCGGCTTGCAATACAGAGACTCTTGTCGTGGCATTTTCAAGACAAATAATATATTTACGGTTGTCGCATTATATATTTATGAATGTCTAATATTTATTTTTCAAAACAAGCAATCTTTTGTTCCTTATCTCAATGTGAACAGTCACAATACCCGTAATGCTAACATTAGCTACATATACCCTAGACATAATCTAGCAATGCTTGAGAAAACGCCACATTACTCAATCATGAAAATTTATAATCAGCTTCCAGTATCGTACAGAAATATTACCAATATAACTGAACTTAAACAAGAAATAAAAATATTGCTGTTAAATATAGAGCCTTATACGTTAGAAGAATATTTCTCATATTTCTGTCACTGATATCACAAACCATTTGGTTGAATTATATGCTCATTTTTCTTTGACAAATTTCTTAATTATATATATATATATATGTGTATTGTATTTTACTGTATCCTGTATATCTTTAAGAAATAAATCGTATCTTATCTTATCTTATCTTAAACGCCCCCTTCCGGTGTACGAAATTTTACCAAAAACTTTTCAGTTCTTCAGATTATCAAATAAGACGGATGTTCAAAGTTTCATATCAATTTCTCTATTCGTTTTTGAGATACAGCGTGCACAGACGGACACACACACAACCAGACACACACACACACACACAGACACAATTTTCTTTCTCCGTTAAGTACGAGAACGTATTGTGATCGTGATTTTATTTTCAAAATTTTTTTGTACGGAAATATCCGTTTTGGGGTCCCTAGATGCCATTTTAACAATTTCTGGATTTTTTACTTTCTCCGTTACGAAGTACGAGAAAGTATTGTGATCGTGATTTTTTTTTCAAAAATTTTTTTTACGGAAATATCCGTTTTGGGGTCCCTAGATGCCATTTCAACAATTTCTGGAAAAAAAAAATTGTGTCTGTGTGTGTGTGTGTGTGTCTGTGTGTGTGTGTGTCTATGTGTGTGTGTGTCTGTGTGTGTGTGTGTGTGTGTGTCTGCTGTGTGCGCTGTATCTCAAAAACCAATAGAGCAATTGATATGAAACTTTGAACATATGTCTTATTTGATAATCCAAAGAACTGAAAAGCTTTTGGTAAAATTTCGTACACCGGAAGTGGGTGTTTACCTTAACTGTTTTTTTGTTTTTTTGCCAATATTTTCCTTAATATAAAAAATATCACAAAAACATTTAAACAAGCATGGAAGACAACAAAGAAATTAATAGCTTTTGCTTGAAAATATTTTTCATAAAATCATTGCTATTCGAGAAAAAATTTATGATTTTTTTTTAATTTTTGGTTTATAATTATGAAACGATAATAGTTACAGCAATTTTATGTGAATAATAATTGTAGAGAATGCTAAAATGAACATCTTCTAAAGAATAAGTTTTTTTCGAAATCTCGTTAGTTTTCGAGTAAACCTAGTTTTTGAATTTGAAGTATAATTTTTCCATCATTCATAATTTTGACGTTTTAAACGTCAGTTTCATCCGAGTTTACGCAACGCTCGATGTACATTTAAAATATGATTTCAATTGAAAATGAACCCATGAAAACGTAAATATAAAGTCGGAGAAAGTAACATGATGGCCACATCACCATTTTTTTGTGTCTGTGTGTGTGCGTGTGTGTCTGTCTGTGTGCGCTGTATCTCAAAAACTAATAAAGCAATTGATATGAAACTTTGAACATACATCTTATTTGATAATCTGAAGAACTGAAAAGCTTTTGGTAAAATTTCGTACACCGGAAGTGGTTGTTTACCTCAATTGTTTTTTGTTTTTTGCCAATATTTTTTTAAATATGAAAAATATCACAAAAACATTTAAACAAACACCGAAGACAACAAAGAAATGGACATCTTTTGCTTGAAAATATTTTACATAAAATCAAGGAATTACGTGGGTGTCTAATTCGAAGGCAGGAACGTTCAATACTGGACGTTATCTTTTACTGATTGTCTCGATAAATAATATGTTTTTTATGATAATTAATTTTATTTTTATGTGTGACACTTTCTTTGAAAATAATAAAATTGCTTTAGGGTTATTAATTGTGATTATATAAATTTTTATTGTTTAAGCTCCCCGTTAACAAAGGCCGCAGACAGGTTTAGATATCCTTCGATTTCACCATCACAGCAGATTCATTGACGTGGAAGGTATTTATGAGATTAGAAAAAAACACCTACTAGAGATGGGAAATTCATGAGTGAGTCGAATAAAAGAGACAACTCTTGGCAATGAGTCAAGTACTCAAGTGACTCCTGTGAAAATTAGTGATTCGCTCTGAGTCATGAGTCGACTCTTTTAGGTCGACTCACGAGCCCACTCTTTTCGGTCAACTATTTTTCATGAGTCCACTCTCTTCAGTTAACTCTTTTTCATGAGTCGACTTAAGAAAAAAAAATTCGCTTATTAACCCTTTCGGCCCTGGTGGTGGCAATTGCCACCGCAACATTACATGTCTCTACTTACTATGACAATCCATATTTTTGCTGTTTATCACTGGATGTCACTTCAACAAAGCCTCACTAATTAATTCCTCTACTAATTAATCAAATCAGTTCAAATTTGGTATTTATGGTCTTAAGAAGCTCCCCATCAATAATAATTAACAAATTTTTTTTTTCAAATTTAGAAATTTAGGGCCTGACATACAAATTGTATCCCGGGATAACATGGTCAAAATTCCACCCGACACGGATTCTCAAATAAATATAAAAACATCATTAGTTTGTCACGGGGGGGTCGCCGCGCGGGGTGTGGAAAAACCGTCCGCGATGACGTCCAGCACAAGAAACACACCATGATGGGGCGCAGGTAGAAAAAGGCTTATTGGCGCGATAACAATCGCTATTATTTACACACGGCTAAAATTTACAATAAAAAGTTCAAGAAATTAATAAAATATATACCCGCGGGAAAGTCAATAAAATAAAGTCACGAACTAAAAAATGGTGATGTGGCCATCATGTTACTTTCTCCGACTTGATGGTATCATTTATATTTACGCTTTTATTGTTTATTTTCAATTTGAATCATATTTTAAATGTGCATCGAGCATTTTGTAGACTCGAATAAAACTGACGTTTAAAACGTCAAAATTATGAAAGATGGAAAAATTATACTTCAAATATAAAAACTCAATTTACTCAAAAACTAACGGGATTTCGAAAAAAACTTATTCTTTGTAAGTTGTTCATTTTAGCATTATCTACAGTTATTATTAACATACATTTGCTGTAACTATTATAGTTTTATAATTAAAAACCAAAAATTAAAAAAATAATAATAAATTTTTTTCTCGAATAAAAATGATTTTATGAAAAATGTTTTCAAGCAAAAGCTGTTCATTTCTTTGTTGTCTTCAAAGTTTGTTTAAATGTTTTTGTGATATTTTTCATATTTAAGAAAATATTGTCAAAAAACAAAAAACAGTTGAGGTAAACGCCCACTTCCGGTGTACGAAATTTTACCAAAAGCTTTTCAGTTCTTCAGATTATCAAATAAGATGGATGTTCAAAGTTTCATATCAATTGGTCTATTAGTTTTTGAGATACAGCGCGCACAGACAGACACATACACACACACATACAGACACACACACACACACACACACACACACACACACACACACACACACTCACACACTCACACAGACACAATTTTTTTTTCCAGAAATTGTTGAAATGGCATCTAGGGACCCCAAAACGGATATTTCCGTAAAAAAAATTTTGAAAAAAAAATCACGATCACGATACTTTCTCGTACTTCGTAACGGAGAAAGTAAAAATTATCGAGAAAAGTTAATTTTAAATTTAGAGGTTACCACAATTAGCTAAAATTTACTTTTCAGTATTTGCAATCAAAGTTGCTCAGTCTCTATTAATATCAGGCAGTAAATACCCTCTCGCGGTTTACAAAATTTTAGCGAAAGTTTTTTTGTTGTTCGTATTATCAAGAGATGAGTTTGAAGTTTCATTGAAAAATCTTTGCTAATCTAGAGGTTCCGCATACATGGGCAGACATTTTTTAAAAGTGGTCGCGATCGTCACGGGCTAGGGTGGCTTAAAATGGATATTTGCTATAAAATTTTAAATTTTATAGTTTTCACTTCGTATGGAGAAAGTAAAAAAAATGTTAATTTAAAAAAATACTATGATGATTGAATCAATTTGCACGTGTAATAATAACTTTCATGCAAGAGTATAATAAAATAGTAATATAAAATCCATAAATAACTACCCTTGTTATCCCTAGCGAACGACTTCTATATTTAAACGAAAAATTTTCCAAAAATCTATTCAACCGCCATATCCTTGCCTATACTGTCTACACAGAAATCCCAATGTTAACGCAAAATTTAAATCCCCTTCATCAACTGTACTCGAATTCATCACTTCACATCATCCATCATCATCATCAGAGACAGACTAACGCTACACAGACTGACAAATCCGGGCTGAAAGACCTCGGGTCGATAGCCATTTGACAGACTAACACACTTATCAAATTGTGATTACAAACATAATTCTTACTTTTCATGTATGTGAAAAGTCTGTCAATAAAGATATTGTATATATATATATCCATAAATATATTTAATATTTGTTTCAGAATGGATGTGCCGGATGAAATTTTAACAAAACTAATATGCAGCCAATGTAATGGACCATTGTCAATATTTCCAATTCATTCTTATGACAATGGAGAGTTCATTTGTGGCCGATGCCCTTTAAGTTTGGACCAAAAAGCAAGAAGAGAAATCTTATATGAAACAGTCGCAAAAGCTTTGTATTTCCCTTGCAGATACAAATCATCTGGATGTATTGAAGTTTTGCCTTCCATGAACCTCCACGAACATGAAAAATGGTGTTATTATAAGCAATCAACATGCCCAACTTCAAATTGTAATTGGCAGGGATTTATAACCGATTTGGAGAAGCACTACCTTAAAACCCATTCAAACTTGATAATCGATCAGTCGAATGTATTCGAAGTTTTATTGAAACAAAATATTGGGAAAATGTGTCTTTTTAAAAAAGTATGTAATAATCTATTCTTAATTGTGTTAGAAAAAGTTGACTTAGAGTTATTAGTAAACGTATATTTATTGAATAAAGCATGTATAAAGTACAATTTCAGCATGACATTGCGAAACGAGGCAGATGGGGTTATATTGGAAACGCCAGAAAAGAATGTACAAAATATAGATGAAATAACAAATCCGTATAAATTTGATTTTAGAAAGTCAAACGTTGATAATATGTTTAAGTGTGATATTTCTATTACAGCTTTAAATAATTCAGATGAAAATAATAAGAATCTGGAAGAATCGAATGAATATATTTTAAAACACATTGAATGCCCGGTATGTTTTGAATATATGTCAGCCCCAATTTACCAATGCCAATCCGGACATACTATTTGTGAGATGTGCAGTCAGAAAATAAGCGTTTGTCCCCAATGCCACGTTCAGATTATAAAAACAAGGAATCGAGTACTTGAACAAATTGCTGAAAAAATCCGATACCCATGTAAAAATGAAGGATGTAATTGCATATGTACATTTCAAGAACTAAAAGAACATAAAGATATGTGTGAAAATGCACCGTATAACTGTCCATTTAATAAATGCAATTTTAAAAATAATTATAGTGAGCTATTTCGGCATATTGAAGTTAGACACAATTTGGATATTAAACCAAGTCAATTAACTCGAAGAGAGTGGCTTAAGACTGCGAAGTCATATGTTATTCTTAAAAATAACTCAACTTTTATTGAAAGTCATTATTTTGAAAATGATGAAGTAAATATACAAGTTAGACGTTTAGGACCAAAATATGAAGTGAACAATTTTTTCTTTGTGGTCAATATAAAATATGGAGAAAATGAACTACAGTTGAAAGCAAGATGTCTAAATTGGGATACTCGGCCTTATAAATATATTAAAATACCCTTAGCAAAATTAAATCCTTATAACATTCATGATTGGTCATATCGGATTAAAATTATAGAAGAATTTAAAGACACCTTATAAATCTTGAAACTATAAGCTAAGGTAAAGGTTATAATAACGTTTACAGTAAAAATTTGTACATATTTTTCTTAATTAATTGTTTACTTCTTTCATTTTGTAATATGAAGGGTACAGGAATAAAACAAGAAATGTCACAAAATAATGTTTACTAGAAAATTGAAATTATACGGTTAATTCTAATATACCTAAAAAAGTCACACTGCAACGAAAAAGTTTGCAATACAAGTAAATTCCATAGACATTTTGTCATATAATAACTATCCTTAGATAAACAAACTGATAATGGTTTTTGAAAAAAATAATATTATTCTAGATACTAATTGTACAGATTCAGGAATGTCCTTTACGTCTTGTTGTTTCTTGATGAGGTAGCTCCTCATAGAAGGTCTGAGCATCAGGATTTTGACAAAACCTCTTCAGCTTCATAAGATTATTATATTTGTCTTCATTTATTGGTAGAACATCTACAAAAAAATTAAGACTACAATACATATCCTATTAAAAAATATAACCAAACTATTACCATTGTAGCTTGCTTTGGGAAGTTCAAATTCATTATCTTTAAGTTGAGTAATATGATCAAAAGTACTCGTATTTTGTTTTCTCTTTTTATTGTTGATTAGTGAACTTTGTTGCCAATGTCCATTATAAGTTATTCGATAAGTCATTAGACGTGAATGTTCCTTAGAGCAATAAATTTCTTTAATACTCTCTACAGCAAAAGGACACTTTGCGGAATATTTCTCTTTGAAAAAGGCTATCCAATTTTTTATCATATTTTGATTAACTTCTATAACGGTGAATGGGAATGGATTTATTCGAGATTCACGAAGTAGTTGGTACCAATCCTCTGGTAATTCCATTCGAGTCTTCAGGTTGATAAGACCCATATTTTTTCACACTCCAAATATGAGTGTCCTCTTATTGGAAACGTTATCTGTATACAGTCCAGCCGTTTCTCAGTATGTACTATGAAATGCATGAACCTAAACATTGTATAATTTTTATTTTGTCCTCCAGCTGAATCGCAAAAAATATGTAGATGTTTAACTGTATTATCAAGGTGGTTCATTATAAAGTCAAAAAGGAAGGAACACATTTCTTCAGATCCTTTCTTAGCAATATGTTCTGGATATGTATAAAATAACGACATACCTGAAGCAAGGACATGTATGTTGAATGAGTACAAAGAAAGCTGTCTGAGATAGTATACATCGTTGGTCGTAATATTAGGGATGTAAATATTCTTTTGATAATCCATTGTGATAGCTGCAAAAGTTGATGTAGTCTTGGCCTTTTTCTTTGTATCTTTTTTTCTGTCATATAATGTCTGAGCTCGTCTTTTATGAAGTTCATTTTCCACTTCCAGTCTCCTAATTTCGGTTTCTGAGTTTCCATCTTTTTTAATCTATTTAGGTTAGACATAAATTCATCACATGCGCTGCATGTATCACTGCGGGGATACCCGAAGCTAATATTGAATTTAGTATTAAACACCATTCTGTATGTTTCGTACGAAATTTGGACAGAAGGATTTTTTTCTTTGAACATAGAGTACATTTTTTTAATATTTAGTTCTTCTGGGAGATATAACTTTTTGGAGTCATGGAGGCTGTAATGGGACAACCTGCCTTGAAATGAGTCGATGTGATTGAACACCTTGTTGTAAGTATCATCAGACATTTGTTTTTGTAAGAAGTATCCCCTCTTATCCTTAGGGGCATTACCTGTGGATTTCAATGATTTTTGTAAATACTTTACTTTCCCTTTAGTTACTCCATGGATACTACAAAATGCTTTAAAATATACAGGTATTTGTACAACTTGATCATCACGTTTTACCCTAACTCGGTACGAACTGTCATGGTATGCAGCATCTTGTTCTGGTTTACGACTTCTACGTCTCTGAATTGGGATAACAGAAATTAATCCACAAAGGTAACTATTCTGCTCATTGTTACTTGTCATGTTGTTAAAGTGTTCAAGGATAGATTTTCGTCCCACTTGGTCTACATTCTCAAAATATCTCAATCGTTTACAAAAACAAGGATCACCTTGTTCATGGGTAGAAAGCTTAATTTTCTTCATTACATCTTGTATTCATCCCGCCTTTCTTCTTTTCTTCGGCAATTTACAGTCCAAACATTCATTTTCCGTATTCATTATAACAATATAATAACCTCAAAATTTTGACACTTCACTGTACACCACCAACACTTGCTTTCAATAATCTGAATAACAACACAATACGATAAAACGTGCTATTACGCGAACTGGATGGACATTTCCAGTTTTATACCGGTTTGGCATGAACATTCCCTATTTTAAACATGTACAGCAGAACTTTATCATTGAATTACATTGAACATGTCTTGTTTTATTCCCCTGTGTCTATGCCACAATAAACTACACTAAAAAAGCTACAGATGGAGCTAGTAATCTCGATTTTATAAAAATTGGATATTCCTTCTTTTATTCTTGTACCCTTCATATAAACATTTTAACAATTCAATTTTGTTAATAATTTAAGACGTACTGTAAAGACATACTATACAAAATAAATACTTGTGATATGTATATACAGAGTGTTGAATTTTTTTAAGTTTTTTAAGCTGAATGATTTGGTACCTTACTCAATAGTTTCTGCAGAGTATTTACCGAGATATTTGCAAAAAACTATTATTTTGAATTAAAAACAAAGGTATGCCATACTTTGTAGAGCAAAATGAAATATCCGCCATTATGATTAATTCAAAAATAATAAATAGTAACGTTTTTTTTTTGGAAATATCTCGGTAAATACTCTGCAGAAACCATTGAATAAGATACCAAATCATTCAGCTTAAAAAGCTTTAAAGATAATGTAAAAAGACCGATGCTGTCAAATAATTAGGGGAACCAATATATAATCCCTATGGCCCGCTTCGTAGTTCAACATTTACTATGTTTATTTTTGGAGTATTTTAAAGCTATTTATGAACACATCTTTTCAATTGCATCAATTTCCTTGCCTCACCTAAAATTTACCCCTTTCTTAAATCATTTGTCCACTATCTCTTCTCTTGCCCTTTCTTTACTGCTGTCCTGACTTCACACTCGCTTAAAATTCTTTTTTTCATTCATTTCCTGTAGGTGACTAAAATTTGAACTTATCCCAAAGCAGTTTAAGTGTATTTTTAGTTCATGTCCGGTTGTTCTCTTATTATTGTGCTCCTCTAATTTTAGATATTTCGTACTGAGCACGACTTACTTTTATGGCATATTATTAGAATGTAATAATGTATTTGTTTGTATTATATAATGTATTGTTGTTTCGTAAATGGGGTTTCCTGTTCGGCAATAAAATATATATTATTATTACTGTTATATCTTGGGGTGGTTAATATGAAGCACCAGGATATGGCTGAGAACTAGGCAAATATAATTGTCGTTGTTGTTAATCTTTATTCCCAACCTTTTTACAACTGCCTAATATAGAGACCAATATACCGGGTGTGGCACTTAAGACGCCTCGGACCATAGCTCCTTTACGATAAAAGCTATCGAAAAAAATCTAAGAACAAAGTGGTGCATAGTTACCGTCGCTATGTTTTAAAAATATTTCTAATCATCAGTGGCGTGCCGTACTCCAGTGGCGTACCAAACTTATGTTTTTTTAAATGGAATGCCCTATTTTTTATTGCAGATTTGGAAAGTGCTCGACGAGTACTTATTTTTTTATCTAACCTGTTATACCCTTCACTTTAGCGGTTTCGCTGTTATAACCCCTTCTTTCAAAATTGCGCCCCATTTTTGAGATTTTTTTGTAGAGAAACTAATTGACGCCGGCGCCTAAATTTTGAATTGAGGTACAGGTTAAGACCTCGTATACCTTCACATAATTTTTTTTCGGGTAATTTATGGCAAAAAAATTATTTTTGATTGATCTTCGCATGTTGTCATTTTTTCCGAAAATTTCAAATGGCACCCCCCTAAAAAAATTACGGCGTTGTACAGCCAAAACTCTAAATTTTTCATTGGTGTAAAAAAAATTACACATTGCATAACACAATTTCGGAGAAAAAAGGAATTTCATCGCAAATGTCGGGAAACGTTTTCCGTTCCCAAGTGTGCCATGAGAAAACAAAAGATTGGTAATTGTCAAAGTAAATTATTAGACGTCAGTAGCAGCCATAAGTCATTTTTGATAAACGTTCTAAAAATGTTCCGAACTCAAGAGGAAATGGTTGACATGATATTTATTCTTGGAGAATGTAACAAGAATTGTTTCTTGGCATCACGAGTGTACGCTGCGAGATATCCGCACAGGGCACATCCAAATGAACGTGCGTTTCAAAAAGTGTTGGAGAGATTTACTACTACGGGAAGTGTGAAACGGCCAAGGAGAGTTAGAAAGAAGGCAGTTATTACCGAAAATAATGAACTGCGGTATATCACCAGAAGTTGCGGTTATGCCTCCAGCAGGAAGGTCGTCATTTCGAACATTTAGTTTAAGTTGTTAAATTTGCTTTATCTGCATTTTTCATATCATGTTGAATAAATAGGTACATACTATTATGTTGACCGTATTTGTGTATTTGTTTTGGTACTTTGACAATTACCAATCTTTTGTTTTCTCATGGCACACTTGGGAACGGAAAACGTTTCCCGACATTTGCGATGAAATTCCTTTTTTCTCCGAAATTTTGTTATGCAATGTGTAATTTTTTTTACACCAATGAAAAATTTAGAGTTTTGGCTGTACAACGCCGTAATTTTTTTAGGGGGGTGCCATTTGAAATTTTCGGAAAAAATGACAACATACGAAGATCAATCAAAAATTATTTTTTTTCCATAAATTACCCGAAAAAAAATTATGTGAAGGTATACGAGGTCTTAACCTGTACCTCAATTCAAAATTTAGGCGCCGGCGTCAATTAGTTTCTCTACAAAAAAATCTCAAAAATAGGGCGCAATTTTGAAAGAAGGGGTTATAACAGCGAAACCGCTAAAGTGAAGGGTATAACATGTTAGATAAAAAAATAAGTACTCGTCGAGCACTTTCCAAATCTGCAATAAAAAATAGGGCATTCCATTTAAAAAAACATAAGTTTGGTACGCCACTGGAGTACGGCACGCCACTGATGATTAGAAATATTTTTAAAATATAGCGACGGTAACTATGCACCACTTTGTTCTTAGATTTTTTTCGATAGCTTTTATCGTAAAGGAGCTATGGTCCGAGGCGTCTTAAGTGCCACACCCGGTAGATGTGATGATGTGATCTTCCCCAGAGCCCTGCAGAGCGGGGTTTCGAAAGCCCGGCCCGGCCCGATGAAAAGAAAATGTGCTGCTGCCCCGACCCGGAACTTAATATTCAAGGCTAGCCCGGCCCGACTATGTTTGAAATTTTTAAGTTTTGATTATACCATTGTATTTATATATCTAGTATGCCAACGCAATGTAAATTTTTGATGCTAAAAATTCGGTTTCCAAATACATCAAGAGAGCGCGTAAGCATTCACACATTGAAAAACGTGAGTAGCGTGTGATATGTGTTGCATACTTGAAAATTATTACTCGTTTTAGAATGAATTTTTGAATTATTCGATCCGTATAGGAAATACAAGGCCATCGTCTGTACCGAAACTCCTCCGTGACGCGAACTGTAATGTAAACAAACATCGAGAAACATAAATAAACACCGCACCGCATAATATATTTTAAAATAAAGACGATTGCGGCAGTAATATTGAAAATATACTTCATTCAGATAAACTACAATATTGAAATGTATGTCCACAGATAGAAATAATTAGAGGAAAGAAAAAAAATAATATTTACTTTCTCCGTGTAAAGTACGCAAAAGTATAGTGATTGTGAAAATATTAAAAAAAAAACAGTAAAATATTTCCTCTTTGATATCCGTAGAAAAATTGTTTGGGTGCTGAACTGAATATATTTTGGTAAATTTTCGTTGAACGGAAGTGGGCATTTATATATCTTTTTTTCTGATATTTTTTTATATACAGGGTGTAGAATTGGTTTACGCACCATAGGGATTTCCATGTTACATTCTTAATGTTCAAATATTGGCTCCCCAAATGATTTTACAGAAAAAGCGTAAATATGTTAGAAACACTCTACACAACCGTCTCCTTACTATTTTTTTTACTTTCCATAGAAAGGGGAAATCGAGGAAATTAAAACTACTATTTTAGCAAAAATAGGTGGTGCCCTTGAATTTCTGAAACAATAAACCGTTGAACGTTAGCGGTCACGTTAATGTTTTAATCACAAATTTAGGCGTATTTTAAGTAATTCTGAATTAATATTATAGATTTGTTGAATGAAAAGATCCTAATGGTAATATCGAACTATTCTGCTAATAGTGTAAACCACACTACTGTTAACAGAATGGTCCGCAAATTTCGAAACGTTCAACGGATTTTTGTTCCAAAATCATTTGGGGAGCCAATATTTGAACATTGCGAATTTAACATGGAAATCCCTATGGTGCGCGAACCAATTCTAACCGATGTGAAGATAGCCACGGATTTTTCAGCCACTGATTTCCCGGCGCATCCGCCATCACATAAAAATGTCTTCAATTTTAATGATTTATATTAAATCAAACGCTGAGAATGTAATTAACATTAGCCTATAGATGTGCAGTCAATCCACAATTTCAATTATTTTTTCTCGAATCCACGGGAACTCTCTTTTTAAAATGACAAGAATTCAAAGTCCAATATGGCACTGTTTGACGCGTTTTAAATTAATTTTTTTACCAACAACGTGTAGATAAGAGTCTACTTAAACGATTTAATGCATTTAATTTTGGGTAAAATTGTTTATAACTTTTTTATGAATTTTTTTTCTCAGGTCCACCCCAACTATACATATAATATAGCAAACTTTCAAAGTCCAAAATGGCACTGTTTGACGCGTTTTAAACTTGATTTTTTAACATCAACGTGTAGATAAGAGTCTACTTAAACGATTTAATGCATTTAATTTTGGGTAAAATTGTTTATAACTTTTTTATGAATTTTTTTTCTCGGGTCCACCCCAACTATACATATAATTTAGCAAACTTTCAAAGTCCAAAATGGCACTGTTTGACGCGTTTTAAATTTAATTTTTTAACATCAACGTGTAGATAAGAGTCTACTTAAACGATTTAATGCATTTAATTTTGGGTAAAATTGTTTATAACTTTTTTATGAATTTTTTTCTCGGGTCCACCCAAACTAAATAGATAATATACCAAACTTTCAAAGTCCAAAATAACACTGTTTGACGCGTTTTAAATTTGATTTTGTAACATCAACGTGTAGATAAGAGTCTACTTAAACGATTTAATGCATTTAATTTTGGGTAAAATTGTTTATAACTTTTTTATGAATTTTTTTTCTCGGGTCCACCCCAACTATACATATAATTTAGCAAACTTTCAAAGTCCAAAATGGCACTGTTTGACGCGTTTTAAATTTGATTTTTTAACATCAACGTGTAGATAAGAGTCTACTTAAACGATTTAATGCATTTAATGTTGGGTAAAATTGTTTACAACTTTTTTATGAATTTTTTTCTCGGGTCCACCCAAACTAAATAGATAATATAGCAAACTTTCAAAGTCCAAAATGGCACTGTTTGACGCGTTTTAAATTTGATTTTTTAACATCAACGTGTAGATAAGAGTCTACTTAAACGATTTAATGCATTTAATTTTGGGTAAAATTGTTTATAACTTTTTTATGAATTTTTTTCTCGGGTCCACCCAAACTAAATAGATAATATAGCAAACTTTCAAAGTCCAAAATGGCACTGTTTGACGCGTTTTAAATTTGATTTTTTAACCACAATGTGTAGATAAAAGTCTACTTAAACGATTTAAAGCACGAAATTTTGGGTAAATTTGTGTCGACTCGATCCGACAAAAGGGCATTCAAATGTGCTCCTACAACGATTTGGCACAAAGTAATGGGTGTTTGAAAAGAAAAAGCGAATTTTGAGGTTTTTTGACTCATAAGTCCGAAGTTTTTCGACGAAATTGATTTCGTTTTCACGAATGAAATTTTCTTTGCATGTTCTTTGAGGTATGCACAAAAATTAATTGTTTGCGCGAAATCCTGAAGATTTGTAAAAATTTAGGTAATAACTTAGCTTCTATCTAACCGATTTCGACGATCTTTTGAGAAATAAAAAGCAAAATGTGTCCTCTTTGAGAGAGTTTATCCCCCACTTAAAGAGAAGGCTCTACGTCTCTCCACACTCATAACTTTGTGCCAAATTGCCGTAGGAGCTTCGTTTTTGAGTTCTGCACAGGGAATTGATCAAATTTTAATGCCTTTATGGTGGATAGAGTCGACAAAACTCCATAGACACGTCAAAGTTGGATATGGTTTCCTGAAAAAAACGGGCGGACTTTAAAGAAGTCACTTCAATGTTTTTCGCCCTCAAAGATTCATCAAAATCAATTGAAAATACGCCGAGTTATGGCGGTTTCAAAATGGTCAAAATTTCAAGAATTTCAAGTGTTTCATTTTTTTCCTCCAGTGTATATAGTTTGGGTAGACCCGAGAAAAAAAAAATCATAAGAAAGGTATAAACAATTTTACCCAAAATTTCACGCGTCAAATCGCTTCAGTAGACTCTTATCTACACGTTGTTGTTAAAAAATTAAATGTAAAACGCGTCAAACAGTGCCATATTGGACTTTGAATGTTTGCTATATTATATGTATAGTTCGGGTGGACCCAAGAAAAAAAATTCATAAAAAAGTTATAAACAATTTTACGCAAAATTAAATCCATTCAATCATTTAAGTAGACTCTTATCTACACGTTGATGTTAAAAAATCAAATTTAAAACGCGTCAAACAGTGCCATATTGGACTTTGAAAGTTTGCTATATTATATGTAGACTTCGGGTAGACCCGAGAAAAAAAAATTCATAAAAAAGTTATAAACAATTTTACCCAAAATTAAATGCGTTAAATCGTTTAAGTAGACTCTTATCTACACGTTGATGTTAAAAAATTAAATTTAAAACGCGTCAAACAGTGCCATATTGGACTTTGAAAGTTTGCTATATTATATGTATAGTTGGGGTGGACCCGAGAAAAAAAATTCATAAAAAAGTTATAAACAATTTTACCCAAAATTAAATGCGTTAAATCGTTTAAGTAGACTCTTATCTACACGTTGTTGTTAAAAAATTAAATTTAAAACGCGTCAAACAGTGCCATATTGGACTTTGAAAGTTTGCTATATTATATGTACACTTCGGGTAGACCCGAGAAAAAAAATTCATAAAAAAGTTATAAACAATTTTACCCAAAATTAAATGCGTTAAATCGTTTAAGTAGACTCTTATCTACACGTTGTTGTTAAAAAATTAAATTTAAAACGCGTCAAACAGTGCCATATTGGACTTTGAAAGTTTGCTATATTATATGTACACTTCGGGTAGACCCGAGAAAAAAAATTCATAAAAAAGTTATAAACAATTTTACCCAAAATTAAATGCGTTAAATCGTTTAAGTAGACTCTTATCTACACGTTGTTGTTAAAAAATTAAATTTAAACGCGTCAAACAGTGCCATATTGGACTTTGAAAGTTTGCTATATTATATGTACACTTCGGGTAGACCCGAGAAAAAAAATTCATAAAAAAGTTATAAACAATTTTACCCAAAATTAAATGCGCTAAATCGTTTAAGTAGACTCTTTATCTACACGTTGTTGTTAAAAAATTAAATTTAAAACGCGTCAAACAGTGCCATATTGGACTTTGAAAGTTTGCTATATTATATGTATAGTTGGGGTGGACCCAAGAAAAAAAAATCATAAAAAAGTTATAAACAATTTTACCCAAAATTAAATGCGTTAAATCGTTTAAGTAGACTCTTATCTACACGTTGATGTTAAAAAATCAAATTTAAAACGCGTCAAACAGTGTCATATTGGACTTTGAAAGTTTGCTATATTATATGTATAGTTGGGGTGGACCCGAGAAAAAAAATTAATAAAAAAGTTATAAACAATTTTACCCAAAATTAAATGCATTAAATCGTTTAAGTAGACTCTTGTCTACACGTTAATGTTAAAAAATCAAATTTAAAACGCGTCAAACAGTGCCATATTGGACTTTGAAAGTTTGCTATATTATATGAATAGTTGGGGTGGACACGAGAAAACAAATTCATAAAAAGTTATAAACAATTTTACCCAAAATTAAATGCGTTAAATCGTTTAAGTATACTCTTATCTACACGTTGATGTTAAAAAATCAAATTTGAAACGCGTCAAACAGTGCCATATTGGACTTTGAAAGTTTGCTATATTATATGTACACTTCGGGTAGACCCGAGAAAAAAAATTCATAAAAAAGTTATTAACAACTTTACCCAAAATTAAATGTGTTAAATCGTTTAAGTAGACTCTTATCTACACGTTGATGTTAAAAAATCAAATTTAAAACGCGTCAAACAGTGCCATTTTGGACTTTGAAAGTTTGCTAGATTATCTATTTAGTTTGGGTGGACCCGAAAAAAAAAAATCATAAAAAAGTTATAAACAATTTTACCCAAAATTAAATGCTTTAAATCGTTTAAGTAGACTCTTATCTACACGTTGATGTTAAAAAATCAAATTTAAAACGCGTCAAACAGTGCCATTTTGGACTTTGAAAGTTTGCTAGATTATCTATTTAGTTTGGGTGGACCCGAGAAAAAAAATTCATAAAAAAGTTATAAACAATTTTACCCAAAATTAAATGCGTTAAATCGTATAAGTATACTCTTATCTACACGTTGATGTTAAAAAATCAAATTTAAAACGCGTCAAACAGTGCCATATTGCACTTTGAAAGTTTGCTATATTATATGTATAGTTGGGGTGGACCCGAGAAAAAAAATTCATAAAAAAGTTACAAACAATTTTACCCAAAATTAAATGCGTTAAATCGTTTAAGTAGACTCTTATCTACACGTTGATGTTAAAAAATCAAATTTAAAACGCGTCAAACAGTGCCATTTTGGACTTTGAAAATTTGCTATATTATATGTACACTTCGGGTAGACCCGAGAAAAAAAATTCATAAAAAAGTTATAAACAATTTTACCCAAAATTAAATGCGTTAAATCGTTTAAGTAGACTCTTATCTACACGTTGATGTTAGAAAATCAAATTTAAAACGCGTCAAACAGTACCATATTGGACTTTGAAAGTTTGCTATATTATATGTACACTTCGGGTAGACCCGAGA
This sequence comes from Ocypus olens, assembly GCA_910593695.2. Lineage (NCBI taxonomy): Eukaryota > Metazoa > Arthropoda > Insecta > Coleoptera > Staphylinidae > Ocypus > Ocypus olens. The sequence goes on from OU343058.1 coordinate 39,384,824, forward strand.
AAAAAAATTCATAAAAAAGTTATTAACAATTTTACCCAAAATTAAATGTGTTAAATCGTTTAAGTAGACTCTTATCTATACGTTGATGTTAAAAAATCAAATTTAAAACGCGTCAAACAGTGCCATTTTGGACTTTGAAAGTTTGCTAGATTATCTATTTAGTTTGGGTGGACCCGAAAAAAAAAATCATAAAAAAGTTATAAACAATTTTACCCAAAATTAAATGCTTTAAATCGTTTAAGTAGACTCTTATCTACACGTTGATGTTAAAAAATCAAATTTAAAACGCGTCAAACAGTGCCATTTTGGACTTTGAAAGTTTGCTAGATTATCTATTTAGTTTGGGTGGACCCGAGAAAAAAAATTCATAAAAAAGTTATAAACAATTTTACCCAAAATTAAATCCGTTAAATCGTTTAAGTAGACTCTTATCTACACGTTGATGTTAAAAAATCAAATTTAAAACGCGTCAAACAGTGCCATATTGGACTTTGAAAGTTTGCTATATTATATGTATAGTTGGGGTGGACCCGAGAAAAAAAATTCATAAAAAAGTTATAAACAATTTTACCCAAAATTAAATGCGTTAAATCGTTTAAGTAGACTCTTATCTACACGTTGTTGGTAAAAAATTTAATTTAAAACGCGTCAAACAGTGCCATATTGGACTTTGAATTCTTGTCATTTTAAAAAGAGAGTTCCCGTGGATTCGAGAAAAAATAATTGAAATTGTGGATTGACTGCACATCTATAGGCTAATGTTAATTACATTCTCAGCGTTTGATTTAATATAAATCATTAAAATTGAAGAAATTTTTATGTGACGGCAGAGGCGCCGGGAAATCCGTGGCTGAAAAATCCGTGGCTATCTTCACATCGGTCCAATTCTACACCCTGCATAAAAAATACCAGAAAATCATTTTGAGAAATACAGAAAGTAACAAGAAAAAATTGAAATCTTTCATTATAAATAGTTTTTGTAAATTTTTTGGTTTATGAAAAAAATTTATAAATTAACTACGGCATTTTCAGGATAAGCCACAGGAGGTCTTAAGCTTTTTGTCAATAATTATTAAATCATAAATGTTACATCAAATTTAGTTAGATATAGATAATACCAAAATAAACAATTTAGAATAAGAATATTTCGAAATCTTACGAGTTTTTGAAAAAAATAATGAATAGGGAAAATATCACCATAAACCCTAGTATCATTATATTTTATTTACCCCTTTTGTTCTATAATAAGCGATATGTCCATGGTGAGGCTCGAATTTAAAATACCCTTTATACAATAATTAAAAGTTTTTAATTGCCGTTCTACGTAAAGTTAAGATTATCGTTTAACCATGAGTAACTTTATACCGAGTTTACGGTTAAACTTGGTTTAAGGAACTATTGGTCCTGCTGTTATTAGCTTTCAATGAAATTTTGTTTTCCATTTTGAACATTACAAATAAGCAATTATTTAATTTTTTTAATATTATATTATAACTTCCACATTTGGAAGTTTTGATAAAATATACACGCTTTTTATGATATTTTTCATATTTATCGTTTTTTCTCAAAAACTAGTGAGAAGTTCAAAAATAACATGTTTTATAAATTATTATTTTTGACATTATTTTTGTATAGATAGTGATAATTCTAATTTCATGTAGCTCCCGTAGTTTCATGATTATGAACAAAATATTACAAATATTTGTGATTATTTCATTTTTTCCCAAAATTAAATAAAATTTGAACCATATTTGTTAGAAGTATCCGGACCAACATACCGCCAGACTAACAAACAGAAATGTGTGGAAAATGGTCTCGAAAATGCACATTTTCGTTGAAAGTTAGACTAAAAATGGTTTTTAACTTTTGAAACTGTATATAAAAACTTATTGTACATAATTTTACCTACTCTCACTTTGTAATTAATAAATTAAACAGTTCCCATCTGTCGTAATTGACTTAATATGTAATAATGCAATGTAATGTAAAAAATCAACCATTCAACGTAGCTCAAAACGGACATAAAAAAAGAAACAATTTTCACGATCACAATACTTTTCCGTACTTCGTACAGAGAAAATAATGTCAAAAATTGAAAATTTCCTTTCTTTTGAGAAATTTTCAACTGATTATTATTCCGCGTTATAATACATACATTTACCCTATTTAACCAACTTTGTGTGATAACCGAAATCGCCGGAGTACCTTTCTAAAAACGATAAGCCTGCAACTCCCTAAATTCCGTTTTATATAGGGTTTTTCAAAAGTGAGTCGTGTATTGAAATACAAGTATCAATCATTGAGAAATTTGAAAATTAAAAATGCCTATATGTGAGTTATGGATACATTTTAAGTTGCCTTTGAAGAATGCGCCATACTGTGGTGTTACCAATCTCCAAATGACCTACTACTTCATTGACACTAGATGTTCCATATTTGTTTTCATTTGCTAAATTTTGCGTTTCTTATAAAACTTCAGCAACTACAACATCTGTTGCAACAGGGGGTCTCTGATTTCTTGTTATCCATAACAGAACCACTTTCTTCAAATTTTGCTACCAGCGTTTGAATGGCTCTCAAAGTGCATGGGCTAAAGCCCTGCACAGGCCGTCTTTTAAAGACTCGGCCCGGCAGTGAATATTCAAAGGCCCGGCCCGAAGAAATAAAATGTTTTGCCGGCCCGGCCCGTTAGTGGATATTCAAAGCTCGGCCTGGCCCCGTCCGGCCCGGCCCGGAATCGTTCTTTATTTTTTTTTGCTATTATTTAAAATTTATAATAAAACAAATGAATGAATATTGATAAAAAATCATATCTCAAAAAGTTTTAAAGTGGCCATACTTTTGAAAAAAGAAAAATTCTCAGCAAGGATCAGGGCATAACATTTATTATTTTTAAGAAAATTAAAATATGAGTAATTGATTATTCTTTGAAATATATTTTATTTATTTAAAGCTATCTAAATATTGTTTTTTTGTTTTGGAATTTTTTTTAAAACTATAAACATTCAAGCAGAAAAAAGTATAGAATAACTTTTTTCGTATCCGTAACGGTTTACGATATCTTTGTGCCCAAAATAAGTGTACTGAAAGTTTATATTGTTATAACTTTTGATACAATAATTTTCTGAGCCTCTAGTAAAGACCAAAAGCCATGTCTTGATACCCTTTATAATATATGTGAAATTCGCTAAAATCCCTGATGTACCCCCAAAAAGTATGCATTCATTAAGGGCATGATTAAACATTTATATAAAATAAAAATAGTCTATTTCATTTTATTTAGAAAGAATTCATGCATCCGAATATATCGGGTGTGTATAAATTTTCGGATAATCTGCACGTGGCGATGTTCTTCCTAAAATTCTGAATAGAAAATGTCGATGAAAAAATGTCCTACCATGCCTCATGGGTCATCAGGAGCCATTTAAAAGAAATGTACATTTGGCAACATAGCATTCACGAGCTGCCCTGTTTATCAATAATCTCATGGTTCAGAGTGGAAGGTAATAGATAGATAGAGTGGGGTTTATTTACAGATGCAAGGTAAAACAGATAATGAGTAAATAGTAAAATCCATTGTAATTGAACAAAACAAAACGAAAATAACACAAAAATACAAATACACTGAAGCGCGGGCACTAATACAAACTGATAATAGTAAGAAAAGCAGAATTGGCACAAACTTGGAACAAGCAAGTTTGTATGAATTATTTATGTCACAGTGACATAAGCGGCTGTCACGTTGCCGAACGTATTTTTTATAAAAATCTGCTAATTAAGTAGTGTTAAAAATACAAGTTTAAGATGGAAAGATAACGCACATTGACAAATAATTTTCAAACTAGTCATACTATCGAAATTGCAGGGTTTTCTGTAAATTAATAACGAAAAATAACGCATATGTAACGACTGGATGTTCAAACTTTGAGGACCTCGTGAAGACCCAGGAAGCATGGTACAACATTTCAGAATTAAGTTAAGCTGCTTAGAATTTTTGAAAGAATATCGTCACGTGTAGATTATCCGCCAATTTATACACACCCGATATAATCAAGATCAGCGGGTGTAGTGTAATAGAGCAATTGATATGAAACTTTGAATATACGTCTTATTTGATAATCCGAAGAACTGAAAAGCTTTTGGTAAAATTTCGTATACCGGAAGTGGGTGTTTACCTTAACTTTTTTTTGTTTTTTGCCAATATTTTCTTAAATATGAAAAATATCACAAAAATATTTAAACAAACATTGAAGACAACAAAGAAATGCACATCTTTTGCTTGAAAATATTTTTAATAAAATCATTGCTATTAGAGAAAAAGAAATATTAATTTTTTAATTTTTGGTTTATAATTATGAAACTATAACAGTTACAGCAAATTGATGGGAATAATAATTGTAGAGAATGCCAAAATGAACAACTTTTAAAAAATAAGTTTTTTTAGAAATCTCGTTAGTTTTTGAGTAAACCGAGTTTTTGAATTTGAAGTATAATTTTTCCGTCTTTCATAATTTTGACGTTTTAAACGTCAGTTTCATCCGAGTTTGCGCAACGCTCGATGTACATTTAAAATATGATTTTAATTGAAAATAAACCATGAAAACGTAAATATAAATAGCTATGATACCATCAAGTCAGAGAAAGTAACATGATTAGCCACATCATCATTTTTACTTTCTCCGTTACGAAGTACGAGAAAGTATTGTGATCGTGATTTTTTTTTCAAAAATTTTTTTTGCGGAAATATCCGTTTTGGGGTCCCTAGATGCCATTTCAACAATTTCTGGAATTTTTTTTTTTGTGTCTGTGTGTGTGTGTGTGTGTGTGTGTGTGTGTGTGTGTGTGTGTGTGTGTGTGTCTGCTGTGTGCGCTGTATCTCAAAAACTAATAAAGCAATTGATATGAAACTGTCAACATACGTCTTATTTGATAATCTGAAGAACTGAAAAGCTTTTGGTAAAATTTCATACACCGGAAGTGGGCGTTTACCTTAACTGTTTTTTGTTTTTTGCCAATATCTTCTTAAATATGAAAAATATCACAAAAACATTTAAACGATCATTAAATACAACAAATAAATGAACATCTCTTGCTTGAAAATATTTTTGATAAAATCATTGCTATTCGAGAAAAAAATTTATAAATTTTTTTTCAATGTTTGGTTTATAATTATGAAACGATAATAGTTACAGCAAATTTGTGTGAATAATAAGAATACCAAAATGAACAACTTCTAAAGAATAAGTTTTTTTCGAAATCTCGTTAGTTTTTGAGTAAACCGAGTTTTTGAATTTGAAGTGTAATTTCTCCATGTTTCATAATTTTGACGTTTTAAATGTCAGTTTCATCCGCAACGCTCGATGAACATTTAAAATATGATTTCAATTGAAAATAAACCATGAAAGGGCTATAAATGGCTATGATACCATAAAGTCGGAGAAAGTAACATGATGGCCACATCACCATTTTTTTAATATGCATTACTATTGAGATGTATGTCAGTCTGGGCGCGCCGTATCTCAAAAACTACGACATGAATTAACATGGAACTTTGAACATAAGCCTTTTTTGATAATCCCAAGATCTGAAAAGGTTTTAGTAAAATTTCATACACCTCAAGTATGCGTTAACCTTAGCCGTTATTTGTTTTTCTACAATAATTTTTTAAATATGAAAAATATTACAAAAACATTTAAACAAATCTTGAAGGTAACAAAGGAATGAGCATCATTTGAAAATATTTTTCAAAAAAACAAACGTTTTATGAAAAAAAAATCAATTTTTTTGTCATTTTTGGTTTATAATTAAGAAACGATAACAGTTAATCAAATTTATATTAATAATATTGGTAGGTAATGATAAAATTAATAACTTATAAAGGATAAGTTCTTTTGGAAATCTCATTACTTTTTGTAATCGTCGTAAAGATTATTAGAATTTGTAGTATCATTTTTCATTTCCATCTTTCATAATTTTGACGTTTCAAACGTCAGAATCATCCAACACTAAAACACGTTCGATGTACATTTAAAATGAAAAAAAATATCATAAAAGTATAAATCAAAATTTCAGTCTTTTTCACGACTCTTTTTTCAGGTCTTTTTTGTAAGACCTTATTTTTTTATTTCTTCTTTCAGGTCTTTTTTAAGAACCTTTCCAGAACTCATTTTGCAGGACTTTTCTTCAAGAACATATTTTCAGGAATCATCTTTAACGATGTTTTCAGGACTTTTCTTTTCTGAATTTTTTTCTGGACTTCTTTTTCAAGTCTTTATTTTAAAAACTTTTTGTTTTTGAGACTTCTTTTTAGGATTTTTTTATCAGGATTATTTTTCACGACTTTTTAATGCCTTCTTCAGATCTTTTCTAAGTCTTTTTGCAAGACTCTTTTTGGGTTTTTTGCAGGACGATTTTTCAAAACTATTGTTAAGTTTTTTTAGAACATTTTTCAGGAGTCTTTTTTAACGACGTTTTTTCAGGACTCTTGTTTCACAACGTTTTTTTCAGGACTTTATTTTAAAAAGTTTTTGTTTGGGGCCTTTTTACTTTCTCCGTTACGAAGTACGAGAAAGTATTGTGATCGTGATTTTTTTTTCAAAAATTTTTTTACGGAAATATCCGTTTTGGGGTCCCTAGATGCCATTTCGACAACTTCTGAAAAAAAAAATTTGTGTCTGTGTATGTATGTGTCTGTATGTATGTGTGTGTGTGTGTGTGTCTGTGCGCGCTGTATCTTAAAAACCAATAGACCAATTGATATGAAACTTTAAACATAAGTTTTATTTGATAATCCGAAGAACTGAAAAGCTTTTGGTAAAATTTCGTACACCGGAAGTGGGTGTTTACCTAAACTGTTTTTTGTTTTTTCCAAGTATTGCAGTATGAAAAATATCACAAAAATATTTAAGCAAATATTGAAGACAACAAAGAAATGAACATCTTTGGTTTGAAAATATTTTTCATAAAATCATTGTTATTCGAGAAAAAAAATTAATATTTTTTTTTTCATGCTAATAGTTACAGCAAGTTTATGTTAATAATCTTTCATAATTTTGACGTTTCAAACGTCAGAATCATCCAGCACGTAAACACGTTCGATGTACATTTAAATTGAAAAAAAATATCATAAAAGTATAAATCAAAATTTCAGGACTTTTTCACGACTCTTTTTTCAGGTCTTTTTTGTAAGACCTTATTTTCAGGATTTTTTCATTTCTTCTTTCAGGTCTTTTTTAAGAACCTTTCGAGAACTCATTTTGCAGGACTTTTCTTCAAGAACATATTTTCAGGAATCATCTTTAACAGGACTTTTCTTTTCTGAATTTTTTTCAAGTCTTTATTTTAAAAACTTTTTGTTTTTGAGACTTCTTTTTAGGATTTTTTTATCAGGATTATTTTTCACGACTTTTTAATGCCTTCTTCAGATCTTTTCTAAGTCTTTTTGCAAGACTCTTTTTGGGTTTTTTTGCAGGACGATTTTTTCAAAACTATTGTTGAGAGTTTTTTTTAGAACTTTTTTCAGGACTCTTTTTTGACGACGTTTTTTCAGGACTCTTGTTTCACGACGTTTTTTTCAAAAGTTTTTATTTTAAAAAGTTTTTGTTTGGGGCCTTTTTTAGGGACTACTTTTTAGGATTTTTAATCTGGATTATTTTTCTGGAACTTTTTTAATGCCTTTTTTCAGGTCTATTCTTAGGCTTTTTGCAAGACTCTTTTTGGGATTTTTTTTACAGGACAATGTTTTCAAAACTTTTGTTACGACTTTTTTCAGAAGTTTTTCAAGACTTTTGTTTCAGAATCTATCTTTTTCGAATTTTTAAAAACTATTATGTTCAGGACTTTTTTGGGGCCTTTTTTATCAGGGTTATTTTTCAAGACTTTTTTAATGCCTTTTATCAGATCTCGTCTTCTAAGGCTTTTGTCAGGACTATTTTCTGGAATTTTCTTAGGTCTTTTTAGGACCTTCTTAAGGACTTTTTTCAGAAATTTCTTTCAGGACTCTTTTTAGGATTTTTTTCGGGACTATTTCACAGCCTTTATTCAGGACTATTTAAGGTCTTTATTTTGACTTTTTTGTATGCTTTTTCAGTACCTTTCTTTTGGCCGTTTTATCAGAACTCTTTCTAGGACATTATTTTCAGAATTTTTTTATCACGATTATTTTTTCCAGACGTTTTTCAGGATTTTTTATCAGGATTATTTTATCAAAACTTTTTTATTGCCTTATCCATTCTTTTCTAAGGCTTTTTTATGACTTCTGTTAGGACAATTTTCTCGACTTTTTTCGTGTCTTTTTTAGGACCTTTGTAAGGACTCTTTGCAAGACTTATTTTCTGGACTATCGGGACTTTTTTCAGGTCTTTTTCAAGAACCTATTTTTCGAAACATTTTTTTGTCAGAGAACTTTCTTCTGCACTCTTTTTCGGGACTTTTTATTTGTATTGGAAGTATAATTTGTTATTTTTATTTTTCATAACTTTGACATTTTATCTAAAATGAAAATAAACTATGGTAGTATAAATATAAATAACTGTTATGCAATCAAGATCGGAGAAAGTAACATGATGGCCACATCACCATTTTTAATATATTTAATTCTATCAAAATATCGTACCCAAATAAAACAAAAATTGACATTTGTAATAGACATTGCGGTGTCCGCATTTTGACGGTGTGTGTGGTGTAATCATTTATTATCATGATGATCATGATTTCGTAAGTGACATGCAATGAATATTTAAATCGGACGGACCGTATAATTAAATTAATTTTCAAACTTTCCATAATCTCAGTTGTTTACGACTTCTTCACGTTCACGTTCAGGTCCAAGAAGTGTATTTTATTTTTTATTTGCGACGATCTTGTCACAACAATTTTGCTTAGAATCAAGTTCTTCTGAAACTACGCAAACCATAACAAAAAAGGACATATTTTTTTAATTTCGAAGACTCGAATTTGGAAATATCTCAATCTCAGTTACGGTTTCCACGATCAAAGGCTGAACAGATGATTGCCACTTATTTTGCAGACGAAAATCGACACCTAAACTCTATCCATTTCCAAGTGGCAGTAGAAATAAAAAACCCGGCTGCGTGATAGCCACGTGCGTACTTCAATAGACGCTTGCGATTGGTCGTTCCGTGGTGCGTGCTCGTGCCCGGATTCAGTCTGTATTCTGGGCCCGTCGTCGATTGCCGTGCGTTTAAAAAGTGTTGGGCAGTAAAATGAAATTTATTTGTGGGCGCGCTGGGTACCGGCGTGTCCGACCCTGAGTATTCTCGCCGTTCACGTGATTGTGTTTACACGCGCTGCCGCTTGGAAATGGATATAGTATAGATATGTTGAAAAGGTTGCCCAAAATAAAAAAAATTCTTTTTAAATATAATACTCCTCTTCCTTCTTCGGGTCCGGTGGAGAGGCTTTTTTCTTATGCAATGATGATTAACTGCCCAAAAACAAACCGCCTTTCAGACCAAATGTTCGAAAAGAGAGTTGTTCTAAAAGCTAACTTAAACTATTGTCTACAAAAGTCAGTATATCAAATCTCCTGGACTGTATTGTGATTGGTAAATTAGCGAGACTATTGTGCTAATTTCTTGTTCGCCAAATTGTTAAGTTCTTAATAAATTATTTCATGAAAACATGTTTGCTTTTTTTAACACACACAAAATGCAAAGGATATATGTACAGGCAAACTTGACAAAACGTGCAATGTCTGGTAATTATAAAGGAAGATCGAAGATTGAAGCGGTTCGGCGGAGCATAGTTTCTAAATATTATTGTTTGCCGATAAACTTCGCACCAATGAATACTAGGCGACTAAGGAGAGAGACACTTTATTCGCATGTCATATTATCCCGGTACGGACTATAATGTACCTACTTCAGAATTCAGATACTAAACTTTATTTCTACTCCATTCTATCCGCGGCAATTAAAATCTAATCTAAAAAAATAATCTACGATTACCAATTATTAATTGTAATTGTCTACAATTACAATTAATAATTGTAATTGTCTGCAATTACTTTTGACAATTAGTAACTGTAATTGAAAATTCAAGCAATGACAATTACTTATGGATTGTAATTGCAGAACAATTACAATTACTCTTCAATGTAATTAAAATTCAATTACAATCTGCTCAACACTGGTTTGAACATTATAGTATGGTATGTATCGTTGTCATGGTAAAAATATAACAGTGCGATATCATTAACTTCCTGTTTCTGTCAATATCTGCAAGTCAAGTAAAAAGCACGATCTTACAAAAAATAATGTAAGATGGTGTCAAATAATTTTAGGGAGTCAAGACGGAATGTTTATTTTTTTTATGTAATTTCTACATGTAAATCCCCGTAGCTCGCTTTACAATACCCTGAATATGTACAAATACGGAAGATTAGGATACAATACATGTTTCTGGGAAAATATACTTATAGAGATAATATTATCAAAATAAATAGTATCTTATCAAACGATATGCGCAGTATTGCAAATAGATGTGGTTCATTATCTGACAATTTTAGTTAATTTTCACAACCATACCAATCAACAACGTTTTATTCACACCACTTTACAATTTTAACAACTAAATTTTATAAGGTAAAGTAATTGCTTGTAAATGAATATTAATTAGAAATAACGAATTGATTCCCGGTGAATTTTTCTAAAATACATCAAAATCCAAAATATTTACTATTAGTCTACTCACATATGACCTCGTGAATACATACATAGTCAATGATTTAATTTCCATTTGTAATATATTTCATACAAATTCAGAAAATAAACAGGAACTTTGCGGTGAACCAGTACTCGTATAGTCTCGTATAACAAAGGTTGGCCGTCATTAAAAAAAAAACTTGTAGAAATTGAATGGTTTGTGTTATGAAGTATTGCAAAAATATATCTTGTTTACTTTAATATATGTCAATATGTTCTTATAAAGCACATGTTAACCCTTTGGGTCTCAGGGGTCGTTAGAAGCATGGTCGAAAAACGCAATAGCGCTTGTCAGGGACGCGTTTACATTGCTTGTGGCCCTAGGCGCAAGGTGACTGCGTGCCCTAGTCTACGGAGTCGCAATTCTCAATATGGGAGATTATAGTAAAACCACATTAAAAAATAAAAAATAAAAATTAGGTATGTAATAGTAGTTTACCTACTCCCACTTTGTAATTGATGAATTATCGAACTGTTTTCACCAATCGTAGGCGACCAATTACGAATATATAGAGCATATACAAATGTTAAATGTTGTACATAAATTTGTAACATGTACTATTACCACTTATGTACCTCGCTATATTATATACTTATCAGCCAATTACAATTAACGTCCGCCGTGTCCCCCTGCATTCGTCTGTTCGTCTTTAAAAATCAAAAGTGACAGTGACATTTAAACGTCAAATTACAACTTATTGATTAAAATAATAACCGACACAATAAACTCCTCGCCATGCCTTATCGGTACTTCCTTCACAATGATATCTTTGCAGATTAATATTTCAGAGTAAGTACAACGATCCGTCTCCTTAAATTTGTTCAATCAATGTATTGGACAATATATTATTCGACGGAAAATTGTTCGAACGGTAATTCGTTTGTTTAGTTGGTAGTCGTCCTACATTGCCATTACCGGCTAATTTAATATAAATTTAAACGTCACCTTGACAAGATTCAGTTTCAATATGTCTTTAGTTTAAGCGATTAAATGTAAGGTCGAAGGTAAAGTATAGTACATAACGCGAGTTGTAACGCAATTACGCGCTCGTGAAATTACGTTACTCGCCGCTACGCGGCTCGTACGCAATATCTTTCACTTGCGCGTAATTTGCTACATACAACTCTAGTTATGTAATATACAAATATCGTAACGTCTGATATTACATACGAGACAGAAGATTTGTCAAAGGAGCCCGTAAGGGAGAGTTTGATGAACCGTCGAGTATCATAAAAAGAGGTTATGATACGTGTATCGTACAACGTTTAATCTACAATATAAATTAATAAATTACTAACATTCATAAAACAAGTAATAATTTGATAATTGTCAAGCATGACTTTTAATAAATTAATCAATGAAACATAAACATTTCAATCGCGAATTGTTATGACATTTTATTATCTCCATTGGCTGTCAATGCGGTAAAGTATTTCATTACCTAACTCGTGTCAATGTCGTAATTTGTCATATTACATTGTGATTGTAGGTAAATTTGATCAATTACCTATGTACAGGGCCGATCCTACCGGAGGGCTAGAGCGTGCATGGCACGTGGGCGGCGATTAGAGGGGCGGCGAAACCGGCGAAGCACGCGAAACGTAAGACAAAGCTGCGGATTTTGTTTCCTACGTAAATTATTTGGAAAAGAAAATATTAAAATTATAATCACGGGTTTTAAAGACTTACGCCATTGTGCAAAGTATTTTAAGTGTTTTCAAAAATGGTGGGAATTAAAAATTCGTTTAAATAAATAGAAATCGTAGACAAAGAGCAACCATAATTTGAATTCGACAAAAAAAACGATGGAGGGCTATTGTAGAAAGAATGATTGCTATTGTGCACTTTTTAACAAGTCAATGTCTTGCTTTTAGACGAAGTAGATCCAATCTCTATAAGAGAAATAATGATATTTTTAAAGGCAGCACAAATTCTAGCTAAATTTGACCCCGTATTGTCAGATCATTTAAGTAAAATTAAAAAATCTAAAGAGAACACAAAACTTGAGTGTATTCAAATTTCATATTTTGCAATAAAAACAAAAAGTTTTGTTTTTCAACTGGGAAATCCATGTTTTCAGTTTGGCTAGGTTGATTTTTGAATACGGTGTGTGCTATCCTATCCTTCATACAGTTTAACATTAAATAGAGTTTTTATGACTAAATTTGCATGACTTTTCTGTCTTCATACCCGAGAAAATTTTATTTTTGGCCACCTCTCGCTCATCAAAATTTTATCAAAATGAAAAATCCATTTCTGGTTTATATTGATGTGGTGTTAAACAAAAAAAGGTTGAGAAATCCTGCAGTGCATGCAGGAGAGGCTCGTTATATAGAGCCAAGGAGCCATGACACTACCTGCATATAAATATTTCTTTATATATTTTTTTAAATACACCATTAATCAATTTAAAATACACCTAATTTTCTGAATTTTAGCCCCTTATAAATCAATCAAGTAACCGTCAGGATAGAAAAACAATTGGGGCGACATCTATCGCCGATATATTATAATTTCAGAACGTTGTAACATTTTCGGCGATAGATGTCGCACTAATTGTTTTTCTATCTAACTTACTTACTTGACTGGTTTATAGGGGCATAATCGAATTCCGTTTCTCCATCAACGACGACCATAGTGTGCTGATGTGAGACTAATGTAGGTCCAAATCGGTCCTCAGTTATTGTCGACGGTGAAATATAATCGAAATTACACAAATGATTGCGTATAGAAATAAATTAATACACGATAACACTTTTAAATATAATTAGAGATGGGCAAAACTGCTATTTTTAAATCACGTTGCTACCCATGATTGCTACTTTTTAATATCAGTGATTTTAAACAGTGATCACGGTTAGTAAACATCGTAACACCTTTTGATATTGTGATTATTTCAAAATTAGTGAAGAAGCATTTCTAGACTGTTTCGGAAACGTAAAGTGGAATGTATTTTATTTATTTATTTATTTCCCAACAGAAAAACAGGTTAACCATTTACAGGGAAAACTTACAAAAAAGAAACATGAGACACAAAAATTAATCTTACAAATTAATTGGAAAATATAGCAAACAAGCTAAAAAATAATATGCTTAATTTTATAATAAGGACATAATTGCTTTAACAAATTGTGCTATGTTACAGTTAAAGATATCAACCGAAAATTGAACATTATTATACAAACGCATCATATTGTTTATAGGCGAGTAAAAATACAGGTTGGTGTTGCTCCGATTTCGCAAAAATGTGACAGAATTTCTAGCTGAAAATCTAGGCACATAAATATTTATTTGCATTAGTAAATTGGCATCATCAATATTGCCATGTATGATCTGATGTAGACATTTCAACGAAATTATGTCACGTCTAGACACTAAAGATTTAAGATGAAACATTGACAACAAATCATTATAACCTATTGTGTTATCAGGATACGCCGAATACTTCTTATAATAAAGATATTTAAGAAATATTTTTTGTACCCTCTCCAACAATTGTATATGTACTGCGTACTTGGGTGACCAAACTGCGGCACAATATTCTAATTTAGGGCGCACGTAACATGTATACAATTTTACGATAGTAAGTAGATCACGGAATGGTTCACTAATACGCCGAATAAATCCTAGCATTTTCAAGGCATCTTTCTGTATTGCTCGAAAATGAGGCACAAAAGATAATTCTTGGTCAAATAAAACGCCCAGATCTTTTACTGCATTAACCTTTTGAAGTCTAATATTATCTAGGCAATAATTAAATTCAGTACATGTAGAAGTTCTGAAGAAAGACATATATTTACATTTGGTTATATTAAGTGGAAGTTTATTATTATTACTCCACTTATGGATCAAGTTTAGATCGTCTTGGAGTATATGGCAATCATCTAAATTGTTGATGCATCTAAAAATTTTCACGTCATCTGCATAGATTAATATTTTAGATTGTATATCACTGACCAGATCATTTATAAATAAACTAAATAATAGGGGTCCAAGGTTAGACCCTTGAGGAACACCACTTGATGGGCAAAATGTATCTGACGTATAGTTATTATATGCCACATATGATATCCTGTTAGACAAATACGATTTCATTAAGGCAATCATACCACTACTAAAACCCCAATGCTCAAGTTTGTATAGCAATATATTATGATTAATAGTGTCGAATGCCTTACTGAAATCAGTGTGGATCACGTCAACCTGCAAACGTTGATCAAGATGGTACGATATATATTCATTAATATTTAATAAATTCGTTTGTGTAGAACGCTTTTTTATGAAACCATGTTGTTTAGTTGTTATTTGGGCACCAACATGATTATATATATTATCAGCAAAGATCATTTCAAAAACTTTTGCAAAGTTATTAAGTATCGAAATAGCACGATAGTTATCAATATTGTTTTTACATCCTGATTTATGTATTGGTGATACTCTCGTAGTTTTCCAGATAAGTGGAAAATTCATTGACTTTAATATAAGGTTAAATATATGATGTAGAGGTTTAACTAGGCTACCGATACAATCACGAACAATAAAAGATGGTATGTTGTCGGTGCCGGATGTGAAATTATTGCTTAGATGCTTTGCAGCTTTTAATATATCAGTTTCGTTGATGGTGCAAATATTGAATGTGTTATTATAGTAAAAATTAACATTATCATTTTCAATAGAGCTTGAGGCAGGAGTATAAACAGACGAAAAATATTTTTTGAAGCAATTCACTATATCGTACGGGTCATTAAATGCCATGCCTTCAAACTTCATGGAACCAGGAATACGGGTTTGACGTTTTTTAGAATTAACATAATTCCACACGTTTTTAGGGTCACTTTGTACGGAGTATTCAGCGTTTCTTATGAATGATTCCTGATCTTTTTTAATATTGGTTCGAACATCACGACGAAGCTGAGCAAACTTATTTTTGTAAAGATTGAGTTTATGTTTTTTAAATAATTTTCTATAGTGTTCTTTCTTTCTTACTAACCGTATAGATTCATAGCTAAACCAACAAGGGTATTTATAGGTCTTTACTCTAGGAGATAGGCATGGCACACACTCATCAAAAATATTATAAAGCTTGCGATAAAATAAGTCGCAGCATAAATCAACATCGGTATTTATTGATTGATGGTTGAGGCGTTAACTTCGTGATACATTTTGGAACTTTAAATAAAACAGTTTCTTTGTTAATATCACACTTTATTGTTTAGTGACTCGAGTTTCGATCATAAGCTGATCATTTTCAAACTTAAAGTAAATTAAATTACAATAAACACACGTATTTAAGTTTGAAAATGATCAGCTTATGATCGAAACTCGAGTCACTAAACAATAAAGTGTGATATTAACAAAGAAACTGTTTTATTTAAAGTATCGGTATTTATATTAATGACATCAGACCAGTCGCAATCAAATATTTTTTTATATAAGTTAGTAAAATTGGCTTTACGGAAATTGTATCTTTTTGAATTAGTATTAGTATGCATATTTGGTTGCGTATTGGTGGAATAATCAAATGAAAAACTAAGAGGAGGGTGGTGGTTATCGACCTTAGTAATAGGCGAATCTTCGTAGAAACTGCAGTGAATGTTTTTAGAGGTAAAAACAAGGTCTAATAGTCTATTATTAACATTGAGTTTTGTGTTGTGTTGAACAAGATCATTAAGATTTATGATATTATTTAATTCAGTCAATTTACGATCATGTACTTCATTTTCTAATGAATAATAATAATTTGGGATATTAAAGTCACCGCAAATAATAATTGATTTATTTTGGCTAAATATACGATCGAGTTCATTAAATAAATTGATATATATATCTGCAGGCTCCGAGGGTGCAATATACAAGCAAACAAGACAGACAACAGTACCCCTAATTAAAACCTTAACAATAACTATATCTAAACTCATTCCTAGTGATATACTATCAGTTGAACAAGCAAAATTATTTCTGACCGCTATCATTACGCCTCCGCCTCTCCTGCCAGCTCGATCACATCTAAAAACATTGTAGAAGTCCGGTAATAATTCAGAGTCCATAACATCGTCCCTTAACCACGTTTCACTGAACATTAATATATCAAAGCTACTAGCAAGAACATTATTATAGAAAGTGTTAGTTTTAGTAAGAAGTCCACGAACATTTTGATAATAAACATTAATTTCTTCTGTAATCTGCCGGGAGCTGCTCAGTTTTCCGTTACAATTTGCAAATGACCTCGTACATACTTCAACTTGATGTTCGCCTCACCGCCATCTCTACGCTGTTTAAATGCAGTTCTGATTGCATTTTCCTCTTCAATTTGCAGGGGGGTTCGGTCGCTTTTAACAACAATATTCTTGAATTTTTCAATAGTTTTTAAACATCCAGATCCACGAAGAATCTTTTTCACGTCATTCTCGCAATTAAGTATGACTTTGATTGGCCTGCACTTGTTGTTGGTCTTATTTCCTAGACGGATAATTTGTTTTGGTGGTTGAGATTCAGTACATATAGATCTTAGAATATTTTTCACAACATCGTCACCTTCATATTCAAGCACATTAAATAAAATTATGTTATTTGCCCTCTTGCTTCTTTCCATAACTTCATGTGTTACACACTTAATATCAAGTTTATTATTGGAAATTTGATTATCAGATTTAAGTTTCAATAGTTCATTGCGCAAGCAGATATTTTCATTCTCCAAAGCAAGTATTTTGAGTAAAGTATGTTGCAAATGTTTGTCTATGTCTCTGAAAAAGCTCATCTTCAAAATAACGATTTGTTCTGTTCTCGGGGAGTTGTTTTCAATCTAGATGAGAAGCATTTGCCGATTTTTGCAGAATCGTAAAATTAATTTTTAGTTATTTTGTTTCAATTCAAGTACTTGATAATCGTTTTTTTAAAATTGTGTTTTGCCTCTGAAAAAGCGCGAAAAAGATTGATGATTTGCTCTGTTCTCGAGGGATTATTTGTAAATGAAATTATAAAATCGATCGTCCAGTATATTTTGAGAGAATTGTTATATTTTTTTTAGTTCGTGAAATTTGTAATTTGAAAATTGTTATAGTGCTGGTTTCGTGGTATTATTTCAAAAATTATAATAAAGGAATATTTAGTTGTTCACACCGAATATTAAAGTTAAATGAATTTTGGGTACATTTGGGAAGTTCAGTATTTGTTTTTATTTTCATTTTTTCAGTTCATGAAAATAGTAATTTGAATATGAGAGCAGAGAAAAATGGAGTATAAAGTAATTAATAAAGCGTTTTAGATTTTGTTTTTTCAAATTTCTTCAGCCATACAGAATTTTAGGTTACAATAAAGTTGGTAGAGTGGATGGTGGGTGGGTGCTATTTTACGTGGTGAGTGGGCCATATCTTGTTGCCTACGCACCTAGTTTTTCACCGATGAATAAATTAATCAAAAGATCTTGATTTTGATCATTCGATTTCAAGTAAAAATAAAAAAAAGAGAAAATTTTAATAAAATACCCATAAAATCTTGATTATGATCATTCATAAGCAGAATAGTGCCAAATTTACGATTTTCAAAAAAAGTCTCCATTAAGAAAAGATTAGAAAATCAAGATTTTCAAGTGTAGTCGTTATACGTTTTAAAAATCGAATCCTCAATGTTTGGTTTTTTAAAACGTATAGCGACCAAACGTGTTAAACACTGCAAATCTTGTTTTTTAACCTTTTTTTCTCGTTTTAGAGAATTTCTTTTGATCATTGAAACGTCAAAATCGAGACATTTGTGTGTTAAATTTTTGCAAAAGGTGTTTGTCGATTTTTTAAAATAGCACTTCCAAATGTGTTGGACAATTTTAATAATGCAAGCTTTAAAATGTGAAAAAACCCATTCAAGAAAAATATAAATGATTTTATCATGGTGATGGTTGCGACCGTTACTACGTGGTAATTCATTATAAAATCACTGAATAAAACACTTACTATGTTTTTTACCACAATTTATTTGATGTATGTACAAATATTTCATATACATACATATCACGACTTAAGTTTCGACGTTTTACTGTCATTATCAAGTGAAACAATTAATGGAAGACGTTACATTTATATCGGTATGAAAATAGGGTGAGGGTAACAAAATGGTTTACAGTGAACAGGTGCAAAAACATAATTAAGAGATTAAAGAATTTTGAAAAGCTGTGAGTACATTAGATCGGTCTGCTCGTTCAACAGATTAACGAGGGGATTATTGCTAAGTCTGAAAATTTCGGCGGATTCAAGGAAGTTAAGCTTTGTACCTTTTGTACAGTTGTGTAAAATTTTTATGTTTTGGATTTCGGGGAATGAATGTTTACAATCTAAAGAATGGTTAGAGAATGAACTGGAATTTTGATTTAATCTAAAGGCGCGGAAATGTTCAGAATATATTTTTTCGAAACTACGACCGGTTTGTCCTACATATACACTATTGCATTCGGAACAAGAAATTTCGTAAACACCTGATTTCTTTAAGGGATTGATTTTATCTTTTGAATTGAATAATATGTTTGATAATTTGCTGCTAGGTTTAAACGCGATTTGATGGTTTTATTTGCGGAGAATGTGAGCTATTTTTTCGTTAGTTTCACCATAATATGTTAGGGAAATGAATGGATCTTTGTTCGAATTTTCCTCTCTAGGATAAATGTGGGTCATTGTAATTTGATATCGTTTTTTGTTAATTAAATTTTGAATAAGGTTGACTGGATAACCATTATTTTTTGCAATGTATGCAAGCCATAGAACTGAACAAAATTTTAGACATTGCAAAAAGTAATGGTTATCCAGTCAACCTTATTTAAAATTTAATTAACAAAAAACGATATCAAATTACAATGACCCACATGTAAATAATTAAAATTTAAAACCGTAATAGCTAGATACACCATCAGGGCAACATCTATTATCTTAACATTCGACAATTTCCTTGACTGAGTGGAAAAATCCACTGACAATAAGAAACCATAAACTAGCGACAATTATAACAATATTATTAATTGAAATATTGTTTCCACGTGCGACAACCGAGCACCAGTTTCAATCTTATTATATCTCATCAGGTCAATATAGATGCTGACAGAGAAACGGGTTTTCACTATGGAGTTGTAACCCCAAGTATTCGTAATAGATAGATACACCATTAGGGCGACTTCTATTGTCGTAACGTTGAACAAATTATTTAATTGAAACAATATTTAAAAAAAACCGTAAATGCAAAAAATCGCGAATATTTCGTTTTGTAGCAAAAAGTTACGTAATTGAAATTATACATATTCTTGATAATAAGTTACTATTTGGTGTCTTATTACTAAAACAGTAAACACGCAACCCCCAAGAAATGCACTTGAGGAGGCGGTCAACTCAACATTTGCACGCGGGCGGCCAAGGGTACAGGATCGGCCCTGCCTATGTAGGAACGAAGTTCCTACGATGATTTGGCACTAAGTTATGGGTGTTTGAAAAAAGTGCATTTTCAGGGTTTTCGCACTTAACTCAGCGACTTTTCAACCAAATTTGATGATTCTTTCGAGAAAGATCCCATTTCTTTACTTTACGGGGATAAACTCAGGTTGGAATTATCCTTTTTGAACCCTTCAACCGCCGAACAAAAAAAAAACACGATTTTGGGCAAACTTTGGCAACGTGTACCGAGTTGGAAAAAATGTGTCGACTCGATCCACCAAAAGGGCATTGGAATGTGTTCAATTATCTGCGCAAGACTCAAAAAACGAAGTTTCTACGACGATTTGGCACAAAGTTATGGGAGTTTGAAAAAAGTGCATTTTGTGTTTTTTATTTTTTCGTTTAAAGGGGGTAGAACCCTCCCTTTGAGGGGGATAAACCCTCTCAAAGAGGACACTTTTTGCTTTTGATTTCTCAAAAGAACGTCGAAATCGGTTGGATAGTAGCCGAGTTATGGCCATTTGAAAATTACCTAAATTTTAACAAATCTCAAGTGTTTAATTTTTTTCCGTCAGTGCAATTTGTTTGTTTTTATTGGACGAATGGTGGTGAGTTAGGCCCGCATTTTTTTCGACCCTACAAAGATCGTTAAAGTGAGCCTTTTTGACCTAAAATAAAAAGTTTTTTGTTAAGGAGTCCTAAGTTACAAAATGGGATATTTATGATTTCGCGCAAACAATAATTTTCGTGCATACCTCAAAGAGCATGCAAAGAAAATTTCATTTGTGAAAACGAAAACAATTTCGTTGAAAAACTTCGGACAATCACAAAATACACTTTTTTCAAATACCCATTATTTTGTCCCAAATCGTCGTAGGAACTTTGTTTTTTGAGTCCTGCACAGATAATTCAACACATTTCAATGCCCTTTTGGTGGATCGAGTCGACAAAATGTTTCCAACTCCGTATACATCGTCAAAGTTGGACATAGTTTCCTGATTTTTTTT
Organism: Ocypus olens; assembly: GCA_910593695.2. Taxonomy (NCBI): domain Eukaryota; kingdom Metazoa; phylum Arthropoda; class Insecta; order Coleoptera; family Staphylinidae; genus Ocypus; species Ocypus olens. Next base: position 39,405,963 of record OU343058.1, read on the forward strand.
TTCACAGGAGTGCTAGAGGGGGACGGAAAGGAGTTACGCTTAAGTTAGCATACATGACTTTGAAGAAGATACTTTAACGTTTTTCGCCTTCAAAGATTCACCAAAATCGATTGAAAGTACGCCGAACTATGGCGGTTTGAAAATGGTCGAAATTTCACCAATTTCAAGTGTTTCATTTTTTTTTTCCTTCAATATATAATTAATTTTAGGTTTAAGCCTCATCGCCAACTAAGGTCATTCGTGACTGAATGGGTAATACTCAAGTATAAAAAAAAAACGAATAATCCCAATTCGCCGACTAGTGTACATTCATACTAAAAAAAAATCAAACTGGTGAGGCACAGTTACTTTTTTTAATATGATTTTATTATGATTATTAATTTTGATTATATAAATTTCTATTGTTTAAGCTCCCCGTTAACAAAGCCTGCAGACCGGGTTCGATATCCTTCGATTTTGGCATCGCAGCAAATTAATTGACGTGGAAGGTATTTATGAGCTTAGAAAAAAATGGTTTTTGTTTATGTATTTGCATACTATTTGTAATTGTATAGTTTCGATACCTCTGGTATTTCTTAGTAAAGACTTTTTAATAAAATTACATGTTTTCAAGGCTAAGAGACCTCTGGTCAATTGCCTGTTGAGGTCATTTGTAAAAGTGTCTCAATAAATGTATTGTCTCTCTCTTACATGTTTTCAGATTTTGGAGTTTTTTTACCATTTTCTATGAAAAATATAAAAGCCTGATAAACAATAATTTTTTCAAGTTAGTAATCAGTTGACGTTTAAATCAATAAAATCGTACAACAACTAGTTGTACTTTGAACTTTAGTTCACGAACTAAATACAAATTATTGCGCAAATTCCAATTTTTTTTGACAAAAATGGCGTTTTTGACCTAGAGCGGTCACTAAATCTTTTCCAAAAAATTCCGGATCACGTTCCCCCCTATTTTTTTGGCCCAACGAATAGATCTAGGGGGTGGGAGCCCAAAACAAAATTTGAAAAAATTAAGGACCACTCTAGTAATTATATAATGAATTACCACGTAGTAACGGTCGCAACCATCACCATGGCAAAATAGTAACTTTAATGTAAGAGTATACCTTAGAATCCGCAAATATATTAAATATTTTTTGCAGCATGGACATGCCGGATGACATTTTAACAGAACTAATATGCAACCAATGTAATGGACCATTGTCAGTATTTCCAATTCATTCATATGACGATGGAAAGATTATTTGTGGTCGATGCCCTTTAAATTTGGACCAAAAAGCAAGAAGAGAAGTCTTATATGAAACAGTCGCAAAAGCTTTGTATTTCCCTTGCAGATACAAATCATCTGGATGTATTGAAGTTTTGCCTTCTGTAAAACTCCACGAACATGAAGGAAGTTGTTATTATAAGCAATCAAAATGCCCAACTTCAGATTGTGAGTGGCAGGGATTGATTACCGATTTGGAGCAGCATTACCTTGCAAAGCATGTAAACTTGATAATCGATAAATCGAATTTGTTCGAAGTTTTATTTACCAAAAAAAATTGGAGATTGAGCCTTTTAAAAAGAGTAATTAATAATCTATTCTTGATCGTGTTGGAAAAAGTTGATTTGGAGTTATTAGTAAACATATCTTTATTGAAGAAAAATAAAGCATGTATAAAGTATAATTTTAGCATGACATTACAAAACGAGGTAGATGGGGTCATATTAGAAACGCCAGTAAAAAATATACAAAACATAGATGAAAGTACAAATCCGTTTAAATTTGATTTTAAAAAATCATATATCGACAAGATTTTTAAGTGTAATATTTCTATTACGTCTCCACATAATTTAAATAAAAAAAACAAGACTAACGAAGAACTTAATGAATATATTTTAAAGAATATCGAATGTCCGGTATGTATTGAATATATGTCAGCCCCAATTTACCAATGCCAATCCGGACATACTATTTGTGAGATGTGCAGTCAGAAAACAAGCGCTTGTCCCCAATGCCGCGTTCAGATTATAAAAATAAGGAATCGAGTACTTGAACAAATTGCTGAAAATATTCGATACCCATGTCAAAATGAAGGATGTGATTGCACATGTACATTTCAAGAACTAAAAGAACATAACGATTTGTGCGATTATGCACCCTATAAGTGTCCTTATCATAACTGCAATTTTGAAAATAATTATAGTGAGCTATTTCAGCATCTTAAAGTCGGGCATAGTAATACTAAACAAAATCAAGTTATTCTGAGTAAAGGCTTTAAAACTTCGGAGGCAAATGTTATTCTTAAAAATAACTCAACTTTTATTGAAAAGCATTGGTTTGTAAATGATGAAGTAAATATATATGTTGTACGTCTTGGTCCAAAAAATGAAATGAACAATTTTTGCTTTGTGGTTAATATGACATCTGAAGAAAATAAAATAGAGTTAAAAGCAAGATGTCTAAATTGGAATACACCTCTGCCTCATAAATATATGCTGATACCTTTAGCAAAATTATATCCTTATAACATCAATGGTGAACAGTTTGCCAATTGGTCATATCAAATTAAAATTATAGAAGAATCTTGTTGATACTTGATACTGCAAACTAAGATATAGGTTAAAATTATCGTTTACACTAAAAATATGTATACATTTTTTGTTTACTTCTAATATAAGTATTATAACAATTATATTGTTACATCTAATAATTTAAGTTCTATTGTAAAGAAACATTAAACGTATAATAAAAAATATGTGGGGTTTAACAGCCACTTATGTATACATTTTTTCAATAGCTTCCTAGTTTTTTTTTTTACAATTTGCTTGCCTCGCCTAAAGTGTACCCCTTTTGATATTTTTGTATCACTACACTATCCTACACTCTTGACCTTTCCCTGTTGTTTTGACTTCGCACTCTCTTAAAACTCTTTCCATTTATCTCCACCAGTTTAACTCGTACTTTAGCCCAAATTTACAGTTTCCGATTAATGTGCTATGTTTTTCTCTGATTACTTTGCATCTGTTTTATTTTTTGGATAATTTGTACTGCTCATGAGTTACTTTTATGGCAAATTATTAGCATGTTATAATGTATTTTCATTATACAGGGTTGGGCAAATGAATCGTAACACCTGACTTCTGGCTAAACGTTTTTGTTTTAAAAGAAATGTTTATAGTTTTATTTATTCTATTCAGTGACGTATTTTTATTTTCAACAGCAACCCTATTTTTCGAGATATGACGTCGTCGGCAGTTTTTTTAAATGGATCACCTTGTATATTTTTACATTTTCGAATAGACACGTTTACAACAATTGCAATGATGCAGGGTTCTGTGGACGCACGACTTGTGGTTTTTCAAATATTAAATTAAATAATTCTACATTGAGTATTTGTGTGACATAGCTAGCACCTAGCAAGCACCTGATGTTTTTCATGAAAAAACTACACCAAAAAAAGTTATCACTAATTTTCTAATTAGAGGAGCTTTCACGACTCAGTATGCGTATTTCGAATACCCTTATTAATAAATACATGTAATTTTTAACAAGTACAATGTTACTTTGGCGAACTGTTATGGTGGGATTGTTCGAAGGATAGGTAAAGTAAATATAATCAACATTAATCTTCAAATAATGTATTTTAAATAATTAATAAATGAACATGGGTAAACATCAAATATTATTATACAAAATCACAATAATCGATCGCATGCTTTATAATTACTGACATAACATGTTTTGGTTGTTACATGAAACATAATTAGCCACTTGAAGTGACAGCATTAAAACGATATTACATTTTTTTTTTCAATTTTTACCTATATAATCTGAAAATTCATTTAAAATAATACAAAAATAAATATAATTGTATACCAAAAGAAAATGTTTCTTGATTTTCAAATAGCTAAATTAAGTTCCATTTCTACTGTTATATTATAATCGCCATTCTCTATTTTAAGGTCTAACTCAAAATCTCACTTATGAATTAAATTTAACGAGATTGAATATTGTACGTGTTAATTATTCAAAGGTATTGGCGAGAGAGAATAAATATCAAATATATGGGTTCGCTGTCTATGTCTATCTAACATGGAGATTTCTACTGAAATATATTTGCCTTCAAACAAGAAAATCGCTTATTGTGTTTTTCAGATACTAATATTATTTATTTAAAATCTGAAAAACATATTTAGTGCTATATTTGCACTTGGCAAAAATGTTATTTACTTAAGATTTTTTTTATTGTTTATTTTTTCTAAGCAAGTATAATACGGTTTAAAAAATCATAATAATAACGAGCATATTGAAATTGAGGAGGGGTGAAGAGCCTTGTGTTCGCAACTAGTCCCATTCAAAATGGCGGATAATCTACATGCGTTCTGAATGTCGATACAAAAATGTTGTATCATGTCTCTTATGCCATCAGGAGCCATTTAAAAGAAATGCACATTTGGTAACATCGCATTCACGGGTTGCCCTGATTTTTAGGAATCTCATGATAATTTTGTGGGTTGGTTCAGAGTAGAATAGTAATAAATATACCTTTATCACTTAGTCGTTGATTTAGCCTTCGATAAACATTTGTAGAAGGATGCCTTCAATTTCGAAAACGCACTCGATACTATGGTTTTGCCATATGTGCATTTCCATTACAATAACCGTACATCATGTACATGTCGGCCTTCTCATTAAACGTAAATCTAATATAATTGAAAGAAACAAAACGAAAATAACACACAAATACAAAAACATTGAAACGCGGAAACTAATAATCACAAGAAAAACATAATTCGTGTGTCAAAATTTGACAGTGACATAAGCTAGGATCGACGTTGCCGGGTGTACTTTCTATGAAAATAAGTTAATTAAGAATTGTTAAAAATACACGTTTCAGATGGAAACATAGTATACACTGATAAATAATCGTTACACTAGTCATACTATCGAAATTGCAAGGTTGTCTGTAAATTAATATCGAATAATAACGCATATTAAACAGCTGGTTGTTCAAACTTTGAGGACCTCATGAAGGCGCAGGAAGCATAGTACAACTTTTAGAATTAGGATATGCCGCTTAAAATTTTAAGAATATCGCCACGTATATATTATTCGCCAATTTATACACACCCGATATTTACTTACTGCACAAGTATGTGTTTGAACATTATAGTATGGTTTGTATCGTTGTCATGGTAAAAATATAACAGTGTGATATCATTAACTTCCTGTTTCTGTCAATATCTGCAAGTCAAGTAAAAAGCACGATCTTACAAAAAATAATGTAAGATGGTGTCAAATAATTTTAGGGAGTCAAGACGGAATGTTTATTTTTTTATGTAATTTTTACAGGTAAATCCCCGTAGCCTGCTTCACAATACCCTGAATATGTAAAAATACGGAAGATTAGGATACAATACATCTTTCTGAGAAAATATACTTAATAGAGATAATAATATGAAAATAAATAGTATCTTATCAAACGATATGCGCATTATTGCAAATAGATGTGGTTCATTATAGTAGCATTATCTGACAATTTTAGTCAATTTTAACAACTATACCAAGCAACAACGTTTTATTCACACCACTTTACAATTTTAATAACTAAAGTTTATAAGGTAAAGTAATTGCTTGTAAATTAATATTAATTAGAAATAATAATAATAAGTCCTTCACGGTGATTTTTTCTAAAATATATCAAAATCCAAAACATTTACTATTTGTCTACTCAAACATGATCTTGTGAATACATAGATAGTCAATGATTTAATTTCAATTTGTAATTTATTTCATACAAATTAAAAAAATAAACAGGAATTTTGCGGTGAACCAGTACTCGTATAGTCTCGTATAACAAAGGTTGGCCGTCATTAAAAAAAAAAAGCTTGTAGAAATTGAATGGTTTGTGTTACGAAGTATTGCAAAAATATATCTTGTTTACTTTAATATATGTTAATATGTTCTTATAAAGCACATGTTAACCCTTTGCGTCCCAGGGGTCGTTAGAAGCATGGTCCCATTTTCTATGAAAAATATAAAAGCCTGATAAACAATAATTTTTTCAAATTAGTAATCAGTTGACATTTAAATCAATAAAATCGTACAACAAATAAAATTTAAATCACAATTTCGGAGGTTATGCGATTTTGTTGTTTTAAATTAATTTCATAAGAAAATCTCTAGATCTGTTTTAATAAATTTTAAATTTCGAAATGTACATTTGAAATTGTGGTGATTTTACAACGAATATGAGTTCATACTTTATCTAGTTTAATAGTTCGTAAAACTTCTGAAACCTCATTACCATTTGTTGGAGGGTATATTAGGATCACATTCAATTTTTCGGTGTTCGTTTTTACGTGTAGTATCATAAATCCGTCTGAATATGAAAATATTAAGAACTAATAAAATGTACATTCTTAATAATCATCGTAAGGCATTAAGCATTGTATGTTTTCATATCGTCAGAATGGCGAGAAATTTGATTAGGGTAAAAAAAAATTACCGGGAAAAATTAATTGTAATTAATGTTGTTCAGCTCCCATTGTTATCAGGCAGTTAAAACCCTCTTGCGGTGTATGAAATTTAAGCGAAAGATTTAGGGTGGGTTTACAGAAAGCAAATCAAATATTTGATTGCAATTAACTATTTGATTGCGATCAAAATTCGCGTTGCCTTGCCAACTAATATCAATCAACATGAAATCAAATAGTTAATTGCGATTAAGTTAACAGCGTTGTTAAGTCCGATTTGATTGCGATTAAACAAAAAATCGGTTTACAGAAGCTCGATTAGCATTTGATTGCGATTAACTTTTTGTTTAATTTGACGTTAACTTAATTGACGGCGCTACCTCAATTAAGTCCCTGATTAAAGTGAAAATGAAAAGAAAAACTTATAAACAACAAAAATTTGGCAAGTTATCAATTAATAAAAGGTAAGTAATTGATGAAAGACGTGTTTGTTATCCGAATAATGTTAGTACAGGCATCATAAATTTGTGTACATATGTATAAGGCAAGCCAAAACATTCTTTGGCTGTGTAAAAATAAAAAAGTAGAGGAACATATTTCATAGCATCACAAGATGTTATTCAAATTTATTTAACAGCGGCGAAGGTAATTAATTCTAATGATATCGTCAAAATCAAACAAATTAATCTATAACTGTGCAATGTGTACTATACTATAATATATGACCAGTGCAAACATGCATTTAATATATACGTCATGGCACAGAATATCTCTGAACAAACGTTCTTGGACAATCGAGTGGTTTATCGAAAACATGTCCAAAGACACCAAAGTTCATGAACTAAACACAAATTAGGGGAAATTAAAAAAATTTCCGATTTTCTGGTCGTTAAAAATTGGTTGAAAGTGGAGGGGGTGATGGAAATCGATCGGGATGGGCTTAAAATATCGATTTAGAAGTTCTTTATCTAAAACAAGTCCAAAAAACACCAAAGTTCACAAACTAAATACAAATTATTGCTCAAAAATGGCGTTTTTGACCTAGAGCGGTCACTAAATCTTTTCCAAAAAATTCCGGACCACGTTCCCCCCTATTTTTTTGGCCCAAAGAATAGATCTAGGGGGTGGGAGCCCAAAACAAAATTTGAAAAAATTAAGGACCACTCTAGTAATTATATAATGAATTACCACGTAGTAACGGTCGCAACCATCACCATGGCAAAATAGTAACTTTAATGTAAGAGTATACCTTAGAATCCGCAAATATATTAAATATTTTTTGCAGCATGGACATGCCGGATGACATTTTAATAGAACTAATATGCAACCAATGTAATGGACCATTGTCAGTATTTCCAATTCATTCATATGACGATGGAAAGATTATTTGTGGTCGATGCCCTTTAAATTTGGACCAAAAAGCAAGAAGAGAAGTCTTATATGAAACAGTCGCAAAAGCTTTGTATTTCCCTTGCAGATACAAATCATCTGGATGTATTGAAGTTTTGCCTTCTGTAAAACTCCACAAACATGAAGAAAGTTGTTATTATAAGCAATCAAAATGCCCAACTTCAGATTGTGAGTGGCAGGGATTGATTACCGATTTGGAGCAGCATTACCTTGTAAAGCATGTAAACTTGATAATCGATCAATCGAATTTGTTCGAAGTTTTATTTACCAAAAAAAATTGGAGATTGAGCCTTTTAAAAAGAGTAATTAATAATCTATTCTTGATCGTTTTGGATAAAGTTGATTTGGAGTTATTAGTAAACATATCTTTATTGAAGAAAAATAAAGCATGTATAAAGTATAATTTTAGCATGACATTACAAAACGAGGCAGATGGGGTCATATTAGAAACGCCAGTAAAAAATATACAAAACATAGATGAAAGTAAAAATCCGTTCAAATTTAATTTAAAAAAATCATATATCGATAAGATTTTTAAGTGTAATATTTCTATTACATCTCTTCACAATTTAAATAAAAAAAACAAGACTAACGAAGAACTTAATGAATATATTTTAAAGCAAATCAAATGTCCGGTATGTATTGAATATATGTCAGCCCCAATTTACCAATGCCAATTCGGACATATGGTGTGTGATTCGTGCCATCAGAAAACAACCGTTTGTCCTCAATGCGGCGTTCGGATTACCAATATAAGGAATCGAGTACTTGAACAAATTGCTGAAAATATTCGATACCCATGTCAAAATGAAGGATGTGACTGCACATGTACATTTCAAGAACTAAAACAACATAACGATTTGTGCGATTATGCACCCTATAAGTGTCCTTTTAATAACTGCAATTTTGAAAATAATTATAGTGAGCTATTTCGGCATCTTAAAGTCCGACATAGTTCAGATACTAAACAAAATCAAGTTAATCTAAGTAAAGGCTTTAAAACTTCGGAGACAAATGTTATTCTTAAAAATAACTCAACTTTTATTGAAAGTCATTATTTTGTAAATGATGAAGTAAATATAAATGTTGTACGTCTAGGTCCAAAAAATGAAATGAACAATTTTTGCTTTGTGGTTAATATGAAATATGAAGAAAATAAAATAGAGTTGAAAGCAAGATGTCTAAATTGGAATACTCCTCTGCCTCATAAATGTATGATGATACCTTTAGCAAAATTATATCCTTACAACATCAATGGTGGACAGTTTGCCAATTGGTCATATCAAATTAAAATTATAGAAGAATCTTGTTGACACTTGATACTGCAAACTAAGATATAGGTTATAATATCGTTTACACTAAAAATATGTACAAATTTTTTGTTTACTTTTTGTTTACTAATATAAGTATTATAACAATTATATTGTTATATCTAATAATTTAAGTTCTTTTGTAAAGAAATATTACGTACAATACAAAATATGTGGGTTTTAACTGCTACTTATGTACACATTTTTTCAATAGCTTCCTAGTTTTTTTACAATTTGTGTAATAAAGTGTACCCCTTTTTATATTTTTTGTATCACTACACTACACTATCCTACTCTCTTGGCCTTTCCCTGCGTTTATTTACTGAGGCTTGACTTCGCACTCTCTTAAAACTCTTTCCATTTATCTCCACCAGTTTAACTCGTGCTTTAACCCAAATTTACAGTTTCCGATTAATGTGCTATGTTTTTCTCTGATTACTTTGCATCTGTTTTATTTTTTGCATAATTCAACTCGTGTATAAAAAGGTGCATTTAAAACGGCGGACAAACAAAATTTGCAAATGGTTAAAAATTTATTTACCTTCACCATGACAACGATCTTTATATTAACAATTTTAGTAAACAGCCAACTTCAGTTGAACAGTGGCCCTTCGTGTCAGTTCTGAATACCTCTGCGGTGAAATATAATTGAAATCCCTTTCAGTCACGCTTCTGCGTGAAAAATTGTTTACAATTGTCATTCCGACCCATGTGCCAAGGAGGTATACTTTTTCCGTTTGAAAGCGACCATAGTTTTTTCGCCAGAGCGGCGTGAACAAGGGGTACAATTTGTGGGTTGTTTACTACCGACGATTAGGGATTCTATTCTCGACATAATGGTTTAGAAATTGTAATTTATGACCATATTCGAACCTTTTCTACCTACCTCGCCTAGAGAGGAGGTCTGGACAAGCTTCCAAAAAGACATACAATTATGAATAGGAAATAGGAAAATTAAAGCTGATATCATTACGAAGATTATAATACAATCGAATTATTACTGTACTGTACTGTGGGCAATGAACATTAAATTACTCAGTTTTAGTGTATTCCTAAAATATTTTGTAATAAAATTGATATGCTATTGAAAATCACGGTGTACTTATGTATGCACATCAATGGTGCCTAGAATTTTAATTTTAGTAGGACATGCATCATAAAAAAACAGCTGTTTTGGATAATAAATGTTTCCAAAATTTGGGTAACTTACTGCCACTAAAAGCGGATGGTTATTTTTACGATTACGTTACAAACATACATTTTCGTAATTAGAAAACCGAACAAAATTCTTAACTATTCTAAAAATTCTTAAATTTGAAAAAATAGGTGGCACCACCTATTTTTAATTTTTCAACTTGTTAGTGTGTGCCTTAATATATTAAGTAATTTATTGAAAAAATTGACATTTTCTTATTGGTTAATTAATATAAAGCTATGAGCAAGAATAATTGGTTAATAAAACGGTTTCCTAATGGTGATATATGCTGACAATATATCAGCAGTTTTTTTTAAGAACTTCTTAAAGTGATTTTGAACGAAATATAAAAACTGTAACTTCAAAAGTATTTGAGTATTATAATAAAATAAGCTCTTTCTAAGGAGTTGTATGGAAGTTTTATATTGCACCGCTAATCTGGAAATTTTGGATTATATAAAATATGTAAATTGAATGTTCTGGTGAAGAAATCATTGAAACTTGAACAGTACTGTGGCAGTATTCTAAGTAAGAAGATGGAAGTTATCTGCGACTCTACGAAAACTTTTTATGTCCACGATATGTTTATATATCAGAAAATATGACACAAAATGGAAATTTATATTTAAGATGTAGAAAAAGATCGTGGGTAGTGCTAGAGTCAAAACTGGGGGAGTGTTTGTTTTGAGGACCCCACATATTCATCCCGCAGACCCATATGAAATAAACCAAATAAAATATGTAATCTGCATTTATATTATTAGTATTGTTGCTAATCAGTCAATTGAAAATTTTAAATATCTACTTGTAAAATTTGTGAAATCACACAATTAAGTTTTCTCATTACCTAAAAAAGTAAGAGCTCATTTAAATTATACATCGACTAAATCAAAGAAGTAAAAGAACAAAGAAATTCAAGTGTCCTCTTTTGAAAATAAGACCGTTAATATATAACAAGCTACGATAGTAGTAATAATAGTACCGCGAAAACTTAAAGTATGTTATTAATTTAAACAGTAACTATGAAAATCAATTTTATATTTAAAGGGCTGGCAACCTTGGCTTTTATGTTTGCCAGATGTTTCCATTCTTCACCCCTAGTACCTGCGTTCGACCTTCCCTTTAAATTTTAGAAGGAATTCGTTTAAATGAATGCTACACAACTCAATATCCGTTCCAAACTAACATACCCTGAATAAAACTAACTCATATCTCTATCATAATGCCGAGTAATATGAACTGGTCATATCATAATCAGAAAACCAATCTAATTCCCAAGGAAAATATGTATATATAGAGCTATTCAGCAGAGATGCCGGTCGGGGTGTCTTGTCCGTCCGAATCAAGTAGTGTCCGTTGCAATTTTCTACCATAAGCTTGCACAAAAACGCCAAATATAAAAGTAAAACCGGAAACATCACAAATTAAAAAAAAATTATAAGTTCATACCACATAAAATTACTTGATTTATAGCGGATATAATTGGCAACACGTTTTATAAAGGGATTAATATTCTTCGGCCAATTTTGAACAGGAATAAATAACCGTATTAGTTGACCTAATTGTTCTTTAATAATGATATAATACTATACCGAGAAGTAACGAAATAACCCCTGGGGCTTGTTAATGTATTTAGTACATTAGGCCAAAAGGGACGCAAATTAATCTTCGCATGGATTATAAATTCAGAAAACCCGAGTAAATCTGGGAATTCCCTTATTAAAAATTTGCCTGTTTCCCTTGTATATATACATGTTCACTTAATAATGTAATTTACGTTCGTTTTGATAACTGCAATCAATACAACACCGAAACATTAGTACTCCGAGACGTCTAAAAATGCCGAAGTGTTTAAACTCTAAAAGTGACAGTTTAGTTTTAAACTTATTAGAATATTTTGAAAAGGAAAAAGAATATCGAGGGCCAATTACAAATATTAATCGCGTTCAAGAGAGAGTAGCCGAAGCTTTAAAAATAAGTTTACGATCAGTGGAGAGAACAGTTCAGCGCGGAAAATATGAAAATGGAAAAAGGAACTGCAAAATTTCCCGAAGAAGAAAAAAATCAAAAACCGAAGATCTACCTGCATGTGCTCGAAGTGAAATTCGCAGTGTTATTTATAACATGTACATAAAAAAGAAACATGTTACTGTGGCTTTAATTAAAGAACAATTAACAGAAGGAGGGAATGTGCAAATTAGCAATTCCAGTCTATTGCGAGTTATGCATTTAATGGGGTGGTCTTTTAAAACTCATGATAACAGACGTGCTCTCTGCGAAAAACAGTCAGTTCTAAATGCCAGAATCAATTTTCTGCGAGAATACCACAGAAATTTAAATTCTGAAAATGCATTAAAATGTATTTTTGTGGACGAAACGTGGATTTTTCAATACGGAGGACCAAGGAAAATTTTCCAGGATGAATCTATGAATAGCGTGAAACATTCATTTGCGTCAACTGGAAAGCGCTATATGATTGTGCACGCATGTTCCTCGTCTGGGTGGGTACCAGAATGTGGATTAATTTATTGTACCACATCCAAAAGTGCCGATTACTATGATAATATGAATGCTGAAGGTTTCGAAAAATGGTTTGAGAGATTATTAATACAATTATAAAAACCATGTTTAATAATTATCGATAATGCGAGGTACCACTCTCGAATTTTAAATAAACAGCCCACAGGAAATTGAAGGAAGAATGATATAAAAAACTGGCTGACTGAAAATAATATTGCATATTCTGATAGCGATTTAAAAACATATTTGCTACAAATAGTCCAAATGCGAAAGCAGCCACATGTATATGCTGTAGATGAAATGGCATTAAAGTTTGGACATAGAATATTAAGACTTCGACCATATCATTGCCAGTTTAATCCAATAGAGCTTGCCTGGGGAACATGTAAAAATTATTATGATCATCATATAGGTTGTGAGGGATAGTATTCTGAATCAGTTTTGAAAATGTGGGAGGAGGCGCTTAAACACGTACCGAAAGAAAGCTGGAAACAATATATTAAACACACGGACGCTGTCATATTGAATAATTGGAAGAAAGAGAAAATAATCGACAATATTCCAGAGTTTATCATACATGTAGGAGATTCAAGTGACGATAGCACTGATAATTTTGAAGAATTTGACGATAATGAATGATTAATTTATTTTTATGTATTATTATTTTATACTATTCATTTAAATAAAATGAATGTCACAAATTTGTTATGTTTTTATATTAGTTATTTCATATTTCATTTATATTATTGTATTAGAATAAGTATTTTGTAATGTTGTATTAATATCCATTTCCACATTTGCTAAAACGTTTGAAATAAATTTATTAAAAACATATTTTCTTTCAATTAACCTGCGTAATTGCAATGCTTGACTAAATCGCGCGAGCCTATGAAATAACCGGTAAGTAAGAGACGCCGTAGACTATTTCTTTCTCCTTCTACCGCTCGGTCTAAGACCGAGCTACGCAGGCCGCGTGTGTGTTTTCTAGATACGGCCGATGAAATCGTACGTCTTGGGAATATCCGCTCGGTTATCAGGTAGTAGAAAAGGATACCAATATTTTTTTAATGTTCTGAACTTAGTTCGTAAACCCACCTTATTCGTGAATAGGTCTATAACATAAACAGATTGATGTTCTAACATAAACAGATTAAATGTTGGAAAAGGTATTAAAAGTTGGAAATGTTGGAAAATCATCAGTAAAAATTTCATATGCGATATTTACATTTTATTCAACTCATTTATAAATTTACACTTTGAATGTAACAGATTTTGACGATTTTCGAACAAGGTCTCGTGGACTTTCTTGAAGCAATGTCCAAATATAATCTCCCAACATGTTGGCTTTACATTGTCGACCTTGGTAGCGTTTTTCGAAATCCAAGATTTATTGGTGAAATCTTTCGCCGTGTTCTTCAGAGTACACCCCCATGTTGTCCTTAAAATTGTCAATATGGGAATGGAGCATGTGGACTTTAAGGGACATATGACAACCCAGCTCTTGGAATTTCTGGATCATGTTTGAGACGATAGTTCTGTAGTTGGGATCCTTATTGTTTCCTAGAAATTGCCCGACAACTTCCTTGAAACTCATCCGAGCCGCTTCTTCTTCCCCGTTAAGTAATTGAGTAAAACCCTCTAATGCCAACAGTTTTCTTACTTGTGTTCCAGTAAAAACCCCAGCTTTGATTTTCGCCTGTGATATTTTTGGGAAGATATCTTTCAATGATTCAAAAGCTATTGACTCTGTGTTCAACGCAGTGACGAATTCCTTTATGAGGCCGAGTTTTAAGTGCAGTGGGGGCAAAAGAATTTTCGCCGAATCAACCAATGGCTCGAACTTTACGTTATGTTCCCCTACGCAGTGTTCGACTCGGTTCGGTCAATCTTCACGGATGTAATGGGAGTTCACATCTCTGCTATCCCATAAGCAAATGTAACATGGGTACTTCGTCCACCCCCCTTGAAGACCTATGAGAATCCCAATCATTTTGAAGTCCCCAATTACGTCCCAGCAGAAATCAGAATACTTGATAGCGCAAAGCAAAGTTTTTATACTGTCGTACGTTTCTTTAAGTGTAGTTGAGTGGGTGACCGGTATAGATGGATACTGATACCCATTGTGGAGCAAGACGGCTTTTAGGCTGTTAGATGAACCGTCGATGAACAAGCGCCAATCTTGGGGCTGACACTCAATGCCTAGTGCCAAAAACAAACCATTCACATCGTGACAGAAGCAGAGATTCTCACCATCAGTAAAAAAATGCAGAGCATGCTTCGTGCCGCTTTCGATGACTTGAAACTGTTACATCAATGGCGACCATAGTTTTTTGGCCAGAGCGGCGTGAACAAGGGGTACAATTTGTGGGTTGTTTACTACCGACGATTAGGGATTCTATTCTCGACATAATGGTTTAGAAATTGTAATTTATGACCATATTCGAACCTTTTCTACCTACCTCGCCTAGAGAGGAGGTCTGGACAAGCTTCCAAAAAGACATCCGAGTAAAGTGGGGTAATAAAATGTACAATTATGAATAGGAAATAGGAAAATTAAAGCTGATATCATTACGAAGATTATAATACAATCGAATTATTACTGTACTGTACTGTGGGCAATGAACATTAAATTACTCAGTTTTAGTGTATTCCTAAAATATTTTGTAATAAAATTGATATGCTATTGAAAATCACGGTGTATTTATGTATGCAAATCAATGGTGCCTAGAATTTTAATTTTAGTAGGACATTCATCCTAAAAAAACAGCTGTTTTGGATAATAAATGTTTCCAAAATTTGAGTAACTTACTGCCACTAAAAGCGGATGGTTATTTTTACGATTACGTTACAAACATACATTTTCGTAATTAGAAAACCGAACAAAATTCTTAACTATTCTAAATATTCTTAAATTTGAAAAAATAGGTGGCATTCTAAGTAAGAAGATGGAAGTTATCTGCGACTCTACGAAAACTTTTTATGTCCACGATATGTTTATATATCAGAAAATATGACACAAAATGGAAATTTATATTTAAGATGTAGAAAAAGATCGTGGGTAGTGCTAGAGTCAAAACTGGGGGAGTGTTTGTTTTGAGAACCCCACATATTCATCCCGCAGACCCATATGAAATAAACCAAATAAAATATGTAATCTGCATTTATATTATTAGTATTGTTGCTAATCAGTCAATGGAAAATTTTAAATATCTACTTGTAAAATTTGTGAAATCACACAATTAAGTTTTCTCATTACCTAAAAAAGTAAGAGCTCATTTAAATTATACATCGACTAAATCAAAGAAGTAAAAGAACAAAGAAATTCAAGTGTCCTCTTTTGAAAATAAGACCGTTAATATATAACAAGCTACGATAGTAGTAATAATAGTACCGCGAAAACTTAAAGAATGTTATTAATTTAAACAGTAACTATGAAAATCAATTTTATATTTAAAGGGCTGGCAACCTTGGCTTTTATGTTTGCCAGATGTTTCCATTCTTCACCCCTAGTACCTGCGTTCGACCTTCCCTTTAAATTTTAGAAGGAATTCGTTTAAATGAATGCTACACAACTCAATATCCGTTCCAAACTAACATACCCTGAATAAAACTAACTCATATTTAATTTACATTACACCTTCTCTTTCAATCTAAACGGAAATTATCAAATTCAAAACTTTTAACTGATTGAGGTTGGCGGCACTTACTTCGTGATACATTTTTAATTAAATAAAACACACGTTTACTTAGTTAATATCACACTGTTTATTTATTAGTGACTGCAGTTTCGATCAACTTAACTTATAGTTTGATAATGGTCATTGTTTGATCGAAACTGCAGTCACTAATAAATAAACAGTGTGATATTAACTAAGTAAAAGTGTGTTTTATTTAATCAAAACTTTTACTTTTAAATATAACATGGATCAATGAAATTATATTTATATTCAGTAACTCCGAAAAATCCTATTCAAACCAACATACAATAAATTAATCTAATTCAAGTATATACACATTCTAGGGACGAAAGACATTATGTCGATAGCCCATGTGACAGTCTGGTTTATTTGAAAAATATGTAAAAAATGTAATCTTGTCAAAAGACTGTTAATAGAGATTATGTATATATAAATTCTAGTATATATTACATATATTTGATTTGTACAATACTATTTTCATTTTTAAACAGACGTATTCGAGGATTTTCTTATTTTTACACACGTAGCTCATATTTCAAAGTAATAATATTTATTACTTGATAACAAAATTGACATGTATTATATGTACATATGTATTATAAGTACATTTAAAAATTAAAATCATTTTGGTTTTTGAATGTGCAGCAATTTTCAGTCGAGTTAAAAAGAAATAACCCTAATTTTAACTTCTGCACTAGTGTCATTTGTAATTTAGTTTAACACGGAGTGAGACAAATTTTATAATGTTATATTTATTTTTTTATGTAACCTATAAAGTTAAAGTTTAATTAGAATATCAATTAATATTGCCCAATAACAACTCAAATTTTGTTCTTAATTATGTAGGTTTGGATGGAAGACAGTTTGAAATCTACTTGGATCTCAACTGAATCCCGCCTACGGATTCACTTATAATAATTTGTCCCTTAAATTATGACTAAATTGTATACCGTATGTTTTTTTTTTATCGCGGACCATAGGATTTTACATGCTAAATAGTATACCTTGTGTTACTGTACATTTTATCATATAATTTTAAAGCAAATTTTAGTTAGTAAAATAAATCAATTATTTTTCTACATGATGCGCTTAATTAGAATAATTTAAACATGTTTTATTCCATTAAAAAGTGCTTTTGCTCGGAACTGGACGGTCGGGATACGCTGCAGAAAAGTACAGTAAAATAATGAATTCAACCTGTTCGTAACTTTAATTTAATGTATGTATGTTAATTTTTACTTTCTCCGTTACGAAGTACGAGAAAGTATTGTGATCGTGATTTTTTTTTCAAAATTTTCTTTACGGAAATATCCGTTTTGGGGTCCCTAGATACCATTTCAACAATTTCTGGAATTTTTTTTTGTGTCTGTTGTGTGTGTGTGTGTCTGTCTGTGTGCGCTGTATCTCAAAAACTAATGAGCAATTGATATGAAACTTTGAACATAAGTCTAATTTGATAATCCGAAGAACTGAAAAACTTTTGGTAAAATTTCGTACACCGGAAGTGGGTGTTTACCTCAACTGTTTTTTGTTTTTTGCCAATATTTTCTTAAATATGACAAATATCACAAAAACATTTAAACAAACATTAAAGACAACAAAGAAATTAACATCTTTTGCTTAAAAATATTTTTCATAGAATTATTGCTATTCGAGAAAAAAAATTATTATTATTTTTTTAATTTTTGGTTTATAATTATGAAACGATAATAGTTACAGCAAATTTATGTGAATAATAATTGTAGAGAATGCCAAAATGAACAGAATAAGTTTTTTTTCGAAATCTCGTTAGTTTTTCGGTAAATCGAGTTTTTGAATTTGGAGTATAATTCATTTGGCATTCTCTACAATTATTATTAACATAAATTTGCTGTTTATTATCATTTCATAATAATAAAACAAAAATTTTAATTTAATATTTTAATTAATTTTAATATTTAATTTTTTTTTCTCGAATAGCAATGATTTTATGAAAAATATGTTCAAGCAAAAGATCTTTGTTGTATTTAATGTTTGTTTAAATGTTTTTGTGATATTTTTCATATTTAAGAAAATATTGGCAAAGAAACAAAAAACAGTTAAGGTAAACATCCACTTCCGGTGTACGAAATTTTACCAAAAGCTTTTCAGTTCTTCAGATTATCAAATAAGACGTATGTTCAAAGTTTCATATCAATTGCTCTATTAGTTTTTGAGATATAGCGCACACAGCAGACACACACACACACACACACATACACACACAGAGACACCAATTTTTTTCCAGAAATTGTTGAAATGGTATCTAGGGACCCCAAAACGGATATTTCCGTAAAAATTTTTGGAAAAAAAATCGCGATCACAATACTTTCTCGTACTTCGTAACGGAGAAGGTAAAAATAAAATCTTTGTTTCATTAATTACAATTCACAAACAGAAAAATCAATGAACTCACATTCTATTCAATTATTTTTTAACAAATCAGTAAATTTGTGGTAGTAAATATTTTCAATAAACTTTCATAAAATTATCGAGGAAAAAAACGAATTTAAAAATGTTGTCATTTTTAATTTATATATAATTATAAAACGATAATAGTTATATAAAATTTATATAAACAAAATTTCTGGAGAATGCCAAAATGAACGACATATAAGGAATACATTTTTAATCAAAATCTCATTCCTTGACATTTATATTATTTATAATACAAAAAACTGCCAAGCGCTTGAAATGAAATGAATAAAAGATTTTATGATTCCAGAAATTTTTTTCGAATATATACATTTTTTGATCAATTTTTATGATTATTTATAATACAAAAAACTGCCAAGCGCTTGAAATGAAATGAATAAAAGATTTTATGATTCCAGAAATTTTTTTCGAACATTTTTGGATCAATTTTTATGATTATTTTCAATGTTACATTGTATTTTTTAAGATATTAGCTTAGATCCACATCAAAGTTATGTTTTTCAATGTCGTATGAGGTGCCCTACTCTGTATATAAAAGTGTTTTTTGTATAATCATATTAATCATTTGTCTACGTTTACATTTGCGAATTAAATCGCATACTTTATAATAGCATTTTCTTTATTTTTTGCATGAATTTATCAATCCTTTTTCATTGAACAGCTGATATTCTTATTGATAACAATTTTATTATGAATTTCATTATTGCAATCAAGTTCCGACGCAATAAATATCTGTATTGACAAGCAGGTAAAAAGGACCGACTGATTTCGACACACGCCAGATTTTTGGGTCGCTTTACAACATCGTAAACTTGAGACCCCGCTGAGTGTTGTGGTAAACAAGACTTTTGTACCATCTTCCTTTGCCGTGCCGAAGAAGGCAAAAGGCAGTGGTCGCGAAACAGTGGAACTTCGTGGACGTTGATGTAACAGTTTCAAGTCATCGAAAGCGGCACGAAGCATGCTCTGCATTTTTTTACTGATGGTGAGAATCTCTGCTTCTGTCACGATGTGAATGGTTTGTTTTTGGCACTAGGCATTGAGTGTCAGCCCCAAGATTGGCGCTTATTCATCGACGGCTCATCTAACAGCCTAAAAGCCGTCTTGCTCCACAATGGGTATCAGTATCCATGTATACCGGTCACCCACTCAACTACACTTAAAGAAACGTACGACAGTGTAAAAACTTTGCTTTGCGCTATCAAGTATTCTGATTTCTGCTGGGACGTAATTGGGGACTTCAAAATGATTGGGATTCTCATAGGTCTTCAAGGGGGGTGGACGAAGTACCCATGTTACATTTGCTTATGGGATAGCAGAGATGTGAACTCCCATTACATCCGTGAAGATTGACCGAACCGAGTCGAACACTGCGTAGGGGAACATAACGTAAAGTTCGAGCCATTGGTTGATTCGGCGAAAATTCTTTTGCCCCCACTGCACTTAAAACTCGGCCTCATAAAGGAATTCGTCACTGCGTTGAACACAGAGTCAATAGCTTTTGAATCATTGAAAGATATCTTCCCAAAAATATCACAGGCGAAAATCAAAGCTGGGGTTTTTACTGGAACACAAGTAAGAAAACTGTTGGCATTAGAGGGTTTTACTCACTTACTTAACGGGGAAGAAGAAGCGGCTTGGATGAGTTTCAAGGAAGTAGTCGGGCAATTTCTAGGAAACAATAAGGATCCCAACTACAGAACTATCGTCTCAAACATGATCCAGAAATTCCAAGAGCTGGGTTGTCGTATGTCCCTTAAAGTCCACATGCTCCATTCCCATATTGACAATTTTAAGGACAACATGGGGGTGTACTCTGAAGAACACGGCGAAAGATTTCACCAATAAATCTTGGATTTCGAAAAACGCTACCAAGGTCGACAATGTAAAGCCAACATGTTGGGAGATTATATTTGGACATTGCTTCAAGAAAGTCCACGAGACCTTGTTCGAAAATCGTCAAAATCTGTTACATTCAAAGTGTAAATTTATAAATGAGTTGAATAAAATGTAAATATCGCATATGAAATTTTTACTGATGATTTTCCAACATTTCCAACTTTTAATACCTTTTCCAACATTTAATCTGTTTATGTTAGAACATCAATCTGTTTATGTTATAGACCTATTCACGAATAAGGGGGGTTTACGAACTAAGTTCAGAACATTAAAATAATATTGGTATCCTTTTCTACTACCCGATAACCGAGCGGATATTCCCAAGACGTACGATTTCGTCGGCCGTATCTAGAAAATACACACGCGGCCTGCGTAGCTCGGTCTTAGACCGAGCGGTAGAAGGAGAAAGAAATAGTCTACGGCGTCTCTTACTTACCGGTTATTTCATAGGCGCGCGCGATTTAGTCAAGCATTGCAATTACGCAGGTTAATTGAAAGAAAATATGTTTTTAATAAATTTATTTCAAACGTTTTAGCAAATGTGGAAATGGATATTAATACAACATTACAAAATACTTATTCTAATACAATAATATAAATGAAATATGAAATAACTAATATAAAAACATAACAAATTTGTGACATTCATTTTATTTAAATGAATAGTATAAAATAATAATACATAAAAATAAATTAATCATTCATTATCGTCAAATTCTTCAAAATTATCAGTGCTATCGTCACTTGAATCTCCTACATGTATGATAAACTCTGGAATATTGTCGATTATTTTTTCTTTCTTCCAATTATTCAATATGACAGCGTCCGTGTGTTTAATATATTGTTTCCAGCTTTCTTTCGGTACGTGTTTAAGCGCCTCCTCCCACATTTTCAAAACTGATTCAGAATATTATCCCTCACAACCTATATGATGATCATAATAATTTTTACATGTTCCCCAGGCAAGCTCTATTGGATTAAACTGGCAATGATATGGTCGAAGTCTTAATATTCTATGTCCAAACTTTAATGCCATTTCATCTACAGCATATACATGTGGCTGCTTTCGCATTTGGACTATTTGTAGCAAATATGTTTTTAAATCGCTATCAGAATATGCAATATTATTTTCAGTTAGCCAGTTTTTTATATCATTCCATTCCAATTTCCTGTGGGCTGTTTATTTAAAATTCGAGATTGGTACCTCGAATTATCGATAATTATTAAACATGGTTTTTATAATTGTATTAATAATCTCTCAAACCATTTTTCGAAACCTTCAGCATTCATATTATCATAGTAATCGGCACTTTTGGATGTGGTACAATAAATTAATCCACATTCTGGTACCAACCCAGACGAGGAACATGCGTGCACAATCATATAGCGCTTTCCAGTTGACGCAAATGAATGTTTCACGCTATTCATAGATTCATCCTGCCAAATTTTCCTTGGTCATCCGTATTGAAAAATCCACGTTTCGTCCACAAAAATACATTTTAATGCATTTTCAGAATTTAAATTTCTGTGGTATTCTCGCAGAAAATTGATTCTGGCATTTAGAACTGACTTTTTCGCAGAGAGCACGTCTGTTATCATGAGTTTTAAAAGACCACCCCATTAAATGCATAACTCGCAATAGACTGGAATTGCTAATTTGCACATTCCCTCCTTCTGTTAATTGTTCTTTAATTAAAGCCACAGTAACATGTTTCTTTTTTATGTACATGTTATAAATAACACTGCGAATTTCACTTCGAGCACATGCAGGTAGATCTTCGGTTTTTGATTTTTTTCTTCTTCGGGAAATTTTACAGTTCCTTTTTCCATTTTCATATTTTCCGCGCTGAACTGTTCTCTCCACTGATCGTAAACTTATTTTTAAAGCTTCGGCTACTCTCTCTTGAACGCGATTAATATTTGTAATTGGCCCTCGATATTCTTTTTCCTTTTCAAAATATTCTAATAAGTTTAAAACTAAACTGTCACATTTAGAGTTTAAACACTTCGGCATTTTTAGACGTCTCGGAGTACTAATGTTTCGGTGTTGTAGATTGCAGTTATCAAAACGAACGTAAATTACATTATTAAGTGAACATGTATATATACAAGGGAAACAGGCAAATTTTTAATAAGGGAATTCCCAGATTTACTCGGGTTTTCTGAATTTATAATCCATTGCGAAGATTAATTTGCGTCCCTTTTGGCCTAATGTACTAAATACATTAACAAGCCCCAGGGGTTATTTGTTAAGATTTTCGTTACTTCTCGGTCAAAGTATTAGATCATTATTAAAGAACAATTAGGTCAACTAGTACGGTTATTTATTCCTGTTCAAAATTGGCCGAAGAATATTAATCCCTTTATAAAACGTGTTGCCAATTATATCCGCTATAAATCAAGTAATTTTATGTGGTATGAACTTATAATCTTTTTTTAATTTGTGATATTTCCGGTTTTACTTTTATATTTGGCGTTTTTGTGCAAGCTTATGGTAGAAAATTGCAACGGACACTACTTGATTCGGACGGACAAGACACCCCGACCGGCATCTCTGCTGAATAGCACTATATATATACATATTTTCCTTGGGAATTAGATTGGTTTTCTGATTATGATATGACCAGTTCATATTACTCGGCATTATGTGTAGACCCAATAATCCAATAATGTGAAGACCCGGTCTTTTTGCAAATAGCTTAGAGCAGGGCTCATGGACGTGCATCCCAGGCTAAGAAAAAAAAAGAAAAAGATGTAACCAGTGGGCAACCCTAATATAATCACAGATAACTAAATAGAGTGATCAATTTTCATGTCTGTCAGTTTCGGCCGAACGATGAACTAATATAACCTTAAAATGCGATATTTGTATGAAGAAAAAGATATAAAATTCGCACTTTCACTACTCAAATCGTAAGTTTACATTGTTATACATTAATTGTGGTTGTTGGTTTACCAAAAACTACCCAGAAAAGCAGGTTTTGAGCGAGTTATCCGGCCGATATGGGAGAAACTTTAAGGGGGCACAACTTCTTCCCCTTATGTTTCTGAAAGTTAAGATATACATTTTTGGACTCGGCTCAAAAAACTACGTCTACAAAGAATTAAAAAGAAATAAAAAAACAGCCCCTTTCCCGATTTTTCCCGATTTACCCTAAAGTAAACCACTACCAATGCTTATATTTTAGGAATGGTTGGTGAAAACGGCCACTGATCTCTCATAATGGTAACAACAACTCCCCTCATAATATTTTAATTTTCCATACTGCCATTCCTCCATCATCTTCCATTGATTATCTGGGCATAACCATGGATCAAAAACTCAAGTTTAAAAAACAGGCCGCTGCAATCAAAACTAAAATAGCAACGAGGGCAAATCATTTCAGAAATCTAACAAAAAAATGATGGCATTGCCACCAAAACTGCTGTTAAAATTTATAAAATGATTTGCCGCCCATCGACTAAGTTTGTGTCCTATATTCCAATTCCTGTAATCCAACCATTCGTAACATCCAAGTTAGCGAAGGAGCGTCCCTTAGAAGATTAACCAAACTCCGTCATCCTCTCAATCCTTTACATAACACACTCCTATATGACACCTCCTTAGTTATCCCTATTGAAGAATGCCTTCTATTCATAACCCAAAAGTTCTCCAAATATCCATTTAACGTCCACATTTTCTGCTTAAATTGTTTACGCAGAGATCCCAGTATTAACCCAAAATTCAAAAAAACCCTTCCACAACATTCAAGTTCATTTCATCATATAATCACTGAATAAAACACTTACTATGTTTTTTACCGTAATTTATTTGATGTATGTACAAATATTACATATACATACATATCACGACTTAAGTTTAGACGTTTTACTCTCATTATCTGACTGTCGGGGCGGAAACTTATTTTGGACTAAAGAGTTATTTTTGGGGCTACAAATATTTCTTTTACTTAAATTTTCAAATTTGTGGTCTGCATATTTTATTTCTAGACCAGGATTTTTCATTTTTTGGCTCATATTTACGATGTTTGGCGTGTTTTTCGATTCTTGACCAATTTTTTTTTTGTATTTTGTGGTCTTTTGGCCTAAATATTCTATATTTTGGCCCAAATTTTCGATTTGTTTGTTAGAATTTTGGTCCGTATTTTTTTTGAGCTCGAATTTCTTATTTTTTGCTCTATATTTTGAATTTTTAACCTGAATGATTGATTATTGTGCCTGCATTTTTTTATAAACCCGAGTTTTCGATTTTTGGTCAAAATTTTTTATTTTTTGGTCCCGATTGTGGATTTTTTTTTGTATATATTTTAGATTTTTGACCTGTATATTCGATTTTGTAGTCTAAATTATTGATCTTCTGTCCTACGTTTTCTTTATTTTCGATTTGTTTGTTGAAGTTTTCTATTTTTTGGTCTCGATTTTTTATTTTATGTCCGAGTGCAGTGGCGGCTCGTGGAAAATTTTGATGGTGGAGCCAGTTAGCATACACAATACATCTCACTGCCTCCTCTTTGAGGAAAGAAAAATCGACCATTAAAAACGTTTACTTGTTGCAGAAGCACTAAAATAATTAAATAAAGACGAAAATAGCCCACATTTAATCTGTAAC
This sequence comes from Ocypus olens, assembly GCA_910593695.2. NCBI lineage: Eukaryota > Metazoa > Arthropoda > Insecta > Coleoptera > Staphylinidae > Ocypus > Ocypus olens. Next base: position 39,431,520 of record OU343058.1, read on the forward strand.
ATCGTTCTTCGTCCACGAAAATCAATTAAACGACGAATTGCATTTTGTAACATTACCTCCTTTTTAAGTGCCAAACAAGACATTTTGAAGTGTCAAAATTGACAATGACATTTTCCAACTGCCAAAAATTATCATTTCCGAATGGTTCAAAATATTACCATTGTCAACTGTGAAAAACGACAATTTTCAGGAGTCAAAAAAGAAAAATTTTAATTGCCAAATTACACAATTTTAAACTGTTAAAAAAGGTAATTATCAACAGTCTAAAATGAACATTTTAAGTGCTAAAAAACAACTACAAACTGACCATTTTCAAGTGCAAAAAAAGACATTTTCAAGTACCAAAATTGACAATTTTCAAATGCAAAAAATAACATTTTCTAACTGCCAAAAACGATCATTTCATTTTCATTTTCAAGTACCAAAATTGACAATTTTCAAATGCAAAAAATAACATTTTCTAACTGCCAAAAACGATCATTTCAACTGTCAAAAATGATCATTTTTGAGTGTCATAAATGACAATTTTCAAATTTTAAAAATGACCATTCTCAACTGCCAAAAACGACAATTTTCAAGTGCCAAAAATGACAATTTTCAACAGTACAAAGTGCCAAAAAAAACATTTTCAAGTGCCAAACTTGACAATCATCAAGTGCAAAAAAATACATTTTCGAGTGCCAAAATTGACAATCAAGTGCCCAAAAATGACATTTTACAACTGTCAAAATTTATAATTTTCAAATGCGTAAATGGTTAAAAAATTACGTTTAAAATTCCACACATAATTTCCAAATTCTTGATTGCAGAAATGAGCAATACAAGCCTATTGTTGCGTAATATTTCTACGTGCAACATTTACATTTTTAAGTGCTGCCAATTCTTCATCATTAAAATTAAGAAAAACATTCTTTAATTTTTCAAAATTATTGCCGTAGAATAAAGCAGCTTCCAGTCAAGCACAATTACCGTGTACGGTTGCATCGAGTATGACCTGCATAGGCGTACTACCTTAATTTGCTTACAGGGAAATCCCCTTATTCTATATAATCGATATAATATGTATATGGGTCATTGCGTATCATATTTGCAATTGAAAAATAAAATTGCCTTTTTTTCAGTACTAGATACAAAAATAATTGACACGAATTTTTTTAAATTTGATGTGATATCTGAAATATCGGATTTATGATTTTTTTTAATTGTTACAGTCGGAAAAATTAAACTTTTATTGAATGCTACTAGTTCATAAACAGTTTCATAAATTTTCAGAGAAAATCCACAATTGCTGAAACTATGCATTAGGCAGTCATTTGAAATATTCCTTCTTTTATTTATGCAACAAATTATTTCAAACAAATAGTTGCAAAAAACAGACCTCTTGAAAATCGTTTCTTTCCGCATCAAAATATTAATCACAGAATCCATCGAATTTCTTATAAACATTTTGGATTTGTAATCAAAGGATTAGTTAAAAAAGAAATCTCGTCATGTTTTTGACTTTAGTATACCGTGTGTTCGATAAAAAAAAACGCCCAACGCCATAACTCTGTTATTTATTGACCGATTTGAATGAACTACAAAAAATGTCAATGGCTGTTTAAATACTATAAAATGACGGTAATTATATATTTTTTTCAAAATCAACTTCATTGCCAAATGATAGTCAACTTTAAATTTTTAAATAGCTGCATATACTTTTCTAATTTTATAATATTAGACATTGTTTTTCTGAATCCAATTATGCCCGTTATGTTGGTTTTAAGTTAATATTTATGCCAGAATAAGATAATATTAAATTTTGTTAAAATGATTTTTTGGTAATAAATGTAGTGAGTCAAATACAAATCGACAAATGTCATTTATTGTTTAAGTAATGTCAACCATTTGTTATTAGTGTGTTTCAGACATAATCATGAACAATAGCGAATTAACAGACATGTTGCAAATTTATTTTCTTTGAAATAGAAATCTAAGAGCTGCAGCACGGATTTATCATCTACGGTTTCCAGAGCGGCGATTACTAAATTTAGAAGGTTAGTATAAAATTTAAGACGATATGGAGCCTTTAAAAAGCCGAAGAGTAGATCGACAAATTCGTGGACTTAATTTTTGAAAAACATAATTTTGAATTAAAGATTTATTTAAATTTTTTTCGACCAAAATATTAAACGAAAAACATCATATTGGGCATTATTGGATTTAGAAAAATAATGTCTAATGTAATAAAATTAAACCATTATAGGCAGCTATTTAAAAATTTTAGGTTGACTATTGAAAAAAATCAATTTTAATGCCATTTGTTAGTAATTAAACAGCCATTGATTTCGGTTTTTAGTTCATTCATATCGGTCAATAAATAACAAAGTTATGGCGTTGGGCGTTTTTTATCGAACACCCGGTATATGATATGTATTATTTATTTATGCGGCAATCACCATTGTACAATATAAAATAAAGAGTTGCTTTTATTATCAAAGAAAAAAACCATATGAATTACCCGAAATCCTAGTACATTAATTCTGTTTCTTACCTACGCGAAGTTACCCATCTCGGAAGGGACACCCTCATAAATAAATCAGGGACAACCGTAAAATTTTGAATGAGCTGTTGTGGGTAACACACAGTGGGGTGCAATCTTTATCCGTGCCGAAGTGTAGTAGAGTTGGCATGCTCGCCCAAAAACGACAATTTTCAAGTGCCAAAAATTAAAAATTTAATTGCCAAATGTCGCAATTTGCAACTGTTAAAAAAGGCAATTACGAAAAGCGTAAAATAGACATTTTTAAGTGTTTAAAAGGCAATTTTCAATTGTGCAAACTGACCATTTTCAAGTGCCAAAAAAGACATTTTCAAGTACCAAAATTGACAATTTTAAGTGAAAAAAATAACATTTTCCAACTGCCAAAAACGATCATTTCAACTGTCAAAAAATATCATTTTCGAGTGCCATAAATTAAAATTGTCAAGTTTGAAAAATGACCATTCTCAACTGTTAAAAACGACAATTTTTAAGTGCCAAAAATGACATTTTTTAACTGCAAAAAATGGCAATTTTCAGCTGCCAACAAATACAATTACCATCTCTCAAAAATGACCATTTTTAAGTGTCAAAAAAAACAGTTTTCAAATGTCAAAAATTACCATTCACAACTGTGCAAAATAACCATTTTTATGTGCAGAAAAATATATTTTCCAAGTGTCAAAAACGAGTTTTTTACTATCAAAAATGATCATTTTCGAGTGCCATAACTGACAATTCTCAATGTTTAAAAATAACCATTTTCAACTGTCATAAAAGATAACTTTTAAGTGTTAAAAATGACAATTTTCAACTATATAAAGTGCCGAAAAAGACACTTTCAAGTGCTAAAATTGACAATCTTCAAGTGCCCTCTATACTACATGAGCAAAATATTCAGTAATGAACTAATTTCATTCATCGTGGATGGCGCGGAAATACGACTGACAAGTGCACGTCGTCGTCGTGCGCATGAGCGGACCCAGAAATTATTTTCTATTCCTAATGCAGTTCCAGAACGGACAAATTTCTTGCGACCTCGAAATTAGAGGTAGTGCCAGGGCTCCTTGGCTTTACATAACGAGCCGCCCCTGTCGGAGTGTACGATTTTGGGTCAAAATGTGTGTTTTTTTTGGCCACGATTGTAGATTTTTCATTTTGTGCCCAATATTTTAGTTTTTTTACTTGCATTTTCGACTTTGCGGTCTGAATTTTTGATCTTATGTCCTAAATTTACTTTACTTTGGCTGAAATTTTGTAATCTGAGTTTTTGATTTTTTGTCCCGAATTTTCGATGTTTGGTCTGAAATTATGATTTTCTGTCCTGTTTTTTAGATTTTCTAACTTCAATTTTTAATTTTATTGCGCGAATTTTTTTATTTTTTGGCTATTATTTCCGACTTTCTGGTCGGAAATTTACTTTGGGTTAAAGAGTTATTTTTAAGGTGAAAATGGCAAGTTAATTTTCCTTTACTTGAATTCTCAAGTTTTCGGTCTGCATTTTTTACTTTTAGTCCAGGGTTTTTGATTTCGTGGCCGATATTTTAGATCTTTCTTTTTTCGTTATCAAGCATCAAACTAATATTACCAAATGTCAAAAGATAAAAATGAGATGGGGTTACCAATTGATGTGTAGCGTCTGGTTCACTTAGTCATGGCTCTGTTATAATGTAATTCAAATTTCAATGAACAGAGGGGCGTTAAAACATACATACATAACCGATTTCAATAAATAAACACGTTTTGGATTCACATTAACGTGATCTATCAACATAATATATAATTTGGCCATTAGGATGGACCGTTTAATGTTAGGGTGGATCAAAATTAAAAAAAAAGGAATAAACCGACTTCTTCAAATTTTGGAGGGCTAGGGCTCGGTTACACAATGTTCGATATGGCAGAAAATTTATAGTTATTAGGTTTTTGTCTATACGAACAAGTTTCCGGGTTGTCCCGTTGATTTCACATACTTAGAAAATAAGAACCACTCTAGTAGGCATTGCATGTAAAAGGTAGAAATTTTGTCTTGTCAACATTTAAGGACAGAAAGTTATTACCTAAGTATTTGAATAAGCCTTTTAGATCTTCCTCTGACTTTTTCTTTAAACCATTCCAGTTAGTGTCATTTTTCGTAAAAATGATATTTTTGTGTGAGAATCTGAATAACGCGGAATTTCATTTGGAATTCATCACAATTTGAAAAATAATTACATAATTTGTATCTACACTTTCACGGCTCCATCCTAACTTCTTATGGTAACGTAGATAACGCATCTACCATAATTATATTTTGATGAAAGCCCCCCCCCCCACTACTTCGAAATTTATTAAATAAATTGCAATGGCAACAGTGTAATGCATGTAGTGTATAATTATTTATTCGATGCATTTAGATGTTTTGAAAATTCACCACGTTAAATAGATGCAACATTATCATAAGCATATAGTTCCTATCGTGTTATATTAAAGGATAAATTAAGGTGAGTCTTCCTTAGCTAAGATTTATAATTGTGTACATTCCCCGTGTTTAACCTCAATTAATAGCGAAACACGTGGCACTAAAAGAATACGATTGCTGCGTTGGCCTCTCTTCAGTATCGGATTGTTTTGACGGAGCACCGAACAATTGCTCGTATTAATTAGTCAAAGTGAAAACTACATGATAATTAATGGATAATAGTGCACCGTGCATCTAAACCTAAAAAAACAAAACTTTGTCCATTTATCGTATAAATTGTCTGAAATAAAAAGGATGTGCAGCTGTGTATTTGAATTAAGAGTCTATTGTAAAAAATACCAAAATTAACAACTTGTAAATATTTCGTTTTTTCAACATTCTACGAGTTTTTGGAAAATAAATCGATGTTTGTCTGAAATGAAAATAAGAAATACGATGCTTTTCGTCGTCAGCAATAAACAAGTTATCTATTTAAACAACAAATTTTCTAATTAAAAATATCAATATCAATTTAGTGTATGTGCAGTAATAAATACATTAAAACCTTGTATTGTTTCGATATTTTTAATACTCAAATTATGTATTGTATCATTCAATATTCGTCGTGGTATTAGCTAAGAAAGTGGTTGTTTCAATAAATAACTTGTTTATTGCAGCCTTAGATTGTGGAAGACCAAAATAATCGTATTTCTCATTTTAATTTTATTTGTCCAAGAAGACAGCGAATTTTTACTTTGAAAAACTACTTCAGTAGAAGCTTACTGCGGCGACAAATTTATCAACAGAAAGAAATTTTGGGGGCGTATTTCGATAAGAATTGTCTTGCATCCAAAATATTTTGGGGGGTAATTCCAAAAAAATTTATAAATTGGCCGAATAAATTTTATTTTGCACGATACAAATTTCGAGAATGAATTGAGATAGAAAACTTTTCGGTTTAACTCAAACCTTCACTATCGTCCGAAGGGAGGATCGAACTCCATCAGCACACGACAGTGAAGGTTTTGATTTAAACGTTTCTAAACGAACAAATTGGTGAACAAACGTCCTCTGCACCAATTAATGAAGCTGATTTGATAAGGTTATTCTAGCGTTATCATTTTAACATACACTATAAATACAATTTTAAATAAAGTGCAGATGTGTATGAGGTTGCGTCTGGTCGGACTGATTAATTCCGAAAGAATGAAACGACGCGACGCCGCCGACGCCGCACCATGTACTAGGCATGGGCGTCCGCAGGTGGGGGCAAGGGGGGCAGCTGCCCCGTCCTAGAAAATGAATGTATTAAATTAAAGTAATATTTTATATACTAAACTTGTATGTAGTCGGTAAATGTATTCTTTAACAATCCCATCAAAATTAAAAATTATAACAAAAAGTGCGTTCCACGTTATGTTAGATGAATCCGAAAAAATGGTGATGTGGCCATCATGTTACTTTCTCCGACTTGATGGTATCATTAATATTTACGCTTTCGTTTATTTTCAATTTAAATCATATTTTAAATGCACATCGAGAGGATGACACTGACGTTTAAAACGTCAAAATTATAAAAGATGGAAAAATTATATTTCAAATATAAAAACTCAATTTATTCAAAAACTAAAGGGAATTAAAAAAAACTTATTCTTTGTAAGTTGTTCATTTTAGCATTCTCTACAATTATTATTAACATACATTTGCTCTAACTATTATGGTTTTATAATTATAAACCAAAAATTAAAAAAATAATAATACATTTTTTTCTCGAATAAAAATGATTTTATGAAAAATGTTTTCAAGCAAAAGTTGTTCATTTCTTTGTTGTATCAAAGTTTGTTTAAATGTTTTTGTGATATTTTTCATATTTAAGAAAATATTGGCAAAAAAACAAAAAACAGTTGAGGTAAACGCCCACTTCCGGTGTACGAAATTTTACCAAAAGCTTTTCAGTTCTTCAGATTATCAAATAAGACGGATGTTAAAAGTTTCATATCAATTGGTCTATTAGTTCTTGAGGTACAGCGCGCACAGACAGACACACACACACACACAACACAGACACAAAAAAAAATTTCCAGAAATTGTTGAAATGGCATCCAGGGACCCCAAAACGGATATTTCCGTAAAAAAAATTTAAAAAAAAAATCACGATCATAATACCTTCTCGTACTTCGTAACGGAGAAAGTAAAAAGCAGGCACGGTTTCACCCGACGCGTATAATACAGTGCGATCGAATAAAAGTTAGTGAAAGTTGGCCATGAGCCAAAATTCCTAAACTTATTGGCAAGTGTCAAGCTGGCTTATATTTATATTTTTAAATTATGGAACTAAGAAAATACATGCGATTTTTTCTTCATGACCTGCTTTGACCAATTTTTACTTTCTCCGTTACGAAGTACGAAAAAGTATTGTGATCGTGAAAATTTTTTGAAATTTGTTTTTAATGGAAATATCCGTTTTATGGTCCATGGATGCCATTTCAACAAAAAAAAAGTGTCTGTGTGTGTGTCTGTATGTAGGTGTGTGTGTGGGTGTGTGGCTGTCTGTGCGTGCTGTATCTCAAAAACTAATAGAGCAATTGATATGAAAATTTGAACATGAATCTTATTTGATAATCCGAAGAACTGAAAAGCTTTTAGTAAAAGTTCATACACGGAAGTGGGTGTTTACCTCAACTGTTTTTTTGTTTTTTGGAAATATTTTCTTAAATATGAAAAATATCACAAAAACATTTAAACAAACATTGAAGACAACAAAGAAAAGAACATCTTTTGCTTAAAAATATTTTTCATAAAATCATTGTTATTCGAAAAAAAAAGTTTATTTTTTTTTAATTTTTGGTTTATAATTATAGTTACAGAAAATTTATAATTGTAGAGAATGCTGAAATGAACAACTTATAAAGAATAAGTTTTTTCGAAATCTCTTTAGTTTTTGAGTAAACTGAGTTTTTGAATTTGAATTTTGAAAAGTATAATTTTTCCATCTTTCATAATTTTGACGTTTTAAACGTCAGTTTCATCCGAGTTTACGCAACGCTAGATGTATATTTAAAATATGGTTTAAATTGAAAATAAACCATGAAAGCGTAAATATAAATGATACCATCAAGTCGGAGAAAATAACATGATGGCCACATCACCATTTTTTGTTCGATCTCGCTGTATTATTACTGTTAATTTTAGTAGAAATTAACAATTTTTGACAGTCGTAAATTGTTATTTTTGGCAGTTGAAAATTTCCTTTTTACAACCAGCGTGCCATTTGTGATGATAGAAATGTGCGATTTTTGACAGTTGTCATTTTTAGCAGTTGAAATTTTCTTTTTTCTTTTAATATAAAAAAAATGCCATTTTTGATTGTAAAAATTCACAATTTTTGGATGCTACTAATTTCTTTATTTACTGTTGAATCGTACCGTTTGTCGTGGCAGAAATGCAGAATTTTTGACAATTTGTAATTGTTACTTTTGACCATTGGAAATTTCCTGTTTTACTATTAAAAAATGCCGATACTGTTCAAATTTTGGCATTTTAATTTTAATTTTTTTTTTCTTGAAATGAAACCGTTTTCAGTAATGAGCAATTTTTGACAGTTCTGAATTGTTATTTTTGGCAATTAAAATTTCCTTTTCACTGCCAACGTGCCATTTGTGATGGTAGATATGTGCGATTTTTGACAGTTCGAAATTGTCATTTTTTAGCAGTTGAAATTTTCTTTTTTTTTAATATCACAAAATGCCGTTTTTGATAGTAAAATTCCACAATTTTCGGCAGCTACTAATTTCCTTATTTACCGCTGAATCGTGCCGTTTGTGATGGCACAAATGCAGAATTTTTGACAATTGAAAATTGTCATTTTTAACGGTTACGGTTATGGTTTTGACTACTGTCAGAAACCGCATTTTTCAATAGTAAAAAGATAGATTTTTAACCGTTAAAAATGACAATTTATGCAAATTATGCAATTCCACTGAATTGCATAATTTTTGGCAATTTATAATTGTTACTTTTGGCGGTTGGAAATTTCCCTTTTTTAATATTGAAAAAGGCTGATAGTGATAGTAGAAATGGTCAAATTTTGACAGCATTTGGAAATTTTCTATTTATTGTTGAAACTTGCCGGTTTCAGTAATGAGCAATTTTTGACAGTACTAAATAATTATTTTCAGCAACTGAAAATTTCCTCTTTACTGCTAAGCCATTTGTAATAGTAGTGCGATTTTTGACAGTTCAAAATTGTCATTTTTAGCAGTTGAAATTTTCTTTTTTTTTAATATTAAAAAATGCCGTCTTTGATAAAAAAAAACACAATTTTTGGCAGCTCAATGTAATTGAATTGTACTGTTTGCGGTGGCAAAAATGCAGAATTTTTAACAAATTAACAAATTAATATCAAAAAATGCCGTTTTTGATAGTAAAAATCCACAATTTTTGGCAGCTGCTAATTTCTTTATTTACCGTTGAATCATACCGTTTTTGGTGGCAGAGATGCAGAATTTTTGATAATTCGAAATTGCCATTTTATTTTTTTTTTCCTCTGGGGACCACTCAAGGAGAAAGTATTTGCTGAAGCTCCGACAACAGTGCAGAACATAAAGGAGAGAATTAGGGTTGCATTTCGAGCAATTTCCATCCAAACCCTTCGAAATGTTTAAGTAAACTTTCGCCAGCGGGTACAGAAGTGCATTGACGAGGATGGACACTTGATCGAGCATTTGATCTAACAACGAGATCGAACCTCCAGCCACTGAAACCATCGGCCCTTTTCAGAGCCGATGATGTGCAAAATCCCATCGGCAATCTCCACGTGTTACACATCGTGTGACGCTAATGCTGAGGGTAATGCATGAATCACAACCTAAGATTTCAAACAACATGACGGACAAAATTCGTGAAAACAAAAGTATTAAAAAAACGTTTCCTACAAAAAGTTTGTGTTTTTTTTCTGTAGAATAGTATCCCGCAATAAAAAATGGTGATGTGGCCATCATGTTACTTTCTCCGATCTTGATTGCATAACAGTTATTTATATTTATACTACCATAGTTTATTTTCATTTTAGATAAAATGTCAAAGTTATGAAAAATAAAAATAACAAATTATACTTCCAATACAAATAAAAAGTCCTGATAAAAAGTCCCGAAAAAGAGTGCAGAAGAAAGTACTCTGACAAAAAAATGTTTCGAAAAATAGGTTCTTGAAAAAGACCTGAAAAAAGTCCCGATAGTCCAGAAAATAAGTCTTGCAAAGAGTCCTTACAAAGGTCCTAAAAAAGACACGAAAAAAGTCGAGAAAATTGTCCTAACAGAAGTCATAAAAAAGCCTTAGAAAAGAATGGATAAGGCAATAAAAAAGTTTTGATAAAATAATCCTGATAAAAAATCCTGAAAAACGTCTGGAAAAAATAATCGTGATAAAAAAATTCTGAAAATAAGGTCCTAGAAAGAGTTCTGATAAAACGGCCAAAAGAAAGGTACTGAAAAAGCATACAAAAAAGTCAAAATAAAGACCTTAAATAGTCCTGAATAAAGCCTGTGAAATAGTCCCGAAAAAAATCCTAAAAAGAGTCCTGAAAGAAATTTCTGAAAAAAGTCCTTAAGAAGATCCTAAAAAGACCTAAGAAAATTCCAGAAAATAGTCCTGACAAAAGCCTTAGAAAACGAGATCTGATAAAAGGCATCAAAAAAGTCTTGAAAAATAACCCTGATAAAAAAGGCCCCAAAAAAGTCCTGAACATAATAGTTTTTAAAAATTCGAAAAAGATAGATTCTGAAACAAAAGTCTTGAAAAACTTCTGAAAAAAGTCGTAACAAAAGTTTTGAAAACATTGTCCTGTAAAAAAAAATCCCAAAAAGAGTCTTGCAAAAAGCCTAAGAATAGACCTGAAAAAAGGCATTAAAAAAGTTCCAGAAAAATAATCCAGATTAAAAATCCTAAAAAATAGTCCCTAAAAAAGGCCCCAAACAAAAACTTTTTAAAATAAAAACTTTTGAAAAAAACGTCGTGAAACAAGAGTCCTGAAAAAACGTCGTTAAAAAAGAGTCCTGAAAAAAGTTCTAAAAAAACTCTCAACAATAGTTTTGAAAAAATCGTCCTGCAAAAAAACCCAAAAAGAGTCTTGCAAAAAGACTTAGAAAAGATCTGAAGAAGGCATTAAAAAGTCGTGAAAAATAATCCTGATAAAAAAATCCTAAAAAGAAGTCTCAAAAACAAAAAGTTTTTAAAATAAAGACTTGAAAAAAATTCAGAAAAGAAAAGTCCTGAAAAACATCGTTAAAGATAATTCCTGAAAATATGTTCTTGAAGAAAAGTCCTGCAAAATGAGTTCTGGAAAGGTTCTTAAAAAAGACCTGAAAGAAGAAATGAAAAAATCCTGAAAATAAGGTCTTACAAAAAAGACCTGAAAAAAGAGTCGTGAAAAAGTCCTGAAATTTTGATTTATACTCTTATGATATTTTTTTTCAATTTAAATGTACATCGAACGTATTTAAGTGTTGGATGATTCTGACGTTTGAAACGTCAAAATTATGAAAGATGGAAATGAAAAATGATACTTCAAATTCTAATAATCTTTACGACGATTACAAAAAGTAATGAGATTTCCAAAAGAACTTATCCTTTATAAGTTATTAATTTTATCATTACCTACCAATATTATTAATATAAATTTGATTAACTGTTATCGTTTCTTAATTATAAACCAAAAATGACAAAAAAATTGATTTTTTTTTCTTCATAAAACGTTTGTTTTTTTGAAAAATATTTTCAAATGATGCTCATTCCTTTGTTACCTTCAAGATTTGTTTAAATGTTTTTGTAATATTTTTCATATTTAAAAAATTATTGTAGAAAAACAAATAACGGCTAAGGTTAACGCATACTTGAGATGTATGAAATTTTACCAAAAGCTTTTCAGATCTTCAGATTATCAAATAAGGCTTATGTTCAAAGTTCGATGTTAATTCATGTCGTAGTTTTTGAGATACGGCGCGCCCAGACTGACATACATCTCAATAGTAATGCATATTGAAAAAATGGTGATGTGGCCATCATGTTACTTTCTCCGACAATATATTTACATTTTCATGGGTTTATTTTCAATTAAAATCATATTTTAAATGTACATCGAGCTTTGCGTAAACTTGGATGAAACTGACGTTTAAAACGTCAAAATCATGAAATATGGAAAATTATACTTCAAATTCAAAAACTCCGATTACTCAAAAACTAACGAGATTTCGAAAAAAACTTATTCTTTAGAAGTTGTTTATTTTGGCATCCTCTACAATTATTATTCATATACATTTGCTGTAACTATTATCGTTTCATAATTATAAACCAAAAATTTAAAAAAATTAATAAATTTTTTTCTCGAATAGCAATGATTTTATGAAAAATATTTTCAAGCAAAAGATGTTCACTTCTTTGTTGTCTTTGATGTTTGTTTAAATGTTTTTGTGATATTTTTCATATTTAAGAAAATATTGTCAAAAAACAAAAAACAGTTAAGGTAAACACCCACTTCCGGTGTACGAAATTTTACCAAAAGCTTTTCAGTTCTTCGGATTATCAAATAAGACGTATGTTCAAAGTTTCATATCAATTGCTCTATTAGTTTTTGAGATACAGCGCACACAGACAGACACACACACACACACACACACAGACAGACACACACACACACACACACACACAGACACAAAAATTTTTTTTCCAGAAATTGTTGAAATGGCATCTAGGGACCCCAAAACGGATATTTCCGCAAAAAAAATTTTTGAAAAAAAAATCACGATCACAATACTTTCTCGTACTTCGTAACGGAGAAAGTAAAAAATGGTCATGTGGCCATCATGTTACTTTCTCCGACTTTATGGTATCATAGCCATTTATGGCCCTTCCATGGTTTATTTTCAATTGAAATCATATTTTAAATGTTCATCGAGCGTTGCGGATGAAACTGACATTTAAAACGTCAAAATTATGAAACATGGAGAAATTACACTTCAAATTCAAAAACTCGGTTTACTCAAAAACTAACGAGATTTCGAAAAAAACTTATTCTTTAGAAGTTGTTCATTTTGGTATTCTCTAGAATTATTATTCACACAAATTTGCTGTAACTATTATCGTTTTATAATTATAAACCAAACATTGAAAAAAAATTAATAAATTTTTTTCTCGAATAGCAATGATTTTATCAAAAATATTTTCAAGCAAGAGATGTTCATTTATTTGTTGTATTTAATGTTTGTTTAAATGTTTTTGTGATATTTTTCATATTTAAGAAGATATTGGCAAAAAACAAAAAACAGTTAAGGTAAACACCCACTTCCGGTATACGAAATTTTACCAAAAGCTTTTCAGTTCTTCAGATTATCAAATAGCACGTATGTTGAAAGTTTCATATCAATTGCTTCATTAGTTTTTGAGATACAGCGCACACAGACAGACACACACACACACACACACACACACACACACACACACACACACACACACACAGCAGACACACACACACACACACAGACACTAATTTTTTTTTTCCAGAAATTGTTGAAATGGCATCTAGGGACCCCAAAACGGATATTTCCGTAAAAAAAAAATTTGAAAAAAAAATCACGATCACAATACTTTCTCGTACTTCGTAACGGAGAAAGTAAAAATAGGGGGATCCTGAAAAATCAAAGTTGATCTTCATTTGACCTTGAAAATTGACCCCCCCCCCTCCCCAAAGTCATTTTCAAGGTCAACAGCATATATTCCCCTCAAAACGCTACAACTTGAAACATATTTTGCCATGTTTCTCAAGTTTCGAGATAGTTGGGGTGGCAATTTATAATGGAACACCCTGTATACCCAGGGATATGTAAAAGCCCCATAACTTATTTGCTATTTTCTTCTATTTTTCATAAACTGGTACCCACGCCCATTCTACATATTTTAAAAATATGTATGTTTGTTTTGTCAGGGTGTCCCAGTATAAATAACAAAACAAAGTTATGTTTTTTTTTTTCTCATGGAACACCCTATATTTTATACTTAATTTTTAAATCATTTGAGAAGCTGATAAAAATAGTATAAGATACTATGGGTCTATTATGGATGGTTGGTTAGTGATGGGAAATTTTGTGGGAAAAAATATGTACACATTGAAAACATTGCAGAAGCGTTCCTAGCTATGAAGTTATGAGTATTTTACAGATCCCTGGTTCACCCGGTATATTTACAATTTCCTTACTTCGAAATAGAGGTTCGCAAAATGTTTTTGTCGACCAAGGGGTATGTCTTTACAAAGGGAATCGCTGATCGAGCTTACAAATATGTATATTATTATAAAGATTATGAATGTAGTTTATTCGTGTTCATACTTGTAATAAGTTTACACTCGTCAGTTACAAATGAATCTACATATAGTAATATATTATAAAATTGACAAATAAAATACTCGTAAAAACTTAACCTAGAGATAAAACTAATAAATAAATTTAAAAATCTGCCGCAGAAATAAGACGGAACAAAAACAATGATTAAAAATAATATTAAAAACTAAATCTAAATTACGGACATACATGTTAAAACGTTTAAAATCAATATCACACTAGAAGACCACTCAAACGGTATCAACAACATCCATATTTAAAAATTCATCAAAGGAGTAAAATGCATTCTTTAATAACAAATTTGTTACTGCCCTTTTGAATTATTTAAATGGAATTACTTTCCAACTATTGGGTAGTTTATTAAAAAAATTCACTGCTAAGTAGTTGGTACTATTACAGGATCTTAGGAGTCTGTTTTGCCGAAGGTAGACCTTATTTTTATTTCTGGTATCGTGGTGATGTGTATGAGAAGGGTACTTGGAGGGGTGCTTATATACATATAGAACGCATTGAAGTATAAACAGTGATGGCAACGTTAATAATTGTTTAGTCAAAAAAACATGTCGGCAATCGTCCCTGTATTTGACCCCACCTAGTATACGAATTGCCTTTCTTTGGAGTCTAAATATTCGATAAATAAATATTATTACATGCGGTTTAAATGGAAACGTTAACAACGCCGTTTAATGCAGCCAATCAATCATCCGAATTTACGAGTATTTAAATAGAGCCTTGAAAATTCAAACACCACTTTGACAAGATTGTATTTCGAGTTGTCTTTATTTTAACCAAATAAATGTGTGGTTGTAGGTAAAGTAATTACGCACCCGTGAAATTCGTGCGTAATTATTTCAGTTGTACGTAAATTATCATGTAACATAATTTGTCAATAATTTTAAATGTATTTAAATTTGTTGCAGAATGGATGTACCCGATCAGATTCTAACAAAAATCATATGCAGCCAATGCACTGAGCTACTTTCAGTGCTCCCAATTCATTCCTACGAAAATGGGGACCTCGTCTGTGGCCGATGTCCCTTAAGATCGGATAGAAAAGCAAGAAGAGATTTCGTATACGAAGCAATTGCAGGAGCCCTAAATTACCCGTGCAGATACAAATCACACGGTTGCAATGAAGTTCTGCCTTCCTCAAAACTCCAACAACATGAGAATTGGTGTTACTATAAGCAATCAAAATGCCCAACTACAGATTGTAAGTGGCAGGGCTTCATAACCGACCTGGAGGAGCATTATCTTAAAATTCATTCCGACTTGATCGTTGGTCCGATGAATTTGTTTTATTTTTCGATGAGAAACAATAATTGGAAATTGAGTCTTTTAAAAAATCTGTCAGATAACCTATTTTTAATCGAGTTAAAAACCGTTGACTCGCAGTTATTAGTAAATGTATATTTATTAAATAAAAATAATGCGTACATAAAGCACCATTTCAACATAACATTAGAAAGCGAGGCGGGCATTGTGTTGGAAACGCCAGAAAAGAATGTACAAAATTTATTTGAACGGCAAGATCCCTGTAAATTTGAGATAAGAAAATCGTACGTTAATAGCTTGTTTGCGGGCAATATTTCTATTACACTTATTAATAATATAATTAAGGTAAAGAAGGATCAGGATAATCTTATAAAATATATTTTAAGTCAAATAGAATGCCCGGTGTGTTTTGAATATATGTCATCCCCGATCTACCAATGTACATCCGGACATGTAATTTGTGGGTTATGCAATGGAAAAACAACAAAGTGTCCTCAATGCCGCAAACTGATTGGGTATACAAGGAACCTAATTCTAGAAAATATTGCAGAAATTATACAATACCCATGCAAGAATGAAGGGTGTGATTATATAACAACTTTTCAAGAACTTGAAGAACATATTAATATATGCAATTTTGCACCGTACAGCTGTCCCTTTAAACATTGCATATTCGAAAATAACTATGGTGAACTCTTGCGGCATCTTACAGATGAACATAATGGTGAATTTGAAAAGAATCAAATAACTCGAAGCGATGGTTTCCGAAATTGCGAGGAAAATGTTATCCTTAAAAACAACTCCATCTTTATTGAATGTCATTGTTTGGTCAATAATGAATTAAATATAAAGGTTACTCGACTTGGTCCAAAAAATCAACCAAACAATTTCTTCTTTGTGGTGAATATAAATAGCGAAGAAAGTGAAATACGCTTAAAAGCAAAATGTTTAAATTGGGATTCTTCTGTGCCTCATGAATTTATTGAGTTGCCATTAGCAAAATTGAATCCTTACAATCCACTGGGTAATTGGTCATATAAGATACAAATAATTGAACAATCCTAATGATACCTCTTGATTCTTGTAATAACAAATTAATATACCAGTTATACCGCCTATGATAAGTTTTCGCTTTATATATTTATTTATTATACTATTTTATTATATGAGAATTTTATTTATTGTATTTGTAATGTAAAGTTTTATGTGCTGTGTTGTAAAAATTTTTTTATTGTCTGGACTTATAATATAAAATAAATAAATATAATTACACATAGTCCTGAGATAGTTTCATTAAATTGTCATATTAGATATGATATCTACACTCATGTTTTTGCAAAAACTTCGGTTTTGATTGTTAGACTTGCTTTCAGTGAATTCAGAAATGTTTTAATTGGTTCATTTTAAAGACACTCTTTTTATGACTAGTTTACCACAAGTTTTTTCATTTGTCATTTTGTATTTCTTCAAATTTTAGTTTTGACACCCCCCTGGCTAACCACTTAACGTTTCCCATGATTCATTGTTATGAAATTGTTTAATTCAATATTCGTCGTAGTATTAGCCAGGATAGTAGTTGTTTCAATAAATAATTTGTTTTTGTAATCTTTGTAATTATTGTGGATAGCGAAATATTTCGCATTTCATTTTACTGTCATATTTTTTACCTGAGAAAGAAGATAGAGCTGTTAAAATCTTATTCTGGAGAGACGATAATGATAATTGAGGGCCTTTATGTATGCTATATTTTGTACACAACGAATCTTTGTAGTTTTAGACAAGAATTTTAACTTTAGAAAATCAAAATACAAATTCATTAGGTCTTTACTATATGATGAAAAATTTATCACCTTGGATTAAATATACCGGGTGACCCAGGGATCTGTAAAAGCCCCATTACTTATTTGCTATTTGAGATATCAACTTCCAGTTTTCTTGAACCGGTACCCACACTTATTCTACATATTTTAAAAATATGTATGTTTTAGTACAGGGTGTCCCAATATACATAACAGAACAAAGTTATGTTTTTTTAAATGGAACACCCTATATTTTATACTTTATTTTCAACCCTATTGAGAAGCTGATAAAAATAGTATAAGATAGTATGGGTCTATTATGGACGATTGGTTAGTTATGGGCAAATTTGTGACAAAAACAAGGACACATTGAAAAAATTGCAGAAGTGCTCCTAGCAAAGTTAGCGTCATTTTTTATACACTAAAGAATTTTCCACATCATGAAGAATAATATAAATCGGCTTTGGTTCTCTTTTGTTCATACTGCTATACAGGGTGTCAACATACGCAAAATATTAGATAACTATTTTTTTTCAAATGGAACACCCTATATATCTTGCCACCAATGCATGGAATTTTTAATAAGCTTTCCAATGATGTATAATTTGTATTATGAAATATTAAGGATTTTTGAGATTTATCCATAAAAACATTTTTCTTTTGTCAGCTCCTGCTTATTTTTGGATTTTCAGCCAAAACTATGCATTTTCTGAAAAAATTATAGGAAACCAAAGTTGTAGAGCGGAAAATTTTAGATCGATATAGGTCTTTCGACTTTTCCAATAATGTGTGCATTGCCCGACAGAGTGCGCAAAATCGTGACCGTATATGCATTTTAGCGTTTTTCTCAATTTTTACTTTCTCCGTTACGAAGTACGAGAAAGTATTGTGATCGTGATTTTTTTTTCAAAATTTTTTTTTACGGAAATATCCGTTTTGGGGTCCCTAGATGCCATTTCAACAATTTCTGGAAAAAAATTTTTTGTGTCTGTGTGTGTGTGTGTGTGTGTGTGTGTGTGTGTGTGTGTGTGTCTGTGTCTGTGCGCGCTGTATCTCAAAAACTAATAGACCAATTGAAATGAAACTTTGAACATAAGTTTTATTTGATAATCCGAAGAACTGAAAAGCTTTTGGTAAAATTTCGTACACCGGAAGTGGGTGTTTACCTTAACTGTTTTTTGTTTTTTGCCAATATTTTCTTAAATATGAAAAATATCACAAAAACATTTTAACAGATATTGAAGACAATAAAGAAATTCAATTATTTTGTTTGAAAACATTTTTCATAAAATCATTGTTATTCGAGAAAAAAATTTATTTTCTTTTTTTTAAATTTTTGGTATACAATTACGAAACGCTAATAGTTACAGCAAACTTATGTTAATAATAATTGTAGAGAATGCCAAAATAAACAATTTATGAAGAATAAGTTTTTTTCGAAATCTCTTTAGTTTTTGAGTAAACTGAGTTTTTGAATTTAAAGTATAATTTTTCCATCTTTTATAATTTTGACGTTTTAAACGTCACTTTCATCCGAGTCTACAAAACGCTCGATGTACATTTAAAATATGATTTAAATAGAAAATAAACCATGAAAGTGTAAATATAAATGATGATACCATCGGAGAAAGTAACATGATGGCCACATCACCATTTTTTTTTTTTATTTTTGGTTTATAATTATAAAACGATAATAGTTACAGAAAAATTATGTTAATAATAATTGAACAGAATGCTAAAATGAACAACTTCTAAAGAATAAGTTTTTTTCGAAATCTCGTTAGTTTTTGAGTAAACCGAGTTTTTGAATTTGAAGTATAATTTTCCCATCTTTCATGATTTTGACGTTTTAAACGTCAGTTTCATCCGAGTTTACGCAACGCTCGATGTACATTTAAAATATGATTTCAATTGAAAATAAACCCATGAAAACGTAAATATAAAGTCGGAGAAAGTAACATGATGGCCACATCACCATTTTTTTATTAATGAATTGCACTATACTTTACTTTTCACGTCCTCCAGCAGAAAAACGGGTAATTATAGAATTATTCAAATGACCTACATCGATTGAAAATCTTCCGCTCTACAAGTCTTAAAAGAAGCAATTTTTGCCCAAAATGCAGTCTTCGCTAAAAATGCAAAAACCATTGAAAAACGCAAAAATTGATACATACATTTTTAATTTGCATTTTTAGGGAAAACTATGCATTTTTGGCAAAAATTGCTTCTATTAAGAGTTGTAGAGCGGAATATTTTCAATCGATATGGGCCATTTTAATTTTCCTATAATTTCCCGTTTTTCCGCGGTGCGGAAAATAGAGTAGTGCAATTTATTAATAAAACATTTGAAAAGAAAACGCTAAAATGCATATACGATCCCGATTTTGCGCGCTCTGGCGGGCAATGCACACATTATCTTAAAAGTTGAAAGACCTATATCGATCGAAAATGTTTCGCTCTACAACTTTGTTCTCTTATAAAACTAATAGACCAATTGATATGAAACTTTGAACATAAGTTTTATTTGATAATCCGAAGAACTGAAAAGCTTTTGGTAAAATTTCATACACCGGAAGTGGGTGTTTACCTTAACTGTTTTTTGTTTTTTGCCAATATTTTCTTAAATATGAGAAATATCACAAAAACATTTAAACAAACTTTGAAGACAATAAAGAAATGAACATCTTTTGCTTGAAAACATTTTTCATAAAATCATTGTTATTCGAGAAACATGACATTTGTCAAAGTCATGGCAAGGGTTTTTATTAAATGGTAAATTGTTAAACTTATTTTTATTATTTCTGAGGTGTATGCTGGTACAAACGTAAATTAAATGGATGATACATTTACAGTTTTTAATTCTCTAAAAAATATTCCTTTACGATTTTTCTCTAAAATGAATAGGGGAGCAAATAATTACACATATTTAATTTTACATGTTAAATCCCTACGTTCGCCCCTTATCCCAAACACTCGGTATATATATATATATATATATATATTGTGACATTTCATTACATTAAATTAGTTTAACTTTGAAAATGATCCTAACCGATCGAAACACGTGTCAGGCAACTGAAAATAAAATTATGGAACAAAACAAGCGTTTTACTTTACCCAATTACTATTTTTGACAAAAAAATACAATTTTTGACAATAAAAATACTACTTTTGACAGCAAAATATATTACTTTTGGCAGCAAAATATACTACTTTTGACAGTTGAAAAATACAATTTTTGACAATTCAAAAATGTCGATAAAATCTATTTTTATTAGGTGAAAAATTCTGTTTTTGGCAGCTGAAACATAGCATATTTGGTAACTGAAGAATACCATTTTCTACAACTGTAAAATAGAACTTGAGACAGCTGAAAAATACTATTGTCAACAGCTGCGGATTACTATTCTTGACTTGCCGAAAAATATACTGAAACATACCGTTATTAGCAGCTAAAAAATAAAAATTTTGACAACAAAAAAAAGCAATTTTTGTCAACAAAATATACAGGTTTTGACAGCTGAAAAATGTCAGTTTTGACAGTAAAAATTGTCAAAAAATGCTGCTTTTGATAGCTGAAAAATACGATTTATATAGGTGGGAAATACCATTGTTGGCAGCTGAAAAATATTATTTTTGATATCATTCTTGAAAACAAAAAATTCAATTTTTGACAACAAAAAGTACAAAAATTCAACTGCAGCATACTATTATTGACAACTGTATCATACCATTATTGTTAGCTAAAAAATACAATTTTTGAAAACAAAAAATTTTTGACAACAAAAAGTACAATTTTTGACAGCAAAAAGAACAATTTTTGACAACAAAAAGTACAATTTTTGAAAACTGAAAATGCCATTTGACAATTTAAAAAAATTCGAAAAATGCTTTGATAACTGGAAAATACCATTTTATAGGAGGGAAATGCCATTGTTGGCAGCTGAAAAATATAATGTTTGACAGGTGAAAAATATCATTTTTGACAGCTGAAAAATTCCGTTTTTAACAGCTGAAACACCATTCTTAAAAACTGCAACAAACCATTATTGACAACTGTAACACACCATTATTGTCAGCGGAAAATGCCATTTTGATAATAAAAAATGAGCAAAAATGCTGCCTTTGATAGCTGAAAAATACCATTTTTATAGGTGAGAAATACCTTTTTTGACAGCTAAAAAATATAATTTTCGAAAGTTGAATAATACATTTCTTAACAGCTGAAAAATACCATTCTTGACAAATAACATTCCTATAGGTTGGAAATCGCATTTTTGACAGCTGAAAAATCATTTTTTACAGTTAAATAATACACTTCTTAACAGCTGAAAACTACCATTTTCAACAGCTGAAAAATACCATTGTTGACAACTGCAACAAACCACTATTGACAACTGTAACATACTATTATTGCCTGAAAAAGTAAATTTTTGACAGCCGAAAAATGACATTTTTGGCAAAAAAAAAATGTCGTAAAATGCTGTTTTTCATAAAAAAATACTTTTTAATAGGTGGGAAATACCTTTTTCGACATTAAAAAAGAAACATTTTTGACTGAAAAATATAATTTTTGACATTTGAATAATACACTTTTTAACAGCTGAAAAATACCATTTTTAACAGCTGAAAAATACCATTCTTGACAATTGCAACAAAACATTATTGACAACTGTAATAAACTATTATTGTTAACAAAAAATACAATTTTTCACAACAAAAAGTACAGTTTTTGAAAGCTGAAAAAATGCCATTTTTTGACAAATAAAAAATACTTTTTTTGATAGCTGAAAAATACCTTTTTAATGGCTCAGAAATACCTTTTTTGACAGCTGAAAAATAACTTTTTGACAACTGAAAAATACAATTTTCGACAATTGAATAATACATTTCTTAACAGCTGAAAACTACTATTTTTAACAGCTGAAACATACCATTTTTG
Source organism: Ocypus olens (assembly GCA_910593695.2). Classification (NCBI taxonomy): domain Eukaryota; kingdom Metazoa; phylum Arthropoda; class Insecta; order Coleoptera; family Staphylinidae; genus Ocypus; species Ocypus olens. Next base: position 39,453,889 of record OU343058.1, read on the forward strand.
ACAACTGCAACAAACCATTGTTGACAATTGCAACACACCATTATTGTCAGCTAAAAATACAATTTACGACAAGAAGAAAAAGAAAGAACGATTTATCTTCCTATACCAAAGTAACTGGCCAAAAAGTGTTTTAAATGTACATTAAAAATTATTGCTGAGCTTGAAACTATTACAGGTAGTGCCATGGCTCCTTGGCTCTATATAACGAGCCGCCCCTGCTTTTCGCGATTTTCCATACAACATTTTCTTAGATACTCGGACTCTGCAGAATGAAATACTAGCAAACATTTAAACTTTGGAGCAGCAATTTTCTAACGGTTCAGAACGTTCGTATATGAAATGAACAGCGATGTCCAAAATTTCAAGATTAAAGTGAATTCTACATTTTTCCCCAGGATCCAAAACATTTTCATCGCATGACTCATAATTGGACATCCGCGGATTTTTTCTTATATGAACTTCAAATGAAGGTACGACACTTCTGCTTCTTTGGCAAAATCATTACCCGGTTAGAAATCGGATACACTTTAGGCAGGGGTCCAAGCGACCAGCCGCTATTTCGGGGCACTCGAACCAAATTTTGCAGATTTCGCTGCCCCCTCCTTAACCCCCGCCCGCGTGCCATGCACGCTCTAGCCCCCCGGTAGGATCGGCCCTGAATCCGCTCAATTGAAGATACAACTGATGTCAGGTTTAAATGAAATGACTTAAATAATATTTTTCTACTCCTAACCTAACTGTACGGATATAAGTTATTTTCCGGTTAAGTGTACGGATATGAAATCCATGTTACAGATAATAAACAACCATTGTTATAGAACGTAGCGGCGGCGGCGGTAGCGACGGGAGAACGTCACATCAAACGTCAACTAATTAATCTACATTTTTATGTAATCGGAAATCATGATGAAAGTGATTCGAACAATTGTACCCCACCCGAAATTAGGAAATCTGCTCAAGATATCCAGCAGGGATTAGTGCTGATCAGATCCTGTCCAAAATATGACTTCGCATACAAACAATATATGGATTGGTGTACAATTAAGAATGTGAAAACTATCAATGAAAACGTGATGATTACGTGCATAGAAAACATATCCAAAACTAAAAAAAACCTTCAACATTGTAGACCACATGTTACAGTAACTTTTTTGTAATGGAGACGCGGTCGCGCCGATGCGAAAGCGTCAGACATCAAACGTCAGATAAATTAATTTACATGTTTGTATTCGGTATTCATTAAAAAAAGTGAAAGGGATTTCAGGCGTAGAAAAAGTTATCTGTACAACGCGAGTGGATATGATGCCCCCATATCTCACCACGGCTCGTTCCCCAAACTTGCCTTCGTGAGATATGGGCATCATATCCACTCTTGTTGTACAATATACTATTATAACTGGTGCTGTGATAATCAGCTATTTTTTAATCTTAATAAATGCTGCTCGATTTCGTTTGGCAGAGAACGGATTGTCGAAAACAGTTACGAAATCAATGGAACCAAGCTAGCTTCTGTAAAACATGTCAAGGATCTAGGTGTTATATTCGACCATAACCTTTCTTTCCCAAATCATTTTGATATAATGTGCTGTAAAGCATTCCAACCCCTTTGCTTTATTAATCGCTTTGCCAAGAACTTTGCAATAGACACTCAGAAATATTTGTTTATAACTTTGGTAAGATCACTATTAGAGTACGCCTCATGTATTTGGTCTCTTTTTTACTCTAAATACATTTCACAAATTGAACGGGTACAAAATAAATTTTTAATGTCAATTTCCTTTAGAATTGGAACAAACAGAATGGACTACAGTCGAACTAACGTGCTTTCCTATCTAAAATTATCAACTCTTTGCGATAGGCGTATGTATTGTGATTTGTGAGGAATTTGGTATCTGGACAATTTCAAATAAACATAAATATTCATCTATTTATCATTTATACAGGACTGTCCATAATCTAGCTGATGATCCTTGCACTGCTTCTTTCTTTACTGTATAGGATGCTGAAAGGTTATCATGAAGTACAATACCATGTTGATGTGTTCGATTCGTGTTTTTTAAATTTTAAAAATTACCTAGCTCAATGTTTTTAATGTGAACTGCACTACATCTGTAAGTTATTTTTTTTTTAATTTTGTAGATTTTAACTGTATTACATTTATATTGTTTTAGATTGTTAATCAAAATTTTAATGCACCATATTTAATTATTTGCTGTTATTGCAAACCGTACATTTTATGTATGTATATGTATATGTATGTATATTACCCTGTTATTGGATGTATTCTGTTGAGTAGTGAACTATTATTATTATTATTAATAATATTTTGTTTTGAGCGGATATATTTTTAAATATAAAAATCTTTATATGAATGTTGAAGATAAAAAAGAACAATTTAAATAAAACGAATAACTTTGTTGGTATCACTTTATTAATAAAGTAATACCAACAAAGTTATTCGTTTTATTTGAATTATTCAAAATGTATCACGAAGTAAAAGCCTCTACAATTACTTATAAAAAAGAACTGCAGTTAAGAAAAATATTTTTTTGATTTTCGTGAAAAAATAAAATTGAAAAATGTTGACCTTTTTGGTTTATAATTATCAAATGATAATAGTTATATCAAATTTATATAAACCTTTACCACCCTTCAATACCTAGAACACGCCCAAAGTTTCTTTAAATAATAAAATGTATCAAAGGACCATTAAAACAGTTAGATTATTTTCTTATCAATTAATTTACACTTTCTAAACCCTCGTTTGTACTCTAAAGATTGAAGGGTGGGATAGGGCCCACACACCATCCTTCGTTTCCACTGAAACCCAACCACAAAACATTGTTTTATTAAACCAATTTCTTAGTCAGGTTTCTATGAATGAAAACGTTTGTCAAAAGATCAGAAAACCGTTAGATTATTTTCTTATCAATTAATTTTCACTTGCAAAATCCTCGTTTGCGTTCTAAGGGTTAGAAGATTAGACGGAGAGATACGGCACACCCACCACTTTTCATTTAGACTTAAACCTAACCCAGAAAATATTGTTTGATAAAACTAATTTCTTAGTCAAATCACGAGAGATTTAATAGCATTGTATTTATATATCTAGTATGCCAATGCAATGTAAATTTTTGATGCTAAAAATTGGGTTTCGAAATACACCAAGAGACCACGTAAGCGTTCACACATTGAAAAACTTGAGTAGCGTGTGATATGTGTTGCATACTTATTATTCGTTTATTATATTATTACTCGTTTTAGAATGAATTTTTGAATTATCGATCGATATAGGAAATACGAGGCCACCGCTGAGCCGAAACTCTTCTGTGCACGCGTATGTAAACAAAAATCAAGAAACATAAATAAACACCGCACCGCATAATATATTTTATCTACGACCACTACTGTAAATGCCCATTATCATACAATGCGCGTACTGCGTAAATACACCAAAACACCCACGTATGTTAGAGCCCGCTTGTAAATTAAAGGTACGTGTGTGTTTGCCATAACATACTAGTGAGTTTCGTTTACGAACTTTTGATTGGTTGAGAGTTGCGCGTTTGTTCGTTTTTATTAAATATAGTAGTCCGCGATTGTTAAACGTCACATCACGCACCCCGAAGCTGTCACTTCGCTATTCCGCACATTCTCTTATATAAATTAAGGTGAGAGTGGTCGTAGATAAAGTATACTACATAACGCGAGTTGTAAAGCAATTACGCGCTCGTGAAATTACGTTACTCGCCGCTACGCGGCTCGTACGCAATTTTTTCACTTGCGCGTAATTTGCTATTTACAACTCTTGTTACGTAATATACTATTAACATAAAGACGATAGCTGCTGTAATATTGAAAATATTCTTCATTCAGATAAACTAAAATATTAAAATGTATGTAGATAGAATTGATTAGAGGAAAGAAAAAACAATATTTACTTTCTCCGTATAAAGTACGCAAAAGTATTGTGATCGCGAAAATAGTAAAAAAAAAGTAAAAAATTTCCTCTTTGATATCCCTAGAAAAATTGTTTGGGTGCTGAACTGAATATATTTTGGTAAATTTTCGTTCACCGGAAGTGGGCATATATCTTGACCGTGTTTACTTTTTTTCCGATGTTTTTTTATACAGGGTGTAGAATTGGTTTACGCACCATGGGGATTTCCATGTTAAATTCTTAATGTTAAAATATTGGCTCCCCAAATGATTTTACAGAAAATGTGTTTCTGGTAGAGAAAAAATACTCTACATAACCGTCTCCTTGCTTATTTTTTTACTTTCCATAGAAAGGGGAAATAGAGGAAATTAAAACTACTATTTTAGCAAAAATAGGTGGTGCCCTGGAATTTCTGAAACAATAAACCGTTGAACGTTAGCGGTCACGTTAATGTTTTAATCACAAATTTAGGCGTATTTTAAGTAATTCTGAATTAATATTATGGATTTGTTGAATGAAAAGATCCTAATGGTAATATCGAACTATTCTACTAATAGTGTCCGTGCAGTAAACCACACTACTGTTAACAGAATGGTCCGCAAATTTTGGAACGTTCAACGGATTTTTGTTCCAAAATCATTTGGGGAGCCAATATTTGAACATTAAGAATTTAACATGAAAATCATTTTGAGAAATATAGAAAGTAACAAAAAAAAGTTGAAATCTTTCATTATAAATAGTTTTGTAAACTTTTGATTTATGAAAAAAAATTATAAATTAACTACGGCATTTTCAGGATAAGCCACAGCAGGTCTTAAGTTTTTTGCCAATAATTATTCAATCATTAACGTTACATCAAATTTAGTTAGATATAGATAATACTAAAATGAAAAATTTAAAATAAGAATATTTCGAAATCTTGAAGATGGCTATTTACTTAATTTTTACATATTTTATGGTTCACTTTTATAGTTTAACGTTTTCAAATTCAATTTAGTTTAATTTTCAAGTTAGTCCTGTGGGTAGAAATAAACGATCTTAAACCAATGTTATTTAGAGCCCTGCTGAGGCCATCTTTTAAATACCCACCCCAGCAGTAAATATTCAAACGCCTGGCCCGGCCCGAAGAAATAAAATGTTTTGTCGGCCCGGCCCGGCCCGCTAGTGAATATTCAAAGCTCGGCCTGGCCCGGCCCGGCATCGTTCTTTATTTTTTTTGCTACTATTTAAAATTTATAATAAAACAAATGAATTATTCTGTTTTGAAATATTTTATAAAAGAATTATATCTCAAAAAGTTTTAAAGTGCCCATACTTTTGAAAAAAAAAATTTCAGCAAGAATCAGGGCATAACATATATTATTTAAAAAAAAATGAAAATATGAGTAATTGATTATTGTTTGAGATATATTTTATTTATTAAAAACTAACTATCTAAATATATTTTTTTTTGTTTTGGAATTTTTTTTTAACTTTAAACATTTAAGCATAAAAAAGTATAGAATAACTTTCTTCGTATCCATAACGGTTTACGATATTTTTGAGACCAAAATAAAAGTGTACTAAAAGTTTATATTGTTATAACTTTTGACACAGTAATTTTTTGAGACTCTAGTAAAGACCAAAAGCCATTTCTTGATAGCCTTTCTAATATATCGCTCATTCCACGTCAAATCGGACACTGAATTTTAATCGATGACTCCGATTTTTTTAAATTTTGCAGACGCATTCTACATATGAAATAATGGAAGTCATGTTTCGCGAAAAAAATTTAAGATTTTTTTTTACCAGTAAATGTACCCCACATGTTTGGCCGTCGCACCGCGCAGTCATACTCTTTTGAATATTTGTTTAAATATAGAGCTCGTTTGAGTTCCATTTTTAAATTTTCACTGTGTGGGAATACGATGGTATTTTTTTCGAAATTTTAAGTTGGTGAGTTGATGATGAAAAATGTTAATGAAATTTATATACAAATGAATAATAATTTATTAATATTAAATGCAAATTTTAAATTTACTACATAGAATGACTCAAGATCTTCAAAGTTGACCTCTTGTATTTTTTTTTGTACGACTAATGGGTTTGACGATACAGTTGTTTGAATGTTCGCACGACCGACGTTTTTCGTAATTTCTTGGAATTTACAACCGTGCATATCTTCTTCAAAAAAAATCTTTTTTTTTTCTCTAAACATGACTTCCATTATTTCATGTGTAGAATGCGTCTGCAAAATTTAACAAAAAAAATCGGAATTATCAGTAATTATTTTTACCGAAAACCGTCGGACATGGAATGAGCGATATGTGAAATTCGCTAAAATACCCCCAAAAAGTGTGCATTTATTAATGGAATGGCCGATTTAACATTTACAGGAAAAATAGTCTATTTAATTTTATTTAGAAAGAATTCATGCATCCGAAAATATAATCAAGATCAGCGGGTGTTGTGGAATACCAAACATTATAAAAAAAGTATCGTAAAACACACCGAGTAGGTAAAAAAAATGGAGCAAACCCAGAGCATTTATCAACAGTAAATCTCTTAACGCTGTACGACCGAAAATATAAATTAGGACGGTGTTATTATTAGTCATTCTCCACAAAAACAAATAATTTTATATTAAATTCTGGCAACTCAGTAGTCATATTATTTTCATAGCCATCTATGAGGGCATAGCAAAATCAATTTAATATCTATTTTTTACCGCAGCGGTAGCGCCTCATACGGAGGCTTCCAAAGTAGGGGTCTCACAGGCTTCCAAAACTTGCCTCTTTTTCTCCCATAAGCGTTGCACTACTAGATATGTATATACAATGTTAATAGTTTCAAAAGCATAAAGAGACAAAGTTTGTGGGTAATATTTAAATTAGACGGAGGGTAGTGGGTGAGCCCTACCCTACCCTCCAAGACTTTGAACATGCGCCAGAGTTTCTATAAATAAACGTTTGCCAAGTGACCAGAAAACAGTTAGATTATTTTATTAGCAATTAATTTACACTTGCGAAACCCTCGTTTATGTTTTAGCGCCCTCCGCTTCCATAAACCCAATCCAGAAAACCATGTTTTATGAAACTAATTTCTTAGTCAGATCACGAGAGGTGTAGTAGTTTCAAATGTATAAAGAAAGAACGTTTGTGGGTAAAATTAAAATAAAACAGAGGGCGGTGGGTGTTCCCCATCCTACCCTCCAATCCTTTTGCACATGCCCCTGAGTTTCTTTGACTGAAAACGTCTGCCAAAGGACCGGAAAACCGTTAGATTATTTTATTAGCAATTAATTTAGACTTGCGAAACCCTAGTTTGTGTTATAAAGATTTGAGGGTGGGATACGGACCACCCACCGCCCTTCGTTTCCATCTAAACCTAACCTAGAAAACATTGTTTGATGAAACTAATATCTTTGTCAGATCACGAGAGATGTAGTAGTTTCAAATGCATAAAGAAAAAGCGTTCATGGGTAAAATTTAAATAAAACAGTGGGTGCTGGATGGGCTTAATCCTACCCTCCAAACCTTTACACATGCCCCAGAATTTCTAGAAATCGAAATCAAACAAATGCCAAAGGACCAGAAAAAAAAATTAAGGGTACTGTCTACTTCGCAGGCCTGAAAAAAGGTGATTTTCGGTTTTTTTTTTTGAGACGACTTTTTTAACTTGAATGTTTTTCCCAGAAATTTAGTAAGCCTTTAAGTATAAATTGTAATTTTTTTGGTAGTTTTATATAAAAATTAATTATGTTGTCACATCGTCGAAGTTGGGATGTCACACGGGCATGCCGCACTGGTGGAAGTTCCTCGGTTCACAAAAATATTGTGAAATCAAAAAACCACATAACGTGTTAAAGTTTATTACATTTGCCAGTGTTACGTAGCATGGAATTTTAAAATTCGGAAAAACAACAAAATGACGCTTGTTTGGAAAAAAAGTTCATTTTTTTACTTTTTAGTGGCTTGTTTCTTTGCAATATAAAATCAATAAATATATATATTTTTTAAATTCATGCTACATAACCTTGCGGGTATGTCCTATGTATTTGGGTAAAATTTCAGATCGATTGCTGCATCCGTCTGCGTGCAGTCACTTCCACCAATTTGAAAACTACTGTTCTGAGAAAAACGCGTTTGAAAATCACCGCCACGCGGTGCTGCTTTGTCCATTTGAAATATCAACTTGCCGTTTGGACACAATATTCTATACACTTACAGCTTCCAAATAATTTAAAATAAAAAAAAAAGATTTTTGAATTTAGCAAAATAGACGGTACCCTTAATTTACAATTGAGAAACCCTCGTTTGTGTTATAAAGATTTGAGGGTGGGATACGGACCACCCACAGCCCTTCGTTTTCACTTAAACCTAACCTAGAAAAACTTAGTCTGAAGTTATAAGGAATAGGTTACAAAATTCGTGTTGTATCGTCAAATCGAAGATCGGTAATGATAACCTCATCCATATGTTTATAGTTATAACCTGGTGGATTTTAAAGCGTAGAATAAAAAAAATGCAGAAATGTTTATAATCGGTTCATCAGTTCAAGATTGGTGACCAAAACTTAATTCTTCTAACAGTACGTTTTTTATAATTAATACAATCTGAACATCAGTTACCTTTCAAATACAACCTGACAATTATAATTTGGTTTCTCATTTAATCCGCGGTACATTTCTGTATTATAAGGTGTGAGCCACAGAATTTTGTTTCAGAGTTGGCCATTCCTGAAAGCGAGAAACATAGCAGTCATGTCTGAGATTAATACATTTTTTAAATCTAATTCAATTGAACTAATCTAGTCTCATGATGTAATAATATGCGACATACCTCATTTATCTCACAGCCAACTCTGAAACAAAATTTTGTGGCTCACACGATATATAGATTAAAACACTTGGTTTAGTTTCACTGTTTTTATTATTTTTCTCTCCGACTAGTTTCGACCGTTGCTTGGTCATTCTCGAGGAGTCTAAATATTAAGAAATAGTCCTTCAAATTTAAATCTTAAAATTAGTGACATGCGTTTATCCTAATATATTATAATACTGTATTACTCCCATGAGAAGAATTGCTTAGTTCCTGTACAAGTATAATTACTTCCGCACTTTAAAACTTATAACTTTTTGTTGATGTTTGTACATGATATTTTTTTAAATGACGTAATGTTTAAATAATGATGCATTGTTTTTAAGAACCGCTGAATGCCTAAGAAGCTGTTTTTGTATTACTTTTGTCCCGTTCTGCGTTAGCAAGATGGCAACTCTATTGTAAAATGTGTAAATGCAAATGTTTTGTAATGTGTTTTTATTTATTTCATGTGTGCATATGTCGTTGCCTACGTTATTATATTACTTTTATATTTAATGTGGGATGTAAGAACTAGAAAATTTAGTTTTTCGCATCTTATTAAATAATATAAACGTTGTTAAATCGCTTTTGATTGAGAAAGTTGTCCATTACTCGGCCGAATCATTTTCTCCACAGGTGACGTCCAATCAAATAATAATAATAATAATAATAATAATAATAAACCACTTTTATTTGTAAAATAAAATAAAATAAAATAACACAAAATAGAATTCAGAGTTATAAATATTACATAATGTTACAAATACCTAAGGCGGGATTCAGTTTTGAGTAAAAACTCAACTGCTCTTCCATCCAAACCTTAAAATATTAAATGTATATATGAATATATATGTAAATAAAACTAAAACTAAAAACTAAAACTAATACAAAATAGAACTAAATGATAAGACTGTTTAAAACACGCCAAAGGTATAAAGTAAATACAAATGAAAAATGTAGAGTAAACATAAACAGTTCTTAAAAAAAACAAATAAGTAAACTGAGATTAATTTAAGAGAACGCAATGCAAACTTTTTCTATCCACGCTACTGTGAGAAACGATTTTTCATAACAAGTTTAAATTTGTGTACATCTAAATCTTTAAGATTACTTGGTATTGAGTTATAAACCTTATACACTTGATGATAGCGGTTTCATTGCCCAACAGTTGTTACTATGGTTACGATTCGTTTTTTGTCAGCGAACTGCTTCTATTTCCAAATAGAAAAATTATTCGTTATAATTTAATACAAACAGAAAAATAATAATTATTTAATATGATGCGAAAAAGTATAGTATTAAACTTGTGAACAAGTTGGCCATTGCCACTCGGGTGAATTGCAAATTTCACCCTCGTGGCAATGGCCAAATTTCTTACTCGTTTAATAATATACTATTAAGAAATCGTGTATTCATCATTAATTAAATAAGATTATGAAAACATGCATTTGAATTTCAGAATAATTAAATAAAATAGAAACTACCTTACTTATTGCAGAGAGTATTAAATAAATTAAAAAAAAAACGAAATATAGCCTGAATATATAAATATTCAACCTGTTCGTAACTCTGCAAGCAAAATTAAGTCTTACTAAGACTATAAACAAATAACTTATTGAAACAACTACTTCCCTGGCTAGTGCCACGCCGGATATTGAATGATACAAAAGAAATTTGCATGTTATTACTAGTACTACTAGTGAAATAACATTGGTTTAAGCTCCCTTATTTCTACCCACAGGACTAACTTGATCTCATTTGTTTACGACTCCTTCACGGTCACGGTCACCTTCACGTAAGTGTATTTTATTCTTTAACATTCAATTTAAATGCGAAGCTGCACTGATGAGAGATAAATCTCGAAACGCGTCTGCAGATGGCTATTTACTTAATTTTTACATACTTTTGGGTTCAGTTTTATAATTTAAAGTTTTCAAATTCAATTTAGTTTCATTTTTCAAGTTAGTCCTGTGGGTGGAAATAAGGGAGCTTAAACCAATGTTATTTCACTAGTAGTACTAGTAATAACATGCAAATTTCTTTTGTATCATTCAATATCCGGCGTGGCACTAGCCAGGGAAGTAGTTGTTTCAATAAGTTATTTGTTTATAGTCTTAGTAAGACTTAATTTTGCTTGCAGAGTTACGAACAGGTTGAATATTTATATATTCAGGCTATATTTCGTTTTTTTTTTTTTTTGAATTTATTTAATACTCTCTGCAATAAGTAAGGTAGTTTCTATTTTATTTATTATTTAAATCGAGTATTCGGTTTTCCAACTGAAAACAAGATCATTTATTTCTTCACATCTGTACTTTCACTAATCACCTAAATTCAGGTATAAAATCAGTCCAACCCTTCTATAATCTCCTCATTTGTTTACGACTCCTTCACGGTCACGGTCACCTTCACGTAAGTGTATTTTATTCTTTAACATTCAATTTAAATACGAAGCTGCACTGATGAGAGATAAATCTCGAAACGCGTCTGCAGATGGCTATTTACTTAATTTTTACATACTTTTGGGTTCAGTTTTATAATTTAAAGTTTTCAAATTCAATTTAGTTTCATTTTTCAAGTTAGTCCTGTGGGTAGAAATAAGGGAGCTTAAACCAATGTTATTTCACTAGTAGTACTAGTAATAACATGCAAATTTCTTTTGTATCATTCAATATCCGGCGTGGCACTAGCCAGGGAAGTAGTTGTTTCAATAAGTTATTTGTTTATAGTCTTAGTAAGACTTAATTTTGCTTGCAGAGTTACGAACAGGTTGAATATTTATATATTCAGGCTATATTTCGTTTTTTTTTGAATTCAGAATAATTATTATACATGTATGCAATTTTACGAAAATAATAGATCTATATTTAAAATGCTGGATTAATGAGACTGTTTTATTTGTAATGTTTAAATTACAAAAGTTAAAAAACACTTATTTTCAATACGAATACAGCGCGATTAAACTTGTTTGCATCATGTTAAATAATTACCTAGGTTTTTCTGTTTATATTAAATTATAACGAAGTATTTTTCTATTTGGAAATTGTGGCAGTTCGCTGACAAAAAACAAATCGTAACCATAGTAACAACTGAACTGTTGAGAAAGTAAAATCGTCGTCATGTCATTGGCTGAAACCTGTTGGGCAATGAAACCGGTATCATTTGATTGGACGTCACCTGTGGAGGAAATGATTCTTTTGAATAATGGACAACTTTCTCAATCAAAAAAGATTTATCAATATTTACATTATTTAATAAGATGCGCAAAAAGCTGTTCTTGTACATCTAACTCAAACTTTGTTCCAATAATTAATTTGATTTAATTTGGTTTAATTCAATTCAATTAAATTTAGCATGATTTATTTTAATCTAATTTGAATTTTAATATTTATAATGGATATTAATTTAGTCATTGCTGTTATTAGTATTAGTTTTTAACTATAGCTTAGGTTTTGTTTTCGATTGTGATTTTTTTTTTGTAAATTCCTTTTGTTCCTTAAAATTTTGATTCACTTTAAATATTATGCGATGGAGACATAGTTTTGCAAATCTATTTTGTTTCCTAAATAAAAATAAATAAAAATAAAATAAAATAAATATTCGTAATGTGACGCACCCAGAGAGAATCCCAGCCCAGAATGATTATTCATAATTATTTTTACAATTAAAAAAATATTTGTATGTTGATTGTGTCTTCCATATCTATAGGTATCCTCTTCCATCCTATAGATTTTCTCCTTTAAATAAATTTTTAAATTCATCTAATAAATTTGCACAAATATATTTTGCGGCTTATCGCACCTCCCAAAATTTAATTCATAGCATAGACCAGTGGTGGGGAAACTTTTTTTAAGACGGGCCATTTGTAATAACTAGACAATCGTAGCGGGCCAAAGAATAATGCTTAATCGTTAACTAATTTATGTGTTCTATAAACATATACATATATTATTACATACACTTATTATTTTAATAGTAAAAAAGCAAAAGGTAACAAAATTATAAGCACAGAATATAAAATGAATTTAGTGTAGTTCTTGTTGTGAAGTATTATCACTTTATTTTCTGGTGTCATTACTGGTTGATGGTGCATGAGAAAAATGAAATTGAGACTGTTTCATCAAAATTTCATCATAGTCCGGTTCCATTTGCGAAGCAGAAATTCTTAAAACTGATGAAAGGTGCTCATCTGTAATTCTGTTTCTTAAAGAAGTTTTCCTAGGCTTCATTGTTGAAAAGATTTGTTCGCATATATAAGATGAGCCGAACATTGTCATTATCTTCATTGCATGAGTAATTAGATTTGGGAAATTATCTGGACTTAAATTTTTATAAAATTCTAGTAATGGTACTGTATCAAAAGTTTGTTTCAGGAGAGTATTACAGTTCAGTTCTATTAACTCAAGTTGAAATTTTGCATCAACTTCTTCGTAATTAACATTGAATGGGGTCGCAAAAATACTAAACTCTGGTTAAATTTTTCTAAAGTCCTGAAATCTCCTTTCAAATTATGTAGATAGTTTTCTCAAATTAATTTCGTATTTTTGAATCTTATTGTTTGATATAGTGAATTTTAAAGATTGTATTCTTGGAAAATGAGAAAAATCAGATTTAGAGATCTGATTAGCAAATAATAATAACTGTAATTTGAAACTTTTCAGGTATTGCCAAATATCGTGAAGAAACTGATTTTTTCCTTGCAATTTGAGATTAAGTTTATTCATGTGTACGAGGAGGTCTGTGAAAAAAGCGAAATCAGAAAGCCACGTTTCGTTTTCTAAGACGTCAAATTGATTATAAATGTCTTTATCAAGAAGAAAATTCACAATATCGTCTTTTAAATCCCAAATTCTTTCAAATACTTTTCCAGCACTTAACCAACGAACTTTTGAATAATACAGGATATCGGAATGCTCAGAATGTACGGACTCCAAAAACTGTTGAAACTGGCGATGTAATAATCCTCTGGAACGAATCATATTTACTAGTTTTACAACAATATTAAGTATATGGTCAATATCTAAAGCCGATTTACAGAGAGCATCCTGATGCAAAATGCAAAAAAACAACATAATTTTCCGGATACTTAGAATTAAATTTCCCAACAATTCCTTGATTGATTCCAACGATATTAGGAGCACCATCTGTAGTTACATTACATAGCTTGTCAATAGGCAAACGAAGTTTATGGATGAAATTTTCAAATTCACAAAATATATCGGCACCAGTCGTTGTTCCTTTCATTGACCGCAGCCCTGCAAGTTCTTTTGTCATTTCAAAGTAGGCGTTGATTCCTCTTACAAATATGAGTAACTGCGCAGTATCGCTGATATCTGTACTTTCGTCCATGGTAATTGAATAAAAAATATTTTTTTGAGTTTTTGTAGTCAGTTGTGAAATTAGATTTCTATCAATATTTTCAATTCTCTCGGTGATTGTTCTTCTTGAGAGAGACAGTGACTGAAAATCTTTTTTCTTGTCAGGGCACATAATATCGCACACATCTATCATGCACTGCTTTATAAATTCACCATCTGAAAATGCTTTATTAGATTTAGCAATATTTAGAATTATTAGCTGTCTGAAATAATTGTTGTTGACTTGATAAATTTTTTATTAAATCTTTCGATTTAATTTTTTTCACCTCTTCACTTAACGATGAGTAGGAGTGGTTTTCATGTTTGCTCTTGAAATGGCGTTGAATGTTATATTCTTTTAAAACTGCAACAGTTGTATTGCAAAGAAAGCACATAGGTTTTTCTTTAAATAAAGTAAAGAAATATTTCCACGTCCATTCTTCTTTAAAAACTCGACATTCTGAATCCACTTTTCTTTTTTTAACATCCATTTTAGACGTTACCTACTACGGAGAACAACACACAGAAACGCAATTGACGAAAGCTTACTGCTAACTAATGCTCTTACGCGGGAGTTTGTTGAGGCACTGGGATTACACAAACAATTACTCGAGTCACAGCGGGTCGTTGCAGATGACTGACCAAGTCGCTAACTAACTGATCTTCGGGCGGCCTCGCTTGTATTTATACCTACCTGCGAGAGTGTCTGGAAGTTTCGAGCGAAGATGAGTCATCTGTTTAGGTCGGATGGATTTGTCCAGAATACTATTGCGTTTTGAATATCGCCGCAGGTAGTTTTTATGCGGGTCGTCACATTACGAAGTAAGAACGCATTCAAACATTCTCACGACGGCACTCTTAAACGGGCCGGATTAAACCTTTCCGCGGGCCGGACTTGGCCCGCAGGCCGTAGTTTCCCCATCACTGGCATAGACTAATGTCTAGGGCCCGGTCAAACCGTCCACTTTAAAATAAAAAAAATGAAAAACAATTGTTTTTATTTAATATTGCATATTGTATCATTTTTTTAGAAAACTCTTAATAATATTACAAGCTATTGTCGCTTTTCCCTATTGATTCTATTGAAAAAAAACTATTTTTTTTTGTTTGTTTTGTTTTGTTTTGTATTGGATATTATATCATTAGTAGTAAATTAAAATATTCATTCGTTTTTTAATTAAATTTATTGTTTTCTATTTTTTGCTGCTCGAACATCAAGCGTGCTCCAGCCATTTTGTTTTCTCTCTCGTGATTATGAAAGTACCAGCATCTGTTGAGCGAAAGATCATACTACAACATGATCGTAAGTCAAATCAATTGACAATATCAATATCCCGATACAATCTGACGAAGATTATATACAGTTTTCTGCGGACTCTGCATTTAATCATGTAGTGTTCAAATATCCTGACAACTAAATGTCGGGTCAAGTATTCCTATTTTTAATATAATTATCAATGAAGCACGAGTTTGACTACTTAGACATGGGTCAAGTCAATTATTATTAGTTTGAATCAGTACTTCGTGAATATAATTGTTAGAAGGGGATGGTGAGTTTCTCTAAACATTTTTTGCGAATTAAAAACATTTTAATAAGATGTAATGTTGCTTCTAGTATTAACAATGGCTCGAACTCTAGCAGACACTGTATTGACAAGATTCACAAATATTTGATGTAAAATTATCCAAAATTACTTGAAATTTGGTACGCAATTGGAGAATTGTTCACCGAGAATGACTTCATGAGTGTTGCTTCATTTTGTGCGACAGTGTTTCTATTGGGCTGCTGGATGGATGTGACAGTACTTTGACATTATTATCTCCAAACCATTTATTTGTGGATTTTGCTGTATGGCATGATTGACCGTCCTGCTGAAATAAACAGTGTCCATTTGGATGTAATTTTGCCATAATTTGTAATAGCGAGCTTTATAAAACTGATTGGTATTTCTCCGCATTCTATCATATAAATTGTAAAGTTCCCAATTCGTTAGCAGATCATAAAGCATTTGGAAATTTAATTGCCCATTTAAGTCAACCCCTACGAAAAGTTTCTGTTTTTTTGGATCACACGTTTATGATAGGCTCCCAAATAGACATTAAATTTTGATTCGTCACTATATATGACTTTATTCAAGTTATTGTATTCCAAGTGAGTTTTGACTTTCCCCAAATGTAACGACTTTTTTTTTGTTTCAGATAATAACGGTTTCCTTTGACCCATAAGTCGCAACACAGAGATAAAAATGATGCAATATCAATCTTACCTTATAAAAACTCAGACCATATTTGTGGATATATTTTTGACAACATTCTCGGGAAACCCAGTTCAGCCCAGTTTCTTTATTTCACCATCCAGGAATCTCTCGTATTTCTTCTTCCCAACTTGCATATTTCAACCAAATGTCTTACATTTCTTTCAAGCATTATTTTGAGTCTAAACTTTGATCACGTACGTCGAAATTTCAAATTTTACCAGATTTTTTAATTATTTTATGAGTCGCCTTTGCTATAGTAAATTCACTTGCAATAATTCGCATTTTTTTACCTTTATGGTATTAAAAAAATTAGAAACAACCTTACTTGTTGCAGAAAGCATTAGAGCATTAAATAAATTCAATAAAACAAAATATAGCCTAAATATATTAATATTCAACCTGTTCGTAACTCTGCAAGCAAAATTAAGTCTTACTAAGACTACAAACAAATAACTTATTGAAACAACTACTTCCCTGGCCAGTGCCACGCCGGCTATTGAATGATGTAAAAGAAATTATTACCAGTACTACTAGCGAAATAACATTGGTTTAAGATCGTTTCTTTCTACCCACAGGACTAACTTGAAAATTAAACTAAATTGAATTTGAAAACTTTAAACTACAAAACTGAACCATAAAAATATGTAAAAATTAAGTAAAAAGCCATCTGCAGGCGCGTTTCGAGATTTATCTCTCATATCTAAATGCGATCTGCTGCTCCTTTTGTTTGGACTTTGGAAATAACTCCGGCGTTGGCGCTGTTTTGAAGTGTTGCAGGCAACTCAGTTACCGATACTCTCAACTTGATTGTTGTTATTATTTGCGTTTCCTGGTAATGGCGAGAGAAGAAATATTTTTGTTTTCTAAGTATTGTACTTTTTCTTGCAAAAGTGAATTGGATAATTTAAATTCAATAGCATTTTTATGATTATTGATGGCATTAATGATGAAGCCAAGGATGAGTCTGATTTTAATAGGCTCATTACACCATTTGGTCATTTTATACCCTTTACATAATGTTATTCTTTATTTTTTTCACATTGATAAATTTATACAGGGTGGCAAATAAGTTCGGTCGGCAATTTTTAAAACCACTCTGAACACACTGTACTGGAACCTTTGCTTTTGAATTCTAATATTTTGTTACCTTAAATGTATTTAACAAGTAGGCATGATTTGTTGACATTTCGTAATAGTTATTTATTATACGAATGTGGAATGTACGTAATTAGTCCCGTAAGAAAAAGGTAATTTTCTTAAGGGACTAATGAGGAATTCCACATGAGTATAATATACATTTTATCCAAAATCTTCTGTAATTGCATTAAATATTGAAATAATGTTTATAAAATTTTGACAAGAAATTTTGACGTACGTGGTGTCAATTTGAAATATTTCAAAAATCCTATGAAGGATCTATGCATTCCGTGAGAGAAACTTATTCTCTCACTAGGGGGTAATGAGCAACATTACATAGCTCAAATGACCACTGTAATTCGATTATTACACCCGATTTTGGATCAAATGTTTGGTTTTTTTTATTTTTTTAAATTTATTTAGAAACGGGAAACCCCTATTACAATAAATATTTATACAATTTATACAACAACTTAAGTACTAAAAATATATGTAAAACAAATAATGATTATATTTAACAAACATTAAAAATATATATACACACAGTCGCAGATACCCCAGCAAAACAAAGCAAGGCAAGCACAGAGACCAAAAATGTATATGTAAGTGTCTCTTAAAAGTAAACTTAAATGAGGCGTATGAGGAGTTAAAAATGTCGAACCAGTCATGTAAATATGCGTAACGTATAATTCGACTAATAGAATTATTGCCGCTGTAATTAGTCGAGAAAGTTTTCTCCCAGAATAATGGTTTGCATCTCAGCAGGCGGTTGTTGTCAGAGAAATGAAAATCCAGTTGCTCTACAAGATAAGTGCAATCAATCATACCGTTCACTAATTTATGCAATACACACAAATCTGACAGACATCTACGGTCTTCCAAATCATGTATCCGTAACCGACTCATAATATTTGAGTAAGCTCCCTGAATATGGACGGAGCCAGTTTTATATTCTATCGACCTAAGAAATTTTTTTTTGTACAGTTTCCAAATGACAGAAGCATATTCTAGGTGACAGCGAACCAAGGCGCAATATAAAGTTTTTATACAATTTACGTTAAGATGTTTACTAATATGCCATACAAATCCCCACATTCTTACTGCCTTACCACAAAGTTTGAAATATGTGAATTAAAGGTCAGTTTATGATCGAACAGTACCCCTAAGTCGTTTACCTCATTTTTTTTTGCTGGAGGCATCGAATCGATTGAGTAAGTAAAGTCGATGCAACTAGCACGTCAACAGAATGAAATGGAGTTACACTTTTTCTTATTTAAAAATAATCTATTTAGAATACACCATTGATTAATACTATTAATGTCTTCTTGGATTAATTTTCAGTCATTAATGGAGTTAATACATTTAAATATTTTGACGTCATCCGCATACATCAAGAAATTACAGTGTTTTATTTCATGCTGTATATCATTAATGAATAATAAAAATAAAATAGTGCCACAGTGAGAACCCTGAGTCACTTTAGAAGTTATATGAATGCTTTTAGATGTAAAATTGTTAAGGCGTACCTTTTGTATACGATTTTCTAAAAAGGATTTAATCCAAGATAGTGTTGTATTATTAAAACCCAAGGCTTTGAGTTTGTTTAATAGAATAGAGTGATCCACTCTATCAAACGCCTTGGAAAAAACAGTATATATTGAATCAATTTGGTAGCCCTTATCCAATGCGTTAGACAGGTATTGTTTGTAGCATAGCAGATTCGAGACTGTTGATCTTTTAGGAACAAATCCGTGCTGTTGTGGTACAATAATTTGACGTGACATCCATGCTATCTGATCCGCGACTAATTTGTCTAGCATTTTAGGAATAATGCAGGCAAACGCCTCGATAATTATCTACTAAACTGCGTTGGCCAGATTTATAAATTGGTACGACATAACTAGTTTTCCATCTGCATGGAAATATACCAGTTGCAACGATTTTGACATTAGGTCATAAATAGGTCCATACAGCGAATAAATGCAGTTTAGCAAAAGAAAACTCGATATACCATCAGGGCCCGGACATTTACTAATCTTCTGATTTAAAATTAAGTTAAAAACATCTTGTTTAGAAATAGTGAGTTTGGGGTCATTAATGGTATCACCGATGTATGCTAAACTAGAGGTGTATTGATTATTGTCTGCAGAATACACAGACGAAAAAAACTTGGCGAAAAGATTAACTATATCTTCTTAACTATATCTAACCCTGCATTGTTCATATTCCATTACCATTGGGATGCCATTTTCATTCCTTTGCTCCGTGGCATATCTCCAAAAACCACCTGGATCTATGATAAGTTTTGCTTCGATCATGTTTAAATAATTTTGGTAAAGCGATTTAGAGATTGACTTGCACTGTCGCCGAAGGTTAGAAAAAAAAACTCATAATCATCCTGCGAACCGCTTACTTTAAAACGTTTGTGAGCTATTTTTTTATCGACCAATAAGTTTTTTAGCTCGTCAGACATCCATTTAGGGTGAGTTTTACCAGTTAGACTAATTAGTTTTGAAGGGATGTACGTATCGATACCAGATTGAACGAAATCTTAAAAATTGTCTGTTATTTTGTTTATATTTGAATCATTCATTAAGTTGGACCAATTTATGGAATGGAAATATGTGTTGAGTGCGGCAAAGTCTGCAAGGTGGTACATGTGAATCTTTTTCATTGTGTGAAGCTGCTTACAATGTGAAAAGGGTAGCAAAATGTCGTAGGCCGAATGATGTACACTTGAGTTTAATAAAGTATTGTCTGAAAGAGTAACTCCGATACCTTGAAAGTTTGAAAAAATAAATCCAAAAATACCCCTCTCGAGTTAGGAATAGTATTTATTTGAGTTGTATTCAAGTAATTGTAACAGTTAATAATACAATTAGCTTTTGCATCTGAATGATTCAGTGTGTGAATGACAAGACCATTGTGGTTCCAAACAAGAGATGGTAAATTATAGTCGCCGCATATTAATGTTTTATCGGGGGTAATACCACAAGAGGTTTAATTTGGCCGGATAAATTTTATTTCTTTGCACGAGCCATTGAATCGACACAAATTTCGAGAATGAATTGAGATAGAAATTGCATGAGTGGATTTTGCCTAATCTCAATTCATTCAAGAAATTTGCGATGAAATGACGAGTGCTTAAAATAAAATTTATCCTGTCGAAATTATAACCGCGAGTGGTATTTGTTAAGATAATTTAACGACTAAGAACTATATATATATTAGCAATTTATGTTAATTAAGAGTACAATGGGTGAAAGAGCATTGTTTATTTGTAATGGAATTGGATGAAGCACCAATCGTCAAAATCGTGAGTGGGTAAAATGAAAATGGTTGAGTACCACAGGAATAACGAAATTCGCACCTGTGCGTTTGCGAGTGGTACAAACACTGACATCTATCCGTTAAAATGATATTTATAATTATTGCTTTGTATAAGTAAATATTATTACTTACATTTAGTATACATTCCATACATTTCTGGCGTTTCTTATATTATATTATAGGTTATAATTTTCTCACACACACACGCACACACACACACACACTACAAGCGACACAAGTTAGGAGACCAATAACGGCTGATCGTTTAATCGCCGTTGCACTTATTTCCGACACACATAAGTGCACAAATATAAAAATGTTTATTTTATACTATTAGAACATGATAGAACAAGATGGATATTAAATGCAATCCAATTCTATAATGTACAAATCGGTGGCAGCGCTACCGTACACTTGCGACATCTCACGACACTAGGCCGAAGTACGAAATACTATGTCGGGCTTTAATTGCAAATGTACGTAACTAAATGTGTATTATTGGTGAATGGACAATACTTACTCAACTTATACATCGATCGGAATGAAAATCCTGAAATAATTTTCACGTGGAAGCGTGTCCGAAACGGATTGCAATTATATTTAACCGCAGAGGTATTCAGAACTGACACGAACTGTCAGAGTACAACTAAAGTCAGCTGTTTACTAAAATTGTTAATATAGAGATCGTTGTCATGGTGAAGGTAACTAAATTTTTAACCATTTGCAATTTTTTTTGTCCGCCGTTTTAAATGCATCTTTTTATACACGAGTTGAATGATCGATATTATAATTTTCATAAACTTGCTCCAGTGCCGTGCAGTGGTCTAAATAGTTGTTGGCAGATAAATTTGGAGCAATATAAACTCCTCCGATAAGGATATTAGCATTATTTATTGTCAATAAAACAAATATGTGCTCAATGTCAGAGTGCGTCAAAATGTTTGATGATAGGAAACGTTTTTTAATAGCAATCAATATACCGCCACCTCTAATATTGCCAGACGCTGTGCGATTTGTTCTGAATATATTATAGTTATGTAACTGTAGCTGAGCGTTTGAAATGTCGTCATACAATCAAGTTTCTGTCAATATAATTACGTCAAAGCCATAACAATTAACCGAGATCATAAGTTCATTAAGTTTGGTTCTAATACCACCACAATTTTGGTAATACATATTTAGTTTTTTGAAATATCACCTGTAAGCGTGCGTGGCTTCACTGATGTTATAAAAGGAACGTCGTTATTGAATTTGATAGCCAGGTTTGTTTCACCATTTGAAGTTCTTGTGACAAGTTCGCCTTTGACTTTCTTGAAATAATCCATTTGTTTTTTGGTGCGATCCGCTCGGAATTGGTGAATCGAGGTGGGGTCTTTGGAATTGCTCCTTAAAACTTCTCTAGCTACTGCTTCATTGTTGAAAATAATAAGGTTCTAAGATCTTTTGGAAACCAACGAAGTCCTCTTTGGTTTTTGTTTCGATATCAGTGGCTGTTGATTCGGGCAGATTAAAAAGTAGAACATTGCATAGTCTTTTACGTCTCTCATCCATCTCTGTAACAATATTTTCAAAGTATTCGTCCTTCTTAGATGTGTCATGGAACTGTTCTCCTCCGGGCTGGTTACGGAGATCTTCCAATTTTTCAATACGGGACTCCGGTTTATCCAAGCGTTGGGAAATCATGTTCCTTATTTCTGTTTTAAATTCTTCAAATTTCTCAGTGAGAATTTTACTAAGACTCTCCAGCGTAATCTCCTCTTGACTCTCCAGCGTAATCTCCTCTTTCAAAGAGCTGGAGTTGGAATTGATACATTTTTGGCAGACCCAATTGTGTTTTGAATTATGAATAAACGTAATCTCAACTTCTTTAAGGCCTGTGCAACGAATGTGGATTGATTTATTGCACTTCCCATTGCATTTAATAAATGGTGTGTTTGGGGTAACCCCCTGGTTGCATATTCCACATTTATTTACCATTGTAATTATAATAACTGGTTACAATCAATAATAATCAATATACTAACTGACAAACAGATACAAAAAAGACAGGGATACACGCTTCATACCAACGGGGCCTATCGTGGTGACTAACTCAGACGAACAAGAGGGCCATGAGGGGTTAACATAGAAGTGTAAACAAAAGATTAAATTTGGAAAGTATGAGTGCGGTCCTGTCGATTTTAATTTTATATATCGATTATCGAAAGAAACTATCGAGTTTTTGCGCGGCAATGATAACGTGGCCACATTGATTGATTGATACGTGTATAAAAATTCCAATATATTGTAGGTTAATGGGAGATTTAGTTAAAATCACCAAATTATATGTGATACAATCAGCATATAGATATTGTGTTTCTACAATTATAACAGCCTTATCTTAAATAATATAGTCTCCAATTTTCATCAATGTTCACACCAAGTATTTCCAAGGAAAAAACAGTAATATCAAGGAGGTCGATGTCGCACACTCGTTCACAATTCAATATATTTATAAAGATATGAATCACCAAATGCAACGTGCCTCTATTATTATAAACTCTTATGAGCGCAGATTACGAATTGTTCGCGAATTCGCTATCAAAAAAAAACAGTCCAAACAGTAATTTCTTGTTACAAGGAGTTGAAAAACTTAAGTGACCATGCAAGAAAGGGAATTCGATGAAATCCAAGATGATCGATGCGAAAGATTGCTATATACAGCCCCAGGGGTTACTTAGTGAAGGTCATTTTTGTGGTCATACTGATTCCCTCCACATACTCTAGAAACGGTTTTGAGAATTTTTTATATCTTTTTTAGGTCCATACTTAAAGAGCATTGCTCGTTTTTAAATAGACACCCTGTATTAATTTGATTCATATCTATTTAATTTATTTAATACTTTTGCAACAAGTAGGGGATTTTAATTTAGTTTATAATTCTGAAATTATTCAGAATACGTTTTCTCAGAATCCCATTAGTTTCGAAAAAATTAAGAATTTATTTTTGTTTTGTTATTGTTTCTTATTGATATTTAATAGTTTTAAATATGAATTTAATAAGGTTAATTAAAGTTAACGTTAATTAATTAATTTTGTTTTGTTCACATACTTATATGAATTTTAAACTTATAAATTATGAATATTTACATATTAAGCGCATAACTCAATTATATCTTTAATTTTTGCTAATAGATGTTCTTCCCAATAATAATAGTTTTCATGCGAAATACAAGCCACTTACAATGGGAACGTTCTCGGAACCATGTGAAATAAGTTTCAGATATTATGTTAAAAGTTATAAACGGCATTGACCTATTGCAGTTTTATTCAATGGCAAAACACCGCTTAATTCGAGGGTGGGATAATTTGCCAGTATATAAATACATTTGACACAGTGTGAAAATCATCACCATCCTGTTGATCAATCAAGCCACATATACAATGGATCATGTAAGTTTGTAATTAAATGTACAGTCTTTTCAATAAAAATAGGATGTACGCAAATAATTGCCTAATTACTCATAGCCGCGAAAGCAAATAATAAAGATGATGGCAGAAAAAAATATAAATACATATATAGGAAGGTACCGACTATCGGTTATTTAGGCGGTCTACAGTTTTCCCAACTGTTTGCCCGCCTGTGTATTCCATAAAACACCACAGAATAACGTGCAACGGCCCTTATGAGGCATATAGTTTAATATGAGTACCTACTAAATCTTTTTAGAAGTATCTGGTTCTAAATCTATGTAGTAGGTGGTTACTATAAACCATTTTAATGCAATTAAACATTATATTTTGGTCGATAAAATCAATCAATTATTAATTAATCAATTATTTTTCAGTTTATAGCTTTGTATGTGTTGATCGGTGTGTTGGTGATCACGCAATGCAATCCTTTAAATGACGTTGGAATAGTTCGTTTTGAAAACTACAATAATGGTGACGACGGGTACAACTTTGTGTATGAAAGTGAAGATGGAACCACCGCTCAAGAGCAAGGCTACTTCAAAACTAAGGATAGTTTAGCTGCAGAAGGATCGTATTCGTTTACATCGCCCGATGGTCAGCTGTTTGTTGTCAGGTATACGGCCGATGAGAATGGGTTTGTTCCTCAAGGATCGCACATACCGACACCGCCACCCATCCCGGTGGAAATTCTGAAGGCACTGGAGCAGAATAGGATCGACGAGGAGAATGGCATATTCGATGATGGTCAATATCATCCAGATAAATATAACTAATATGAAAAATTGAGATAATATTTATTACTAATAAAATCCGCATTGCAATTTGTATTTGAGTTTTCATTCATTATAGATGCCAAATACAGTTGAAGCAGTTATCTTAAATATTATACTCTGGTCGTCGTAGTGCGCTCCTTTTCCTACATGTTGAATTGCTCATGACCTTCATGAAAATGAATTATTTAAATAAAATAAAATTAATCGCAAGACCGTTTTTACTACAGGACTCCATGAAACGTCATTACTGATCTGGTGCAGCAAGGCGTAAGAAACAACGAACAAGAGAAGAAATACAAGTTCAACATAGAAGATATTTAGAAGCATTTTTTGCCAAAGAAAATTTAACCTCAAAAAATGAAGTTCATGTCCCTTCCACGTTGTCATCAGAGTCAAATATAGGTGCAGTAGATGAAGATCAGACAAATACTGCATCTACTTCAGGTATGAAGTATTACAAATATTAAAAATGTAGCTGACGAGGCAGAACGATCTCTTACAGAGGATTCAACCCCAAAGAATGTAGTTCATGTTCCTTCCACCACGTCGTCATCAGAGTCCAATATAATTGCAGTAGATGAAGATCAGACAAATACTGCATCTACTTCATGTATAAAGGAATATATTACGAATATTAAAAATGTAGCTGACGAGGCGGAACGATCTCTTCAAGTGCATAATTTATTAGACATAGCTTTATGGCCAGAAATCCTAACAGAAACAATGCAGAGCCAAATTATAAACGAAAAACCAAAAAATATTGGCAATCCTGTAAAAACAGGAATTTTAGTTAAGGATCGCGATAGAACGTATATTCGTCACTTGACAGAAAATAACTAGCATGAAAATTCAAGGGATCATAGGTATTCCATGTGGATTTTCTCCAAACGTTCACAAATTGAAGGCCGGATTGATACCGAAATGGTTAAACAAATTGAAAATGAAAAACAGTATTGGAGAAATGTTCTCAAAAGAGTGGGCACAACCGTTAAATTTCTTTCTACTCACGGATTGGCATTTCGTGGACATCTTGAAAGCAAAGAAAATTATTTTGGTTGTTTAGAGTATCTTGCAGAATTTGACCCTTTTTTAGCTAATCATCTAGATAAATATGGAAATCAAGGACAAGGACAGATCCTTGTCCTTGATCTCCATGAGTTATTTGTCAAACACAATATGTGATGAATTTATTAATACAATGGGTGACATCGAGGATGTAAAAAGTGCGACATATTTTTCTTTGATTGTTGATTCCACACCTGATATTAGTCACGTCGATCAACTTTCTTTAGTTTTGAGAAACTTTCTTCCCGATGGTCAAATCAAGGAGAGATTTTCCCTTTATTGGCATTTATTCTCATACTTCCGAGAATTTGGAAGAAGTCATTGATGTAAATCTCAATAGGTGGGAAATGGACCTTAAAAAATGTTGTGGACTAAGTCAGGGGCGGCTCGTTATATAGAGCCAAGGAGCCATGGCACTACCTGTAGTTACAAGTTCAGCAAAAAAATTTAATTAACTCTTAAAACATTTGTTCGCCAGTTTAAATGTTAAACAACGCCTGCATATCTTTAAAAAAAAAATCCCAACGCAACGCCGCGGCGCTACTATAGGTGCCAGCTTCCATCTGGCACGGCATTAAGTCCGGATATTGGCTACCGTGGTGAGACGCGCGGTTGGAGGGGTGCAGGAGAGGTCGCTCTCTGTACGTGCAGTTGGTGCCAAATAAATTCTGGATCATCTCGTGCGCGCGACGACGACGTGCACTTGTTAGTCATATTTAGCGCATTAGCGAATTAAATTGGATCATTACGGTCTTTTTGCTCATATACTATTGAGAAAATAGTGCAAATTAAACAGCTTCTGGACTACTGCCTAATTTGATTATCGAAATAAAGACCGTGGTGTCATCTTCCAACTCGAGTGCGTCGATTTCGAAACTAGTAAAGAGCTAACGAGAAAATTTAATCGGGAAGTATACTTAAAAAAACAACGGACTGTGCGGATAAAAAAACGCATTTTTTTTGTTTTCCGTGTGTATTGTTTGACGAAGTTTGTATGGACGAAGAATGGTGTTACAGATTTAGTGCATGTCTGGGGCAAAATGTAAATGCACGATAATTCCAAAGTACACATAAATCATATTTTCAGCTTATTTGAATTCGGCTGTTCGAAATTATGAACCTTTACTTTACAACTCAAAATAACCTTGGACTATAAAGATATATTGTTCTTTCTTTCTTCAAAAAAGGAGGCGGGGGCGGGGAGTATATTGTATTCTATACCATCAACATGTTACACGAGCCGCTACTGAGAGTGATACTAACCAAGTGAATTGTTTTATTTGAATTCTCTTTAAAATTAGTTTCACTTTATTGATCGATTAAGAAAAAAACAATAATGTGTTGCTATTAAAAAAAATGAGCAATAGAATGACTTTGAGACTAATTTAAACAATTTTCTTACTAGAATATTCTTCATTTTTAAATTAAACCTATATTTTTACTTTCTCCGTTACGAAGTACGAGAAAGTATTGTGATCGTGATTTTTTTTCAAAAATTTTTTTTACGGAAATATCCGTTTTGGCGTCCCTAGATGCCATTTCAACAATTTCTGGAAAAAAATTTTTTGTGTCTGTGTGTGTGTGTGTGTGTGTGTGTGTGTGTATGTCTGTGTGTGTGTGTGTGTGTGTGTCTGTCTGTGCGCGCTGTATCTCAAAAACTAATAGAGCAATTGAAATGAAACTTTGAACATACTTCTTATTTGATAATCCGAAGAACTGAAAAGCTTTTGGTAAAATTTCGTACACCGTAAGTGGGTGTTTACCTTAACTGTTTTTTGTTTTTTGCCAATATTTTCTTAAATATGAAAAATATCACAAAAATATTTAAACAAATATTGAAGACAATAAATAAATGAAATTATTTTGTTTGAACACATTTTTCATAAAATTATTGTTATTCGAGAAAAAAATTTATTATTATTTTTTTAATTTTTGGTTTATAATTATGAAACGATAATAGTTACAGCAAATTTATGTAAATAATAATTGTAGAGAATACCAAAATGAACAACTTATAAAGAATAAGTTTTTTTCGAAATCTCTTTGGTTTTTGAGTAAACTGAGTTTTTAAATTTGCAGTATAATGTTTCCATGTTTTATAATTTTGACGTTTTAAACGTCAGTTTCATGCGAGTCTACAAAACGCTCGATGTACATTTAAAATATGATTTAAATAGAAAATAAACCATAAGAGTGTAAATATAAATGATGATACCATCGGAGAAAGTACCATGATGGCCACATCACCATTTTTTTTTTTTAATGTAAATATTCTATATTTTGATCTGAATTTTTGATTTCATCGTTAAAATTTTCTTTTTGGTCCGCTTTTTTAATTTTTCGGGCCGAATTATTAATTTTTAGATTTTTTACATGTTTCTCCGATTTTTTAGTCTAAATGTTTTATTTTTTCGAATAAATATGCTTTATTTTGACTTACATTTTTGATTTAATTGTATAATTTCTCGATTTTTTGTCCGCATTTCTTATTTCTCGGGCCGAATTTTTAATTTTTAGATGTTTTGTCTGCATTTTCGTTTTTATTTGGTCTAAATTTTGTCTAAATCATTTGAAAACATTCTTTATTTTGACCTAAACTTTCGATTCAACTGTTAAAATTTTCGACTTTTTAGTCCGCATTTTTGATTTTTCCGACCGAATTTTTAATTTTACTTTTCTTAAATATTTTAACCTGAATTATTGATGCGAGATTTTTTTCGAAATTTGTTTGCTGAAATTTGAATAAATATGCTTTATTTTGACTAACATTTTTGATTTAATTGTATAATTTCTCGATTTTTTGTCCGCATTTCTTATTTCTCGGGCCGAATTTTTAATTTTTAGATGTTTTGTCTGCATGTTCGTTTTTATTTGGTCTAAATTTTGTCTAAATCATTTGAAAACATTCTTTATTTTGACCTAAACTTTCGATTCAACTGTTAAAATTTTCGACTTTTTAGTCCGCATTTTTGATTTTTCCGACCGAATTTTTAATTTTACTTTTCTTAAATATTTTAACCTGAATTATTGATGCGAGATTTTTTTCGAAATTTGTTTGCTGAAATTTGAATAAATATGCTTTATTTTGACTAACATTTTTGATTTAATTGTATAATTTCTCGATTTTTTGTCCGCATTTCTTATTTCTTGGGCCGAATTTTTAATTTTTAGATGTTTTGTCTGCATGTTCGTTTTTATTTGGTCTAAATTTTGTCTAAATCATTTGAAAACATTCTTTATTTTGACCTAAACTTTCGATTCAACTGTTAAAATTTTCGACTTTTTAGTCCGCATTTTTGATTTTTCCGACCGAATTTTTAATTTTACTTTTCTTAAATATTTTAACCTGAATTATTGATGCGAGATTTTTTTCGAAATTTGTTTGCTGAAATTTTCGATTTTTTAGTCCGCATTTATTATTATTATTATTGTTTATTATCATTTTGTTTTGTTTGTTTCTTAAAATTTTTGTCCTCTTGGACCACCATTTTTATTTTAGGCCCGAATTTTAGATTTTTGGTCTAAATTTTGTATTTTTACTTTCTCCGTTACGAAGTACGAGAAAGTATTGTGATCGTGATTTTTTTTTCAAATTTTTTTTTTACGGAAATATCCGTTTTGGGGTCCCTAAATGCCATTTCAACAATTTCTGGAATTTTTTTTTTGTGTCTGTGTGTGTGTGGGTGTGTGTGTGTGTGTCTCTGTGTACGCTGTATCTCAAAAACTAATAAAGCAACTGATATGAAACTTTGAACATACGTCTTATTTGATAATCCGAAGAACTGAAAATCTTTTGGTAGAATTTCGTATACCGGAAGTGGGTGTTTACCTTAACTGTTTTTTTGTTTTTTGCCAATATTTTGTTAAATATGAAAAATATCACAAAAACATTTAAACAGACTTTGAGGACAACAAAGAAATGAACATCTTTTGCTTGAAAATATTTTTCATAAAATCATTGGTATTCGAGAAAAAAAATTATTAATTTTTATTTTATTTTTGGTTTATAATTATGAAACGATAATGGTTACAGCAAATTTATGTGAATGTAAATTGTAGAGAACACCAAAATGAACAACTTTTAAAGAATACGTTTTTTTCTAAATCTTGTTAGTTTTTGAGTAAACCGGGGTTTTCAATTTGAAGTATAATTTTTCCATGTTTAATAATTTTGACGTTTTAAATGTCAGTTTCATCCGGGTTTACGCAACGCTTGATGTACATGATTTCAATTACCCATGAAAACGTAAATATAAATGGCTATGATAGCATCAAGTCGGAGAAAGTAACATGATGGCCACATCACCATTTTTTGTCACTTGAATGATTGATTTTATTTTGCGATTTTTTGTATTTTTTGACTATTACTTTCAAATTTCTGGTCAGAAATTTATTTTTAGTAAATTATTTTGCTTCTTCCTAAATTTTCGATTATTTTGTTTGCGATTTTTAATCTTAGATCAGGATTCTTGATTCTTAGGTCCATATTTTAGATTTCTGTATTTTTTTTATTTTTGGCCTAAATATTCTTTACTTTGACCAAAATTTTCGATTTTTGTTGTCTGCATTTTTATCTTTGCGCCCGAGTTTTCGATATTTTGTCTAAATTTTTTACCTGTTTAGGCCATATCGTAGATTTTTACTTAATTGGCTTATATTTTGTATTTTCGATTTTTTCGATTTAATTTTTTTGTCTTTGTGCCGAGATTCGATTTGTTTGTTAAAAGTTTTAATTTTTAGGTACGGATTTTAGATTTTCGGTCTTAATTTTTTTTGCCCCTTATTTTAGATTTTTTAACATGAATTGTGCGGTTTTTTAAATTCTTTTTGCTATTATTTTCGAATTTCTCGTCGGAACTTATTTTAAGCTCAAAAGAGTTATTTTTAGACCAGGTTTTTTTATTTATTTTTGGCCGATATTTTAGATCTTCGGCTGTTTTGTTCTTAATTTTTCATTTTTTTGGCCAAAACATTCGATTCGTTTGTTGAAATTTTTTATTCCTTTTTTGCAGTTTTCGACCTTTTGGCCTAAATTTAGACAAAACATCGAAAACTCGGGCCTGAAGATGAAAAATGCAGTCTACAAAATCCAAAATTTCAACAAACAAATCGAATATTTTGACCAAAAAAAAACAAAAATTTGGAACAAAATAGCCGAAGATCTAAAATAAAAATGCAGACCAAAAAACTTGAATACAGGCAAAAGAAAAATAATTAGCAATATTTTCAACAAACGAAACTCGAAAATTCTCGCATATAAATCAATAATTTTTTATTGTTGGCCTAAATTTACAATTTTAAATATTTACACATTTTCAGGCCAGATGTTTTTGGTTAATTTTTTTGTTTTTTTGACCTACATTTTAGATTTTTCGACCTGAATTATTGATTTTTTTCGCGGTTTTTTTTTTGATCCAAGTTTTTGATTTTTATCCTTTGTTTTAGATGTTGCAACCGAAATTTTTGAATTTTTGGACCTGTATTTTCAAGGATTTTTGTTTTAATTTCAGGTTATTTATTTAATTTTGTATTGTTTGGTTTCGTGGGTTTTAATTTAAATATGGGGTTTATTTTTAAATAAAATTAATTTACTTTGATATTTATCTGGAAATATAGTCTGCGGGACGTTTAAGGAATTATTTAATATTCATATATTTGTAGGAATTTAGGATTTTTTGCATCAAACAATTAAATGTCCAATTTAGGTTTTTCGTCTGATCTAAACTTATTTGCAATAAGTACAATACTAGACTTCATTTATCATTCGTTTAAGGTAGCGGCAGCTCGCGGTTGTTTGTACAGGAGGCTACGACAGATGCCTTTCGTGCTGTACCACTTTCTCTTATAGAGGAAGAAAATATTTCGCTGCTATTTTGGTCAAATTTTCTTCTGCAGCCTCCTCATTGAACATCCACGAGCCGCCGCTGGTTCAAGGGTTATCCGAGGAAAACAAACAATTGAAAAACAACTGAAGGGCGAATTTAATTTTTTTCATATTATTAACAACAAACTTGAAAATTTCTCGAAACTAATCATCCATTCAAGAATTATCCTATAAAAACAAAAAACAAAAAATAATTGAAGTATGGAAACGATAAGACTCAATTGTAAGCAATGCAGGAGCTTTATTATTGATTGGTTTATACAATGTGTTTCAAATAGAAAGTAATCACAGTCAGGAGCGGCTCGTCATATAGAGCCAAGGAGCCATGGCACTACTACCTGTAGTTTCAAGCTCAGCAAGAATTTTTAATTAGTTCTTAAAATACTTACTTGAGCTACGAAGACAAATCGTCCGTTGTTTTTTCAAGAAAGGAGGAGGGGAGGGGGGATATATTGTTTAAGTGGCTCTACCATCAACATGTTCCACGAGCCGCCACTGGACAAAGTTACGACAATGCATCTAATGTACCGGGAAAATATTCCGGTTTACAATATCCAATCAAGCAACACAGCCCTTATGCAGAATACATTCCTTGTGCCAGTCACAGTCTAAATTCGGTTGCTAATACTGCAGCAGAATCATCACTTACTGCGACTTTATATTTCGATTTTATTCATAAGTAAAACCACAAGCGGTTTATTTTTTCCGGAAAAACTTCGAAATTTTTCACGATAACTTTGTTGTTTATTAATTTCACGAGAGCAAAATCACGTCTTAAATCGCGAGACCGCAGGTCGAGCGATTTGGTGATTTTGCTCGAGTTAAATTTTAGAAAACAACAAAGTTTGAGTGGAAAATTTTGAAGTTTTTCCTGGATAAAAATAAAACTTGAGTGGTTTTTGGCATGATTATTTCATGAAAAGCAATTTAATTACACATTTCTTCCAAATAAATAAGACATATTTCTTAAATGGTTTTATTAATAGGTTTTATTAGTATTTGAAAAATTTGATAGATGGAACAGTTTCCAATGTTAAACACTATTTGTTCATCAATCATTTTTGAAGATAATGTGTTTTTAAAGTTTTTTTAGGTACGGTACCTGCTATTATATCGTCGATTTCACTATTCCTTTTGTATCGAAACCCGAAATCTTGAATTAGCTTAATTAATTTCACTGATCCACAAGATAATAAATTGAAAAGTTGGTGGGTTAATTTGACGTTTATATGTTTGTATTCCTAGTTTGCGTTACCAACGAGACACAGGAAAAACTTTTACTGAGCCTGTTCGGACTTGCCCAATCTGTCAGAAAATCGTCTCATTTGGCAGTCGATCAGAGAGAATTTCCGCCGTTGGGATCGAAGCATAATTTCCACGTTAATGATAGTGCAATTATTATCACTGTATTATATTACTATATGCTTTCAGTTATCAAACATTTTTAATACCAGAAAAGTGACAAAGTCCAACTCTGACTAGCATGGTGAAGTTTTTCCGGAAAAACTTCGTGGTACGATGCGGTTTTTCCGTTTATTAAAACAAGTCACCTGGTACAATTTGGGGGTTCTGATTGGTTCTAAATGATTTGAATGAAATAATCAATCTGTATATGTGTGGTTTTCTGCATCAACTCATGGGTGGAATATTCTGGATAAATATCTTTGCAAAAATGCTTGCACAGTAAAAAATGGTGATGTGGCCATCATGTTACTTTCTCCGACTGGATGGTATCATAGCCATTTATATTTACGAGTTGCGTAAACTCGGATGAAACTGACGTTTAAAACGTCAAAATTATGAAAGATGGAAAAATTATACTTTAAATTCAAAAACTCGGTTACTCAAAAACTAACGAGATTTCGACAAAAACTTATTCTTTAGAAGGTGTTCATTTTGGCATTCTCTACAATTATTATTTATATAAATTTGCTGTAACTATTATTGTTTTATAATTATAAACCAAAAATTTAAAAAAAATAATAAATTTATTTTTTGAATAGCAATGATTTTATGAAAAATATTTTCAAGCAAAAGATGCTCATTTCTTTGTTGTCTTCAATGTTTATTTAAATATTTTTATGATATTTTTCATATTAAAGAAAATATTGGCAAAAAACAAAAAAACAGTTAAGGTAAACACCCACTTCCGGTGTACGAAATCTTACCAAAAGCTTTTCAGTTCTTCGGTTTATCAAATAAGACGTATGTTCAAAGTTTCATATCAATTGCTTTATTAGTTTTTGAGATACAGCGCACAGACAGACACACACACACACACAGACGCAATTTTTTTTTCCAGAAATTGTTGAAATGGCATCTAGGGACCCCAAAACGGATATTTCCGTAAAAAAATTAAAAAAAAAAAAAATCACGTTCACAATACTTTCTCGTACTTCGTAACGGAGAAAGTAAAAAGCTTTCAGATACAAGATGCTCAGCTGGCGCAGATGCGGTTCTTGTATTGTATAAAAGTTACAGAGATATTAAATGTGTTTTGATTGAAATAGATGATGATCCACAACAAAAGGCTATATTAACTAACTTATTTTTAGAAATAACTATGTCATATGTGATATCGGATTAAAGAGAAAAAAATAGTCTATCGGTTGAGGTCATAGCCAACTACGGTTTATATAAAAAAAAATCAAATTTGCGTCATATCACGGAAAATAATAGCGGGAAAAATTTTCTGAATTTATTTTATTAAGTTGCGTAAAATGATCTACAACTTTGTCCTGTATAGTGTTTTTCTATCTGTCATAATAACCGAGATATAGTTATTTGAAAAAAAATGACACTTTTTACATTTTTCAAAATATCTAGTTATACTTCCCTTTTTTGAAAACCCTGTATTTAACGGGATTCACCCCGTACATTTAAGAATCAATTGGAATACAAAATATAAAACAAAATATTAATATAATTAATATAAAATATAAAAATACAAAAATTACAATTTAAAATTTAAATTCTCGACAACTTTCAGATGACAAACAAAAAACCAGTAAAACAATACAATGCAATACGCTAGACATTAATAATTAAAATATTGAAAACCCCCAAGAAAGTTGCAATTATCTAAATTTGACCACAAACAAATACCGATAGATCTATTCGTGATAAATTAGATTTAAAGTCTGAAATATTCTTTGAAAACAGTTTAAAATTGACGTTACTTATCAGGCCATTCGCTACTCTTTAAGTCCGTGATAAGGGTGCATTGAAAACCAATCAGTTTAAGTACAAAGGAGCAATCAATGTGACTATTAATGTGACTATTGAAATCGAGTCAATTTTTGTTTGTTATGAATTTTTCAAAATTAATATTTTAAGTTAAGTAATAAAATTTGTAAAATCCTACAAGTGTAACGAATTTTAAATTAATTTCAATTTTAAAATTTGTACTCTATGATAAAAAATCAGAAAAAAATATATTGAATAGCAGTAGAATTTGTAAAATTCTACAAGTGTAATGAGTTTTAAATTCCAATCAAAATTAAATTTCTGCATTGGTTTAATCATTGAATTGCTGAGCCGAATTTGCTTTAAAAGATTAAGACCTATGAACAGGGCAATACATTTCTGATTTTCTGTTAAAACAATTGTCAAATTATAGCTGAAAACAAATGACAACATTCTAAACAATATCTGGAGAAACGAACTATGCATTCTACGAATTTAAAAGTTGTAAAAAATTTATTAAAGTTCAACTTCTATCTAAAAAAAAATAAACATTTTTGATTTCTCATCTTAGGTTAAAACAAAACAGCAATTTTCCAAACTGAAAATGGGAAAAAAAATTGCTTAGAAGGATAGAAAAAAATAATCAAAGGAGAAATTCGTTTTAAGAGCTTAAAATTAATTGAAAAAATTATAGATTTCGGATTTCGAATAAAAATGAGTGCCAAATCCGAGATTGAAAAGAAACAGCAACACACCAAAATCGAAAATTGTACGATTTAAAAAATTAATCATTGAATGAATATTTTTTTTAAGCTCCAGAAAATAAACCCATTCGATGGTGAGAAAGCTAACTGGTATTTCGTAAGAAGGTAAATGTATTTATAAGATTCTGTACGATTTGTCAATAAGCTACTAATGTCGTATTTTTTTTTTGTATACTATTGTAGCATAACATAAATGAACTATTGACCTGATGGTCTCTACTACACCGTTGTTTTTGTATTCAGATATTATTAAATCGCATTTAAAAAATCATTATTGTGAATAATTCATTCCATAAATTTTACATAAATGAGCTATTGATTTGATGGTCTCTCTACTCCTATCGTTATTTGTGTTGAGAGATATTATTAAATCACATTGAAAAATTCTCAATAAATTATTCATTCAATAAAGTTTAATTAATTTAATTTAATCGCTTACCAACAGTAGGAACTATCTTCATAACTGATAATCCATTTCCATTAATGTAATTTTCAATATTCTGCACACACTAAAACACACGAACACTCACTCACCCGGTGGAAGGTAAACTGCCGATTCGAACGGTTTTCAATGACTAAAAAGAGATTTAATCCGGAATGCGTTCACGCATCGTGGATAAGGATTGATAATAGACGGCGAAAGAATGTGTTTTTTTGCAAACATCTACGCCGGATACTAATTGCCTCCGGGGCAAAGGTCAAATGATTATGCGGCTCGCACCTGACAAAATTTTCCAGTTCCACCGGTGAGTTTGTTCGGTGTTTTAGATTTTAACATCACGACACGGTGTTATTCTTGAATTTTAATTTTTAAGTTCACTGGAATTTGAAATACTTTTATTTGATTAGGCGGCGAAGTTGTGAAAATTTCTAGCAAGTTCGCCGGCTCGAAAAAAATAATAGCCATCGACGTTAAACTTTCTAGAATAACTAGAAATGCATTCTAGATTATGATTTCGAGAAAATCCATTTACACCCCTTCACTGGATTTTAAAATATTTTCATTTGACCAGGCGAAGAAGTTGTGAAAATTGAAATGTACGAAACAGCAAAATCATCGTTTATTAATACACGTTCTGTAGCGTAAATGTGGTATAAGCTTTGGAGTATTATAACCCTCTATAACCCTCAGTAAAATTCAATTCAATCTAGATATTCAATGATCAAACCTTAATAAAACTAAAAAGAAAATAAATTTAACATACCTGTGATGGCATTATCATTAAATTGTTTATTCAAATTGATATCTTAGACATTTATACTTTTAATTAAAAACACAGTACATTGTTGCTTTTAAATTAATGTGAAATGTAATAATTATAGCAAAAATATTTGTTGTGCGCACCCTGTGAGGATTGATAAAAGTGAGTAATTTTCCGTGTGAGCATTTTTCAGTGTGAGCAATTTTCGTGTGCGCAATTATCACTGTACGTTATTTCCTGTGTGCGGAGTTTTCCGTGTGAGCATTATTCCGTGTAAGGAGTTTTCGTGTGCGGAGTTTTCGCTGTGCGCAGTTTTCTGTGCGCAGTTTTCGCGTGAGGAGTCTTCCTGTGCGGGTATATCACCGAACCATTTTTTGGGATACATGCAAGGAAAGTGCATAGCACAACCTGCTGGTATGCATACTATAGGTGGTGTTCCTAGAAAGGTGGCGAAATTTCTTGGTTTAGCCCATCCCAAAAATTATACTAGACATTGTCAAAGACGTAGTGGTGCCAGTATGATTGCAGAGTTTTACAGAAATCTTCTGGTTCGGTGATATATCCCGATTTCTGGAAAGAAAGATGGAAAAATTATAATTCAAATTCAAAAACTCGGTTTACTCAAAAACTAACGAGATTTTGAAAAAAACTTATTCTTTAGATGTTGTTCATTTTGGCATTATCTACAATTATTATTCAAATAAATTTGCTGTAACTATTATCGTTTCATAATTATAAACCA
Organism: Ocypus olens; assembly: GCA_910593695.2. Classification (NCBI taxonomy): domain Eukaryota; kingdom Metazoa; phylum Arthropoda; class Insecta; order Coleoptera; family Staphylinidae; genus Ocypus; species Ocypus olens. Next base: position 39,491,821 of record OU343058.1, read on the forward strand.
AAAAATAAAAAAAAAATCTATTTTTTTTCTCGAATAGCAATGATTTTATGAAAAATATTTTCAAGTAAAAGATGTTAATTTCTTTGTTGTCTTCAATGTTTGTTTAAATGTTTTTGTAATATTTTTCATATTTAAGAAAATATTAGCAAAAAACAAAAAACAGTTAAGGTAAACACCCACTTCCGTTGTACGAAAAATTTTACCAAAAGCTTTTCAGTTCTTCGGATTATCAAATAAGACGTATGCTCAAAGTTTCATACCAATTGCTTCATTAGTTTTTGAGATAGAGCGCACACAACACACACACGCACGCACACAGACACAATTTTTTTTTCCAGAAATTGTTGAAATGGCATCTAGGGACCCCAAAACGGATATTTCCGTAAAAAAAATTTTGAAAAAAAATCACGATCACAATACTTTCTCGTACTTCGTAACGGGGAAAGTAAAAATTATTATCACTGAGAGTAATATGTGTTAATCACTATCAAAAAAATATACCAAAATTCTCAATATTTAGGTATATTATTCATATTCTAAGAGTTAAGAAATAGTTATTTAACCAACAAGTGTGTTAATGATATTTAACACACGAATTGGTTACAAGATTTTTCCGTTGATCGTAACTTAGATCAACATTAGAAATTAGATTAGAGAAAATCCAAACAAAACAAACAAATTAACTTGCTATTAAGCCCTTTGCAGCAATATCGGCAAAACATGGGAATAGCGCAGATACCGAATGACGTCTTACCTGTTACTCCTCGCACCAGGAAATAAATTCTACGTAAGTTTTTTCGTAAAAATGTGTACTCTTTTCCGGAATCAAATTTAATGTTGCATTATTTTCAATGGCTAGTACTTTTGGCGGTGTTAATTTAAACTCGACACTATCCATAGTAGCAGAGATTCCCTCGATACACGCGTTTTATAAATTTGACGTTTCACACTTTGACATTATTGTATAACAAAATCGAAGGCGGTTCGCCTCTAATTTGTTTCTAACGCAGAGAATTGATATACTTTTGCATTTACATGTGAAACAAATTATAGATCGTTTTCTCGCTATTATCAGTTACATTTCCAGTAATTATGAGTAATTAGCCACTCATGAATTAGCTATTTAATGCTTAACTAGAAATCGTTGTTTTTTTTAGGAAATATGATTGATAGGAATTCGAGTTAGGGAATCGAGGATGATAGCAAATTGGCTTAGCCTGCTAGGGCATTCAGCCACCATCGATGTATAGTATTTAATAATTCATTTAAGTGAAATGAGGACAAAGACTAAATATATCCCGGGACCCGCATGGCTATTTTTCGTATTAAAAAAGTAAAAAAAAAGTGACCGCCCGGACGGGACTCGAACCCGCACCAGCGGAGTCGGAGGCCGGACCTCTACCCACTAGACCACCGCGGCCCTAGAAATCGTTCATTAATGAAAAATCGTTTATTAATGAAAAATCGTTCATTAATATGTGTCATTAATGAACGATTTTTGATACATTTGGGTACATTAAAGTTAGCCGTTAACCAACGAGCAACGGAAATAGTTATTTAAGCAACAAGGACCGTAAGGACATATTAATATTTAAGGTAGGCGAATACGAGCAACCGAGAAAACAATGTCGAATTTTGTTTGTTTGTGTCAATCCAGTGAAACTTTCTGCGGGCATGGATGCAAACGAAGCTGCGAATATTGCGTGTTAAAACCTTTTACCGACAAAATCGAAAAAGGCATGTGTCCTGTTACGACACATACGGCATGGATGCCGATGCTACAGGTATAGACTAGTGATTCCCAAAGTGGACGCCACCGCCCCCTGGTGGGTGCTGCAGCGATTTAGGGGGGGGGGGCGATAGCCTCAGGTGCATTTGGGGAGCGATGAATAACTGTAAGGGGGTGGTGATAGTATAAAAGAAAAAAGAGAAGATTTAGTGGAACGTGGGTTTAGTGCGGTAATCAATTTATTAACAAAAAAAGAAACGAATTGCAAATAGTCAATCATGGTGATTTAAGATTACTGCTGACGAAAATAGAGCCAGGATTACTAAATTGGTAGCAGCACACCAGGTTCATCCTTCTCATTAAGATGATTTCGAATGTTTTAACTTTTTTTATAACATCCTATTCCGAGTTCAATAAATACTTTGATAATTTCAAAGTTCAATGTTTCTACTTTACATCTTTCTTTACTATATTTTACGAAAAAGGTAGAAACATTAACACATATACCTATATTTCCCTTTAATTGCTATTAAAATAAAAAAAAAATAATTTCCAGGGGGCTCTAAGTAATATTTTTTTCTGGAAAGGGGGCGGCAGGACAAAACAGTTTGGGAACCACTGGTATAGACGAAAATGTGTTGCTCGCCTATATATTGGAGCGTTACGTTTCTGTTTATTATTTTTCTAGGTCCGTAAGTAAAAATTAAGATCGCCAAGGACAACAAACACCACGAATGTTATCAGCCACTTACGGACATGTACAGTCAGAGAAAATACAAATGCAAAACTCGCTCGGCGAGGGAATGCTGCCGCATGTCGGTGCTTAGTTCGGTCGAAACCCGTCCCCACTTAAAATACAATTATGAGGTAATAAAATTTACAAGCCTGGTTCACTTCTCGCCCTTAAGTGATCGACTGACGGAAAATTTTATTTCGTTATATGATTTCTATCAGTTATGCCATATTTGTGATTTTTTCATCTTCCAATTTTTGGTACGTCATCTTCAAAAATTCGAATAACTAAAATGTTTATTTTGATATTTTTTAATATATTTATCAACAATTGAACAGTAATTTTATTTAAAATTATTGTTAATATTTTAGTAGTAATTTTCTTTTCAGTTTCGTATAAATATGTTACCCCATTTTTGCCAAGAAACCCTGGAAAAATAAGATTTAATTTTTTTAATCACTAAAAATTATTATAGTAATCTGAAAAATGCACATATATTTTTTACGCAAATAAAAGTTTATTTAGGGTTTTTTTTTTAGTTTAACCATTTTTTTTCTTGAAAAAATTTACTTAATTTGGTATTTGGGATAAAAATATTTATGATTTTTTTTCAGATTTTTATAGTGGTTAAAAACAAAAACCCATTTTTCGAGGGTTTTATGGTCATATCTTGACAAAACATTGGGTTGTTTATACGAAATTGAAAAAAAATAATACTGAAATACTAATAATAATTTTACATAAAATGACTGTTCAACTGTTGATAAATATACAAAAAATATAGTAAAAATATTAGTTATTCGAATTTTTAAAGTTGTCGCACCAAACGTTGAAAGATGAAAAAAGTCACATAGATGGTATTTATTGATAACAATCATATGACGAAATAAAATTTTAAATTACACTTTTTCAAGACTTTTAAGCATTTTTTTCGGGTCCATTTATTTAGTATTCTTAAAACTCTTTAGCATTTTTTCCAAGACAATTTTTTCCAGTACTCTTTTTGGCATTTTTTTTAGTTCAATATTTCAAGACTTTTTAGCATTTTTTTGGGGACAATTTTTTTTAGTACTCTTAGGACTCTTTGGCATTTTTTCCAAGACAATTTTTTTCAGTACTCTTTTTGGCATTTTGTTCAGGACAATTTTTTCCAGTACTCTTTTTGGCTCTTTTTTGGTTCACTTTTTCAAGTCTTTTTAGCATTTCTTTGGGACATTTTTTTTAGTACTCTTAAGACTCTTTGGCATTTTTTCCAAGACAATTTTTTTTCAGTACTCTTTTTGGCATTTTGTTCAGGACAATTTTTTCCAGTACTCTTTTTGGCATTTTTTTAGTTCACTTTTTCAAGACTTTTTAGCATTTTTTTGGGACATTTTTTTTAGCACTCTTAAGACTCTGGCATTTTTTCCAAGACAATTTTTTCCAGTACTCTTTTTGGCATTTTTTTTAAACAAATTTTTTCAGTGCTCAATTAGCATTTTTTTCAGGACAATTTTTTCAGTATTTTTTATTCAAGACTACTATGGCATTTTAAGTCAATTTTCTTCAGTATTCTTTTCCAAAATTTTTTTTGGCATTTTTTTTCAAGACAATCTTTTTAGTACTCTTTCTCAAGACAAAATCGTTACTTCTACAGCAGGATTTATATAGCATAACATAATTCAAAAATTATATAATTACGTAACACCAAGAATAAGAGTCTCTTTTAACCAAGTTATTTTAAGTTGTTTCGTGAATACATGTCTGAATTTAACTTTATGTATTTTATACCTGACGTGTCCAATACTGTAAAGGCAATATAATGATCTAATAAAATTGTATTTTATTCTATTCTATTTTGAAGACTCTTTTAGGCATTTTTTTAGACCATTTTTTCCGGTACTCTTTTTGGCATTTATTTTCAGTACTCTTTCAAGACTACTTTTGGCACTTTTTTTTCAGGGCAATTTTTTTTTCAGTATAATTTTTTTAGTACTCTTTTCGGTATTTTTTTTAGACAATTTTTTCCAGTACTCTTTTTGGCATTTTTTTTTCTGGACAATTTTTTTCAGTACTCTTTTTCGAGACTACTTTTGGCATTTTTTTTCAAGACAATTTTTTTTCAGTACATTTTTTCAAGGCTCTTTTTGGCATTTTTACTTTCTCCGTTACGAAGTATTGTGATCGTGAAAAAAATTTCAAACATTTTTATTACGGAAATATCTGTTTTGGGGTCCCTAGATGCCATTTTAACAATTTCTGGAAACAAAAATTGTGCCGTGTGTCTGTGTGTGTGCGTGTGTCTGTCTGTCTGTCTATCTGTGCGCGCTGTATCTCAAAAAACTAATAGAGCAATTGATATAAAACTTTAAACATAAGTCTTATTTGACAATCTGAATAACTGAAAAGCTTTTGATAAAATTTCATACACCCGAAGTGGGCGTTTACCTTAACTGTTTTTTGTTTTTCACAATATTTTTTTAAATGTGAAAAATGTCACAAAATCATTTAAACAAATATTGAAGACAACAAATAAATTAACATCTTTTGTTGAAAAATATTTTTCATAAAATCATTGTTATTCAAGAAAAAAAAAATTGTTTTTCATTTTTGGTTTATAATTATGAAACGATAATAGTTACAGTAAATTTATGAATAATAAAATGAACAACTTATAAAGAATAAGTTTTTTTCGAAATATTTTTTAAGTAAACTGAGTTTTTGAATTTGAAGTATAATTTTTCCATTTTTCATAACTTTGAAATTGTTAACGTCAGTTTCATCCAAGTTGACAAAACGCTCGAAGCACATTTAAATTGAAAATAAAGCATGAAACCGTCAAGTTGGAGAAAGTAACATGATGGCCACATCACCATTTTTTTTTCAGGACAATTTTTCAGTACTCTTTTTGGTATTTTTTTTCAAGACAATTTTTTCCAGTACTCTTTTTGGCATTTTTTTCGGGACAATTTTTTTCAGTACTCTTTTTCAAGACTACTTTTGGCATTTTTGTGGGCAAATTTTCTTTTTTTATTTTCAAACATTTTTTTAATGTTGTAAATAACGTTCAATGACCTTGAAAAAATTCACCTAATTTGGTATTTGGGTCAATAATATATGTGATTTTTTCAGATTTTTATAATAATTTTTTAGTGGTTAAAAAAATTATATTTGAAAGAATCTTATTTTGGGGCTTCCCGGGTCACGTAGGAGTTTTTTTGATACACGGCTACTTTGATTTAAGGGCACAACTAATGATATTTTTATATTTATTTAAAAATCTGTGTCGGGTGGCATTTTGACCATCTTATCTCGGGATACCCTTTTATTACCTCATAAATGGATTTTAAGCAGGAACGGGTTTCGACCGAACTAAGCACCGACATGCGGCAGCATCCCTCGCCGATCGAGTTTCGCATTTGTATTTTCTCTGACTGTACCTATGGATGCAATACTTATTTACGTTGTCCGTAGCGGAAAAAAATATATTTTTTCCGCTACCGACAAAAAAAACCATCACTATAATAATATGCATATTTTTACCTCAAAAACTTGGGAAATTAGCAATTCCCTCTGTAAAAGCACATATCTGGGTCGGCAGAAACATTTTACGAACCTCTATTTTGAAGTAAAGAATTCGTCAATTTTCAATACGTATAATCGTCAAATTGACATCAATCATACGCCCGATTTCTCCAACAAATCTACTGGGAAGTGAATTTTTCAATTAAGTTTAATTATAAATTACCAATGATCGCAACCATCCTTTTCATTAGGTAGTCTGCTGCAACAAGCGACTTTATACATATCTTAGTTTGGCAACGTTGCTTTTTTACGTAAATTTGTCAGACCGTCTAATGTCAAATCAATCCTAACCTCATAATAAATTGCATTGTTCTTTTGCGTATATTTTAATTCAATTTCAATAGTGTTAAGACGAGAAGTGAATTTCGTGAATGAAAGTGTTTACTGCCGTCGCATTTCTCGAAAAAGGTTCCTCTATACCTTCGACTGTAATGCGGTGTTTCCTGACTCGGTATGTAATATACTAATGTATTACGTGCGCGAAACCGGTATTCTTTGGCACATTCGACCTGACCTGACTTCCCGACAATCTCATGCGAAACAAAAAAAAACACCCATTAATAAAAAAATAACTAATTTTGTATTTACAACCACAAAAGTTTAGTTAAGGGCGATACAATAGTATTTAATATTGTATTTACAAAATCACAACGCGTATAATGTAACTTTCTTTTAATGCAATGTGATATTAGAGATGATGAATTCAATAATAATTCTAGTATACTGTACCCTACTTTAAGATCATTATATATCAATACGTGTGAGCATTTCCTTAAACACATTAAATTATACAAATAATACCGCATTAATCACTACGACCATAATTATTCACGGTCTAGTGGAAATAAGTTGATTTAAAATAACAATTACGCAACATGCATTGTACTGTGAACCAATTAGAATTGAAAAATGCTTAAATTCTCATGGGAGCAACAATTTCACACATATCTTACACGAACCAATTTACGTATGGAATATTCTGGATGCTGTTGAAATAAATATAAAGTATCGAAGAAATATATTAGGTAATCGAAAAGACAAAGTTCATACCGGTGAAAGGTTTTTGAAATTGACCAGATATCTAGTGAAGAATGCACTACCGACAGTACCCACTTACGTTGGACTAAGTATTGTCAATGGGCGGTATGTAATTTGCAACAATATTCACGTAAAGCAAATATTGTTTGTGATTATTAATAATTACAGTTATGTAATGTGAAATTGTAAGTGTATTCGGCATGAATATCAAATCCTTTTTGATTTCAGAGAATTGCGTTGCAAATGATTTGGAGAAAGTACAAAGTTAATAATGATATTAAAATAGAAATTATGACAGTTTTTCCAAGAAAAAAATTGCATATTTGTTGCATTATCAAGCTGAAACAATTTTCTCCTTACAAAATACGTAAAATTAGTACTGCGCTTGGGCAACTTTCGTATTAAAATCTCAACAAAAATCAATTTTAAAGTCTGTCGCGACAATTAAAATATTTTTCATTGTTGTACCCAGAATAAACTATCGTAAACCAATCAGTAGTGTCTATATTAGTGATAGCGAATCTTTTGAGCTCGATGTGTCAAAATTTTGAAAAATCGAAAAAAATATAATTTTCGTGGCGTGTCACACATCACAAAAGTATAGAAATATTTATAATTTTTGTATTAATTTATTTTAATTTTATTAATTATTCATTATTATTAACGTAAGTAATGATATTATTATTAATAACCAACTCTGGCCGTTATGAAAGACACATATTTGAATTATGAAATTTTTTATCTTTGAAAATGCGTGTCACCAAAAATGAGCTCAGTGCTGATAGGTTCGCCATCACTGGTCTATAACATGAAATTTTCTTTTGTATCATTCAATATCCGGCGTTGCATTAGCCAGAGGGAAGTAATCGTTTCAATAAGCAATACAAGCGAAGGTATAGATTGCAAACGGAGGAGTCTTTTTCCAGAAATGCGACGGCAGAAAACGCTTTCATTCGTGAAATTAACTTTTCGTCATTACACTATTGAAGTTTAATTGAAATATACGCAGAAGAACAATTAAATTTATTATGAGGTTAGTGACATTAGACAGCCTGACAAATTTATGTAAAAAAGCAACGTTACCAACCTAAGATATGTATAAATTCGCTTGTTGCTCAGTCTTCGCAATACTTAATTTTTCCTCTTTATTTAATCTATATTGAAGAAATTTTTAACGAAAGCTTGAAAGAAGGATTGAAAGAGTTATAAATGGATAAATTGGTAACAATAATTGTACAAGTGCATTTGAAATGATCGGTAACAAGTTTGCGCGATTTAGACAAACGAAGTCGGGTCCGAGCCCGTCAGGGCGAGGGGATGTTGCCTAAAGCAATGCGGCTGAGTTTGTTGAGAGAGTACAATAATTTACAATGCGCGAGAGCAATTTATCAGCGTCCTATATCCTAACAAAAATATTACAACAAAATAGAAAAACCTTTATTGACATCACGGGCGTATCGTGCCGGTTTGAAAATTAGAAACGTACTCCTGTTGCACTAACTTAGCAGCGGTATTTCATATGGACTTTATTACACTTTCTTTTCAATTCAATTCATTTATTCATGCTTTAATTAGTTTTACCTACTCCCACTTTGTAATTGATGAATTACCGAACTGTTTTCACCAATCATAAGCGACCATTACGAATACCGGGTGTCCCACCGAGATGGTATGTACATTAAAAGTATATGGACCTGTAATTATTGTATTGTAATGAGATTTAAAACTAACTAACTCTGCCAATTTCTGCGTGAGTTATGAATTTTTGAAAATTGGTGGAAAAATTTGAACAAAGAAAAAATAAAAAAATAAAATAATATGGATATGATTGAATTCTTTAAAAAGTCCGATGCTATCATAACACATTTATGTACCTTAAAAAAAAAATAATTTTTGAAAATGTGTTCATTTTTGGGTTTTAAATTTTCATTTTTGGCAGGTGAAATTGTCATTTTTGGCAGTTAAAAATTATCATTTTTGCCAGTTAAATATGTTCGTTGCTAATACTTGAAAGTTGGCCTTTTTTGCAGTTGAAAATTGTCATTTTTGGCAGTTGAAAACTGTGCTTTTTGGCAGCTTAAAATGGTCGTTTCCGACACTTGAAAATTGGCCTTTTTGGCAGTTAAAAATTGGCGTTTTTGGCAGTTGAAAATTGGCCTTTTTGGTAGTTGAAAATTATCATTTTTGGCAGTTGAAAATTGTCTTTTTTTGGCAGTTAAAAATTGTCACTTTTTGCAGTTAAATGGTCGTTGCCGACACTTGAAAATTTGCCTTTTTTTGCACTTGAAATTTCGCCTTTTTAGCCGTTTAAATTGTCATTTTTGGCAGTTAGAAATTGCCATTTTGGCAGTTGAAAATTGTCATTTTTGTCAGTTAAAAATGGTCCTTTCCGACACTTCAAAATTGTCATGTTTAGCAGTTGAAAATTGTCATTTTTGGCAGTTGAAAATTGTCATTTTTGGCAGTCAAAAATGGTCATTTCCGACACTTGATTTATTACATGATATGCTAGAATTTATCAAAAATAAAAAAAAAATAGTATATTCACAAAACATCTGAATTATCTTAATTTTTAAAAATATGTGAGTTATTAATGTTCAAAAATGATGTTTTTTAATTTATCGAATATTTGAACAAAGAAAAAATAGAAAAAAAAAATACTGAAATGATTGAATTCCTTAAAACATTTAATGCAATCATAATGTATTTACCTTTAAAATTAACTTTGAGTTTTGAAAATGCGTGTTATGAATTTTTGAAAATTAATATTTAAAGTTGTCTAACAAAAAAAAAACTGATATAGAATTTCTCAAAAATTTTAGTAGATATATTCACAAAACATCTGCCTTATGAATCAACTGAGACTTTAAAAAATGTGTCATTTTTGCGTGAGATTAATTTTTGAAAATTAATATTTAAAGACAAAAATTTGATTTTTTTGATATATTCACAAAACATCTATTTAATTTAATTTATTTAATGTGCCAATACCAATGGGTTTATACAGGTCAATATACATAATATAAATAAGTGGTTTCAATAAATAAAATAAAATATGAGTCATAACAGATATAAAAAAAATGGTGATGTGGCCATCATCGTACTTTCTCCGACTTGTTGGAATCATTTATATTTACGTTTTCATCGTTTATTTTCAATTGAAATTATATTTTAAATGTACATTAAGCGTTGCGTAAACTCGGATGAAACTGACGTTTAAAACGTCAAAATTATGAAACATGGAAAAATTGTAGTCAAAAACTCGGTTTACTCAAAAACTAATGAGATTTCGAAAAAAAACATATTCTTTAAAAGTTGTTAATTTTGGCAATCTCTAATCTGTAACTATTATCGTTTCATAATTATAAACCAAAAATTAAAACAAAATTAATAAATTTTTTTCTCGAATAGCAATGATTTTATGAAAAATATTTTCAAGCAAAAGATGTTCATTTTTTTGTTGTCTTCAAAGTTTGTTTAAATGTTTTTGTGATATTTTTCATATTTAAGAAAATATTGGCAAAAAACAAAAAATAGTTAAGGTAAATTGTACCAAAAGCTTTTCAGTTCTTCAGATTATGAAATAAGACCTATGTTCAAAGTTTCATATCAATTACTCTATTAGTTTTTAAGATACAGCGCACACAGACAGACACACACACACACACACGCACAGCACACACACACACACACACACACATACACACAGACACAATTTTTTTTTTCCAGAAATTGTTGAAATGGTATCTAGGGACCCCAAAACGGATATTTCCGTGAAAAAAAATTTTTGAAAAAAAAAACACGATCACAATACTTTCTCGTACTTCGTAACGGAGAAAGTAAAAAAAACTTAAACTTACAGGGTGTAGAAATATGCAAAAGATGCGTTCAGAAAGAAAACTGTAACATGGATAAATAATAAATGTATCTTCCTTTAAAACAAACTTTAATTTTTGAAAATGTGTAACTTTTTTCAATTTTGAAAAACGATTTTTTAAACAAGGAAAAACTAGAAAAAAATCATAGCGCTATGATTGACTTCCATAAAAAAACTCTGATGCAATCGTAATACATTTACCTTTAAAATTAATCTTGATTTTTGAAACTTCAAAGTCAATATTTGTGTTAGTTGAATGAATTTTTGAAAATTAATGTTTTTAGTTGTTGAACACTTAAACAAAACCAAAATCGAAAAGAAAATAAAGTTTGATATGATAAGAGTTTCAAATATTTTAGAATATTCACAGAACATCTACCTTTATTTTTCGAAAATGTATTAATTTTACCGGGAGTTATTTTTTTTTTAAATTAATGTTAGTGCTTTTTCTCTTGTAAAATATACGTTTCGAAAATAAAGTTTAAATTTAAATTGAATTACGCTAGTTTTCTCAACAATCCAACACAATTCCGTTAGAAAATCCGCCAGCCGCTAAAACGAAAATTACTCCGCAATGCGGATTCAAAATCCGCCAGATCTAGCGGATTTTCCGCTGACCTGGCAACACTGCCTATGGGAAGTGTTAAAATCTATCTCACCCCGATAGTTAACATTATATTAGCAGATGGGACCATCTAGCGTCGATTTATGTAACAAATTCGTAGAAAAATGTGTAAATCCCCGAAATAATCCAATAGAACGAGATTATAAAAGGGCGAAAAAACGTTGTTTATGTGATATTCTCGGTAAAAAAAAAATTAGAAAACCTTCGCTTCACCTCTAAAATCGTAAGTTTACATCATTATAAGTGTGTATTTCTCGTAGTCCATACCCTAATAAATTATCACATTTAACATGCATGTACGGTAATTTATTAATTATAGTACGGTAATTCAGAGTACGCGGGTACGGTAATTCGTTTTCGAACGTGTGGCAACACTGTACTCACCCATAAATCGGCACATTTGTATTCTAAAATTAAATTCCGTACAGATGTACACAGTCTAAATCTTAGATTTAGAAACTTATTATCACCTCCGTCGCATAATTTAGCTATGTTTGAAAGAAGCTTTACATTTAGTATTTTCAAAATTTATAATGCAATACCATCGAAAATAAAATCATTGAATGTGGGTTCTTTTACAAAACAATATTATTGTCCAGCGGCGGTGGAGTGTGACTAGGTAAATTTGGGGTTGTAATAATTATAATGCCTAATTTATGCTCATTAACCTTTTGAAACACACATTTATACATTTACAATAATATCTAACAAAAATAGGTATTTAGTTTTGTTTATACCAAGGGCTAAGGCTTGGATCATCTTCAGATGTTTCTTAGTTCTATTTGCATGTTCTAAAGAGTATTATTATGTAATAATATAATTTCGTTAAGGGACTAATGTGGAATTCCACATGAGGATAATATAACATTTTATCCAAAATCGCCTGCAATTGCATTAAATATTGAAATAATGTTGACAAGAAATTTTGACGTAAGAGGGGTCTATTTGAAAAATTTCAAAAATCCTATGGATCTATGCATTCCACTGTAATTCGATTATTACACCAGATTTTGGATATATCGAGGGAGAAAAATGTTTGATTTTTTACCAAGGTGCAAATTTTTATCCCTCAGGCTTTCGCCCTCGGGATAAGACGCACCGAGGGAAAAATAGCATTCTCTCCTGAGATATGCTATGGTAAACTATTTTTTTTCACAAATGGTATATTTTAGGAATAAAAAGTTAGTTCCTAAAACCCAACCTAGAAAAAGATTCTGTTAGACGTGACAGTTAAAATAAATAATGAAACCTTGCAGGAAGAGAAGAACTTTCACAATTTCGAGGGCTGAGAAATCGACTTTCTGAGAAATCGACTTTCTGAGAAATCGACTTTCTCTCCCGTTTGTGAAAAACGTTTATTATTTGATTTATTGATTTATCTGTCATAAAAAACAATTTGCGATTAAGCATATTTAAAGTATATGATTATTATTAACACATACATAGTCACAGATAATTATTTATTAAAAAACATTATTTATAAGTCCACTTCATTAGTAATAATGTCCGAAAGTACGGATCTTCAAATTTACGAAGGCAGTGATGAAGGTAATTTTATGTAATCAGTATTAATTACGTTTAATTAATAAAGTGAAAATGATCCCTTAATACACACTTACAATTGAATTTTAAGATAAAATATTAAATTTAAATACTCGGAGAGTGAAGACGAATTCGAAAATAATGATTTTAACCAGAATCAAACCAAAAAGTGAAATAGAATTTTAGAACAATATTCATCATTAGAAGATACAGATAAGGCCTTTCACGACAATACTTTTAGAGAAAGATTTAGAGAAAAGAATGGTGACACGTATATTCAGAAACTGCGAAAAATTATACGAGATACCATATACTCAAACTGGAAACATTATACCTGCAAAAGTGTTTCAAAATGGAAAAAGTTCGCCAAGAAATTATAGTTTTAGGTATTTGTTAAATTCTAAAAACGGGAAAGTTTCCGTCTGTAAAAAAATCTTTTTGTATACCTACCTTAAATATATCTGAAGGACGATTAAAACGTGTATTAAACTATGAAAATGTAGGAAATGATTTACGTGGACATATGGTTGGATCATCGAGAAAAATTTCTGAGGAAGAGTAAAAGGATGTTCAAAACCATATTAAAAGTTTTGAATCCCATTATGCCAGATCTCATAACCCTAATAGAAAATATTTACACAGATTGCTGCTTCACTATTACTTATTACTGCACATTCTGAATTCCTAGTATTCCTAAATTTTGATGAAGAACTAACTTCACAAGTTTCAGTCTTTTTTGAAGAACACACAACGCTTTCACTTTCCTTCGTATATTTAGATTCGAAATTCCTTGCTGTTGTTGTAAACAGTATGTCACATGTCACAGTTTATAGGAGAGCCTCTAAAAAACGAACAATATCTATAATGTTAATAATAGTTTATTGTTTAATAATAATATAAAATATTTATTTTATTTATTCTTATCACAGTTGTTAAAATATATAATAAAAAGTAAGATTTAATTCGATGTAGATTTTATTGATCTTTAGTCTTTAATATTATCATCCAAAACATAAATCAGCGTATTATACAGGTTGATAACTATTTGCAAATTGTACAATTTCTTCAATTATTTGTGAACACTCTGTATATTATCTCAGAATTTGAAAGTCCAACCAGTAAGCTTTCATTTAATGTCATTTGATATACCTTAATCTGATAGTAACTCTATTATTTCAGAATTGGTTCGTGGAGATTTCAACTGAAAAATGCTTGCCTGGAAAACAAACAATAGAAATTTGAAAATTCTGCGCCTCTAGACTTTATTGATAAAAGTATAATAGTAACAAGGTTATTTCAACAATGAATTGCCCTCGGCAATATTTCTCATTAAATCGATTATCCACTTCGCATCAAGTACGGAATTGATTTTGACAAATTACCAGTCTATACATAATTTCGTAAGTCCAAAACATCAACAAAAAACTGGTAGTAGTAGTGCGTTTATAATTAGAAAAAATCAAAAGTGTAACATTGAATAGCCGAGGGAGATTTATCGAAAACCGATGCATAACATGCACATCATTTCATGTCAATTATATAATCCGAATGAATAATTGAAATAACTTGCATGAAAAGTAGGCCGACTCAATTCGTGCGGCAGAGCTCAGCACTCATAGAGTTCATCTTCTGGTTACGTAACGTATGGTCTGTATACATTATTTAATAGTATGATTTGTAAGAGTGAAGGAACTCTCCCATGCTTTGGATTACTAATACAAAAATGTATGGTTAAGACGGATCTATTTTTTATATTTATTTTAAACTAATGACGAAATCCTTCACTGATAATTTATTGGATCTACAGATAGATGGTTGGCACCTGCTATTACGTGGGAATATAATTATGACTGCATTAATTACGTTCGGGCTTCAATTAGTTACTTTGAACAGATTTGGGTTTTATTGCTAGTAAATAACAACAATAGGGAAGCCCAAAATTAATTTCAAATTAAATATTTTTAAGTTGCAAATACACGTTAAGCTCATGTTAAAATAATTATATTGCCATGGTCCGCCGATAACACACATTCCACTATTACTGCTGGATCACGCGGAGCGCCTATAGCCCACAACTGGTACGCTTTAACATGAGAAATATACGCACTGGTTTACTATTTTGCGAATTGTAATATACACAGTCGGCCTGCTGATCAAATTCTCTGAAATTAAAAAAAAAATGTCCTGATTTCGAGCTCCAGAACCATTTTTATGGAATAATTAAAAACACATTTTTTAAATATTTTTATTATAATCTATAAGTCGGATAGACATATAAATAATAAAGACAATTAAAATTTAATAATATAAATATAAAATAACATAAATTATTATAGTATGACATGAATTTCATTGTAGCCTAACATACAAGCGAATGGCTTTTCTGCATACATCGAACAAAATGTGGTTACTTTCTTGGTACCACCATGAGCAGCATTACTCATTGCACCATCTTTCATATTTTTTTCGTAACAATGTTTACATCTTCAATGAACTTTTGTTTTCCTGCTACAAACCGTTGTAACGGTTTCCAATTTAAGGCGGGGTGTTTTGTAATACTTTGAGCTGTTGATGGGATTAATCAAACTTATCGGTTGGAAATTAAACTTAATACATCCATCGTAATAATTTCCCAAAATTGAGTAACTGTCATTTTATTTCTATTTTCATCTTGTACAGCACACAGGCGTTTACAACTGACGTGCCAAGTAAAATTTCAATGGCCACTTTATGGTACCATCTTAAGATTTTTCTAACAGGTTGAGCAAATAGAAAATTGATCTGATAAGTCAAAACCTGCTTTACCGGAGTTATAATTAATGATAAGTCTAGGCTTATACAACTCTTCCTTTTTTCCTTTTTTTAAGCCCCGATGAAACCTGTCCAAATGTGTTCACGTGCTTAGGGCCTAATGTCTCATTTGTCACTCCACTTCATCACCGCAATTCCATCACCGTTTTCTATCCCAACAACAATTATTGATTTATTTGCGAGATTTTTTTTTCCGGTATGTTTGTTGAAATTTTCGATTTTTTTTCTGCATTTTTCATCTTTAGGCCTGGGTTTTCGATATTTTGCCTAAATTTAGGACAAAAGGTCAAAAACTCGGGTCTAAAAATAAAAAAATGCAGACCCGGAAATCCAAAATTTCAACAAACAAATCGAATATTTTGGCCAAAAAATCAAAAATTTGGAACAAATCTAAAATATCGGCAAAAAAATTAAAAAATAACCTGATCTGAAAATAAAAATGCAGACCGAAAAATTGAAAATTGAAGAAAAATAATGTGCTACTTTCAGCCGCCAAAAATAAGTTTCTGACCAGAAAATAATAGACAAATAAAAAAAAAATACGAAATAGAATCAATAATCCAAGTTAAGAAATCTAAAATACAGGATAAAAAAATGGTGATGTGGCCATCATGTTACTTTCTCCGATTTGATGGTATTTACATTTACGCTTCCATGGTTTATTTTTAATTTAAATCATATTTTAAGTGTGCATCGAACGTTTCGTAGACTCGGATAAAACTGACGTTTAAAACGTCAAAATTATGAAAGATGGAAAAATGTACTTCAAATTCAAAAACTCAGTTTACTCAAAAACTTAAGAGATTTCGAAAAAACTTATTCTTCATAAATTGTTCATTTTGGCATTCTCTACAATTTTTATTAACATAAATTTGCTGTAACTATTAGCGTTTCATAATTGTATACCAAAAATGAAAAAAAAATTAATAAATTTTTTTCTCGAATAACAATGATTTTATGAAAAATGTTTTCAAACAAAATAATCGCATTTCTTTATTGTCTTCAATATTTGTTTAAATGTTTTTGTGATATTTTTCATATTTAAGAAAATATTGGCAAAAAACAAAAAACAGTTAAGCTAAACGCCCACTTCCGGTGTACGAAATTTTACCAAAAGCTTTTCAGTTCTTCGGATTATCAAATAAGACGTATGTTCAAAGTTTTATATCAATTGCTTTATTAGTTTCTGAGACACAGCGCACACAGCCAGACACACACACACAGACACACACACACACAGACACAATTTATTTTTTTTCCAGAAATTGTTGAAATGGCATCTAGGGACCTCAAAACGGATATTTCCGTAAAAAAAATTTTTGAAAAAAAAATCACAATCACAATACTTTCTCGTACTTCGTAACGGAGAAAGTAAAAATAGACCAAAAATCTAAAATATACGATACAAATTTAGACCAAAAATCTAAAATTCAGGCCTAAAAATAAAAACCGTGGACCAAGAAAAGAAAAATTTTAACAGACAAATAAAAGAAAATTAATAAAAATTTAAAGCAAAAGATACAAAAAATTAAAATCTACAATTTTGGCCAAAAATTTGAAAACATCGAAACTCGGACCAAAAGATAATAAATGTAGATTAAATGAAAAATCAAAAATGCGGACCAAAAAATCGAAAATTTTAACAATAAAATCTAAAAGTTAGGTCAAAATAAAGAAAAATTTAGATGAAAATATTTAAAAAAAAAAATAATAAAAACCTGTCATGTTGGTCAGAAAGTCGAAAATTTAGACAGTACTTCATGTACTGTCTAAATTTAACTCAATTTAATTTAATTTTTAACTAAATAACTCAGGCCTAAAGATAATAAATGCAGACTAAAAAGTCGAAAATTTCAACAAACAAAACTCGAAAATACAGGAAAAAATAAAAAAAACTCGCACATAAATCAAATATTTAGGTTAGGTATAGATATTTTAACCAAAATCAATTAATTAAAATTAATTAAAAATTCGGCCCGCAAAAATGCGGACCAAAAAATTAAAAATTTTAAGAATGAATTCGAAAATTTAGGTCAAAATAAAGAATCAAAAAATTGAAAATACATCTCAAAAATCTAAAAATTAAAAATTCGCCGGGAAAAATAAAAAATGCGGACCAAACCGTCGAAAATTGTAACAATTAAATCGAATATTTAAGTCAAAATAAAGAATATTTAGGAAATATGTTCAAAAATGTACATCAAAAAAATCGAAAATACAGGCATAATAATAAAAAATGAAGAATATTTTAGTAAGAAAATTGTAAATCAGTCTCAAAAATCGCTGTATTGCTCAAAATAATTTTCCATTTTTTTTAATTGCAAAACATTTTTTAGTTTGAAACTACAGGTGATGCCATGGCTCCGTGGCTCTACATAACGAGCCGCCCCTGGTTTCCACAGTTTATTAGAGTCGTAAAATATTATTACTATTAATATGGGAAGATGTTTTTTTATATTATTATCGAATCTATTGTCTCTCTCAACTTTTTGGGGCCAAATGCCCACTTTGTCAGGTCCGCTTATTAATTCGCCCACTTTTTTTTTTGACTTAGGCATGTGCCATCCAGTCACATCGAATATTTTTAATTATATATTTAATTTAATTTTGGGATGAATAAATGAATAATGTCAGACGTATACACAACAACCATGGACCCGACCGAATACTTCTCGATCCCCGAAAAATCTTTCGGCCGGGCTGGGATTCGAACCCACACGACACGCGGTGCAACCGGCACACACTTTAATTTTTAATAGCTTAAAATAAAGTTGAAAGTTTCTTGATTATGATGACTTGTGTTAAAATTTAGAGAATTTAGTACGGTTTAAATGGATATTAAGAAATATTCATATCGAGTCAATGAGATTTGCCAAAATATGATATTTTTGATTTTAAAGAATTGCTGAGGCATTGAATGGGTTTTTGATTATGATAAATAAAAATGTAAAGAATTTATTTTATTTCAAAAAAGTAATATTAAATATTAATAATGGCTTAACGTCAAAATCGTCTAAGTTCAAAGACAGCAAATTCGCGATTGCGATTTTTAGAAAATACTGAGGTGTTAAAAGCATTTCTTTATTATCATAATATAAATGCTAAAATGTAGATAAGTTTTAGAAAAGTATAAAAATATACATATTAATGTTACGAAAATTGACAAAATCTGAAATTTTTCAAAATCAATGTCAACAAAATCTCGTTTTTGGTTTTGAAAAATTGCTTAACCGAACACGTTATTTAATTTTGAAAATTTAAATGCCAAAATTTAGCGAATTCAGTGTATTTAAAAAAGTATTAGGATATATTCATGTCAAAATTGTTTCCATAGTGATTGAATTTAAAAAAATTGGTAAAATTTTAACGCAAGTTTTGATTATGATATTTTATATGTTAAGAAATAGAGAATTGATAGTGTTTTAAATTGTATTAAATATAATCCTACAGAGACTATGAAAATTGCTAAAATCCGAAATTTTCCGAGCTCAAAATAAAAAAGAAATCAAGGTTTTGATTAAAAAAAAAACTTGCAAACGTGATATTTGAGTTTGATAATATAAATGTCAAAATGTAGTGAATTTAGTGTGTTTGAAAAAAAAGAGATAATCATGTCGAGTCAATGAAAATTGCTAAAATTATGTTATTTAATTTTTAATTCAATATTTTTTTTAGATTCTTAAAATATCATTAGAAGTGTACGTGGAAAGCCAATTTTTAAAATATTTAGGGCAATAAATATTAACTAGAACATTATAAACACGAATAATATAAACTAGCAACACTACAAAATAACGAATTTTTTTTCGTTTCATTATTCCGAATAATATAAATTAATATACAGAATTATATAAAATTATACTTACTACTGATGTACCAATCACAATAAGTTACTTCTTATTATGAATCCTATATCGTTTTCCATGATGTTTGTCACCGATATCCACTATACATGAATTTTAATATTAAAATCTGTATTTTAATAAAATTATTTATTACTTTTTTATATACAAAATAAAAAATAGACCTATAAAATTTGCTTTAACAACCACAGACTAGTATTTGTAACCTTGTCCTCCCTGTCCACCACCCTGTTGATTGTTGAATTGCTGGTGTGGGGAAGCTTCAGCACGGTATTGGCCATCATCGACGATTCCACGGGCTTCATCTGCGCTGTTTTGTTCGAGGGCCTTGAGGATTTCATCTGGAATTGGTGGTGGAGTCGGAATGTGAGCACCCTGTGGCAGGAAGCCGTTTTCGTCAGCGGTGTAACTGATGGAGAATTGCTGACCATCGGGAGCGGTGAAGGCGAAACCTCCTTGGGCAGTTGGAGAATCGGCATCCTTCAAGTATCCCTGTTCTTGGGCGGAGGTGCCATCACCGGTTTCATAAGCGTATTGGTAACCACCCTCTCCATTGTTGGTGCTTTCCAGTCTCAAAATCGGCACGTCATTGTTGGGGTTGGGGTAGTTACCGCCGCTTCCGCCGAATCCACCACCGCCGCCGCCACCGCCACCGGCGTTGTTGGCGTTGTAGTTGTACCCTTGAGGAGCTTCGCAGGCTGCTAACGCGACGACGGCGAAGAAGACGACGAACTGGAAGTAAACGGAAGAAAGCGAGAGTTAATTAAAATCTGCGAATCACCGAAAGTGTAACGAACTTCTCTTACTTGTCTCATGTTGTTGGCTGGTGTATCTAGTTGATCAAGAAGAGTGATGATGCTGTGAAGATGTGGTGCTCGGTTTATATAGTCGTGAATCCCTACCATAAAAATCCTCCGGAAAATTAAATTTGTTGCAGAATGTGCTCCGGGGCAAGGTCGTGAGTAAATCCGGGCCATCTTATATTTGTTACTATTTCCAAATATTGATTTGTGTACAGAAACACATGAGAAATCTTACAATTGGATTTAATTCGAGGCCTCCGTATCCTCACTATCACTTTTTAATAGCTACGTTTAACGCGAGCAGTTATGTTTCAATAATTTCGTTTACATATTCAGACAACACGTAAAATATAAATGAAACGAATAAAATGAGTTGTTAATATTTTTTTTTTAAATCATAACTATGTTTAACATAAAATATTTAAAATGGTTATGATTTTATATTATAAAATAGAACATCTTGCACATACTTATACAAATTATGCTTTTCTTACAAATAATTTACTGTTTTATGTATAAACATACAATCATTACCTATTTATACCGAGTGTCTGGGATAAGGGGCGAACATAGGGATTTAACATGTAAAATTAAATATGTGTAATTATTAGCTCCCCTATTCATTTTAGAGAAAAATCATAAAGGACTATTTTTTAGAGAACTAAAAATTGTAAATGAATCATCCATTTAATTTATGTTTGTACCAGAATTTACCTCAGAAATAATAAAAATAAGTTGAACAATGTACCATTTAAAAAAAAACCCGTGCCATGAGTTTGACAAATGTCATGTCATAGTGAAAATAATTTTGCTAGCCAGATATCAATTCACGCATTGTAATATTACTATGAATAATAACGTTTGGTTCATTATAAACGGTGAACTAGCATTCTTCGGTCAAACAAACAGACTGCAAAAAGTTAAGCTTAGTTTAGTTTTTAGTTAGTTTATTAATTCGCAGCAAATGTTGCTATTTTAAATATGTAAATGCATATTAATGTAAGTATGTTATTCTCCTTAAATAAACTACGGCAAGTCTCCAATCTAATTTTGTTAAAAATTAATCTTAATATTCTTTTCTGGGCTATGACTTCTTTCTCACGCTGGTATATTATGGGAGAGATGAGGATATACCTATCAGTAGAAGAGAGTTATGATTGCCTCTGGTGGTAAAATTGGTTTCAGTTTAAGAACTGCATATTAAGCAGTATTTAATTTACTACACTCATAATCAACATTTGTCTTTCTATTAAACTGAATGTTTACTGTTTTGTTATATGGAAGTAAATTATTAGCATTCATTATGGTCTGTATTTGATCGACCCTGCATTATTTCGCAGAATACACGCCTCCTTTCTTCATCCACTGACGGTATCTCCTGTGATGGCATTGATGTTTTTAAGAATAATAACCATGCTTCTTCAGAATTGTCTGTACAGAGAATTTAGAGACGTTGCACTCACGAGCAATGCATCGTATGCTAGTTGTTGGTTCAACCCAAAACCAAAACTGTTTCTTCCAATTCATCGTTGTTTCTTCTGTTCCGTTTGCATGTAATGTCACGAACTCTGAGTACACTTACGCAACTGCAAAATGATTTGATAATGAATACGCTCTCTTCATTGGAATAACTCAGATTATTGTTAATAGTAATTTCAATGTGTGAATTGATATTTGACTAGCAAAATTATTCTCACCATAACATGACATTTGTCAAAGTCATGGCAAGGGTTTTTATTAAATGGTAAATGGTTAAACTTATTTTTATTATTTCTGAGGTGGATTCTAGTACAAACGTAAATTAAATGGATGATACATTTACAATTTATAATTCTCTAAAAAAAATTCCTTTACGATTTTTCTCTAAAATGAATACGGGAGCTAATAATTACACATATTTAATTTTAGATATTAAATCCCTATGTTCGCCCCTTATCCCAGACACTCGGTAGATATACAAAGAAAAAAATACGACTTTTCGCCGTAGTCAAAGTTGCGCATTCTACGAGGCCTAACAACTATATATTGGGACAAAATCAAATAAATATATAATTCAGGTATTTGACAGTTTATTTTTTTTTTTAATATATTTATAATTTTATACTACATAATTAATTAATTAGCAACAATTATGGACAATCCACAACTTAAAAAAAACAAATTATTATTCTGTTAACGTCTATTATCTCCAATTACCAAGAAAAGAGGTCATTTTGTTTGACAACTAAATATTGGGACATAGCACGAATTTTATTTCTAAAAAGGAGTAACATCGCCCTTATATTTAATGACAGCTCGAATTCGGCTGGGCATTGACTCAACTAAGGATCTGCACGTTTCAGGAGCAAATCCATTCCAAATATGTTCTATTTTGGCTCTAAGTTCAGGTAATGTTCGTTGAGGGTTATTCCTCAATTTTTGTTTCATCTTATGCCATACTGTTTCAATGACATTAAGGTCAGGACTGCTAGAGGGCCAAGAAAGAACAATTACGTTGTGGTCACCAAACTACGTTTTTGTGGTTTTGGCCGTATGACAAGACGCCCCATCCTGCTGAAAGATGTAGTTTTCGTCAACATTTAAATTCGCTATACTTGGTAGGAGACTGTTTTGCAGTATTTGTTGATATTTCGCAGCATTCACAGTACCATCAATAAATTCAAAGCATCCTAATCCTGAAGCTGTCATGCAGCCCCAAATCATCACTCCTTTCGGGAATTTTACGGTACGTTTTAGGCAATCTTTGTGAAAAGCTTCATGTTTAGCGCGAATCACACGTTTGCGATAATCACCAACACATACGTCGTTAAAAATTACTTTCTACCAGTCTTCTACCGACCAAGATAATTTAGATTTTGTCCATGTGAGCCTGGCTTTCTTTTGTTTTATTGTCAACAGCGGCTTTTCTTTTGCCTGTAAGAAAACATTTTATTAAATATACTTTTAAATTACGATATAACTTGTAATTCAACCTTATAAAACTTTAGTCCACATTTATGAATCCATTGGCGACAGCATTCCCTTGACAGATTTAATCCAGTTTCGTGATTCCATTTAGCCGTAATTTGCCTTAAAGTATTTCTTCGGCCTTTTTTGCATATTTTTATTAATATTCTCTTATTTCTATCAGAAATTAATGTTGGACGACCCGAACTTTTTCCTTTTCTATCTAGGATATTTCCGGTTTCTCCATAATGCTTAATTATATTCCACACTGTAGTTTTAGGTAGGTTAAGATTATCCGCCACTTCACGTATTGTTTTGTTGCTGCAATAGTTTTTAAGCACTAACTCACGAATTTTGGAACTTGTAGAGATACCACGCACCATTTTGTTCAATAAACTCAGCGATTCACCAAATACGATAAGAAAGCAACTAACCATTAATCTGACGTTTCGTTATGCAATATTTTCACAGCCTACGTGTCTTATTTTGACAGTTACTTTACTGTCCCAATATTTAGTTGTCAAACAAAATGACCTTTTTTCTTGTTAATTGGAGATAATAGAAGTTAATAGAATAATAATTTGGTTTTTTAAGTTATTGATTATCCATAATTGTTGCTAATTAATTAATTATATAGTATTGAATTATAAATATATTTAAAAAAAATAAATAAACCGTCAAATACCTGAATTATAGATTTATTTGATTTTGTCCCAATATATAGTTGTTAGGGCTCGTAATGCTGAATAATTTGTTAATAATAAATATAGAATATTCCGACTACTTCCGGAAATATTCGAAAAACCTCAAAATCAATACGACTTTATTACCAGAATTGGTATTTTGAAGAACCAAGAGAACCTTTTTAATGCACTTTTGTAAGCTCTTCAAGAAAATAATTTTATTTTTCATATACGACGTTTCGTTATTTTGATACCCACGTCAGCTTCATTGTTTAAATACGGACCTGGATTTTTTACTTCGTTTTGGTGTACATCTCTTAAGGGTCGCCTGTAATTGCTGACATGCAAGAATGGAGGAAATAGAAATATAGATGTCGCCACTAGTAAAATGTAGCTCCAATACACTTATCTTAATAAAATCAGGGTTGCCGCCAGTTGCGGTCGGTTTCCACCACAATCTCATCACCTACACATACGCACACTCTCACACATATACAGCGAGTTGGTAGAAATGAACAGCGGGAATATCAAATGTACACATCTGAATAGATTGATTTCTTGCGTTCCGGTCCGCCTGGGTGCAAATATAAGGTAAAAATATTTCGAGTAAACGTATTAAATGAAAATGTATATAGTTGAAGAACCATATGTCCGATTGCATGCTATTTATATAATATATGCAGATATAAGATACAATAAGTACATGACCGTTATTACCAGAAAATCAACAATAGATTACAAGTTAGAATAGATTCCTCCCCCTCTGTTACGTCGCTCATTTTATAAATCAGCGCATTAGTATTTAGTAATAGTAATGAGGAGAAACGGCAATAAAATACGAAATGCATAACACCACAGTGATCTCCATCCCATTTTCTGAATTTTAATTTGATTTGTGTTGGTTATATAGAAGTATGGAATATAAAACTAGGGAAGTAGATGAAATAATGTTTTTCCTACAATTTTTGAATTGGTTAGAAGTTTCTTCACAAGAATCGCACAATTGCTATATACTTTATTTCATTGGAGATTTGAGGATCATTCACTGATGGTAAATTATTCATTTATTAAAATTGCACTATAATCCATAGCTAAAGTGTGGTTTGTTATGGAGGGCAAAAGGCAAGAATTATAAAGTAGATATAGTACTCTCTCTATAATCTGGCACTTCACTTCTCCGACATTTTAATGCCTCGTCATTAGTGATTCATAGAAATCCGGTATTGTTGATAATCCGGCAGTGTTCAGATCCGATATCTGCTGGATTACCGAAAGACTAGTGAACAACCAGGGGTGTCTCATCTAAAGGGGTCGCATTTAAATTTGACAAGACCTGTATTTGTAATTTGAAAAAATATCATTTCTGATTATTATTTTGGATCTTTTCCAACTCGTATTGTTTCAATAAAAACATAGTATAGTAGTAGCAATTCAGTATAGGCTCTGCAAACCACCCTGTTTGATATCTGTGATGCATGATCAGCAGCCTGTTTGATCAGTGCATAAATGGCGCTTAATTCTTTAATTATCTTATTACCCTTTTCTTTACTGCTTAACTGATTTATTATTTCTAATGTAAATAATTTATTTTGAAGTATAACTTTGTATTAAATCAATAAAGAACGGATTTTAACTGTGAAAAAAAAACAATAGTCTATTGGTAAAACATTGTAACAGGAATAATAACTGAAATCAATAATAGAAAAGTTGTAACTGGTCCCTGGTGTCACCTATTTCTATCATCACCAACTATCCTAGCTTACAATACAATACAATACAATGAGGACAAATACATACATAAGCACAATATGAGAATAATACATTATCACAGTTATATTATACCGAATGTCTGGGATACAATCAGTATTTTAAGGTTATGTTGATTAGGGAGGTCAATAAAACTATTATTGGACCAATTTTAGAACACTGAAGCAATACACATGGTTTTTATAATTCGCATTATTGGGATTGAGTATGAAAGAAAGCACTACAGTATTATTTATAAAAGTTTTAGCTCACTTCACATAGTAGGTTAAATGTTAGTCGGTCACTTTGCAGAAAAATAGAAAAGTTATCATGGATAAGTAACTCAACTAAGAAAAAGAGGGTGTAATACCAACAATAAAATAATAAAATCAGCTTTTAATCCTTTATTTTTAATGATAATGACGGCCAACATTAAAAATTCGACTAATTTTACAATATCAGTATTGTAATAGTAATTATTAATGCGCCAACACTCTAATAAGCTGTACACAACTGGCGCCATCTTACTCAAAACAGCTGATTTTTTTTAACTTAGAGCTACTTATTTTTGCTTCCACTTCCGTTGGTTAAATTCAAATTTTTCTAGGTTATGTCTCGTTTATTAAAATTTATCTTTTGCATACCCTGTTTTTTTATTAATTCTTTTTCATAATATCCAAATACTCAGGTCAATTAAATGTTATTTTTGTGATTTTTATATGAAGCGTTTTTCTTGAAATTGTCATTTACTGAATTAGCAAAAAAACTGTAGTCGCAGAAAAAATGGGCAACGTAGATAATAAATTGATAAACTAATATTAGCAAAGATTTATATTGTTTATTTCGTATTAAATGAGTTGATTATGCTTTAATTCTTTTAAAAATTAGGCAACCCATCTTTCACAAAAGGGGGACCTTAATACACTGAACTCTATACATACTGGAAGGGATGCTATATGCCGAACGATTGAGGCAAATGCGAAAAGTATGCAACCCGCCGACGCAAGGGCTTGCTTTCTCGCTCTTACTCAATGCCGTATATGGGACAAATATCGCGAATTTCGGTTCGCGTTACAGGTGGTCTAAAGGCAGTACAAACATATAAATTGTACACGAGAGATAAAGAAAGGATATGAGCAGATTTATTAATAACAAAAAAATAGCAAATGTAATTTGAAAATATAATTTTTACTACAATTAGAAATAATATATTTTTTGTTATTAATATATCTGCTCACGTAGATTTTTTGTCTCTTGTAAAATTTGAATTTTATGAGGTACTGCTTGATGGCCTTGTTGTATATACCTAGTGATAATTGTGTCTATATGGAATTACATGTGGATAGGTAATTATTTTGAAAATAAAGTCACAACTACAAAACCAGGACACACATTTATGTATATTAAAATGCAATAGAATTACAAAAATGCAGCAAGTACAATTTAGTGAACAACAAAATATACAAAGCAGCAAGTACAATTTTGTGAACACATACAAAATATACAAATTATGAAATAAAATTAGACAACTTTGAAATAGAAAAATATACAAAGCAGCAAGAATCATTTTGTGAACACAACAATACAAAATACATGGTGTTCCTTTATGACGTGCTAATATTTCAGGGTGTAATTCCTAAGGTCATTTTATGAAGACAAGTTCATATGAACATATATCATATAAAGATATAAATGCTAATTATTTTTCTGTAAAATCTGTATCTGCCGTTTTGCTTTCGAGTAAAATGAAAATTATTCCCGTGTACTATTCAAATGTGTGAAACAAAAATAAATACTACATAAAAACTTAAACTTAAAAACTTAGTGAAACTGAATATTTGGGTCCTTCGAATAAACGGTTTTAGATCCATATGCTACACAATTAGCCATCATTTTCACGTTTACTCGACAGAACAAACATAATTAAACACAGATTTCGTCTGGATAGCGTCCTTTCACAGGTAGAAGCAACAGGTAAAATATATTGTTTGCGTGGTGCTATGAGTTCAGGTATACGGTAACGTGTTAGACCGCGATGCAAAGCCCTTACGCTTCTTCCTTCTCTTTCTTCTGCGCCTGACACAATATTTTCAGGGAAAGGCGCACCAGCCTCCCTTCCAGTATGTATAGAGTTCAGTGCCTTAATATTAATGATGTATCATACTTGTCACAAATATGTTTGCTGCAGGAGTTATTTGAAGTTTTTTCTTTACAAATTGAAGGGTAGGCATTGGCTTTGATGCATTACAATATCAATTTCCGTAGGATTAAACGAAGTGTGAATCGTGGAAATAATGATTAAAGCGTTTGTTAATTTTTCATCCAATAGAGCCGCCATATATGGACCGTCAATTTTTTATTTATTTATTTATTTATTTATTTATTCATTTATTAACGCAACTGCATTTACATGTACATAATAAAAATAGAACAAAGACAGATTACAAACATTTTAAAATATAATAAAATCAAACAGTAAAAGAAAAAAAAAATATATATATATATATATAAGTACATACTAACATGTGCATAAATTCAAATGTAAATAATATACAATTAATTAGTTAAGTGCTCTTCTACACTGCGCCTTAAATCTTTCAAAAGAAATTCCAAAAAAATCCACTAACAGTGCGACATTATTACCATTTCTACAAATGCGTGACATAGGGCTATGCATACCGTAATTCGTTCTGTGGTGTTTCATATACAAAAAATTTGATTTTCTTAATGTCCTACATGGTATGTTGATGTCGACAAGATTCATTAAGTCAATTGAGTTGACCATGCCATTTAGGAGTTTGAATATATATAAGAGATCAAATTCTCTTCGGCGAACAACCAGTGATGTAAGACCCACATAAGCGCCAGACTGTTCAGGAGTCAAAATAATTCCTGTGCGACTTAAGGCTGTTCGGCCCGTTTGAAAAATGAAGCGTTTTTGGCACTCGGCTCTATACTGATAGTGGTGTAATGGAAAAAATTTAAGGAATAATATTTTACACAGGGTTACATAAAGGATGAATGTAGGTTACTAAAGAATTACATTTTTTATAAGTATCTCTGAAAATGTGTAATTTAGTGTTGAAAAATGGGCATTTTCAACATTAAATAAAATGTAAATAAACGCTGAAAATTCAAAATGCTTTACTACAGTGACATAGATTGATTCTTTGGTAATAAAATCCATTGAACCAAATTAGTTTTTCCTGAAAAATAAGGACGCAATTACACTAGAGCTAGACCCTTGCGCGAGATATTTTAGTTGCCGTAAAGTAACGCCATCTGTAGAAAACAGTTCCCGCAAAGCGGTAGGGGAATAAACGTACTAAGGCATATTTAGAAGCCCGATTTCAGTCGATTTTTCAGGGCATTTCGCGCATTTTAAGCTTCTTGTCGATTTTAAAAATAATCTACTACATGTTACGTAGTTTAAGCAAATGCCCTACCATTATAAATATAATTTCGATGTACATGTAATCGCAATACTTCACATCAACAAATGAAATAATAGTATAAAATCGTAAGTAACTGTTAGGAATTGGCATACTTTTATAACGAAAAAAAAAATACGCCTGTGTGCTGAACTATGATTTTCATCGGGGTACCTGCTGACTGTCCCGAAGATATCTTCCAGACAAAATTATCAAAATTTTTAACTGTCAACATGTTTATTTTCATTCTCTGCTGGACCGACGAAATTCACCCGTACTTGATTTCGCATAAATTACTTTTACAACCCTTTGTCTTCCTTGGACAAGGGCTGCAATTGGGAAAGTGGACATTTGGTCGCCAGATGATTTTCTATGAATTTCTAAAAAGTGCGTTCGCAGTGGTGCCGAATGCAAAGTATTGCAGGTAGTGGACACATCCCCATGGCGCCCTACTTCTTAAAAGCTGTATTACGAAGTAACAATTCGTGTAAATATTTTGTAAATTGTTAGTATTAACTCAGATTTATACCGAGACAGAGTTTTAAATATACACAGTTATTATTGTATATACAGGGTGGGAAAAATTATTCGGTGTTTGTATAGGGGATCTCGATAATTATAATAGATAGAAGATATCGGAATTCTGATAAGGTTATTTTATTCTTTTCAAAAAAGTGCTTGAACAACATATAACTTTGATTATTGTCAAATGATAAACAACTGAGATATTTCAATATATCTAAAATGGAAAAAAATGACTTTTTGGCTATAACTCGAAAACAAAAGAAGATAAATAAATTTATAAAAAGGTTAAAGTGTTCTATTCCAATCTACAATCAAGATGTACCACGAAGTAAACGCCGCCAACATTAAACATTTAAATAAATTTAGTTTGCATCATTAAGTTTTTCTCGAAAAAAGAGATCGAGGATGCGCCATCCGTTTTTCTCTATCTTTTATAGTTATCGAGATCCCCATAGAAATGGCGAATTTTTCCCACCCTGTAACGTATTTTTTTTTCGTCCGGTTGCCATAACCAAGTTCCCTTACAAGGGACACAGTGTCCAGGATGAGCGATTTAAATTATTACTGTCGAGGTAATAAATGCTGACTTTATTTATCCGCAAGATGAAAAACTAGCAAACAGTTTCCATGTAAAAAAAGATGTAAGTAAATTTTAATCCAAAATCCACACACTGGGTATTCTATTATAAGTTTAACTAATGCAATTTCAAATAAACTGGCTCAAGAATGACCTGCATATTTTTTTGCCAAACTGCCTTACAATTAAAAAAAAATGGTCCTATCTAGGGATGGGCGATATTTCACGTACCTGTAATTTTTCACTGATATTGAAAAATCACAGGTCGTTACTGTTACAAATAGGCAAATTTCACCGTGAGTGTGACTGTGATTGCGACCATTACTTAAACCGCGATTTGTTATTTAAAATCTCATCTGTTACTCAAACTTTGATTGCTACTTAAAACGTGATCGCTATTTAACATTAGAGTAAAACCAATCGAGTCTGGCCGCTTGCGCAGAGACACAAACGTGTTAGCAGCGGGGATAGTTGCAGTCGTTGGTTTTCGTGAACCATTCGCATTGTACAATCGAGGTGAAAATTAATTGTAAGATTAAGTTATCAGGTCGTCCACTTAACAGTCAATCGCGGAAAATAATTTACAATGTAGTTAAGTTTACGCAAAGGGAGCGTGCCGCTGGTGAACTTTTAGTGCCAACCACGAAGGTTCAGGAGTGGGTTACTGCCATGATCGGCGTGTCCGAGAGCACCGTACGCCGGTGGTTAGTGAAGGTAAAATATATAAAATGTTGTAAATTATATATTAATTACAATAACATTTTCTATTCAGGTCAAAGCACTTCATTTTCATCCCCCATAAAAATCGTAAAGCAAATAAACGTGTTGTTGAGAGTAACATAGACGACGTCATTGAATCATTCATTATTAATGTAAACAATGACGACCCCGACTCCGACACTACCTCCAGCGATTCAGATGACAATTAGGTTGAAAAAATTGTTTATTGTATTGTGAATAAAGTACATTTTAATAGCTTCGATTCGTATTAATTACCCATTATTATAAAAAAACAATTTGGAGTGTATAACTAAATTTATATGCATTATTGTTAATATTGTTTTTAATAAAGCATATTTTAGTCATTTTAATTCGTATTATTTTTCTGTTAGTGCTACGTGATTTTTTTAAACGCACGTAAATTTATGACTGCGACTGTCTTCGTGCGTTAATGTGTTCCCCACTCTGGAATATAAATCATCGCACTCTGCGCGGCACGCCTCCTCAGCGTCCAACTTGATTTGGTCGCTCTGTACAAGAGTGACCAAAACAATGATTGTTAATTAAACTGTGACTCTTACGTAAACAATGATTTCTACTTAAATTGTGACATGATTGTAAGAAGACAATATTTCTATCCATATATAGCATTTCTAAATATTATTTTTTATATTCATTAGTTTATTTATTCATGTTGCTCTAGATTTTAAAGAATCGTAAGAGAATGCTCTTATGCTCATGTTCAAAATTACAATTTTCATGAAATGAACAATAAAATAAAAACAATTGCTACAAATACGAAACTTCCCAAATTTACTAAAAAAAACAATAATTTTGAAATAATACCACGAAACCAATTTTCAATTTACAAATTCCTTGAACTGAAAAAATAACTAAAAACAATTGCTAAAAATCTGCAACTTTCTAAATTTACTCAAGATATACTAGAGGATTCTGCAAAAAATACCCCTCGACGTTATTTATTTAATTTAAAAATAATCCCTCGAGATCAGAGCAAATCATCATTCTAGGGACACACCACATGGTGATGTGGCCATCATGTTACTTTCTCCGACAAGATAATATCATTAATATTTACGCTTTCAATTGAAATCATATTTTAAATGTACATTGAGCGTTGCGTAAACTCGGATGAAACTGACGTTTAAAACGTCAAAATTATGAAAGATGGAAAAATTATACTTCAAATACAAAAAGTGATTTCGAAAAAAACTTATTCTTAATAAGTTGTTTATTTTAGAATTTTTACAATTATTACCAACATAAATTTGCTGTAACTATTATCGTTTTATAATTATAAACCAAAAATTAAAAAAATTAAAAATATTTTTTTCTCAAACAAAAATAATTTTATGAAAAATGTTTTCAAGCAAAAGATGTTCATTTCTTTGTTGTCTTCAATATTAGTTTAAATCACGATCACAATACTTTCTCGTACTTCGTAACGGAGAAAGTAAAAAACAATTATGACGTTTGTATAGTGGGTGCAGGCGAACGATTGTATCAGTTGCACTGCGTGCCGTGTGGGTTCGAATCCCAGCCCGGGCGAAAGATTTCGGGGCCGCGGAATATTCGCTCGGGACCGTGGTCGTTGTAATTTATCTTTCATTGTTCATTTAATTTATAATATTTCTACAAAACTACGGTTGTGGCAGATTCACTCTCCCTAACCCGCAGTTCCATCCACGTCCTTCCTAAAAAAAAATATATAGCACGTACTTGAAACTGTCCAAAATGACTCAAAATGTATTCCACTTTACGATTCTGCAAAAATCTTAAATGCTTTTGACTAGATCTTAAAATAACTCCCCGCGAACAAACCAAATCGTTGTTCTGAAGATGAGATTTTTCTGATGCAACGCAGACGTATAAAAACATTTGCGATATCCTTAAAAATATTTAAATTTACCCAAAATACATTGCAATTTACGATTCCGCAAAAAAGTAGAAATGCTTCACTAATTTTTGAAATAATCACCAGAGAGGCTGAAAGACCTCGGCTTGTTGAGGTCATTTGTAAAAGTGTCTCAATAAATATATTGTCCCTCTCTTTCACCCGAGAAAAAAATCGTCGTTATGAACATGCGTCTTTTCGGAAGCAAAACAACAATGGAAAAACAATTGCCACATACTTTCCAAATTTACTCGAAATATATTTTACTTCAGGATTCTACAAAAATTTCTAAATGCTTCTTAACCAGATTTGAAAATAATCTCCCAATAATAGAGCAAATCGTGATTCTAAAGATACGTTTTCTTCAGAGGCAAAACAAGAATAGAAAAACATTTGCCACATACTTGAAACTTTTCAAACTACTATTTCAACATTTAGTCAGAATAAGAAATATAGTTTCTGAAATAATCGCACAGGAACAATGTTTATGCTAATTTTAAAACTACGAATTTCATAACTATAAAATATTAAATAAATTCAATACTGCAACAAGTAAGGTTGTTTCTAATTTATTTATAAAATATTATAACAATTGCTACAACGCTGAAATTTTCGTTAATTTTTAAAGTATATTGTAATAAGATCAAATGGGAACGTAAGAAACCTACTTCTTTAGAGTTCAAATTAATCGTACAAAAAAAATTGGTATAAATTGCAGGGTTCGGACGATATATATCATCGGATATATATCATGATATATATCACGATATATACCATGATATATATTCGATGATATATATCATGGATATTTATGAAACACACAATACCAAAAAAATCCCCCGTTTCTCAAATATTCCCAGTTGCAGCAATATGAATAGTAAGCATTTGCTCTAATATAAACTAGAAATGAGCGAAATGACTCTTTTTTGTCGAAAAGAGTTGATTTTTGAAGTGACTTAAAAATGAAAAAGTAAGTGTGAGCAAAAAAAAA
The DNA here is from genome assembly GCA_910593695.2 of Ocypus olens. Lineage (NCBI taxonomy): Eukaryota > Metazoa > Arthropoda > Insecta > Coleoptera > Staphylinidae > Ocypus > Ocypus olens. The sequence goes on from OU343058.1 coordinate 39,525,940, forward strand.
AACAAAAAAAGGTCCTCACTTTAAAAATTCTTCAATGTATCCCTGAAAACAGTGAAGAGCAAAAAAGTCTTCATTTCAAAAAATTTTCAATTTGATGTCAAATATTTTAACATTTTAAATGTTATTTTTTTACTATCTTGTAAGCAACTGTGTTTGTTTGCAATAAATAAATATAATATAAATAAAGTATGTGCATTATATAATTAATAAGTCATATAAACATTAAAATTAATGACCAAGAATAAATATCAAGAAGTTGATATATATCGGATATATATCGGATATATATCCGATATATTGATATTTATATAAATATCGGATATTTTCCGAACCCTGATAAATTGTGACATAAAACTATTCCAATAAAACGATTAAGTTATTTCATGAAAATGATTCATAATTACATTAAAGGGGTGTTTAAAAGGTTTATTTTGTGTAAAGAGTGTAATATTTGAGAGACAAGTGTGCCAGTTCCTGCAGCTCATATGAATTATCTGACGCGTGCACGGCCAATGCGTTAATACGGTACGCCAGTGCCTAAGTCCGGTCCTTATTTTTCTACGAGAGCGACGTCGCAATAGGATTTTAAAGAGATGAATATATGATTTGTTAGGTCCGCCTATTACTGGCCGTCTCACCCTTGCACCCCTGAGAAAGTATTCGTTGCGGGACGAACAGCCTTAATTTAAAAGACAACAGTTTTAAAAATTTGTATTGCACAGATTCCAATCTATCGACTTGAGTTTTATACAAAGGAGACCAAATAAGAGAGCAGTACTCCAGATGAGATCTTACTAATGCATTGTATAAAACTACAAGCGTACGTATATCAACAAAATCTACCGTGCATCGCCTAATAAAAGCTAGCATTTTATTAGCTTTATTGATTAATTACATGATCAATGTGAAAGTTAAACATCAATTTTGAGTCTAGTAACACACCCAAGTCACGAATCGAAGCCAATTTACATAATGAAGTGCCATTTAAAACATAAGTAAAGTCAGTTGGAGTTTTACTTCTAGAAAATGTGATAGACTGACATTTATTTATATTTAGATCCATGCCATTTGCTAAGCACAAATTATGGACTAAATTTAAGTCATTTTGAACCTCAATACAATCAGTTGCACTACGAATTTTGAAAAAGAATTTTAAATCATCCGCAAATAACAAGTGCGGACAGAAAAGTATGTACGATAAATCATTAATAAATACTGAAAACAACGGAGGACCTAAATGCGAGCCTTGCGGCACAACGGATGTAGCATTGAATGCGTTTGAAATGTAATTATTAATCTTAACCCGTTGAGTTCTGCCACTCAGATATGAGTTAAACCATTTAAGTAGGGGATTACCTATACCATATTCACGCAATTTATGTAGGAGAATGGTATGGTTAACACAATCGAAGGCTTTGCTAAAGTCCGTATAGATGGAATGAACTTCAGCTCCACCTTCAAAGGCACGGATTATGTAGTCTGTAAAAATTAATAAATTTGTTTGTGTTGATCGACCCGCATAAAAGCCATGTTGTTTTTCGGTAATTATAGTACTGAAAGCTCTAAATAACTGATCATATAACAATTTCTCAAAAAGTTTTGGTATAGCTGAAAGAATGGAGATCGGCCTGTAGTTGCGAACGTTAGATTTAGAACCCGATTTGTGTATAGGTGATACATATGTTACCTTCCACGAATCTGGGAAAATGCCCGAAATAAATGATAACGAGAACACTTTATACAACGGATTATAAAGTGTATTACTGCAATTTTTAAGAAATAGGGGAGGTATATTATTCGGACCTGGACCACATGTAGTTTTTAACTGCGACAGCCCTTCAAAAACACTTTCGGGACTGATAGTTATATTATTCATATTGACTGACATATCGGACGTAAATGCAGAGTTCATGTTAGATGCAGGTTTGTACACCGAAGAGAAGTAATCAGCGAATAAATTTGAAATACCCTCACCCGTTGTAGCAGTTTTGTCATCATAATTCATAGACATGGGGATCCCATGTGATTTGTTTTTACTATTTACAAAAGACCAAAACGACTTTATATTATGTGGTATTGACTGTTCAATATTATTTATGTATCTGGAATAACATAAAAGGGTTTCCGATTTACATTGTCTTCTAATCACAGTAAATGCTGTGTAATCTGAAGGATTGGATGTTTTTTTCCAGTTTTTATGCGCTTCCTTTTAGATTTGATCATTTTAATTAGCTCTTTAGAAAACCAAACTGGGTAGCTAACATAATTTACACGTTTTTTAGGTACATAAAGTTCTATCGCGAAATAAAGTATGTCGTATAATATCTGAGCGGCCGTGTCAACGTCTAAACAGTTGTTTAATACTGACCAATCAACACCAGCTAAGAAATTATTAATTAGATCATAATTTGCAAGTTTAAAATCGGACTTGTAATAAACATTATTTTCTAGAGTGTGAATGTCATTCAAAACAATACTGGCGTAAAGAGCCGGATGGTATCTATCAGGCGGAATAATGGGATAACCAGATTCAATCGGTAACATGTCGCAATTTGATAAACATAGGTCCAAAGTAGTGCCATATTCATTTTGGTTTGCATTGCATTGATTAAGACCAGTGGATCCGACACCGTCGCAGAATAGCACCTCAGCATAGGATGATAAGTTAGTCGCAGTTAAACCATAACCGGCATCATCTTCAACCCATTTAACATTAGGAAGGTTGAAGTCTCCTATAACAATTATTTTGCTGTCAGAATGCTCCGATGTAATCTCGTTAATTACAGTACAATGGTCCTCGTAAGCTGTTGGGGTTGCATTGGGCGGTATGTAACAACAACATATGATGATTTTCACGGAACCCACGATGACCTTAACAATGATTACTTCCAAGGTTTCGTTAGTTGGTATGACAAATGATGGTATGTTCTTCTTAACTGCTATTAGTACACCTCCACCTCTGGTTTTTGGGCTGGTCCTGGCCGAGCGATCCGTGCGGTAAACAACATATCGATCATCAATAAATTCATTATCATTAATTGAAGAATGCAGCCAGGTTTCTGTCAAAGCCAAGATGGAAAAGTCTTCAGATAAGCAGGATTTATAAAAATCAATTAGTTTTGTGCGTAAACCTCTCACATTCTGATAATATAATGCTATGTTATCAGATGGCCTCTTTAAACAGGTTTTGGCGTGCTTGTGGCAGGATGGTCGCGCCACTTTTTGTTTGGACCTCGCGGAAAAAACTCCTTAACTGCAATCCCAACAGGCCATTGATTTGGATCCAGAAGTCTCTGGATTAATGATTAACTTACACCAATTTTAAAAGAGCATGTGTCTTCGTTACTAACAAGAGGGAAGCATTTCGCATTATCAATGATGAGTGTGTCATTCATATATTTCAGAATATCAGTGTCTTTCGTGCCAGACTTCACTCTTCCTACATAGAGCCAGTGTCTTGTTTCCGCCGAACATAGGAAAGACGAGTTGTTAACGGTTAAATTCCCGATAATGATGGGTTTTCGTGCCGTTTTAGTCTTAACTACTTGAGCAAAATTAGCTTTTGAACTACTTGTTGCTTCGGAAGACTTAGCGTTAGCGGCAGTTTCAGACTTGTCAGAAAGTAACTGGCTGGTTGAGGAATCATTTCCCAGACACGGCGATTTAGGGTCAGTAAAATCTATTAATGGTGTAGGACTCGGACCGCCCTTATCTTTGTCACTGGTATTCACTGTAGAAGGAGGAGCGATGTTTATTTTAAGATGTGATTTTGGCTTGGATTTATTTACGTCAGTATTAGAAATTGTAATTGTATTTGAGACAATCCTCGTGAGATTTTGAATAAGTAATGTATGTTCATTTAGAATTTGTCATTTGTCTGAAAATCTGACCGCGGACCGAAAAATCCTAGATACCAATCTCCGTAAAAATCGAATAACATTTTGATAATTTTAACGATGACTTTAACGTTATCAATGCGTTTCTTCGTCCCTTTCAGCCTCAATATTGAAGCGGCTATTTTGATCTTAAAAACGAAAATTTTAAGCTAATTAAACAAATTTTATATCAAAAATTGTACGGATATCACTATTTATATAATTAGCCATAACTGGTTATCGACCCAACGTCTTTCATTATCGCTAATATTTTAAATATTTATAATTCCATTATATTTTGTAAAATAACAAATAAACTTATCAAAATAAATGCAATAGAACAACAACAACAACTGTAAATTTATAAACTAAAGAAGATAAAAAATGAATTATTTATCGGCATAATTATCGCAACTTGACGAATTAAAGAACATCTCATTATACAGGGTATTTCAGAGCTCTGGGAACGGTCAATCACGTCCTTTTTTTTCAAAATTTCGAAAAATGTTTTATACAAAAGTTGTGTATAATAGTGAGCTGCACGACCTAAAAATATTAAAATTTATACAGGATGTCTCATAACAAAGTTACAGATCAAACTTATGTTTTTTTAAATGGAACACCCTGTATTTTTTGTCATTTTTGAATTATATGGAGCAAATAAAGGTGAGTTACTTCAATACTCTCTATACCTATTGTTTGCCGTTTTCGAAATATTTTAAGATTTGTTGAAATGCAAGGTCTGGGTGAAATTTTATTTTTGCCCCAGTGATTGACGTTGAACGATTCAAATCATTTTAATTATTTGGTTGAAGGTTCGAACTGTAGAGCCAATCATGATTTCATGCAAAAAATTATACAGGGTGATAAAAAAAAATGCGGTAGAAAACCCCAACTTATAAAGTTGAATAACTTCGTTTTTTCAAATGGCACACCCTGTATTTAGTAACGTATTCTCAAGTAGAATCCAATGATCTTTCAGATTATAATAATTATTCCTGATATGATAATCGCCGAATACAAGAAAACTATTGAGATTAGGAACAGGGAACCCTTATACAATCTGAAAGATAATTGGATTCTACTTAAGAATACGTTACTAAATAAAATATTAAAAATAACTAGCGCCAAACGGCATTGCCATTTGAAAAAACGAAGTTATTCAACTTTATAAGTTGGGTTTTTCTACCGCATTTTTTTTTATCACCCTGTATAATTTTTTGCATGAAATCATGATTGGCTCTATAGTTCGAACCTTCAACCAAATAATAGAAATGATTTTAATCGTTCAACGTCAATCACTGGGCCAAAAATAAAATTTCACCCAGACCATGCATTGCAACAAATCTTCAAATATTTCGAAAACGGCAAACAATAGGTATAGGGAGTATTGAAGTAACTCACCTTCATTTGCTCCATGTAATTCAAAAATGACAAAAAATACAGGATGTTCCATTTAAAAAAACATAAGTTTGGTCTGTAACTTTGTTATGAGACACCCTGTATAAATTTAAATATTTTTAGGGCGTGCAGCTCTCTATTATACACAACTTTTGTATAAAACATTTTTCGAAATTTTGAAAAATAAGCACGTGATTGACCGTTCCCAGAGCTCTGAAATACCCTGTATATGTCGGTAGACTTTTAAAATCATTTTCATTCATAGAAATTTTACCAGTTAGATAATCACAAACTGTGACTGCACAAATCCGTTAATGGAATTTTCAGTTCTTGTCTGTGTGCGAAATCGCATGAACTGTGATTTTTTTTAGCAACTTTCTTCTCTCGTCACGTCCGCTATTTTCTATGGATATCATCATCTTGTTATAATCTTAAGGTTATTATAATTTAATGTTAGTAAGAGCATTTCAGCATCTATTACATCAACCGGGCTGGAAATGGGATAGTCTATTTTATTTAAAAAAAAGTACAATCGTGGTAACGAAGAATGGTTTATTATATTTACGTTCTTTCCGAAAAAAAAAATGCTACTATTTATTTGCATTGTTAGTTTTAAATATGTATAATTTTTTAATTTGACATTATGAAATATAAAATTTAAATCTATGGATTAAATAAAACAAAATTGTTTGCCTGCTAACGGGCAGTGCTATTTGTTTAAATAATCTGAAGAATAAAAGTCCTATCTTCTTGAAGTGCGTATTTTACACAATGTATTGCATAAGTTAATTGAATAGATAAAATTTCAATATTTCACATATTCTCAGTTCACATATCAAGATCATACTTTTATAAAAATATTTTAAATATTTTTTTAGTTTTTGTCGTCCTATCTTCTTGAAGTGCGTATTGTACACAATGTATTGCATAAGTTAATTGAATAAATAAAATTTCAATATTTCACATATTCTCAGTTCACATATCAAGATCATACTTTTATAAAAATATTTTAAATATTTTTTTAGTTTTTGTCGTCCTATCTTCTTGAAGTGGGTATTGTACACAATGTATTGCATAAGTTAATTGAATAAATAAAATTTCAATATTTCACATATTCTCAGTTCACATATCAAGATCATACTTTTTAAAAATATTTTAAATATTTTTTTAGTTTTTGTCGCTTTCCGTCACGATTTTTTTGGAAACAAAAAAGCTGCATTGTAGTAGAAATTATCTACTAATCAGTACCGCTGTGTAAACTTTTTTGTATTTTCCTTCTTCTAATTTACTAATTGTATTAGCAGGAGTGCCGATTTTCTAGAAGAAACAAGCAAAGAACAAACAAACAAACAAGTGGATCTAATACTTGTCTAGGAAAAATCCGTCACGAGTTAGATTTGCGAAGACAATGGCTGAACACAAAGTTTACACTTCATAATTTGAAAAATTAAATTTAGAGACACCAAATATCAGACGTATACAACTACAACAATTGTAGTAAAAATGAGGTTACCAAGATTTTGAGAAATGCCTATGAATACTATTAGTGATGAAAGCAGTAACATTACTTGAAAATACGAACATATACAATTCAGTGCGCGAACAATTAAATTGGCGATAACTGACATTTTATACGTTACAAAAAATGTAACGCGTTGTTAGGAAATACCAACATGAATTGTTTGCCATGAATAACACTCGCCCAGTTACGATTGCCACGAATAACATGCGCCCAGGTCTGGTTCGCATCGTAATTAGAATTCCATTGGATCATGTCATCAACATTATTCGACTTCATTTTCAAAAAGTAAGTGAGAGCAATTGTCAATGGAATCATTTCAATCGTGAAGGCACCCATAAAATTCCTGTTTACACACGGCAACATAATATTCTCATCACAGACATATTTGTAACATGACTTTACTTCAGCATGAATCACTCTCAATTTCGTATAGTTTGCAAGAAACCGTTTCTACTCTTTCTCTTCGACGGAGATAAATTTCTTCAGAAGTGCCCGACGTCACCGGAACGCCACTATTTTCGCCGTTCATTGTTGCACCGTCTTATCAAGATCGAGCCGCGAATAATCGATAAAATTCGAAACCAGATTCACAACCATTATGTAAGAGACGAATATCTATTAATTAGAGCGGCTGCAGTAACAATTTTCTTATTCAAAAAGGAAGTTGGACCAACACACTATATCCTCGTGATCTTACATCGACAGAATTACATATGCACACTTATGTAAACCTTCTCGATCAGTGTCGATTGTAAAAGATGGCTTAGTTAACAAATCCGTACTTTATATAATTATCTTTAACAGCTAAATATGAGGTGTGGGTGTGATAAATAGAAAACCCTTTTAATATTAATACGTGCTTGTATTTTTCAGTATAAATACCATGATATTTATAATTTATAAATCAACCAAATATAATATTTTAAATAATTTAGTTTGAATTATATATTGATTTGATGAAATCAACATTTAAATAAAAGCAAATGTTTCTACAGGGTGTCCCATTTTAAATTTCCACCCCAAATATCTCGAAACATAGGCAACATGGCAAAAAATGTTTCAGATGAAAGTTGTAGGGTTCGGAGGGAGACATATTATATTGACCTTGAAAATGACCTTGGGGTCAATTTTCAAGGTCAAGAGAAGATCAACTTTGATTTTTCAAATAGAACCCCCTATTTTTTATTGTGGGATCATATTATACAGGAAAAAATACAAATTTTTTGAAGGAAACGTTTTTTTCTAATGCTTTTATTAAGAGTTTTTTCACGAATTTTGTCTGTCATGTTTGAAATCTCAGATGAATCCAGGCTGTGATTCATGCATTATCCTCGGCATTAGCGTCATCCAGAGGTTGCGATGGGATTTTGCACATCATTGGCTCTGCAAAGGGCTGATGGTTTCAGTGGCTGGAGATTCAATCAAATGCTCGTTCAAGTGTCCATCCTCGTCAATGCACTTCTGTACCCGCTGGCGAAAGTTTACTTGAACATTTCGAAGAGCTTAGATGGAAATTGCTCGAAATGAAGCCCAAATCCTCTCCTTCATGTTCTGCACTGTTGTCGGAGCTTCAGCAAATGCTTTCACCTTGAATAGTCCCCAGAGGAAAAGTCAAGAGGATTAAGATCCGGGGTTCTTGCTCCCGCTCCTTTGATGCTAATGCCGAGGGTAATGCATGAATTACAGCCTGGATTCATCTGAGATTTCTAACATGACGGACAAAATTCGTGAAAAAACTCTTAAATAAAAACGTTTCGTACAATTTGTATTTTTTCCCCTAGAAAATTAACGCCAAGGTCATTTTCAAGGTAACCAGCATATGTCCCCTTCCGAACTCTACAACTTTTATCTGAAACATTTTTTGCCATGTTGCTCAGGTTTCAAGATATATATATGTTCCTCTGCGAGTGGAAGTAATTGATTATAAATTTTACTTGCTTAACTGTATAAAGTTGTCTTCATACAGCTACTCACAAGTCAAAAATAGTAGATTACATATCAAGGGAGTGAAATGCGATTTTTTTGCAAATTTGTATTCCTGGGGCTATCGCCCCGAGATCTAATCTGAAGGAAAAAATGAGATTTCCTCCCGTATGAATCATCAAATTTGGTTGAAAAGTCTCAGAGTTATGTGCGATAAACCTCAAAATGCACTTTTTTTTCAAACACCCATAAATTGGTGCCAAATCGTCGTAGGAACTTCGTTCTTTGAGTCCTGCACAAGGAATTGATCAAATTTTAATGCCTTTATAGTGTCTATCGAGTCGAACATTTTTTCTAACTCTATAGACATCGTCATGGTTTCCTGAAAAAACATTTTTTTTACAGGAGTGCTAGAGGGGGGCGGAAGGGGTTACTCTTAAGTTCGCATACATGACTTTGAAGAAGACACTTCAAAGTTTTTTGCCCTCAAAGATTCATCAAAATCGATTGAAAATACGCCGAGTTATGGCGGTTTGAAAATGGTCGAAATTTTCAAGTGTTTCATTTTTTTTCCTTCAGTATGTATACTATTTTGTTCACAAACGGGATGTTTTAAGTGTAAAATGTTTGTTTCTAAAACCTAACCTAAAAAGTGTCAGCCGTGACAGTTAAAATAAAAAATGGAATATCCCTTGAGCGGGAAATGTTATTTCTCTCACGATTTCGAGAGTGGAGAAATCGACTTTCTCTCGTTTGTGAAAAAAAACAATGTTTAGTTACATAATGTAATATTTGGATTGATGGGGCTGTTAGGTGTTGAAACTCCATAATATCACTTTATAAAACACTGACGCAGTATAAGATTACTGTTTTTTTTAATTGTTCTACAACAATGTTTTACCACACAGTTAGTACAATAAAAAATATTTTTAAATCTTATACTGCGTTAGTTTTTTTTTAGTGAATGTAATATTTATTTAACGGTAGAAACGCCAAATGTTGTACTAAACCCAATCCAAGTGGCCCACCGACAGATATGGGAATGCCAACGGCAGCAAATATATCAATATTAACAAAAATACGGTATTTGGAATACTTATGTTCCAATAGCAATTTCCGTTTCCCCATCAGCAGCTAACTATACTGATGAGAACTGAAAGGTCGAAACCGATAGGTGTTCTGATGGGGAAACAATATCTAATGTTAAATATTTATTTATAAATGAAAAAATATCTTTCCAATATTATAATTTATTTTTGTATGTGCGTAGCTTTTTAGATGATTCATTCAATTATATAATTTCATTGCATCATTGCAGATATTTTTCCACATGTTAGGCACACTAGGAATGAATTACTTCCTGTTTTATCCAATTCCACGAGCATTCAATTTAAGTAATAGCCATTTAATTCCGGGAAAATTGTTCAAATTATAATCAATAGAAAAATATAATCCGAATTTAACACCCAAAATGTGCTATTCTAGAAAGGTGGGTTAATATGTATCGACAATAAGATCTGATATTTTAAACAATGTTAGAAATTAATTTCGGCGTAGGTCGGCGGGAGTACGTCAATAAGATAATATTTTGAGCAACTTTTATGACAATTTATTTCAATTAATTAAGTTCATTTTACAGTTTGTATTATTGTTTTCCAAAAAGAGGCAATATCTCTATAAGATAAATAGTATAATAATGGTGGGTTTTCGAAAAGGCTTTTAAAAGTACTATCCAAAACTGACATAAATGCATATGACGTCAAAAACTGGACTTGTAAGGTAAATCAAATTAAGGGCTACTGGAATAGAACGGTCAAATCGGGTAAAACATTTAAAATATATGGTCCACCAAACCGAAGACATAGATATCAGCAATTCATCAAAACAATTATTTAAGTAGCTATGGACAAACCACCGCGACGAACAATCCTATTATAAAAAGAACTACAGGCTTATAAATATCATGATATGTTTTTATGCAAAAGATAATTTGTGAACTGTAAAGAAAGTGGAAGTAATATGCAATATCTTGAAAGTAGAAGACGAGGACCTGATTTAAAATTGTTTGAAATTTATTCTAAAATAAATCAAGTTAGTCCTGTACGTAAAAATAAACGATTTTAAACCAATATTATTGAGTAGTACTAGTAATAACATGCATTTTTTTTGTATCATTCAATATCATTAATGTATAGCATCCCAATTACTATCAGCTAATATTCCAGGATTGCATCATTAATACTCATGTAATATACCCTACAATAAGACAAAAAGCGGGGTCATAGATGAGCTACCGATTCTACTCATCAAACGATGCATTGCTAAAATAGAGCTCTTAAAGACATCTTTAATAATTCCTTGCACGCTGGAGTATTTCCAGATTTCTTAAAGTATTCACTTATTACACCCGTTTATAAAAAAGGAGACACGGAACTACTTGATAATTACAGGCTAATTAGTGTTCTTAATACATTCTCAAAAGTTTTCGAATCACTAGTAGCACAACGACTGGTTTCATTCTTTATGCCCAGGACCTGTTTAATAATAGTCAGCATGGCTTTCTAAGGGGTAAAAGTATTGACACTGTTTTTCTGACGCCTACCTATGAATGCAGTGATAGGGGTGATATGGCCTGCGGAATCTTCCTGGATCTTTATTTATTTATTAACAAAATTAAGCCATTATGGCATACGAGGATCAATTAATAACTGGCTAGTTTCATACTTGCAGAATCGTAAACAAATCGTGAAAATAAAGGATAATGAAATAGGAAGCACCGTAACGTCGAATGCTCTGGATGTCTCCAAGGGGAGAGCACTTTTGGACCATTACTGTTTACCATATTTATAAATGATATAAGCACGATGAATGACAGTTATCAGATCGTTAGCTATGCTGACGATACCAATGTCCTACTAGTCGGTGCGACTTCCACAGAGATCACACTAAATGGCACTGCCGCAAAAATGCTTCAATAACAACCATCTAGTATCGAATCTTGATAAAAAAATGAGTCTTTTCGAAGATACAGAATAGCATCTCAATCCCCCCAGCAATAAACCTGTTACGGGTTGGTCACCAATTGTTAAGAATTGGGTGGGAATTCTTAGGTGATTAACTTGATACCCACGCGTAACTATCGGATAGCTCAGCCCACGACGTTCACCTTGGGTTGTAAGATTATAAAATGAATAACAAAAAAAACAAAAAAGGATGTCACTTTCAATGGATAGGATGCTTTCCTCACCCAGTTTTAATTAATAGAAAAAAATGTGAAATGTACAATATTTACAAGCAAAATAAAGAAAGAATGAACATATACAAAAACAATTAGATTAAATTAACAAAAAGACGAAAAATAATAATAAAAGAAAACCCTACATAAAATAAACACAAAAAAACAAAATAAACCTACTTGGGGTTTGCCACTGTTTAAATAAACAACCCCCTACCCTCAGTGTCCGAGGTTGTCGCGTTACCAACGAGGTCTCTGATTGGTCCACGTGAACCTGTGTTTCACGGTTCTGCACCGCGAGGGCACTAGGGGTACCTGTTTAGGCTGTCGAATTCATCGTTGTTTTGTCCATGATAAATAATTGGTTGTCCTGCGTTTCTGTTGATAATTGTCCCTATGTTATACGGTAACCGTGACGTCCTATATTTACACAATGTACAAAAAAAAAAAAATGGTGATGTGGCCATCATGTTACTTTCTCCGACTTTATATTTACGTTTTCATGGGTTTATTTTCAATTAAAATCATATTTTAAATGTACATCGAGCGTTGCGTAAACTCGGATGAAACTGACGTTTAAAACGTCAAAATCATGAAATATGGAAAAATTATACTTCAAATTCAAAAACTCGGTTTACTCAAAAACTAACGAGATTTCGAAAAAAACTTATTCGTTAAAAGTTGTTCATTTTGGCTTTCTCTACAATTATTATTCACATAAATTTGCTGTAACTATTATCGTTTCATAATTATAAACCAAAAATTTAAAAAAATTAATAATTTTTTTTCTCGAATAGCAATGATTTTATGAAAAATATTTTCAAGCAAAAGATGTTCATTTCTTTGTTGTCTTTGATGTTTGTTTAAATGTTTTTGTGATATTTTTCGTATTTAAGAAAATATTGGCAAAAAACAAAAAACAGTTAAGGTAAACACCCACTTCCGGTGTACGAAATTTTACCAAAAGCTTTTCAGTTCTTCAGATTATCAAATAAGACGTATGTTGGAAGTTTCATATCAATTGCTTTATTAGTTTTTGAGATACAGCGCACACAGACAGACACACACACACACACACACACACACACATACACACAGACAGACACACACACAGACACAAATTTTTTTTTTCCAGAAATTGATGAAATGGCATCTAGGGACCCCAAAACGGATATTTCCGCAAAAAAAAAATTTGAAAAAAAAATCACGATCACAATACTTTCTCGTACTTCGTAACGGAGAAAGTAATAACAAAATGAAATGTGAACTGATTGTTTAATGTTGTTGTATTGGTTGACAATACATGTTCCTTATGTGGCCGTGTGTGATGAGAAAAAAAATATAAACAATTTGAAAAATAACAATTTAACAAAAAAAAACCTGGTTTATTGTTCGCTCAAAGGGAGTGCCCTTTTGTGAACGGCACGTTTGCTTAATTCTTGAAAGTTCTACAATCTGTTTTACAATAGTTCCCTAAAATTTAGATTGCCTTAATACGAATTTTATGCTGCCAGATGAGGTAATATGAATAGAATAATATGTTTCTCCACGACCACTGTGGAATTTGAGCATTCTGAAATCAATTTTGATCATAGAATGGACACATTCTCACTCTTGTTATGGAACAAAACACTATGCGCTTATGCGTTTTGCATGTAATTCATTCCATAACAAGTAATAGAATGAATATTCTCACACCGTTCCGAATAAAACAATTAGCCTTGAATATCACAATTGTCAAAATACTATAAACATAACCACAAACGTAATAATAAAACGTAAGTTCTTTGTGTTTATTACTTTATTAGTCTATTTTATTGGGTCGAGGAGAAAGTATAGTCTGCTACTCGGTAAGAATGGAAATTCTGATGCTCGTGGTTACTCGCGCTCGCCTCGCGGCTCGCGCTCGAAATATTCCACTCGCATCGAATTTCCATTCTAACCTTGTTACAGAATATACTATTCTACAAACTTAACGCATTTGGAAAGAATTGATGAAGCGGCGAATTTACGATGTGTAATAAAATATGCAAATGAGTGTCGCGGAGAAATGTAGAAAAGTATGAGGGCTCGTTGTTCCGATTGTTTAATGAAAGAATTAAAATAATACTACTATCGCGCGAGTTATGATGTAGCGTAAATTAGCTGATTAAATAGTACCCACAATACTGTACAGCTATCCAAAACGCAATGTGTGTTTCTTCGAAAGAGGGCCACTCTATATGGGCATTAAAATATATTATTATTATCTTATAGTATATTACTATTATCATTATCCTGCGGGGCACGAGCTAGGGAAGTAGTTGTTTCAATAAGTTTCACGAACAGATTGAATATTCATAAAATGAAGCTATTTTTCGTTTTTATTACATTTATTTAATGCTTCCACAACAGGTGAGGATTTCTGAAGTTTCATTATTGTTTAGAGTGTAAGCACCAATTCCCAAAAACAGATAATCTGTAAATTTTACATAATTGCAACAAAGGCACTCAACTTATCTCCCGGTGTACCTAGAAATTTTCAGAGCCACAATCCTACAGCGAATCTCAGGGTAACTCCCTCGCATTAAAATGTTCAGTATAAATTCAAGAATCCATCAACTTGTAAATCACTTGATAATGACCGTCACACGTCGAAACTCGAGTCGTAAATATACTGAAGGAAAAGAAAATGAAACACTTGAAATTCGTGCACTTTTTTTAAACACCCATAACTTTGTGCCAAATCGCCGTAGCAACTTCGTTCTTGAGTCCTGCACAGGTAATTAAACACATTTTTCGATGCGCTTTTAGTGGATCGAGTCGACACATTTTATCCAACTCGGTACACGTTGCCAAAGTTGGACGTTTTTTGCCCAAAAATGTATTTTTTGTTCGGGGGTTTAAGGGTTCGAAAAGGGATCATTCCAATCTGAGTTCACCCCCTTAAAGTAGGGCCAAAAAGAGATTTTTTCCCGAAAGATTCATCAAATTTGGTTGAAAAGTCGGCGAGTTATGTGCGAAAAACCTCAAAATGCACTTTTTCTCAAACAGCCATAACTTGGTGCCAAATCGTCGTAGGAACTTCGTTCTTCGAGTCCTCCATAGGGAATTGATCAGATTTTAATGCCTTTATGGTGGATCGAGTCGAAATTTTTTTTCCAACTCCATCGTCAAAGTTGAAAATGGTTTCCTGAAACAACATTTTTTTTCACAGGGGTGCTAGAGAGGGGCGGAAGAGGTTACGCTTAAGTTCGTATGCATGACTTTAAATAAGATACTTTAAAGTTTTTCGCCCTTAAAGATTAATCAAAATCGATTGAAAATACGCCGAGTTATGGCGGTTTGAAAATGGTCAAAATTTCACGAATTTCAAGTGTTTCTTTTTTTTTTCTCCAGTGTATATTAGTTATAGACGCAGTTATAAATTAGCGCTGAGAGAACCAAAGATCGCTGTGAATGCTGAATTTGTAAACAACTCGAGCAACCCGGTACATGCTATGTGGTCGCTGAAGCAGAAGAACAAATATGTCAATAATGCCTGTGACTTGGACCCCAATACCTTCAACTCACATTTTTGTAAAATGACTGAAAATCTTGTAGGACAGCTCCCAGCTACTAGAAATCACCCTATTAGTTATGTGACCAATAAAAAGCACGGTAATCATCTATACTGAGTTTTCTGAAGTCAGTCCCAACAAAGTTCGTGATATACTTCAACAGCTAAAAAAATCCCACAGTCGGGATTTATACAGTATGCATTCTAAGATTCTTAAAAGCATTACTAATGTTGTCATCGAACCACTAACTAATCTCATAAACTTCAACCGGCATATTTCCGGATTGCCTTAAGCGTGTGTGTCATCCCCGTGCATAAAATAGGCTGTGTCAATTACTCTTATAACTATAGGCCTATATCAATTTTACTTATTGTTTCCAAGATCATCGAAAGAGTATTATTTGAACAAATTAGTTCCTTCCTTAATAGCCACGACCTATTGTCATGTAATCAGTATGGATTTCGGGAAGTTCCACGACTGACGCTATTACTGCTTTTACCCAGGAGATCTACGGGGACTTTGAGACAGGAACTTACTCAGTCGCAACCACCATGGATCTTACAAAAGCTATTGACTATATTCCGCATGTAGTTCTCCTGCGTAAGCTATACTGTCTAAAATTTTTACCTAAAATCTGCCGTTTACTGAGCTCTTACCTGCAAATCGTCGACAAGTGCATTCTAAAAAGTCTTCCTCGAATGAACTTCAAGTAAATTACGGTGTGCCTCAGGGTTTCATTTCTGGGCCCTTTACTATTTCTCTTTTATATAAACGATGTCCCCTTTTAACACCCGGATTGCTGACTCTATTTGCGGATAATACTATCCACCAGTCACCTGATTGCAACTCAGAAAAAACATAAACTTGGTCGAATAGGTCACTGATTGGTTTAAATAATAATAATATTTATTTCTTATAGCCGTACATAAAATGTACATAAGTTAGAGTTAGGTACATACTAAAGAAAATTGTCAAAAAACTGTGCGATTCAAATCTTATTTACATATGAGTAATACTCATCTATTGAGTAAGGTTCAATTTCGATTAACAATGCTTTTAACTCTTTTTTAAACATATTAATTCGTTTAATTTTGCGATAATCTGCCGGAAGTCTGTTGTATAGCCGCATCATCATGTAATGTGGTGCCTTTTCGAACATTCTTAATGAGTGTTTAGGGTAGTTATATTTGAAGTTTACATTTCTTGTATTGTGTGGATTTATATTAAGGTTATCATGAAATAGATGTTTATGTTGATATATAAAGATTAATGAGTCATAGATATACATGGCGACTACTGTAAAAAGATAGTTCGCTTTAAAAATCCCCTTGCAAGAGTCCCTGTACTTAATATTATAAAGTAACCTTATTACCGCTTTTTGTGTGATGAAAGCATTAGTTGCTTCTTTTGCTGCACCCCAACAAACAATACCATAGCGCATCAGAGAGCAAAAATAAGCATGGTATACCATCCTTAGTGTATTGTGACTCACATATGGTTTAATTTTTCTTATGCAGTGTATAGTACCATTTAACTTGTTATTTAGTCCTGTTATATGATTTAACCAATCCACAATTCCCAAGAATTTGCACTCCAATGATATTTCTATATCTACTGATCCCAATGTTAACTTTTCAAGTAAATTATGTGTAGCTCGTTTTGTACTAAATATTACACATTTTGTTTTTTCTTCATTAAGAAATAATTTGTTTTTGTTGAACCACGTCTGAGTTTCATCAAAAACGCTATTGGCTGCAATGTGGATATTTTGAAAATTCGAATCCCTTACAATGATATTATTGTCATCTACATAACTGTTTACAGCTAACGATTTAATAGTGAATCTGGAAAAATCTAAAAATGTTGTGTTCTCGTTGAAACCGGATACACACTTGCTATGAGCAGATTTCTTGGGGTTCATCTTGATTCTAAACTAAAATGGCACAAACATGAGTCAGAAGTTGCCAGCAAATTATGCAGCAATATTTACCTCCTGAGTATAATGAAAATTTTTGTCTTAAATCTGCCTATCGCGCTTTAGTAGAGTGCCACATAACATATGGTTTATTGGCTTGGGGACACTGGGGGTACCAGATTATTTGGTTTACAACGACGAGCAATTTGAATCCTTGACTCCCTCAAGTATAGGGAGGAGTGTCGGACCTCATTTACAAAGCTTGGTCTGCTTACGTTGCCATCACTCTATATTCTTGAATGTCTATGTTATATCCACAAGAACTTTTACACTGTAATGAGTGCATGGCTCCCGTAATAAAAATAATTAATGTAATATTTTTTTCAGCAAAATCATTCGTAATTGTAATAATCTGATAAATGTAATTCACACAATAATCATAACAGCGCATGATAAATATCAATCGTAAAAGATAATGTAAGCAAGAAGTTGAGACACGCGCGGTCTCGCGGTCTGAATAACATCGCTAAAATAAACAACAACACGCCGAAAAATACGCCTCGTATAAAGAACTCTTTAACTCAATATCATCTAAAATCACACTTAGCACCGGAAAGAAAACGTAAACATCCTCCTGACCGAGATTCAGAAAAATGTAATTCATAAAATTCCAAGTCCAAAACAAGACCAGAAAAATACTAATAAGTAAATTCACGGGAAAGTTCATAAACTCAAACATACACGAGGCAATTTGGCACGTGTATTTCTGAACGTGGCGGTGGCAAATCAGCTTATAAAAGGGAAGAAATCGCGAAACTCAGGAGATTTAATAATGGGCGATCCGTGATGCTACAACATATGATTGAGTATTCTCCGATAAAAAAAGGGTTAACTGAAAACAATAAACGACCGCATCCGAGTAATCATTCTGCAACGAAATGTGAAACAATTCACATATGAATAATTACTCTTTTACGAAATGCAAAACACAGATCCAATGAATAACTGCATGCGAGTAATCACTCTACAACGAAAATGTGAAACTATTTACATTTGAGTTATTACTCTGCCAAAATGCGAAATCGTCATAGAAAGAATGACCAACCTTAGTTAGCAGACATTATACTACGAATTACTTTTTTCACAACCTCTAGACGCTCTGAGCGCTAGGACCATGGGTTGTGTAGAAAGGGGGTATCGCCAGACGCTTTGAGCGCTAGGAAAAGAACCTCCAAAATCTAACGCTGATAACTTTAACTTGTCGTTATTGAACGTATTGCTTTCTTCACAACCTCCAGACGCTTTGAGCGCTAGGACCATGGGTTGTATAGAAAGGGGTATCGCCAGACGCTTTCAGCGCTAGGAAAAGAGCCCCTATTACCATCCGAAAGAATGACTAACCTGAGTTAGCAGACATTATGCCACGAATTACTTTCTTCATAACCTCCAGACGCTTTGAGCGCTAGGCCCATGGGTTGTGTAGAAAGGGGGTATCGCCAGACGCGTTGAGCGCTAGGAAAAGAACCTCCAAAATCTAATGTCTGATAACTTTAACATGTCGTTATTGAACGTATTGCTTTCTTCACAACCTCCAGACGCATTGAACGCTAGGACCATGGGTTGTGTAGAAAGGGTGTACCGCCAGACGCTTTGAGCGCTAGGAAAAGAGCACCCAATTTCTGATGATAATCTTACAAATCTCTGATGGTAATCTTATTCTCCGAACGAAAGAGTGTAGTCAAGGTCACCGATTGTGTAAGTTATTCATTAAGATCTAGTTGAAAGTTTTATCGACTTCAAGTAAAGAGGTCCATTGCCAAGCCTCACATTGTTACAAACAATTCTGAGTCATACGTATTCTGGTCTGGTCAAAGAAAAAGTACGACAGTTGTTATAAATCTCAAATTCTTGCAATATTCTTTTATAAAATATTCGACGACAGTTCTGAGACTGCTTTTCCCCAATGTGTCCATAAATCGAATGACATACCCTTTGTTGTACCAATGCAAATGCCAGAACTAATAAATCAAATGAATAAACGTCCATTCATTCAACAAACAAGCATTTCATTTACCTAAACCTAACCAACACGCATCGACACTCGTAACGAATCTGTTAAATAATTAAGGGGTACTACAAAAATTAAACACAACTTATGTAGTACAAAAAGGTCAGACTTGACGTATTACAACACGTACAAAACCATTGTGATTATCATAAGCATAATACTAAATCTGCATCTCATTTGCCCAAGTTACTGCCGTCTATCCAAAACGCAGAATGGCATCAATTTTTACGAGCCCACTCTACTCAAATTTTACATGTAAATCCCTATGGCCCGCTTTGCAATTCAACACCCTGTATAATGCTCTACCCGTTACAATCAAACTTCTACCAATAAAAACATTTAAACGAGCTATTAAAGTATTTTTATACAAGAAAGCTTTTTACGAGATTGACGAATTTTTGTCTAGTAACTTTGTTGATATATCGCGGATGATTAAGTTTTAACTAGTGTTCATCAATTTTTAATTTTTAATGTCCAATTTTAATTTGCAATTTTAAGTTTTAAATTTTTAACTTGTGTTAGTAATTTTTTAATGTCTAATTTTAAGTTTTCATTTGTAACAGTTCTCTCTTTTATTCTATTTATTAACCATTTCAGCCTACTTTTAATTTGTGAGACAGTGTCGGACTGGCCATATAGTTAGGGTGCCGTTTGCCACCAGGACCCTAGCCTGCGCGCCCCCCCTACACGCGAAATAGTTCAGACCCGCAGGGCCGTATTAATGGGATTGGGAGAGCCGGGATAGCGAAAAACAAATAACACGGGTTTAAATTTTAAGACCGGCTCTCATAAACCCAACTTAAATAAATGTTTGTGAAATCCAGCGTTAGTTACCTTGTTACCTAAATAACCTAAATATTGCTTTACTTAATCCATTTTTAGTCACACACATACAAACACAAATCTGGTTCTGAAAAATGGAAAAATAAAAGAAAGACAATTACAAGCAGCGACTTCGAATCCAAAGCATTCAGACTCTCTTTTATATCTGCACCTCAAGAGCTTGAAGGTACGAAAGGCCGTCAATATCAAAACAAAATGCAACCAGGTTAGTATATTTGCTATTTTAATAAAGTAATTTTAGAGTTAGAGTTTTTGGAGGTAGACACTGCCTTAAGGTGGAAAAATTCGGTACATTTTTTATGAATTCCCCAATTTAAAGAAAACTAAACTGTCTTCAAGTGAGTTCATTAGCTTTTTTGTTTTTACTAATCACTCATGACAACATCGACGCAGCACAAGAACACAAACGTTTTTAATCCTGAAGAACAAATTCCCTCAGTTTCTAGCGATACCAGAGCTAGAGCGAATCTCTATAGCATCACACCACTTACATTAACAGATGAGGGTTGCAAAGAAATTAAAAAAAACTTGCTCCTCCAGGAATAAAATGCCCTCATGCAGAAAAATTGAGTTTCTGTCCACCCAATCCAACCGTCGCACAGTGGTCCGAAGTCCAAAAAAATGGTAATGTCTCCATCATGTTACTTTCTCCGACTTGATGGTATCATTTATATTTACGCTTTCATAATTTATTTTCAATTTAAATCATATTTTAAATGTACATCGAGCGTTTTGTAGACCCGGATGAAACTGACGTTTAAAACGTCAAAATTATGAAATTTGGAAAAATTATACTTCAAATTCAGAAACTGAGTTTACTCAAAAACTAAAGCAATTTCGAAAAAACCCTATTCTTTATAGTTGTTAATTTTGGCAATCTCTACAATTATTACCGATTTAGTCTCAGTAGACTCATGGCCTTCCTGTCTAAAAACATCATAAATAAATTAATAAATATATGCGCACGTCAAGGCAAACAAGAGATCGTTAAAGAAAACCAGGAGACGAAATCCATTTTAGCCTCAATGTGGATTCTTGTCAGGATGTTGGTGTTGTTGGTCAGGCTGTAATTTATGTTCGCTATGTTAAGAATGGAATCCCACAAGAACGGGCCGTCAGTGTGGTGCATATACCTATTAGTATATAATGCGCCCTATGTATAGAACGCGTATGCAGTCGCGAGGTCGCACACACCCATTGGAGAGAAAGAGACAAAAGTTGCTTCACCGTACGTTCAGAAGGCGCCATATAGACTAATAGATATATGGTATGGTGCCTGTCCAGAAATCAACAGGCGAAGCTTACTGAGCACTTGTAACCTCAGAATTAGCACAGTTAGGATTGAAATTGCAAGATCTTATCAGCGTGTCTTTTGATGGTGCAGCAAATATGGCAGGCCGTTATATTGGTCTTCAAGCAAAACTAAGAGAAGAGGTGCCAAAATTATTTTCACGCATTGTTACGAACACGTTTTGAATTTAGTGTTTTCAGGCGCCACATCAAGCTGTACTGAAGCAAAGAATTTATTCGGCCTCTTGGCGTCTACAAGTGTATTTATTTACGAATCTTTCAAGCGCACTTCTGCGTAGGTGGATAAAATCGCGGAAATAACAACTGGTAGAGACAAGTTGAGAAGATTGCAGTACATCGGAAAAACGAGATGGTGGGCCAAAGACAAAGCTTTGACCACCATCTTGGAAAAAACCTGATATGTAGCGTTGACCTTAAGTGCTATATCTTCGAGCACGGAGTTCGAGCCAATGGTTTCATTTCAAGCAAAGGCATTGATGGATTCCTTTTTGAAATTTGAAACTATTCTGGCAGCCTTCGGATTCAAAAAAATGTTCGAATTATCAACCCCGGTAAGCCAATACCTTCAAACTCCTACACTAGACTACCTTAAAGCTTGGGGACTTTGGAGATGAATTTGCGGAAACAACTGGATCATTTTAACGACGTTTTCAGTTCAAGAATTAATCAAGAATTAATTCATGCCGAGAACATCGATGTTGAAATACAGACCACGCTGACGTTACGGAGAACATCTAGGAAACCGAAAAAATACGATGAGGTATGTCTGCGGACACAAAGAGATTCTACTCTATTACCGTGTACACAGTCACCATCAACACGGCTCTAGTTAAAATAATTGAAAAATTCAACTGCAATGAGCATTTAATGAAGGATCCTGCTTGTTTGGATGATGCATTAAAGTCAATCGCATCGATTACCAATGTGAATCGAAAACTGCTTTCAAACGAACTCGAATCATTTTCGAAAAGTTTTAAAAAACAATTTGGGATGCACACGTTCCACCTAGGCAGCAAAAAAAAATGGTGATGTGGCCCAGAGCCCTGCAGAAGCGGGTTTTTGAAAGCCCGGCCCGGCCCGGCCCGACAGTGAAAATTTAAAACCCGGCCCGGCCCGGCCCGTTGCAACGAAAATGTGTTGCGGGCCCGACCCGGCCCGGCCCGGAGCTGAATATTCAAAGCCCGGCCCGGCCCGGCCTGTCTCCGAAAAATGTTGAATTAAATAAATAAAATTACTGGACCTATGTACTCCTTAAAATTCCAAAAATACATTGAATTCATGTTAATAACATTTTTTTTCAATTCACTTAGTTGTTGCTTTCCAAATTATAATAAAATTAAATTCATCCAAGCCCGGCCCGGCCCGGCCCGGGTTAAATTATCCATCGGAAAGCCCGGCCCGGCCCGGCCCGGAGTTTGAAAAATACAGTACGGCCCGGCCCGGCCCGATGTCGGGCCGGGCCAAAGCCCGGCCCATGCAGGCCTCTGATGTGGCCATCATGTTACTTTCTCCGACTTTATATTTACGTTTTCATGGGTTTATTTTCAATTGAAATCATATTTTAAATGTACATCGAGCGTTGCGTAAACTCGGATGAAACTGACGTTTAAAACGTCAAAATCATGAAAGCTGGAAAAATTATACTTCAAATTCAAAAACTAGGTTTACTCGAAAGCTAACGAGATTTCGAAAAAAACTTATTCTTTAGAAGTTGTACATTTTGGCATTCTCTACAATTATTATTCACATAACATTGCTGTAACTATTATCGTTTCATAATTATAAACCAAAAATTTAAAAAAAATGATAAATTTTTTTCTCGAATAGCAATGATTTTATGAAAAATCTTTTCAAGCAAAAGCTATTCATTTCTTTGTTGTCTTCGATATTTGTTTAAATGTTTTTGTGATATTTTTTATATTTAAGAAAATATTGGCAAAAAACAAAAAACAGTTAAGGTAAACACCCACTTCCGGTGTACGAAATTTTACCAAAAGCTTTTCAGTTCTTCTGATTATCAAATAAGACGTACGTTCAAAGTTTCATATCAATTGCTCTATTGGTTTTTGAGATACAGCGCACACAGACAGACACACACACACACAGACACACACACACACACACACACACACACAGACACAAATTTTTTTTTTCCAGAAATTGTTGAAATGGCATCTAGGGACACCAAAACGGATATTTCCGTAAAAAAAATTTTTGAAAAAAAAATCACGATCACAATACTTTCTCGTACTTCGTAACGGAGAAAGTAAAAAACGATTCCGATTCTTAGAGTGACGAAGAGCAGGAAGAGATTGACGAAAATAGTTTAGATCAAACAGCAAAGAACGCTATTTGTATGTCACGAAGAGGTTCTGATGCCTTCCGAAGTTGCATACCATGTGCATGCAAAGTTTTGTCCCAATATAACATGCACATCAGTGCGTGTTCCAATTTATACGTCGCTTGTTGTGTAATCCTCACAACCTCGTTTACTCAAGTAACTTGCGAGAGACGTTTTTCCACGCTGAAGCGCATTAAGATCTGATCGAGGATGGCAAGGATAGCAGTTTTTACGAACAAGTGATTGGCGACCTAGCTGAAACTACTCCTCTTAAAAAAAAAGCTAGCTAGCTTCAAAGTAATTGGTACTTTGTATATTAAAATGTATGTATTTGAAAATAAAGACTTCGAAAAACTCTTGCCTATTTGATTATTGTTATTTGGTTTGTTGGTTGACCTGATGGTATCATCTACCCTGATTCTAAGCTGGTTCTGATCCTAGGCTGCGGCGGGCTTATAAAGTCATAATGCCACCCGGGCCCCTTAGGCCCAGTCCGACACTGCCGGTGTAAGCAATCTGTAATCACACCAATAAATACTCTACCAGAGCGATCGGACGAGCGTAGTGGTTGGTTTTGAAGGCCATCGCGCACTAGAGCGAAGAGAAGTAAAGAGCGGTGAAGATACATTTTTCCATTACATGTATTCTGTGGGGACACCTTGAGCATAGGAGCAGTAGAAATCCGAGAAAAACGAGAAAAATATAGATATTCAAAAAATATCAGAGACTCAAAGTACCTAATTTAATTAGTACGTGTTTTCTTAGTAATAATTAACCAGAAAAAGAAGGATAAGGTTATTTTATATCATACCGTAATTCTAATGTAACGTACTAAGTGGCAGAGTCATTGGTTGAGTTTTGTCCTGCCATCCCACAACGTTACATCTGGTGACCCCGACGTGATCCACACTGAAAGGAACCTGTGCCCGTTTGGAATTATACGGGATCAAGATCCAGGGACCCCTCCGCAGTTATTGCATCTGGACTGTTTTCCCTAAGACACTGACGACTACATCAGAAAAACCCCCAAACGATCACTTACCGTCTATTCTCCACGCACGAAGGCCGCAACCGACCGTCACTGCCGTACCTTCTTTGTTCCGGCCTGTTCTTAAGGTGTTTCTTTATTCAACCTCTGTTTCTACTTTATACTATTCTAATCTATCCTTCACACACACTTTTACACGTACTAAGGGCTATGGTTGATCAGGTTGAGTCCACAATTAATAATTTTCGATATAAATTACCTATATTTTCAAAATTTGAACCAACAATATAGTTCATCCAAATTGAATCCGTTTTTAAAAACAATCGCATAACAAACGCTCTCCGGAAATTTCATGACGTGGTCGCAGCCCTACCCGCCGACGTAGCGATTGATATTCGCGATATGCTAATCAATCCCCCAGAAATTTTTCCTTATGAAACGCTCAAATCAGAAGTTATAAAGCGTACAACAGTTTCCGAAAAGCGTCGCATGCAACAACTTTTGTCCAAGGAAACTCTTGGCCAGCAAACCCCGTCGCAATTACTGCGAAAGTTATATCAACTTCTCGGGAATACGTCCATGGACGAAAGTTTACTTAAGGAAATGTTCCTTAGCCGTTTGCCCACTGACGTACAACGGATACTAATTTCTGGCCCGCATACCATTTGTGCAATGACCCCTGCGCCTCGGGTGATTCCAACAACAACGACTGACAATTCCTTACATTTGCAAAACCAGATCACTGCCTTAACGCAATAAGTTAAGAAGTTGTCTGTTCAATTCTCAAATTTTGTCATCGAAGTTTTGTTGGTATCACGAGAGGTACGCAGAGCAGGCGAGCAAATGCACACCTTCTTGCGATTAGGGAAACGGACAGCGGCAGGGCTAATGTCAACCCATTGTCCTGCCATCTCTTCAGGTCATTTATTCTTCATACGCGATACTAATTCTGGGACCAAATTTTTAGTCGACACGGGAGCCCAGGTTAGCATCTTGGCGGTGAACCAATTCTTCGTCAACACTCATCGTCGCGCAAAATTTTCGCTGACCACAGTTACTGGTAGTTTTATACCAACTTTTGGTCATTCCAAATTAATAATTAATATCGGCCTGGACGTGAATTTTTAATGGAACTTCATGTTAGCACAAGTTAACCATTCGATTCTGGGCGCTGACTTCTTTTGGCATTTCAACATCACCGTTGACATTGCCCACGATTGTCTTGCAAGGAATGCATTTGGCCTTTCGGAACTAAATTCACTCACTTTTCAAAATTCGTCATATTCAAAATTGCTACAACAATTTCATAATTTGTCAACCCCTATCGATCTGTCACAACCTGTCAAACATGATGTGTATCATCACATCACAACTTCTGGACCTCCTGTTTTTAGCCGACCACAGCGATTACCGCCACATAAATTCCAAATTGCGAAGGACCAGTTTGACAAATTGTTACAACTCGGCTTCGTTTGACCTTCCTCCAGCCCTTGGGCGACGCCACTACGTCTGGTCACTAAACCAGATAGTTCGTGGCGCCCATGTGGAGATTATCGAGGTCTTAATCGAATCACGATTCCAGACCGGTATCCCTTGCCACTTCTTCGCGATTTCGCGTATAACTGTTGTGGTTGTACTTTATTTTCCAAAATCGATTTAGTCAAGGCATATCACCGAATTCCAATTCATCCTGCAGATATTCCTAAAACGGCAATAACAACACCTTTCGGCCTATACGAATATACTAGGATGAGTTTTGGTTTAAGAAACGCCGCCCAGACGTTTCAGATGGACTCGGTTTTACGCGGACTATCATTTTGCTTCGCGTACATTGACGACATTCTCGTCTTCAGTAAAGACGGACGCGAACATGTTCGTCACATCTTCCAAATTTTTGAGCGACTCGCTACTTTCGGTATCAAAATTAATCCTGACAAATGTGCTTTCGGTCAAACAAAATTGAACATTTTAGGTCACAGCATCAGTGATTCGGGAATCAAACCTCTGCAGTCCAAGGTCGATGCGCAACCTGCTGACCCAAAAGCTCTTCAACGATTTCTCGGTATGGTAAACTTTTATCATCGATTCATTAAATCATGCTCGAGCATCTTAGAGCCGCTTAATCATCTCGTTGCTTCAACTCCATGCAACAAACCACTGGTCTGGTCATAACCTGCTCAATAAGCATTTATAACAGTTAAGGCTGCTCTTGTTGCCGACTATGCTATGCTTGCACTACCAGACCCGGTTGCGGAGTTAAGCATAATGGTAGACGCATCAGACTCCGCTGCTGGTACGGTCTTGCAGCAGAAGGAGAGTTCTGGCGTTCTTCGCCCGCTCGCTTTCTTTTCTAAATCTTTCTCACCAACAGAACGCAAATACAGCACGTTCGGCCGTGAATTGTTAGCCGTATATTTGGCAATTAAAAAATTCAAATATTACCTCGAAGATCGCGAATTTATAGTTTTTACAGATCATAAACCTCTGATCGCTGCTATCAATTCTAATTCTGATTGGTTTTCAGGACGTGAGCACAGATACTTGATCTTCATCGCGCAATTCACTACTGACATTCGACACATCCCGGGGAAGAAAAACAACGTGGCTGACACACTGTCGAGAGTCGAAATTAATGCTTTAGACCTCAACCTCCTGGCAAAATTACAATCTGAGGATTTGGAATTACAATCTCTTCTTGGTAGAACTACGACAGCACTCAAACTGGAGAGGTTATTCCCTGATGGCACTAGCACACACATCTACGTAGACACTTCTTTTGCACAACGGCGCCCTTATTTTCCTCCTGCACTAAGACACGAAGTTTTGTGTTCTTTGTATGAGCTCATGCACCCTGGCGTTCGTGCAATGAAACGTCTCGTAACAGCACGATACGTGTGGCCACGGATGAACCACGACATTGCACAATTTGTCAAATCTTGTTTGAGCTGCCAGAAGATCAAAATTTATCGACATACAGATGGCCGTTTCACTGACGTCCACATCGACATCATAGGCCCTTTGCCCATTTGCAACAATTTTTAGATACCTTTTGGTCTGCATTGATCGCTTTACGCGTTGGCCAGAAGCTTTACCTCTTTCCAAAATTACTGCAGTTTCCATTTCCAATGCCTTTTTGAACTGTTGGATTGCACGCTTTGGAACGCCATCGACGGTCATCACTGACCGAGGTCGGCAGTTCCAGTCCAACATCTGGAAGGAATTCTGCAAGACTTTCGGAATTTCACACAAATCGACAACCGCCTACCATCCGCAATGTAACGGTTTGGTAGAGCGACTCAATCGACAAATTACAGACTCGATCCGAATGAGCAACGATCCGAAGAACTGGATAACTCACCTCTCACTAATTCTTTTAAAAATAATCCTTCTGGCTCAAAATTTCTTGATTAGTTGAGGGACAATCTACGTGTCCTTAGTCCTGAAACTGTTCGTTACCATAGTCGCAAGTCTTTTATTCACCCTGATTTGTCCACAAGTGATAGCATTCGCAACATTACACATCCATCTTACGACGGTCCGTACAAGATTTTAAGTCGAAATTCCAATTTTTTACGATCACTGTTGTCGGTAAACAAGACACCATCTCCATAGATCGCTTAAAACCCGCATTTATTTCTAATATTTCAACAACTTCTATGAAAAATACAAACACCTCACATCCTCATTTATTTCCGCGTTTCATTTTGAAATCTGAAAATAGCGCCTCTACATCTTCTCCTTAAAAAACACGCGTCTCTTTTTCTTGTGTTTCTTCTCGTTTTGGTTTTTCTTAGACGGGGGGTGGGGACACCGTGAGCATAGGAGCAGTAGAAATCCGAGGCAGCAATGGTGCCGTATCTTGGGAAACGAGAAAAATAATGATATTAAAAAAATATCAGAGACTGAAAGTACCTAATTTAATTAGTACGTGTTTTCTTAGTCAAAATTAACCAGAAAAAGAAGGATAAGGTTATTTTATATCATACCGTAATTCTAATGTAACGTACTAAGTGGCAGAGTCATTAGTTGAGTTTTGTCCTGCCATCACATTCTTATGTGAAACGCACACTTTGGAGCAGCGAAGCGCAGCATCTTCCACATTACATTATATACCATTGCCATGTTAATTGTTTCCCTCGCGTGTCATGAAATATCGGCAAAATTCATTGATATTTATTATACGTATGGATTAAAAGTGGCTTACTTTTAATTTTACTTCAAATAGTACCGCCCCATGAATGCTCTATCTCGTGAATACTACTTTTTTTCTCGCGAGTACATAAATGTTAGTACAATACATATATTGCTCATTAATTATATATTTTGAATTGTATTTTTTTTAATTTTATATCGGTACAACATCCTGAAAACATTGGGAACCTCTGATCTAAATTTAAAAATTGTTCTGATTAGTTTTAATTGCATTAAAATCATATTCTTCTACAAGCTTCCTTTTTGAGAAAAAAAAAAAATACTCATGAAAATAACTTCCTGTAGGTCGACTTCGATAAAAATCAATTAGGGCCCAGATATTAGATACACAATATAAAATTTCTCTTTAATTAGTTTACCATATCCGTTAAAACATGAAGTTCGAAAATCTTCATGACCACAATTTTTGCCGCATAATTAGTACCAGAAAGTAAAATGTCATTTTCTGAATGTAGGCCATTCTTCATATTTATAAATACTTTACATAACGCCAGTGGAGCGTCTGGGAAATTGTAATTAATACGGTCTTGCATAAATAACGCTTGTTTCGGTGAGAATATGAAAGGTGCCGATATGAATTAATTCATTAGCAAATTTATTGTATTAAAGGTTTCCTGGTGTGCGCATCTCCGATTTCTCACGTTCGGCTAGCTTTTGTCTGCTTTGTGCAGATTTATACCTGTCAAAATATGAACGAGCGCCGCGCCGGTGAAGCCTTATGTAAATGGTATTACACCTCGTGACGAGGAGGATGAGGATTAAACGGTGTTTTGTGTCATGTTGCAATAACAAACTTCATGTCCATTTTCTTGCGGAAGTCACTTGCGCAAACAGTGCGAGTGCTGTGGGCTTGTGGGTACGGTTTGTTTTGTTTTGGTTATCAGGTTGCTTCACGCGAGTCGCTGCGCAAAAAGTTAATTCAAGAATTTTCTCAAGTTGATTAAGATAAACATTGTAATTACGCAGCGGTGACGTAATTAAAAAAGTTGTTTAAAAATTCATTCATAACTAATAAATATTTAATACAATGAGTATTAATTAAAGACACGTGTCCGGAAACTGAAAATAATAACATGAAAAAGAGTTGCATTTAAATTATACCTATCATTGTTTCATCTCCAGACGAGATTGCATTAAAATATGATATACAGTCTGGTCAACTAGTCTGGAACACCAGAAATATCTTGCAAAGTATTCAAAAAGTAATTTTAATTTAATAAGTCATTGTGGAGGCTTTCACTTCGTGATATAGTTTCCGCGCGGTCGGGTCTTGACTTGTCCGACCTGTCAAATCATGTCTGAGTATTATTATTCGGCTATCGCTCTTATGCGAAATCAGTCTAGCTGTCAGACAGATACCGCTTGCACGCATTTTGATCCTTGTTCCATTAGCTATCTTTTACTGAAATAAGTAAATAATATGGGAGATAGATCAAAATATGAAGGTCGAAATATGGAGGAGGATGCCGTTATCGACATGTTTCGGCGCTCTGAAAGTTTGTATGAAGTAAAATACGGCAGCTGTATTGGAGATGGCGATAGCAAAACCTTTGCTGGTCTTCCGAAGGCAGAACCGTATGAAAACTTCGCCATGCAAAAGAAAGAATGCGTTAACCATGATCAGAAAAGAATGGGAACAAGGCTAAGAAATTTAAAAAAAAGGTTCGCGGTCTCGGCGGAGCAGGAAAATTGACGAATAAGGTTATTGATGAGCCTACAATTTATTATGGTTTGGCTATTCGCAGAAATTACAATTCTGTAGAAGAAAATGTAGAGTGAAATTTGGGCGACATTATATCACAAGCTGTCAACGAATGAGAATCCTCAACACAGCAAGTGTCCAACTGGTGAAAATTCTTGGTGTTTGTGGCAAAAGGTAAGAGACATTGAGTTCTTTCACACATAAGCCGGCTCTACAGAAAACAATCTTTGAAGCGATTGAGCCGATCTATAATGAGTTGAGCAGCGACGACCTTCTAACTCGTTGCTAAGGTGGTTTTACCCAAAATAGCAACGAAAGTTTGAACGCAACAGTGTGGTCAATCAGTGGCGGCTCGTGGAACATGTTGATGGTAGAGCCACTTATATAATATACTCCCCTTCCCCGTCCTTCTTTGAAAAAGAACGATTTATCTTCCTAGACCAAAGTAACTGGCGAAAAGGTGTTAATTAAAAATTCTTGCTGAGATTGAAACTACAAGCAGTGCTATGGCTCCTTGGCTCTATATAACGAGCCGCCCATGCTTCGACAGCAAAATATACTACTTTCGACAGCTGAAAAATACAATTTTTGACAATTCAAAAATGTCAAAAAAAACTATTTTTATTAACTTAAAAATACTGCTTTTAGCAGCTGAAACATAGCATATTTGGTAGCTGAAGAATACCATTTTCTACAACTGTAAAATACAACTTGAGACAGCTAAAAAATACTATTTTCAACAGCTGGGGATTAATATTCTTGACAGCCGAAAAATACCATTCCCGACAGCTGAAACAAACCGTGATTGACAGCTGAAAAATGCCATTCTTGAAAGTTAAAAAATGTCAAAAATGCTGCTTTTGATAGCTGAAAAATACCTTTTATATAGGTGGGAAATGCCATTTTTGGCAGCTCAAAAATATCATTTTTGACAGTTGAAAAATGACACTTTTGACAGCTAAATAATACAATTCTTAATAGCTGAAAAATACCATGCTTGATAATAGCAACACACTTTTATTGACAACATAACTGTATCATACCATTATTGTCAGCTAAAAAATATAATTTTTGAAAGCTGAAAAATGCCATTTTTGACAATTAAAAAAATGACCAAAAATGCTGCCTTTGATAGCTGAAAAATACAATTTTTATAGGTGAGAAATACCTTTTCTAACAGCTGAAAAATAACACATTTAACAACTGCAAAATATCATTTTCGACAATTGAATAATACATTTCTTAACAGCTAAACACTACCATTTTTAACAGCTGAAAAATACCATTCTTGACAACTGCAACAAACCATTATTGACCACCAACATACCATTTTTATCAGCTAGAAAATACAATTGTCGACAACACAAAAAATGCAATTTTTGACAGCTGTAAAATGTCATTTTTGACAATTAAAAAATATCAAAAATGCTACTTTTAATCAGTTTCAGCTGAACAATACCATTTTTACAGGTGAGAAATACCTTTTTGACAGATGAATAGTACCATTTTTAACAGCTGAAAAATATAATTCTTGACAACTGCAACAAACCATTATTAACAACTGTAACAAACCATTATTGTTAGCTAAAAAATACAATTTTTGGCAACACAAAAAATATAATTTTTGACAATACAGAAAATACACGTTTTGACAGCTGAAAAATGCCATTTTTGACAATTAAGAAAAATTTCGAAAAATGCTGCTTTTGATAGCTGAAAAATAACATTTTTGTAAGTGGGACATCGCATTTTTGACAGTTGAATAATACACTTCTTAACAGCTGAAAACTACCATTTTCAACAGCTGAAAAATACCATTGTTGACAAGTGCAACAAACCATTATTGACAACTGTAACATATCATTATTGCCTGCTAAAAAATACAATTTTTGACTACAAAAAGACAATTTTTGACAGCTAAAGAATGCCATTTTTGACAATTAAGAAAAATGTCAAAAAATTCTGTTTTTGATAGCTGAAAAATAACATTTTAATGGGTGAGAAATACGTTTTTTGACATTAAAAAAACATTTTTGACAACTGAAAAATATCATTTTTGACATTAGAATAATGCACTTCTTAACAGCTGAAAAATACCACTTTTTAAAATTACAACAAACCATTATTGACAACTGTAACAAACTATTATTGTCAGCTAAAAAATATAATTTTTGACAACAAAACGGACATTTTTTGACAGCTGAAAAATGCCATTTTTGACAAATAAAAAATGTCGAAAAATACCTTTTTTGATAGCTGAAAAATACCATTCTTGACTACTGCAATAAACTATTATTGTTAGCTAAAAATACAATTTTCTACAACAAAATGTACAAATTTTGGCAGCAAAAAATGTCATTTTTGACAATTAATCGAAAAATGCTGCTTTTGACAGCTAAATCAATTCTTAACAGGTAAAAATATCATTCTTGACAACTGTAACAAATCACTGTTGGCAATTGCAACACACCATTATCAGCTAAAAAATACAATTTTTGACAACAAAAGAAAGAAAGAACTATTTATCTTCCTAGACCAAAGTAATTGGCGAAAAGGTGTTTTGAGAATTAATTAAAAATTCTTGCTGAGCTTGAAACCACTGGTAGTGCCATGGCTCCTTGGCTCTGTACAACGAGCCGCCCATGTGGTCAATAGTCCTCAAATCTACGACAAGTGGAAAAACTGTTTTAGATATTGCTGGGAATCTTGCCTTTTGCACATTCAACGATTGGAATTTCTAGTGTTATGCAAGGTATAAGACAATTAGACATGATAGTCGGAAGCAATTGCTACAATTTCTGCGTTGTGGCAGACAAACTCCGCGTCGATTTTTCGAACCGATCGCCGAGTGAGCCTGCAAAACAGCTCGAATCGCTTCAAAATCAACAAGAGAAGAAGAAGAAGAACTAAACGTTGATAAAGAAGACCAACTATACGGTGCAGGCATCGCAGATTGGAGGCATACTAAAATTTATCACCGTAAAATGTTACCCAAAACTTAGAACGCGTTTTTCTCGGATTGACATTTTTTAAATCGGACGAACCGATAGCGGCTACAAATCTTTATCGATTGCCTTCAAATTTTGAGGATATCTCTGAGCGTATATAATCTAATGGACTACGTAGGGATTTTCCGATACGTTGTGAACTTTTTTTATGAACCATTGAACATGTAATTTTTACGTGAAAACATGAATTTTCTGTTCATATGCTCACCATTTTTCGGCAAATTGATATTTCCAAATACCATACGTAGTCCAGTAGTTTATGACATATATTGAAAACAAATTCTTGGATTTTCGTTCTAGGTTCACATTTGGGGGTCAGTTCGCCCGTTTTAGATCTCCAAGAAACTCATCTTGAACACCGGATCCTGGAGCTACCATTTTTCAGTCAAAAATTGAAATAAAAATATTTTTTTGGACTTATTAAGATACTTGAAAAACTGCAAAAGAATAATAATATGGACTACCAATACGTAAATATTAAAACAATTAATTCTATAAATATTTATTAAAAAATATTAAAATTTGTGCGCAATTGTACTATTAAAATAAAATCGTTTTCCCTTTAAAAAAACTCCAAACGAAACATCAAAACACTGAAAAGTTCAAAAAAAATTAGGAAAAATAAGAAGAAAAATAATTTTCGAAAAATCTAACTTTTCCTAAAAATAAAATCGTCCTTCTTTGACCCTCATGTGGTGGTAAAAATAATACAACGTATATAGCGGGAGGTGATACCCGGGTACCACTGTGTATCTTGAATGGTAAGGCGTGGGTTGTTGTATGCTTATGTGCCTATGCGAGTATACAACCATTGACTCTCATCTCTCATCTATGGTCCAGTCTGCGTTGTGATCTCGTCAAATTGTAATAAGTTTAGTTCAATTGAGAAAAAGAATGTCTACTACTCGTCGTAATATTGCTTGTGCGTCTGGTGGCGCAAAATAATAATAATAATAATAATAATAAATTTATTTCCCAACAGAGTATTCCAATTACAGGGAAAAATTATATAATATACAGTAAATACAGATTGTGAACTAATTTAAAAACAAGAACAACTTATATATAACAAAACAAAATTAAAATTAAATTTCATCAAATTAAAGTACAATTAGAGCAATAGTAGAAGACACATCGTAAATAATAATAAACTAAATTTATAGCAATTCTAATATATCCGCTGAATATAGTCTCCAGTTACAATTAAAGATATCCACTGAATTTTGGATGCCGTTGTATAACCGAAACATAGTGTAGTGTAGTAAAAAATGGTGATGTGGCCATCATGTTACTTTCTCCGACAAGATAATATCATTTATATTTGCGCTTTCATGGTTTATTTTTAATTGAAATAATATTTTAAATGTACATCGATCGTTGCGTAAGCTCAGATGAAACTGACGTTTAAAACGTCAAAATTATGAAAGATGGAAAAATTATACTTTAAATTCAAAAACTCGGTTTACACAAAAACTAACGAGATTTCGAAAAAAACTTATTCTTTATAAGTTGTTAGTTTGGCATTCTCTGCAATTATTATTCACATAAATTTTCTATAACTATTATCGTTTTATAATTATGAACCAAAAATTAAAAAAACATTAATAATTTTTTTCTGGAATAACAACGATTTTATGAAAAATATTTTCAAGCAAAAGTTGTTCATTTCTTTGTTGTCTTCCATATTAGTTTAAATATTTTTGTGATATTTTTCATATTTAAGAAAATATTGGCAAAAAACAAAAAACAGTTCAGGTAAACACCCACTTCCGGTGTACGAAATTTTACCAAAAGCTTTTCAGTTCTTTAGATTATCAAATAAGACGTATGTTGAAAGTTTCATATCAATTGCTCTATTAGTTTTTAAGATACAGCGCACACAGACAGACACACACACACACACACACACAGACACACACACAGACACAAATTTTTTTTTCCAGAAATTGTTGAAATGGCATCTAGGGACCCCAAAACGGATATTTCCGTAAAAAAAATTTTTGGAAAAAAAATCACGATCACAATACTTTCTCGTACTTCGTAACGGAGAAAGTAAAAATGTAGTAGTATAGCTTCTGAAAGCAATAAAGCATCGATTAGCGGAGTTTTAGAAAATGGTTATAAGCTACCATATAATTCCAGGGGATATTTGGACTTAGATAAGTATGTTGCTTTGTTTTTGTATTGGTTATACATATTCTTACGGTAATGAATGGTTTTCGATATAGAATGACAGCGGAAGATGTCGCAAAGTTGTGTAAAATATCTGATGAGGAATTTAATAATCCATTTGAAGATGGTAACGTAAAGGATTATGTTCCCCCAGCAAATTATGAAGAATAAGATGTAGATGTTTGCACTGGAGAGCGTGTTCCTATCGAAACAGAAGTACAGATCAACAGCGACGAAGACAAGGAATTTATTATCGTGGTGGTGATTCAAGTACCTGGAACAAATGGGGTCTCGTCTCAAACCCAGTCGTATAATATCATTCGAGAATCAGGTAATGGGATTTTTATTTTCTCTTTCTGGTTCTATTCCAATCTCCTGTGTACAATTTTTAGGAGGCCCGAGTAAAGTAACCGCTTTGTATACACACAAGGACACGTTCAATATGCAATCATACGGCAACGAACCGTAAATCCAATCAAGTTCACAAAAAGTGTGTTAGTATTGCGGATGGGGACCTTGATGCCTTCTTAGGTATACTACTAATGGCAGCCGTTCATAAATCCAATACTGAACATATTGATGAATTATGGAGATCAGATGCTATGCTACCATTATATAAAGCAGCAATGAGTAGAGACCGCTTCAAGCAGATTATTCGCTTCATTAGATTCGATAACCATATAACATGGTCAGCCAGACTTAAAACTGACAAAGCTGCCGCCATAAGCGAAATTTGGCTGATGCTAAACGAAAATCTATTGAAGTATAAGCCGACATGTTGATGAGCTACTCTATCCCTATCGGGGACGAACTAAGTTCACCCAATACATTCCTTCGAAACCTGCCAAGTATGCCATAAAAATGTTCTGGGTTTGTGATACTACAACTTTTTATCCGTGCCAAGGTTAAATTTACACTAGAAAATTATCGGGCAATGAGCGATAACTAAACATCGGCGAAAAAACTGTAATGCATTTATGTCGGCATTACAAAGGTGCAGTCCGCAATATCACCACCGACAATTTCTTCAAGAGCTGCCTCTTGCTCGCATGCTGAAATCAGATGGACTCACTCTAGTTGGCACACTTAGAAAAAACAAACCCTATATTCCCAAGGACCTTTAAGAAAATAGGAGTGAATTTTGCTTTAAACTCAGATGCCATGCTGTGCTCATATGTTCGAAAAGTAAACAAAGCTATAGTTTTGTTGTCAACGATGCACTCTTCAAATGCAATTGATGATACAGTACAGGGAACATACACGAGCAAGAAATGAACAAGCCGTTAGCCATTGGCCTTTTTATCAATGTATTAGATGTAGCAGCTCTGGCTGCCTACGTTGTCTTCATTGAAATCAATCCCACGATGTATCAGAACACTAGTAAGAAGAGAAATTTCCTGAAATACCTAGCTCGTGATCTGTGCTAGCCTGCTGTACACCAAAGAAGCGACAATCCCACGGTGTTATGAAACCGGTATACGAAAAACACCATTGAAAGTATTCTGGAAATTTCCCTGGAAGCTCCTCATAATCCCAATCCTATGCCCGGACGGGATTCCCCTGGACGCATTGCAGTAACGGGCATTTGCAAAATGTGTTATCGCAGCGACAAGAAAATAAAAAAAAAACCGCAAGAAGTGTAGAATTTGTAACAATCCTGTGTGCGTTCAGCACACGGATCAGAGAGTAAATTATCTTCAATGCCGGGATAAATAATAGCTATTCATTATAATTCATATTTTGTAACATTTGAAACATAAAAATAACAAGAAATGTATAAAAATATTGAAACCACTTATATTTTTTTGTTTTTCGGTACAAAATATACAGTGGTACACAGGTACCACCGACCGCCAGATGTGTTGATTTTTCCTCAGGGCAAGAAAAAATAAACACTAAATGACCATATTTGAAATTTCCAAAATATGCTTAAAATTATACAGTGCGCGCCTAAAGTATGGAATAAATCCAGTAAAACCGAAATAAAATATTTTTGGAAGAAATCTTTGAACAGGCTGATTTTCTTTGATAAAAATACACATTTTTGCATGAAAGTCGATTTGCAGTCGTCACATTTTTACACTGCCAGTTCGACAATGAAAAGATCTCTAAAAATCAAGAACAAAAATAGGGGGTTGTCATTTAAAAACAAAATGGATGACATTATTCAAAAGAAATGACGACTGGAAATCGACTTTTATGCAGAAATATATATTTTTATCCAAAAATATTTTGTACAATTTTGGTCAATATAAGTCTGATGTATCTATTATATACTGAAGGAAAAAAATGAAACACTTGAAATTCGTGAAATTTCGACCATTTTCAAACCGCCATAACCCGTATTTTCAATCGATTTTAACAAATCTTTGAGGTCGAAAAACATTGTCTTCTTTAAAGTCATGCATGCCAATTTAAGCGTAACCCCTTCCGCCTCCCTCTAGCGCCCCTGTGAAAAAAAAAGTTTTTTTTCTGGAAACCATGTCCAACTTTGACGGTGACTAAGGCTTGGAAACATTTTGTCGACTCGATCCACCATAAAGTCATTAAAATCTGATCAATTCCCTATGCAGGACTCAAAGAACGAAGTTCCTACGACGATTTGGTACCAAGCTATGGGTGTTTGAAAAAAGTGCATTTTCAGGTTTTTGCACATAACTCAGTGACTTTTCAACCAAATTTGATGATTCTTTCGGGAAAAATCCCATTTTGGCTGTACTTTAATGATCCCTTTTCGAACCCTTCAATCCCCGAACAAGAAAAACACGTTTTTGAGCAAAAAAAGTGTCCAACTTTGGCAACGTATACCGAGTTGGAAAAATAATGAAGTTCCTACGACGATTTGGCATAAAGTTATGGGTGTTTGAAAAAAAGTCCGAAGTTTTTCGACAAAATTGTTTTCGTGTTCACGAATGAAATTTTCTTTGCATGTTCTTTGGCGTAATGCACAAAGATTCATTGTTTGTGCGAAATCGTAATTTAAAAAAACTTTATTTTAGTTAAAAAAAGGCTCACTTTAACGTTCTCTGTAGGGTCGGAAAAAATGTGGGCCTAACTCTCCACCATTCGTCCATTTTCCCATTCGTCCAATAAAAACAAACAAATTACACTGACGGAAAAAAATTAAACACTTGAGATTTGTAAAAATTTTGGTACTTTAAAATGGCCATAACGCTTCTATCCAACCGATTTCTACGATCTTTTATGGCATTAAAAGCAGAATGTGTCCACCCCCCACCCAAAGAGAGAGCTCTACGCCTCTCCAAACGAAAAATAAAAAAAACACAAAATGCACTTTTTTAAAACACCCATAACTTTGTGTCAAATCGTCGTAGGAACTTCGTTCTTCGAGTCCTGCATAGGGAATTGATCAAATTTTAATGTCTTTATGGTGGATCGAGTCGACAAAAATTTTCTTCCATAGACATCGTCAAAGATGGACATTTCCTGAAAAAAACTTTTTTTTTCACAGGGGTGCTAGAGGGGGGCGGAAGGGGTTACGCTTCAAAAAAATCAAAGAATTAATGTAATACAATTATTAACAAAAATAGCACTTCTTTGTTATCTTCATCATTTATATAAAGGCTATGAAATGTTTATCATGTTTAACTTTTTTTTAAACAAAATATGGTTGAGGTAAAAGAATTTTACCAAAAGATTTTCAGTTCTATAGATTGCGAAATAAAGCTATGTTCACTTTCATTTCACAGAAAATGTCTGGAGACATCAGATAATGAGATCCCGGCGGTCATCTTAAATGACCAACATTTGAGATTGATTCGTAAATTGTGCATGCAACAAATTTATTGTCATGCGAGTGGTATGGGCTGCAGCTTTATCTTGCTGAAACAATATGCCATTGTTGATATCTGCTCGCAAGGCGCAGCATTATTCTGTAGCTATCTCCATTGATCGAAAAGCTCTTCATCTCTTCAGATTCTCAAATAAGGCTTATATTCAAAGTTTTATGTTAATTCCTTTATTAGTGTTTGAGTTACACGGACAGACATACACACACATCGGGCAGTTTTCCAGAAATCGTTGAAATCGCCATTAGAGATCTCAAAACGAATATTTCCGTTACATTTTTTTTTTTTAATTTCACAATCCCGTACTTCATAACGATGAAAGTAAAAATAATCAAATTTAAAAATACTTTTGACTGTGCCGTATTATTTTATTTATTAAAAAGAAAATCTTTAAAATGCGCATAATCTATGATTTAGTTTCTTGTTCAGAATGATTAATCATTTTAATGAATACTTTTTTATCCTGTAACTGTTTG
This sequence comes from Ocypus olens, assembly GCA_910593695.2. Lineage (NCBI taxonomy): Eukaryota > Metazoa > Arthropoda > Insecta > Coleoptera > Staphylinidae > Ocypus > Ocypus olens. The sequence goes on from OU343058.1 coordinate 39,566,280, forward strand.
GTTTTCGATTCTAACAGAGTGGGACCACAACAGGCAACATCATTATCTTGAATGTCACATTTTACAAACTAACTATGTATCTCACATTCTAATGGTAACTAATTATCTAATAAATTGTAATAATTTTAAAAGACTTAAAAAAACAAATATAATTGTTTCTTTAATATGTCTAATATTTGTTTCAAAAGAATCACAGGAAATGGTATTTAATGTTTAAAAGTGTCGATGGATGACAAATGGGAGTATATACTGTTAAAATTGTTATTGTGTTTTCTCTTGTATAAGGGGTGATTAAATTCCTGCGCAATCTCCTCATTATATATTTCGAAATTAGCCGCGGTAATTTCAATTAAACAAGATAACTTCTGCGGGCTTCAACCTTGTCCGGCTATTCTCAAAGTTGCGCATTTTCATCCCAACGAAATGACTGTAATCCAAGATTAGCATTTACCTCGAAACATGCAAATGTTGGGTAAGTTTAACGGCCATTAGAAACTAGTTTACTTTTTTCGTGCAAGATCATGGGCACCACTATTGCATTCGTACAAATATTTGATGTTTACTTTCACTCCAAACTGGCATTGAAATTCTAAGAAATAATAAATCGTGGGAACGAGTGCAATTGAGGAAACTCTTCATCCATAAATATCGCTTTAATGTGTTAATATTGATCATAATAAGTATTATTATGTGTTATGAAAAAATTTTATTGTAGATCAAATTTTGTATATTGCTGTTGTCCGTTTTAATGTCTTGTGTTTGCAACCTTCCTGGAAGTAATCTCGATACACCCATTCCCTTGGCATAATTTCACATCACGAATCTTTCAGAGTAGAAATTTATCTTGTCAAATTTATGTTGTACCGCAGAAATAACTATTACGTCATAAATTATATTACGTGTTGCAAATGCAACTATGGAAATAATGTTTCAGTGATATCCAATGAATTAGACTCGCTTGCACGGAAGATGCTTTAATAATAATAATAATACTATATTTGTGTGATTACTTAATCGCTTACACAAGTCAGGTGGTATGTACTATAAATTCAATTAAATAATTAAAAAATCAAATATGAAATTTAAGACAATACAAACATAGATGTAAAAATAAAATTATCAACAGACATAGGTACTATAAATTAAGTGTATAAATAACGAAGATATAAAATATGAATTTAAGAAACTATTACAAACATATTAAAATTAAATTTGTTATGACAATACAAACATGCTAAAATAGATGTAAAAATAAAATTACTAACAGACATACTATGAATTAAGTGTATAAATAAGATAATATATCGGGTGTGTATAAAATGGCGAATAATCTACCCGGGGCGACATTCTACATAAAATTTTGAATAGAAATTGTCGATGCAAAAATGTTGTATCATGCCTCATGTGCCATTTAAAAGAAATGTGCATTTGGCAACATTCACGGGCTGTCCTGTTTTTCATTAATCTAATGATTAATTATGTGCGTTGGCTCAGAGTAGAAGAGTAATAATGGTAGAGCGGTGTTTATTTACAGACGTAGATGCAAAGTCTGCATTGTCGTAGTTAAGTATGCTGCCTCACGATTGAGCAGTGAAGTTCAATTTGTTCTATTTGATCGAATGTCGTATCCTCAGGGAAGCAGCGAAATTAATGATGGGTTTGTGGTTTCAGATATCGTATCCACACAAGGGAGCATCGAAGTCGAATGTCTTGGTCAAACATCAAAAGTACACACAATTGTCTAATTGTCGGGTACTAACCGAGAGATAATATTTCATAATTGTCACTTTCGAGGCGTGCCACCAAAAATCCTTTCGCGTGCCACTGGGTGGCACGCGTGGCATAGGTTGCCCCATTTTCACCTCAAAATTTTGTTCAGCGGTGAGGCTTATTTTTGGATGAATGGCTACGCCAACAAGCGAAATTATTATTCAAAAGTGAAGAAAGTCCACAAGCCATCATAGAGAAGCCACTCACTTTTTGGTGTGCCTTATTGATCCGTATTTCTTCAATATTGCCGCCGCACAGTGGGCCAGAATGTTAATCTAGCGGGACAAAATTCAATTTTTGTAAGTAAAAAAAAAATCATTAGTGTTGATAACTTTATAGTAGACATCCTAATTAAGGGTAAAAATACATTTTTCAACAAAACAATCGCATATAAACATTAAATCGGTAAGCAATAAGCACAAATATAACATTCAATTTGAATGAGATACGTCTATGCGCGCTTTGGTTTAATTTTTAATAATTTCATGTTGCAAGTTAACAATGGAGCGGTTTAATAATTTATTTACTTTAAGAAATACCTCAGTTACAAATAAGTGTATTAAATAAAACCATTTAGTTATTAGTTCACATAATAAAAAATTTATATATCAAGTAAGTATGAAATTTTAATCGATTTCATGATATGTTAGGGCATTCCTAAAAATTACTCAATTTTACCCTTATTCGACTATGATGAAAATGTAGTGCATATACCGGGTGTGGCACTTAAGACGCCTCGGACCATAGCTCCTTTACGATAAAAGCTATCGAAAAAAATCTAAGAACAAAGTGGTGCATAGTTACTGTCGCTATGTTTTAAAAATATTTCTAATCATCAGTGGCGTGCCGTACTCCAGTGGCGTACCAAACTTATGTTTTTTTAAATGGAATGCCCTATTTTTTATTGCAGATTTAGAAAGTGCTCGACGAGTACTTATTTTTTTATCTAACATGTTATACCCTTCACTTTAGCGGTTTCGCTGTTATAACCCCTTCTTTCAAAATTGCGCCCCATTTTTGAGATTTTTTTGTAGAGAAACTAATTGACGCCGGCGCCTAAATTTTGAATTGAGGTACAGGTTAAGACCTCGTATACCTTCACATAATTTTTTTTCGGGTAATTTATGGAAAAAAAATAATTTTTGATTGATCTTCGTATGTTGTCATTTTTTCCGAAAATTTCAAATGGCACCCCCCTAAAAAAATTACGGCGTTGTACAGCCAAAACTCTAAATTTTTCATTGGTGTAAAAAAAATTACACATTGCATAACAAAATTTCGGAGAAAAAAGGAATTTCATCGCAAATGTCGGGAAACGTTTTCCGTTCCCAAGTGTGCCATGAGAAAACAAAAGATTGGTAATTGTCAAAGTAAATTATTAGACGTCAGTAGCAGCCATAAGTCATTTTTGATAAACGTTCTAAAAATGTTCCGAACTCAAGAGGAAATGGTTGACATGATATTTATTCTTGGAATAAACGCCGTAATTTTTTTAGGGGGGTGCCATTTGAAATTTTCGGAAAAAATGACAACATGCGAAGATCAATCAAAAATTATTTTTTTGCCATAAATTACCCGAAAAAAAATTATGTGAAGGTATACGAGGTCTTAACCTGTACCTCAATTCAAAATTTAGGCGCCGGCGTCAATTAGTTTCTCTACAAAAAAATCTCAAAAATGGGGCGCAATTTTGAAAGAAGGGGTTATAACAGCGAAACCGCTAAAGTGAAGGGTATAACATGTTAGATAAAAAAATAAGTACTCGTCGAGCACTTTCCAAATATGCAATAAAAAATAGGGCATTCCATTTAAAAAAACATAAGTTTGGTACGCCACTGGAGTACGGCACGCCACTGATGATTAGAAATATTTTTAAAACATAGCGACGGTAACTATGCACCACTTTGTTCTTAGATTTTTTTCGATAGCTTTTATCGTAAAGGAGCTATGGTCCGAGGCGTCTTAAGTGCCACACCCGGTATATCTCTGTTGTATAAAAAAAATTCGTTTGCCTTTGTGCGCCTTTGTGACTTCTGTGACGTGTTTTATACTCACGCGCACGCCTCGCAGCCATCAGTATTTCGTGAATATTGCGTGCGAATCGATGGAAATTTTCCGTTAGTAGTGATTTTGCATTTTCTATCGCAAATATCTTCAAGTCGTATATTCTCTCTCGTGAAAAAATCATACTCGACAAAGTATTTGCCGAGACAACATTCTCGCATTTCTGTTCTGGCATAGAATGGAAAACACGGCTACCATGAACAGTGGCGGCTCGTGGAATATGTTGATGATAGAGCCACTTCTTCAATACCCCCTCCTTTTTTGAAGAAACAAAGAACGATTTATCTTCCTAGATCAAAGTAAGTGTTTTCAGAATTAATTAAAAATTCTTGCTGTGCATGAAAGTACAGGTAGTGCAATGGCTCCTTGGCTGTATATAACGAGCCGCCCCTGACTGCGATTACTATTTGAAACACATTGTATAAACTAATCAATAATAAAGCTCCTGGCATTGCTTACAATTAACTCTCATCAGTTGCTTTTTTCTGTATTTTAGAGGATAATTCTTGAATGGATGACGAGATTTCGAAAAAATTTCAGGTTTGGTGTGGATAAGATACAAAAATTAAATTCGCCCTTCAGTTGTTTTCAATTGTTTGTTTTTCTCGGATAACCCTTGAACCAGCAGCGGCTCGTGGATGTTCGGCAACGGAAGGAAATTTGACCAAAACAGCAGCAAAATATTTGCTTCCTATTAAGAGTAAGTAGTACAGGACGAGCGGCATCTCTGTCGTAGCTTCCTCTATAAAGATCCACGAGCCGCCGCTGCCTTGAACGTATAATGAATGAAGTCTAATATTGTATAAGTTTAGATCGGATAAAAAACCTAAATTAGACATTTCATTGTTTGATGCAAAAAATTCAAAATTCCCACAAATATTTAAAAATCAAATAATTCCTTAACATAAATCCCGAAGACAATATTTTCCAGATAAAGATCAAAGTAAATTAATTTTATCTAAAAATAAACCCCATTTTTAAATTAAAACCTACGAAAACAAAAGATATAAAATTAAATAAATAACCTGAAATGAATACAAAACCCTTAAAAATACAGGTCAAAAAATTCAAAAATGTAGGTGGCAAAATCTAAAATAAAGGACAAAAATCAAAAACTTTGACCCCCAAAAAAATAATCCGCAAAAAATAAAAAAACTCCGCGTAAAAATAAATAATTCAGGTTAAAAAATATAAAATAAAGGACAAAAAATCAAAAAAATTGACCAAAACGGAAAACCGAAAATACGGAAATATCGAAAATTTTAACAAACCAATTCGAAACCTAGGCCAAAATAAAGAATTATTGATTTATATGCGAGATTCTTTTTCCGGTATTTTCGAGTTTTGTTTGTTGAAATTTTCGATTTTTTGTCTGCATTTTTCATCTTAGGCCTGAGTTTTCGATATTTTGTCTAAATTTAGGACAAAATGTCAAAAACCTGATCGAAAAATAAAAAGGCAGACCAAAAAATTAAAAATACAAACAAAAGAAAAATTATTTCCCACTTTCAGCCGCCAAAAATAAGTTTCAGACCAGAACAGCGGCGGCTCGTGGATGTTCGGCGGTTAGGCAACAGAAGAAAATTTGACTCCCCTACGCAAAATCCACGAGCCGCCCCTGGACCAGAAGTTCGAAAATAATAGCCAAAAAATAAAATAAAAATACGAAATTAAATCAATAATCAAGTTAAAAAATATAAAATACAGGATAAAAAAATAGACCAAAAATCTAAAATATACGATGAAAAATTTAGACCAAAAATCTAAAATTCTGGCCTAAAAATAAAAATGGTGGACCCAGAAAAGAAAAAAATTTAACAGACACATAAAAGAAAATTATAAATAAAATACTTTCTTTGTTAATATCACACGATTTAACAAAGAAAGTGTTTTATTTATAATTAAAAATGTATCACGAAGTAAACGCCTCCAGTGTCAATCAATTAAACAAAAATTAATAAAAATTTAGGGCAAAAGATAAAAAAAATAAAAATCTACAATGTTGGCCAAAAATTTGAAAACATCGAAACTCGGGCCTAAAGATAATAAATGTGGACTAAACGAAAAATGAGGACCAAAAAATCAAAAATTTTAACAATAAAATCGAAAAGTTAGGTCAAAATAAAGAAAAATTTAGGTCAAAATATAAAAAAAAAAAAAAAAATCTGTCATGTTGGTTAGAAAGTCGAAAAATTTAGACAGTACATGAAAACTTGGGCGTAAAGATAATAAATGCAGACTAAAAAATTGAAAATTTCAACAACCAAAACTCGAAAATACCGAAAAAAAAAAAATCTCGCACATAAATCAATAATTCAGATTATGGATATTTTAACCTAAATCAATTCAAAAATTTGGCCCGCAAAATCAAAAATGCGGACCAAAAAATCAAAAATTTTAAGAATTAATTCGAAAATTTAGGTCAGAATAAAGAATAGTTGGGACAAAAGATCAAAAAATTAAAATTCACGTTAAAAATCTAAAAATTAAAAATTCAGCGGGAAAAATCAAAAAATGCGGACCAAAACGTCGAAAATTTTAACAATTAAATCGAAAATTTAGGTCAAAATAAAGAATATTTAGGCCAAATGATCAAAAATTTACCTCAAAAAAATCGAAAATACAGGCTTAATAATAAAATATGCAGAATTTTTTAGTAAGAAAATTGTAAATTAGTCTCAAAAATCACTATATTGCTCAAAATAATTTTCTAATTTTTTTAATTGCAAAACATTTTTGTGTTTGAAACTACAGGTAGTGCCATGGCTCCGTGGCTCTATATAACGAGCCGCCCCTGACCATGAATGAGCTGGCATATATGAATATATTTGACAATTTGAGAAATGAAGAATCATTGAAACCAATTTCGGCGAAATCGCGAAGTTACATTAAAATCTAAATATTTAATCAAATCAAATGAAATAATTTATTTCATGATGAATATAAACATTCATGTGAAAGATATCAATACAATCCTAAATGTATAAATAAACTTAAAATCTATACACATTAAAATAACATCAGTTACAAGTACTTTAAAATTTAATTTAAAAATATTATTGGCCATATTGGCTCCGCCATTTAGAATTTAGAATTTTTTATTCCAAACTTGGATTCAGAGATTTCAAAAACTGAACGTTTTTAATTTTGAATGAAAACTGAATATTTTTTACAAAAAAATTCCGCCATTTTGAATTTTGAAATTTTTATTGAAAATTTGGATTCAGAGGTATCAAATACAGGATGGTATTAATTTTCATTAAAAACCGAACATTTTTACAAAAAACTTCCGCCATATTGGATCCGCCATTTTGAATTTAATAAATCTGATTACAGATTCGGACTCGGCGACCTCAAAAATAATACTAATCTACAAATTCGTCTTTAAAAGTGAAAGGACTAAGACGTTATTAATTTTGGCCCGCTAAATTAGCATTCTGGCCCACAGTGCGCCGGTCAGAAAGTTACAGTCAATGTAAATGTTCCCAAATTATTTGAATGGCATTGATCTAGAAGGTCTATGGTTTCAACAAGGTGGCGCAATATGTCACTCAGCGCGCGCTACAGGGAAACATTCGATGAGCGCACAATTTTGAGTAATTGACCTATAAATTGGCCTCCACGATCCGGTGACTTGACACCTTGATCGCAACTATTCGAAAATTCAAGTTTAATTTTACTTGAACATTTTAAACCAAAACATGAGGGCGGGGCTAAAATATTCATGCCATTAATATAATTCTAGCTCGGACGATAACTACATTCATACAGACTAAAAACATTGTCTTCCTGTTTTAGGCGACTAGGATACCGCATCTCGTTGGACAAGCATCTCTCGACAAGATTTGCGTCAACAGCGCATAGATTGTAAAGCTTCCTTGCCGCGGTCCGTAACCTTGACGTTGGTGGTGAGGCTTGCGTAGCCTGGATAGCCCTCGCGAGCAACTCACTCCAGGGCACTATATCCTCTTGGTAGCCTTGGCGATTGCATGAGCGACGCCCCCTTTAGTGAGCTCCATGGTAGGTGAGGAGCCAAGAGGACGAAGAAAATAACCAACATCATGGAAACTAAAACTAACAAACCTAAACCCAATTCCTCTGACAAAGGTCCAGCAGAGAAACTCACCGCTATGGCGCTCCCGGCTTCGGCTGGGACCCAAAAGGCGGGCTCCCCACTGACGGGTCAGAGTCATCTATCAGGGACGTCCTCGGATGTCCCTAAACAAACAAACCCCACTGCTGCTACCACAGGTGCCACCAGAGAAGCTGGTGACACATGTAACCAGCAGAGGAAGAAAAACCGCCGTGGGGCGGAAATCGGAAGGCGAAAGGCAGCTCGTCTAGCTGGGGCGAGCATTGCACCAGCCCAAAACAAACCAAAAGATGGTAAGCGGCCGAGGTCTGTGGGATCAACTGGGCCTTCTCCTGGAAACAAGAAGAAGGCAAGGAAGATCACTGCAGCAAAGCCAAAAAAACGACATCCGGAGATCCCGCAACAAGACCAAGTGGAACACAGATATCGTACAAACAAGCGGCTAGCTAGGATGGCCGTGATCGACCCAGACAATCCTCTCGGGAAACTTTCCGAGGAGATTGCGGGGAAGATCAGGACCGGTCTATGTTGCAGCCTTGACGAACATATTCAGAGCGGAAGCGAAGTGGTTCCACTCTTCAGCGGCATCTACTTCTCGGGGGAGATCCTCTGGGTCAACTCTGGGACGACGAGGCAACACTAAACTGGTTTAAAATCACGGTGGCTGCCTCATCGGAAAAATGGGGTAGAAAAAGCCTAATAACAGTCGGTGTCGACCAACTGCCGACACTAACGAAAGTGTTGTTCTGGATTCCGGGCAAACCTGAGGAACCAGAAACGGTCATATGGAGGCTCAGTTTTCAGAACCGACATTTGAAGGTGGAACGGTGGTGCATCTGCCTGGCCCGCTCCTCAGGAAAAGCCAGAAGGACTTTTTCTGGTAATGGGGGTGGACAAGGATGACGCCGAGGCCATCGGGAAAAAGGGGATGAAGCTGAAATATATGTTCGGCCACATCAGTGGCGTAGCGAGGGGGGAGCAAGAGGGGGCATCATGCCCCGGGCGCCACTCACAAAGGGGCGCCAAATGGTCCGCAAAACAAAAAAAATTCGGATAATTTTTATTTATATTATAATTGATTTCTGGAAAATATATTTTAAATTTAGTGCCAGTGTAATATAATAAACGTTAATTCGTAAATAAAAAGGAACACTAATAGTCTAAATCAAACTGTAATAATATACACCGGGTGACCCAGGGATCTGTAAAAGCCCCATAACTGATTTGGTATTTGAGGTATCGACTTCTAGTTTTCTTGAACTGGTACCCACATTTATTCTACATATTTTAAAAATATGTATGTTTTTGTACAGGGTGTCCCAATATACATTTTATACTTTATTTTCAACCCTCTTGAGAAGCTGATAAAAATAGTATAAGATAGTATGGGTCTATTATGGACGGTTGGTTAGTTATGGGCAAATTTGTGGCAAAAACATGTACACATTGAAAAAATTGCAGAAGCGCTCCTAGCAAAGATAGCATCAATATTTATATACAAGAAAATTTTCCACATCATAAAGAATAATACACATCGGCTTTGGTTCTCTTTTATTCATAGTGCTATACAGGGTGTCAACATACGCAAAACAATGGATAACTATTTTTTTCAAATGGAACACCCTATATAAATTTCCACCAATCTATGGCATTTTAAATAAGCTTTCCAATGATATACAGTTTGTATAACAAAATATTAAGGATTCTTGAGATTTATCAATAAAAACATATTTCTTTTGCAATCCCTGGGTCACCCGGTATTTATAATAGAAATGGCATGTCTTTTCTACTGGCAGGGCTGACTCGGCCTGTGTCTGTCAGCACTTCCTTATGGTATCTACGCTGTGTGGTTACAAAGTGTGTGTACAAAGTACAAACATTTTTTCTTTCAGAACACTATTTATTTTTATTTCTATAAACGCAATGTAGCTTGCGCTTGTTATTTTAAAACGATAACAATAACACTACAATGTACTATATATACATGGTGGGCAAAATTTGATGTTTGTATAGGGGATCTCGATAACTATAATAGATAGAGAAAACGGATGGCGCATCCTGGATCTTTTTTTTTTGAGAAAAACTCAATGGTGAAAACCAACTTTATTTATCTTCTTTTATTTTCGAGTTATAGCCAAAAAGTCATTTTTTTCCATTTTCGAAATATCGAAATATCTCAGTTGTTTATCATTTGACAATAATTAAAGTTATACGTTGTTGAGGCACTTTTTTGAAAAGAATAAAATAAGCTTAACAAAATCTTGATATCTTCATTAATATGAAAGTTATAACATAAAGTTGTGTTTTTTTAAATACAACCTATAGTTGGCTTAGGCCTATTTTATTAGGTTATTTTTTTCTCTTTTCAAGGAGATTTACTTACTAAATCTACTCGATGATTCTATTATTCGGTGAATAGGGTATGAAAATAATTGTTAACAGTGTTCAATAAAACAATTGAAGAAATAGACAATATTCAATATTTATTACTATTTATAGTAATAAAAATTAAGAATCCTTAATTTACCGTAAATATCTCTTATCTGGGGGACAATCTAAAACCAGCAACTTTTTTCTACGTTTGTTAAAACTATCACATTAATAAGCATTGGATTTTGACGTCTCTTAAAGCCAATTTTAACAACCTACCTTAGTTTAATTTTAAATGTAACTAAAAAAAGATAGTTTAACAACTCTATAGAAAATTAGTATAAAACTACCTAAACTCAGCTCTTTCTTTTGCAGTGTACCGTCTTTCCAAGTATAGTTTATTGTTAAGCTGAGCTTATCTAAATTTGGCTTTACAGTAGGTTGGAATGAATATAAAACCTTTGTTTCAAGCTTTGGCTGGTTGCAAATTGGTTTTGTACTTAGATTTAAAACCTATAGATTTAAAAACACAAGTATTTTTTCACCTTTCTGTTGTCTCCTCTAATAAGCTGCATTCTGTTTTCTTCTTATATTTTATTCACTGATGTGTTATTTAACAGTAAAATCTTAATTAATTTAATAAACATGATTTTTTATTTAAACCATATCAACGCCAGGAAAAAAAAACTAAGCATTTCCCAAAATCGGAAAAGAAAACTACAGCAAGAAAAAAAAGCTCTGAAATCTAGAGTCATAATGGAATCATACTTAGGAAAAAAATCACAAAAAGAAAAATGTAAAATCAGATTTAGTGTCAGAACCAGATTCAGGTTGTACACCTACTGCTGCTAAACTTTTATGTACTAATAACACAACATAACAAATACAAGACTCGGGAGAAGGTGGCCCAAGTACATCAGAAATGATAAATCCATGTTCACATATAATAAAAAGCACAGAAAATACAACAGAAACACTTGCTGTAATTCCGGACATTCTGGAGTTCAAGGATGTTGCTTATTTAAAATTTAGCAACAATCTTCAAATAATATCGAACCAACTTCGAAAAGAAATGACTATTCGTGGATCTTGCACATTTCAAAACGAAACCAGTTTAAATGCAGTAACAACACTAAAACAAAAAAGAAAACTAATCGTCTAATGCCAAAATCTTGGTTTTCTCGACGGGTCGGTAATGAAGAGGAAGGAACCGAAGTTAACCGATCTTGGTTATTATATTCACCAAAAAATAATGCAGCGTACTGCTTTTGTTGCTTACTGTTTATTACATCAAATTCCGCTACACAATCATCTTTCGTAACATCTGCTGGTTTTAATAAATGGAAGAAAAAAGATAAATTGATCAGCCATGAAAGAAGTCCAAATCACCGAAAATCATTTGGAAAGAAACAGAACGAAGATTAATAAGTAGAACGGGAATTGATATATCATTAGAAGCAAACATTCAGTCCGAAAAAGAACGGTGGCGAAATATATTGCAAAGAATATTAGCTTGCATGAGGTATTTAATTATACAAAATCTACCTTTACGTGACCTATTATATTTACTTGTAGCTCAATTTGATCCGCTACTAGCAAATAATCTTAAACATGCCACAGAAACTCCAAAAACTGTCTCATATTTGTCACCACAGATTCAAAATGAATTCATTCATCTTCTGGCATCTACAGTTCGAAATCAACTAATAAACGATATCAAAAGAAATAAATATTATGGATTTTTATTTGATTCAACTCCTTCGAGAACAAATGTCCCAAGTCGTTAGGTATGTAGATGTTGATTTTATCACTAAAAAAGTTTCCATCAAATAATATTTTTTTGGGTTTTATTGAAATACATGCTAAAGATGCAGGCTCGACCAATACAATTTTAGAGAAATTATATGCCGATAAAATTTCATTAACAAACTGCAGGTCACAATGTTACGATAATGCTGCCGTGGTGGCAGGTCACACATCTGGCGTTCAATAAAGAATAATGGGAAAAAAATCATAAAGCATTATATGTAAATTGTGATAACCATTGAGTTACTGCAGCTAAACAAGATCCAATCGTTGTGACATGTTTTGGAATAATTGAAAACATATATCTTTTTTTCTCACGTTCAACGTTACGATGGGAATTATTAAAAAAATGCTTTAACAAAAACTGTGAAACGTGAATCTGCAACACGATGGAGCGCCAGAATACAAGCGGTTAGCGTTATCGTCGATGGGCTAGAGAATATAGTAGAACTATTGGAAAAATTAGCAGAGGACACTACCACTACAAGAGACACCAGAAGTGAAGCTACAATTCTGTTGCTAAATATACTAACTTTTAGTTTCATAACTTTAGTTCATTTCTGGTATGAAATCTTAAGGAGGATTGATCGTGTGCAGCTCAGATTACAAGATCCTAGAGAAGCGTTCCATGATCTTGAATCATTAGCGACCTAGCCGAAAATCGAGGCAAGCTCTGTGAAGAGGTAATAGAAAAAGCGAAGTCTCTTTGTGAAAAATGAGATATTGATACAAAAATACGTGTAAGAAGACGCCGCAAAATTCCCGGAGAATTGGCTAGAGATGTTGATCTTTCCGCAGAAAGTGAAATTTCTCACGTTATGAAAAGCGTTCTTGATCGTCTCCAACAAGAAATATGTACATGATTTACACGATTATGTGACCTTAATTTCAAATTTGGATTTCTACTAGACGTTGTAAATTTATTAAACAAGGATAATGTTGATAACGACCTTGAAAAAAATTGTAAAAATTTGGATGAATTTTATAATACAGATTTCAATGAAATAGAACTCTTTATCGAAATATGTGACTGCAAAATGGTACTCCGCAGTAGAAAAGAAATTGAACCTAAAACTCCATTAGAATTTCTAACTTTTATAATCTCGTATGGAGAAGATGTTTTTCCAAACCTGAGAGTGGCACTTCAAATACTCCTGACTATATCAGTATCAATTGCTAGCTGCGAACGTTCATTCAGCAAATTAAAATTAATTTTGACATGAACATTAAATATTGTTCCCCCATCAAAACACCTACTAAAAAGGTATTGTACCCCGGGCGCGAGTTAAGCTCGCTACGCCACTGGGCCACATACCCGTAGAACTAAAGAAAGGACAACAAGAAACCGAAATCCAAATGGAGGTCGAACATACGGGATCATCATCAGTGAACCCGGAGATGCCGGTTGGGACCGTAACTTAGCTGTTGTGTGTCCCCTTCCCTCCTCGATGCGATGGCAAGGCACGGGAAAACCAACAAAAAAAAGGAACACCCACAGAGGTAATTCAGTGTAACCTGCATCGCTGCAAGTCGGCGGTAGCTACGCTGAACCGGGAGCTTGACGTGGTGCAGGATTGCATGGCTTTGGTTCAAGAATCCTGGACCTTAAAGAACAGGGTTTGCGGGCTAAATAAACCAGACAGATATACTGCCCAAGGAAATATAACGCCATCTTCCTACAGCACCTCTCCACAGAGGACCTAACAGCCGTCCGAGTGAGGGTCTGTCTGGAAGACGAGGAAAAGGAGGTGATGTTGGCATCCATATACCTGCCCCAGAGCGCTTCCACACCACCACCAACAACAGAAATAGAAGCACTGGTTCGATACTGCGAGTCGGGTAAGATACCCTTAATAATAGGGTGTGACTTAAACTCGCATCACCAGGGCAGTCAAGAAAACAATGACAGTGGTAAGTCCCTGCACGATTTTATACTAAGCTGTAACTTAGATATATTAAATAAAGGTAGCGAATCTACTTTCGTAACTTCTCGCTACCAAACTATCATTGACCTTACGCTTGCCAGTGCTGACATTACAGACTATGTCAATAACTGATATCTCAAAAAATATCAAAGTCAGACCACAGATGGATAAAATTCCAAATTATGCTCAGGCAGGACCCAATACAGGGATCTACGGCTGACTAAGAGGGAAGTATACAAAACGACCCTCGCAAGGATTATTTAGACCAGAGACCTAAATACAGACCCTGTAAAAGTTATACCCAACCTGGAAAAAACAATAAATGCGCTCCAGAAGGGAATAATTACAGCCTATAAGAAAGCATGTCCTCAAAAAGACAAAGAAAACGAGGGCACCACACATCAATAGTGGTGCACCGAACTTGAGGGGCTGAAAAACAAAGCAAGAAGGGCACACAACAGAGCCATGAGGCCACGGTGTCCAAACCAACGCTACGATCGATTGCTGAAGATAGACGGAGGGTACCTTTACCACAAACCAATTTGTCGTCACAAAGAGAGGATATCCCCAAAAACCAGCGCCGATGAAGGCCCGAATTCCTCAGGCACCCTTCCACGCTATTGCCATGGACTGAATAAGACCATTAACGGTAGCAACGACCAAGAAGAGGCACATCCTGGTCATCACTGACCTCTTCACTAAGTGGGCAGAAGCCTTTCCGATGAGGCACGCCAAAGCTGGAGCCATCGCCAAGATTCTGGAGGAGCAAGTTTTCCAAAGGTTCGGCTACCCGGCGTGGTACTCAGCGATAACGTCCCACAATTCGTGTCCCATCACTGGAAGTCCTGCTGTCGGCGATGGGGAGCTGTGCCTCATTACACACCGGTCTATCATCCACAGGCAAATCCCACGGAACGTCGGAACCAGGAGGTGAAGAAGTGCCTTCGTATCCGTATGCAAACACAATCCACGAACAACTGGGCAAAGCATCTCCAATTCTATTAGAGCTACGAACCAGGGACAACGCCGCCGCCAGATGATTCACTCCAGCCCGTACCTTACTAGGCAATGAACTGCCCCGCCCGGAGAGAGTGCTGAACTATCCCCGATGCCCAATAGCGCAGCCCAACACGAGGACCGAGAAAAACAGCTCCACTACGTTCGCCGGTTCGACCAACCTGAACAGGCTGCCCGATTCAAGGCCGGACAACCGGTCTCCATCCGGAGCCATCCTCAGCCCCATGGCAACCTGCGACACCTCGCTTTCGCTGCGAAATGGCTCGGCTCTTACACTATTCAGGACATCCTCTCCAGCAGGGTGTGCATTGTCGAGATAGGTGGGACTACCGTGAGAGTACACGCGGATGATATACGTCCCTCTCCACCGTTCCATAATCAAACGCCACCAGCCTCACTGGAACCCGTGCTAGACGATGAGGACGATGACTCCGATGGCCACCAGCCGCGCTGTGATCAATTAAACGGACACTTAAATTACCACCGTGCGGTCAGTGAAAGGACAGTCAGTTCCCTCGAACGGACGAAATATATAGTGATAAGTGCCCCATGAACGCTACCATGCGTCATAAACCTGTCGACGAGCAGGTATTCTCGTCGTGGCCCCCAAACAGTCCACCACCATCGGACACAAGCACTTCCAGGACTATCGCCACACCGACTGCTCCGTCTGGCCCTCCTGCTACTAGCAGCTGTGCCGCCACCAGACGTTCCGCAGTACCCACCGGCCCCTTGCGAGGATCACCCCTGTACCAAGGGATCATCACCAACCAGTTGACGTGCTGGTGCCACACTCCGTCAACCAGCAGGCGTGCCCGGTATCTTGCAGCACCGGAACTACCCAGGGCCGATCCTACCGGGGGGCTAGAGCGTGCATGGCACGCGGGCGGGGGTTCAGGAGGGGGCAGCGAAATCTGCAAAATTTGGTTCGAGTGCCCCGAAATAGCGGCCGGTCGCTTGGACCCCTGCCTAAAGTGTATCCGATTTCTAACCGGGTAATGATTTTGCCAAAGAAGCAGAAGTGTACCTTCATTTGAAGTTCATATAAGAAAAAATCCGCGGATGTCCAATTATGAGTCATGCGATGAAAATGTTTTGGATCCTGGGGAAAAATGTAGAATTCACTTTAATCTTGAAATTTTGGACATCGCTGTTAATTTGATATACGAACATTCTGAGCTGTTAGAAAATTGCGGCTCCAAAGTTTAAATTTTTGCTAGTATTTCATTCTGCAGAGTCCGAGTATCTAAGAAAATGTTGTATGGAAAATCACGAAAAGCAGGGGCGGCTCGTTATATAGAGCCAAGGAGCCATGGCACTACCTGTAGTAGTTTCAAGCTCAGCAATAATTTTTAATGTACATTTAAAACACTTTTTGGCCAGTTACTTTGGTATAGGAAGATAAATCGTTCTTTCTTTTTCTTCTTGTCGTAAATTGTATTTTTAGCTGACAATAATGGTGTGTTGCAATTGTCAACAATGGTTTGTTGCAGTTGTCAAAAATGGTATGTTTCAGCTGTTAAAAATAGTAGTTTTCAGCTGTTAAGAAATGTATTATTCAATTGTCGAAAATTATATGTTTCAGTTGTCAAAAAGATATTTGTCAGCTGTCAAAAAAGGTATTTCTGAGCCATTAAAATGGTATTTTTCAGCTATCAAAAAAAGTATTTTCGACATTTTTTATTTGTCAAAAATGACATTTTTCAGTTTTCAAAAACTGTACTTTTTGTTGTGAGAAATTGTATTTTTTGTTAACAATAATAGTTTATTACAGTTTTCAATAATGTTTTGTTGCAATTGTCAAGAATGGTATTTTTCAGCTGTTAAAAATGGTATTTTTCAGCTGTTAACAAGTGTATTATTCAAGTGTCAAAAATTATATTTTTCAGTTGTCAAAAATGTTTCTTTTTTAATGTCAAAAAAGGTATTTCCCACCTATTAAAAAATATTTTTTTATAAAAGACAGCATTTTGCGACATTTTTTTATTGCCAAAAATGTCATTTTTCGGCTGTCAAAAATTTACTTTTTGTAGTCAAAAATTGTATTTTTTAGCAGGAAATAATATGTTACAGTTGTCAACAGTGGTTTGTTGCAGTTGTCAACAATGGTATTTTTCAGCTGTTGAGAATGGTAGTTTTCAGCTGTTAAGAAGTGTATTATTTAACTGTTAAAAATGATATTTTTCAGCTGTCAAAAATGCGATTTCCAACCTATAGAAATGTTATTTGTCAAGAATGGTATGTTTCAGCTGTTGAGAAATGTATTAAATGGTATTTTTCAGCTATCAAAGGCAGCATTTTTGATCATTTTTATTATCAAAATGGCATTTTCCGCTGACAATAATGGTTTGTTACAGTTTTTAGGAATGGTGTTTCAGCTGTTAAAAACGGTATTTTTCAGCTGTCAAAAATGATATTTTTCACCTGTCAAACATGATATTTTTCAGCTGCCAACAATGGCATTTCCCTCCTATAAAATGTTATTTTCCAGCTATCAAAGCATTTTTCGAATTTTTTTAAATTGTCAAATGGCATTTTCAGTTTTCAAAAATTGTACTCTTTGTTGTTAAAAATTTTTCTTTTTGCTATCAAAAATTGTACTTTTTGTTGTCAAAAATTGAATTTTTTGTTTTCAAAAATTGTATTTTTTAGCTGACAATAATGGTATGATACAGTTGTCAATAATAGTATGCTGCAGTTGAATTTTTGTACTTTTTGTTGTCAAAAATTGAATTTTTTGTTTTCAAAAATAATATTTTTCAGCTGCCAACAATGGTATTTCCCACCTATATAAATCGTATTTTTCAGCTATCAAAAGCAGCATTTTTTGACAATTTTAACTGTCAAAACTGACATTTTTCAGCTGTCAAAACCTATATATTTTGTTGACAAAAATTGCTTTTTTTGTTGTCAAAAATTTTATTTTTTAGCTGCCAATAATAATAATACATTTATTAACGGGACATCGCCCTTGAAAAATACAAAATAACTAAAATGTACATTTCTATGAAGTAAAGTAATCCTTATCTTAAAATATATAACATTATTTGGCTATATGCACCAGGTCGAGTGTGAACAAGTAAGACTTAAAAGCTACTAAGTTTTTAGAATATAAATTAAATCCCTTAAACACTTGTAGTTTATTGACTAATTTCGATGCGCTTGTAAGTGGTTCATGAAGTCCATAGTTGGTACGGTGATGTGGAATATTAAATGCAGCCATACTACGCGTAGTTGGTCTGACAGTTCTAATATTAAAAGACAGGCCTGATATCAATTCCGAACACGAAATAAAGTTATTAACAATTTTAAAGATAAACACTAAGTCACCCACGTGACGCCTAAAGACTAATGATTGCATCTTAAGAGATACTCTTAAATTCGTATAGCTCAATGATTCTATTGGAATATGCATTCTGTAAG
Organism: Ocypus olens; assembly: GCA_910593695.2. Taxonomy (NCBI): domain Eukaryota; kingdom Metazoa; phylum Arthropoda; class Insecta; order Coleoptera; family Staphylinidae; genus Ocypus; species Ocypus olens. The sequence goes on from OU343058.1 coordinate 39,584,748, forward strand.
CAACAATTCTTAAGAATTTATTTTGAACTTTGTCCAAATACTTAATTAGATATTCTTGATGTGGCGTCCAAACCATAGTAGCATATTCAAGTCGCGATCTTACCAATGAGCAGTACAATATTTTAATTGATTCCACAGACAAATATTTCCCTGTTCTAGATATATACCCGAGTAATTTTAAACATGTATTGACGGTTTTATTAATGTGGAGTTTAAACGTTAGCCTAGTGTCAAATGTTACTCATAAATCATCAATCTCCGACACTCTCTGTACCACCTTAGAATCCAACTTGTATTACCATGAATTTGTTTGCCGTTTATGCGAAAAAGAGATGATTTTGCATTTTTTAATATTCAAATATAACTTATTATCGTAACACCAGTCGGCAAGACGATTTAAATCATTTTGAATCATTGAATAGTCGTGATAATCGTTTACCACAGAAAATAACTTTAAATCGTCGGCATACATTAACATCTTACAATGTTGAAAACAATTTGCAATGTCATTTATAAATAGCAAGAACAAAATTGGTCCTATGTGTGACCCCTGGGGTACACCAGAAGTCACCTTTATTATCTTGGAGAGGTTATTGTTGATGCGAACTTGCTGTGTTCTATTAGTGATAAAACTAATTATCCATTCAATTATAGATTCATTTAATTCTAAATTTCGCAATTTGTATATTAAAACAGAATGAGAGACCCGGTCAAAGGCCTTCTCAAAATCGGTATATATGGCGTCAACTTGACCTTGATTTTCAATGACTAGTAATAGGTATCGTTGAAAGAGAATTAAGTTAAAAGTCGTTGATCTTCCACTAAAAAACCCATGCTGTTCTTCTGCAATTATATTCTTACATATCCAAATCAACTGTTGTGAATGAATTTTGTCTAATAATTTCGGTATAGCTGATTGTATACAAACGCCTCTATAATTCGTTACATCAGTACGGTCACCATTTTTATGAATTGGCGTTACAAAACTGTTTTTCCAGTAGTCAGGAACACAGCATTCGATAATAGATTTTTGAAATAAATATGTAATGGGGTATATAAGAGTAAAAATGCAATTCTTCAAAAATACATTAGGCAATTCATCTGGGCCACAAGACGATGTGGGATCTAAGTCTTCAATTTCTTTAAAAACAGTTGCAAAATCAACTTTGAAAGTTAATGAGTCGACACGGGAATTAAAATCGGATGTGGTAGGACTATGTATATTATCACAGTAAACAGTAGAAAAGTGATCTGCAAAGAGATCAGCGCATTGCTGTGCGTTAATACTGACTTTTTCATTTAAATGCATTTCTGCTGGAAAACCATTTTTCTGTTTCAAAACATTAGCAAACTTCTAAAATTCTTTAGGCTTGTGTTTTAAGTTTAGCTCCACTCTGTTAATGTATTGCTTATATAACTCATTACTGAGTTGTTTACATTTTGCGGTATGTTTCAGTATATTTTTGGGCAAGTCAAGAATAGTAATCCGCAGCTGTTGAAAATAGTATTTTTCAGCTGTCTCAAGTTTTATTTTACAGTTGTAGAAAATGGTATTCTTCAGTTACCAAATATGCTGTGTTACAGCTGGCAAAAACAGTATTTTTCACCTAATAAAAATAGTTTTTATCGACATTTTTGAATTGTCAAAAATTGTATTTTTCACCTGTCAAAAGTAGTATATTTTGCTGTCAAAAGTAGTATTTTTATTGTCAAAAATAGTATTTTTCGTGTGTCAGGAATGGTATATTTCAGATGACAAAAAAGGTATTCCTCAGCTGTTGAAAATTAGTATTTTTCAGCTGTCAAAAATAGTATTTTTTACTGTAAAAAATAGGGTGCTATATTATATAAGTGGCTCCACCATCAACATGTTCCAGGAGTCGCCACTGGCGAAAAGTATTGTTCTAGAATTTAGATCAACACTGAGTAGCGTTCGAATAATCGATGTTCTTGTCACTGAACTGAAGGTTTAATCATAGTCTACTACTCTTTTTTGCGAAAGACCTTTGATCACCAATCTGGCCTTGAATTTGACGATCAATCTATCGGCGTTTGTTTTTTATTTTGTGGCATCGTTGTAGGTGTGGTTCCTCGAAGGTCGTCGAAATGAGCTCACGGTTTTTTTTTGATAGGGCCGAGATGGCAATACAGATAGGCGCAGTCTCTGCAACCGACCCTACCCATCTATCAGAAGGTTTCGTCTCTTCAACTTTGTTGCTTCCTGGGGATATAATAACCCCCTTTTCCACCAATTTTTCTTTGAAGATGACGTCCTTGGATCGGTAAAGCTTGTCGTCCTCTTCACTGTAGATCCTCTATCCGTCGTCGTCATCATGGGAGATGAGGATTCCTTTAATGGCCTTCGTCCTTTGCTTCTTCGATATGAATATACATGAATTCAGCAATTTGAACCAATGTTTCAAACCTGGTTTTCTTACCATACCACAACTCGAAAGGTGATGTTCCTGGGAGGTAGGAAGGCCCTATCTTGTTAAGGATGTAGGTACATGTTCGTTTCATTTCAGCACAAAGTGCCTGAGGAATGGTTCCATGCGCGAGCATAATTTTTCTAGCAGTTTCACCACCATACGATTTTCCCTCTCACTGAACCCGTTTTGTTCCGAATTGTAAGACATTACAAGACGTTGAACAATACCTTTCTTGTGTAGACTGGTTCTGATCTGGATGTTGTCGAACTCCCTGCCATTATCACTCAGCAGCTTCCGACTGCCTTAGCTGGGAACTGGCTCAGTTTTTTAGCAACTTCGAATTTTTGTCGCAGAAAATAAACTGTCTTGAATTTTGTGTAATCGTCAAAAAAATCGATATCCATACCTCAATTCTTGAAACGGACTGCACACATCCGTGTGAATTCGTGCCGAACTGTAGACGATGAGCTTTATCATAAATGCAACCTTCGCACAGTTCACTATGTATTTCTACTTTCATGTCAAGCTCCCTGCTCAGTAGTGTTTCCACATGTTCTGATGTCCGAATCGTTCATGACACAACTTTAGCAGGTTTCCCTTAATCACTGCATTGACTTCATTTGATAGGGTTCAAAATTCTCACGGCCAACTTGAACAGTCCTCCATGTTGAGCTCCTACCCTTTGTTAACTAGGAAGTTTTAGACTTCAGCTGATGAGATGAACTCGCTCTCCGAGTACTTATTCTGGACTGCAAGCACGGAGAACAGATTCCTCTTGATTCGGGGCACACACCAAACTTCAGACAAGGTAATTTTGTACCATTTTTGCCTTCTTCACATATTCCGATGGCTTCGATTTTCTCACCATTTACTGTGGTCACTGTGTGTTGAAAAAGTCTCGAACGTTCTAAAGCAAATCTCATCATTTAAAATATGGCTTGTCGTGCCATTGTCATCCATCATCCATGCATCTCGCCGACTCAGTATTTCATTTGAGTTAACAGTGACGAGTATCGTATTTGTGTCGGACTCCAGAGAACGGCTATCTGCAATTCATTTCTTGCACACTTTAGCCATGTGATTGGGCTTCCTGCAGTATTTGCATATCAGTTTTTTTTTCGTTTTCTTCGCATCGACTGAACTTCGTTGTTGCGATAACTTCTTCGATGATTGCTGATGAGAGCTTCCTTCTTGGTGGATCCAGCTCCCTTGGTCCGAAATTGGATATAATAAATAATGTTACATTTCCCTATAATTGTATATATGCCTTTTGGGAAATGATCAGGCGTCCCGCAGCACCTGGCGACCATACCTGGAGGACGACTGCAGTCCGAGAATGCTAACATATTTCTCTGGTAAAACTAAAAACGAAAATTAACCTTAAGAAAACCTCACTTGTCGCAGATGCATTAAAGAAAAGTAATGAAGACAAAATATTTATATACATTTGTTTATAGTCTTAGTAAGACTTAATGTTGCAGAGTAACAAACTGGTTGAATATTCACATATTCAGGCTATATTTCGTTTTATTAAATTTATATTATACTTGTTTAATAAGAGACATTGTGGGGCACTCTTTACATTGGAGCACTCGTGTCACAATATACCCTCTTATTAAACTTGTATAATAATGTACTATTATTATTTCATAATAATTCTTTGAAAACCTCTTTAAAATTAGTAACTTAACTCTTATACAGTGCGAGTCTCTAACTTGGAATAAATTCAGTAAATCAAACAAAGTTTATTTTTCGGAAATATGCTCGGACACGTCGATTAGACCTGGGTGGCCATTCAACTGGTCCTCTTCTGCCAATCCATCTTCGTGGAAATACATTATCCAGGTACTCACGGACATGCCTTGCAAAATGAGGAGGCGCACCGTCCTGTTGAAACCAGATATTTCTATTCGGGACGTCAGCTTCTACAGGGCAAGGAAACAAAATAGCCAAACTCGGAATTAGCTCTTCCTCCAATAATTGTAAATATCCCGCTCCATTGAGATTATTTGGAAAGAAAATTGGTCCTAAAATCGATCACCAACAATCCCTGCCCAAACATTAACTTTTTCTGGATATTGAGTGTGGCCTTCCCTCATCCAGTGTGGGTTCTTGTCTGCCCAATAACGGCAATTTTGACGATTTACCTCACATAAACGTTGATTCACCGGAAAACAATATATTTTCTATTTTTAAAACATTTCTATCTAGTAGATCCATCATTTTTTCGCAAAACTGAAGTCTTCTATCCGGATCATCTTCGGTGAGTTCCTGGAGGATTGTCATTTTATAAGGATGAAATGTTTGCTCTCTAAGAATTCTCGACACTGAAGACTGGCTAATTTTGAGTTCCCTAGCCATCTGCCTAGAGGAGACATGATGATTTTCCTGAACAGAGAGAAGTACATCAATTTTGACCTCTTCACTCAGCGCATTCTGACGATGATTATTCGTTTTTCTTAAATGCCCATTTTCCCGAAACTGACTTTCAATCTTGCTTACGGTACTTTGAGATATGGCTGGTAAGTCAGGATACTTCTCTCTAAATAAATAAATAACTTCATTTTGTGTTCTTGTCCTATCTCCATAGCCAATCATCATTAAAATTTCGATTTTGTGGGTTTCAGTTAAGTACGGCATGTTAGTATAATTTTTCGACCAACGGTGAACAACAGTCAACACAACAATGGAACGACTAATACTCTCCTCACTCGAATATGCGTGGAATGCGATGCTACACTTCTTACTTGTTTTTATAACTAAACGTCAAAATGATAAACGTCAGTTTGAAAAATGACAAACCAGCACGTTTTGGCATTCCACTTTTAAAATGCATAAAAATTCGATTAAGGTGACTTGATTTCTTCATTCTACAAATTTGATAATGTTTGTTAAATATCTTCTAAATGACAGGGAAAAAAAATTTGAAATTTGGCACACATGTGTAACTTGATATACTCTTTAAGAATAGTGATAAAAAAATTAGGGTTGCTATTAAAAAAATAGTCAATGACGTCATATCTCAAATTTGGGACACGCTGTATAAAATTTTATTACATCATAAAGAGCGCAATTTAAAATACTAATCGATGTGTCTGAGCATATTTCCGAAGAATAAACATTCTTTGATTTACTGAATTTATTCCAAGTTGGAGACTCGCACTGTATAACGAAAGCCGCTATATTGGCGACAATTAAAAAAATATTTCTGGATGGAGGCAGTTGTCAGCTGTGGCTATTACAAACTATCACGTTTATAAAATAGATCAAAAGTAAAAATAGCGCCCAACGCAGGATACAAGTATGATCTATCCCAAGAAAAATTGACATATTTTTTACTTATAGCGAATATAAGGTCAAAGAAATTAAATGTATTTAATAGATCAGAAATACATTATAAAAATGGCACCCAACACAGGAATTATAATTGTAATCTACCACAAGAATTATCGTATATACATTTCATACTTATAGCGAGCGTAAGGTCAAAAAAATTTAACGTATTAAATAGATCGGAAATATACCAAAAATAGCGATCAACGCGGGACCCATAACTTTGATTTGTCACAAGAAATAACGTATACTGGTTTGAATGAAAAATGCAACACCAAGAAGTTATGGTCAGATTTTAATGAAAATTTCACAGAAGTTGTGTAGTAAACGATCAAAATTTCAGTTGAAAAACTTACTTACACAAGCATTTTTTTTAATAATGAGTCAGTCCTCCGTTGTTTCTAATGCACTCATTCACGCGGTTCAGCATGCTATGAATGAGGTGATCAATATCTTCTTTGGGTAGCTCATCCCAAGCTTCCTGAATCCGCAAACGAAGTTCGTCCAAAGTGTCTGGGGCACGCGGTAAATTTCCTAGTCTAACGCCTATCATATCCCAAACATGTTTGATGGGCGAAAGGTCTGGTGAACGAGAAGGCCATGGAAGCACTACAACGTTAGCTTCTTTTAAACACTCTATTGTTACCCTTGCTGTATGTGGGTGAGCATTATCTTGCTGAAAGATAGGGTTTTGCAGCCCTTGTAAGTACGGCAGTGCAACGGGCTCTAGAATAGTCTGTACGTAGCGCCAAGCATTTAGGGTGCCAGGAATAAAAACTAGAGGGGACCTACCACCATACGTGACGGCACCCCAAATCATCACCAGTAGCAGTATGCCGAGGAAGCGCGAAGTCCATATTTCTGCGTTCCCCGCGGAAACGTCTGACACGTCTACGTCCATCGTTGGCCCACAAACAAAATCTGGATTCGTCAGTGAACACAATTTGAGGCCATTCTTGTCTCCAATTCACCCGTTCTCTACACCATTCCAACCTAGAAGCTCTATGACGTGGAGTCAGGGGAAGGCAACAAAAAGGACGATAACTACGCATTCCAAAACTCCATATTCGATGATATATCGATGCCATTGAGATTCTAACATTTAATGTATCCCTCCAAGTGTTTCCAATGGCCCGCGCAGTGGATAATCTTTCTCTTATCGCCAAAGGTCTCAACCTGCGTTCTTTGCAGTCTATCGTTCTTCGTCCATGAAAACCTTCCTCAGACCATCTTCGCCAGCACCTCATTACTGTGGTTGCGTCACATTCCATTCTATTGGCAATTTCTCTAAATGAAAGACCACCCTCTCTCATGCCAATAATACGACCTCGCTCGAAATCACTTAGTTGTACAAAATTTCGACAGTTACGAACTCTGGGCATTTTAAATGATGTTCTTCGCACTATTATCACGAGAAAACTAATCCAAATTGTTCCATGTTTATAAAAACACCATTTGATATTGCTATTTTTCGTATATAAAATCATCCTAAAAAGAGGTTTGTCGAAGGAGTTTTTTATTGAAATTTTAATGAGTTACTTTTTATACCGAAAGCCATCAATTGTAGAAAAATTAAACAAAATTCTGACTGTTTTTCTTGGTGTTGCATTTTTCATTCAAACCAGTATATTTAAATGACATCTTTAGCGCTAACATTAATGCATATTAAAATCTAGGTTTTGTTACAAGAAATAAAAAAATGTGCAATTTTTGCGTCTATGTATAAAAATGTAATCGTATAATTTAAATTCAATTTATCTATAATCAAGCAATCACATCTGGTTTACTTTGAAAACTTACTCTTATTTCTATTGCCTGTACTTGAAACTTATCTAATTTCAACTTACACATTTTGCATTCGTTCTAGTTTGTGTATTAAACGATATAGAATAGCCGAGACCATAGTTTGGCGTATAAAGGGATTTATCCCCTTTTTGTTGTCTTCAATTGTCAAGAAATTTCTTTTTGTATCATCAAATTAAAGAAAGTTACACAATGTCCACATCGATAGTTTTCATAAATATCTTGAACGATTGTACACATAATAAACCACACTGAAAAAAAGTATAAAGTTGTTACTGCTTCCTCCCGCTGGCCCTGCTTCTAGATTCACAGTAAGTTTCGTAAAAGGTAATAAATACCATGTTAAAATAACAATTGCATTAAAAGGTTACCCCACAGTAAAATCTTACTAATCAATATATTTAATTCAGTAAATAATAACAATACTTTGCGTGTAATTATGTGGCAATGGGCATTATGTCCGAAGGAATTATGCTGGCGTACACGAGTATGAGCGAGCGTTGCTGTTTCGTGATGAAATAGTAGTTGAGCGTGCAACTTCCCACGCCTCCAATTAATTGTTGGAAGTAGTTGTTCTGGCAACCACACACAATAACTACTAGTTACGGAGAGTTCATGCCTCGGCCAAACCATTAATACAGTTTTATCGCCACGCCAGAAAATTGCCCACGTAATTTGGTTTCTGTTCACTGTTTCAAAATACTACGAACAATAAAATTGTTTTATTGAGAGTGACTAGTATTTTTAATGTGATGCGGAAAACGACTTCCTTTATTATGAAGGACCACTTAAATTTGCACATAAACACTAACGTAATTTGGTTTGACACACTCGTACAACTAAAGGACTTTCTCTCAATTGATTAACATTATTTTTCAGAATTATGATAAATCATAAATTCGTACACAATGAATTTTTAATAAATGTCTCATTTAATAAATATATAATTATTTTAAGTAGATTTAATACCAATTTTGGTAAATGGATGGAAGTAATTTTGGTTGGTCGATCAGCTGCAAATGATGAAAAATGTATATTGGGGAACCTCAAACCGGATATTTCCGTTGAAATTTTGAGTTCTAAAAAATAATAACAGTAAAGTTTTTGAATATTCCGACAAAACATCTTCTACAAGCAAAGGTAAAATTTCGTAACCGCCCCCTCTACCCGCCCACAATTATTTAAATGTTTCATATTACATGAAAACTCCGATTTTGAGTTGTAAAATTACAAAGTATTATTTAAAGCACAGGGATAATAGTTATTTATTATACGAGTGTGGAATGTTCGTAATTAGTCCCACAAGAAAAAGTTTAATTTTCTTCGGGGACTAATGAGTAATTCCAATATAAAATAACATTTTATCCCAAATCGTCTGTAATTGCATTAAATATTGAAATAATGTTTATAAAATTTAAAAAAAAATTTGAATTATTAAAAAAAAATTATTTCAAAAATCTTACGAAGTATGCTGGTGGAAAAAATTAAATTAATGAAATTTCGACCTTATTCAAACCGCTATAACTCGGCGAAAAACTTTGAAGTGTCTTTTTTAAAGTCATGTGTGTGATATTGTTTATGGTGGAGGCTTCTCCTTCGTTATACATGTTGTAAATATAATAAAAACACTTTTACTTTGTTGGTATAATACGGATTTTTATTGTTGACTATAGTTTCGGCAACTCAACTGCGAACTTAAGCGTAACCCCTAACCCCTTCCGCCCCTTCTAGCACCCCTGTGAAAAAATGTTTTTTTTGGAAACCATGTCCAACGTTGACGATGTGCACGGAGTTGTGAAAATTTGTCGACTCTATCCACCATAAAGGCATTAAAATTTTATCAATTCCCTATGCAGGACTCAAAGGATGAAGTTCCTAAGACGATTTGGCACCAAGTTATGGGTGTTTGAAAAAAGTGCATTTTGAGGTTTTTCGCACATAACTCAGCGACTTTTCAACCAAATTGAATGATTATTTCGGAAAAAACCCATTTTGGCTCTACTTTAAGGGGGTAAACTCAGATTGGGATGATCCCTTTTCGAACCCTTCAACCTCTGAACAAAAAAACACGTTTTCGGACCCAAAAACGTCCAACTTTGGCAACGTGTACCGAGTTGGAAAAAAAGTGTCGACTCGATCCACCAAAACGGCATTGAAATGTGTTCAATTACCTGTGCAGGAATCAAAAAACGAAGTTCTTACGACGATTTGTCACAAAGTTATTTTGTGGTCTTTTTATTTTTTCGTTTGGAGGGGCGTAGAGCCCTTTTTTCGAGTGGGGGATAAACCCTCTCAAAGAGGACACATTTTGCTTTTGATTTCTTAAAGGATCGTCGAAATCGGTTTGGTAGAAGCCGACCCTGCAGATATCGTTAAAGTGAGCCTTTTTTGTCCTAAAATAAAGTTTTTTGTTAATGGAGTTCTAAGGTACAAAATGCGAAATTTATGATTTCGCGCAAACAATGAATTTTCGTGCATACCTCAAAGAACATGGAAAGAAAATTTAATTCGTGAAAACGAAAACAATTTCGTCGAAAAACTTCGGACTTCGGTCAAAAAACCACAAAATTCGCTTTTTTCAAACAGCCATAACATTGTGCCAAATCGTCGTAGGAACTTTGTTATTTGAGTCCTGTGCAGGTAATTGAACACATTTCAATGCCCTTTTGTTCGATCGAGTCGACACATTTTTTCCAACTCGCCATAGTTGGACATTTTTTGCCCAAAAACGTGTTTTTTTTGTTCGAGGGTTGAAGGGTTAGAAAAGGCATCATTCCAATCTGAGTTGACCCCCTTAAAGTAGAGCCAAAATCGGATTTTTCCCCGAAAGAAGCATTATTTTATTGATGTTTTGTGTGAACATTTATATTCAACTTTTCCATTGCAAGAAATTGACTTAAATAAGAGAAATAAGTTCAGAATTAACTGGTTAAATAATAACTTGAAACAGCTCTGTGAAACAGTTGCACTATTACATGAAACTTATAAAAGAACACGTACCTTAGCTTCGTGAAATACATCCGTGTATTACCGTAACAAAAATCGCACCGCTATTAAAACGGCAAGAATAGTTGCAACTACTGATTTTATCAACAAGGCTAGCAACAAAGAACAGGCTCTTAATCAAGAATAATAATAAACAAAATATTGGGATGAATGTTTGCAATAAACTCACTGCTAATGATTTAAACTCACACTTTGTGGATGTAGCTGATAAAATAATTAAAAAGATAACAACCCAAAACGAAAAACCTACAAGTTTCATTTATAACATTAACACCAGAACTACTAACTATTTTAAGTTTAAAGAGGTGTCCGAGGCACATATTAGAGATGTAGTTCGAGAGAATAAAAACTCCAAAGCCACAGATATATGGGTTTAACTTTAACTGAATTAAATATGTACTAAACACAATAATTGTACTGCTCACCAGTCTTATAAATAATTGCATAAGGAACTCTATTTTTCCTGACTGCTTTAAATGTGCAACTGTCATTCCTGTACATAAGAAGGGCCCCTATGATGACCCAGACAATTATAGACCAATATCCCTATTACCCAGGGATACAGGGATACAGTACAAGTGATGCAATATTAGAACTAATCACAAATATCTTAGCTGCATTTGAAGATAGAAAGTACTCTGTGGGCATTTTTTTAGACTTGTCCAAGACCTTCGGCTGTATCTCCCATGAAATTTTGCTTAAGAAACTTCATCATTATAACTTTTCTCCCCAAGCTTGTAAATTCATTTTGTCATATCTTACTAATAGGACTCAAAGCGTATCAATGAACGGCACTATTTCAAATGATCTACCCATTAAGAATGGGGTACCACAGGGGTCAATTCTTATAATAATATTTATTAAGTGCCATCAGAATTACATCTTTGCACGAGTCAAATAGTATATTCCATCTATTAAGTAGAAAAAAATAAATATATGGGACATTACAACAGGTAATCAAAAATCAAAATTAAAATTAAAATGAAATTAACATTGAAAACAACATTTGACTATGAGACAAATTTTGACATATTAAAAGATTAAAATTGACTTGAATTTAATTACCCATAATTTCCGAGAACTTACTAGCTAAAACTTCCTCTATACTGTAAAAGCTCTTGGTTATTAAATAATTTTTAATTGTGTTATAAAATGCTTTTACAGACATCTTTTATACATTTAAGGGCAACATATTATATAACATAGGGCCGAAATAATTTACTCCATTCTGCGACGCTTAATCTCAGGTGGTGGGGACGTAGAAGATTTCCTGATCTTGTACTATAGCTATGAGAATCATTATTTCTCTTGTAGAGATAAAGGACATATTGTAAACACTCCATTGCATATAAGGAAGGTACAGTTAACAACTTATGTAGCCCATAGACGCAATGATCCTTACAACGCGGCGTTGTAGTCCAAATACTCTGTTGGTAATGACGGAATACCCCCATATGAGTAAACCGTATGTAATATGGCTTTGAACAAACGAGAAATAAATAGTTCTTGGTGCATTATCGGATAGCCTGTTCCTCAATTGCCGTAGCAAGTAAATCGATTTTAATCGACAGTTTACTAGAAATGTCGCATTCGAGTTTATGCCATGATAACTTCGAATCGATCTGAATCCCGAGAAATCTTGCACTATTTATTGCAGTATTTGGTTTCAGTGAAAATGTAATAGCGGTTGACTTCTCAGGATTGACTGTAGGTTATTTGCTGCGAACCAGTTCGTTGCCTCGTGTACTGCGTTCATGTTAGCTTACAATGTTGAGTTCTCATCCAGCCCGCTGGTTTTCATGGTGGTGTTGATGATACTGTATTCTGACACGGAAGGTCATTTATGTAAAGTGAAAAAAAAGCAATGGCCCTAATATTGACCCTTGAGGGACACCATACTCTTCTGACTTACAGTTGTTTACTTTAACTATTTGTGTTCTATTTTACAGATATGAGTTTATAAGGTGGCAGCTATTTGGGTTAAAGTTGTAATAGTATAGCTTCCGCAGAAGAATATCATGAGAGATACAATCAAAGGCCTTAGTAAGATCTAAAAAGGTGGCGACTGAGTACGATCCATTTTCGAAACTCTGATAGATTTCATCTGTGAAGGCATTGCATCCCTCGTAGACCTTCCTCTACGAAAACCATACTGATTATCTGAAAGTATGTGGTATGTGTCCAAAAAGTCAACTATCTGGTTTTACAAGATTTTTTCGAATACTTTCGATAATATGGGCAAAATAGCGATGGGTCTATAGTTATTACATTCATCCCTATCACCTTTTTTTATAAATAGGAACCATACGAGGTCTCTGAAGGCAGTTTGATATGTGCCTCAATACACTGATTAATCAGGCTTGTAAGTGGTAATATAATAATATCAACGACATTTTGTAGTAAACTAGTATTCATGTCAAAAATATCTGTACTGCTTGATGTTTTTAATTGCTGAATTATAGATCGAACAGTGGCAGGACTAACGCATTTCAATTCAAAATAGGTACATGGTCTAACGTCCATTTTGCTTAATAAAATACTAGGTGTTTCGTTCGTTTGTGGGAGAGTATTAATTACATCATTCGCGACATTAACAAAATACGCGTTGAGTGAGTCAGCACTAATATTAATTTCATTTTTACTTTCTCCGTTACGAAGTACGAGAAAGTATTGTGATTGTGATCGTGATTTTTTTTTTAAATTTTTTCACGGAAATATGTGTGTGTGTGTGTGTCTGTGTGTGTTTGTCTGTGCGCGCTGTATCTCAAAAACTAATATAGCAATTGATATGAAACTTTAAACATACGTCTTATTGGTAATCCGAAGAACTGAAAAGCTTTTGGTAAAAGGAAGTGGGTATTTACCTTAACTGTTTTTTGTTTTTTTCAAATATTTTCTTCAATATTAAAAATATCACAAAAACATTTAAACAAATATTGAAGACAATAAAGAAATGAACATCTTTGTTTTGAAAATATTTTTCATAAAATCATTGTTATTCGAGAAAAAAATTTATTAATTTTTTTTTCATTTTTGGTTTATAATTATGAAACGATAATAGTTACAGCAAATTTATGCTAATAATAATTGCAGAGAATGCCAAAATAAATAACTTATAAAAAATACGTTTTTTTCGAAATCCCTCTAGTTTTTGAGTAAACTGAGTTTTTAAATTTAAACTATAATTTTTCCATCTTTCATAATTTTGACGTTTTAAACGTCAGTTTCATCCGAGTCTACAAAACGTTCGATGTACATTTAAAATGTGATTGAAATTAATATACCTTCAAGTCGGAGAAAGTAACATGATGGCCACATCACCATTTTTCTGTTTATTAGCTTGTACTAAGGACCACAATGCTTTAGGGTGATTCCCAGAGTTTTTACTTTCTCCGTTACGAAGTACGAGAAAGTATTGTGATTTTTTTTCAAAAATTTCTTTTACGGAAATATCCGTTTTGGGGTCCCTAGATACCATTTTAACAATTTCTGAAAAAAAAATGTTTTGTGTCTCTGTGTGTGTGTCTGTCTGTGTGTGTGTGTCTGCTGTGTGTGTGTGTGATGTGTGCGCTGTATCTCAAAAACTAAAAGAGCACTTAATATGAAACTTTGAACATATCTCTTATTTGATAATCCGAAGAACTGAAAAGCTTTTGGTAAAATTTCGTACTCCGGAAGTGGGTGTTTTACCTTAACTGTTTTTTGTTTTTTGCCAATATTTTCTTAAATATGAAAAATATCACAAAAACCTTTAAACAAACATTAAAGACAACAAAGAAATGAATATCTTTTGCTTGAAAATATTTTTCATAAAAACATTGTTATTCGAGAAAAAAAAAAATTATCTTTTTTTTATTTTTGGTTTATAATTATAAAACGATAATAGCTACAGTAAATTTATGTCAATAATAATTGTAGAGAATGCTAAAATAAACAACTTATAAAGAATAAGTTTTTTTCGAAATTCCTTTAGTTTTTGAGTAAACTGAGTTTTTGAATTTGAAGTATAATTTTTCTCTTTCATAATTTTGACGTTTTAAACGTCAGTTTCATCCGAGTTTACACAACGCTCGTTGTACATTTAAAATATGATTTCAATTGAAAATAAACCATAAAAGCGTCAATATAAATGATACGATGAAGTCGGAGAAAGTAACATGATGGCCACATCACTATTTTTTTTTGTTTAGGATTCATTTGCAGATATTTTGGCTTTATTCAATGCAATGGAATATTTACGTCTATATTCGTTATACGCTGGCTGAAGATCAGGATACTTATTGCTTACATCTTTCATAAAGTCTAGCGTTTCTCTCATGTTACTGTTATTATACCAAATAATTTTTTTGTTATTTTTGTTATTTTCACAGGCAGTGTACTTCTCAGAGAAACATACATCTATGCAATGCTCAATTGTAGTCATGAATTTGTTAATTTTTTTCCCTGGGCAACCTTCGGTTTCATTTACAAAACTCCAGTCTACGTTACTTAAGAGACTATAGATATAGAATTCATGGCGACCAGTTTGTGTAATTTCTCGTACAGAAATTAACTCGTCTACTAAGCCCATACGATTCGAGTAAGTTGCTCAACGTCCTAGCCTTGAGATCATCTAAGTTAAATTTGACATTGAAGTCACCACCTAAAATTATAAACTTATCAATATCCAGCAATTCTAGTAAATTACACATAATATTTAAGAATTTTTCAAAATCGCCAGATGTGGAGCGGTATATTGCAATTACAATCATATTATGGGCTAATAGCTCTGTTGCAGCAATCTCGCAATGAACTTTACTAGAAAGTTCATTAAGATTTTGCAGTGGTTTTATTGATAAGTTATTTTTTTCCAAATTGCATCACACCCCCATGTAAGCGATTAAGACGCGCAAAAACGGATGCCGTATCATAATCCACAATATTCTGCGGTAGATTCATCTTCGTTTAGTCAATGCTCGCTGAAACAAAGCAGATCAAAGTTATTATTACTTTCAATTGGAAAGGCCTCGATGTTGTTAATTTTGTTCCTCAAACTTTGCACATTTAGGAATAACGAATTTAACGAATCAGATGCGTTATCTGAACGGGCATTGCTATTTATTGCGTTAGGGTTCGGGAGTACGCCTAAAAATGTTCCGGATCTGTTAAAAACACGTGGTGTTTATAATCCGCGCCAATTTTAAAAGCGGGATATGGAGATTTGGTAATGATTTTCTCGCACACAAAATCTTCACATTTTATTATTTGTCCACTCAAAATTTCTTCGGTGACATCGCTTAGTTTTGCCCAGCCGCAGCGGCGTTGTTGCCATTCTGAACCGCACCAGCTTCAGTATTATTATTAGCCAACCCAGCAGTTGGTGTCGGTATTGGATCACGTACGGCACTTTCAATAACCATTGGGACTGTACTTACGCTGCTGGCTGAGGTTACCCGACGTCTTGATGTATTTGCCATTTGTTCAGATTTAGGTGTTGGGTTTCGGATTGGTTTCGTCACATTGCCCACTTCAGTTATGTTTATGAGGTTCGCCTTTTTAAGGGAAAATTGAAATCTCACTGCGGAGTCTTCCGTTTTATTCCCCTAAGCGTTGATTTTTTTCACGTAAGAGCGAATTACTTGATTTCAGTTCAATTACCAAATCTTTTAGGTGTATATAGGCGTCCATCTCAAAGTTTATCATGTCTCCCGGTTGATTCGGCATCAAGGCAACGGTGAGGTTAACTCCACAACACAATTTCACTCTCTTAATACAGCTGGTATGGTAAAGAGTTCCACATGATGAGCATTGTACACCTGACAGCTACCGAGCCACAGGCACATACTTTTTTAGTAGTTTCCATATTTTTAACATATATTTTCGCACACACAAATTCTCGACCGTCACCCACGGCCACTTCGCCACAATTGGTCCGTTGTTGTTCCTCTTGTACATCAATGTTCTACCTAAAGTAGTGGTTAGTGGCAACTCCATATTATATGCCGATGACATCACCTTTATTACCACTAATAAGGATGTGAATGACGCTAACTTAGTAATTGATGGAATATAGTCAGAGGCAGTTGATTGGTTTAGGAGTAATCGTCTAACCGTTAATATTGGGAAAACCCAACAGATTACATTTTCTCTCCGAAACACACCGATAACTCAAACTAAATCGGTAAAATTAATCTATGAGGTGGAAGGAACATGGGAATATGCTTGCCAAAAAAATTAATGTCAAAATATATCTTCTCAGAAATTTATAACGCCTAATCGGTACCGAGGCTGTAAGAACCACATATTTTGCTACATGTCACTCCCACCTTGGTTACAGCATCTTAGCACGGGGACCTGTAAAACACCTCTTTTTTAAACTGCAAAGAAGAGCACTGAGAATTGTAGCTGGCCTTGGTTACAGGAATGACTATAAAGAATCATTCATACTGCATATAATTCTAACACTCCCTTGCATATGTTTCTATGAATGCCTTAAATATATTAAGTCCAAATGTCACCCAGATGTACATAGCTAGGACACAGGAATTAAATGTAATATTAAAAGCCTACCATTAAAACTAGTAAGATCGCGTAATAGTAGCAATTACTATAGCATTGCATTCTTTAATGTATTACCAAATGCAATAAAAACACTTCCTGCTCATATTTCTGCAAATAGAGTAAAGACTTACCTTATACAAAAGGCGTTTTACTCATTCAACGAATATCTAGGGAACAACTTTGATGGCATGCTAGGATGTTGAAGTATTTTTTTATAAATGTTATGTAATTGTTATGAGTGATAAATTGTACCTATTACTGTATATTTTAAGTTTAATTTTAAGCGTTATTTACTTACGTGCCAAACCACCATGTTTTTAGTCTCTAATTGTAGTTTATTTTGTATTTTGTATTTTTTTTGTTAAATTATTATTCTTATAATTTATGTAGTTGTTTTATAACTATGCATTGCAAATTATTGACTTGTGTAAAGCAATGTATCTTGTTAATACACGCAATAAACGATACTATACTATACTAACTATACTATGCATCAACTTTGGTTGAAAAGTCACTGAGTTATGTGCGAAAAACCTCAAAATGCACTTTTTTCAAACACCCATAACTTGGTTCCAAATCGTCGTAGGAACTTTGTTCTTTGAGTCCTGCATAGGGAATTGATCAAATTTCAATGCCTTTATAGTGGACATGGTTTTCAGAAAAAAACTTTTTTTTTCACAGGGGCGCTAGAGGGGGGGGGGGGAGCGGAAGGGGTTACGCTTCAATTCGCATGCATGACTTTAAAGAAGACACTTCAAACTTTTTCGCTCTCAAATATTCATCAAAATCGATTGAAAATACACGCCGAGTTATGGCGGTTTGAAAATGGTTGAAATTTCACGAATTTCAAGTGCTTCATTTTTTTCCACCAGTGTATAACAGAGAAATGTTAATAGTATAAAAAATAACCATTAATCAATATTACACAATTTAGCATGAATAGATAACGTATAAACGAAAGAAACGCCCAACTTTAACACCTTTTCGTCCAAGATGCTCTGCAGCAATCTTACACCAAAGTCCATTATATAATTCACCATATTGCACTAAGTGGACGAAAGTAGGTCGCTTAGTACCAAATTACCGACGAGCAATTTCTTCTTTCAAATACCATTTAATAATCAAAATCCGCCCATTAAATAGAAGATTTTCAATTAACTCGTTCATAACATATTCAAATTTTATATCTTGAACTAGTTTATTTATATGTGTAGTTTTATTACATTACTAAATATTTAAATGTTTTTTTTTTCTGTAACCTGCAGATGTTGAAATGTAATTAACGTAATGATACAGATATACTTGAAATGGTATTAAGGTTTTCTGGTTCATCCGTAACGTCCCACAAAGGATGACCTTGGTCAACCCAAATATTCGTAATTATGTTGCGAAGTGATTATTAATATTAATAAATCTCGATTCGACGGTTCCATGAGCAAAGATCTGGGAAACGATAGTTTAATTGGTGGTTTTAAGTGTCCTTGCCTTTACGTAAGAAATTATAATTTGGACTTCTGAATAAGTGGCGGTTCGTGAATATGAAGCATCTCCATAATAACAGTTCGGGATTTAGAACCTACTCTTTCGTGGCATTCTTTGTGAACGAACTACCTCTGTCTAAATCCTATAGTTACTCCATACAGTGGCGGCTCGTGGAACATGTTGATGATAGAGCCACTTATACAATATATCCCCTTCCCGCTTTTTTTTAAGAAACAAAGAACGATTTATCTTCCCAGACCAAATGTGTTTTAAGAAATAATTAAACATTATTGCTGAGCTTGAAACTACTAGGCTCTATATAACGAGTCAGCCCTGGTTATAACCCATTAAAAAAATTATTGGAATTTAAGAAGTTGCTTATATTCTTAAAATATAATTATTTTTGAGTTGTATAGAATTATTTCCGAATTTTTAAACAATTTCTACCATTTATATATATTTTAGAAAATGCTCAATTTTGAACGCAATTAAAAAATGCATGTTTAACTACCAACAGATAACCCATTAAAAAATTATTGGAATTTAAGAAGTTGATTATATTCTTTAAATATAATAATTTGGGAGTCGTATGGAATTATTTCCGAAAGTTTAAACAATTTATACTATTTTTTTATTTATTTCAGAAAATGCTCAATTTTGAACGCAATTAAAAAATGCATGTTTAACTACCTACAGATAACCCATTAAAAAATTATTGGAATTTAAGAACTTGATTATATTCTTTAAATATAATAATTTGGGAGTTGTGTAGAATTATTTCAGAATTTTAAACAATTTCCACTATTTTTTATTTATTTTAGAAAATGCTCAATTTTAAACGCAATTGCCAGACACTTGAAATTGTCTAAAACCACTGAAACAATACTTTATTTCACTGTCGGTGAAAGCAAGAAATACAAGAAAATCAAAACTTACGAAAAAGGAAAATCCTTTCGAGGCGTTTTGGCTGTTAAGATGTAACCTAAATGATGATTCTTTGCTTCCCTCGCTGATTGTTGGGGTGGAGTGAAGCGGAAAACACAAACACCAACACACACAAATCTTGAAGATGTATCACAACACAGCGGGCACTACACCTTTCGAAAAATCAAAATTCCGAACCAGAACAAACGTTTTAAGCGGCCGCGATCAACAAACTGAATTGATATCAACAGGTGAGCCGTGGATTGGTGATAAGAATTTAATGTCGTTCCGAGACGAGAAAAAAATACGAATATTTTGATAATCTTCAATCGCCCGAGGCAGATTAAAAACTGGTCGAATTTTAACACAGAGGTCGAGATAAGATGTAGAACATTAGAAACACTGCTAATTATATACTTCACGAGGATCTTAAGAAGTTGATTATATTCTTAAAATATAATGATTTTGGAGTTGTGTAGAATTATTTCAGAATTTTTAAACTAGTTCTACTATTTTTAATTTGTTTTAAAAATACTCGATTTTGAAAGCAATTAAAAAATGCATGTTTAACAACGAACAGTTATTACTCATTAAAAAAATTAGAATTTAAGAAGTTGATTATATTCTTAAAATATAATAATGTGGGAGTTGAGTAGAATTATTTCAGAACTTTTAAACAATTTCTACAATTTTTTTATTTATTTTAGAAAATGCTCAATTTTGAACGCAATTAAAACATGCATGTTTAACTGAACAGTTATAACCCAGTAAAAAAATGTTGGAGTTTAAGAAGTTGAGTTTGTTCTCAAAATATAATAATCTGGGAGCTGTGTAGAATTATTTCAGAATTTTTAAACAATTTCTACTGTTTTTTATTTATTTTAGAAAATAAACTAAATTTTGAACGCAATTAAAAAATGCATGTTTAACAACGAACAGTTATAACCGGTGGCGTCTTCTGGAACATGTTGATGGTAGAGCCATTTATACAATATACCCCACCCCCTCCTTTTTTGAAGAAAGAACGAATGATTTATCTTCCTAGACCAAGTGTTTTAAGAATTAATTAAAAATTCTTGCTGAGCTTAAAACTACAGATAGTGCCATGGCTCCTTGGCTCTATATGACGAGCCGCCCCTGACAAATCGCGCAGGCTGTCTAACGAAATATCAAAGTACATTAGTTTTATCTTAAAAGAACCACTATAATTAAATTAAAAACACTAAAACAAAAAATAACCTAAAATTACTACAAAAACCAAGTCCAGGCCAAAAATATCAAAAATTCAGTCTTGAAAATCTAAATTATAGGGTAAAAAAATCAAAACCTTGGACCAAAAAACTCGAAAATGTCGGTCAAAAATTCTTAAGTAAAAACCAATAAAAAAATCGCTGTTAAAAATTAATAATTAGAGTAACAGACGAAAAACATTGGTAAAAAATTGAAAAGTCTTGGCAAAAATAAAAAAGCAGCAAAAAAAAATTTTCAACTAAATATTCAAAAATTTTGGTTTAGATGCCAAAAACATCTAAAATATAGGCCAAAAAAATTAAAGTGCAGTCTAAAAATTAAAATTTCAAGCAAAATAGTTTGCCGTTTTCAGCCCCAAAAATAACTCTTTACCTCAAAGTAAATTGCCGAAACTCTAAACTCAATCACCCATAAAAACAATAAATCAGGTTATAACATCTAAAATGAAGGGCAAAACATCAAAAATTTGGTCAAGAAAACTTGAAAATACCAGCCAAATTTTCGCACACAAACAAAAATCAACAATTCAGGTTAAAAATCTAAAGTATAGACCAATCAAAAATTCGCTGCTAAAATAAATAATCAACCCAAAAAAACTACAATATAGGAAAAAAATCGAAAATTTAGACGAAAAAATCGTAAACTCTCGGCAAAAATAAAAAATGCACACCCGAAAAAAACGAAAATTTCAACTAAATATTCGAAAATTTTGGTTTATAAGTCAAAAACTTCAAAATTTGGAACAAAGAAATGAACACAGACCAAACATCTAAAATATAGGCAAACAATCACATAATAATAATAATAATAATAATAATAATAATAATAATAATAATAATAATGTTTATTTACGGAAATATCCATTTTATAAAAATAATAATAAAATTAAAGTAATATAATCATGGAAAAATATAACCTTAAAACTAATAATAATTCATATTAAAAAACTCTAAAAGGGCAAACTTAGTATAAAAACTCGAAAATAACCGCAAAACACAAAAAAACATCGCAATCTAAAATATAAGCAAAAAAAAAACCTGGTCTAAAACATGAAAATATACAGACCAGAAAATGGAAAAATCAAGAAAAGAAAAATAATTTGCCTTTTCAGTCCCAAAAATACCTCTGGCTCAAAATAAATTGCCAACTAGAAACGCGAACATGTTTAAAAAACGATAAAGGATACAAAATCAAAAACTCGAAAATACCGGCAAAAAAATCGCGCATAAAAATGAATAATTCAGGTTGAAATATAGGGCCAAAAATAAAACATTCGGGCCTAAAAATAAAAAATGCCGACAAGAAAATCAAAAATTTTAACAAACAAATCGAAAATGAAGAAAAATTAGTTTAAAAGATCAGAAATTTGTACTAAGAAAAAACGATACTGCAGGTCAAAAATTTAGGTCAAAAAAATCAAAATTGATTATTTAATATAATAATAATAATTTATTTACGAGTGTTACCAGTAGTAATTTTTAGCTTTTCCCAAATATTTCATAAAAACCTCACAAAATTACGCCAGCGGTGGGTGGTTCTTATCCTATCTTTCAATTCTTGGAACACAAACGTGGGTTTTACAATTGTTAATTGATAAGAGAAGAATCAAGTTTATCGTTGCTTCGAAAAGAGAATTTGTTTGTAAGAACTTTGGGGCGTGCTTAACAGGTTGGAGAGTGGGATAGGGACCACCCACCACCACTTTAACTCAACCCGGAAACCTTTTTTATTGTTGGTTGTGCACGTTTTAAAACTCCAGTGATTTGTCGAAGAAATTTCTTTAATCAAACAGTGTTTTCTTTGTCAGGCTTAAGTGGAAACGAAGGGCGGTGGGTGGGCTCTATCCCATCCTCCAATCATTGGAACAAGAACGAGTGTTTTACAATTGTTAATTAATTAATAAGAGAATAATCAAGTGGTTTGCAGGTCAAAAATCTAAAATATAGGTAAAAAAAATCAAAATCCAGGCCTAACGAGACAAAATGCAAACAAAAAGATTGATTATTTAATATAATAATAATAATTTATTTACGGGCAAAGAGTGTTGCCAGTACTAATTTTTAGTTTTCCCGGAATATTTAATAAAAACCCCACAAAATTACGCCGCTGCTCTTCTCCAAAATAATAAAATTTGAAAATAAAACGTAAATACAGTGGATTTATTAGAAACTTATACACAAAATTAAAGTAATATAAATATAGAATTTAATAAAATTTATTATTCATCTTCATCCGCAAAATTTTCATCTTCTTTTCGGCACACATACATATTTTTTAAATGAAAGTGCAGCATCTCATTGGGGGTGACAAAATGACGAAAACGGCAGTAATAGAATCCCCAAGACAACTTCCATAAATGATGTCACAGGTTTTTCCTCTTTGGTGAGAAAAATTACTGACTTCTTTATAGTTGTGCACTATTGGTAATGATGATTTCTATCAAATGTAATAACGTGTTCATTAATTTCCACAAAAATACCCACCCCAAAAAATACTCCATTGATTGAACTTCCCCAAAATACACCCCAAAACAATAATTTACCCCCATTTTGGGAGAAAAAAACCCCAATCTGGCAACACTGTGTGTCGGTTAGATGTATTACATATTAAACGCAGTTTGCGATGCCCTACATACGCATTATTAAACATTTTTAGAATGTAACGCGTTGGAGCTTTCCAATTATCTTATGAATTATCGTTAATTGCAATTTTATATTTTTATGGTGACACCTGTCATGCACTAAGTACTGCAAATTGTGACAAGTAAAATTGCACCAAAAACAGTTTAACACTAATTACTACTCATGGTT
The DNA here is from genome assembly GCA_910593695.2 of Ocypus olens. Taxonomy (NCBI): domain Eukaryota; kingdom Metazoa; phylum Arthropoda; class Insecta; order Coleoptera; family Staphylinidae; genus Ocypus; species Ocypus olens. The sequence goes on from OU343058.1 coordinate 39,608,326, forward strand.
AGACAGTTGATGTAACAATAAGTCCACGATTAAACCAAAGTACAGAAAAGAAAGTTTTATGATATTTCGCATACTTAGTGGGATTTTGAAAAAACTTAATCTTTAAAAGTTAAAATTCTTAAATTTTAATTTTTAAAAAGCAATGTTTTTTTATTCACTTTCACAGTAATCAATATTGAAAATCTTGCAATAGACTATCAACTAGTGTACATAAAAATAGCTCAATCTCCTGACTACTCGCTGAGATATGATTGTTCGGCGATATAAGTAATGACAACCTTCGAGAAAAAAAATTGTAAAATATTCAACAGGAATCTATTTTTCGTGTACCTTTTTTTCATTGTAAAGCCAGTACGAAAGTGACCTATTAAGGAGGATTTTTAAATTATCAAATTTTATAGCATTGGCAGAATTTAATTACTCATATCCTCTGATTTACTTACTTTACTTACACGATTTTGCTTTTACACGGTATTCAAAATAACGAATTTTATATATAAAAAAAAACCTCGTAATTATGAACTGATAATAGTAACATCAAATTTATATTAATAATAATGGTAAATGTCGAAATCAACAATCTTTAAAGAATACGCTTTTTAATCTCATTAGTTTCTGAGTAATGATTATTGTAATTTAAAGAATAATTTGTCATATTCATCTATCACAATTTTAACGCTTCAAATGTCAGTATCATCCGATCCTGCAAAACGCACGATGTACATTTAAAATATCATTTAAATTGAAAATAAACCATGAATTCATAAGTATAAAAAAACTGTTATACCATCAAATAGGAGAAAGTAACATGATTGCATCCCTTTGACCTTTCCCCACGCTACGCCACTGATACATACATTGGTGATAAAATAATTTCGTTATTGCATCGATCAGATATGATCGCGATAAGTAGGAAACGTTTTTGTGTTAGCAAGCAAAATGAGATATTTATTAATAACCAACCGATGATGGCGTTATACATTATTTCATGTGAAATAAGACCATTAAGGAAGTTACCTAAAAATACCCAACTTTCAATCCGTCTAACGGAGAGTTCCTTCCTGCAGACGAGAGGTTGTGAAGGTGCGACCTCCCGGATACACAAACGTAATTGGAATAAAAAATTGTCTTGAACTACAAACGTGAGATCCGCAAATACATAAACTTTTGTGTTAGATCACGAAAGGAGTTACACGTGATGTTCAATTATGTATACAGGTAAAATGTAAAGTACACTACACCAGTGGTGGTTCTATTTATTCGGATAATTCCAGGTAGCTATTCACCTAGTGGTCTGAAACGTTTGTTTCTTCTACGAACATTATGTAAGTTACTACCTCAAATTTATTATTACTGGTACCCATGTCATCTGGATTTGGACATTCTAGTGTGTATAAAAACAACTACTATACAATTTTGCTTTTAAGTATCAGACGTGTTAATAAAATGAGCCGTTGAAATCTGAAGTGAATAAAATGATTTCAAGTTAAAGCGTTGTCGCAAATTCCTTAATAGTTAATTTTAAACATTAATGAAGATGAATGGATTTACTAGAATCACTTGAGATTCACAAAGCACGCACTAAGTCGGGAATTCCACTAATCAACGACCAGATTGGCCCAATCTATACGCTCATCTTCAAAGGAATTCTGTAATTGTACCTATATATACCTGCAAAGTCGTATTTTAATTTACTGTAAGTTTGATAGTGGCACGTTGACGCTACCGAAACTATCGTCACGGAAATAATAAATTTTTAAAAGTTATACAAACAAAGCAATAGTGTTTTAAATAAAGGTACTTTTAATAGGTGTATCATACAATATTTATTCTATCCTAGACCATGCGAATTCTATTTGATTTTACCGGCTCTATTGGAAACCAGAAAAAGCTAGCCAAGAAAATTTCAGTGTCCAGCACCAGATGGTGCTTTCGTATATCTGTAATTGCGGTTGATATATTTTTAAGTTCAATGTGATAATTTACTGGAAATAACTATTTATATGTTAACCCCTTCTAAGCGAAAATTCAATTTTAATGGCGCTATTAGGAGGTTAACGTATGCTCGTATAAAATAGAAAATGCCTATCCCGGTAAAACACGTCACACTCCGTATTCGTATGTCTGTCATATTTTTAATTTCAATTTCATAATTTACTGGAAATTAACCCAAACACAAGTATTTATCGTGTAACGAGGATATTTGGCCGTGATGTAGACCAGCGGTTCTCAACGTGGGCCCTGCGGCCACAGAGAATTTTTTAGGGGGGCACAAAGAAAACATAATATTTTAGGGGCCACAGAGAATTCTGAGTAGGCCCCCAAAATTCGCTTCAACGATATCTTAAAAATATGAAAAATTAAATACCCAGCGTATGGCATTTAGATGATACTGGATACTATGATTTCATGAATATTGTAATTAAAAATGGCGTAAGTTACAGTACCACTATAGTACCAGTTACTAGTTAGCCATTTTTTTTTATACATAACGGAAAATTGATATAGATCATTCACTCACTAGTTGTTGATTTGAGAGAAATACAAATGTCCAGTATTTAGCTAATATACAGCGAAAATTATCGTATACTTTTTTAGTCAGTTTAGCAGAAAAATAAAAATACACAAATTTAGCAGTAACTAGTTCTGTATTACCATTGGCCTATTTCAATTTTCTTGGAAACTGTGGCAGTTTTATATAAAAAAAAGGAATAACTGGTACTATTGCGTGCTGCGAACAAACGTGTGGTTGTAAAAATTTGAAAACATTTAAATAGCTTCAAGTATACATACAGGGTGTCCCCGAATGGTCTGTACAACGCTCTACCACATATTCTCTGAAACAAAATAAGACGATTTAACTAAACTTATCTCTATCCAAAAGTGGTTCCTAAGCCATCTACGAGGCCTCAAAGATATTTTTTTTTTTCATTATTTTTCAAATATTTTTATTTTGGAATTAGGTAAGAAAACCTAATTTGGCACATTTAATTACATTGATACCATGCACTTTTTGCGATATGTTTCTTTATCCTACGTTTAAAGTAAGTGGTCAAACTAGGACCATCGACTTCTTAAAATACCTAAATATTTTTATTCAACAGGTCAAATCATAAGGAATACTTTTTTTCTGCAAGATCATTCAATTTTACGTATTTTTTGTCTCATATAAAATTTTGCTATTTTCCCCACAAAAAAATATTTTTATTTGTCAAAAAAAAGTAATAAAATTATGAACAATATTTTGCTTCTCAAAACAATTAACAAAGTAGAAATAAAGATAGGTACCTAACAATAAACACAAATTTATTAGTTTCACAACAAATGTTCAAACTGATTGCCATTTTCAGCAATACAACAATTTACACGTCGCAAAAAATTAAAATGGACACGTTGTAAAACACCAACATTGTTTTTAACTGTTTGAAACGCATTGTGTATTCGCGCCTATAATTCGTCGTGCGTATTTATGGGCTTACCATAAACAATAGATTTAATAGTTCCCCACAAAAAAAAAGTCCATTGGGGTGATATCCGGGGAACGTGGAGGCCAAGGCCAATCCATTTACCGGGATACTTTTGGTTTAAAAAAGTACGCACTGGTAAAGTGAAATGAGGTGGAGCCCCATCATGCATAAACTACATATCATGCCTAAGTAAAAGCGGCACATCCTCCAGTAAGACTGGCAATTCCTGAAGATGTTGTAAGTACTGTTCTCCGTTTAAATTTTGTGGTAAAATTACTGGTCCTACAATAATATCATTTACTATACCGCACAGTGGTTCAGAATTCGAAAAAGCTGACCAAAAGTCTAAATCTTGATATATCTTAACATAAATGGGTACTAATCGCAGATTATGATGTCAAAATATAAAAATTCAAAATGGCGGATCCAAAATGGCGGACATAAGTGATAAAATTATTATTGTCCGCACTGGAGAAATTCAATATTTTAGAATAACAATGATCCCAGCTGTCCGGTGATTATTTTATAATTTAATCATATATACCATAAAATGGTATAAATTTCGAGTAAGTCGGTAGCAATTGTTTAAAATTTTTTTGGCAGCACTGAAGTAATGCACAATCTCAGTATTACAATTAACTCAGTTTTCGGGTGATTATTTTGAAATTTAGTAAAGATGTGTTTGAGATTATTTTTAAACCATAAAGAAGAATCAATTTTTACTAATTTCTGAAAATTTCAAGTTTGGAGAAATTGGCAACTTCAGTATAACAATCGGTTATCACATGATTATTTCCAAAGTTAGTGAAGGGACTTGTTAGATTTTTCTTAAATCATAAAGCAGAATCAATTTTGAGCACATTTTAAAAATTTCAAGTTGGTCACAATTGTCTTTACATTTATTTAGCCACACTGAAGAAATTCGCAACTTTAACAACAATTTAATGATTATTTTTAAAGTTAAACTCGGCTTCGAGTTGGTGAGCACTCTCCATCCTCGGGTCAAAGCCATAACCATAACTTATACTATACAGGGTGTGTACAAATTGACGGAAAACCATTGTGATCCTAAAAAAATTCCAAACATTTCTTTTTGCGAAAATATGCATTTCGTCGATTCCGACAATTTTCGTAAAACAAAACTGAGTGTCTGTCTTTGTGCCTGTCTGCCTGTCATATTGATTTTTACTTTCTCCGTACAAACTACGAGAAAGTGTTCTGGTTGTAATAAAAAAATACAAACATTTTTTTTTGCGGAAATATTCATTTCGTCGATTTCGACAATTTTTGTTAAAAAAATGTATGTTTGGCTGTCAAATTAATTTTTTACTTTCTCCGTACAAACCAAGGGAAAGTATTGTGATTGTAAATAATTTCCAAATATTTTATTGCGGAAATATCAATTTCTTCGATTCTGACAATTTTTGTAAAAAATATGTATGTCTACCTTTGTGTCTCTCTGTCTGTCATATTTAGTTTCTTGTTTCTCCGTACACACTACAGGAAAATATTGTGATCGTAAAAAAAATTCATTTTTTTTTTGCGGAACAGCCGTTTCGTTGATTCCTATAATTTTTGTGGAAAAGAAAGTGACACAGTCCGCCTTTGTGTCTGTCTGTCTGTCATATTTATTTTTTATTTTCTCCTTACAAACTAAGGGAAAATATTGTGATCATAACAAATTTCCAAATATATTTTTTTGCGGAAATATCCATTGCGTTAATAAATAGCCATTTCGTCAATTTCAACAATTTTTGTGAAAAAAATGTGTCTGTGTGTCTGCCTTTGTGTCTGTCTGTCATATTTATTTTTACTTTCTCCTTACAAACGAAGGGAAAATATTGTGATCGTAAAAAATTTCCAAATAATTTTTTTGCGAAAATATCCATTTCGTCGATTCAGACAATTTTTGTAAAAAAATGTGTGTCTACCTTTGTATCTGTCTGTAATCATATTTATTTTTTACTTTCTCCATACTAATTACGGGAAACTGTTGTGATCGTAATAAAAATCCAAACTTTTTTTTGTGGCAAAATCCATTTCTGTCGATCCCGACAATTTTTGTTAAAAATGTGTGTCTGTGTGTCCGCCTTTATGTCTGCCTGTCTGTATTTATTTTTTACTTTCATCGTGCAAACTACGAGAAAGTATGCGGAAATATCCATTTCGTCGCTTTCGACAATTTTTGTTAAAACAAGTCTGTGTGACTATCTGCCTTTTTGTCTATCTGTTTACAATCATCAGGGAAGATAATATTCCAATATAAAAAAATTAACATTGAAAATCCTTTCTGTTTTGTTCATCTACACCCTGTATACATATATACATCATAAATACAAGATATTCAATAAAATATAAAATAGAATTTTTCAACGATATTGCACATCAGCAATAAAAATAATCATAAACTGGGGAATGCAAGTGAATGCAGCTAATTGTTGTTTATCACGTTAAAGGACACTAAAATAAATATTTTTATTCCTATAGGAACACAGGCATACACAGGCAAAAAAATATTTCCATGAATATTTAAAATGTACCTACCTATTTTTAACGCAAATTCCTATAATTTCTAACAAAAATTGTGTATGCATATTAAATGTAATAACCATTAATTTACCTTCAGGAAGATGCATAATAACAAGGAAAAAAATCCCAGCACGTCAAGATTAGTATTTATAGTGAAAAACCGATGCCAAACTTTCATCTCGTCCGAACGTCTCCCACGTGTCTAACAAAGTAACAAGTTTGAACGCGGATTGCGAGGCATTTTGTAGTAGATACAATCATATTCTTCCTTTGTGGCATCCAGTGGAGCCCTCTAGACACGACTATGTTGTACTAAACTCAAAATATTGACTTTCATTTTTTGACTTTTGGCCAGCTTTTTCGGATTCTGAACCACTGTGTACCGGCCCAAACATTTATTTTAAATTGCCGTTGGAAATGCATGGTTTTAGTTGCATGTGGATTATCTTCGGAATAAACATGCTCATTTTTAAGATTTGTTATACCTCTTCGAGTAAAACACGCTTCCTTCGTCTGTAAACAAAATTGTCTTGGCGAAATTCAAATTGTCAATTTGGTTATTAACAATAAATTGGCAAAACTGAAGTCGCTTATCGTGATCCTGAGGCATTAGCTCTTGAACTTTTTGAATGTGATATGGGTATAGCAGTTGCTCTTTAAACACCTTATGCACAACATTTTTAGATACGCCTAGTTCAGCACCTAAACGCCGGGTACTTTTAGATGGATCTTCATCTATCCGTTCTAAAATCTCTTCTTCAACATCCACAGTTCGTACAGTGCGTCTTCTACCACAATCCCTCGCAGAGTATTCTAAGCGGCCAGTTTCTCGAAGCCACCTTTCTACGGAAGCAAATGTTTGATGGTTTGGTATTCGGCGATTTGGAAATCTTTCACTGTACACTCTTACACATTTGCGGCCATTACCTTCACAAAACCCAAAAACTAAAACAATATCAGTTAATTCATTAATTGAGTACATGACTGACGTTGTCACAAAATCACCGATAACTGAATTTCACAGGTGTCTCAATTTCTATATTTGTAAATAAAGAATCAGTTTTTTTTAGAATTTTATTTCTTTGTTTTGACAAATAAAAATATTTTTTTTGTGGGGAAAATAGCAAAATTTTATAATAGACAAAAAATACGTAAAATTGAATGATCTTGCAGAAAAAAAGTATTCCTTATGATTTGACCTGTTGAATAAAAATATTTAGGTATCTTAAGAAGTCGATGGTCCTAGTTTGACCACTTACTTTAAACGTAGGATAAAGAAACATATCGCAAAAAGTGCATGGTATCAATATAATTAAATGTGCCAAATTAGGTTTTCTTACCCAAGTCCAAAATAAAAATACTTGAAAAATAATGAAAAAAATAATATCTTTGAGGCCTCGTAGATGGCTTAGGAACCACTTTTGGATAGAGATAAGTTTAGTTAAATCGTCTTATTTTGTTTCAGAGAATATGTGGTAGAGCGTTGTACAGACCATTCGGGGACACCCTGTATATTCCAAAAGTCTCGAAATTTTCTAGAATCACCCAAAATTAATTCAAAATTATGAGTCAGCAAAAATTTCCAAACACCGCCTTTCTAGATTTTAGGAGAAAGTGTGGTGTTTAGAAAACTTTAAAACCTCTATTGGCTTTAAAAACATTTAAAAATCATTGCTAACGACTTGATTTTTTTAAATTTACTGACCATACATTAAGATTCTGCAAAAAAATAGAAAAACCCTTACCTATATCTCACGTGAAAAAACTCGACAACATCTTGACGGCTTGAAAAAAATGTAAAAACAATTTCAATCGACTTGAAACTCTATGGATTTACTCAAAACAAATTAGGAATTGTGATTCAGGTAAAATCTACAAATACCCTAGATTTTGAGATAATCCTTTGGGAACAGAGTAAGGATTTTAAAACGTATTAAAACACTGGGATATTTCGAAATATTCTCGAGAACATTGAATACAAATTAAAGACACCCCAATGGCAGATTTCGAAATATTCCAAAAGCAAAGATTCATATTATTGAAATCAATTTTAAATTTGGTTTTTCGCATCTTATTAAATAATATAAACGTTGTTAAATCGTTTTTGATTGAGAAAGTTGTCCATTTTACAGCCGAATCATTTTCTCCACAGGTGACGTCCAATCAAATGATAGCAATTTCATTGCCCAACAGGTGACGTCCAATCAAATGATAGCAATTTCATTGCCCAACAGGTGACGTCCAATCAAATGATGGCGGTTTCATTACCCAACAGGTGACGTCCAATCAAATGATAGCGGTTTCATTGCCGATTTCATATGATGCGAAAAAGTATAGTATTAAACTCGTGGCAATGGCCAACTTTCTCACTCGTTTAATAATATACTTTTTTCTGCTAAACTATTCTATATATACTAAACATTTTGATGGTACTATCATGTATCATCTAAATTCTACATACTGAAAATTTTATTTTTTTTAAATAATGTAATTAAAAAATGGATTGAATTGAATTTTGTAAAGAGATAAGGAGGGTATGGATGTGATCAACTTTATTTTGGGGGCGATGAGTGACGAAAGGTTGAGAAACACTGATGTAGACCAGCGGTTCTCAACGTGGGCCATATGGCACCCCTGGAGGCCACAGAGTATTTCTTAGGGAGCCTAAAAAAATATAATATTGGATGGGCCACAGAGAATTATAAGTGGGTCACGCAAATTCCCTTCAACGATATGTTGAAAATACAAAAATTTACATTATTAAAAAAATACAATTCCCAGTAAGTGGTAAAGTAGTTTTGCGGATTTTTTTTAATAACCCTATTTCATCAGTGTTGTAATTAGAACTAGCCTAAGTTATAGTACTATCATAGTACCAGTAAGCCAAGTTTTTTAGTAAATAACTGGGATAGTTTTCGGAAAAATTGAAGTAGGTCATTCACTCACTAGTTGTCGATTTGAGAGAAATAAAAATGTTCAGCCTTAAGCTAATATACAGCAAAAATTATTGTATAACTCGGTCAGTTTAGTAGAAAAATTAAAATACACAAATTTAGCAGTAACGAATGCTGTATAATCGATGGCCTATTTCAATTTATCAAAGGGACACTCGGTACTATTGTATTATGTAAACAAAATTCAATCATAATTATAATTCTGAAAAACCTCCAAACACCTCATTTCTAGATTTCAGTAGAAATATTCGCAAAGAATTTAAAATTTCAGTTTAAAAAACTTTAAAACTTTTATTGGCTTAAAAACATTTAAAAGCAATCCCTAACGACTTTTTTTTTAAATGTACTAAAAATAACTTATATTTATAACCCCCCGTGAAAAAACTCGACAACATCCTGACGGCTTGAAAAAATGTGAAAACAATTTCCATCGACTTGAAACTTTTCAAATATCTTCAAAATACAGTCATAATTATTTTTCTGCAGAAATCGACAAACACCCCAACCGCAGATTTTGAAATATTCCAAAAGCAAAGATTCATATTCATGAAATCAATTTTAAATATTGCTTTTCTGCTAAACTATTCGGTATGTACTAAAACTTTTGATGGTACTATCTAGTACCATTTAAATTCTACAGACTGGGGATTCTTCGAAAATAAAGAAATTAAAAAAAATGGATTGAGTTGAATTTAGTAAATAGGGAAGGGGGCGTGGATAGAATCAACTTCCTTTTGGGGGCTATTTATTTATTTATTTGTTTGTTGACGGATAACTCCATTTACACTGAATATAAATCATATCTTAATTACAATGAAGGACACACACAAATTTAAAAACTAAAGCTAGATCCAAGAGATTACAATAACGATACAGAAATAATAGTTAAGTATGATTTTATAATTTTAGGGATCACATATTGACAAGTCAATGCGTCTCAGTTGACATTTAAAGGAGGACAGTTGAATGTTGAAAATAACCAAATGATTATATTTATCCAGCAGAATATTAAGAAATCGTAATATTCTACATAGGGGATTGCATAGGCCATAGTTGGTTGAATGAAATTTTTGGCGAAATAAATGTTTTGAACGTGTAGTTATTTCGGACGGAGCATTGAAATAAATGGTTTCAAGCAAATCAGGGCAGCCCAAAAGGCCATTAATAAGTTTGAAACGAAAACATAAATCTAAACTATGAATGAAAAATGTAGAGAAACGCTGATAGACTATCAATATACCAATATGGCGCTATCAGTTTGGGAGATTTATATACACCGCGAAAAAACTTTGACAGTGGTTAGCCCAAAAATACGTTCTCCGCTAACGCGCACGTTCAATATACTTTTCACCGTGTATCTGTCTTCGTTTCGCATGCCAAACTAACTGTAATATGAAATACTTTCATAGTGGAGATTAAAGTGGAAGTTTACTTGTATGCTGTGGTTATTCCACAACCTCCACAACCGGAGAAATTAGAGATAATCTGCCACTGCTAGCTCTACTGTAAAAGCCTTTTATTTAGATGTAAATAAAGAAACTTCATCTATTGCCATAATGTATTTAAAGCAATGTTAAAACTTCATTATTTTTTGAATAACTTAATGTGGTATTGTTTGATGTGCCGGATAAAAACGTCACGTCGCGAAACAGGTTTTCCAGGCCTCCAGAAGTTGCTTCTGTCGACCCGGAAGACGGTAACTTTCGCATCTTGGTACACAAATTACTATTCCTCCACAATAGAAACATTTATACTTTATTATTTTATTTTTAATGATATTTTAAATATACATCGAATGTTTCGGAAATTATAAATATTTTAAATAAATGCCCACATTGCGATAATCTTCGATGCTCTGGTAAAACTATTCAATGTTAAAAATGTCCATAAAGTATAAAACAAAGTCTGCGTGCATAAACACTATATTTCTTTGCAATGGCTGCGAAAACATTTTTTTTTTCCTCGCAACACAAGAGCCAGTAGTCCTCATTTTTGATTAGCTTTTGGAGCTTAAGGGATGTTATGAAGTGCCATAAACTTTGATAACAGCAGAGCAAATCCCGAAAATTAGTTAAATCAAGAGAAAGACTTTAACTATGTTACATCAGAACCATTAAATCAGGAACCCACAAATATGCATGAGAGAAAAAACACCCGGAAAATGTTAACGCCATCTGTCCAGTTCCTAGTACTTCAAAGGTCAATATAATTCGAAAACGCAGTCGACAGCTTGCTGAAATACTAACAAAAATCTTACAAAAAAGAAGAGAATTAGTCGAAAAGTAAGCTAAATTATTAGCTAAAAAAGAAAATAGGAAACAACATATACCATTTAAGCTAACAAACATCAAAAACGAAGAAGAAAAGGCGATTTGTTATCTGCCATCTCTCCCCATGATGTAGATAAATTCAAATAGTTGTTAATATGATAAATATATTTTGGTTTCCGTCAAATAAGTTTAATAATAATAATAATAATAATAATAATAATCTTTATTCCATGAACTACAGCAAAATATACATATATAATGTTACAGTGTTGGACGCGTCATCATAGAAAAAATATTAACATAAAATGAAAATTACAATATCTCGTTAAGATTATAAAATAAATTAGCAAGTAAATACTTTTTTAATGTTTTCTTAAATATAATTAGTGATGTGATCCTTTTCATGTCCTCGGGTAAATTATTATATAATTTTGGTCCTAAGATGTCTGGTGAATGTTTTCTCATGTTTAAGCGATGTGAATATCACTGTTCTGCCTAGTACTATACGTGTGTACCTGATTATTCGTAACAAATTTTTGCTTGTTTGTAAAGACAAACAATATCAGTTCATACATGATCAAACAAGGGTAAGGCATGATATTAAATTTCCGAAAGTATGTTTTACATGATTGGCTTTGTGGTATGCCGGCGATAGATCTGATAACCCGCTTTTGGGCAACAAACACAGATTGCCAATGAGTTGAAACTCCCCAAATTGATAATCCATAAGTCAATCGGGACTGAGCATTTGCATAATAGACATGAATCAATTGTTGTGTGTTCATTACTGTTTTTAGGCATTTAATTTGATATGAAACTTTGTTTAAGGTTTTGACAACGCTAATACTTTGATTCTTCCAATCATTATGTTTATCAACTTGCAGTCCTAAAAATTTAACATTATCGCTGGATGTAATCGGTCGATCATTGACATTAATATTAATATTTAAATCAGTTGTACATTGTTTTGTACTAAATCTTATATAAGCCGTTTTACTTGTATTAAGTAAAACTTTATTTTCTAAAAACCAATTGTAGAGACGGAGAAGAGTGTTATTACATTTGTGGAGTAATTGTTGCTCATCTCGATCGCTGACAACCGTAGATGTATCGTCCGCATAAATAAATATGTCATTAGGAACTATATTTGTAATATCATTAATGAATAAGATGAACAATATGGGCCCTAAAATCGGACCTTGAGGGATACCTAATTGAATATTTGACATTTCAGATATATTAATTTCATTATTGTCTTTAATCCTCACATATTGCCTTCTTCCCTCCAAATAGGTACGAAACCAATCCAATGCTACTCCTCTTATACCATATAGGTTTAATTTATCTAGTAGTATCTCTGTGTCGACGCAATCAAATGCCCGACTGAGATCCAAGAAGAATCCAATGGGGCATTCCCCCATGTCGAGATATTTAAGAATGGTTTCATAGAAAGAGTGAATGGCAGTCATAGTTGATCGCCCTCTTAAGAACCCATGTTGCTTTTGACTGAGTATATTATTTAGTCTAATAAATTTTAGTAATCGGTTCATCATGCATAATTCAAATATTTTATAGAATACCGAAACTAACGACACTGGTCTATAATTTTTGATATTTAGTCTATCTCCCTTTTTATATATTGGTACAACTATACTCAATTTTAATTTATTAGGGAAAATTCCCGATTCTAGAGATATATTTATTAAATAAGTTAATGGTTGTAACAATTGTACAGCAGCTGTTTTAATGACATGATCCGGTACTCCGTCGAAGCCTGGTGACCGATTAGTTTTTAATTTATTTATTACTAAACTTAATTCCGCTTCAGTAAAAGGTTCCAAAAATATACTATTGGAGACTTTACTCACACTGAGATAAGGTGATTTATTTGTTGCAGAGAAACTTGAGTGAATACTTACTGGTTCATTGACAAAATATTTATTGAACTCTTCAACAAGAAGCTTAGGATCAGAAATGGTAACTCCGTCCATGCTAAGTTCAATGTTTTTATTTACAACCGCTTGAGTGTTGGATAGTTCGTTAATAACATCCCATGTGGTTTTTTGTATGTTGTCTGACGTAAATATTTTATTTTGGTAATATGTCCTTTTTACATTTGATATAAGTGCGTTGTGCTGTTTTTTTTGGGCTTGATATATCGATTTAAATTGTGGGAAGGCTTTTTGTATTTTATAGGTGTCGTACAAATCATTACTAGATTTTTTTACAACTGCGTTTACCCATGATTTTTTTTTTGTCCTGTACGTTCACTACAGACAGTGGAAAACACATGTTGAAATGATGCATGAAAATGTTATGGAACACTTCCGTCTGATACATGTCAGTCCACTTTTCCCGGCTTAAGTTAGAGATGAATTGCTTCATGTTCAATTCGTTATACGACCGCAAGTGCTTTACAGTACCAGGTGTCTTTGATGTTTTTAAATTTGTGTTGCAAAGTAATATTTCGTGATCAGATGTATGATTATTAATTGTTTCACATGTTATTTCCCCTGAAATGTTAGAATACAGGTGATCAATACATGTTGATGTTGTCTCAGTTATTCGCGTTGGACTATTGTTAATTAATTTGATATTAAATGCTTCTAAAACCTCCATAACTTTATTCATATTTGTAGAACTTACCAAAGAGTAAATGTTGAAATCTCCACAAATTATAATTGGTATGTTCACACAAAAGATGTGATCAAGAATTGCCTGTAACTGAATTAAAAATATTTGTATGCTGCCCAAAGGTGGTCGATATATCGTGATTATAATTATCTTTTTATTGTTACCGAATAACCAGGTTACACCGCAAATCTCAATAATATTATCAACTCCAAATGATTTTATATCCAATGGTTTCGTTATTACATTCACATGACGCCACATCGCAACACCACCACCTCGACCATCTCGGCAGTAAAATGACTCTAAGACGTAATTTTTAAAAGAGTTGGTTGTAAGAAAATCCTCATCTACCCATGTTTCCGTAAGGCAAATAAATTTGATCTTTAAGGTATTTGTATCTATAGTGATTTGGTTAACTTTATCGTTTGTTAAAGATCGTGTATTTGATATATAAAAATCATAGTGATTTATTGTGTGTAATTCACATCTCGGATTGTTATTAGTGTGTATTATACTTGCTTTTTTATTTTTGTTAAATGCATTAAAAAAGGATTTATTCCTACGTTGGCCGGCCAGGTATTGGGATTAATAATAATTTCGCCATGTCTTTTTGGAACAGATATTTTGAAGGAGCTACAGACGTCCGGTTTCTTGGAGTTTTGCTTTTCATATGTTACCTGATCAATATTCAGGGATTTTAAGTAGTCCTGGAGTCCTTGTGCGGTGGTTTCGGGATCCAAGTTATTAATATAATAATGCGAAAAGCGTTCACTTCCTCTAATCGGTATGTTAGTAGCGGTGCCATAAATAGTCCTCCTCTTGTACATAGATTGTATTGCTGCTGATTGAGCAGGTGCTATAGTGTCCACCGGTCTTCTAAATCCTTTTCTTTTTGGGACCTCCCAACTTTCTTCGTCTTCTTTATTTGCCAAGTTTATTATTTCATTAAGTTTTATTTGCTTATCTACGACAACTTCTTTAAACGTCTTTACGGGATTGTTTAAGGCTTTATTCGTATTTTCTTCATCGGAGTTCAATGTACCTGTGATTTTGAATTCCTTTTGTTGATTTTGGGAATTCCTTGTTTTTGCACATTGTCTGTGGTCAGTTTAGAATGTGGAATTTTAGTCGAATTGTTTTGAATGCTTGCTGCCCCCTGTTGTTCTCGGGATGCATCTCTGTTTGGCTGTTTTGTGTAATTTGCAGATGCCTCGAAGATTTTTAACCTCTTTTCGAGGGTAATTATTTTCTCTTCAAGCAAACGATTTACTTGTTTTAGGATGTTGTTTTTATCTGTTGTTTCGTATACGATTTGTTTTAGTAATCTATTCTCAGTTTCATACCTATTTTCTGGAATTTCTTCTAGAGACCATTCTTCTCCCTCGCATACGTGGCCAGAAGCTTGATCGTTTCTTCCCTTATTATAGCAGCTAGGGTGGAAAAACGCGTCACATTCTTTATTTGGAAGTTCATTCGTCATTTCTTGTATAAGTGTTTCTAGAAGTTACAATGGATTTTTCCAACGAAGGGAAGCGTGGCATGTTTGTTTGTTATATTTAATCTAATAAGAATGCCGCATGAGTCTCAGAACAATATTTTAAATAATTTCTACTGTCTCAGCCTTGTTTACTAATACTTAAAGGACGAATTTGGGTGAGTTAGGATCCTTCAAAAAGCCCTATGAAACAAATTAGGTGAAGCTTCGGAAGTAAATGAATTGGCATTTACCATGCAGGACCCATCCTCATCAACAAGAGAAACGCACCATCAATTCCGTCTATACAAACTCTCAATATCACAAACTTTACATCATGATGATAACAATGGCATTCTGTCTTAGGTATAGAAACATCTGCGAACAAGATAATGCGTTTCCTACAAAAATATCGCGAACAGATGAAACTCGATTCAGAAATTGTGGCATGATTAACAGGGACAATGTGAATTTGTGGAGCCGAGAGAGACCACAGAATGTGGACAATGAAAACAAATGTTATAAACATTCGCAATTGTTTTATTATTGCTATTATTTCATGGCTTGCTATTATTTTTTTAAATTAAATATAAAATTTATAATAACCCAGTTATTTTTATAAATAAGTATGTCATATATCAGATTAAAGAGAAGCAAAATGTCTTTTTAATGAAACCATAGCCAACAAATGGTTTCTATTTAAAAAAATGTAAGTTTTTGTTATATCCCAGAAACTAAATTATCTAAAACTTTATCCTTTAGTTTCTTTCTATCACTTATAAAAATCGGGAAAAATCGATTTAAAAAAATCGGCGCATTTTACATTTTTCAAAATATCTAGTTACCTTTGAATTTTTCCAAATTTGTCCGTTTTATTCCGCTTATAAAACTGCACTACTTTGCCCAGATAACCGTTCCTTTATCTCTAATAGTTTCCGGAATCCCCATGGAAAACAGCTAAACAAAATCACCCTGTATATTTATATATTGCTTGTATATACTTCAATGCGTTACATCAAAATACATTAAAAAAAATATCACAGATTATCAGTGTCATTCTGACATTCATCAGTACAACACAAGGCAAAGCACAAATATATACCCGAACTCTGTCAGGTTAGCTAAGGCACAAACGGGTGTCAGATATCATGCCATAAAATTATTTAATGTATTGCCAGATAGCGTCAAAACGCATAAATGCTTAAAATCTGTAAAAACTTTTTTGCTTAAACATGCCATACAGCTGGGAGGAATTTTTGGATTTCGATTTTAATTCGTATGTCTTTTAACCTTGTTATTAATGTAATAGTAGTAATACAATTTATTGAAACTCAGTTTACAAAAGAGCTACAAATGGCCATTGACCGAAGTCTTTCAGCCTAATGTAATATTTATTTAACTTTTTAGTATTATTACTAGTCAACTTTGAAGCGTTTTAATTTATATTGTATCTTCTTAATACTCAGTGTTTAACTTATTGCGTTTTATTATACTTTTATCTTTGTTTTATTAATACAGTACCACACTTTTTAAATGTAATTATTTTATTTAGCATTAGATACTAATTTATTTATTTTAATTTATTTATGACTTATTACATGTACATTTGACCTGTGTAAAACATTTTTGTTAAAACACTAATAAATGATGATTATGATTATGATTTTCTTTAATAATAACGAATCAGGTTAATCGAAATAATATTTTTCAGGAAATTGAAAAAGTCGTTATTTTATTTTACGAACAACAGGCATTGTATTTATACATCGTAGTGAGTTTAAAAACGATTTTTGGTAATTGGCTATTATATCATCCTCTGGCCCTACTTTCACCAATTATAATAGTTCACAACAATGAAAGACAATAAAAGTAATTTAGCTTAGAAAGTTGACATAAATTAATTACCTGTCGGATTTATTAGACTCCAGAAGAAAACAACAATTACTCTTTTTTAACACCGCAATTTCATTCATCTATCCAATTATTTTCCACAACAAATAATATATTATATCAAAGTATGTATTCTTCAATTTAATTATATTATTAATTATATTCGGCAACTAAAATTAATACGGTTACCACAAAGATTGAAAATATAACGAAATATATTATTCTTGCGTACTTTAAAGGTGGATTCAATTAACATATCTTCTGGATTACATCATGATGGTTTGGAATATTGGAATTGAGCATAGCGTAGTTTCGTAAATTGCAAATTATTCTTACAACATCCTATCTTCAGGTGATTTATGTGGTTTAGATTGAATTCAATTAATATTATTTTATAGTTTTGAATTCATTAAACAAGTGCTTGCCCATTTCTGGTTAATTAAATGTATATATCATGATATGATCATTCGAGTTAGGCCAATAATTGAAAATATTTTTTCAAGCAAATATCCTGGCTTCATCATATTACAGTCTCGCTCAAATCCAATTCAAATTCTCATTATTTTAACATTAGAATTATGCGCAAAAGCAAAATTATATTTATTGAAAATCATCAATTTAATAAAGGATTTATTTTTAATAGTGTATTATTTAAAGAGCATGCTATGTAGGCTACATTTAGAGAAGGAACAAGTTGCAGCTTATAGCAGCTAGGCGAATATTTTATGTACGACTACTTACAGATTTGAATTTGAACTCCTCCGTGTGTGCTCACCTTGACGTGGTGAGGGGGCTTGCGTATCCAGATGATCCTAAGTGCTACACCAGCGGGAGCGTCAGCTCCCGGCAGGGCCACCCATGCTGGGAAGGACGTAGGTGATGGATCTGACTAAGCAGCACGCAACAGGGGGCAGAAGGGGCTCCCAGCCGCAGTGAAGGCAACCCTTCTAGGGAAGGACACCCGAACAAACCAAAAACTCTTCTCATGGAATGGACACCAAGAAGAATGAAAAGATTACGGAGCAGGAGCTCGGAACTCCAGTTCCGGTCGGAGACGGGTGTGCTCGGGCGGGCACCCACCGACCGTCATCCATCGACTGCCCAAAAACAACAACCCTGGTGGGCTCGCCTTCGGGTGGCCCACCACCAACACTCAGCCACCATATCGTGAGTGCACTGCACTAGTCCCCCCTGCTCAGGGCCGGCCAACTGGCTGTCCCTGACAAGGACACTGGGGCGGCGCCTCGCGTGAGGGTGAGAAAACAGCTCTGCGGGGCTGAAAAGAAAAGGAGGAAGAAGCTGAAGGGGGCTGGCAAGAAAGCCTCCACTGTGGAACGGGCCACCACGAGCTCCAAGGCAAGCCCCCAAAAAGGGCAGCCAGGGACGAGTGGCACAAGTCACAGCAGCTTCCCCCCCAAAACAATACCAAAGGGGGCGACGGCAGCAGACCGATCCCCAAAAAGGGGCCTTCTACCAAACAAGGCCCTTTGCCGGGAAAGGTCAAGCAGACCGTCCCCCCCACAAAGAAGCGAAACCGGTCGGACGACTCTGGGAAGTCGCCTGGGCTCAACCCCAGGAAGAAACCCAGAGACACAACCTCCAAGCCCAAGTCATACACGGAGGCCATCAACAGACACCTGCAGATGGCCATCGTCGACAAAAGCAACCTCCTAGGTAAACTAAAGGAGGAACAGGAGAAGCTGGTACGCGACTCCCTCATGAGGGCAATCCTGGGAGTGGACCCGGCCAGCACGGTCGCGCCACACTTCTCCAGGTGGTCCTACTTGGGGGAGATTCTGCGTATCACCTGCGCGGACACCGATTCCTTGAGATGGCTCGAGGAAACGGTCAACGGACTTGGACCTCTCTAGGTGGGAGCCGAACTGGCAGTGGTGCAGGTTGACAGCCTGCCCAGGCTAGTAAAAGCTTCAGCCTGGCTGCCCAATGCACAGGACAAGGATGAAGCCTTGACCTGTCTGGGCGTCCAGAACAGAGAGGCCCAAACAGCCAAGTGGTGCATTTTCCACCACGAGCAAAAAGAAGATGGCATCCTGGTGGTGTTCGGGATACCACTTCAAGAAATCAAGCTGCTGAAGGGCAAGCACCCCCAAGGCAAATGCCAACTATGGTATGGCCTGGGGAAAGTGACCCTTCACCTGAAGCAGCCAGAGGAAAAGGAAGACACCCCGCAGACCGTTGAGGACCCTCCCATGGAGACCGCAGCAGTCCAGGATGCTTCCCAATAACCAGAACCCCAAGTCCGAGGCTAGACCAGGACGGACCGGGAAATACAGAAAGGTAAGTCTCTTTTTGCTTATTAGCAATTAAGTACTAACCACACAACCAAGAAATTGACTTAACCATTACCGGCAAACTCAATATCATACAAATTAACCTCCGACATTGCAAGATGGCTGTGGCGCACTTGTGCCAACATCTACACAACCACGAGGATAACATAGCCCTCATACAGGAACCCTGGCTAACAAGCGAAAGGGTTGCCGGTATGGGCACTCTAAAAGGTAAGGTGAATTATTTCCACTCCACTAAGCCAAGAACATGTATCTACACTCCTAAGAATGTGCAGTGCGTGTTCCTACCACAACTAAGCTCACCGGACCTTGCAGTGGTCAGTGTGGAGGGTGCTGAGGGCAGGACCCTGATCCTGGCATCTGCTTACCTTCCGTACGACAGTGAGGCCCCTCCTCCCACAAAGGAGATGGCGGCACTCATTAAACACTGTGAGGACGGCAAATTAGATCTGATAATAGGGTGTGACGCCAATGCCCACCAGATAGTGTGAGGCAGCAGCGACACCAACCACAGAGGAGAATCTCTTCTAGAGTACCTCTCAACTACGACCCTAGAGATAGTGAACAGGGGTCGCGAACCCACCTTCGTGACCCCCACTAGACAAGAGGTCATAGACATCACCCTCGCAAATGCGAACACAGCAAAGCAGATAGAGAACTGGCGCGTCCACCAAGACGTGTCATTCTCGGATCATAGATGGATCTGCTTCAGTATAGGAGTTACGACCGTGGAACGAATCCTGGTTCGAAACCCAAGAAGAACGAATACGGAACTGTTCAACAACTGCCTATCCAAACATCTAGAAGAGGACGTCTTCAGGCAGGACCCTGTAAACAGCGAGGCGGTTGAGAGACTGTCTCTGAAATTACAGACCAGCCTCATGGACTCTTTCCACGAGGCCTGCCCCTCCAGGAAGGCAGGCACATCTGCCAAACCTCCCTGGTGGTGCCCAGAGCTCGACCAAAAAAGGTCAGACTCTCGCAAAGCCTTTAACAAAGCCAAGAACTCCCGACTTGAGGAGGACTGGGCCACATTCAAGAGAACCCAGAGGGACTTTAAAATGACCCTCAGGAGAAACCAAAGGGCCTCATGGCATAACTTCTGTGAGGGCATTAACTCCGTATCGGAAACAGCCCGCACCAAGAAAATACTATCTGGGTGCCGTAGTGCACAGCCAGGCATCTTCAAAAAGGAGGACGGCACCTATACTGCTGACCTCCGAGAATCCCTAAGTCTGCTTCTGAAGTCACACTTTCCTGACTCCAAAAGCGGTTCTGTTGCAAACCATCAAAATGACCCAGAATATCTCCCCACAGCGGAGGACTGGAACATGAGCATGGAAATCGTCACAGAAAGCAAAATAGAATGGGCAATAAGATCATTCTCCCCTTTCAAATCGCCAGGACCGGACGGTGTGTATCCTGCCCTACTACAGTGGGGCTTGGAGCACTTACTGCCGCTACTGTGCAGACTGTTTCGGGCATGTATTGCAATGCAGTACGTACCGAGACTATGGAGGGAAGCCAGAGTGATTTTTATTTCCAAATCAGGCAAAACTGACTACACGGCAGTCAAATCGTTCAGACCAATCAGCCTCACGTCTTTTCTTCTGAAAACCCTAGAGAGGCTATGCGACAACTACATCAGGGAGCAGTGCTGCTTGAACAGCAAACTGCACCCAAGCCAACACGCCTACAGGCCAGGCAAATCGACTGAGTCGGCCCTTCATCATGTGGTATGCAGGATTGAAGGATCGCTGGCTAACAAACAGTCAGCCCTAGGAGCCTTCATAGATATCGAGGGGGCTTTTGACAAAGTCTCCTACGCCAACATAGAACAGGGTCTAAACAAACACGCGGTCCCCACAACCATCATTGGATGGGTCGGGGCCATGCTAAGGAATAGAACTGTAACTGCCTCAATAGGTAAAGAAAGCCAAACAGTAGCTGCCACAAAAGGATGTCCACAGGGCGGGGTACTATCCCCGCTTCTGTGGAACGTCGTTGCGGACGGCTTACTACGGCAACTGAACAACGCAGGATACCATGCTGTGGGTTACGCAGATGACGTGGTAATCCTACTTATTGGAAAACACGAGAGCATTCTGTCTAGCCTTATGCAGAACGCTCTCAAAATCATAGAGGATTGGTGCGAAAAAACGTCTCTCTCGGTTAACCCCAAGAAGACAGAGTTAGTACTATTCACAAGAAAAAGGAAGATCAACACAGGTAGACTTCCCAAACTTTTCAACAACCAGCTATGCTTGGCAGACGAGGCGAAATACCTCGGTATTATACTGGACTCCAAGCTTAACTGGAAGAACCACCTAGAACACAAGCTGAAAAAAGCCTGTGTCATCTTCTGGCAGTGCAGGGGCGCGCTAGGACCAACCTGGGGCTTCAAACCAAAGGTGGCCCGGTGGCTCTACACTGCAATTGTCAGACCAGCTCTGACATACGGAGCGATAACCTGGTGGCCGAGAACAGACTAATCGGTAACCAGGAAGAAGTTAAACCATCTACAGCGACTGGCGTGCCTGGCTATGACGGGCGCAATGCGCACAACACCCACGGCTGCAATCGAAACTCTACTGAACCTGACGCCCCTTCACATACATGTAAAGGAGGTGGCAGTAAGCACAGCCTTAAGACTAAAGGCAAATGGCACATGGAGCCCGACAGCAAACGGTGTGAGACACGGGAAAATATTGAGAGAGGCGGGATTAACCATGCCTGAACTCAAAGAATCCCTCGACAGTGTCCCACCGAGACACCTGTTTAAACGGCAATACGAAATAAAAGATCAGATTAATGACAAACCAGAAATCACCGTCTATACCGACGGGGCCAAGAACCATGAAAGCGCAGGGGCAGGTATCTATTGCCAGGAACCTGACCTCAGTCTCAGCATCCCCCTAGGTAGGAATGCGACGATCACTCAAACGGAACTTTTCGGGATACTTGAAGGTGCTCGGAAACTATCGGAACTGGCAGTCTCGAACAAATCCATTTTGTTCCTCACTGACAGCAAATCAAGCATAGCTGCGCTTTTGAGACCGAGGGTGGCCAGCAGTATATTATTGGAGTGCAAGCAAGCTTTAGACAAACTCGCCGCAACCAACAGAGTCACAATTTCCTGGATTAAGGGACATTCAAATAATGAAGGGAACGACCGGGCCGATAGGCTAGCCAAAAGGGCTGCCCTGAAAAGGGAAGGCTCTAAGGCTTTGCCACTGCCACCACTCACTGTCTCCCAAATACTTAAAGGAAACTCTCTTGAAGAACGCAAAAAGGAATGGCTACAGACTGACAAATATGTGGTCGCCAAAAAATTCATCCACTCACCAATACCGAAGCTGAGCAGGAAATACATTGAATTACCAAGAAGTAGTTTGCGGTTGCTAGTCGGTACACTTACTGGGCACTGCAAACTAAAAAAGCACCTCCATAACATAGGGGTGGTAAAAGACCCCCTATGTCGGAAATGCGAGCAAGAAGAGGAGACACTAAGACACATCATGTGTGAATGCGAGTCACTCAAACAACTTAGGTGGTCCGTTTTCGGAGAGGAGTGGCCAGATTGGTCACAACTGGGCAACACTCCACACGGCCAACTACTTGACTTCACAAGAAGTTTAGGTTGGCTTGAGGAGTAGGGCCCAGGAGGCGGCACAAAGGACCAACGAATGGTCTAAGCGCTGCGACCATTTGGTCGCCCTCCACAAACCATCAATCAATCAATACAGATTTGAATAATAATGACACAATTGATGCTGAAGAATAGCAAATATCTCCAAACCAAATAAACGTATTGAAAACTCACTGACATTGAAATTTTGTGGTATACCTATCAATGCGAAGATGAATGGATTTTATCCACAATGGTATATTACGATACAAGTTCTGTAAGTGCAATGGAACAGAGCAAGAAAAAGCCTTTTTCTACGTCCGTTATAAAATGTACAGTTTTTTCATTAATTTGGGTTCATAAAATATGTGATTCCTGAACACTGCAAACAGCGTGAAAAAAAGTGCCGCGGCTCATTTTTTAACGCTACTATAAACATTCGTTTCCTATCAAGAAAACTTAATGATTATTATTTTCTTCATTTAAAAAAAGTATTATTACTTATAAAAATGATTTTGGTTTTATCGAATTTATTTAAAATAGAAACGGACGTAGAAAAAAAATTGTATGAAATTCGGGAGTGAAGCAACTTTTTTTCACTTGTAGGCAATTTTTCCTACTCGTGAAAAAAAGTACAACTTTACTCAATTGTTGCATAAATAACTATTAAAATACGGTGCCCGCAGGGCTGAGTATTTTAAATTTTCCAGTATTGCATACTATTTTTTGCGCTATCGTCATTTTGGCAAATAAGAATAAAATCAATTTTTTGCAAAATATTCAATAAATATGAAGCGAGTCATCTCCAACGCAACGCAGTCAACAATATTTTCCCTATTAAATAATTTTTGACTTTTCATAAAAAAGGGTGGCAAGTTTAGCAATAATGAGAGATTTTGACATCGATGTGAGCAATGTGAGCATCGGCGACAAAGCTGAAGAAGCGTTTCAGCATGCTTTCGATACAGTCATCTCGTTATGTAAAAGCACAGAGCAACTTAATAGAATAGCTTGACCTGAAGTGGAGTTAAAATGTAGAAACATTGCCAGCATATTTTGTGCAAATGAACCAGACTTCAAATTCTCTTGCAGCTTCCGGTCAGAATATTCGAAGTGATGATCAACTTACGCAACAAAATTCAAATTTACAAATTTACAAAATTAACAGCTTTTCTGAAAGCCAAAAATGTTGGGGCTAAGATGATACAAACAGGTACTTACATCCTTAACAGAACAGGGCCGACCCACGTCCAGTTGTGGTATGGTAGAAAACCAGGTTTGAAACATTGGTTCAAATTGCTGTATTCATGTTTATTCATATCGAAGGAGCAAAGGGCGAAAATGGATCGGAAGGCCGTTAAAGGAATCATCCTCATCAGCTATGATAATGACGACGGATCTACAGTGAAGAGGACAAGCTCTACAAATCTAAGGACTTTATCTTCGAAGTAAAATTGGTGGAAAAGGGGTTATTAAACCTCCAGGAAGCAACGAAGCTGAAGAG
Source organism: Ocypus olens (assembly GCA_910593695.2). Classification (NCBI taxonomy): domain Eukaryota; kingdom Metazoa; phylum Arthropoda; class Insecta; order Coleoptera; family Staphylinidae; genus Ocypus; species Ocypus olens. The sequence goes on from OU343058.1 coordinate 39,632,988, forward strand.
ACGAAGCCACTGACATGATTGACAGCAAATACCGGATTGAAGAATACGATGAAACAGAATTCTAAGAACCCGATTGTACAATTTTAGACATGCCGGAAGCCAATGAAGAAGATAATGCTGGTGATACTACGTGAAAACTACGCAACCGAGTGGATCTTACAGCTCCACAGAAATTCCAGGATTATGTGATGCTTACCTCGACGACTTTCGAGGAACCGGACGCCTACAACGACGCCACAAAATAAAAACGCCGATGGATCGATCGACAAATTCAAGGCCAGATTGGTGATCAAACGTTTTTTGCAAAGAAGAGGAGTAGATTATGATCAAAGCTTCAGTTCAGTGGCAAGAACATCAACTATTCGAACGCTATTCAGTGTGGATCTAAATTCTAAAACAATGCTTTTCTCAATTTTTTTATGGAAATTCATCAATTACATTTGAAATAGCTAATTAAATGATTTAAATTTTTTAATGATTTTAATTGGGAATGGTTAGAAAATAGTTCTCTAAAAGATCATTCTTTTGAGAGTTCCATTCCATCTAAATCTTTTGTCAATTTTCCATTTTCGGTTACCTGTAATTTAATATCTAGATAATATCTATCTCTGCAGAATGAAATGCTAGCAAAAATTTAAACAAGGAGCACCAATTTTTCCACAGTTCAGAACGTTCGGATGTCAAATTAATAGCGATGTAAGAAATTTCAAAATAAAAGTGAATTCTAAATTTTTCCCTCGGATCCAAAACATTTTCATCGCATGATCGTGAATATCCTTTTTTTATACGAACTTCAGATGCACTACAGGCAAGAGTCCAGGCGACCGGCCGCTATTTTATTTTATTTTTTATTTTTTTTTTCGGACTAAATTTTACAGATTTCCAACGGCGCGGATCCTTTATTGGTGGTCCGCGGCATTGTCCTATGTTCCGCGGGTTTCGCTGGTCTCGCCGCCCCCCTAATCGCCGCCCATGTGCCATGCACGCTCTAGCCCTCCGGTAGGATCGGCCCTGACATTATATCATAAAAATCGAAATTTTAAATTCAATCATTTGATCTCGGAAGAAATAGTATACTCGACTCATAAACGGAAATATATTTACACGACATGGAAGACTCGGCCTCACCGCGCATAAATTTCCTGACTTTTCTGTAAAGCCCGTTTGACACGATGCTTAATTTTATACAAAATTCACATGTTCGTTTTTTGATAAATTCACTGGTAAATTAGCACCGTAAATTATTTTCCTGTTTGTCACTTCTGTATATTTTGTTATGAAATTAGTCTTAAGCGCTTGCGTATTAATACACGTTTTAGGGACATTTACAACTGTCCCATCCATATTAATCCATCTCATCAGTTCCGTTTCATCTTTCATTTTCCGGTATTTTCCTCCAACCTTCTACACCGTGTCATGTATTTTCCAATTTCCTTTCCCTCTGGAGAGAAGAAGAATTTTTATACAACTCATGGAGCATGCACTTTTTCACGCAGATTTACCTCCGAATTCGAACCAGTTCTAAATAATTTACACGAAAATTCACATGAAAATTTACTGCGCAATTCTCTGTGTGCAACTGTGTTTAAAATTTTTGTGAAAAGTGACATGCCTATTTTGTGTAAAATTAAGCATAGTGTCAAACGGGCTTAAGTAACTATTAACAATTTCTAATTAAATATTTACATGTTTTTATACCAGTAATAAATGTTTTCTAAGTTACTAATTTCAGTTTAATAAGGTGCGTAGTAAGCGAAAAATGCAAATTGCACTAATTAAGGACCATTACTCTTGTAAGAAGTCACAATACACATAAATTTACATAACTGTTGAGTAATTGGGAATAATCCGCCACAATGTACCGGATACAGATAAATGGAAATTTATTTCATAGTTAATGGAGTTACATATACTATTTCGAACATTGTAAAGTGTGCATGTTGCATAGGTAGAATTATGTTATAAACAGCAGTGAAAGTAATTTGTTACTACTACTTTTTTCCAACAAAAACGAGCACTATATATTAATATAGGCAACTAAACTAACACAGCGCTTGAAACGGTCAAGTATTTTCTATTCAGTTGAATGAAAATTATTATATTATTGAGGATTAGTTTGAATTCAAAGAACACACATACCGGGTGACCCAGTGATCTGTAAAAGCCCCATAACTTATTTGCTATTTGAGATATCTACTTCTAGTTTTTTTGAGCTGGTACCCACACTTATTCTGCATATTTAAAAAAATATATATATTTTTTTGTACAGGGTACATTACAGAACAAAGTTATGTTTTCTTAAATGGAACACCCTATATTTTATACTTTATTTTCAACCCTCTTGAGAATCTGTTAAAAATAGTATAAGATACCATGGGTCTATTATGGACGGTTGGTTAGTTATGAACAAATTTGAATAAATTGCAGAAGCGCTCCTAGCAAAGCTAGCGTAATTTTTTATACACTAAAGAATTTTCCACATCATGAAGAATAATACAAATTGGCTTTGATTCTTTTTTGTTCATACTGCTGTACAGGGTATCAACATACGCAAAACAATGGATATTTTTTTTTCAAATGGAACACCCTTCATATCTTGCCACCAATATATGACATTTTTGATAAGCTTTCCAATGATGTACAATTTGTATAATGAAATATTAAGGATTCTTGAGATTTATCCGTAAAAACATTTTTCTTTTGTCACTTCCTGCTGATTTTTGGATTTTCAGCCAAAACTATGCATTTTCTGAAAAAATAATAGGAAACCAAAGTTGTAGAGCGGAAAATTTTCGATCAATATAGGTCTTTCGACTTTTCCAATAATGCGTGTATTGCTCCCCAGAGCGCGCAAAATCGTGACCGTATATGCATTTTAGCGTTTTTTTTTCAAATTTTGTATTAATTAATCGCACTATTAATTAATACACTATTATTTTTCACGCCCTCTAGAGGAAAAACGGGTAATTATAGAATAATTTAAATGACCTACATCGATTGAAAATGTTCCGCTCTACAACTCTACAAGCAATTTTTGCCCAAAAATGCATAGTTTTCGTTAAAAATGCAAAAAACCATTGAAAAACGCAAAAATTACAAACATACATTTTCAATTTACATTTTTAGCGAAAACTATGCATTTTGGGCAAAAATTGCTTCTATTAAGAGTTGTAGAGCGGACCATTTTCAATCGATATTGGTCATTTGAATTTCCCTATAATTTCCCGTTTTTCCTCTAGAGGGCGTGGAAAATAAGGTATAGTGCGATTAATTAATAAAAAAATTGAAAAAAAAACGCTAAAATGCATATACGGTCACGATTTTGCGCGCTCTGGGGAGCAATACACGCATTATTAGAAAAGTCGAAAGACCTAAGACCTATGTCGATCGAAAATTTTCCGCTCTACAACTTTGATCTCTTATTACTTTTCCAGAAAATAGATAGTTTTGGCTGAAAATCCAAAAATGTGCAGGAGGTGACAAAAGAAAAATGTTTTTATGGATAAATCGCAAGAATCCTTAATATTTTGTTATACAAACTGTATATCATTAGAAAGCTTATTAAAAATGCCATAGATTGGTGGCAACGTATATAGAGTGTTCCATTTGAAAAAAATAGTTATCCATTGTTTTGCGTATGTTGACACCCTGTATAGCAGTATGAACAGAAAAATACCAAAGTCGATGTGTATTATTCTTCATGGCGTGGAAAATTTTCTAGTGTATAAAAAATGATGCTATCTTTGCTAGAAACGTTTCTGCAATGTTTTCAATGTGTACATGTTTTTGCCACAAATTTGCCCATAACTAACCAACCGTCCATGATAGACCCATAGGATCTTATATTATTTGTATCAGATTCTTAAGGGGATTAAAAATAAAGTATAAAATATGGGGTGTTCCATTTAAAAAAAAACATAGCTTTGATCTGTTATTTATACTAGGACACCCTGTACAAAAACATACATATTTTTAAAATATGTAGAATAGGTGTGGGTACCAGTTCATGAAAATTAGAAGTCGATATCTCAAATAGCAAATCAATTATGGGACTTTTACAGATCGCTGGGTCACCCGGTATGAATTATATACAATACATTATCCGTACAGAAAGCAACAATTTATACAAAACTTCGACAATTCAATTCATATATTTCACTGCCACCATTTACAAAAATATACTAGAAAAATAATATACAAATCACTAGATGTGATTATCAAAAATATGTCTGTTTAAAAACATGTACAGGTAAAATAATACAATGAATAGGGAATAGTACTAACACATTAAAATTTCAAAGTTGGTCAAAATGATAAAATTATAAATACATGATCACATTAAAACAGATAGAACCCATTAAAATGGTTTTAATATTTTGAATTTAACAATATTACAACCAGATTAACAGCTAACAAGAACCATAAGATGGGCAAGAAGAAAATGTGGATACAAATTGAAATATCACAAATCAGAAATTTTATAACATCACTTTTGTACCAGGCAATTTTTAAGTTTTATGTTAAATTTCTTATAATGAATTCATCTTTTTATGCCATCTGGTGGTTTCTTATACAGTGATCCGAAAAGTATAGATATGCTTTACAGCTCAGTAAATATCCACTTTAGAGAAAAAGTTTGAAATAGAAGTTATTTATCAATTAGTTATCTACCACCATAGAGATATAAATTTTATTTTTTTGCTATAAACAAAAACGCAACGAATAACACTTACATTTGTTTAATGGCAACGCACGTCTTTATTATGAATACCCTTACATTAAAAAAAGAATCAAGAAGAACAAGAAAATGGCCAGTAAATTTACTTTACATTAAATTGTTATAACACATGAATAATTTATTTAAACTAAACTGACAGCAAATGTTCAAACAGTAAACCAGTGGTGGGGAAACTTTTTTTAAGACGGGCCATTTGTAATAACTAGACAATCGTAGCGGGCCAAAGAATAATGCTTAATCGTTAACTAATTTATGTGTTTTATAACCATATACAATATATACATATATTATTACATACACTTATTATTTTAATGGTAAAAAAGCGAAAGGTAACAAAATTATAAGCACAAAATATAAAATAAATTTAGTGTAGTTCTTGATGTGAAGTATTATCACTTTATTTTCTGGTGTCATTACTGGTTGATGGTGCATGAGAAAAATGAAATTCGGACTGTTTCATCAAAATTTCATCATAGTCCGGTTCCATTTGCGAAGCAGAAATACTTAAAACTGATGAAAGGTGCTCATCTGTAATTCTGTTTCTTAAAGAAGTTTTCCTAAGCTTCATTGTTGAAAAGATTTGTTCGCATATATAAGATGAGCCGAACATTGTCATTATCTTCATTGCATGAGTAATTAGATTTGGGAAATTATCTGGACTTAAATTTTTATAAAATTCTAGTAATGGTACTGTATGAAAAGTTTGTTTCAGGAAAGTATTACAGTTCAGTTCTATTAACTCAAGTTGAAATTTGGCATCAACTTCTTCGTAATTAACATTGAATGAGGTCGCAAAAATACTAAACTCTGGTTCCATTTTCTGAGTCCTGAAATCTCCTTTCAAATTCTGTAGATAGTTTTCTCAAATTAATTTCGTATTTTTTAATCTTATTGTTTGATATAGTGAATTTTAAAGATTGTATTCTTGGAAAATGAGAAAAATCAGATTTAGAGATCTGATTAGCAAATAATAATAACTGTAATTTGAAACTTTTCAGGTATTGCCAAATATCGTGAAGAAACTGATTTTTTCCTTGCAATTTGAGATTAAGTTTGTTCATGTGTACGAGGAGGTCTGTGAAAAAAGCGAAATCAGAAAGCCACGTTTCGTTTTCTAAGACGTCAAATTGATTATAAATGTCTTTATCAAGAAGAAAATTCACAATATCGTCTTTTAAATCCCAAATTCTTTCAAATACTTTTGCAGCACTTAACCAACGAACTTTTGAATAATACAGGATATCGGAATGCTCAGAATGTACGGACTCCAAAAACTGTTGAAACTGGCGATGTAATAATCCTCTGGAACGAATCATATTTACTAGTTTTACAACAATATTAAGTATATGGTCAATATCTAAAGCCGATTTACAGAGAGCATCCTGATGTATAAGGCAATGCAAAAAAACAACATAATTTTCCGGATACTTAGAATTAAATTTCCCAACAAATCCTTGATTGATTCCAACCATATTAGGAGCACCATCTGTAGTTACATTACATAGCTTGTCAATAGGTAAACGAAGTTTATCGATGCAATTTTCAAATTCACAAAATATATCGGCACCAGTCGTTGTTCCTTTCATTGACTGCAGCCCTGCAAGTTCTTCTGTAATTTCAAAGTGGGCGTTGATTCCTCTTACAAATATGAGTAACTGCGCAGTATCGCTGATATCTGTACTTTCATCCATGGTAATTGAATAAAAAATAAATTTTTGAGTTTTTGTAGTCAGTTGTGAAATTAGATTTTTATCAATATTTTCAATTCTCTCGGTGATTGTTCTTCTTGAGAGAGACAGTGACTGAAAATCCTTTTTCTTGTCAGGGCACATAATATCGCACATATCTATCATACACTGCTTTATAAATTCACCATCTGAAAATGCTTTATTAGATTTAGCAATATTATAAGCCAACACATAACTGGCTTTCGTAGCGCATCTTTGAGAATGATTAGCTCTCTGAAATAATTGTTGTTGACTTGATAAATTTTTTATTAAATCTTTCGATTTAATTTTTTTCACCTCTTCACTTAACGATGAGTAGGAGTGGTTTTCATGTTTGCTCTTGAAATGGCGTTGAATGTTATATTCTTTTAAAACTGCAACAGTTGTATTGCAAAGTAAGCACACAGGTTTTTCTTTAAATAAAGTAAAGAAATATTTCCACGTCCATTCTTCTTTAAAAACTCAACATTCTGAATCCACTTTTCTTTTTTTAACATCCATTTTAGACGTTACCTACTACGGATAACAACACACAGAAACGCAATTGACGAAAGCTTACTGCTAACTAATGCTCTTACGCGGGAGTTTGTTGAGGCACTGAGAGTTTGGGGGATTACACAAACAATTACTCGAGTCACAGCGGGTCGTTGCAGATGACTGACTAAGTCGCTAACTAACTGATCTTCGGGCGGCCTCGCTTGTATTTATACCTACCTGCGAGAGTGTCTGGAAGTTTCGAGCGAAGATGAGTCATCTGTTTAGGTCGGATGGATTTGTCCAGAATACTATTGTGTTTTGAATATCGCCGCAGGTAGTTTTTATGCGGGTCGTCACATTACGAAGTAAGAACGCGTTCAAACATTCTCACGACGGCACTCTTAAACGGGCCGGATTAAACCTTTCCGCGGGCCGGACTTGGCCCGCGGGCCGTAGTTTCCCCATCACTGCTGTAAACCATTCATAACTTGACAGAGATAATTTCGGTTTTTAAAACTATTAATTACTTTTGAAGTCACTTCTTCAGTTCTAGCTCTTATACTCCATCTGGAATATACAAAGAGCTATGGAATGTGCCGGTGGTCGTTACCAGTGGCGCAGCATAAATTCTGTAATATTAGGTTTTTAATTTTTAAATAAAGTATCTTTAAATATTTTTTTGAATATCACGATATATAATTAAATTTAAAACATATTTAAATATGTTTATGGTTTAAATTATTTGTAAATAATAGACATAAAAGGCAAACTTTATAATTCCCGTTTCGAAAGACGTCTACGTTCATGGGCAAGCCGAGCGATAACTTTTGGTGGAGTGGTACAGCGGCCGAGCCATGTGTTCAGCGAGATATGAACGAATTATCACAAAAAATATATTGGTCCACAATCTATACCCTCGAACACACCGTGGACAGAGCGGCCCATTGAAAATAACATGCCAAAAAATATATTATTTTCTATTTCATCGCTACGCTCACCATTTTAAAGGCGCATATTATTTACATACTTTAAATTCCATAGCTCTCTGTATATATCAAATGGAGTTTAGCTCAACTCTGATGCGATTGTTAAATCTAATGGACTTAAATCCGGGGAGGGAGCAGGCCATTATATTTGCCATGTATTTTGAAAAAATATTATTAAGAAACTGGCGGACATTAACTCCAAAATGAGGAGGTGCCCCATCTTGTTGAAGCCACATTCTGTTATGAGGTATATCTGGATCTATTTCATTTGGAAATAACTCGACCAAAGCAGGAACTAACTCAAATCTTAAGAAATCGAGATAAATATCCGCCGTTAAATTGCCTTAAAAAAATATGGCTCCAAAATTTGACTACCAATCATTCCCAGCCAGACGTTGACATACTGCTGGTATTGAGTGTGTCCTTGATGATACCAGAGATGATTTTGTGAAGACCAGTACTATCATATAAAAATAAAAAATTAAAAATTAAATTAAAAATCCTGTATTTGACATTTTTGTATCAGATTATGCATTTACAATCAATATTACGCCTATCTGATATTTACCTGAATAATACATATTTTACAACAAAACGGCATATTGTACCTTTAGCAATCTTCCCACTTACTATTGTCGTCTTCCGCTTGAACTTAAATTACAACCTAATATTATTACTCGATTAATCTTTTACACACAATAGCGGTTATGCAATATTTAATGGACTATTTATCAATATGCTAAGAGATCGTATAGTTTTTGTTTTGACACCATCAAATGTATACAATTTTATGTTATAAAGTGAATGTATGTATATTTAGATTAATTCATAATGTCACGAAAACCATTTATTTAAGGCCAAACAGATACTGAACTGCCTTGCTTTCGTTATTAATATATATTGTTTAAAATATTTGCAATAATGTTTTTATCGTATCATTTTATACATAAACATTTATTGATAATTATTAAGATGATAATAGTACTATTATTTCATAATGCGTTAGTTACTCATAATACGTTAGTTACGAATCAACAAATTATTGTTTCGTATTCATCATCAATAGATGTTAGTTAATAACGTTAATAAGAACGTGCAAAGGGGGTAGCGGGATAAGATAGGTGTGCCGGCCCCACGCGATTTGAGTTGCAAGTGTAGAAACCTTGTTTTAAATATTAAAAAAATGAGATTTGCATGCTCATTAACTGTCATTTTCGACTAATTTCTTTCACATTTTTCTGCTGTTTACACCAAGTTTTTGGAATTCCATGGCCCTTAAAAAATCTGGAAAAAATGCCGTTCTCTAGTTTTGGGTGTAATACAATTAAATCAATTAAATCCGATCACACAACTGACCGGAAAAAGATACACACCATTTTACAGTGGAATAATTTAAGAAAAATGCACTTTTTAGCACATTTTTGGTAGAAGTCAAACATGACAGTTAATGAGCATGCAAATGGAGGGTCGGCGCTCAAACGTTATGTACAGGATACAAGCGCCGGATAAAAATTTTACTGCCTTTAAAATGAGGCACCCTAAATATGCGAGGGTTAGAGGTTGACATTTTAATAGAATATAGAATAGAATAGAATATTATATTTGGTATTAACGCCATTACAAATGGATATACAAGTCAGAATAAATATGAATAGAATGAATAGAAGTTTCACAAACAGGTTAAAATGTAACATATTACAAAACACGTTAAAAATTATATAATTGTTTCATTTAAATAATCATTCACAGAATAATAACATTTTTTTACCAACAATGCCTTGACATGCGATTTGAATTGGTTAGAATTAAGGTTTTGAATGCGTTTAGGTAAATGAGCAAACAGTTTTCTTCCCATATAACTTGGTGATTTTTCGTATTTCGTTGTGTTATGTTGTTCACAAAATTAGTTGAATTTCTTGTATTGTAGCGGTGAAAATCTTGATTTTTTGCATATTTGTGTACACAACTCTTAGTTAAAATTAGCAATTTTAAAATATAAATTGATGGAACGGTTAGAATTCTTTTATTTAAAAATGTCGGCTTACATGAGTCAGAGGGTTTAATATTATATACCGGGTGTGGCACTTAAGACGCCTCGGACCATAGTTCCTTTACGATAAGAGCTATCGAAAAAAATCTAAGAACAAAGTGGTGCATAGTTACCGTCGCTATGTTTCAAAAATATTTCTAATCATCAGTGGCATGCCGTACTCCAGTGGCGTACCGAACTTATGTTTTTTTAAATGGAATGCTCTATTTTTTATTGCAGATTTGGAAAGTGCTCGACGAGTACTTATTTTTTTATCTAACATGTTATACCCTTTACTTTAGCGGTTTCGCTGTTATAACCCCTTCTTTCAAAATTGCGCGCCATTTTTGAGATTTTTTTGTAGAGAAACTAATTGACGCCGGCGCCTAAATTTTGAATTGAGGTACAGGTTAAGACCTCGTATACCTTCACATAATTTTTTTTCGGGTAATTTATGAAAAAAAAAAATTTTTGATTGATCTTCGCATGTTGTCATTTTTTCCGAAAATTTCAAATGGCACCCCCCTAAAAAAATTACGGTGTTGTATAGCCAAAACTCTAAATTTTTCATTGGTGTAAAAAAAATTACACATTGCATAACAAAATTTCGGAGAAAAAAGGAATTTCATCGCAAATGTCGGGAAACGTTTTCCGTTCCCAAGTGTGCCATGAGAAAACAAAAGATTGGTAATTGTCAAAGTAAATTATTAGACGTCAGTAGCAGCCATAAGTCATTTTTGATAAACGTTCTAAAAATGTTCCGAACTCAAGAGGAAATGGTTGACATGATATTTATTCTTGGAGAATGTAACAAGAATTGTTTCTTGGCATCACGAGTGTACGCTGCGAGATATCCGCACAGGGCACATCCAAATGAACGTGCGTTTCAAAAAGTGTTGAAGAGATTTACTACTACGGGAAGTGTGAAACGGCCAAGGAGAGTTACAAAGAAGGCAGTTGTTACCGAAAATAATGAACTGCAGGTTCTGGAGGCAGTTATTGAAGATCCTCATACCAGTATCCGTGATATTAGTAGGAATCACGATATTTCAACGCGATCCGTACATCGGTTCTTAAAAAGTACAAATTCCGTCCATTTAAGATTCAACTGCACCAAGAATTGCAACCTCAAGATTTTCATACGAGGCAAGATTTCTGCATGTGGGCTATCAACAAAATTGAGCAGGAGGAATCATTTCTTATGCGCGTATTATTTTCTGATGAAGCAACGTTCCATAGAAATGGGCATGTCAATCGCCACAACTACCATTATTACGCCGATGAAAACAAACAAGCCATGCGAATGATAAACCACCAGCAAAGATGGTCGCTGAATGTTTGGGGAGGCATACTTGGAGAACACCTTTTGGGTCCTTATTTCATCGAGGGGCACCTGAACGGCAACAGTAATTTGAGGTTCCTTCGCGACGACTTGGATAATCTCTTGGAAAATGTCCCTCTAGCCGCTCTTCGACAGATAGTTTTCCAGCACGATGGAGCTCCTGCACATAATAGCTGTGTCGTTCGGGAATTTCTCGATGAAACGTTTCCGGACTCCTGGATTGGTCGTGGGGGTCCTGTGAGGTGGCCGCCAAGATCACCAGACCTCACTCCCCTTGACTTCTTCCTTTGGGGCCATATCAAAGACGAGGTTTACAGGACGGTACCAACTACTGTCGAGGATATGAGGGAGAGAATCCGCGCGGCTTTCCGCGGTATATCACCAGTTAAGTCCTTAGGGCAGTGTCTAGAGCCTGTGAGTCGAAGTTGCGGTTATGCCTCCAGCAGGAAGGTCGTCATTTCGAACATTTAGTTTAAGTCGTTAAATTTTCTTTATCTGCATTTTTCATATCATGTTGAATAAATAGGTACATACTATTATGTTGACCATATTTGTGTATTTGTTTTCTCATGGCACACTTGGGAACGGAAAACGTTTCCCGACATTTGCGATGAAATTCCTTTTTTCTCCGAAATTTTGTTATGCAATGTGTAATTTTTTTTACACCAATGAAAAATTTAGAGTTTTGGCTGTACAACGCCGTAATTTTTTTAGGGGGGTGCCATTTGAAATTTTCGGAAAAAATGACAACATGCGCAGATCAATCAAAAATTATTTTTTTTCCATAAATTACCCGAAAAAAAATTATGTGAAGGTATACGAGGTCTTAACCTGTACCTCAATTCAAAATTTAGGCGCCGGCGTCAATTAGTTTCTCTACAAAAAAATCTCAAAAATGGGGCGCAATTTTGAAAGAAGGGGTTATAACAGCGAAACCGCTAAAGTGAAGGGTATAACATGTTAGATAAAAAAATAAGTACTCGTCGAGCACTTTCCAAATCTGCAATAAAAAATAGGGCATTCCATTTAAAAAAACATAAGTTTGGTACGCCACTGGAGTACGGCACGCCACTGATGATTAGAAATATTTTTGAAACATAGCGACGGTAATTATGCACCACTTTGTTCTTAGATTTTTGTCGATAGCTTTTATCGTAAAGGAGCTATGGTCCGAGGCGTCTTAAGTGCCACACCCGGTATAAGTCGTAATAGCCTTTTCTGGGCAATAAATATTCTGAGACTTGTGGTTGCATTTCCCCATGAAACGATATTGTAGCAGATATGAGAGTACGCTAGGCTATAATATACATTTAGTAACATATTTTGATCAACTGTGTTTCTTAATTTGAATATCGCATAATAAGCTTTATTAAGTTTTTTCGTGAGGTTATCGGTATGAATTTCCCATCTTAACATATAATCAACATCTACACCCAAAAATTTTGTATGATTTTGAGATTCTAGAATCATGTTGTTCATTTTAATGGATATATGATTTTGTAATTTACAGTTTCTGAAATAAATACATACAGTCTTATTAACATTAAGAATGAGATTATTTTTATTGCAATATTCATTCACTTTTGAAGTAAGAGTTTTTATGTTTTGTTCTAAGTCATTTTGTGATGACCCTGAGACAACAGCTGAGATGTCATCAGCATATAATACCATTGGATAGCCATATACAAAGTCAGCAATGTCATTGATAAAGATAGAAAATATTAATGGCCCCAGAATTAATAATTAATAGTCTTCCTCACTAAATTTGACATTTCCAAGATTTCTAAAAGTACATTACGTTTTATGCTTATTCAATTAGTATAAATATAGTACTTGAAGATGCAGGTATTAAATGAGCTAGTTCTTACAAAACTATGTAACTACTGCCCTTGATAGTTGCATACTAAAAAAACGCTATGATTTATCCAAAACTGCACAAGTTTTAAGGGCTACGGGATTTTGCCTTTTTAAATAAAATCAGTATATTTACATACTTCGAGCTTTCAAATGATCTTAAATGTTGGGAAAATAACCTGATTCAAGGAGGTAAAGATATGTTGGAAAAATAATTAAATTGTCTGACCTATAACACCTTATTATCGATTTTTTTACCCACTTGAATCCAATTGATTTATTTCAATAAAACACACAAAAAGTTAAACAACATCAGTTATAAAACTGCAATTTATTTATGAATGGTAAGGTATGTAGCAAGGAACACGTAAAGCTACTTCACGCTTTTTACAAGAAAATTTAGTATGCTTTTCTACCTTTTGAGAAGCATATACATTTGTTTCTGCCACCTTTTTTTACAGATAACTTATCGCCTATATTTGCATAAAATGTAACTTAGAAACGCTACCTTGGCTTTTTGTTCGTTTCCCGACATTTGCGATGAAATTCCTTTTTTCTCCGAAATTTTGTTATGCAATGTGTAATTTTTTTTACACCAATGAAAAATTTAGAGTTTTGGCTGTACAACGCCGTAATTTTTTTAGGGGGGTGCCATTTGAAATTTTCGGAAAAAATGACAACATGCGAAGATCAATCAAAAATTATTTTTTTTCCATAAATTACCCGAAAAAAAAAATGTGAAGGTATACGAGGTCTTAACCTGTACCTCAATTCAAAATTTAGGCGCCGGCGTCAATTAGTTTCTCTACAAAAAAATCTCAAAAATGGGGCGAAATTTTGAAAGAAGGGGTTATAACAGCGAAACCGCTAAAGTGAAGGGTATAACATGTTAGATAAAAAAATAAGTACTCGTCGAGCACTTTCCAAATCTGCAATAAAAAATAGGGCATTCCATTTAAAAAAACATAAGTTTGGTACGCCACTGGAGTACGGCACGCCACTGATGATTAGAAATATTTTTGAAACATAGCGACGGTAACTATGCACCACTTTGTTCTTAGATTTTTTTCGATAGCTTTTATCGTAAAGGAGCTATGGTCCGAGGCGTCTTAAGTGCCACACCCGGTATATATATATATATATATATATATATATATATATATATATATATATATATATATATATATATATATTACAAACATGGTAAGGACATGACACACAGTGCCTGGAAAAGCGGCTTACAATCCAGCCTGATAGTGGGCTCCCCATGTAACACGTATAGCTTTTCGCTGCATTCCAAACAATTTTGTTTTAATAGCGGAGTGTCCCCATAGCAATAATCATGGCTTTCAAGTGGCATGGTAGGCCGCTGACTGAGTTATAAAGTCGCTACAATAAATGCATGCGAACTTAAGAGTAACCCCTTCCCTATAGCGCCCCAGTGAAAAAAAAATTCTGGAAACCATGTCCAACTTTGACGATGTCTACGGAGGTGGAAAATTTTATCGACTCGATCCACCATAAAGGCATTAACATTTGGTAAATTCCCTATGCAGGACTCGAAGAGCGAAGTTCCTACGACGATTTGGCACCAAGTTATGGGTGTTTGAAAATAAGTGCATTTTGAGGTTTTTCGCACATAACTTTTTTCAAACACCTATAACTTGGTGCCAAATAGTCATAGGAACCTCGTTCTTCGAGTCCTGCATAGGGAATTGATCAAATTTAAATGCATTTATGGTGGATCGAGTCGACAAAATGTTTCCAACTCCATGGACATCGTCAAAATTGGACATGGTTTCCTGAAAAAACATTTTTTTAAGTTCACATGCGTGGCTTTAAAGAAGACAATTTCAAGTGTTTCATTTTTTTTCCTCCAGTGTATAAAGAAAAGCAGGGGGGCAAAATAGAGCCTTGAGGTACCACGTACTTAAGGTAAGGAGGACGTCACCCCGCCCGCCTCGACACATTGGACTCTATTAAGCAAGTATGAGCTAATAAGTCGACATGCTGCAGGATGCAGATTATACATGTACAACGTATGTATGAGGATTTCGTGAGCAATGCAGTCGAAAGCCTTCGACAGGTCAATAAAAGTAGCGTGCATATATTCATTCTAGTCAAAATAATTCATGCACAGTTCCAGAAACTCTAAGGCAGCTGTGTTGTTGACTTCTCTTTACGAAATCCATGTTGGTGCGAATCTAGTAGATGACTGGTAAAATTGATATTGGCCTATAGTTATTGATGTCGCTGAGGTCGCCTTTCTTTGGAATCGGTACCACTTTTGCTAACTTTAGAGAATCAGGAAAAGTGCATTTTCGAATGCATTCATTAAATAATATCGTCAACGGTGTTGAAATCCTTCACTGATTTTATAAGATCTGTAATCATTCCATATTCATCCCTGAAGTTACTGGGATTCAGTGAGTTAATTGCGTCCCATACAACAACTGATATTTTTTTAAATTTGAAAAATTTAAAGTTCCTATTACAATAATTACCTGCTACGTAGTTAATAGGGTCACCATTATTATTGGGCATGTCCTTCATAATATTTGGTACAATATGAGGAAAGAAGGTATTAAAATCATTACAGGATATATCGCAAATTATTTTGATTGAACTTCGGTTTTAGTGAATTAACTATTTTTTACATTGTTTTTGGAGTGTTATGTGAAGTTTTAATTATGTTGTCATTTGCATTTATCTTGGCTGTGCGTAAGGCATTTTTATACTTCTTTCTATAATCATTTCTCAGTTTCCGATTAATTTCGATATTTCTGATATTATTCGTTTAAGAATTCAAGTGTTTTACGCATTGTTTGTAATTCTTTTGTAAACCATTTCTTTGTTGTATTGAAATGATTTTTATTTACAATAATAGGAAATGCTTGTTCAATTTTACATTGAATCAATTTTAAAAGAACGTCAAATTTATCTGCCAAAGAGAGGTTAGAATATACAAAGCTACTACTTAAAAATAAGACGTACTTAAGTGAGACGTATTTTAAGATTCGTTGGAGAAACCGGGCATAAAGTCTGTTACTGATATAAGAATAAAAAAGTGAAAGGTACCGATTTTAGTATATGGTCGAATTTTAGTAACATCATTTGTATTGTTTGTAGTACTACACTTAGTGTTTAAAAAGAAGGATATGTTGATATGATCTAACACCCCAACATTTCCCATTGACTACGATCTGTTAGCCTCTCATTATTATTATTATTTTCCTGTTGGTATTAATTTTCAGAAATACGAATCATTTAGTTACAAGCTTTCACAACACACGCAGTATTTAAAACTTCCGCCTCCACTGGCACTGCACCTTCAACGGCATTGCCAAACAAACGTCAACCGTGCTTCAGCCATTTTGTTTTTCTCTCGTGATGGTGAAAGTACCAACATCTATTGAGCGAAATATTGTACTACAACACACTCGTAATTCAGAACAATTGACAATATCAATATCCCAATACAGGCTGACAAAGAGTGTATACATTTTTTAGCGGACTCTGTATTGCTGATATCTGTTTCTCCTCGGATTGCTTAATTCCGACATTTATTGTCCATGTCTGCTGTAGTAACATTGATGCCTCCAATATTACACTTTCTATAAGACATAGTTATTTATTTAGCGTTAGGACTCATACAATAAACTTTTCTCAAAATAATTTTAATGGTCGCATCCTGAGATCTGCTAACACCTAAAATAAATATTCATGGTTTCATTTATTTGATTCTAACAAGCGCAGTTTTAAAAAGTTATTGTTGAAACATATACAATCATCTAGTATGTATGTATTGTTCTCATTTATGTTTTTAATTTTTTTATGTTAGTTTAGTAAATTTTAAGTAAAATGTAATTTTGTTTGTGGATGGGGTCGCCGGTAAGTAAACTATTTATTTATTATTATTATTAAATCTTTAATAAATTTGTGCAGATTTTATTTTATAAATCATTTTTTTGCCAGAGAGAGAAGCCATAATGCTAAAGCGAGTCATATCAACAGTTGCCTGCATTTTTTAAATATTATGTAACTAGGAGATCAAGCGGCAGTTTAAATCTGAGGAGATACTGTAACGCCGAGGCGACAGCCGAGGCGTTATAAATCTCCGAAGATTTAAACTTTGCTTGATCTCCGTGTTGCATACGATTTTTTATTTCATTTCGTTTTGAAAGACTAATTTATTATAAGCCACAATATTATAATTGGTATGACTATTATCGATGATATTTTGAAGTTGAAACTGTGCTGCAGATTCAACTCGTGCGTCTGTACTGCTTTGATTTCAACAGTAAATATCACAGATATAAATAATCTTAACACGAGTTATATTTAGTGAGAGTAGAATGAATACAGTTTTGTAATATTGATGTCAACTTACAAATTGCAGTGTTTTGATTAAGTTTGTGGTTTTATGCAGCACAAAAACTCCATAGACGCCACTATTGTGATTCCTCGCGGTGTATCGTCGCACTTTTTACTGTTTCACTGATTTTACTGCTAAACTATACCTCGGCGATTTGTTAGCCCATTTTAACGTTTGGAATTCTGACAGGACCATAACCTATGATCACCGCATGCTGCTATGGATTTAATTGCATCTCATATGATATGTTAATTTAATGTGTATTTGTATAGTTTTGATCTCCGTCGTCATTGACAGCGGAGATAAAGACATACTTTATAACATGATTTTTAGTACAATAAATGTAAGTTTATGATACGAAATGAAATAAAGATTATTAAAATGTTCCACGCCTCCACAATTTCTTAAATATTGTATAGTAATTGGTGAAGTAATTATATCTTGGATATTATGTGTGTGTATTAGTAGTTAATGGATATAACCAAATTTGGCGCCAGGAAAATTATATTCTTACGAGAAAGGATGTAATTCACTTAATGCAATTAAACTTGCATTACATAGAAATGTTCACACAGTAATTTGTAGGTGGGCATATGAGTAACATTTTGTTACCGTGTGGGCTAGTAAAACGTAAAAGGTATTTAAATATTAAAATATGTAGAATAAAATTCTTTACAAAACAGTGAAAAAGTGTGATTTGAGTCCTTTTTGGTTTGTCTTTCTTACATACATGTTTTTTCCCGTTTCGCTAAGCTTCTCTTTATTTATTGCACACTGAAGTCAAACAACTAATACCACAAATCACTATTATAGTATCGATTGTATTACGTTGGAACACCAATACCATTTAATAAGATGCAACTCCAGTATGACGACATAGCAATCAGTAGGCAGCCAAGGAGTGGTGTTACGGGCTACGCACGAACGACGGCGCAGCGCAGCGGAACCATCTCCGTCACCAGTTACTTTGCTTAATTCATTATTTTACATTAAATCACTATTTCACATACATCAACTTTTACTTGGCAAAACTATACACAAAGTTCGTCATATTTTAACGCTAGAATCTTCAAAATCAGACAAAGCGTTGTGCAATTTAAAAAACCAAAATCATAATTTTAAATCTTGAAAACGTGCAATTTTATCGTTATTATTTCACGAAAATATTTATTAATCTTATTTTAAACTGCACTAACTGTTCCTTTTGTGACGTTAGAACCATCAAAATGGTATGAAACTTTTGGCAGTTGCGCAATTTAAAAAACTCAAAATCTCGATATTGAAATCTAACTTTGAAAAAGTTAGATATTTGCATTTTGTGTTAATTTCACGAAAAACAAAATTATATCAGTTTTAAAATTACACTAAATTTGCCACATTTTGACGTTTGATTAATCAAAACCGAACAACGCGTTCGGCAGTTGCAACTTCAAAAATCAAAATCGAGATTTTAAAATTTCCTCATGTTATTCATTATGCAGTAATTATGCAATATTTCAAAATAATAATTTAACATTTAAAAAGGAGACAAGTATTAATTTACCGATTGTAATAATAGTGTTTAGTTATATTCGGGGGTAATACCATAAGAGGTTTAATTTGGCCGGATAAATTTTATTTGTTTGCACGAGCCATTGAATCGACACAAATGTCGAGAATGAATTGAGATGGAAAAATGGATTTTGCCTAATCTCAATTCACTCAAGAAATTTGCGATGAAATGACGAGTGTTTAAAATAAAATTTATCCTGCCGAAATTATAACCGCGAGTGGTATTTGTTGAGATAATTTAACGAATAAGAACTATAAATTAGATAGATAGATGGATAGATTTATTACACACATAAGCCATTTACAACAAAAATAGATGTGAGACGTCCGGTAAGTTACACAAAAGTAGCGCAAATTATAAATTAATACACTTGGTAATTGGTTCATATAAGACTATAAGCTATAATTTTATAATAGTAATGCGCAGAAAACATTTAAATATTTAATGACAATCCAAAGTAATATAAAAAATTCGGAAAATCGATATGTGACATTTGTAAACTAAAATAACTCATTAACTGTTATATGGAATATTTTACGTACATAAATTAGTACAATCGATGATCAGAATAATGCAAGTTCATACAAAAGTAACATTTCGATTACATAATAAAAATTAAACTATATACTGATATAACGCAATTGATTCAGATATTAAATTAATACAATTTATCAACAGAAAAAGCAGGTTCCTATCAAAATAAACTTACAATTTTTTTTTAATGTGCAATGATCTATTTGACTATATAATGATGACCTAGACTGAGTTAAATATTTCTGGTATTGAATAATAACATGCATTTACTAGCAATTCTTTGACTCTTTTGTAGAATATTTTGCGGGTTGCGCTTGTCTTGACATTATCTGGCAAATTGTAATAGAGAATGGCACTAATGTGATATGAAATTTCTCAAATAATCGAGTGTGGTGCTTTTCAGTTATTAATTGTGATTTGTTTCTAGTGCTATATGAATTATTGGACGAGTTTGTAGTAAATGCATGGTAGTCGTCCCTTACCAATAGAACTGCATTGAGGATGAATATGCATGGCAGCGTTAGCAAGTTATGCTTTATAAAGTGTGGTCGGCAGGTATCTCTAGGTTTAATTTCAAAGATAAGACGTATGATTCTTTTCTGGAGAATGAATACCCTGCTTACATTAGTTGCATTTCCCCAAGCAAGGATATTGTAATTTAGGACTGAGTACGCCAGTGAAAAATATATAGATGAGAGTGTCTTTGTTTAATGAATGCTTTAACTGCCCGATTGCGAAAAAAGTGCTTGATAGTTTTCCACATACAAAACTAATTTGGTCATGCCATCTCAAGTGTTTGTCTACTATGGTTCCAAGAAATTTAACCCTATCTGTAATAGCGAAACTAAGAAGATTATTAGGTGGCGAACGTATATTCGAAAAGTAGACGTATTCCGTTTTTGTATCATTTAATATTAGTCTGTTTTCAGCACACCATACACTGAAACATCTAATAATCCCGGTAACTTTTTTATTGAGCTCTTGCGGAGAGTGTGCTGAGACCACTATGGAGGTGTCATCGGTATACATAACTAAATTGACTTTATTTAAGTGGAAAGGTAGATCATTTACAAACAATAAGAAAATGAGTGGTCCCAGCACTGACCCCTGAGAAACCTCGATATTTACTGGAAAGTCGTCTGAGACTGCGTTCTCGATTTTCACCCGAATTTTTCTATTATGCAAATAAGATTCAAGTCATTTCAGAAAACAGCCACGGAAGCCAAGTCTCTCCAATTTTAGTAGAATAAAATTTATTCCTATTGTGTCGAAGGTGCGGCTCAGATCGAAAAATAGTCCCATCACCTCTAAACCTTTGTCTATGTTTTCGTATATGTATTGTAGTAATTGATTGGTTGCCGTTGCCGTTGAGCGACCAGGACGAAAACCATGTTGGCAGTCATGTAGCAGATTAAATGTTTTTAGATAGCTTATTATTCGCTCAGATATTAATGTCTCAATGAGTTTGGAAAAAATGCTTAGTAATGATACGAGGCGGTAATTACTACATTTGGATTTATCACCTTTTTTATAGATTGGTACAACAAACGCGATTTTTAGCCAGTCGGGAAAATGACCGCTGACAATGGTCGTATTTATAACATACGTGAGCTATTCAGCAATAATACGAGTACTTGCTACATACTTTAAAGCTCTTACCGAGATATCATCAATTCCTGTTGAATTTAGATTTTTTAAGTTATTGATTGCTTTTAACAATTCATTTGGTGTAATAGGATTAAAAAAGAAGCTTGAGTTTGAAGGATCACTAACTATGCAAATATTTAATAGATTTCCAGCAAAATGTTAGTTTAATTGGATATCAGCAGCAGAAGCAAAATAACTTCCAAACCGATTGGCGGCGTCCAATTGATTGGATATTATGTTATTATTGATATTTAGTAGAATATTTTTATTATCCCGTGTTTTTCTATTTAGTTGGCTGTTTACTAGTTTCCATGTTTCCTTTGTTACGTTAGAAGCGTTTTTTTTTATTCTATGAGTAAAATATGCACGTTTAGCTTCCCTAATATTTTTTTTTTAGATTTTGTTTTTTATTTCTATAAATATTCCATAAATTCTTGTCATTTGTCTTTTGGCATAACCAAAATAAATTTATTATTTCATTACTATTTTTAATGATTTCTGGGGATATCCATTGTTTGCTATTTACATTTTGATTGGCACGTACTTTAGATGTTTTGATAAGGCAGGCAAGCTCAAACAGTTTTTGAAAAGAAGTAGAGAAAAAGTTCAAGGCCGAGTCCGCATCTAGATCATAAATATTGCTCCAATCAAAATTTTGGATAACTGTCTTAAAATGTTCAAGATTGTTTCTACCTACACATCTTTTTTTGTATGTTTGATTTTTATGTGAGTTTTGTGTTGTTTTGTGGCCTAGGGTGAGTTCCATT
Source organism: Ocypus olens (assembly GCA_910593695.2). NCBI lineage: Eukaryota > Metazoa > Arthropoda > Insecta > Coleoptera > Staphylinidae > Ocypus > Ocypus olens. The sequence continues at coordinate 39,655,016 of OU343058.1, forward strand.
ATATGTGCGAAATGATCAGCAATTAAGGGGTTGACTAAATTCACTCTGTACAGTGAATTTGGAAAGAGTTGAACAAATTCACTAGTATTTCTTTATTAATTGAATGCTTGAGAAAATTTATGTTAAGATCGCCACACACAATTAAGTTGTCATATTTACTCTTGAGATATGTCATGCAGAATGCCATATTTGTGAAAAAATATCAAACATTCCAGTAGGTGGCCGATATACGGTCAGAATGCCAATATTTTTTCCTCCTATATTACCTGCAACTGCGCACATTTCTATATTATTTTCATATGAAAATTGTTTGACATCACACTCGTTAATTTATGGTTTACTTCAGTATTCTTCTCGAGAAAATTGCCACGCTATCATGCTTACCACTCCCCCTGCAGAAATTGGAGACCATTTGGAAATTATTGATTGCCAAACTTCCCAATTCAATTGCAGATGATGCCCACGTTTCTGAAACACATAGTACATTAATATTGTTTTTTAAATTGAATAGGTCAATCGCGTCAGTTTTGTTGGAAATACCCTGCACATTGACATGAGAGATATTAAGTCTGTGATTCTGATCCAGCTTTGTTTTGTTGACTGGTATGGAACCATTTACGTTCCCGAAAAAAAATAAAATTGCTAATGGCAATACCTGTCGGCCAATTTATTGGATTTAGAATACTTATCCTCTTTGTGAGACTCGTCCACTGCAACCTTGAAGGAACTGAAAGTAACATACTTGCTTCTTGGTACAATTTTTTCGCAGAAAATGTTGCTGCTGAGTTCGAGTTGCTTTTCTGTATAGTTGACGTTGAATCTCGAGGCGTGGAACCACACTTTCTTCGTCTTCTTAACAACATAAGCCGAGTCTTCCTCGCTTTCATCGGTGCCAATTATAATTGTCTGCTTCAGTTTGTTCGGTTTCTTTGTATGTGTTGCGCTTTTTGCAGTAGGGTTATCGATTTTTGAAGATCGCTGTTCTGTCAAATTGTTTTCCATATTGCAGGTTTCCTCTAAAATAATGATAGGCACACACCGTTCGTGACAGCCATCTTGAAAAATATTAGCAATTTATATTAATTAAAAGTACAATAGGTGAAAGAGCATTGTTTATTTGTAATGGAATTGGATGAAGCACCAAACATCAAAATCGTGTGTGGGTTAAATGAAAATGGTTGAGTGCCACGCGAATCGCGAAATTCGAGCGTGCGCGTTTGCGAGTTGTCAAACACTGGGATCCAGCCGTTAAAATGATATTTATAATTATTGTTTTGTATAAATATATATTATTACTTACATTTAGTATAAATTCCACACATTTCTGGCGTTTCTTATATTATATTATAGGTTATAACTTCTCTCACACACACATACTACAAGCGACATGATGTTAGGAGACCAATAACGGCTGATCGTTTAATCGCCGGTACACTTATTTCCGACACACATAAAAAAGACGCCAAATACACTATTATATAAATGTTTATTTCATACTATTAGAACATGATAGAACAAGATGGATATTAAATGCAATCCAATTCTATAATTCACAAATCGGTGGCAGCGCTACCGTACGCTTGCGGCATCTCGCGGCCGAAGTACGAAATGCAGTTCTGTCAGTGTCACCGGCTTTACTATCAAATGTACAAAACTAAATCTTATAATTGGTAAAAAGACAATATCTACCTCCTTGGCACATGGACCGGAATGACAATCGTGATCAATTTTTCACGCAGAAGCGTGTCCGAAATGGATTTCAATTATATTTCACTGCAGAGGTATTCAGAACTGACATGAACGGCCACTGTTCAACTGAAGTTACTTGTTTCCTAAAATTGTTAATATAAAGATCGTTGCCATGGTGAAGTGAAATACATTTTTATCCACTTGAAAATTTGTTTGTCCGCCGTTTTAAATGCACCTTTTTATACATGAGTTGAATTATCAACAGTAATTGCACAAGTGCATTGGAAATTATCGGTAACAAGTTTGTCGAAAGAGTGCAAACTTGCGATAATTTACAATGCACGAGAGCAATTTATCAGACTATATCCCAACAAAAATATTACAACAAATTAGGATGACATTTACTGTCATCGCGGACGTGTAGTGCCGGTTAGAATTTTATATTTTTAAACGGATCAAACAAAATTTGAAAATCAGAAACGTACTTCTCTTGCACTAACTTAGCACTGGTATTCCATATGGAGTTTACATTTTCTTTACAGTACGTACCGTTCGCGTTTCGCACGTTATGTGCCCTGTTTTCCAATATTGTAGAAATGACTTCCCGAGTACAGGCTCAAACTTTTTGGTTGGACCTCTTTCCATTTTTCTTGAATTACTTCAAGAGAAACACTTCCAATGCGGAGTTTTCACTAATTTTAATAGCGTTCTACCCGCAAACTGACGTTTGACATTTAACATTGTTTTTATTTAAACCAATCATGCGCTGAAACATAATGCGAGTAGAGAATCAATCACAAAACCGCATTCGAACTCTACATGAGATGTTTCCTGAAAACAGAAGTTATATAGAATTTGATTGGTTCTAATTCATTCAAATTTCGGCATGCTACGTTTGGCGGGATATAGTCGTTAATATTTCACGAAAATATTTATTAACCTTATTTTAAATTGCACTAATTTTTTCCACTTTTTGACGTTAGAACCATCAAAATCGTTCAATGCGTTTGGCAGTTGCGCAATTTAAAAAAATCAAAATCTCGATATTGAAATATAACTTTGAAAAAGTACGATTTTTGCATTTTGTGTTAATTTCAAAAAAAAATATAATCAGTTTTAAAATTACACTAAATTTGGCACATTTTAACGTTTGCATAATCAAAACCCAACAACAACAACGCGTCCCTCATGTTATTCATTATGCAGTAACTATGCAATATTACAAAATAATAATTTAAACATTTAAAAAGGAGACAAGTGTTAATTTACACATTGTAATAATCGTGTTTAGTTATATTCTACGATAAACTGTCCCCAAAATTCTACCGTGTGGCGTAAACCAACCGAGATGGTAAGTAGAAACTTCAAAATATTTTGATCTATACAAAAATGCCCTCCATTGCTGGAATGAATATGAAACTTTGAACATTTGTTCGATTTGATGTCTTCATTTAGCCGCTAAGGCCGTTCAAAGTCTGAAAACCCCATTTTTTCTAAAATATTCAAACTGACATGCCAACTTTTTTGCTATTTTAGCTAGCTGGAATTTTAAAACGGTAATCGATGTTTCTGTTCTTTGGATGAAAAATAATATACTTTATTGGTCTAGGATGATTATTAAGTTGATTTTTCTGACTTTTTACATTTCGAGTTTTCTTTGCGAACGCTTCACGGGCTTCAAATTGACATTTGTTCGCAAGTATATTTTCTGATGGGTCTCAATTAGTTCTTTACAATAACGTGTAGAAACTCTAAATCCAACAGAAAATTCCAAATCGCCAATGTTAAATGCATCCGACTAATTTGGAAGCGCAGATTTTCCAACCGTGCCCGTCGTGCTCAATACTAATCAATAATGGTGATCGATTTTTCTTTCTCCTGATAAGAAAAACATGTAGTTATATTGGTCAAGGATGATTAGTATCAAGAAAGTTGATATTTCGATTTATTTACATTTTAGCACCACTTTTAACACTATTATACCATCAAATCGGGAAAAGTAACATGACGGCCACTTTCCCATTTTTGTTGGTTTATAATTATGAAACAATTGTGGTTTCATCAAATTTATATTAATAATAATTGTAGAGAATGCCGAAATGAACAATTTATGAAGAATAGGTTTTTTATTGTAATCTCGTGAATTTTTTAATAAACTGTCAGTAAATATGTATAGAATTTGAAGAATAATTTCACGTTTCAGATGACAGTATCATCCCATTATTCAATTCGCTAGATGTACATTTAAAATATCAATTAAATATACTGAAGGAAAAAAAATTAAACCCTTGAAATTCGTGAAATTTCGACCATTTTCAAACCGCCATAACTATGCGTATTTTCAATCGATTTTGATGAACCTTTAAAGGCGAAAAACTTTGAAGTGTCTTCTTTAAAGTTATGTTTGCGAACTTAAGCGTAACCCCTTCCGCCTCCCTCTAGCTTGCTTACTAAAGCAATTGTATTAATTCCTATGGTGAATGACGCTTCCCTTTAAGCATGACTTAAAATATAATAATAATATTTATTATATATAAATAAAGTATAAATATACTTTACAAAGTTAGACTTAATGAAAAATGGTGCAAGTGGACCTTAGCATATCAAATTCAAATTGTTCCTTTTCATTACTTTCAATAAACTTTAAACAGCAAAAACTTTTTTTTATTCAAGCAATCAGTCAATGAACTGTTACAACCAAAAAAACACGTAAAAAACTAAAAATGTCAAAAAAAATTCCAATTAGGAAGTGACACTGGTTTTATGCTCGGCAGTGTATTTCAGCATTTTATAATGCATGAAATCTTCTCTTTAATTATGACCTTCAACATGAAGCTTTCATCTCTATTAAGCGCTTTTCATTACACGTGAAGAAAAAATCAGATATTTATAAAAAAAATATTTCTTTATTTGCAATATAAATTCAATGTACAAAGCATATATATTAAATAAGTTATTACAATATTGTACCACAGATCAGTATCCTATATAAAATCTATATCAATTAATAATTATATCCAGACTGGGGACTGAAGGATCCACTGGGACGTGGAGGCACGTAGGATTGACCGCCTGGCCTGGATCCACCTCCAAAACCGCCACCACCTCCGCCGCCGCCTCCGGCACCACCTCCCCCACCTCCGCCGCCGCCTCCGGCACCACCTCCCCCACCTCCTCCCGCACCTGGACGATACTGGCCATCTTCACCACCTCCTCCGCCGCCCCCTCCAAATCCGCCTCCGCCTCCTCTAGCTTCCTCGGCTCTGTTCTGCTCGATGGACCTCAGGATGGCGTCTGGAATTGGTGGTGGAGTGGGCAGATGAGCTCCGACTGGTCTGAAACCGTTTTCGTCGGCGGTGTATTGGAGTGCGATCTGTTGTCCGTCTGGGGCGGTGTATGAGAATGAGCCGGTTGCTGATATAGCTTCGTTTTGAGATCCAGCATTCTAAAAGTAAGAGTGTTGATTAATAATAGTTTTTGGTGACTTCTTCTTTAAGGATGTAAATAAATTTGGTGTTTCTTCAAAAATATATTTATAAGTAAGAACGCTTTATCCTCTGGGCTAAATTGCTTATACTGGATATTTCCTCTGACCATGGTTTCTTGGATGGCATAGACAAAAAAAAAAATGTTTAGGACAAGGTTTTTTGAGGGGTCTGGTCAAACCGACCACTTTAATAAAAAGATGAGAAATTTTTAAAAAATCAATTATTTTTCAATTAGAAAATGATTAATAAAGTTACATGCTATTGTCGTTTTTCTCTAATGATTCTATTGGAATCCCTCTATTGGAATAAAAACTAAAGTGTTTGTATTGTTTTGAAAATTCTATTTTTATCAATAAATTAACCCATTAGTTCCCATTGTATTCAAGCGAGTATAAAAAACATCACGGGCTTTAGTAATAATTAGTAGCAGTGTTATTTACTTTAGAGAATGTTTATGTAAAACAATTTCTTCTGTATCAATGATAGAACAGATATTCAGCTGTGACTGTATTCTGCTTCATCAAATTTAGTCCAAAAAAATATCTAAGATATTAAAATCCTTTTGAAAAAAATTGTGTTTTGGGATATAATAGGTTAACATATACATCCGTTTTTTTCAATTACGCCGGGAATATTTTTATCCATTTCTACGATATCGTTTCCTACAATATTTAGAAGATGTTTTGTGTGGTTTATTTATTTTGGAGGCCCGACAAGAAAAAATGTCGAATGCCCCAAAATATATAAATTCGGCCCTACTCGGATCCATTAATGATTCCATGTAAGAGCCTGAACCAAATACTTAAATTTCAGATGTCACATGGTCAAAAGTTTTCTCAATAAATACGCACCATCTACAGATTGGCTATTTTTTTACCTAAGGTATTACTTATATCATCAAACTTACAAGTAACTGTGTCACATTAAAAATGTCTTTAAATAGGGCATAAAGGTAAAACATGTCTAAACATGGCAGAATCAAAAGCTGAGACAGATTACCACGTCACAGACAATAAAGATTTTAGCCGAGTGAAAGACTAAAGAGTGAACTCCCCCCGTTGGGTTTGCGATCTAAATCGAAGGTTATATATTATAGGACAGAAAACTTTAGACTTTATTGTTAGTATATAGCACTATTACTAAATAATAGGTCAGTTTCTTATTTTTATTAAGTTCCCTGGCATTTTTTTCGAGCTTTACAACTCAAATTCTAAATAAGTGCTTTTATTCTAATAACCCGCTGAAATACCACTTCTATCAAGAGTGCAGCCGAGGGAGTATTCATTTCTATTACTAAATGGCGAATTGGAAATTTTGATAATTACAACTCAACGTAATCGAAGAATATGTCTAGACCAAATGCCAAAATCTTCCTATATTCTAGGAAAAGTGTAGTGTTGCCTTTGTGAAAATTATACATTCAAGAAAAATATATCACGATTGTATTATTTTTAACATTCTATATTATTTGCAATAAAAAAAATTATTGAGAAAACGTATTTTGAGCCGGTTAAAACGTTATGCAACGATTAAATTTTTTCATCGAATAAAATTGACAGTTTAAGTCGACACATAAGTTATTCAACAATTTTTCTCCAGTTAAAATTTATTTAGAGATTCCTAACCTCAAACTAAACGCATTTTTAAACCAAAATACGTAAAGTTCAAGTTTAATATATTAAAACAATGATGCATACCAGGTATATATTATATAAAATAATAGTAAATTGCAGAAAATATATAACAATTACAGAATTTTAACCTCATCATCATCGTCACCTGACGAAGAAAATATATGCCAGCGGTATCTGCGTTTAGTCTAGAGTAGAGAGAAGAAATCTGCATAATACGACAATGTAGATTGTAAAGAGAGATTTCGATTGTCAAAGGAACGTGTTGAAGAAATTATCAATTTGATTTGATTTGAGCAATTGAAATTTTCTTTTCAGTGCAATGAACCAATTACTAATTACTATAAAATTGTATGCCACTGGACGTTTCATTTTTCGCCTTTCAAATTTTCACAAATTCACGTGGCAGTAATAATATACACAATAACACTCCTGGTTGTAGGTTATGTTACCGCGCCAAAAAGGGGAATGTAAAAAGTCAAATAGAACAATAATTGCATAATATGAATTAAGAGTTATGTGAATATCATATAACATGATGTCGTAGATACAATCCATTGATATTTATGTTATACTTCCGTATATTTGTAGAAAAAATAAAATAAATTAAATTTGCCGCTTTTAAGTCATCAACCTGAACCTGCTGTTTATGGAGAATTGTCGAATAATAAAGCCAGTTTTAGAAGCAGCCTCTCTTATTCGCTGAATAGTTAACTAGAGTCAGAAATGTGTTGGTAGAACGTAAATATATTTAACTAGACTATAAATGTTATTCATCAAATAACTATTTGTTGATTTATTTGACGTTGGTGAAACCGGCCCTTTGAGATTTTTATATTCATATTAATTCCGATTCCCTATCATCAGACTCTATAGGGTGACCCGTGTTCAATGTTTTCATTGGATATCCTGGTAACTTCGATAGTCTACAGACAAAATCTAATATGTAATTCTGGGAAATAAACAATGGCAAAACAGATGATGACTGTCCATTCAAATAGGAAAAAAATAATCAATAGTTATAACTTCACACGAACTTTAAAGTCAGAAAACGTGCAAATCACGGTTGACTTAAACGATGAACAATATATACAGTATGTTTTTTTTATCGTGGGCCATAGGATTTTGCATGCTAAAAATTATACCTTGTGTTAATGTATATTTTATCATATAATTTTGAAATAAATTTTAGTTAGTAATATAAATCAATTATTTTTCTACATGATGCGCTTCATTAGAATAATTTAAACATGTTTTATTCCATTAAAAAGTGCTTTTGCTCGGAACCGGACGATCGGGATACGCCGCAGAAAAGTTGTCAACTATTTCCCTAAAATTAAAATTTCCTGACTTCTTGTAGAAAAATACAACGATTTCCCTGCTTGACAAACCTCTTATAATTGCCATTACAAATTCCACCCGTTCTTCAACAGTATAAACATATATTTTCTAGTATAAATTGATTACTTGCCTCACTAATCAATCTGACATTTCGTAAATTCAAGGTACTTTGATAATTTTTGCTCAGTTATTTATATTAAATAATTTCATTTTTTAATGGAATGAAACATGTTTAAGTTATTCTAATGCACCGTATCATGTAGAAAAATAATTGATTTATTACTAACTAAAATTTCCTTCAAAATTTTATGATAAAATTCACATTAAAACAAGGTATAATTTTTAGCATTTAAATCCTATGGCCCACGATAAAAAAAATATCCTGTATAAAGAACATCTTTATAAATTATATTTTTAAGTCTTAAATCTAGGAGGCGTTCAGTTCGTGATACATTTTCAATTATGATATAAAGAAAACACTTAACTTTTTTATACCACTTTTATTTAACATTCGTGACTATATTTTTAAGCTTCCATAAAAAAGTGGGATTTGTTAGACATTACTTTTTAACCAATGACATCGAATGATGTTGATGACATGATCCAATGAAATTATAATTACGATGCGCAACAGACCTGGATATATGTAATTCATGATAATCACACCTGGGTGGCTGTTATTCGTGGCAATCATTTCATTTTGGTATTGCCTAGCAAAGCGTTATATTTTTATGTATCGTATAAACCGTTAGAACTTTTAAAATTGTTTGCGCACTGAATTCGATCTGTTCGCATTTTCGGGTAATGTGTTAATGATTTCATAAGTAATAGTTTATAGGCATTTTTCAAAATCTTGGTAAGTAAATTTTTACTACAATTATTGTAATGCAGATTAATACACGTCTGTGTTACTGAATTTAATTTTTCAAATTTTGTTCGTATTTTCGGGTAATGTGTTACTGCTTTCATAAGTAATGGTTCATAGGCAATTTTCAAAATCTTGGTAAGCTCATTTTTACCACAATTATTGTAATGTAGATTAATACACGCCTGACACTTGGTGTCACTAAATTACATTTTTCAAAATTTGTGTAAACTTTCTGTTCGACCAATTGACTTCTCAAATCTAACTCACTGAGTTTTTCTTTTCTAGGCAATTATTAGCGTCTGGATCACCCTTGCTTGTTGCTTCTAAGCGCTAATAATTGCCGGCAAATTCATAATCACTGGTAAGATGACTGTTGAACATAATCAGCAAAGAACAAGGTTATATCAGATACAATACACTCAATTCGGTTATGTTCGAATCCGAATCCAAGTCGAAAAATAAGTCAAAAATTAAAATTCCGATTGATATAAGAATGGTTATGGTAACTATCTTAATTAGAAAATTCTACTGGATTAAAGTTAAGTGTGGTTAACCAGTCAATTCGAGTTTTTAAATAAATTGAAGTAGCTTACAAAAATATGATAAAACTTTGTTGGGATATCTTTAACAAGGAAATTAGCAGACTACGAGTCGCCACATCAGAGTAAAGTGGAACTTGTCCTGCTGAAGATATCCTAAAAAACTGCAAGTTTGCTTAAAGCTAAAAAACACAGCAACCAAATATACTTTATTCAGAACTATTCGGAACTGTGTTTATACAATTTTTTTCGCCTGCAATCGGGCCGAAACTACGATTTAGCGTATCTAGGGCCGAAAAAATAATATGCGTAATCTAGATTCAGCATCCTCGAAAACGGGATTATTTTTGCTCAGTTATTTTTATTAAATAATTTCATTTTTTGATGGAATAAAACATGTTTAAGTTATTCCAATGAGGCGCATCATGTAGAAAAATAATTGATTTATATTACTAACTAAAATTTCCTTCAAAATTTTATGATAAAATATACATTAACAGGTATAATTTTTAACATGTAAAATCCTACGGCCCACGATAAGAAAATATACTGTATAATATATAAATACAAGTTTTTTTTTATATTCTCAACATCCTCGAAAACGGGGGTATATTTGCCAGTGATATTAAAAAAAATAAAAATTCATTCCTTTCGGGAGCGAGTATATCCGATGGAGGGGTTGGTAGCGGTCGGACGCAATATCCGACACCACCACAGTGCTCAGCATCCTTGAAAACGGGGGGGGGGGGAATATTATATTTTCCGGTGATAATAAAAAAAATCACCCCTTTCGGGGGCGAATATTGGCCGTTAGAGGCGTTGGTAGGGGTCGGACACGATACCCAATACCACCACCGTGCTCAGCATCCTCGAAAATGGGGGAAAGTGTTTTTTCTGCAGGGAAATCGGGTTACGCGCATTTTAACCGTTTTGGGGGTGGTTTTTGGCCGTTTTGAGGGATTGTGTAACACCAAAGAGAAATTCTAACACCGCGATCGTGTTCAGCATCCTCGAAAACAGAGAGGGGAGGTAATCTTGTTCCGGCTCAAAATTTTTACATGTTCGTCCAACTCACACACGCTACTACATCGTTTTTTTTGCAATTTTCTAATATATTTAATATTTATCAACAATGTCCAGTAGTAAGCTCATTTCTCTATTAGAGTAATTTTTGATGATATGTATGTTTACAGTATGCACACACCTAGAAGAATTACTAATTTGATGGCTCGTTAAATTTGAATCACCCAAAAATGGCCGGTTATATTTACGTCCGATTTAATAATAATAATAAATATTTATTGCCCAGCAGATTAAAAATTATCTTATTACCGGGAAAGTTTACAACTTGTAATAAGAATTACTGTAAAATACATGCAAAACGCTTTAAATCTAAACAGAAAATAAACAACAAAAAATTAACAAAAGATTTAATATTACAAACGTTTTTGAATACGAAATTGATAGTTTTAATGGTCCGTTACGTGTACTCAGCCGTTGCCGTTGTATGATTTTACAAACTTTTATGAATACGGGCCTTAATGTTTTTTTGTTCAAGACAAAAATTAAATGCGTGGTTTTCGAGTTATTCATAATTGTAGTTTTGATTGATAATTGCAAAAATACAATTATTTTAGATATGTAATATATGTATTTCTAGATTAAATTCCGAATTTCTTAATTCTTTTTTCTAAAGATTTGATTTTTACAGTGAAGGCAATAGAACTTTTATACAAGAAAAATTCATCAAATCAATTTGTTAAAGAAAATAATATTAGTAAATTGTAATAAAATAATAACATTTATAATCTAATCTGAGTTTTTATTTGGTAGAATTATCATCTGTTTAATATTACTATCCTTGATAATTCACAACTAATTAATTTTACTTCAGTAATAATCACCTAACATTAATCTTAAAATCGAATAAATATATAAAAACTATTTTTGAAAGCTATAAAAAAAATGGGGCATTATACAAAATCCTGAATAAATTGTATCTCATAACTAGTTTCAGGCTGTCGTGTTAATTTGGGTTAATTCTAAAATGAGTTACTGAAATTGGAATATAACACAACATTAAATGTTTTATCTTAAATAGTTTTGTAATAATTAATGCCTAAGTTGCAACAAATATCATTTCTGAAATTTGAAATAACCAAACGTTAAACATTTTCGGTTGAAGCGGAAATGTTCTTCCCTTCGATGTTTTGAGTAAATGAAACAGACATACCTGCAAGGTTCCTTTCTCTTGGGCATTGATACCATTTCCAGTTTCATAGGCATACTGGTAGTTTCCGTCGCCGTCGTTGACGTTGTCATAACGAAGGATTGGAATGTTGGCACCACCACCTCCTCCTCCACCTCCGCCGGGGAATCTTCCGCCACCTCCTCCTCCTGCTCCTCCTCCTCCTCCTCCCCCTCCTGGGAATCTACCGCCGCCTCCTCCTCCGCCACCTCCAGGGAACCTACCGCCACCTCCTCCTCCTCCGCCACTTCCAGGGAACCTACCGCCACCTCCACCTTCTCCTACGCCACCACCGCCGCCACCTCCTGGGAATCTTCCGGGCGCTCCGCCAAAACCAGGACTCGTGTAACCTCCAGCACTGCCTGCGCCTGCTGGAGGTAGGTAGGTGTTATCCAGTCTGGCGCAGAACGCCACTCCGAAGAGTGTTACAAATAGTACCTTAAAATTTCAAACAAAATGGTGCAAATTAGTATCATCGGATTTAATGGGGTGTGCTGATTATTACAGTATCGTACGAGTTCAGCTGAGTGTGTATTTTAAATATCGAATATTTGTGATATCTACAATCGAAAATCAGCCCCTCTTGCAAACCTCACACACTATGATTAATTCATTTAACAGTGCAGGAACATTAAAAAGCACACATACCTGATTAAACGTGATCAACTCGACATCATGATAAACAAGTTCAACAAAAGTTTTTTTTTTAATTTTGAGGCATAAATAGTATAAGTATACGTTTTTCGCATCTTATTATATAATATAAACGTTGCTGAATCAATTTTGATTGAGAAAGTTGTCCATTACTCGGCCGAATCATTTTCTCCACAGGTGACGTCCAATCAAATGATAGCATTTCCATTGCCCAACAGATTTCAGCCAATGAAATGATAGCAGTTTCATTGCCCAACAGTTTAGTTGTTGTTATGGCTGCCATTTGTTTGTATAAACACGTATTCATAAACGTCAGAATTTCTCTAGTGGAGTGCTCAACAGATTAGTCTTTTAGGTACGTTCACATATACACTCTTTCGCGGGTTATTGAATATCGTTCTAACCGTGAGTTATTAACACAGGCCTTACAGGACAAATTCTTGTGTGTGTGAATGCCATAACTGTGTTATATCCGTCACGATTGGTGTGGCGCGTAGAATTTTAAGCAGACAAAAAATTTTCAAGGATCTAATCCCGTGCGAGACGCGCGGAGACAAAAAGTGTGTGTTTTTATATTGTGCGATGTTCTTGCATTTACAAGTTCTTACGTTCCTTCGCCCGGGATTGGAAAGGGCCAGTCCAATCGTGCGAGATTGCGCGTACGTGTGAGTGCCGCTTTAAAGCAGTAGCCCGTGCTCCACCATTTGTTTTGTTACTACGGTTACCATTGAAAACATTAATTCATAAACTTCCTAATTTTGTCAGGGGAATGCCTCAATTTCCAAATATGAGAAAAAGTCTTCGTTATCCGCGCATGCGTGCAATGTAATGTTTTATCCAATACCTCCAATATAATCAAAAATAGCAAGGGACTGCTGAAAAAAATGAACTAAGGCTAATTATAGTACACGCGGGGGGAGAAATGGGTTTTATTCCCAATTGTTTGCTAATATTTAAGTCAGGTAGTAAAAGTGGCGATTACTATAACGAAATGAATTCGGAAAATTATGGCAAATGGTTACAAGTAATGTTAATCCCTAATTTACCCCCTAATGCATGTCAATGTCCGTATCAAATGTACAATCTAATCCTGCGACAAACTCAAATACCAAAAAAGCAGACATGCTTAATTGGTCAGTGGAGAAAAATATTAATTTCTAACCTAATATGTTGAAACCTCAATTACACTGGGTTTCAAAAAAAAATGAACCACCCTGAAGGAGTTGACTCAGCAATCTGAAATTTCTTATAAATAGTTAGTGTATGTTGATATACAATTGAATAAATTTTCATAGAAAAATAATAATATTTATTAAGAAAAACATTAATAATGCGTTACACCTCCGCGTACTCTTATGCATTCAGCAACCCTTCCGGGCATGGAAGAAATCAGATGGTCTAACGCATATTGAGGGAGCTCGTGCCAGGCTCTCTATAGCTGGTGACGGAGTTCATCTTAAGTGCTTGGAGGATGCTGTAAACGACAGGGTGATCTCGATAGCCAAGGATTAATGTTGTTTAGTTCTAGGAAGTCTGTAGTTACGTTAGCAGTATGAAAATTGCCCTTGGATGGTCTTGGATAAATGGAAGTAGAATGGGTTCCAAGACTATCAATGTAACGGGGCGCGTTTAATGTGCCCAGAATGAATATTAAAGGGGTCCTTCCTTCGTAGCATATTGCCCCCCAAACAACAGGAGTTAATGCGCTGTTGAACAAATTGTAAATTTTGTCTTTGACCTTTAGGTCCTCTAACACTTAAACGTCCGCAAGAGTGCCATAAACAAAATCTGGATTCATCGCTGAAGACAATTTCTACCTGTGGATGATTCCAGTCTTGTCGGTCCTGGCTCCACTGCAGCCTGTTTGCCTTATGCTGAGTTGTTAAAGGGAGACGAAAAGAAAATAAGGACGATAAGACCTCAAACCAAAAGAGCATTGTCGCCTATAAATGGTAGTCATAGAGACTCTATGACCAATTCCTCTTAACCAATTTATTGCAATCGATCCTGTTAGTTCTGCAGGATCTCGAATTGCACTTCTCCTTAAGAGTTGATCTTCACATTCTTGTGTCACTCAGGGACGTCCACTGCCTCTACGGCGAGCTTCCAGGCTTTCTTCCTGCCAACCTCTCCAAATTCAACTTACACTGACGTGTGATCGACCAACACGTCTGTCAATTTCACGGAATCCTAAACCAGCCTCATGCATTCCGATAATTCGTCCTCTTTCAAATGGTTTAATTTAATGAACATTTACACGCATTTTCTAAGGCACTAACAATTAGGTCAAACAATAAAAGGCTGCAAACTAATGCAATAAATAAGGTTAACTAAAATAAACTCTATGATATGAAAGAGATAATTAGAGATAAATTCTTTTAGAAGTGACACTTGGCCTTCAAAATTTAATCAATTATATATCAACATACATCAACTATTCCCAAGAAATTTTTGCCAAGAGTTCTGCATCAACTCCTTCAGGGTGGTTAATTTTTTTTCGAAACGCAGAATATATGAGACAATAAAAAATAATAAATCAAGACATAAAGTTTTCAAATTCGGTACATTATTCCACGAAAAAGGTATTGAGGTTACCCCCTTACCATCCGGATCTAAATCCAATCGAATTAATATGTCACTAAAAGAAATGTCACCTTTAAATTAGAAGACGTTTAAGAATTAACAAAAGAATAATTCAATGCCATCGTTAAATATGCAATTCTTATGACGTGAAATGTTAGGCAAAAACTCGGTGCTCGGAGAAAACTTATAATGTATTTTAAAAGCCCAATTCGTAAAAGTGACACTTTACGGCCTACCAGCAGTCACTAAAATCTTACATTTTATATCAATCCGCGAAAAATGTAAAATGTTTTTTTTTTATATATACAGTATGTTTTTTTTTATCGTGGGCCATAGGATTTTACATGCTAAAAATTATACCTTGTGTTAATGTATATTTTATCATATTTTGAAGCAAATTTTAGTCAGTAATATAAATGAATTATTTTTCTACATGATGCGCTTAATTAGAATAATTGAAACATGTTTTATTCCGTTAAAAAGTGCTTTTGCTCAGAACCCGACGATCGGGATACGCTGCAGAAAAGTTGTCAACTACTTCCCTAAAATAAAAATTCCATGACTTCTTGTAGAAAAATACAACTATTTGCCTGCTGGACAAACCTTATAATTGCCGTTACAAATTCCACCTGTTCTTCAACAGTATAAACAGACATTTTCTAGTATAAATTCGTTTGATTACTTGCCTCACTTACCAATCTGACATTTCGGAAATTCAAGGTACTTTGATTATTTTTGCTCAGTTATTTATATGAAATAATTTCAGTTTTTAATGGAATAAAACATGTTTAAGTTATTCTAATGCAGCGCATCATGTAGAAAAATAATTGATTTATTACTAACTAAAATTTCCTTCAAAATTTTATCATAAAATATATATTAATACAAGGAATAATTTTTAGCATGTAAAATCCTATGACCCACGATAAAAAAAATGTACTGTATAAACTATATCTTGTCTATAGCAATAAAACCAAAATAGTTACAAGAAATTTGCATTAACAATTATTGTAGAGAATATAAAAATTAAAAAACTAATAATAAAACAGGAATGTTTGAGTTTCACATTTACTTGTAGAGATACTGTTACAGTTCTTTTACCACATAATGTTTCATCATGCGGATTAACTAGGTTTATTCTACTGTAATGAAATTGATTTGATAGATTTTGTGCAAAGGTTAAAATTTTGATCATTAATCATTAAAAAAATATAATCTTTAGAAAATCGTTAATTGGAAATTTAATTCAGAAATATATTAAATGTCTTCATTAAATGAAGTTGTAAAAATGTTTATAAAAACACGGTTTTAGGCATTTCCAGTCGATTTAAGCACTATTTACGAAAAATGTCATTTTGCGTATCTCGGTTCCTGGAAGTCCCACAATTTGTTTTATGATCAAATAGTGTTCAGAATTAGCTCTTAGACTAGAAAAAAAGCAAACAAATTTTTGAAGAAAAATTTAATTTAATCGCCTTTCGGGCGTTTTTAGTCGATTTAAGCACTATTTTCGAAAAAAGTCATTTTGCGTTTCTCGCTTCCCGGAAGTCCCACAAATTTTTTTATAGATAAATAGTATTCAGAATGAACTCTTAGACGTGGAGATAACAAAAAAAATAAAAATGTTTGAAGAAAAAATGTATTTATTTATTAATTTATGTTGCATGTTTAAAAACAAATCCAAACCATTATTTTTTTAACAATAAGGAATATCTTAAAAATCGCGTATTGTATTCTAGTTTTGAAAACGTTATACGATAAGAATATATCATGTTATAGGTCTTAATTCATTTTGTTAAAAGAGAAATTTGAAGAAAAAAAGTATATATAATTTATTTTAATTTATTAAATGCTCAAATTTGCAACAAGTGAGGGTTTCCTATTTTAATTAATATATTAATCGCTTTGATAGAAATTTCTAAATAGAGATTTATTCAAAAAGTTTTCGACAGATTTTTCTAAAATTTACTACACAGTTTCTCTATCACAAGAACGACCGCGCGGACCGACAATATTTCCGAGAATAGAAAAAAATCGCACGACATTTTCCGGAATTTTGACGAATCGTTATAATTGTTGGTCCGTTGTTTTATGCTTCCTGAACATAATGCACTTATAGATATTTTACATCATGGAAATTAGGATTTTTCAAATGAGCCTGAGAGTGCCCTCTGTATCTTGGTCAATTTCAATTTATATTAAAAAAAGATATTGTACACTTAAGAGTCAATAAATATAATATAATTTCTATTTGCAACTTTTATTTAACTTTCGTTTAAACTCTGTTTTCTTTTTACTGTGAGTTTCAAGAGAAGCTTCATGTACCAACTGACATCCGCGCAGCGACTAATGCTGCGATAGAAGATTTGTTGCCGGAAAAATCCAAAGGCAGATACAATAATTATTTTACCCTTTTCACAGAGAAAACCTGATATACAGGGTTCTGCATCTCACCTCCCGTCTTCTATAGCTCAGTTACTGATTAAGTTAGGATTTCGATATTTTGTAGAATATATTTGTATCCAATGATGCATTTCAGGAAAATATTTTTGATTCTACAGGGTGTCCCAAAAAAGCGTGACGTCATATTGATATATTTTTTTAAATTACATGCTATGTATTTTATTACTTATTTGGGTACCTTTTATGGTTGCCTGCATACTGCTATAATTTTATTCGATTCAGGGATATCAGCAAAAAAGAATTAAAACTAAAAAAAAAATAATTTTGCACTATTGTTTTAAAAAATTAATAAAAAATAAAAATAGTGCTGTGTTAATAAAATCATACAAGGCACTTATTAAATAAGGTCTGTTAACTAAGTTTGATTGATATGAATAATACAGGGTGTCCAAAATTTAGTGTCAAACATTTTAAACTTTAAAGCACTTTATTTTTCTTATTTTAAATTAGAGCCCCTGTATATTTGTATGTCATTCCGTGCAGAATTAAAAAAACAAACATTTTTCCTAATAACAACCATGTCCCAATTCCTAACGCATTAAAAGTTATTTGCAAAAAACTTGTTTTATCAACCATTTCAATAGCCATTTTACTAAATAAGAATCGAAGGTGGCTTTGAAAAACAATTTATTGACATTAGATTTGAACAAAGTGATAAGAGACTATTTTGACTTTAGTAATGTAAACGTTTAAAGCATTGTTAGCTTAAGTTCTTTATACTCAAGAACAATATTTTGTCATGGAAAAAATAATTCTTGAGTACAAAAAGCTTAAGTTAACAATGCTTTAAACTTGTGTAGAGTATTTTTACTTTCTCCGTTACGAAGTACGAGAAAGTATTGTGATCGTGATTTTTTTTCAAAAATTTTTTTACGGAAATATCCGTTTTGGGGTCCCTAGATGCCATTTCAACAATTTTTGAAAAAATTTTTTTTATGTGTGTGTGTGTGTGTGTGTGTGTGTGTGTGTGTGTGTGTGTCTGTGTGTGTGTCTGTGTGTGTGTGTGTGTCTGTCTGTGTGCGCTGTATCTCAAAAACTAATAGAGAAATTGATATGAAACTTTGAACATCCATATTATTTGATAATCTGAAGAACTGAAAAGCTTTTGGTAAAATTTCGTACACCGGAAGTGGGCGTTTACCTTAACTGTTTTTTGTTTTTTGCCAATATTTTCTTAAATATGAAAAATATCACAAAAACATTCAAACAAACTTTGAAGACAACAAAGAAATGAAGAGCTTTTGCTTGAAAACATTTTTCATAAAATCATTTTTATTCGAGAAAAAAATTTAATATTATTTTTTTAATTTTTGGTTTGTAATTATAAAACGATAATAGTTACAGAAAAATTATGTGAATAATAATTGTACAGAATGCCAAAATGAACAACTTCTAAAGAATAAGTTTTTTTCGAAATCTCGTTAGTTCTTGAGTAAACCGAGTTTTTGAATTTGAAGTATAATTTTTACATCTTTCATGATTTTGACGTTTTAAACGTCAGTTTCATCCGAGTTTACGCAACGCTCGATGTACATTTAAAATATGATTTCAATTGAAAATAAACCCATGAAAACGTAAATATAAAGTCGGAGAAAGTAACATGATGGCCACATCACCATTTTTTACTTTCTCCGTTACGAAGTACGAGAAAGTATTGTGATCGTGATTTTTTTTCAAAAATTTTTTTTACGGAAATATCCGTTTTGGGGTCCCTAGATGCCATTTCAACAATTTCTGGAAAAAATTTTTTTGTGTCTGTGTGTGTGTGTGTGTCTGTGTGTGTGTGTGTCTGTGTGTGTGTGTGTGTCTGTCTGTGTGCGCTGTATCTCATAAACTAATAGAGCAATTGATATGAAACTTTGAACATACGTCTTATTTGATAATCTGAAGAACTGAAAAGCTTTTGGTAAAATTTCGTACACCGGAAGTGGGTGTTTACCTTAACTGTTTTTTGTTTTTTGCCAATATTTTCTTAAATATCAAAAATATCACAAAAACATTTAAACAAACATTGAAGACAACAAAGAAATGAACATCTTTTGCTTAAAAATATTTTTCATAAAATCATTGCTATTCGAGAAAAAAATTTATTATTTTTTTTTAATTTTTGGTTTATAATAATGAAACGATAAGAGTTACGGCAAATTTATATGAATAATAATTGTAGATAATGCCAAAATGAACAACTTCTAAAGAATAAGTTTTTTTCGAAATCTCGTTAGTTTTTGAGTAAACTGAGTTTTTTAATTTGAAGTGTAATTTTTCCATCTTTCATAATTTTGACGTTTTAAACGTCAGTTTCACCCGAGTTTACGCAATGCTCGATGTACATTTAAAATATGTTTTCAATTGCAATAAACCATGAAAACGTAAATATAAATGGCTATACCATCAAGTCAGAGAAAGTAACATGATGGCCACATCACCATTTTTTCTCTACAAGAAATATATTTACACTTTTTCTCCAAAATAATTTGGGAGCCAATATTTCAACATTAAAAATTTAACATGGAAATTCCTATTGTGTGTAAACCAATTCTACAGCCTGTAGGTAAGCATTATGAATTTATACGCACGTTTTAATTGAGCAAGATGATAGTTAAGTTTTTGAAAATCACATGCCACTGCGAAAATATTAAGTATTACATGTTAGCGATGAATTAATTTTATAAATAATGTCATTTGTCATGTTTTCACTTCGATTAATAGTTATTTATTATATGAGTGTGAAATGTACATAATTAGTCACGCACGTAAACTAGTTAAGTGATTAATAACTCAACATGAGTATAATATAACATTTTATCTACACGTGGTGTCAAAAAATGATACGAAGGATCTAATTATTCCTCGAGTCTCTTACTAGTGGATAATGAACAACATTATTACCCTCAAATGACCACAGTAATTTACACACGATTTGGATAATACATATTTCCCAATACATCGATTGTGCTTCGAATGTGTGAGTGTAGCAAAAGGTGAGAGATCAATTTGTGCTGGAAAGAAATAAAAACTATCTCCGACAATTTGTCGGGAACGACTGTAAGGACTAGAAACATTTATTATTAAAAAGAACGTGTTAAACTATTCCGAAATAATCAGAGAATGTGCTAATGTTAATGCGCACAGACCTTCTCTAAAATAATTCAATGTAATCATCCAATAAATATCAACTACCATTGGTTTTTCTTGCCCACAATTTTATTTTAAATTTTAAAGGACCTCTAAATATTAGTTGCTCCGGGCCTCACATTTTCTTTGATTTGAAGGACCCTGTTTGCACCTCAATAATAGATTTCTCAACTTTAGGACTAAAATAGCCTTACTACTGAAATTCTTAGAAAACGATTATTGAAAATTCATATGTTTAACTAACACTGATACACACCTATACACACATACGCATACACTCGCATTGGAAATTAAAAAAAAAACACTAGTTAAACAAAATCCAACTAGAAAAGTACCATAACATCAATAAGATGTTAGTATTAGCAATACATACAACTCAAATAGGCTCAGTCCAAAAGACACAGTCATTAAGAAAAAGTTATATTAAGTAAACATATCAAAGCAATAATTTCGAAATTTTTTGGTAATATCTGTAATATTTAGGTTTTAGTAATTAATTCTTTTAAATTCTGTGTATTGGTAATTTATATTTTATACATATTACTAATTTTTCCTTACAAGTCGAGAATTTTAGACAATCAGAATATAAAGTAATACCCATTTCATATTACTATACTTAAAAATTAGCAAGTTTACAAAATTAAATAAATAAAATCTATTGAAATTTGAAACCCTTACTTGTTGCAGATACGTTAAATAAATTTAATAAACACGAAATATAGCCCGCATATACGAATATTCAACCTGTTTGTAAATCTTACAAAGCTTAAAAACAAATTAAAGAAAAAAGAAACACGAAAGGTAGTCTGAATATTTAGATAAATATACAATATGTTAGCATCTCCGCAAATTAAGTTTTACACAGACAAAAAACAAATTACTTGAAACAAATAATTCCCTGGCTAATGCCACGCCGGATATTGAATGATAAAAAAAGAAATAAACAAATACAGATTTTTCCAATAAATTCAGTACATAGCACTCCGCATTCGCATCAGGTACAAAATATTGAAGTAGTTTGCATGTTTTAAATTGCACTAACATTGGTTTTTCTACATTTTTTTTCGGCGTTACGCCCCTTCTATGGCGATTAGCCAGCATCAATGTTTTAATAGATATATAAGTTATAAATTAAATGAATAAATGAACAAATGAATAATAAAAGACATATACAACAACCACGGACCCGAATGAATACTTCTAGAAACCGAAAAGTCTTTCACCTGGGCTGGGAATCGAACCCACACAGCCGCGGTGCGGTTTTTCTATATACAAAAAAATAATTAAAATTGATGAATAATAAATATATTATTAAGATAGAAAAACGACAGATAATACATAAATATAACATACCTTCTTACAAAAACACCCAACTCAAGTCACCAACGAACTAATACATCCACCACAATGAAAAATTATTGAAAAAATACCCTCAACAATTTTTGAAATTTGCGTATGAGTAAATAATGAATTTCGTGTGTACTTACAAATTTCATATTGCCGGATGAACCTGTGATTCGCAAGTGAAGCCACGACAGAATGGATGCAAATGGTATATATAGTGGTGGATCCACCTGCCGCCCCACCAATTTGTTCTAATTGAAGATGAGCCTCGGCATTTACAGGCAGAGGTATTTACGATGGTGATGATCCAGATCATCACTTCATAACGCACAAGGCTGATGATGGTCGGCGGTCGTGCTTTTCGTTGCACATTTCGTGCTTCGGTCTTCGGCAAATGGAAAGTCTGCGGCTTTCGAGAAAAATTGGCGCACTTTGCCGCACGCGTTGGTTAATTAGTTTTTTTATCGAAACGCCGCCACACGTTCACTTAATATTGATTGATGTAATCAAATTAATTAATTGCAATTTGTTAGACAGATAAAATATGTTATTATAAAAAACACTTCATGTATTATACCCAATGGATGGATATTAATCAAATTAGAAAAGTGGATCTGATTTAAAGTTTTATTCTTAATTTAATCATGATAATGACCAAGAACAGAAGCAAATTTGTGGATGCTAGTTAGTAGAAACTGCAATTTATTATAATCTGCCTGATAAGATGATTGTGTCCTTCAAAATTTAAATTAAGCTATATGTTTTTAGTTTCTCAATGTCGAAAAGTACATTTAAGAATAATTCATGTGCATATGTCGGATTGACTGTACCAATTTTTTCAGGAGATTTAAAAAATAATATGATTTTTAGCTGTTTAGGATTGTTAAATTAAAAATGTTTCACCACGTGTTCAACGAGAAGCAAATTCAACTGTTACTTTTAGCTTGTCGAGAATGTTCAATATTTATTTTAATTCTTTCGTTTTCGGGTTATGCCAAAAAAACTGAAAAAAATGTTTCTTCTTTTCTTTATTTCGTCGTTATGTAAGGCAATATTTATATACGATAAGTATCTTCTTACAGCACCATTTTATCTAAGAGATGGCATAATATATTTCATTATAACATGCTTCGTTTCGTTGGAACCATCATCATTTTTTTTTATTTCTAATGGAAGCCATATTTACTTTTTATCACATGCTTTTTTGCGACGATAACATTACAATACAATATACATTTTTGTCATAAATTAACATTCAATCCTTAACAATACTTTTGTTAGCAGTATATTATAGATCTAACTAAAAATCCTCCCTACCAAGGAATTGACAATAACAAAAAAATCTGGATAACTTATTGTTTCTTAAACATTTTTAACAATAAAAACTCTTTTCAGTAATTCAGAAAAGCAAGATATGTTACGTATCTTTTATTTAATAGAATATAGCTTAGGCTAGTCAAAAATATTTATAAATGTATCCAGAAAGAATGCATAAACACAATTGGAATAATACTAAAATCAATAACAATAACAATAATAACAGTTTAAAGATTATATATTAAAAAATTTCATTATCACACAAATGAGCGTGTTTTTTGGCATTATTTACCGGCCAATAAATATACTTCTTCTGGGAATCGTATTAAAAGCATTATTAATCCCATCTCTGAGTTGTTCAATGTTACCATAAGTGTGACGATAAACTGCATTTTTAAGAAATAATACAAGATGTTCATATCGGGCGATCCAGCTGGCCAATGTGATTTATAGTCTATTAATTCTACAGATAGAGTTGTGAAAACGCCCACAATCGCCAATGCGTCATTCTTACTGGCCGATTAAAAAAATTGCGGGAAATCCGCACGTCCAAATCACGCAGCACGAATGCAAATGGTTGATTGACGCGATCGTCAGCTGATTTCCTCATAGTAGTGTGTCAGCTGTTAGCGTCTGTCCGCCATCTAGTAAAACTTTCTGCTTGTTTGATCGAAATTCACGTCACAAGACGTCGATCAAAATAATTTTGGTTTTTGAATGTGCAGCAATTTTCAATCGAGTTACGAATTTTTGAAAATATCCCTTTTTCAATGTCCAACACTCGATCGCAAAAAGGTAAAAAATAATTTGACGCAGGAATAAAATTCTACAAAAATTCAGTTCACTTCACAAGACGTCAATTATTGAAAATAATTTTAGTTTTTGAATGTGTAGCAATTTTCACTCAAGTTATAAATTCTTGAAAATGTATTTTTTTAATGAAGAATGCAAAAAAATAAAAATTAATATGAAACGCAGGGATACAATTCTACAAAAATTCAGTTCGCTTCACAAAACGTCGATTTTTCAAAATAATTTTGGTTTTTTAATGTGCAGCAATTTTCAGACGAGTTATGAATTTTTGAAAATGAATTTTTTCAATGACGAACACTCGAGTGCAAAAAAAATAAAAATTAATATGAAACGCAGGGATAAAATCCTAAAAAAAATCAATTCACTTCATAAGACGTCGATCTTTCAAAATAATTTTACTTCTTGAATATGCAGCAATTTTCAGACGAGTTATGAATTTTTGAAAATGTGTTTTTTTTTCATGACAAACACTGGAGTGCAAAAAAAATAAAAATTAATATGAAACGCAGGGATACAATCCTACAAAAAATCAATTCACTTCATAAGACGTCAACCTTTCAAAATAATTTTAGTTCTTGAATATGCAGCAATTTTCAGACGAGTTATGAGTTTTTGAAGATGTATTTCTTTCAATGACGAACACTCGAGTGCAAAAAAATAAAAATTAATATGAAACGCAGGGATAAAATCCTACAAAAAATTAATTCACTTCATAAAACGTCGATCTTTCAAAATAATTTTAGTTCTTGAATATGCAGTAATTTTCAGACGAGTTATGAATTTTTGAAAATGTATTTTTCCAATGACGAACACTCGAGTGCAAAAAAATAAAAATTAATATGAAACGCAGGGATAAAATCCTACAAAAAAATCAATTCACTTCATAAGACGTCGATCTTTCAAATTAATTTCAGTTCTTGAATATGCATCAATTTTCAGACGAGTTATGAATTTTTGAAAATGTATTTTTTCAATGACGAACACTCGAGTGCAAAAAAATAAAAATTAATATGAAACGCAGGGATAAAATACTACAAAAAATCAATTCACTTCATAAGACGTTGATCTTTCAAAATAATTTTAGTTCTTGAATATGCAGCAATTTTCAGACGAGTTATGAATTTTTGAAAATGTATTTTTTTCAATGACGAACACTCGAGTGCAAAAAAAAATATGAAACGAAGGGATAAAATCCTACAAAAAATCAATTCACTTCATAAGACGTCGATCTTTCAAAATAATTTTAGTTCTTGAATATGCAGCAATTTTCAGACGAGTTATGAATTTTTGAAAATGTATTTTTTCAATGACGAACACTCGAGTGCAAAAAAATAAAAAATAATATGAAACGCAGGGATAAAATACTACAAAAAATCAATTCACTTCATAAGACGTTGATCTTTCAAAATAATTTTAGTTCTTGAATATGCAGCAATTTTCAGACGAGTTATGAATTTTTGAAAATGTATTTTTTTCAATGACGAACACTCGAGTATAAAAAAATAAAAATTAATATGAAACGCAGGGATAAAATCCTACAAAAAAAATCAGTTCGCTTCATAAGACGTCGATCTTTCAAAATAATTTTAGTTCTTGAATATGCAGCAATTTTCAGACGAGTTATGAATTTTTGAAAATGTTTTTTTTCAATGACGAACACTCGAGTGCAAAAAAATAAAAATTAATATGAAACGCAGGGATAAAATACTACAAAAAATCAATTCACTTCATAAGACGTTAATCTTTTAAAATAATTTTGGTTTTTTAATGTGCAGCAATTTTCAGACGAGTTATGCATTTTTGAAAATGTATTTTTTTCAATGACGAACACTCGAGAAAAAAAAAATAATATGAAACGCAGGGATAAAATCCTACAAAAAATCAATTCACTTCATAAGACGTCGATCTTTCAAAATAATTTTAGTTCTTGAATATGCAGCAATTTTCAGACGAGTTATGAATTTTTGAAAATCTATTTTTTTCAATGACGAACACTCCAGTGTAAAAAAATAAAAATTAATATGAAACGCAGGGATAAAATCCTATAAAAAAAAAATCAGTTCGCTTCATAAGACGTCGATCTTTCAAAATAATTTTAGTTCTTGAATATGCAGCAATGTTCAGACGAGTTATGAATTTTTGAAAATGTATTTTTTCAATGACGAACACTCGAGTGCAAAAAAATAAAAATTAATATGAAACGCACGGATAAAATCCTACAAAAAATCAATTCACTTCATAAGACGACGATCTTTCAAAATAATTTTAGTTCTTGAATATGCAGCAATTTTCAGACGAGTTGTGAATTTTTGAAAATGTATTTTTTCAATGACGAACACTCGTGTGCAAAAAATAAAAATTAATATGAAACGCAGAGATAAAATCCTACAAAAAATCAATTCACTTTATAAGACGTCGATCTTTCAAAATAATTTTAGTTCTTGAATATGCAGCAATTTTTAGACGAGTTATGAATTTTTGAAAATGTATTTTTTCAATGACGAACACTCGAGTGCAAAAAAATAAAAATTAATATGAAACGCAGGAATAAAATCCTCCAACAAAATCAATTCACTTCAAAAGACGTCGATCTTTCAAAATAATTTTAGTTCTTGAATATGCAGCAATTTTCAGACGAGTTGTGAATTTTTGAAAATGTATTTTTTCAATGACGAACACTCGTGTGCAAAAAATAAAAATTAATATGAAACGCAGAGATAAAATCCTACAAAAAATCAATTCACTTTATAAGACGTCGATCTTTCAAAATAATTTTAGTTCTTGAATATGCAGCAATGTTCAGACGAGTTATGAATTTTTGAAAATGTATTTTTTCAATGACGAACACTCGAGTGCAAAAAAATAAAAATTAATATGAAACGCACGGATAAAATCCTACAAAAAATCAATTCACTTCATAAGACGACGATCTTTCAAAATAATTTTAGTTCTTGAATATGCAGCAATTTTCAGACGAGTTATGAATTTTTGAAAATGTATTTTTTCAATGACGAACACTCGAGTGCAAAAAAATAAAAATTAATATGAAACGCAGGGATAAAATACTACAAAAAATCAATTCACTTCATAAGATGTTGATCTTTCAAAATAATTTCAGTTCTTGAATATGCAGCAATTTTCAGACGAGTTATGAATTTTTGAAAATGTATTTTTTCAATGACGAACACTCGAGTGCAAAAAAATAAAAATTAATATGAAACGCAGGGATAAAATACTACAAAAAATCAATTCACTTCATAAGACGTTGATCTTTTAAAATAATTTTGGTTTTTTAATGTGCAGCAATTTTCAGACGAGTTATGCATTTTTGAAAATGTATTTTTTTCAATGACGAACACTCGAGAAAAAAAAAATAATATGAAACGCAGGGATAAAATCCTACAAAAAATCAATTCACTTCATAAGACGTCGATCTTTCAAAATAATTTTAGTTCTTGAATATGCAGCAATTTTCAGACGAGTTATGAATTTTTGAAAATGTATTTTTTTCAATGACGAACACTCCAGTGTAAAAAAATAAAAATTAATATGAAACGCAGGGATAAAATCCTACAAAAAAAAATCAGTTCGCTTCATAAGACGTCGATCTTTCAAAATAATTTTAGTTCTTGAATATGCAGCAATGTTCAGACGAGTTATGAATTTTTGAAAATGTATTTTTTCAATGACGAACACTCGAGTGCAAAAAAATAAAAATTAATATGAAACGCACGGATAAAATCCTACAAAAAATCAATTCACTTCATAAGACGACGATCTTTCAAAATAATTTTAGTTCTTGAATATGCAGCAATTTTCAGACGAGTTATGAATTTTTGAAAATGTATTTTTTAAATGACGAACACTCGAGTGCAAAAAAATAAAAATTAATATGAAACGCACGGATAAAATCCTACAAAAAATCAATTCACTTCATAAGACGACGATCTTTCAAAATAATTTTAGTTCTTGAATATGCAGCAATTTTCAGACGAGTTATGAATTTTTGAAAATGTATTTTTTCAATGACGAACACTCGAGTGCAAAAAAATAAAAAATAATATGAAACGCAGGGATCAAATCCTAAAAAAATCAATTCACTTTAGAAGACGTCGATCTTTTAAAATAATTTTAGTTCTTGAATATGCAGCAATTTTTAGACGAGTTATGAATTTTTGAAAATGTATTTTTTCAATGACGAACACTCGAGTGCAAAAAATAAAAATTAATATGAAACGCAAAGATAAAATACTACAAAAAACAGTTCACTTCTCAAGACATAGATCTTTAAAAATAATTTTGATTTTTTAATGTGCAGCAATTTTCAGTCGAGTTTGAATTTTTGAAAATGCATTTTTTTCAATGCAAAAAACTACAAATGAATTTCCCCACCAAAACGACGTTGTGCCAGGCATTTTTCAGTGTCCATCGAGTAATCGATTGTTAATATTTTTAAGGTGTGGCAGGAAAATAATAATTAATTTACATTGTGTAAATCAGACTTTTACGCATAACATAAGGCGATTGTGGGCGTTTTTACAACTCTATCTGTATAATGAATAGACTATAGGTACATTTTATTTTTGGCATTTTGGGCTGGTGCACCGTCTTGCTGATACTAGAAATTTTGCTGTTGAATTACGAAGAAGGTGTAAATATCTTCCGTCTCTAGTTATCGTACATAAAAGGCCCTACTCAATTTTCTTCATAAATACCAGCCCAAAGATTAGTATGAGCCAACACTACGGACTTATCTTGGATTTTCCGTTATCCGTTATTTCGATTCAAACTGCGCTACTATTTGTGAATTTGCGTTCATCTGTCCAAAAAATGTTTTTTTTCAAAAATTATCACCTTATTCACTTTTACGGCAACCAGTTACAAAATGTTCTCATTTATTTTCTGCTGATATTGAGTGTGTGCATCTCTCATCCAATCGGAGTTCCTCTGACCAATATCTCATATTATGCCGGTTTACTGAACCATTCATCTCGAACTTCGCCTCTTCGGAGAAGCAGGTCCAGAAGAAAGTCAAAGGATCATCGTGATACCGTTCCATCATCATCGCAAAACTCAATCCTCAAATCGAAATCATTCGCACCAGGCACATTTTGAATGGATGATAACCATTCTTCTTCAAGACTGCCCGTACAGAGGTTGCGCTGATGCCTTCTGCTTGAGCTACCCGCCGAGTCGTTGAATGGGGGTTCTCTGTAAAGGTGAGAAGAACTTTTAGGAAAGTTTCCTCGTCTGCAGTAGTTTTTGGCCGTCCAGATCACGGTCTATCCTTCACGGAACCTTATGTCAAAAACAACAAAATTGAAACTGAGAATGCATTGAATAAAAAAGAAACATACCTGTCTCTTCGAACCTATCAGCTGTTCGCTTTACAGTTGATTTATTGATCAGATCCCGATTTTGGAATGTGGCATTAAACAGTTCAGCAGTTTGCTGATAAGTCCGCTGTCTTTCGCCGTAACCCCGCATAATCAGGATTTGTATTCTCTCTTGTTCTGTGAGAGGCATGGTGAGTGGCAACAATTGCAATAAACAATGGGAAAGTTAGTCGAGAACGTTTAAGCAGTTAAATTCTTTTGTTATTGTGCGTAATCTTTTGACCCGGACCGACGAAGTTCGAGTAAAGAAAACGATGCTGCGGTGTCTTTTCTTCAACTATGTAAACTATTTTTTTCGCAAAACTATTTTTGTAATTTCTAGCTTATTCCGTATACAAACGACTTCAAACTAATAACTGAGCATAATTTGTCTCAAACTTGTTCTCGGAGAAAGTTTAGATCATCGTTGAGGCATGAAAACGTTAATAAAAGGTCAGAAAATCGATTTTTTTAATCTGTGGTGTGAGGGAGGTTTCGGATAAAAAAAATTCAGACAAAAAATTGATATTTTGTCCCTAAAAATCTGAATCCGTCAAGGAAAATGGGGGTTGCTATTTAAGAGTTTAAAGTCATACCAACCCCTTGCGAAGGGGTGAGGGGGTGAGGGATGGTCTAGTATCCAAAGAATTCGTAACTCATAACCAAGCAACTTTTGTACCAAACTTTTTTTAAACTTACCCCCGAGGAATTATTGACCCGTTGCCAGACTTTCTGCGCACCCGGTATAACTGATATTTTGCAATGATTTGTTTTTATGAAAACTACCATCAGGAGAATCCACTTAGTGTTTTATGTTACAAAATGAATTATTCATTTTGTTGCAGATAACATAAAATAATCTTACATCTTTGCAATATTAAAACAAGGTCGTAAAGTTGAATCTCAAAAAGAGCTTGAAGAATTAACCAATCTTTTTAGTGAAAGTAGTAGTGAGAACTCAGCAATTGACGATTAATATGATCCCAATTTTGTTTCTGGAGATGAGAGTACATCTAAAGTTAAAGATGAAATGGAAAGTCAGTGAGAAAAAAGAAGAATTGAAAGAAAATGAGATGGAGGAAGATACGGTGGAAACAAATGATAGCAAACAATATTCTATAAAATCTGAACGTATTTGGATTGATCAGCACCCAGGTCCTTTTCGGCATCCAAAACGCCAGATCGACAAATGAAATATTTGAGATCTCCAACCTCTTTCTAACAAGGGATATAAAGAACAAAATCTGCGAATGCAGCATTCAAGAGACAAATCAAATATATACATTATAATGGGTGTCCCAAAATTAATGCAAGATTTGAATTTGCCGCCATTTGTTTAGTAAATTGTTGGCCACCCTGAAAAAAAAACAATTTGACAACTGAGAGTTTAGGGTTAGTAAAATTCGAGCGTTACACGATATAACAATGTGTTTTCATTATTGAACAATATCTCAAAAATAATAAAAATTTGGCGACCACAGTTCGAAAATTTCGTACAAAAAATGTTTTAAAAATAATGTTTTAACTTTAGACAACTGTGAAAAGATTAATTGAAAAATTCAGGGAGACTGGAGCAGTTGGAGACAAACACACTGGTCGTCCAAAAACAAACCGTTCAAATGTCAATATCGAAGCAGTGCGTGAGAGTGTTGGTGAAAATCGCAGAACATCAGTTCGGAGTCGTGAACAAGAATTGCAAATTTCAAGAAGCTCTCTACAGCGTACACTCACAGAAGATCTATGTCTCCATGCTTACAAAATTCAATTAACATAACAACTGAAGCCTAATGACCATGCACAGCGAAGAGAGTTGGTTGAATGGATTATTGAACATCAACAAGTGGATGCTGATTTTTTGAGCAAAGCACATTTTCACCTTGATGGCTTTGTTAATCACCAAAATTTTCGTGTTTGGGGTTCGGAGAACCCACATGTGATTATCGAAAAACAAATGCATCCACAACGTATTACTGTTTGGTGCGGATTTTGGACTGGAGGCATCATTGGACCATACTTGGCTGGTCAATCAGTGACTTACTGGTTCTCAATATCGCGACACGATAACACAGTTCTTTCTGCCGAAATTGGATGATATTGATGTGGCCAACATGTTGTTCCAACAAGATGGTGCCACATGCCATACAGCCTTTGAAACAATTCAATTACTGAATGAGACATTTCCTGGTCGTGTACTCTCTCGTTTCGGTGATCAGAATTGGCCTCCTTTTACACCATTATATTTCTTTATATGGGGCTATTTAAAGTCAAAGGTTTATATCAACAAGCCCACAACCATTCGTGAATTACAGGAAGAAATTGAACGCTGCATCAACAAAATTCAGCCACATTGATGCGAATCGACATGGAAAATTTCGACAAAAGAGTGCGTATGTGCCAGAAAAGCCAAAAAATATGGAATAGAAACGTCATTTCACTGAAACAGTATGTGTGATATAAGTTGCATTTGAAACGAAGGGTGGCGGGAGCGCCCGTATACCACAATTCAACCAGTAGATCCTAAAATAGGGGTAATAGTAAATAAGAAAGAAGTAGAACTGTAAATCTTTTTACTTTCTCCGTTACGAAGTACGAGAAAGTATTGTGATCGTGATTTTTTTTCCAAAAATTTTTTTTACGGAAATATCCGTTTTGGGGTCCCTAGATCCCATTTCAACAATTTCTGGAAAAAAAATTTTTGTGTCTGTGTGTGTGTGTGTGTGTGTGTGTGTGTGTGTGTGTGTGTGTGTCTGTCTGTCTGTCTGTGTATGTGTGTGTCTTTCTGTGTGCGCTGTATCTCAAAAGCTAATAGAGCAATTGATATGAAACTTTGAACATACGTTTTATTTCATAATCCGAAGAACTGAAAAGCTTTTGGTAAAATTTCGTACACCGGAAGTGGGTGTTTACCTTAACTGTTTTTTGTTTCTTGCCAATATTTTCATAAATATGAAAAATATCACAAAAACATTTAAACAAATATTGAAGATAATAAAGAAATGAGATTATTTTGTTTGAAAACATTTTTCATAAAAATATTGTTATTCGAGAAAAAAATTTGTTATTATTTTTTGAATTTTTGGTTTATAATTATGAAACGATAATAGTTACAGCAAATTTGAGTTATTAATAATTGTAGAGAATGCTAAAATGAACAACTTATAAAGAATAAGTTTCTTTCGAAATCCCTTTAGTTTTTGAGTAAACTGACTATTAGAATTTGAAGTGTAATTTGTTCATAATTTTGACGTTTTAAACGTCAGTTTCATCCGAGTCTACAAAATATGATTTAAATTTAAAATAAACTATGAAAACGTAAATGGCTATGATACCATCAAGTCGGAGAAAGTAACATGATGGCCACATCACCATTTTTTCAAATTAGTTTATATGTAATAGTATATTACATAACTAGAGTTGAAAGTAGCAAATTACGCGCAAGTGAAAGATATTGCGTACGAGCTGCGTAGTGGCGAGTAACGTAATTTCACGAGGGCGTAATTGCGTTACAACTCGCGTTATGTACTATACTTTACCTTCGACCTTACATTTATTCGCTTAAACTAAAGACATATTGAAACTGAATCTTGTCAGGGTGACGTTTAAATTTGTATTAAATTAGCCGGTAATGGCAATGTAGGACGACTACCAACTAAGCAAACGAATTACCGTTCGAACAATTTTCCGTCGAATAATATATTGTCCAATACATTGATTGAACAAATTTAAGGATACGGATCGTTGTACTCACTCTGAAGTATTAACCTACTAAGATACCATTGCGATGGAAGTAACAATAAGGCATAGCGTGGATTTTATTGTGTCGGTTATTCTTTTAACCAATAAGTTGCAATCTGACGTTTAAATGTCACTGTCACTTTTAATATTTAAAGACGAACAGACGAATGCAGGGAACTCGGCGGACGTTAATTGTAATTGGCTAATAAGTATATAATATAGCGAGGTACATAAGTGGTAATAGTACATGTTACACATATATGTACAACACTTAACATTTATATATGCTCTATATATTCGTAATGGGTCGCTTTCGATAGGTGAAAACAGTTCGGTAATTCATCAATTACAAAGTGGGAGTAGGTAAAATGAGTTACTTACGTTCAACTGGTTGAATTGTGGGATATAGTACACCTACCATCCTTAACTCGCATTTTACTTAAACTACGAAACACTATTTTGGTTAAATGATTTCTAATGGTCCTTCGCCATAGAAATTAATTGTAATCACCAAAAGACAGTGTTTATAGCATATACTTAGTTAATAGTCCTACTATTCAACCAATAGAGCCTAAAGAAAGGGTTTCACATACAGGGTGGGGCAAATGTGTCGGAACACCTGATTTCCGGATAAACGTCTGCTGTTTTCTAATTACTTTAAAAATGAATGTGTATAGTTTTATTTATTCTATTCAGTGACGTATTTTGATTTTATACCCTATTTTTTCGAGATATGACGTCATCGGCAGTTTTTTTTAATCGAACACCCTGTATATTTTTACATTTTCGAATAGATACTTTTCTAACAATTGCAACGATATATGGTTTGATAGGTGTGTATAATAAATAAAATAATAAAAAATTAAATTTGTGAATTTCGTAAAAATTGTGTTCAACCCTTGAAAATTTTGATTTATAAATATTAGAATAACAAAAAATGTTCATTTATTTTTTAAGTTCATTATTTGTAAAAATGGTTTTATAATATTTTTCATATTTGATAAATTATCAAAAATAAAAAAAAATGGTTAAGGTGTTTTTTTTTAGTTCTTCAGATTGCGAAATGAGATTTGTATTCAAACTTCTATGTTAATTCCTTTGTTCGTTTTTGAGATACAGCGCGCATAGACATACACACGTGCGCGCACACAACCAGGCTCACATTTGTTTTTTTTACAGAAATCATTGAAATAAATAATATTTCCGTTAAAAAAAATGGAAAAAAATTTTACGATTACAATATTTTACGTTACAATGGAGAACGTAAAAATGGTGATGTGGCCATCATGTTACTTTCTCCGACTTGATGGTATCATAGCCATTTATATTTACGTTTTCGTTGTTTATTTTCAATTGAAATCATATTTTAAATGTACATCGAGCGTTGCGTAAACTCGGATGAAACTGACGTTTAAAACGTCAAAATTATGAAAGATGGAAAAATTATACTTCAAATTCAAAAACCCGGTTTACTCAAAAACTAACGAGATTTCGGAAAAAACTTATTCTTTAGATGTTGTTCCTTTTGGCCTTTTCTACAATTATTATTCACATAAATTTGCTGTAACTATTATCGTTTCATAATTATAAACCAAAAATTAAAAAAAAAATAATAAGTTTTTTCTCGAATAGCAATGATTTTATGAAAAATATTTTTAAGCAAAAGATGTTTATTTCTTTGTTGTTTTTAATGTTTGTTTAAATGTCTTTGTGATATTTTTCATATTTAAGAAAATATTGGCAAAATACAAAAAACAGTTAAGGTAAACATCCACTTCCGGTATACGAAATTTTACCAAAAGCTTTTCAGTTCTTCGGATTATCAAATAAGACGTATGTTCAAAGTTTCATATCAATTGCTCTATTAGTTTTTGAGATACAGCGCGCACAGACAGACAGACAGACACACACACACACACACACACACACACAGACACACACACAGACACACACACACACACACAGATACATTTTTTTTTTCCAGAAATTGTTGAAATGGCACCTAGGGACCCCAAAACGAATATTTCCGTAAAAAAAAAAATTTGAAAAAACAATCACGATCACAATACTTTCTCGTACTTCGTAACGGAGAAAGTAAAAATTACAATCAAAATAATGCACTTTAGCTTACATTATTTAAAATATGAGATAAAGATGGTGGGTAATAACATAAGTAATTAATTTTACAAATGAATTAATAAAATAACACACAATAAAAATATTTATACTTGCAGGGTTTATTTTCAATTAAATTTTTATTTTAACTGTACATAAGACGTTTTGCAGTAGCGAATTATGCTGGTTGAAAAAAAAATTATGAAAGATGAAAATGACAAATTATAATTATATCTACCATCAGTTTACTCAAAAACTAATTCGAAAAAAATAATTCTATATAAGTTGTTCATTTTGGCATTCTCTACAATAATTGTATATTATTAATTATAATTAATAATATAAATTTGATATAACTATTATCATTTCATCAGTTTATACGGAAAAATGAAAGAAAAAAAAATTCGAAAAAAAATAATTTAATGATAATTATTTTTAAACAAAAGATGTTTATTTATTAATTAACTTCAATATTTATTAAACTGTTTTCGTTAAGTTTTTTTATGTTTAAAAAAATGGATAAACATCAACTTCCGGTGAACGAAATTTTACCAAAATTTTTTCAGTTCTGATTGCGAAATGAGATTTGTATTTGTGGTTTTATTTTAATTCCTTTGTTACTTTTTCAGATTGCGCACGGACACACACACACACGCCCAGACACAGACAGGATCAATTTTTTTTAAGAAAATCATTGAAATCGCCTCTGGAAACCTCAAAACGCATAATTCCGTTAAAAAAGTGTTTGGAACAAATTTTTACGATCAGAATACTTGCCAGTGCAACAGAAAAAGTAAAAAAAAACGAATATTTGGGCAAAAAGAGAGAATGAATATTTAGTTATACACGAAAATTGGTAAGTAATTTTAAACAAAAGTGTGTATTTAAAAACAACATTTTCATCAAAATCCTTATTTTTAAATATGCAATTATATACTTTCTCCCCAAAATAAAAAAAAATAAACCTTTAAAATATACATTTTAATTTTTATAGCAAATATTCTATAGCATATAATTCCGATATCACAATTATTGGTATTTCTTATTATGTATTTGATTGCACCACCTGTACTGATAGGAAAAAAGTATTGTGAAACCGGTCTGTAATTCTCGGTGATGGTCAAGAGCAATTCCTTCATTCATTCTAAACGTTCAACTTTTTCTCCATTACTCCAATTTCTTTTTCTTTTCATGGATCGTCTCGTACAATCACAACAAATTGGTGGGGCGGCAGGTGCATCTTCTACTATATAAACCATTTACATCCACTGTATTTTAGCATCACTTGCGAATCACAGGTTCATCCGACAATATGAAATTTGTAAGTACACACAA